>OX421432.1:12833758-14171758 GCA_949126915.1 Musotima nitidalis | reverse complement strand
GGGAAACTAAGAGGGACCTATGGAGGGCGCTGCGGGTAGGCCAGGAGGGCCCGCTCAGCAGCGCCAGGAGGGTCTAGGCAGCGGGGGCAGGGGGCCCCTGCTGTCTAACCATGGACCCTCCGGGAAGTCGGCTACACACGCTATGGTCGCAGGGGGAGGTAGGAGCCCGTGTGGAGTTGCCAGACTCCCATCGGGCGCGTCCCCAGGTGGCGGATAGGGGCATGCCACACATTGTGGTACCGGCATTTAAGTTCGGCGCGGACCAAAACTGGTGGGTTTTGTGGGGCGCACCCCCGGTCGCACTTCGCGGCTGGAAAGCGGCCCAGAAGGAGCTTGGCTGCGTTGCTGGAGTATGTTCGTTGTTTCCCTACCTCCTCTTCAGAAGAGGTGCCGGGAGGCAACAGGAGATTCTGCGTTGAAAGCCCTAATCCTAAGCTTGCCGGCGTGGCGATGGGATGAATGGCTGGAGGGTGTCCAGTCTAGAGCGTCGGAACAGGGACCTCACCCTGTCAAAAAGGAACAATTTATGATGGCGAATCTCAAAACAAAGATTCCCCAGGAAGGTACCTGCGACGCAGGAGAATCCTTCGCGTCCTCTTCGGAGGGCGTCAGCCCCATCGTATCTGGGGGGGGCAAAGATCGCATCCTGCCGCATGGCAGTGTCGGGAAGGAGAATCGCTCCGGCGGGAGCCAAACAGTATTGGACAAAGCGCCCTGTCCGCAAATGGGTGGCGCAGTTGTAGTCTTGGAAGAAAGTATGTCCGATACCTCTGCTTCCATGACGGTGGAGCCTAGCGTGGGAAGTAACATGCTTTTCCGCAAGCGGCCCCTATCGAAGGGCGACCAGGGATCGTCCTCTGACCACGAGCGGGCCTCAGTTCGTAAAATCTCTACCAGCTCCCGGGGTGGAGTTCGAGAGCGAGGCAAGGGTAGAGGACTCGTTGCCCAGGAGGAGACCACGAATCTCGCTGAAGTGAGTTGCGAGATGGCGCATTCGGGATCCTCGGGCGAGGCGAGTGCAGCTGGGGACTCCGATCGGGAGCGTAAGGCCAAGTTAAGGTTCGAGGAAGTGGTAAAGGGTGCCGTCACCAGTGTAGCAATGAAGAAGCTTAAGTCGTCCAAGTTTAGGGCTATTGGCACGGCCTCAGCTTCCATAATGGCTGCGGCAGAGGTCAACTTCGGGGGGCCTGCGGCAGGCGAAGTTGCAGAACTGCGGGTGGAGGTCGCCCGAATGACGGCCGCAATGAAGCTCCTCCAAGAGGAGAACAGGAGGCTTCAAACGGACCTAGCCGGTCTACGCGACTCAAACCCCCGAGAAACATCTCAGAAGGAGCTGCCACTGATCAACCAGCCGCAGCGCCCAGGCCAGCCTGCACCTGAGGTAAACCAGGTGGTGGCTTTAATTCAGAAGCAGCTGGCTGCAATGGAAAAGCGGTTCGATGGGCGGTTCGCCGCTCTAGAAAAAGCGGCACTGCGCACTACCGCATCGAGTGGACCGCCCCCAGGCTCAAGGACGGCCACATTTGCGGCAGCTGTGACGTCTAACTTTAGACCGGGTCCATCCAGTCAGTCTCCCACCAAGCCTGTGATTTCTAAGAAGGCTAAGCCAAATGTGTCAAATGTTTCGGCCACAGAGGTGCGTCAACCGCTCTTGTCCCCGAAGCCTTCATCAGCCGAAGCCGTATGGGAGATAGTCGGGGATAAGAAAAAGAGTAGAAAGGCGGCAAGGAAGAAGGCGCAGAGGCGGCGTCGCAAGGAACGAGCCGTTGCGGACAGGCTCCGTACCCCTAAGAGTGCAGCTATAGTGCTAACACTACAGCCGGAGGCAGTCAAACGGGGCGTGTCGTACCGCGACGTGATTTCCACGGCGAAGCGGACGGTGGACCTTAAAGAACTTGGCATCACCGAGGGCCTCCGGCTGAGGGTAACGGCCACCGGAGCCCGGATTCTAGAGGTCGCCGGAGCGGCTAGTGGACCTACCGCCGACGCACTAGCTGAAAAGCTCAGGGCGTCTCTTGCGGACGAGGCTCGAGTATCAAGACCCGTCAAGTGCGCGGAACTTCGCATTATGGGCCTCGACGACTCTGTTACCCAGGAAGAGGTGGTGGCTGCCATTGTCAAGACTGGTGGTTGCTATGCTGAGCAGGTGAAGGCAGGAACCATACGTCCTGACGTAACGGGCATGCAAACCATAATGGTGAGCTGCCCCGTCACAGCGGCAAAAGTAATTGCTGAGAGCCGAAGGCTCTTGGTGGGCTGGGTGTCGGCGCAGGTCAAGCTGCTGGACCCTAGGCCTTTGAGGTGCTTCCGATGCCACGTGGGGCAACATGTGGGAGCCCAATGCACCTCGGAGGTGGACCGAAGCGACCTATGTTTCCGCTGTGGTCAACCTGGTCACAAGGCCGCAGTTTGTAGCGCCATGCCGCACTGCGTCGTATGTGCGGCTGCTGGTAAGCCGGCTGACCACCGGGCGGGGAGCAAGGCCTGTGCTCCCCCCAGAGCCAGCGACAAGGGAAGGCGCTCCGCCACCACAGGCCCCAACGTCGCCGCCGCCGCAAGTAATGTCACCGCCGCTGTCACTACCGCTGCCGCCACCGCTGCTGCAGTGAGGCCCTCAGAGGGGGCCCGGGTGGAGGCTGATATGGATTGCCAATAGCGGCCCTGTTACACCTCCTCCAGGCGAATATCAATCACTGCGCTTGCGCTCAGGATCTGTTGCTCCAGAGCATGGCGCAGTGGTCGATTCACATTGCCGTGGTAGCCGAGCCGTATTTTGTCCCGCGCAGGGATGACTGGGTCGAGGACCATAGCGGCTCGGTGGCCATCATTTCGTCAGCCGCCGCCGGTACCCCTTCCATTGAGGGTGTCAGAAAAGGACAGGGGTGCGTTGCAGCACAGTTTGGGGAGATTGTCATAGTGGGCGTGTACTTCTCTCCGAACCGAACTCTCGCCGAGTTCCACAACTCCCTCATGGAGTTAAAAGACGTCGTCGTCGGAAGCAATCCCTTTCCCGTGCTTGTTCTCGGGGACTTCAACGCCAGGAACGTGGCCTGGGGTTCCCGGTACACGAATACACGGGGTAGGATGGTGGAGGACTGGGCCCTAGAGGCAGGCCTGGTCGTCCTAAATCGGGGTTCTGTTCCCACGTGTGTGCGTATGCAGGGCGAGTCCGTAGTGGACATCTCGTTCGCAAGCCCTGCACTTTCGCCACGTGCCGTTGGCTGGCGTGTTATGGAGGGGGTGGAGACTTTTTCCGACCACCGGTATATCCGGTTTGACGTCTCCGCACTGGACCGGGAGCTTCTCCTGGAAGCCTCCATCGTCCAGGCCTGGGTGTCATCACCGGATAGGCCTGACGATGTTAATGTTGAGGCGAAGTGGTTTCAGGAGACCATGTCGGAGATGTGCGACGTGGCAATGCCCCGGGCTCAACCAGGAAGCGCCCAACGTCAGGTGTACTGGTGGTCGCAGGAGCTAAAATTTCTTAGGAAAGCTTGCGTTGACGCGCGACATCAGTACACCAGGTATCGCAGGCGCCGCATCCGCCCTCCGGATGCGGCAGCTATTGAGGCGGAGCTGTATGAGGGATATAGAGCAGCGAAGACCACCCTTAAAAAGGGTGTCCAGCGTTCCAAGCGACTGGGCCGCGAAGAGATGCTGGAGTCTCTGAACAGGGACCCGTGGGGACGCCCTTATAAGGCTGTTCGGGATAAGTGCCGTCCCTGGGCTCCCCCGTTGACACAGAGTCTCCGGCCCCAGCTCGTGGAGAGCGTGGTGAGCGCTCTGTTCCCTACGCGGGAGGAACATTTTCCCCCGCTCATGGCTCCGCCACTGGCGATGCTGGAAGCGGACCACATGGACGACGACGTCATCCCAGAAGTGACTGGGGTAGAACTGAGGGCGGCAGTAGTAAGGATGAAGGCCAGAAATACCGCCCCAGGGCCCGATGGCTTGCCTGGTAAGGCCTGGGTCCTGGCCTTAAAGGCTCTCGGGCCCCGACTAGAGGGGCTCCTAAGCGCGTGTTTGGAGAGGGGCCAGTTCCCAGTACATTGGAAGACTGGGAAGCTGGTTCTCATACGGAAGGTCGGGCGCCCTGCGGACACACCGTCCGCATACCGGCCCATTGTGCTGCTTGACGAGGTGGGCAAACTCTTTGAGAGAGTTATTGCAGACCGCCTCGTCGGGCACTTGGTGGGAATTGGGCCGGATCTTGCGGATAACCAGTTTGGTTTTCGCAAAGGCCGCTCGACCATGGATGCCATCATGCGCGTGAGAGCCCTCACGACGGGGGACGCGGTGTCCCGGGGCAGGGTCGTCTTGGCAGTGTCTCTTGACATCGCCAACGCCTTTAACACCCTGCCCTGGAGTTGCATTAGGGAGGCACTTCGGTATCACCGGATGCCGACCTACCTTCGTCGTATAGTCGGGGCATATCTGACGGATAGGGCCGTTATCTACCCCGGTCGCAGCGGAGAGTGGAACCGGCGAGAAATGTCGTGCGGTGTTCCACAGGGTTCGGTTCTGGGGCCGCTTCTGTGGAACATCGGATACGACTGGGTGCTGCGCGCCGACCTCCCTACTGGCGTCAGCTTAGTGTGTTATGCTGACGACACGCTTATCCTGGCACAGGGGGGGTCGCACCAGGTGGCGGCTGAATTAATGACACGCGGGGTTGCGATAGTCGTGGAGAGAATCCGGCAACTGGGTCTCGAGGTGGCTTTGCATAAGTCCGAGGCCATGCCTTTTCATGGCCTTCGGAACGCGCCACCGTCGGGCTCCCGCCTCACGGTAGGAGGGGTTCACATCGGCGTCGAGTCGACGATGAAGTACCTGGGGCTTATCCTCGACAGCCGGTGGAACTTTGTTGAGCATTTCCGAAGTTTGGCTCCTAGGTTGGAAAGGACTGGTGCTGCCCTCAAGCGGCTCCTGCCCAACCTGAGAGGTCCAAACGCCTCCTGCCGGAAGCTCTACGCGGGGATCGTGAGGTCTATGGCTCTTTACGGGGCCCCGGTGTGGGCGTGTTCTTTGCGGCGACGAGCCGCTCACTACTTGAACGCGCCCCAAAGGGTGGTAGCCATTAGGCTGATCCGGGGCTACCGCACGATCTCTGGCGAGGCTGCAAACCTCCTTGCCGGATTGCCGCCATGGGATCTGGAGGCGATAGTTCTCGCGCGCCTCTATGAGTGGCGCGTAGAGATACTACGTCGGAGGGAAACTCTGCTGCCACGGCAGCTAGATGCGCAGCGGACGGAGTTCCGACGCGATCTCATGGCGTCATGGAGGGAACGACTGTCGCAACCCCGTGCAGGGCTCGCCACAATAGGGGCGGTAAGTCCCATCTTTGAGGAGTGGCTGGAGAGGCGCCACGGCGTCCTCACCTTCCGCCTGACGCAGGTTCTAACCGGGCATGGCTGTTTCGGTAGGTTCCTGCACAGAATCAGGCGGGAGGAAACGTCCGGGTGTCACCATTGTGAGGATCGGCCGGAGGACACGGTGGAGCATACCACCGCGGTCTGCCCCGCTTGGGCGGCGCATCGACGTGTCCTCGTAGCGGCTATCGGCGGCGGCGACCTCTCGCGATCGGCCCTGGTGGAGACCATGGTCCGGAGCGAGAGGGAATGGGATGCTGTTGCCTCCTTTTGCGAAGCAGTCATGCTAGCAAAGGAGGCGGCGGAACGAGAGAGGCAGAGTGCCTCTCGTCACGGATCCAGCCGCCGCGGGGGACGCCCGAGACGTCGGGAGCCGAGAGACGACTCCCGGCCACCGTAGGCGCTGGCTTGTGGGCGGTGGGTAATGGGTAACTCGCCGCCCTTCCGCCAACTATAGGCGACAGGCCGCGTCGACGGCGCGTTCGTGTTCCACGCGCGCCTCAAAGAGATGTCAGCACACTGAGGGGCCCCTGGGGAGGGGGCCAAGTCTGCCGGGGTTGCGGGACTGTTCGAAAGAGTTACCGCGGCCTTGGTGTTACAGGCTCAAGAAGGAACATGGATGGTTTTTAGTCAGTAAAAGTCTGACACACCCTTCCGCTTCACCCACAGCGGAAGACGGTCATTCGATGATTTTCCATCCGAAAAAAAAAAAAAAAAAAAAAAAAAAAGGGGGAGGTAGGAGGGGCGCGTCCACTGCGCCTCTCTGAGGAGGTCCTCCCGGTTTTGGTCCGGGGGACGTTGGCCGCAGGCGGGGTGTCAGAAGCTGCAACCCAGGTACTGGCCCCCGCCTCTTTCTCAACAAGCGGCGGGCGTCGTCGGAAGATTTTTAGTGGGTATTGCTGCCGGCGATCGTGTCTGCCGGTGGTGAGTCCCACACCCCCTTTCGGTCCCCCTTTGGCCGGAAGGCAGTGCGTAAATGCATTTTGATACCGATGTAAAAAAACAAAAATGGACAATATGGATAGACTGGAAAGTCGTGTTTGGCTCATTGTCGATCTTAAGTAAAATTTTACTAACTTTAATTTTAAGAAAGTTCTTTCACAAGTAGCCACCGAAACACAAATATAAAGTTATAAAAAATCTTAGACATAGAGCTAGACTTGGAACAGACTCAGAATAGTTCTGTTTGAGTCTTTGATATGTTATAGTTGACTGGACCGGGATGTTAGTATAGTTGAAACCACTGTCACAGTATAGTTAAGTTTATTATAAGTTGTTTACAGGTTGGAGGTATGTTAGGAACTAAAATATAATGAATGAAATAAAAGTCACTACTGCCGCGCGCCGAACAAGGTCGCGTGGTCAGCATTAAAATTATTGTACGTAATCCGTACATGCTCCCTAGGGAAATATAGTTACTAAAAGTCACAAAATCATAATAATATAATATAAACTGTTGGTTACATTAAGTATTTAAATATCATTAAAGCTAAATATAAAAAATAAACTAGTCTAAAATAGAAGGTAAAATTATTAATCGAATCGAAATGGTGTCCGCGTCCGGTTGAGCCTGCGGGGGGGCGACGCTCATCTCCTGCAGCTCGATGTCCGCGTGGTGGTTTGCGACTCCTTGTTGGGCGGAAGGGTTGGTGACTCTCGATGATCTCCATCGTCGAATGATACAGTAGAAGACACCAGCGGCAGATCCTCCCCAGACAATAAAAGAAACTATGTAGTGGTACACGTCATGAGGAGATAAGTCTTGTCTATAAGGAACTTCACGTAGTTTCTGGCTTTCTAAGCTCTGGCTTATTTTTAAATAATTTTCACTATTATTAAGTTTTTTGATGTTGATGTGTAGTTGTGCGTTATGCCATGTGACGTTTACCATCTTGTTGATAGAGGAGTCAATGGTAGGGACTTCAATATCAGCCGTAAGATTATACTCGCTCCCAAAGTGATTGTACGCGTAAATAGTAGCGTCTTCTTTCTGTATGATGCATTCCTCCCGTAGTACGATAAGTCCAGTGCCTGTTATCGCGGCAGACGTAACCTGATCTCCACATATTATTCGTAACAGGTGTTTGTCGCAACAAGTGAATAACCAAACGTTGGCCTTGTGTAGTTTGACCCATATATCTCTGCACGCTATCTCATTCATAACACAAGATAATGCTTTTTGCTGATTGAACATTTTTAGCTCACATGGTGCATTCTGATTATGTAATTTGTAGACAGGTTGTAGCAAGTTACATAAATATTTATCTTTCCCATAGGGCGTACATTTTTGCATCTCGTTTTCTTGAATATTTATATACGAATTCTTTTCGAAGTTAATAGCGATAAAGGTTGTAGAAGTTTCTAAAATGTGCCATAGATTTTGCTCTTTGAATGGGATCGGTATCACTCTGTAGTTAATGTATTCTTCGCTGCTTATTAGAGGGATATGCAGCTCAAATAAGAAATAGTTTTCAGTTAATCTTGCTTTTACATAAAGGAGTCTAAATAACTCTGCCATATCCTGTTGCATGTTTTTGATAGGTAAAGACAAGCCCGGAGGTAGCCTTCTAGATATAATACTTAGTTGCTGTATCAGCTGTTCCGTAGAGAATAGGTGCATATCTTAATGCCCATTATATATACCGGCTAGAGCATTCAGCAACATCTCTTGAACTCTTTGCAAGTTAGTTATAATCATGCTGCCTGCAAGGGCCATGGCGTTGACAGCGTTCATCGGGATAACTAATTTCAGCTTGTTTTCGGCTTGTTGAAGGCTTGACGCTGTCTGATCCATATAGTCGCGCATAAGTTTGAACTGACTATTTATAAAATGTTCATTTTTCTTCACTAAGTTATTTTCAGCTTCAATAATCAGAGTTTGATTTTTCATTAACTGTAATAGGTAGTTGTCGTTTGATCTAAGGCTGGCGATATCTTTTTCGTACTTTATGGCACTCTCTTCGTCTAATACTCCGAATAAAGTTTTAGCTAAGCTTCCAATACCATTGAAGTATCCTCTTTTACGTCTTTGTATAGGTAGGGCCCGCAGTAAGTTGTTGCGTTCTAATAAATATTGTAGTTCGTGGTTCAGCTGATTTGCGACGGCGCCACAGGGTTCATATTTCAGTTCGCTGCAGATATGACGTATATTTTGAACACATAGACTTATATGAGTCATCGCTGTCCAGTATGTAGTTAAATTATAATATATTAGTAAAGTCCAATCGTCATGTACCAATTGAATTTTCCCAATTTCGTCAAAATATATAGGTTGTTTCTCAATGGGAAGAATTTTATAGGGCAACGATGTGTTAATATTTTTAGTAGCAGCCGGCACCGTTGTGAAGACTAGTAATGTCATCAGAATCGCTAAGCAATTTTTCTTTATAGTCTTACATGTTTTTTGGGTTTTTAGATGTTTCAGAGGTTCCGTGGGGTTCGTTAGAACAGGCGTTTCTCGTTCCGGCAATGCAGATAATTTTGTTATAGGTCGTCTCAATGTTCCATTCTTAGTTTTTACAGTGGCGACTCGAACGAATCCATCAGCGCCGGGATGCAGCTCGGTGACCTTGCCAAGTGCCCACTTTCCCGGAGGTAAGTTTGTTTCTTTCAGTAGCACCACGTCTCCAGTTTCAAGATTTTTTGTTGGTTTCAGCCATTTGCTTCGTACTTGCATTTCATGAAGATATTCTTGTGACCAGCGCTTCCAAATATGTAACTTCATTTGCTCGACCAGTTTCCAACGGTTTCGAAGACTTATGACGTCATCTTCTTGTTTAGTCGGGAGAGACATTATAGGTTCGCCAATCAAAAAATGACCTGGTGTTAGGTATTCAAGATTTTCAGGATCGTCAGATAAAGCACATAAGGGCCTGGAGTTCATGCAGGCTTCGACTTGGGTAAGTAAAGTAACAAACTGTTCGTAGGTTAATTTTTGTTCTCCGACCACTCTACGTAGGTGGTATTTCATCGACTTCACAGCGGCTTCCCATAAGCCCCCAGCTGTTGGCTATAGAGGTGCGTTGAAGTGCCAGTCAATCTTCAGCTGATTCAGTTCTTCATGGAACTCTGATGATGAAAATGTTTTATAATTTTGAAAATCTTGTTGTAGAGCTTTAGCAGCTCCCACAAAGTTGGTGCCATTATCCGAATAGATATTTTTGGGTCGACCTCGTCTAGAATACATTCGTTTCAGAGCAGCTAGAAATGTCTCCGTGCTGAGATCCGACACTAGCTCCAGGTGCACGGCTTTGGTCACCATGCAGATAAATATGGCTATGTAACCTTTACAGGTTCGAATACCTCTTCCTTTATTTATTTTTAGTTCCAAACTTCCAGTATAGTCCACGCCGACGTTGCTAAATGGCCGGGAAGGTACCACCCTCGCCTTTGGTAGATTTCCCATGATCTGATGTTGTTTATGAGGCTTAAATCTATGACAAGTCACGCAGTTTCTTAGTTGTTTTTTCACTGTTCTGTTTCCACCCAAAATCCAATATTTTTCACGAATTTGCGCTAATGTTAGTCGCGCTCCTCCATGCAACATTTGTCTGTGATAATCTTCTGTAATTAGTTCAGTAAGTTTTCCGGGTGGCAGTGTCATGGGATGTTTAGCTTCATAGGAAAGAGTAGAGTTTTGTAGTCGGCCTCCTACTCTTAGTAGGTTTTTCTCATCGATAAATGGGTTCAATTTTAACAAATTGCTTCTAGATGAAACAGTGTTAGATGTCTTCAGCTGTCGTATTTCTTGTACAAAGTGTTGTTGTTGCTCGTATCGAATTATAACTTCTGTAGCAGCGGAAATTTCCTCATTCGATAAATAATTATTGCAATTTGATATTTGTTTACGACAAAGTGCTACAAATCGGCGAATCCAGCCGACCACTCGTGTTACACGGTTCCAAGTACTGTACTTATTGAGCAATGCACTCAATAATTTATTATTGCATTCATTTGATGTTGTAAAACATTTTTTAATAATTCCAGTATCTGTATAAAATGTGTTTAGGGAATAAATCGCATTTTCTTCTTTATATGTTTTCAGCCACTGGGGTCCTTCCCACCACAAGGTAAAGTTTAAAAGTTTCGAAGGCAGAAGGCCCCTGGTTGCGCAGTCAGCTGAGTTGTCCCCGCTTTTTACGTATCTCCAGTTAATCACAGGAACAATAGAGCTTATTTGTTTAACTCTATTCGCGATGTATCGTTCGGACTTGTTGACGTCACGTTGTAACCAGGCTAATACGACTTTAGAGTCAGTCCAACAGCGATAGATAATGCTTTTCTGTTTCAGGGCCATATTTAATTTTTCTAGAAGTTTCGCGAGTAACAAAGCGCCACATAACTCCATTTGAGGTAGAGTTATTTTTGTTTTCAGTGGGGCGACCTTGGTCTTAGCGGCTACAAGTGTTGTCGTCACTTCGTTGTTGCTATTACGCGCGCGGCAGTACACAACTGCCGCGTAGGCCTTTTCGCTTGCGTCGCAGAAACCATGAAGCTCGATCTCCTCTTCACTAGTGAAAAGCCATCTATTTAGCTTTAGTTTATGAATGTTTTCCAAATCTGATTTTACTTTCTCCCATTCCAGGCTTATTTCCTTAGGTATGGTGTCATCCCATGAATAGTTGTCCAGCCAAAGCTTTTGAAATAGTAGTTTTATTTTAATTACAATAGGTGATAGCCACCCTAAGGGGTCGTACAGACTGCTTATTTCCGATAGCAGCGTACGTTTAGTGAAAGGGGAGTTCGAGTTCGATTTCGGAAGTTTGAAATTAAAATATAGATAGTCCTCCTTAGAGTTCCAGTTGATGCCAAGGGTTTTACTACTTTCTGATCGGTCATTTTTGAAGTTAAGTGTGGTTAGTTCTGAACGTTGGTCATTCGAAAGATCTTGTAAAATGGTTGGGTCATTGCTCGCCCATTTTCGTAAATTGAACCCTCCTCCTTTCGAAATAGCAATAAGGTCTTGAATTAAGCTTTTTGATAAGTCGACACTGCTCGCTCCACAGACCAAATCATCCATGTAGAAATTGGTTTTCAATGCCTTTGCAGCTTCCGGGTACTTATGACCATCATCATCTGCGAGTTGGTGTAAAGTGCGCATGGCTAGCCATGGGGCCGACTTCATTCCGTAGGTCACAGTGCATAGCTGCATTACTCGTAGCGGTTGGTGTGGTGAGTCTCGCCAGATGACCTTCTGAAGTGGTTGTTGTTCTTCATGAAGTAAGATATTTCGGTACATTTTTTCCACATCCGCTGTGAATGCATATTGATGCGTGCGCCATTGTGTGATAAGTATTAATATATCTTTTTGAAGGTTAGGTCCAGTGAACATAAGGTCGTTCAAACTAGTTTTATTGCTGGTTTTCTGGGAGGCGTTAAAGACGACACGCAGTTTGGTAGTAGTCGATTCTTCCCTTATGACCCCGTGATGAGGTAAGTAAGCTTGAATTTTAGTTTCAGTTGTAGTATTAGGCTTCATATGTCCCAATTCCAGGTATTCATTCATAAAAAGTTTGTATTGAGATGCGAAATGTTGTTGTTTTTGCATTTTTCTTTCAAGCTGATAAAATTGAGATAATGCAGGGCGTTTAGAATCGCCTAAGTTCTTCTCAAAATCTAATTTCATGGGCATTTTAACGACGTATTTGCCGTCACTTCCCCGTTTGGTTGTGTCAGCATAGTATTTCTCGCAATATTCCTGTTGTGTTAGTTCACATTTCTCGTTATTCATTTGTATATCCTCGGTTTCCCAAAATGCAGCTATATTTTCAAGTTCATTCAATGTGATGAAGCAGTTAAACGTTCTGACATTTCCACACAGGATCCATCCGAGTTTTGTTTGCTGTGCAATAGGTAGATTTCTTTCACACTTCATTACACCCTCCATAATAAGTTCTGAGTAAACATCTGCGCCTAGCAACATATCAATCGGTCCAGAAATATTGAACTCGGGATCCGCCAGTTCTATGTTATTCAAGTAGTTCCAGTTCTCAATAGAAAAAGATGAAGCAGGCAGCTTTTTTATCAGTTTGTTCATAATTAAAGTATCCGTTTCGAATGTAAAGTTTGAATGTATTGACTTGCATTCCAACCGGAGCAAGCCTTTGCAGTTTCCGCTAATGCTGCCGACTCCCGATATGATCGCACTGAGGTTCCGGCGGGGAAGGCGGAGTAGTTGAGCAGAGTCTTCAGTTATGAGGCTGACTTGAGACCCCTGGTCTAAGAGCGCTCTTAAAGTTACGTAATTTCCATCAACATTTTTTACTTTTATTTGTACAGTAGTAAGTAAGATTTCTGTGTTGTCATCGGTGATGTTGTTGACTGTACGCGGCTTATGTTGAGAAAATAAGTTTTCAGCTTTTACTTCCTGATGAAGTAAAGTGTGGTGGGCTTCATTACATATTTTGCAGCGTTTTTCCGATGTACATGGCCTTAACTTGTGACTAAATAAACAATTTCTGCATAAATGCAATTTCGAAACTGCAATATTCCGCTCCGGTTGTGTCATGTTCAAGAATTTGTCACATTGCATTAAAACGTGACCATTTTGTTTACACATGGGACAATTCTTAAGTGCGAAAGTATGAAATGTTCTGTGACTTTTCTCGTGTTTATTGAAAAATGTCGGTTTCTTGTAATAATTTTGTTTCAGAAATTGCGGCTTTTGCTGCGGTGAAGGTAAAGGTCGAATGATGTGACCAGATTGTAGTGTTTCGAGGGCCATGAATTTCGATTCGAGAAAAGCCAAAAGTTCTTCTAAGTTTGGTAGCTCTCTTGGGGCGGCCAATCCTTTTATGTATTCAGCATAAATTTCACAGTCAAGTTTCTTCATTATTAAATGTGCCAAAATTGAATGCGAAGCGGTTATATCTAATTCTAAGTTAGTAAGGCCATTAATACACTCCACAGTGGTGTCATGTAACTTCTTAATGCTGGAGCCGTTGCTATGCTGTGCAGATTGCTGATTTAGGAATGTGTTCATGTAAGATGTGAAAAGCAGGCGTCTATTGTCATAGCGCTGGGTCAGGATGTCCCAGCAAGTGTCATAGTTCTCCGCACTAATCGTCAAGTGTTGAATTAACTTTTCGGCTTCACCCTTTAATTTTGATTTTAAATGCTGCATTTTTTGTGTTTTTGCTAATAATGGGTTTGAATGAATACTTTCGGTAAAAAGATCTTTAAACGAAGTCCAAAGAGTATAATCCCCATAAAAGTCAGGAATTTCAATTCTCGGCGTTGATTTTTCAAAATGAATATTATTCCAAATTTTTTGATTAAGTTTCCTTTTCAAATTGTCATATTTATTCTCTAAATTAATATACTCCGTTTCGTAAAAATAATCCGTTTCTGTTGCATAATAATCTAATTCAAAATGCGTTTTCTCTACAGCATCCCATTTTACCTTTAGATTCGCTAGGGCGTCATCAAGCTCCCACTTTTCCGACAGAGTTATATTTTCATACTTGTTCAAAATACGGTTAAACACCTTAAAGTTACACTCTTGATGACGTAATAATTCCTTACTCTTAGTTGATAATTGTTCATCCCCCGATGATGAGGTTGATGGCTTTTTAGATGTGGATGCCGCTACGATGAGTTCCTGCTGTAGTTGCAAAACTTCCTGTTCAGTTTCGTCACACATTTTTTTCGTTCGCTCATACACGCTATCAATAAAATATTCAAAATTTTTATCTTCCACTTTAAGTAATATTTGATGATTTATTTCAAACTCCTGCCACTGAGATTTCAATGCATTGAGTCTTTTTTCTAAGTATTCCAAAGACTTTCTTGAAGCACTGTCTTTTTTAAAGTTTGTGCAAAGTTGCTTGATCTTGACGAAGCTGTCTTTTTGACGGTTGATAAGTTGTTGAACATCAGTCGACATAGTTAGTTAATGGAAAGTTATTGATGGATAAGTATTTCCGTTAGGCGTTGGTCTTTACTGACTTCCCACGCGATGGTAGAGGTCAATAAAAGGTATACGTAAAGCTTACACTTTACACGATATGTGCGCCTTCTCAATTTGCCTGGTGAGACCCGCTTCTGGGAGGCCAGCCAAACCGATTCGCTACCGTATAAAGTTTATCACACACGAAATACCTGTTCTTTCTTCTCGAAGGACCACTAAAGATGTTTGAGTCTTTGATATGTTATAGTTGACTGGACCGGGATGTTATTATAGTTGAAACCACTGTCACAGTATAGTTAAGTTTATTATAAGTTGTTTACAGGTTGGAGGTATGTTAGGAACTAAAATATAATGAATGAAATAAAAGTCACTACTGCCGCGCGCCGAACAAGGTCGCGTGGTCAGCATTAAAATTATTGTACGTAATCCGTACAAGTTCCATTTTACAATAAATTTCAGAAGCACCAGGTTAGTCCATTGGATCGCTTCTTGAAGAGAAATTCTGGCGGCATCCAAGTGTCGCCTCAGTTGTAAAATCTCCAAACTAATGTCCTCTATAGATAATTCACCATAGATTAAGTTCGTCTTCTGTTGACGTAAATAGAGTTTCAGACTGAACAACATCAAATGTTATGAAATGTCATCAATTGCTTTGTAGCGATGCGAACCAGATCTTCGTAAAATCTATCAAGACATTCTAACAAAGCTCTATGCAACTCTTCTGGCAATGTTAGTCCAACGTCTTGGGATTGGGACATTTCTCCTGGCATTAGTTTTCGGAATTCCTCTTCTTTCAACGGAAATATCCAAGTCCTTACATTTTTCAGTTGCGTGGGAAATAGCTCTTTCCACTATTTGAATACCTTGAGTTTAAAGAAAAAAAATTAGGGCTTTGATTTTTATAACACACTTTTCCAGCGGTAGCCCAGATATTTGGATATACTTTTTTGTCTGATTAACTTCTTCTAGCATTTCACACTAAAAACAAAGGTAGCATAAAATATTGAAGTCACACAAAGCTGGTAAGAGAGTGGATGCTGCTTCTCTTGTATCGACGTTTTCTCTGCTACTTCTGGGATCACATGTTGGGGTTTCGCCATTTTTATGCATGAATTAAATAAAACGTTATACTGCTCGTTTTACATCGTCGTGACAAATTATATTATATGTATAATTTATAATGTCAACAGAAAGCTAAATTCAGATCGGCCAAAACCAATAATTTAACTAGATATGTAACAAATGTGGGAAAAATAGGTGTATAGTTCAAATAAAATTCACCTTTTGATCTCTGTGTACTATCCGCCAATACACTCACTCCTTTATTACACAATATTTAGTACGTATTGACTTTCGTTTAAATTAATGTTTTTAACGCGTGTGACGTTAACGACGATGAGCCAGGCGTGCGCTTCCGAAGCAAAGTGCTTACTTCTTTGAAGAAGAGGCGTATACTTCACGCTAGCTAACTTGGTTGATCGCCGTGGCGGTGGCCCAAACTAGCCGGCTAACTTCTAGATTAAATACTAAAAGTATTTCAATTGAAGAGCGACATACTAAGGGTGGTCTCTAGCAGACCCGAACCTTAGCTCAGGATGTCGTGGGTGTTTGCGGTGACCCCCCGACTGGTCTCTACCTTGGCGTGGTGGGGGGGCTGAGTACCTCCCGGAAGCCGGGAAAAGGTAACACCCAGAGACCGCCGACTCTGGGTGCCCTTAGTACTGACTTCCGGGGGAGAAACTAAGAGGGACTTTAGTGGGTATTACTGTTGGCAGTCGCGTCTGTCGGTGGCGAGCCCCACACCCCCTTTCGGTCCCCCTTTGGCCGGAAGGCAGTGCGTAAATGCATTTTGTTACCGACGTAAAACAAAAAGAAACAAAGGGTGTTTGTGGTGAGCTATAAGGTCTAAACCTGATGTGTCGGGGATGTAGTGTAAGTGATTGTTAAATTAATGTGACGCAACGTGACGGTTTTAAATAATAACACTGACTGACCAACTGTCAACTGTCATTGCTTTGCGAGCGTCAACGACACGGGTGGGGAAGAGAGGAACCGAAATAAGGTGCCTTTTCCGCCCGCTATGCGCCAGCGGTTACTATCTGCCAGACGGAGTTGTCATTTCTTTGTCACCGTTTTGTCACCCCTTGATGCTTGGCACCCGGGGCGGACCGCCCCCACCGCCCCCCCTTTGCGCCGCCACTGAGTACCCCTGCCCATCCATTACTTGAAAAATAATCAATAAATAATCAAGAACATTAAATCATAATATTCCGTAGTTAACAACGAGTTTGCGCTGAATATGTTACATGTATTTATTCAGTATAATTTCAACTTAAGAGATGAAACGCTTGGAATTCAACTCGACTCGTATAATTTACAAGATATTTCGTTCCCTTTGAGTTGGTCTGGTAAGAATTAAGTCCCCAAAGAGAATCCTTGTTAGACTCTAACCGCAAGAACATTCTCTCGCAGCTTTCTGTAACTTAAATCATAAATCTTTATTGCATCAAGTAAACAAGTAGGTACCTAAGTATTTTTATTTTATTTTACTTACAGCTGTTTTTTACAAAATAACAAACTTATAAAATAATTACAGGCTAATTACAAGCTTCTATACAACATGTAACAGAATAAGGGTTACACCAAGAAAGTAGTTTGTTATAAATCGGCTACTCAATCGATTAAAAATATTAAAAAAATAGGTAATTTTTAAAAAAAAATTTTTTTTTTATTTTTTGTTTTTTTTTTGCGGCACTTTTCGGTGCTAAACGATGTGTGCGTGCGTGTCTCTCTGTGTGTGTAGGTCGGTAGGTTAAAGCGCTAATATGCCCATACGATTTGCCCTCGATGAGTATAACTAGTAACTTAAATAAACCATATTTAAATAAATAAAAGTAAAATTATTTTGCATGTTTTTTAATTATAATTAAATATTCTAATTGGGGTGTCTGAGGGTGTGCGTTAATTCTGTGCCATGTTGTATATTAGCTTTAAACAAATTTGTCAAACTAGCTTCGTGAATAAATTTTAATATAAGGCTTTAAACTATATCTGGAGATCCAAAAAAGAGATCCAAGTCTAAATGATTAGACAACTCATAAAAAGTTGTAGAGGATCTAACTATAAAACTATTCTTTCTATAATCAGTATGTGAAAATGGGCTGTGAAGCAATCTTCTTCTAGAACGTAAGTTACGCAAGGGGACCGAAAGACAAACCTTACTTAAAAGTAATACAATGAATACTGATACTGCAATTTGAGAGGGACTTAAACATATTACAAAACTACGTACTTAATTATCCTATAAACTAATAAACTCTAACTAATGTTCATAGCTTTAGAGAGTTTATCCAAAAATCTTAAGGATAAACTAAAAATAAACTCTTCTGGACTTCAATTTAAAAAAGTAAACGCTTTCATTTACTGCCGGCAGGAGATTAAGTAGGGTAGGAGAAAATTAAAATGTTTTTCTCTTGCTAGTACAAATATTTACTTCCTATGATATGATATGAAACACAGTATTTAGGCTCAGTATTTGCTTTTTCCTCCTTCTGTCTGCTGGAAAAAAAATAAAGCTATTGCATAGCATTTTTTATCAACTTATGCAATTATAATCATTTATTTATTTTATTTATGCAGTATTTTTTTTCAATTCTTCACGTTACACTTTGAGCGTGGTGACCGATAAGAAAAAAAATTTTAGCCACCCGATACAACTAATGCCACCTAAAGGCGGGATGCTGAACTAAAGAGACAAGCGTGAAATTTCAAAAAGTCATTAAAAGTTCTGCTATTTATCGATAGATAGAAAAACTAAAAAGTATCAACGCTGTGCCGGTCGAAGTGGGGGTGTTAGGTTTTTTCCGTTAAGGAATTTCTGGATTCGGTCTCCACGCTCACGGCCCGCGATAAAAGCTATGCAATTGCTTAATAATTTTGAGATAAGTACCATTACAGTACCATTGTACAGTCGGCTGACTGTCAAATAGTTACCAGCACCCAAAGGCGTTACAACAACGGAAAAAGCCTTAGAGCTCTTGTCAATCGAGACGTGTGTCACTTTGTTATCATTATCAACTATATGACGACCGATATGGCGTGGTGGCGAGAATACCCGCCTCCGCTCTTAAGGTCGTGGGTTCGATTCCCACGCAGGCCAAATCTTTGTGTGCATGAACATGAGTATTTGTTCTGGTCTGGGTGCTTTCTTACGTATATTAAGTACAAAAAATTGATTCCCACGCAGGCCAAATCTTTGAGTGCATGAACATGAATATTTGTTTTGGTCTGGGTGTTTTCTTATGTATATTAAGTATGTGTTTACAAAAAAAAAGTATTTATGTATGTTTATCCGTTATTTAGTATCGATAACACAAGTTCTTAATGATACTTATCTTGGAACTAAATATTTGGTGTAATTGTCAGAATTTTCTTATTTTCTCATGAATTTTTATATTTAGTATTATTTATGTTGCTGACTGTATATTTATTTTGTAACTTCGTCATTATGTTTTATGTGAGCATGAACTGTAAAATAACGTTAAATGAATGCTCACATTTCAAGTAGATTTCTTTTAAAACCGTGCAAAGTTTGCCGAGAAGTAATTTGAACCGGAAAAAGAAAAGGTTAAGTTAGAGATAGCTTTATAACAAACGGGCGGAAGTTGCAAGAAACTCACTTGGATTTATTTGTTCTAGAAGTAAAAAGATTTAAAAACAAATAAGGTTTTTCAGTTACAAATAAATCTGTTGTTTTTGATGAATGATATGGGTCGATATCAATTTGTAAATAGGTCGTTAAGGTATTTTTAGCTAACGAACATCAATAATGATATTATGTATTTCATTAGCAGCGCTCTATATTGTCACCCTCCTGGTGTGTTCCCGTGGGAATACTGTAAAAAAATGTATCCTATGTGTTAACTACCTTTGTGCCAAACTTCGTACCAATCAATTCATTGCTTTTTTCGTGAAATTGTATCAAACATCCATACATATACATCCACTTTCGAATTTCGCCCGGGTGTCAGACGCTGCAACCCAGGTAATGGCTCCCGCCTCTTTCTCAATAAGCGGCGGGCGTCGTCGGAAGATTTTTAGTGGGTATTACTTCTGGCAGTCGCGTCTGCCGATGGTGAGTCCCACACCCCCTTTCGGTCCCCCTTTGGCCGGAAGGCAGTGCGTAAATGCTTTTTGTTACCGTCTTAAAACAAAGAAGGGCTCCTCAGGTATTGGTAGGAGTCCATCAATACATAAACGCTCTTACAAGTTATTTATGCTATAGCGTATAAAAGGAAGTCAAATTGATTGAGCGGAACCCCTTACATGTGTGTACAGGGTTCCTACCATCATCTTTGGAGCCCAAGTCAACCTCACCTGCAAGTGGTACACCTGCCCATTAACGGACGAGGCTCTGGCAGACATAGAAATGTCCGATACGCGGAAAAAGGCTCGCTACCTATTACGTGGGACCAATAACGCAATTGGCGAAGTGTGGACGTATAATATGCCTCTGCCTACACACGGAAACAGGCATGATTTTATGTATGTGAAACCCCATACTAGAGTTCATACATAGGTCCATGAATTCAGCTCATTCATCATTATCATCAGCCTGCATTCGTCCACTGCTGGACATTAGGCCTCTCTTCTTTCGCCACCATTTTGTTCAAGTCCTGAATTATTGCAAATTAAAGAACAAAGCAACGTCGATCACAAAATGTTAATAGACATTGCTCTATTACAAAATCCGTCTATTGAAACTAACAATAAAAAAAACACTTCGTTCACTACCTAAAATAATATGAAAAGAGACTGTATAATTTTTATATCACCGAGAGCACCTTAATAACTATAAAAACAATTAGTATGAGACCCATTAAGAATTTGAATATTCAAATCGACGACACCCTGAATTTGGACCGTCTTTCGCTTTGGCAAAGGAATTAATTAGGAGTGGCAAATTAAAACATTACGGTGAGTCTGTTAGGAGAGACGACCCAACCCCCAATAGATGTGTAATTTGCCAGAAATGCTAAACAAACGAGTCGTTTTAAAACTAAGATGCAAAGATTAGTCGTAAAGTCACACTTAGCGTTAGATTTCTGTTAATACCATACAGGTTTATTAGACACGTGAGACCGTAAGGAGAGATCACTTAACCTAATAGACATGCAATTTGCCAGAAATGCTAAAAAAACGTGTCCTTCAAATATCGAAGATTCAACGAGCAGTCGTTAAGTCATGCTTCGTGTCACATTTTTAATATTGACCGGTCGACTAGGCAGATGCCTTTGCAACAAAGACCTCGAAACCTAATAAATGTGTAATTTGCCAGAAATGCTAAACAACTGAGCTACGAAAGGCCGAGAGGACGTTATACTTCGCGTCAGTTTTTTTTATCTCATTTATTGACAGGCAGATAAAGCATAAGTGACAATTACCGATTTAAAGGAAGAAGACATATTTATCTGGCCACATAAAAAAGAAAAACTCACCTATCTTATCGTTACTGCATTTCCTTTCTGACTTTGTGTACTGGGGAAGGCGGTCTATGGTTTGTAAGGACAAATGAAAAATATCTTCTTTATATTTTAGATAAATTCTGGGATATTTAATATTGAATCAGCTACTTACCCTGTATAATAAAAATTCACAAGGTTTTTTTTGCTAAAAATATGATTTTATATTTTCTTTTCAATAATTATACTATGGTCATCATGGTTATGTTATATAAAATGATATGTATGTTATGCGGTTACATAAAAGTATGTTCTGATTACAGAAGTGGTAATTTTTTTGTTTTATTATTTCATAAAAAAAAAAATTCAGTAAGATGCCAACATAAACTCTTTCAAGTTTTACCGGGCATTAGTGTTGTCGACTTAATCACAATACCAATACTAGCCAATGAGTATACAACTGTTGCAATGAACTTAAAAAAAAAATACAGTTAAGTTAATACCTGACAGGACTTCTCAGCGGGAAAATAAAGCGTCATGTCTGCAGTATTGTTTTCAATTTTCAAAAAATTGTGATATTTCTAACAATAATGTGTAATAACGGTGGATTATTAACTAACATATGTATAAGGAATATTGTTACTAACACTATGAGTCACCGTTACTTGATGAATATATGATATGATATGATATGATTAACCGTTAAGTGTTTGTGAACATAGATGAGTGTTGATAAATGAAACAGTGCAACATCACTTTCCTAATTCTCTCAAGAAGACCATGTGAGATCTCAGTACAGTCCCACATCTTTACTGAGGACTCGAGGGGTTTAGGGGAGGGCATCTCATTTACGATTTATATATTATTAATATATCACTTACTTGACACTGCCTAAATGTGCTAAACGCACGAAGCCAATTTTTAAAACAAAAAAAAAACCTGACAATAAAAAGTGATTTTAAGTATATATTTTCCTTATATCTTATCAATAAAATAAATAGGTATTTTTAACCTTTCTTGCAGCTAATTACCCCAGATTCCTGAAGAGCTTCGTTTGTGTCGAAGTCAGTGAGGGCTATTAGATATTCACCATCATCACTTCAGTCATAACGGTTTTGTGGGATATGTTTTTATATAACTTGTATTATTTAAAGGAAATAAACGTTTTATCTATCTATCTCTATCTATATAGTCCACAGCTGAAGGAAGGCCTCCCCAATAGTTTTTGACTTACTTTGGGGGTGTTTTCCATAACCAGTACGGTAACGCTGGGCAGGCGGTTTGGTGATTGCAGTTCAAGCCAGCACGCAGGATGACGCTACTGCTCATCATCATCACCTGACCGATATGACGTGGAGGTTAATATACCTGCACTTATACCAGAGGTCGTTGGTTCGATTTCCACACAGGGCAAATCTTTGTGTGCATTAACATAAATATTCGTTCTGGTCTAGGTGTTTCTTAAGTATATTAAGTATGTATTTATAAAAAAAATGGACTTAAATATGTTTATCCGTTCTTTAATATAAATAAAACAAGTTCTTAGTGATACTTATCTCGGAAGTTACCAATTGATAATTTAAAAGAGCATAGCCTATGAGTTTCTTGCTAGTTTTTCTTACAGAGCGGTGGCTCGGAACTGGCACTTAGATTCACTTACACTTAAATATTTTTTGTTTTTTTAATTGTTTGGTTGCAAGTGAATCTAAGCTTCGTGATATCAGTATAATTATATTTTGATTATTTTTATATATTTGTTATAAATTTTGACGTTTTCAAGTACTATATTATCAAGTATCAAGTTTATTAAATAAAAAGTTTTGAAGTTTGAAGTTTGGAACTAAATAATTGGTGTATTGGTAAGAGAGAATATAAGAGAATATATTTAGTAGGATTTCCCTTTGTCGACTTTAACGACTTGCCGTAAAATAAGAGGCACTATCCTAGGTACCACACGGAGGTATTGTATATTAGTAGAACATGATGCCCAGTCGCTCGAAAACATCTGATAAAGGTCAATGGATTCTTGATACCATTTTCCACTTCAATGTACTGTTTACTGAACATTTCATTATTAATTTTGCTCGTCCTTGTGTAAAATCAAATGTTTATTGAGATTAAGAAAAGTTATAAGACATTAAGCGCTTTTGGTGCCTCGTTATCAATTTGTTGAGGACAATCATCGAAGATAAGCAGCGTTTTCAGTTTTTATAGTAACAAGTTCATGCATACAGCCACGCCTGTTTACCCAAAAGTGTAGGCAGAGGCATATTATACGCCCACACTTCGCCAATAATATACTCGGTAGGAGCCCAAACCAACCTCAGCTGCAAGTGGTGCACCTGTCGACTAACGGACGAGGCTCTGGCGAACAAAAGTTCTCCAGCGGGACCAACAATATAACTGGCGCAATGTGGGCGTATAATATGCCTCTGCCTACCCCTTCGGGAAAACAGGCGTGATATTATGTATGTATGTATCTTTTTATTGGATGTTATAAAAGATTTTAAAGTGGGCCCAGTTTTAGTCTAGCGCTTTACGCAATGTAAATTAAATAATGCTTGGGATATTAAAATATTTTAAAGGCGAAAATACAGTCAAAGCGTGTTTTAATATACGTGGGCGGAACGCTAAATTAGTTAAACCCACACAATGTAATGTTTTATGCAAATAATTTCTGAATAAGGTTGTATTCTTGGAAAAGTGACTGTTCCGTGTTCTTTTTAATAAAGACTTATTGAAGAGTAGGCCTTTTTAGAAGGACATTTTCTGAAAGGTGGATTAACATATTTTTACAGCAGGAAGTCATATCATCATCATATTAGAATTATAAACTGTTAAACATTAGCCTCCTCAATAAAATATATATTGAATATATATTAAATATTACATTCTATCAGAGGTATTTGCCCACAATCACCACGCCCGTGCCGGGTAGGCGGGTTGGTGATCGCGGTTCAGTAGTTCGGGTGACGCTGCTGCCCGTCGTTCGGTAGATATTTCTTCTTCGACTCATATGACTCCCCAAGGGAAGAGAGGGGGTGGCACTAATCTAGGCCGGTTCCACACTGCACAACTAAACTTACTAGTTTTACGCGGCGGTAAACTAGTTTAAAGCAGCTGTAAAAAACAAGAATTAAGATACAACTAACGTAAAGTAAAGTTAAACAGCTCCTCATGTGAATACTGTAGTACACACCAACAGGGGGCCTACCGCCGAGTTCGATGGCAATCGATTATAAGGCAAAATGGATTTCGAATTGATTCTGTCGTACCGCCGAACTCATTGAAATCGAAACAAAATGGCGTTCTCTATTTAGGCACCAGATAAGCGCTTTAGATAATAATAATAATAATAATAATAATAATACCGCTGTCACACATATATTTTCTACTCGTGATATTTTTATTTCTATTTATTTTATAATCCAGTTTATTTCCTAAGAGTTTAAGTAAATATAATATGTGTTACCAAATCAATTTAAAATACAAAACATAATTAAAATGACAAAATTAGCTGTGAAAAATTTTCAAACCTTATATTGCTTCGAGTGACATGTAATGTCAAATAAAAATGATTCAATATTAAATTAAAGAAAAATGATTTTAAGGCCACGAGTAGGAAAAAAAAGAACAGCGGATCAGAATCCCGCACGCCCAACATCTTCGCGGCCCCACCCGTCAGGCTCCACGGCAGCGTCGTCATCTGGGGACGAGTATGCGACTCCCCCAGACACCAGCTGCGTGTCGAGCGACGAGAGTGAGCCGCCGTCGCCCCCGCCGTCGCTACCACCTGTACGGCGCAGAGGACGACCCCGTCTGCCGGCCGGCTTGGGACTTGCAGGGCATGCCGCCCCGCGTCCGGTCCTCGCCTCCGGTGGATTAGTGCGCCGCATGAAATGGACTCAAAATATGAACATAAATGTAATGCGTGCGTATTATAGGGCTACGGAGGGAGAAACCTTTATGACCGCGTACCGTACTCGTTTATTGCCTTTGTTCCAGGCGCTTGAACCAGATACCACCGTCACTACGCAACGATTATCGGATCAAGTGCGTGCCATAAAGCGTTGCAAGATGCTTGATGACGCGTTACTTGATAGGCTACGCTCCGACACATTACCGACTCAAGCCATTGACACTCCGATACGAAGCCCTCTTGCCCCGATGCCACCGCCTACTTCGGTGATAGTGTCGCAGGTGGACTTTGATGCTGATGCTGTCAATTGCGAGAGTATTAATGTCAGTGAGTATGAGCAATTGAGGGCGGTTTTGGATGATGCGATTGTGAGGTATAGGTCCACATTATCGTGCATTAGACCACGATTACCACGTTTGCCCACACATAGACGAAATTTGGCCTTAATGGGAGTCCTGAACACTTTGCTAGTGCCGTACTTAAGCACAAGTAAAGATCTTACTGATACTCATTCGATCCTTTATTGTGGAGCTATTGCAGCATGTCAAGTGGCCAATGTAAAGTTTGTCGACACTCCTCGTGCACAACGTGCAGTTCCTAGTGCTCCTGCTTGGCAATTGAGGATCGAACGACGTATCAATACGTTTAGGACTCTCATTGGGAAGCTAATCTGTTTCAGGGAGGGAAATCATCGACCTCGAGTAATGCGCTTTGTGTCACAGGCCTTTGCCGGGACCGGAATCCGATCGTCGGATTATTTGGCTTGTGTCACAGAGCGGATTGACTTTTTGAAACAGAAAATTTATGCTTGGGCAAGCCGTATTCGTCGCTATAGGGAACGTGTGGATAGATACTGGCAGAATCGTAACTTCCAACAAGATCAGAGGAAGGTAAACCGGATTTGGCAGAGACCTAACCAACGTGTACTAGATGATAACTTACCGGATGTTGATACCATGAAAAACTTCTGGCGCAGCATTTGGTCGGTACCGGTCGAGTACACCGAGGGTGACTGGATGAGTGTTGTAAGTAGCAGATGTGAGTCCATAGAAACCATGGAACCTATTACCATTGTTCCATTGGACGTAAGTTGTGCAGTAAGTTCTACTCAGAACTGGAAGAGTCCTGGAGTTGATGGACTGCACAACTTCTGGCTGAAATGGTTTCGTTCTGCTCACTCACTACTTGCAACACAATTCCAGCAAGCCCTCAAGGTTGGATCTCTTCCAAATTTTTTAACAACAGGTGTTACTTTCCTACTGCATAAGTCCGGTGGTACCGCGGAACCAAAAAATTATCGACCTATCACATGCTTACCTACCATCTATAAGCTCCTTACATCTATTCTGACCAAAAAACTTAATATGCACATTGTGGCAAATAAAATTTTGGCCCCTACTCAGAATGGATGTAAGGTTGGATCCCGCGGTACTAAGGAACTTCTCCTCATTGACATGGCCATTTGCAATCAGGTCAGGAAAAGACGAGGTAACCTTTCGGCTGCTTGGATTGATTATAAAAAGGCTTATGATTCAGTGCCTCATGCGTGGTTGGAGAGGGTCTTAAAACTGTATAAAGTAGATACAAAACTAAGATCTTTCCTTAAATCCTGCATGAGACAGTGGACCACAGTCCTTTGCAATCCGGGCACCCGAGGGGAGCTCTCGGCTTCTCAGGACCAGATTAAAATTGAGCGAGGTATTTTTCAAGGCGACAGTCTGAGCCCTTTATGGTTCTGCCTGGCTCTGAATCCTCTTAGCACCTTGCTAACGAATTCCGGATCAGGCTATCGCCTTCGAAGAGGGGGTGAGGTTATCTCTCACTTGCTGTACATGGATGACTTAAAACTTTTCGCGACCAAAAATTCAGAGCTAGTGTCATTGGTGAATATCACTCAGATATTCAGCAACGACATCGGCATGGAATTTGGTATCGACAAGTGTGCGGTCATGCAAGTACAACGAGGGAACGTGGTGAATTCATCAAATTTACAACTTACTAGTGAGATTTCTCTCAGATCTCTCTCTGAAGGTGAAACCTATAAATATCTTGGTATGTCAGAATCGTTGGGTTTAAATTATGGGGACATAAAGCAATCAGTGAAGGAACGTTTCTTTGGTCGTCTTACAAAAGTACTTAATAGTCTTTTATCTGGTGGTAACAAGGTACGTGCCTTCAATGGTTGGGTTATGCCCTTGCTCATTTATACCTTTGGCATACTAAGGTGGACTCAGACTGAACTAGACGCCATTGATTGCAGGGTTCGCCAACTGTTAACGGCACATCGCATGCGACACCCGCGTTCGTCGGTAATGAGAATGTACATCCCGCGAAAATTTGGTGGTCGGGGATTTTTAAATGCTAAAACACTCCACAATCGCGAGGTGTACAATCTCAGAAATTTTTTCCTTACCACGAATTGCGTGATGCATCGAGATGTTGTGGCAGTTGACAAACACCTTACCCCACTCAATTTAGCTAATGAGAACTGGCGTAAACCGCTTACGTTAAGCATTCAGGATCGCAAGAAGATATGGAAAAGCAAGGAGCTCCATGGGCGATTCTACAAGGCCCTTACAGGCCCAGATGTAGATATCTCCGCTTCGGTGAACTGGCTACGTTTTGGGGACCTCTTTGGGGAAACTGAAGGGTTTGTCTGTGCAATTATGGACGAAGTTATCAAGACGAACAATTACCGAAAGTATATACTGAGAGATGGAACTATTGACATATGTCGGGCATGTCATCGACCCGGAGAATCTCTCAGGCATGTGGTTTCGGGTTGTTCGCATCTTGCTAACGGCGAGTATTTGCACAGGCATAACCTTGTAGCCAGGATCATCCATCAGCAACTTGCTCTTCGATATGGCCTTGTCGGACCTGAAGTGCCATACTATAGATATGAACCGGTGCCAGTTCTTGAAAATGGTCATGCATTGCTCTACTGGGATCGATCCATCATCACTGACAGAACTATTCTCGCCAATAAGCCTGATATTGTTTTGGTGGATCGATCAGAGCGCCGGGCAATTGTTGTTGACATCACAGTTCCACATGACGAAAATCTCGTGAAGGCAGAAAAGGAAAAATTAAGTAAATATCTGGACTTGGCCCACGAGATTTCTGCCATGTGGGATGTGGACTCTGCCACGATTGTTCCGATAGTGGTTACGGTCAACGGGTTGATAGCGAAGAGCTTCGACCAATATCTTAAGAAGCTCAAGCTAGGTAGCTGGGTTAAGGGTCAGATACAAAAGGCAGTGCTTCTCGATACGGCGCGCATTGTCAGGAGGTTTCTCTCTCTGCAGCCCTAGCCGCCAGTCGTTTGGGTGTTACCTCGCGACCGGCGGTCTCCGTTTTTTATATTTTTTACAGTATTGTATTTTTTTTTTTTGTTATATAATAATTGTAAAAAATATAAATTATGTGTAAATTAAATAAATATATGTGAATAATAATAATAATCATTTATTTACCAATATAGCATATACAAAGGAAATGAATTACAGCGGTTATTACACTAGGCTCGCAGGCCTGTGTCGCAATAACCATAAGTGAGTTACAAATATTAATTGTACAATAATTTCCGTCTTTGTAGCTCCGGTTCATTTATTAATAAGTAATTACATAATTATGTTACATAAAAAGATCAAGTTGCAACAAAAAAATACATTAGAAATTCAATATAAAATAATAATTAAAAAAAAAAAAACACGTAAAAAGGGAATGAATGGGTGTGTGTGAGCGAGTAAGTGAGTAAGACTGCAAGTGAGTGTGTGTTAGTGTACGTGTGTATGTGTGTGTGTATTGTTTGCTAATAATGTATGACCATTTCTGTAAATATATATACAAAAAATAGTAACACAAATTAGAAAAGTTACAGCATATTACTTATTAGCGGGGAGAATTTGTTCTGTTTCAGTGTATGTAAGGTCCATCAGCCAGGTTTTAATTGCCTGCTTGGCTTGGTTAGAGGTGAGGATTTTCAAGGGACATTTTTGGTTTACCTTATTGTAGATGAATGGATGGGAGTAGAGAGGTAAACGCTTGGCAAATGTGGAACGGACTGAGGGTACAGGAACTTTAAAAATACGATTTTTTAGTAGTTCTTCGTAATTTTGGGAGTTGATTGTTTCTTTGTGATAAGCACAGGTTACACGCCACACATAAAGTTGCCGTACTCGTAGGATTTCAGCTTCTTTATATAGACAGTCTGTAGAAAAACGATAGGGCTTATTAAGCATAACTTTCAAAACAGCACGTTGAGCTCTCTCTATTTCAATAAAGCTAGTTTTGGATGCCCCGCCCCATACGCTGATACAATAGTTCAAGATTGATTGGCACAGCGAAATGTAGACCATCGTAAGAACTTCCTTGGGAGCGGATCGTCGAAGTGACTTTAAAATAAATAAAAATTTTCGAAGACGGGCTGAAATAAACGAAATTTGTTTTTTGAAAGACAAGTTTTCATCTATTTGGACTCCCAAATACTTGACAAAACCTGCCCTATCTATTGTTTTACAGTTACAGGTAGTAGGCACACTTGTTGTGTTACATTTGTGAACAACTAGCTGCGGCAGGAAGGCAGGGGAAGTGGTATTGGTTTTGTGGAAGGTTACAAATTTTGATTTAGATGCGTTCAGGGTTAATAGGTTTCGATCAAGCCAGTTAGCTATTTGTGACATTCCTTGTTCTGTAGTCTTAAAAGTGTTCTTCCACGATGTAGCCCGGAAAAGTACCACTGTGTCATCAGCGTAACACACTATTTTTGCGTTGTCTATAGGTATGTTAAGGAGGTCGTTTAGGTAAATTACGAATAAAGTAGGGCCGAGGATGCTGCCCTGTGGAACTCCAAACCTTACCGGTTGCGCGTCACTGGAATAACTACCGACTTTGACGGATTGGCATCGGTTAGAAAGGTAACTCTCGAACCAGTTATATGGAGTTCCTCTAATACCAAGACACTCCAGCTTCCTGAGCAGAATCGACGGAGACACTGTGTCGAATGCCTTCGCCAGATCCAAGAAAACACCGATACAACACTCTTTCTGATCCAGGGAAGTAGAAATAGTGTTAACCAGAAGAGAGACAGCGTCCTCCGTACATATTCCCTTCCTAAATCCAAATTGAGAGCTAGCAATCAGATTATTCCGTTCCAAATAACTTGTTAAGCGTTTATTGATCACTTTTTCAAGAAGTTTGGAAAAAATGATGAGCAGTGATATGGGTCTATAGTTCGATGGTACCATTTTGTCTCCATCCTTGTGGATAGGTGAGACTATGGCTTGCTTCCATCGTTCAGGAAAAACGCCTGTGCCAATACTTAAATTAAATATGTGAACTAGAGGTTGTATGATTATGTGCCGTACGTGTTTAATTAATTTAGGAGTATACCCATCAAAACCGGGCGCGCTTTCATCTTTTAAATTTTGAATGAGTGTATCGACTTCGTATATATCCGTAGGTGACATGTAGAAAGATTCAAGTGGCGATCGAGGGAGTTTGACCTGCGAAGCCAGAACGGTTTCAGTGGTTGAGAGTTTTGAAAGAATTTTGCCAGATAATTGTTTGCCGACAGAAGAAAAATATGAGTTTGTTAGGTTAAGTGCTTCTTTTGGATCAGCCTTACATTTGATAAGATCATTTGAGTTATTCTTATGTTTGGTGATATTACAGATGTCTTTAATGTTTGACCACAATTTTTTTGGGTTATTTCTATTATTAGTGATCTGTTCATTATAATATGTGTTTTTGATCCTATGCAAAAGTTCAGTGAGGAAATTCCGATAACGTTTGTAACTAATTTGCAATATATGATCATTTGGATTTTTATTCGCTTTTAGGTGCAGTTTGTCGCGAGTTTTTTGGCATCGCATTATTCCAGGAGTTATTCAGGGCTTGATGTTATCGTGAGACCGCCTGATTTTAAAGAGCTTAGAGTTTTCCACCAAAGCAATATTTAATATTTCTGAAAACCTGTTGGCGGCCATTGTGGCATCATCGTTTCCTAGAACACTAGGCCAATCCGCTGTGGACAGTTTGGAGCTCAGTCCTTGTAAATCTACTTTATATCTAGATCTTTTGGTTTGGCGTTTAGGTATAGGTGCAGTGGAAAAAGCAGCAATGCAAATATCGTGATCAGTGATGTTGCTGGGGCACACTAGACCTAATGCGTCACCGTTAGGAATTTTAGTGTAAATGTGGTCTAGACATGCCCTTTTACGTGTTGGTTCTGTTATTGCCGGAATCAGCTGGTGTTCGGCCATTAGGCATGTGTAATCTATTAATTTTTCATTTGGGTTGTCACTAAGTATGTCCAGATTTATATCACCCATAATGACTACAGTCTTTATGGTTTTGTGCTGCACTAGTATACTATTTATCGAGCTTAGGAATTGGTCTATGTTGTTAAATGATGGGGAGCGATATACTCCCAATATAAATATATCACCTATAATAATCGATAGAAAATTGCATTCATCACAGAGTGGTTCGTCAATAATAGGGTGCCATTGCTCTTTTACATACGCCGTTATTCCACTACTCCTATTGATTGCATTCTTAGTATGGTACGCGCAATAGCCCGGTATTTGTGGCTAGTTTGTGTTTGTAGATAATTTATATGGGTTTCAATTGAGGCCTGGCTCTCATCAAAGCGACCTAACTGCACAAACTAAAGTTTACAGTACCTACTAAGGAAAAACTAAAAGCCATGATTTCAAATATTTGTAACTTTAGTAAATAAATGTATCATAACATCCTTTGCTGCTTTAGTGTTTTAATTATGAGATATTCTTTATATTTTACAGATTTTCAAATTTCAAATTCAATCATTTTATTTCAGATAAATAACAATCCATATTTTGTTAGTACAAGTATGACTTAGCCTAATGTTTGTATGTATATTATTTATCTACTACTACTATAAATAACAAACTAAAGCAACTTTTTATAGTATATTATTTGGATAAGTGTATCTGCACACTTACCCAATTTCGTAGAAGGGGAGAGTCCCATCGATCTGAAAACACATTCAGGATGCCATTAGGGGAAGAGCGCAAACGCGCCATCGCGGAGGCGCAACGCTTCCGCATGATCGCGGCGAAGCCGTCCACACACGCTTCCGCGAACATCCCTGACGCGCTACATCTCCATGGCAACCCCAAGAGCACCCTGAATGCGTTGTTGTACTGAACACGCAGGTCGCTGTATGCCCGCTGGGTGTACTTGATCCACAGGCTGCACGTGTAAAACGACTGGCAGAAGGCCTTAAAAAGCGTTACCTTTACGGCATCAGTACAGCGTGCAAACCTGCGGGCCAGCATGTTGCAGCGGACAGCCAGCGACCTGCGCTCCCTGTCTATGTCAACATTGTCTTTCAAGTCATCAGTGACCCAGTGGCCCAAATACTTAAACCTCGAAACACTACATAGAGGAGACCCAGAGAGGGAGAGTTCAGGCAACTGCTTGTAGGTCAGGTTACCTGATTTAAAAACCAACCATTCACTCTTACCGGTATTGTATTTAAGCCCGTGGGCCACTGCATAACTTTCACAGATTTTAAGAAGCCTTCTCATTGCACCGATAGATGGGCTCAGCAGCACCATGTCATCGGCGTAGCTGATGTTGTTTACTGAAACACCGTCCACGTGACACCCGATTTTAGTGCTACTGAGCTCACCCATCAGTTTATTTATATAGAGGTTGAAAAGGCGGGGGGAGCTCAGACCCCCCTGCCTTACCCCACATTCTAACCCATACATTTTAGAATACGAGCCTGCCCACCTAACTGTATTCTTTTGACTACTGTACCAATATCTGAACAGTGATATTACTTCAGCCGGGACAGTAGTATCATGAGTCAGTTTATGCCAGAGCAGGTCATAATTGACCAGGTCGAAGGCCCTCGATAAGTCCAAAAAGCATGCTATAACAGCAGTCTTTCTATCTGTGTAATATTGAACAGTCTGCTTAAGACATAAAATTGCACTATCAGTTGACAAATTCGGTCTAAAACCAAACTGACTATCCTCGAGATCGATATGTTTAGCTAATATTTTATCAAGCAGACTATCCAACACCTTAGCACAGATAGTGGCAAGCGATATCGGCCTATAGTTGGAAATATCGGAGGCATCACCAGTCTTATTCTTTATTACTGGAACAACTATTGTACTGCTAAGTTCCGCAGGTAAGTAACTATGACTCAGACATAGGTTGAAAAGCATAGCGAGTACTCGCGGTAAGTGTACCCCAGCGTATTTAAGATGTTCCACGCTAAGGCTGTCGCGACCGGGGGACTTACCCCTCACCATGTTCTGTATACTTCTCGCGACTTCTTTAGCGGAGAACCTGACAGGGGGAGCCCCGGCCACGGCCGCCCCCGCGCCGCTGTTTAAAGGATCGCTATAGCCACACAAACGCGAGTCTACATTAAAATGTTTTTGAAAAGCATTAGCTATATCAGTGGGGTCGTTCACGCCCGCGACGCCCATCGGCGTCCCTGTCTTATGTTTCAATTTATTTGTCAATTTCCAAAATTTATTAAATTGTTTCGTTCCATGACAAGATGCTAGCATATCCATTTTAATTCTGTCTTGATTGTTTTGACAATATTTTAATTTACTTTTAAAATTTGTTTATTTTACTAACCCTAGATAATTTGTTTGCACGAATAAAATTAATATTGAAAAAAATGCAGTTAGGCCGCTCTGGCTCTCATGGCCTCAATTTTCATCGCAGTCCAAGCCTATCCTATCTATGTAATAATAAATAAATCTTGTATTTTTACAGCTTTATTTATTTTTAAATCTTATCCTATCAACCTTCTTGTATCCCAGGATAAAATATTATTGTATGAATAAATTATTAAATTAAGCAATACATATGTCTATAATTGATTAAGTTAAGTTTCGTTTCATATTTTTAACATTTTGTCGTGGATAACGTCGCTGGTTACGCAATGAACCAAATTTAGTTTTAGCCTTTTTAATATTATACATTATGTAACTGTTTGTTATCCTAAATATAATAAAATACTTTCGATACTCGTGGTATAGAATTAAACGCTTATTTAACGTTGGATGTGTACATATTCAAATTGCGATGACAGGCGTTTGTAAACACTGCAGCTCTGCAAAGCCGAATGCATTTAAATTAGATTACATATTAGGGTTGCCGCTAACATGAATCTGTGTATCGCGAATTCATATATATTTTTTTTAGGGTTTCTGCTCTTCTGGCGACTGTGACATTCTTACTAATATCAATACTTACATGCCTTAACGACTTCCATGTGGTTTTTTGTTGCCAACGCAGAAAAAAACACATCGCAGCAATATTTTATTTTTTAAAACTAGTGTAAATCGCGCTAGTGTAGACCGCGAACCGGCAAAAGTAGAGGACGGCCTCCCACGCGATGGACCGATGACCTGGTCAAGGCGGCGGGGAGCCGATGGATGCCGGCGACTCAGGATCGCTCAATGTGGAAATGCAGTGCAGACTTCAGATGGCTGAGATGATTATGATGATGAGGGACCAACAGCTGAACGTGCCTTAATATTGAAGTTTATAACATGGTATCGTCGTATCGTGTCGCTCGATATGAAGTGCGACGCCACGATCACCCATTCAATTACTGATTTCCGTAAGCTTTGCTTTACTTTGGCCATCGTCTCTGTCTATGTAATAACGCGGAGTTACGAAGGCTTCAAAATAAATATATCGTTATTATTTCTTACTATTCCCATGGGTATCTAAAATATAAAAATAAGTAGCAATCTAAACGGTAAATCCGTTTGATGTGTACATATTCAAATTGCGACGACAGGCGTGTGTAAGCACACAAAGTCGAATGCATTTAAATTAGTTCGCACGTTAGGGTTGTCACTGACACGAAACTATGTATGGAGCAAAAATCAAATTTATTTCAATGGCTTTCTATTTTACGGGCCATACCACCCCCATTAAAGTCCTGCCCGCAGAGAATATGCGTTACGTTAGTATTTGAGTTGATGTTCATAAAAGTTTTAGACTATGTTAGCGAAACCGAGTTTAAATATCTTTTTGATTCCACTCCTATTCCACTGAATGAAAGGTGTGAGATGATATTTGATAAAGATAAAGGCTACGAGTATATATAAGACAAATACGTGGTTTCTAGCGTCCGCTGGCGGAAGTTAGTAGCTTATTTAAAATAAATTAAGAGCTACTAACCCTATTTAATGTTTTAAGCAACTTTGAAATTAGTTTGCATCACATGGCGAGTTTCAATACAAAATGGCGTCATCGTGTTGCGTTCTCTGAAGTCTGGCCACATGTCGAGCAGGGCGGGATGCGAGGGAAATTTATTTATTAAACAATAATTTAATAATCAAACTGTCTCCAGCCAGTGGATCTCCTAATTGCGACGGCTATAACGTATATACATAATTGTGTCAACGTGGTTTGCCACACTAACGGCACGGATGGTTGCATCCAAGGTCTCTTAACTTCGATTTCAGCCTTTTTTTTTTTGTTTCACTTTGGTAACAAAATGCATTTACGCACTGCCTTCCGGCCAAAGGGGGACCGAAAGGGGGGTGTGGGACTCACCACCGGCAGACACGACTGCCCGCAGTAATACCCACTAAAAATCTTCCGACGACGCCCGCCGCATGTTGAGAAAGAGGCGGGGGCCAGTACCTGGGTTGCAGCTTCTGACACCCCGCCTGCGGCCATCGTCCCCCGGACCAAAACCAGGAGGACCTCCTCAGAGAGGCGCAGTGGACGCGCCCCTCCTACCTCCCTGTGCGACCATAGCGTGTGTGGCCGACTTCCCGGAGGGTCCATGGTGAGACAGCAAGGGCCCCCTGCCCCCACTGCCTAGACCCTCCTGGCGCTGCTGAGCAGGCCCTCCTGGCCCGCCCGCTGCGCTCTCCACAGGTCCCTCTTAGTTTCTCCCCCGGTAGTCAGTACTAAGGGCACCCAGAGTCGTCGGTCTCTGGGTGTTACCTTTTCCCGGCCTCCGGGAGGTACTCAGCCCCCCCACCACGCCAAGGTGGAGACCTGTTCGGGGGGGAACTTCGGTTCCTGCCTACCCTAACCGAAACCCAATCCCACTGCCCTGCTAACCGAGCCCTGATATATAGGTGTTTTGCGTTTAAATAAATATATTATCATCATCATCATCATGTTAGCATTATCCCTGTTGCCTTAATTTCTGCTTACTGGTCTAACCTGATTTGGCTGAATTTTACTTATTACACAAAGCGATTGCCGTCTGCCCTTCGCAACCCAGACAGAAATGTCATTCTATGGTTAAACCAGCTGTCAGGATAATAGAACGCTATAATAAAGACTATGATGTTCTTGGATGCCGTTCATTTCGAAGCAAGGGATCATAACGCACATAGCTTTGAGAAGTCTCAGGTGCGCGACCCCCTGGCTTAAGCCTGAGACCCTCTAAATTTGAAATCTCGTCACTGGACTATCGCCGGAAGCAGCTGTTATGGTTTCATTGACCAAAACAACGCATATTAAAACCCTTCAAACTTTGTTTCTCTAAAAAAAATTATGTAGAAAAGAGTATGCATTTTCAAATCAATATATAACTAATTAATTGATTCAAGCGTTACTTTTCGGAAATCCATTGTAAGCAAATGATGGATGAAAAATATATTTGTAACATAATTATCCCGTATGTAAGAGTAAGGAGGGATAAGATGCTGTACCAGGGGATACCCCGGCCACCAGCAGGAAGGGAAGAAACTGTAGCAGGGTGCAGCCCTGGCCGACAGTATGAGATGCAGAGAGAGGAATGAGACCCAACACGGACGGTTGAATCCTATTTATCGCAGATAATTGTTAGGTTTTTATATAAATTACATGTTATGTACACATATAAAGATATAAAGTAGTGTAACGTCTGTGTACAGTGTCGACGCTGCATGTAGATGTTGCAACTAGGCCGACTCGCCGCTGATCATGCTGACGCCAAGTCCATTGTACAAGATGTAGACCTATTACAGCTGTGTTAAATTGTTTCTCGATATTTCGGGAAACTTGCTTGAGAATTGTCCCAAAAATATTTTTAATCCATCACTTGCTTAATATAACGTTCAGAAGCAACCGGTCACTTCACGCCCGCAGTGTGACGAAGTAAGGTTCAATATACATAGTTTGATGAAGGATTACAAATTATAGAGAGAGTGGCGTACAGATTTGAACTTCGTAACAACTTTGTAGATTTCTAAACTTGTAGATGACTTGAAGTTTTATTTTGTTCATAACTTGTTGTTGTAATTAGTTTCAGTAATTTAGTTAACAGTTGCCTAGGGAGCTTAGATTCATTTCATTGAATGATGAAAATTAAAAATGCTTCATTTCATTTTGGCTTCTATCGAGTACGAATTAAAGTCGAGATAGCAATAATGAGCTTATTCTTTGCGGGCAGGTATATATGTTTCTAACATAATAACACTACATATAATAATAAAAAACTATAATAATTCTTTATTTTAGACCCTGGGCCCAATTTTTGTTAGTACCTATAGTAATTTTATAAATTAGTGATATTATAATTATAATAAGGAATTTGTATATAATAATGGAGTGAATTTACTTCTATATAATACAAGTCAATGCTGCTTAATCCCACTTGGAATTGCGAAGCGGTGACCAGTGGCAGTAAAAGTGTGACTATAAAACACATTTTAATGAATTAAACCTTTCTAATGTGTATAGGGATGCTACCAAGACCTTAGCAGCCCAAGCCAACCTCACCTGCAAATGGTGCACCTGCCGATCAACGAACGAGGCATATAATATGTCTCTGCCTACCCCTTCGGGAAAACAGGCGTGATTGTATGTATGTATGTTGACCTTTTCAAATTATAATTCTAAATCCGTAGAAGAACTGTACTGACCTCAAAAATAAGACGCATTTGCAAATGGCAGTGGGCGGGGTACATAGCCCAAAGAGCCGTCGACCAATGGGGCGTTAAGGTTCTTCAATGGCGACGGCAATTTTCATTCTTTAAAGGGATACTATTCTATCAAAGACTATATGTCTGATAAAAATGCTTGGGATTAAACTGCCGTTTCATACAGGCTATTCTAATATGAATGACTTACAACATGAATATAGTTAATGTTATATTATATTGCATTGTATAGCGTCACAGACAAATGAAGATTGTAACTAACCAATTGATAATTTAAAAGAGCATAGCCTGTGAGTTTCTTGCTAGTTCTGCTTACAGAGCGGTGGCTCGGAACTGGCACTTAGATTCACATACACTTAAATATTTTTTGTTTTTTTAATTGTTTGGTTGCAAGTGAATCTAAGCTTCGTGATTTTAGTATAAATATATTTTAATTTTTTTATAATTTTAACGTTTTCAAGTACTATGTAATAGTTTATGAAATAAAAAGATTTTGATTTTGATTTTGCAAACCAGCAAACATAGTGAAGGGCCATCCACCCGAAGGACCAATAATCTGGTCAAGGCGGCGGCAAGCCGGTGGATGCGGGCGGCACAAGATTGATTAACGTGAGAGGCCTATGTTCAGCACTTGAATTTAAATGGCTGAAATGATTATGATGACATTATAATTTACTATTTTACCACTAGGCACTCAGGCATGCGGCACAACTCTTCAAGATATATTTTGTGGGATAAAACTCTTCAACAAAAAATATCCATCCAAAATTCTCAATAATCTTTTCAGCAGACAGCATACAGAGAGACCGACTAACTGACACTGACGGGCCCCGGAAGGGGGGACCAAGTCTGTCGGGGATTGCAGGATTGTACGAAATGTTAACCGCGGCTCTGCAAAATAACAGGTTAAAGAACGGAAATGGATGATTTTTACTTGTATAGTCAGTATGAGTCTAATAAACTCTTCCCACACTGCGGGATAATGTCATTAGATGATTTACCATTACAAAAAAAAAACACTGCCTTTTACATTTACAGTATTAAATAAAGAAGAGAAAATGTACAAAAAATCCGTGAATAGAAAAGAACAATTTACACAGTCAGTTGTTTAACTTTTCAATCAAAGAAAAGGAAAACTTAATGCCCAAAGGAGCTGAGTTCTTCACAATTGCTCTGGTGAACGTAACATATGGCATCAAATCGAATCTCCTCGAGAACAAAATAGCAGTTTCCTACCCTAAGGTTCGTTTCTAGAATAATATAGCGAGTAACTTGTACACTGTAAAGACTTGTGTTATGGTACAAGTCATAAGAGGTTAACTTAAGATTTGATAAACGTAGATGCATACATAATATCACGTCTGTTTCCCCGAAGGAATAGGCAGAGGGGTATTATACGCCCACATTTCGCCAGTTTCATTCTTGGTCTCTAGTAATAGTAGGTGGCTAGCCTATTGCCGGGATATTTTATATTTGCCAGACCTCCGTCCATTATTCGGCACGTGCACCACCTGCAAGTGAGGTTGGTGTAGGTTCCTCAGATCTTGGTAGGATCGCTATACACCCGCCGGAGGCGTACAGGTAGGAGGAGAAGGCAATTTGGCATGCTCCAACCACCCTGAACAGGGCAACAGGAGACGGAATAGGGCCCCGTCGCTGGTCACACATGCTCTGTCGGTTAAGTGGACAATTCTCTGCCAATTGTCCCCTTATCATAAGGGCCGACACAGACGTGTCGTATGGACACACTAAGTTCCCCGCGCGTAACGTCGATTTGCGAAAAAAGATATACCGACGTTTTTTAGTGGGTATGCCAAATTGGAGAATCCCACATAACCTCAGTGTGGCCTTTTATCACACTGAAGTACTTATAAAAATCTTTTCTTTTAAATAACAATACTAAATTCCATTTTTTTTTTGCTGCAACATGCTGGCAACATTTCCTCTTTGGATTGCCAGGCAAATACGCTGGCAGAAGCTTGACTCTTTCACGAGTTGCTTCGCTTTCAGTCCCAAGTAGTAATTATAATATACTATACTCATCCGGCACTCATCCATCGCCCAAAATTAAACTGATCCACAATTTCCTACTAACTAAATATTTACACGCTTAATCGCCTATCACTTATACCACACACCAATCCACTCTAAAGATGGGAATAAAAAAATAACAGCGGGGAGTTATAATCTCGTTTCTTCTAGAAATGGGTGTTGGATGTTTTGCGAGACGTCTACTTCGAGGGAAATGTTCCTGCCACGTACAAAATACGTGCGTTGAAAGAGCATTAGGTATAATACAGACTAACTTTCCCTTAGGCTATAAAAAGATGTATAAGTTTTTTAACAAGAATTCTGTAGGTGTTTTCAGAAAATTATCTGGCGCCGCAAAGTTTTAATCGTCTTTCAGGACTATAAATGTGAATAAATAGTGGTGAAGGGTGTCTTTATGATTGGCTTGAGACTTTAACTTTGAGTTGAGTTTATATATTAGATATATGATTACATACTTGGGTGTATGGGGATTCCACCAAGGCGTAAGGAGCCAAAGCCAACCTCACCTGCAAGTGGTGCACCTACCGATCAACGGACAAGGCTCTGGAAAACATAACAGTGCCCGGTAAGCGGGCTCGCCACCTATTAAGTGGGACCAACTATATAATTGACGAAGTGTGGGCGTATAATATTCATCTGCCTACTCTTTCTGGGAATCAGGCGTGAATGTATGAGTGTAAGGGTATAATTTAAACCATCTTGCTTAGACTCACAACAAAGTTGTTTCATAAATGTGCTTCAATATGGTCCCACTATTTCCATACCTAATTTTATCAAAATTGTTCCAACCCTTAAGCTACACCTCTTCGTTGCCGTCAATGAAACTGTAATAGAACCCAAATTTAAGGACATTCTCCGGCACCGGTACCAAATAAGCTGTTCATGTAATATAATATACTGAATGAACGCATTAATTTTCAGGTATATTGAGATTCATAGGTGCTTAATCGGAGCTCAAATCTTTTGTTATTTTATACCATTTTAGAACAACTTAATGAAGAAACCACCACCACATTCATACTTTGCAGGCTATCAGCCCAGCTACGTCGGAAACAAAATTTACGCGCTGCCTCCCGGCCAATGGGAGACCGAGAGGAGTGTGGGTACACTGCGGAAGACGAGACCACCAGTTGTCCTATTTACTAAAAAACTTCCGACGACGCTCACCCACTGTTGATAAGGGGCGGGGGGCCAGTGCCTCGGTTGGTAACTAACTACACCTGACAAAATTATTGGATTTGAAGGTGTGCTATACAAAATTTTCAAAAACTTAAGGACCATTTTCAAAGATGCCTTGTCGATGTGGGACCTCTAAGCAGTAGTTCCATTTTAAATAATCCGGTCCTTGTTAAACTCTTGGATAATCCGTTACTGCCCATAGTAACTTATTAAAAAAAAAGGGTATATAGGGATCCTATCAAGACCCAAGTGTGGGCGTATAATATGCCTCTGCCTATTCCTTTGGGGAAACAGGCGTGAATGTATGTATGTACTAACTTATTTTCTAGCTAAAATTATATGTCCATTTTCACACTTAATACTTTTCCATTTTAACATATCCATTTTCAAAAGCTTTCTCTTTAACTTTATTGCGCAAACTGCTAATCCTTACCCTGAACCCTGATCACGTCCGTTCCACCTTTCGATTTGTAATGGCGGCCATCTAAATGCATTCAGCGAGCTGATATGAGGGGCCACTTATATCTCTGTTGATTGACCAGCTGCGCGTTGATTTTGATTAAAACTGTATTAGGATTTTGTTTCTTAAAATGAGAACAAACACACATTCGAGTCGTTCTTTTATTGTAGTAGCATTACTAGAAAAATCAATAAATCTTGTAATTTTGAGAAGTTTTTTTAATCTATTTATGTCCATATATGTATTTATGTATGTACTAGCTGTTACCCGCGACTTCGTCCGCGTGGAATAGTATCTTTGGGTAGCATTTTTATTATTTAATAAGAATCATTAGTAGGTATAGTAGATATCAGCGGCGGCGATGCAGAGAATTCGTTAATAGGAACTTTAACTTCAAAAGCCAAAATATTTTTTAAACTTGATACACCCAAAATTTTTAAATATCATGTTATTAGAATAGTTTGGCTTCGTAGTTTCCGTGCCGAATCCGTTCCGTTCCGTTCGAATTTCAAGAATTTCGTTTATAGAAAAACTCTGCACATCCTAAGAGACCTACGTACCAAGTTTCATGGTTTTATCTTCAAAAATGAAGAACACCCATAAAAACATTCAACCCCTATTTCACCCCCATACTGGTAAAAATTTCAAAATGCTAGAACAAACGATTTTTTGTTTATTATTTAGTGCCTAAATACAAAATGTTATATTTTTATTTTCAAAAATGCCGAACTTCATACAAACTTTCAACCCCTATTTCATCTCTCACAGGACGAAATTTCAAAAACGCTAGAACAATTAATGTTTAATTATTTCTTATCAAGTGCTTAAATATTAAGTTTCATGGTTTTATCTTTTAAAATTAAGAAATCCCATACAACTTTTCACTCCCTCCCCTTTTTAACCCTTTACAACCCCCTTTTCGAAATAAAAAGTAGCCTATGTTCTTTCTCAGGGTCTAAACCATCAGTATACCAAATTTCATTCAAATCCGTTCAGTAGTTTTGGCGTGAAAGAGTAACAGACAGACAGACAGACAGACAGACAGACAGACAGACAGACAGAGTTACTTTCGCATTTATAATATTAGTAAGGATGTTTAATCTATTTATGTGTATATCAGATTATTTGTGTAAGCTAGCGACAACTGGTGTCTTAATAATGTGTTTCAGATGATTCATCAATTTTAATATATGCGAAACTATTCTATAAAAAAATAAAATAAACAGCCATACTGCGTTTTAACCTTATAACGGCAGAACATGTTGAAATTTTTCATTGGTTTCCGACCTTTTTTTTTTGATTTACGTCGGTAACAAAATGCAGTTACGCACTGTCTCCCGGCCAAAGGGGGACCGGGAGAGGTGTGTGGGACTCACCACCGGCAGACACGACCGCCAGCAGTAATACCCACTAAAAATCTTCTGACGACGCCCGCCGCTTGTTGAGAAAGAGGCAGGGGGCCAGAACCTGGGTCACAGCTCTAACACCCCGCCCGCGACCAACGTCCCCCGGACCAAAACCGGGAGGAACTCCTCAGAGAGACGCAGTGGACGCGCCCCTCCTACCTCCTTGTGCGACCATAGCGTGTGTGGCCGACTTCTCGGAGGGTCCATGGTTAGACAGCTGGGGCCCCCTGCCCCCGCTGCCTAGGACCCTCCTGGCGCTGCTTGACGGACCCTCCTGGCCCGCCCGCTGCGCCCTCCACAGGTCCCTCTTAGTTTCGGTAGTCAGTACTAAGGGCACCCAGAGTCGCCATCTCTGGGTGTTACCTTTTCCTTAGCGCCTCCTGCGCCCTACCGGGAGGTACTCAGCCCCCCCCACCACGACAAGGTGGAGACCAGTCGGGGGGGGGGGAGTAGGGATCCTACCAACACCTATGGAGCCCAAGCAAACCTCACCTGCAAGTGGTGCACCTGCCGATCTACGGACGAGGCTCTGACGAACATAACAGTGCCCGGGAAGCGGCAATAGGCTCGCCATCTATTACGTGGGATCAACTATATAATTGGCGAAGTGTGGGCGTATAATATGCCTCTGCCTATTCCTTCGGGGAAACAGGCGTGATATTATGTATGTACATTATATTTTCGCGTACCAGTAACTGGAGAAATATACGGACTTTGTTATGATTAAGACCACTCATGTAACATGTTATTATTTTAAGTGAAATAAAAAGTCTTTGTCCATGGCCAATATACGTAACGCTTTGAGTGGGTGTTTATTTATTTATTTATTTTATTTGGGATAACAAACAGCTGTCACAATAAAATCTTAAAAAACTAGTTATACATATGTAAAAGGTAATATTAATTATCGTGATGCCCACACCGTTATCCTCGAACTTATTAATTAATTGTGCTAAACGGTATTGCTAATAAGGATCAGTAAGGTATCTTAACAAAACAAAAAAAAAAGTTTCTAAGCAAAAAATAACATTGTGAGATGTTCCTAGTTACAAAAATATATCTGGGCATATATACACTACAAATTTATTTGGGCTTATTAAACAAGGTATTAATTATCTGTTTCTTAAAATTGTACTCCGAGTCTGCAAATATATCTAGTTCCAACTATTTGATGCTGACTACACCTACTGTACAACTAAAATTAATAGTACACAACTAATTTAGTGATAACCAGCGCTCGATATCAAATGCCACACCAACGGTCACCCATCCAAGGACTGACCTCAGCAAACTCTGCTGTACTTTGGTGATCGTTTCCGACCACCGAGAACCGCAAAGCTACGAGCGCTTCAATTTTCACTAAATGTGGTAGTCGTTAAGCCATGTTAGAGGCCTAATGGGCGGCTTGAAAAATTCTAACAGCAGGACGCCATACACCTGCCTCCGCCAATACGCACTGGGTCAGCGTGGTGGAGTATGACCCAATACCCTCACACCTTGATATGTGTGAGGAGGCTCGTGCTCAGTAGTGGGACGTTAATGGGCTGTGACGATGATGACACAACTAATATTAATTAAAATGCCATGTTCCCAAACCAGTACGAAATCAGTAATTCTGACGTCAAACATAGAAAGCGAAGGCGGGGAGAGTAGGTATCTAACTTGTAAAATTAATTAATTAAAATGTTAGTATCTATTCATTACTGGAGTTGGAATATTGTTTCAGTGATAATTTCTCAAAACAAATCTCTTGTCTACAGTTAATAAAGTTTGTGGAATTTAGCAAATATTTTGATTTTGTTTTGTTAAAGTTCAAAGTTCTGATGGAAATGGCTTCGCGGGTCTATTCCTATGTGTCAATATAGCCTTGGAAGTTTAAAAGGAGGAAGAAGAAAAATATTATAACAATTCTATTATATAAATATAAACAGTTACATTTTTGAATATTTTTAAAGTATTAATTAATTACAAACAACACATTTGACATCATAAAAATATGTACAGTTAAATTTACAGGTATTATTATAAATCTGCACTTATCAAGCAATTAATAATTATAGTATACATTAGAGTATGTAGGGATCCTACCAAAACCTAAGGGGCCCAAGCTAACCTCACCTGCAATTGGTGCACCTGCCGATCAACAGACGAGGCTCTGGAAAACATAACAGTGCCCGGGGAAACAGGCGTGAATGTATGTATACATTAGAGTATGTGTACCCTTAGCTCGATGTCAGCCACCACAGTATATGTCGTGTCCGACATGGAAAATGCAGTATACTTCGAAGCATTTGTAAAAAAATATATGTACATAATATTTAGTGCATTCTTCATAAAATATGTTAATATTGCTTAAAAGAGTTTTGTCTTTCTTTCTTTTAAATCTTGTGACTGCAGAACACAATTGTTTTAATAATTTGTATTTTAATTGTAACTGGCGGGAGAAAAAACCAACCTTGACGATTTTCTTCACCGTTCTTTTACGATCAAGCTCCCGCCCGTAGTGAATGGGCGCGTTAGTTTATAAGTATGACATTCATAAGAGCTCTATTGAGCCAAACTTGAATAAATGAATTTTGATTTTTGATAGTTGTTGTTGATGTTCCCCTCTGGGTTGCGGGGGTCAGACGGCAGTCGCTCCACGTAATAACTGAAATTCAGTCTTATCTGGTTGAACCAGTAAGCAGACCCGGATTATGCTAGCATATGATGATTATTCTTTATAGTTGTACAAAAGTTCACTTTGAGCCCAGATCTTACTATATTTTTGCACAGAAAGATATAGCTGCTATACAGAGCGATATACAAATAAATATTCTCTTACAATCACACAAATTATTTAGTTCCAAGATAAGTATCACTAAGAACTTGTGTTGCGTATCCCGACGTGGCGAGGATTTCATACAGCGCCTAGTGGTACAGGGCAAAGTTGAAGGCACCCGAGCACGAGGTAGATCACCCATGGGATGGACGGACCAAATCAAAGCAGCCGTGGGCAGTGCTCTGCACGTGTGTACCAGGAAGGCCAGCATCAGAGAGGAATGGCGGCGAGTTGTGAGGCGGGTCACTGCAACTGAAGTGACGACCACGACCACTCTGCCAAGAGTGTAACGACGAATAAGAAGAAGAAGAAGAACTTGTGTTATGGATACTAAAGAACGGATAAACATACTTAATTACTTTTTTTTTGTAAATAAATACTTAAAGTACATAGGAAAACACCCAGACCAAAACAAATATTCATGTTCATGCACACAAAGCTTTGTCCTGTGTGGGAATCGAACCCACGACCTCTGGAGTGAAGTGCAGGTACACTGACCTCCACGCCATATCGGTCGTAACTAATGATCAGAAGATATCAGTTATCACCAGGTGAAATTCTCGTTTGTCTAAAAGTAATGAAGCATGTAGTGGATTTCTACAACACGACGTCGCATCGTGTTTCTGTGCTTTAATTTCAGGTTGTTAAGAGTTTGTACGTCATCTTCCAGCTCACCTTAGGTCGATTAGTGGGAATATAATATCTGAACCTTCCCTGTATCCTGAAGCTTTTGAAACTACTACCTAAACATACACTACGCGTACTTCATATAATGTAAAGTTAAAGTAACATTAAACCTAACCCTAGGGAGTTTTGGCAACACATCTCAAGTCTGCGTACTAAGGGTGGTTTTGAGCCCAGTGTTGTGTATGATGGAAATACTTTCACTTGTGAGGATGCAGCGCAAGCGTTCGCCGATTTCTTTGCAAGTGTTTTCTTGCCTGAGATCCCGCATTTGAATGCTGAGCTTGTTTCTCGCCCCAACATTGAAAGCAATTGTAATTATGTTAATATTTTCCACATTACTCCAAGCGAAGTCTTGCTGGGAATAAGCAAGCTAAAGTCAAATAGCTCCATTGGACCAGACTGTGTTCCCCCAGCATTACTTAATAATGATGAACTTTAATAATGATGAACGTCTCTCTTCATGTTGCTAAAAACTAGCGGGCCCAGTGAAAATTGGCAAATTGCTTTCGTTTTTAAGAATAAATGTGCCAGTCTACCTACATGATTGTAATAAAAATATGATACGACTTTTTGAAATTGCATTACCAAGAAACAGCATGAAGTGCGTCAAAAATGGCGTGAATCAGGATTTAAAGTGCGTCAAGTTCAACGCGCTAAGAAAGGCTCTGGTTTCGCAAGCATCCATAAACTGTTTTGATCACTTTCCAGGGGGCCTACCGCAGAGTTTGATGGCAATCGATTATAAGGCAAAATGAATTTCGAATTGATTCTGTCGTACCGCCGAACTCATGGAAATCGAAACAAAATTGCGTTCTCCATTTACCTATTGGTCTGTCACTGACTGAAGGTCATGTATGAGAGGTGGCTGTCGGCAGATTCCCCGGTACGGATAAATGTACGTAAACAAAGTTTGATCTAGAATCTAGATGGATTACCGGTAATCCATCAAATTCGGCGGTAGGCCCCCAGACCGTTCCACTTGTATACAGATCGTGTACTTGAGTACCACCTTATAGTATAAGAAAAAATAGACAGGGCTTGTCAAATGTGTCCATGTAAAAGCGACATTACGCTAAGATGAATAATATATTATATTTCTCCAGAAAAAGAAACGTAGCATAAAAGGTGTCTCAATAAACAAAACTAATGAGCAAATCTCGTACAAACGCCGGTAAAGAGTCGTATGTGTTCACGCAAGAAAAGGCCTTAATACTACGGGGCCATAGAGGTGGAAGTTGTGTAACGTAATGCCTTATTAATTTCTCAGCTATTATACTTTGTGCTAGACGGACTTAACCTGATGCCCCTAATCAAAGACTCCGCCTCAATTACGAGGACTAATGGAATACGTTTGTATTCCGGTAATTTGCGCTTTTCGTAAGATTCGGGTGGAATGACGATATTCTTTGGTGACGCTGAAGATAAAATATTGAGTAAATAAATAAATATTTTCTAACAATTACACCAATTATTTAGTTTCAAGATAAGTATCATTAAGAACTTGTATTATGGATACTAAATAACGGATAAACATACATAAATACTTTTTTTTTTGAAAATACCTACTTAATATAGATAGGGAAACAACCAGGCCAGAAAAAATATGCATGTTCATGCACACAAATATTTGTCCTGTGTGAGAATCGAACCCACGAACTTGGAGCGTAGATCGGGTATACTCGTCATCACGCCATATCAGTCGTCTACTTGTACATATATTATGTGCATGATTTAAATATAATTTTAAAGTAAATGTTCTATTTACTATTTCTACGGAAACTTTCTACATTCGTAGCTCCGTGGATATACTAGAAGCGATCACCGAAATTAAGCAGAGTTTATAGAAGTCGGTCGTTTTTTTATTTCTGCCTGATGGTAAACAGTCCATACAGTCCAAAAGATAAAGGCGCCGTTTCACGCCCCTCTTACATACAGTCCAAAAGATAAAGGCACCTCTTACCCCACCATATGCCGTTTCACGCCCCGCTTAAAAGACCCGGGATTGTAGTAGCTAGGAAGTACATGAGCCGGCAGCGAATTCCAGAGTTTAACGGTCCCACACAGGAACGATCTGCCGAATTTCTTGATTCGAGTGCTGATTGTCTGCAGGGTTCCATTGATAGATTGTGTGACATTCAATATCAAGAACTTTTGTGCTTCGGAAGGCACGTTTGGACATCGGTCTAGTATAATTGTGATAGTCGTTAAGGCAAGTTAAGAGCCTTATAAAAATGGCGGCTTGGAATATGCTAACAGTAGGAGGCGATAAACATCATCCAATCTACATTGGGACAGCGTGGTGGAGTATGACCGAAATCCCTAGCGCATTGAGTTGTGAGAGGAGAATATATTGGCTCCTAATACATGTTAATCAAAATTTATGCGACATATTCCCCACATCGATTTTTTTTCTACAAATCATTTATTTATTTAGTACACACACAGAAATATATATACAGAAACACTAAAAAACTAAGAAACATTGGGTACAGGGCACAGCTTGTTCCAAATAGAAATATCTTCCAGCTGGCCCGCGATAGATAAAACAGGCTAGTTTGTGCGTTGTAATATAATAAACACAGAGAAAAAAAAAACATATAGTAACATTAAGTTTAAACAAAGAACAAAAACCTAACATGACAAAAAGTGAACTTTTAAATGTTTTTTAAAAGAAGCAACGCTGGGGCAATTCTGAACGTGTAAGGGCAAATCATTCCATAACCTGACTGCATGCACTGAGAAGGAATATGAAAAGAAATTAGACTTGTGAGGAGGGAATTTAAGGAGGTAACGCAGAGAATTATCCTAGTTTAATAAAGCAAGAACATAACATTTTGTGGGCAAGTTTACGTAACGTAACCTTGAGCGACAATATCTATAAAATGTACTACATTATTGCATTGTGCCGTGTGGTACTGGCCTAGAATAGTGCTCTCTCTGATTTAACGGGGAGTCGTAAGAAGCGACGCAGAAAAATCCTACCGGATGATGGGCAGCAGCGTCATCCTGCGTACTGGCTTACACTGCGATCACCAACCCGCCTGCCCAGCCTGGTGATTATGGGCAAATACCACCAATAGAATGTAATCTATTGGGGAGGTTAATGTCCGGCAGTGGGCTTTATAAGGCTGATAATTATGGTGTTACATTTAACAAGATTCAATTTGCCTATGTAAGCACTGAATAAGGGATTTAGCGATTTGAAAGCAATATTCTAAATGAACCTATTACAGAAATATACATAATATTTGCATATACATAAATATTGCAGAGTTTCTAAAGTAAGGACACGCGCGTGGGTTAAATCCATACATTGTGTAACGCTTTGCGTGTGATGTGGTTAATATTAATGTATTGCTGCTGCCGCCGCGCCCTTTACAAGCCCCTTTTAGTTCCCCCCCCCCCCCCCCCCTCCCCCCGGTAGTCGGTACTAAGGACCCAGAGAGGTAGACGACCAATTATGGTAGAGATTGACGATCTCTGGGTGTTACCTTTTCCCGGCTTCCAGTAGGTAATCAGCCTCCCCACCACGTCAAGGTTAGCCACGGAGTCCCGTCCGGGGAGGGGGGGAGGGGGAGAAATCAGGAACCCAAGCCAACCTCACCTGCAAGTGCACCTGTCGATCAACGGACGAGGCTCCGGCGAAAATAAAAGTTCCCGGAACGCGACAATAACTTGCGCGAAGTATGGGCGTTAAATATGCCTCTGCCTACCCATAAGGCTTCGTCGGAAGCCAGTATAGAATAATATTATCTCATTCTTGTGTTCTTTACCCACAACATACATAACTTTACGTAGAAGTACTTTACTTAGATATATACCCCCACATAGGTATAAGCTTTATTGTAACTCGAATAAATTACCTACATACTTAGTCTCAGACAAGACAAGATATCGTCATTACACTTTTCTGAGCAAATTTTCCTTTGAATTGATTCTTTCTGTTAAATCAGAGACGACCGATATGGCGTGGAGGTCAGGATACCTACACTTCACTCCAGAGGTCGTGGGTTCGATTCCTGCACAGGACAATTCTTTGTGTGCATGAACATGAATATTTGTTCTGGTCTGTTTTCCTATGTATATTAAGTATGTATTTCCAAAAAAAAAAGTATTTAAGTATGTTTATCAGTTGTTTAGTATCCATAACACAGTTCTTAATGATACTTATCTTGGAACTAAATAATTGGTCTAATTGTCAGAAAATATTTATTTATTTATATTCTAAATTCCTAAAATTAAGTCTACGCAGACATGTTCACCTTAAATATACTTATTCACCCTACATATTACATGCTTAGGTAGATCAAAGTTGTGACATTCTGTGGTGTCCGACAGTGTGCTTAGAGGACGCCGCTTCAGTACAAAGTATATGTTATAATGTTGTATTTTTCTTGTATAAATTTAATCGTTTCTATGTTTATGTGTACTTACTATGTTTATTTGTACTGAATAAAATATTTTTCTTTCTTTCTTTCAAACTTAGGTTAAACACCTTAATCTTTCATCAACAAGTCGTGACACGGACAAATAATAAGATGTTATTGAAAACAATAAACCTGAGGCCACTTATCTAAATGGCTCATAAAAACGTTATTAAAGATAAGCTCGCGTTGAGGCCAGACTGATCGAGGCTTTAACGGCAGGAAACTTTTTGTTGACCGAATTTCAAGGTCGGCTTCCTATTTGTCCTCCAGAGGATGTTTTTTTTTTTTACAATCACACTTGACTCCTCTACTCAGCGTGCAGTCTTTCTTCTTGAAGACAATGTACCTCTTTGTAGTGAATTATTTAGTTTTAGACATATTGATGGCTCTACAATAGTTAATACTTTTAATACAATAAATTTAAAATTAACTGAGGATTTATGGGGAATCTCAACCAACATTATTAAATCTATCATTAATATTATTGCTCCTCAGTTGGCAGTCATTTTTAATCAATGTATTGATGATGGTTCATTTCCAAGTTTAATGAAATACAGTAAAGTAATACCTCTTTTTAAAGCTGGTGAGAAGTCTGATCCTACTAACTATAGACCAATATCAGTACTCCCAGCTCTTAGTAAAATATTTGAAAAAGTTATTTTTAATCAATTACTTTGTCATTTCTCTCTGAATTCCTTATTTCATTCTCAGCAGTATGGCTTCACTAAGAGTAAATCCACTACAGATGCTGGTGTAGCCCTAATGAAGCATATATTTGACGCCTGGGAGGACAGGCAGGATGCGATTGGAGTATTTTGTGATCTTTCGAAGGCATTCGATTGCGTTGACCATCCTACTTTGTTAGCTAAATTGACATATTATGGTGTTAATAGTAATTCTTTAAAATTAATTAAATCTTACTTGAGTGACAGAACTCAAAAAGTAGTTATTAATAGAGTCGAGTCTTCTGGCGCGCCATTGCTTATGGGAGTTCCACAAGGTTCGATTTTAGGCCCTTTATTGTTTCTAATTTATATTAACGATCTACCTTTCTATACTAGAGATCTGTGCGAAACAGTTTTGTTTGCTGACGATACATCTCTAATATTTAAAGTGAACAGAGGCAAGGATCATTCTGACGTGATAAATAATGCTCTTGCGAAGGTTTTACATTGGTTTACGGTTAACAATCTATCTCTTAACGCAAGTAAAACTAAATGTATAAAGTTCTCATTGCCTAATGTTACAAAAGTCTCAACTAACTTGAAAATGAATGGCAAGAATATCGAGTTATTAAATGACACAAAGTTCTTAGGCATCAATATTGATTTTAAATTGCAGTGGAACCCCCATATAATGGATTTGTCCGGAAGGCTTAGCTCAGCATGCTATGCCATCAAAAAGATAAGACTCATAACAGACGAAGAAACAGCTAGATTAGTTTATTTTAGCTATTTTCATAGCATTATGTCATATGGTATGTTATTGTGGGGATCTGCTGCGGACATACATAATATATTTGTACTACAAAAGCGCGCCATAAGAGCTATCTATAATCTTAAGTCCAGAGATTCTCTTAGAGAGATGTTTAAAAGAATTAACATATTAACGGTTGCATCTCAGTATATATTTGATAATATAATGTATGTTCGCAAAAACATTAATACATTTGGTAAAAATTCAAAAGTACATAATTTTAATACTAGGAATAGAAATAAGCTCTCTCTGCCAAATTGTCGACTTCACAAAACTAAAAATTCATTTTTGGGTAATAGTATCAGATTTTTTAATAAAATTCCGCAGGAAATAATTGATCTACCATTGGCAACTTTTAAAACTGTAGTTAAAAAGCAGTTTCTTCAAAAGGGGTATTATGCTGTTAATGATTACTTATCGGATAAACAAGCTTGGGCTTAACATTTTCAACTTGTATGTGTATATTAGAATAAAAAGTCAACCAGATCATTGTCGTGACCATCCCTTATTGTACAGGCTCAGCTCAGTTTCACAATACATACTTACTTGACTGTGATGGAAGGTTCCCTTAGTGCTACTTTATTGGTTACAGCTTCGGGGGACCCTTTCAGTATCATCAAATTTACACTGTGTGTGTCATGTAACAAAAATAATAAAAAAGAATCTAAGCTTCGTGATTTCAGGGTTGATATAAATTTTTTTTTCATGTATATTTTGTTTTGACGTTTTCAAGTGCTATGTAATAGTTTATGAAATAAAGAACTTTTTACTTTACTTTACTTTACCAATTATTTAGTTCCAAGACAAGTATCATTAAGAACTTGTGTTATGGATACTAAAGAACGGATAAACATACTTAAATACTTTTATTTGTAAATACATATTTCTCTCATTATTCCCATTTACTATGAATTATGTATTATTAATATATCACTTACTTGACACTGTGAGATGTGCTAGACGCACGAAGCCATTATTTAAGAGAAAAAAACCCTATGGAGACGCTTGAAAAAGCGCAGAATACTTGAATACTTGCTAGATGGAACGACGATCCGATTAAGATCGCAGGATTACCATAGATCCTACAATAGGTTCAAAGTTCAAAGTTCTTTATTTCATTCATGTTGTACATATACAGGTGTTAACAAAGATAGAAGGTAACAAACATGACCCTGCAAGGGCACAGCAAGTACATATTATTATGTATATTAAAAGTAACTTATCATTAAATAAAATATAAATCATAATAGTATTTTAACAAATTCTTAAAAAAATACGTAACAATAATATTTGTTGAAAAACATACCTACCTAATTAACTATTATCTAAATCTAAATTATTTTTCACCAAAAAACTGCAGAGAATAAAAACAGTTTCTTTGGAGATATTTTTTTAATGTGAATTTAAATTTGGTTAAGTCCTTTATATCTTTAATTTCATTTGGTAACCTGTTATAAATTTTCACACACATTGATAAGGCAGGCAGGAAAGAAATTAATAGAGGAGGCATAGACAAATTTTGTTTTGGTATAAGCCTACTACAATTATATTTCAGGGTAACTTCTAACTTGCCGTAAAGTTTCCCGCTTAAATTACGGCCTATAAAACTTTTTACAGCGAATGTGTCGGTCTGTGTACTTTACGGTGAAGAAAGTGTGTAATAAAATGGGACTAATAAATGAATGAACGCGAAATAAAAATACATTTCACTTACTGTTTATTAGCGACTAGGATGTTGTATTAAGGTTAGTTTGTTCTTAGTATAAGTTTTAATTCTACTTTAGCTTAAATACATAGAAAAATATATTTTGAATAAAATCGTTCTTTACTTCACGCATTGAATTAAACAATATTCAATTAAATTTTTATATGCTCTTTTATATTAATCACAAAGATTAATAATCTGAAGAAAATTTATTTATTTATTTATTTCATATAAAAAGTATATATAATTTTATGCAGTAAGATGCCAACATAAACTCTTTCAAGTTTCAAAAAGAACAATAGATCATAAGAATAGGAGATCACAAATCTAAGATCACACATCTTGGCGGGAAAGTGAAACGTCATGTCTGCAGATTTACGTCATTTTATAAAATATGTGATGTTTTGAACATTAATGAGTAATAACGGAGGATTAAGCGTAAGGTGTTTGTGAACGTATATAGGTGTTGGCAAATGAAACAAAACAGTGCAACATAACTTTTAAAATTCTCTCAAGAAGTCCATGTATGATCTCAGTATAGTCCCACATCTTTACTGAGGACTCAGGGGGCTTAGAGGAAGGGCATCTTATTTATCATCTGTATCACCACTCATTCTCCTTTGCTATGAATTAAATATTGATATATATTTTACTTGATACTGGCTAAATGTGCTAAGGGAACGAAGCCATTATAAAAAAAAGTCACTTTGGCCTCAGTAAGTCGACTCAAAATTTTCGTTAGGGTAAATTTTGACGGAGTTTAGTTAATAAGCGCTCTTACGATAATATACTCATATTTCCTTCATCATCATCATCATCTAAGCCCATTTACGTCCCATTACTGAGCACGGGCCTCCTCTCACATATCAAGGTATGAGGGTATTAGGTCATACTCCACCACGCTGACTATTGCGGATTGGCGGAGGCAGGTGTATGGCGTCCTGCTGTTAGAATTTTTCAAGCCGCCCATTAGGCCTCTAATATGGCTTAACGACTACCACAATTAGTGATAACCGGGACCAACGGCTTAACATGCCTTCCGAAGCACGGAAGCGCTCGATATCAAATGCCACACAAACGGTCACCCATCCAATGACTGACCTCTGTAAACTCTGCTATACCTCGGTGATCGCTTCCGACCACCGAACACCGCAAGGCTACGAGCGCTTCAAATTTCTACTAAACTACTTCATATTTCTTTATCTCTAGTAAACCTAACAAAGGCTTAGAAGCTCTGCCAACCAAACTGTTTCAGTATATGGAGCTATAAATTAATTTGAATTTGAGTTGTACCTGTTTTATAACACGACCCTACTCCACAGTCCATGGATCCTCAAATTCGTCTAGACGTCCTATTCGTCATGTTCTGATGTTTCATTTAAATAACAGGTATGTTTGTTCGTAGAACGAGACTCATAGAGATATATGTTACTAATTTATTATAAATCATGAATATGTACCTAATCATTTTATGAGAATCCTGTTTTTAAGGATTTTACTGTGATGGCATGATAAAATAATAATCATTTATAAAAAAGGGTAAGTACATTTATTATGTAAAGTGATAAATATCTGAATGCATTAATAAATTTATCTTGGTGTCGATTAAGCAAAAAACTTAATTTATATATTTTTTTGACTTATGTAAACCACTTTGATACATGTTAAATAAATATTCTCTTACAATCACACCAATTATTTAGTTCCAAGATAAGTATCACTAAGAACTTGTGTTATAGATACTAAAGAACGGATAAACATACTTAAATACTTTTTTTTGGTAATGGAAAACACACAAGCTTAGAAAGTATACTATAATAAATATTACATGTATATAGATATATCAATATACATACACCTATATAAATACCAATAGTAATATAGTATAGGGATCCTACCAAGATCTGAGGAGTCCAAGCCAACCTCACCTGTCTGTGGTCCATTAGGCTTGATATTAGAAAGAAAGAAAGAAAATAATTTATTCTGTGACATGTGACATGATACATTAGTTAACAAAAATATAAATTAATATACACATGTGGCACCGAATAGGCTTATGCTCAGCATATTCCGAGGGGTAACTATGGCCCCGCGGCGCTGGTCTTCCGTACTGGTATGTACGTATGTAATAATTATAACCCAATTTTAATTAGTAATTATAGTTAGTATAACATAGTAATAGTAATCAACGTCTAATAAAAATTAGGTTAGTTATGCCGTTTTTGTAAATAATCCTTCCTTTATGATAAACAAAATAGCAGATTAATATAAGTTAGTTCAGCGTTACGACGACCTGCTACATGACTACGCCGTAGCTGCTACGGTGCTACGACAATTTTAATAATTGTCATGCCGAACTAGGCACAAAAAATAGACTTCAAAGGAGGGTGGGCGAAATCGGTCCAAGAGCCGCCACGATTCAGACATATGTCAAATAATAGGGTATTATGTAGTGTACAAATACGCTTCTGGGCATCAAAATCTGTCCCAGTGGTTTTGAGTTATGAGTCTTATTAGAGTCTCAGTTTGCTGCTCTTGTAAAGCTGGTAAACGAACATTGGGTTGCTGTGCTCATGTAATGGTGATAGTATGGTTTTTGAGTTTTGCTCGTCATCAAGAATCAATACATCGACCAGCAGAGTTTATGGATTCTATAATTATAGATATATGAAAATAAATACACAAGTCGAGGAATGTAAAGTTTATTAAAATGGTTGCCTGTAAAGTCGTTTTTACGGGCGAAGATTTTACGTGACAACGTCTTTTTCTCGGTAGAATATTTATTGATATGAATATAATTAAATTGCACAATAGGAACAAGGAATTGAATGAAAATAAGAATTGCACAAATTTTAACTATAGAAATATATTTTGTTTACTAAAACATTGTACACTAGTGCTGCGCGCGCGGCAGACCGATCATAGTTGAGTGGGAGAGAGACGCAAGGCATTCGCCGGGCCTCTCTCTCGTTCGGTGACTCATCGTAACGTTACCGAGCGTTACACTTTTTCATAAGTGACTCCCAGCCGCAACCTAATTTAAGACGTTGTCACGTCAATAAAAAAGAAATAATAAGCCATGTTTTGATCCTATTTTATTGTTTTATTTTACTACTTCTTTTTTAAATATAAATAAATAGGTTGTAAATAAACTGTTGATTGATTGATGATGTAGACTTAGGAAGGTGATAATTGATTATTATTAGTAATAATAGCCATTGGAATCCCAATGTTGGACAAATGCGTCTCCGTCGTCCTTGATTAAGAATTTATAAAAACCTAAAATAAGACTCCAAAAAGACTCATAACTCAAAACCACTGGGACAGATTTTTATGCGCTTCTGCGTATTTGTACACTACATAATATCCTATTATTTGACACATGTCTGAATCGTGGCGGCTCTTGGACCATCTCCCATACAAATTTGCCCACTGTCTTTTAAAAAAAACGATGTTCACTCTTTAGGACAGTTAAGTTTCTTACATTCTATAATCAACTATGACCTCAGTAATGACGTCTTTTTATATTTAGTAAAATTATTCTTTTAATCAGACCAACTAACCATGCTGTTCACACATGTTAGTGGAGATACAGCCTACCTATAGAATTTAGCATGTAACATAATTGTGTTCCTACTGTATCTCTGTTTTGTGTGACTAATAAATAAAAAAAAATAAAAAACGTTGTTAGACATTCACGCCTGTTTCCTCTAATGAACAGGCAGAGGCATATTATACGCCCAAATTTCTCCAATGATATAGTTGGTCCCATGTAATTGGTGGCGAGCATATTGCCGCTTACCGGTCTATGGTTTGATCGCCAGAGCTTCGTCTGTTCTTCAACAGGTGCACCACTTGCAGATGAGGTTGGCTTGGGCTCCTTAGGTCTTGGTAGGATCCCTATACACCCTGTGGCGATATCATACACGTCCGCATCGTCCGAGGCGACCAGCCAACTGAGATGCGATATACGTGATTTTTATATTTACAGTAATTTTTTGTTTTGTGTAGGTAGAATAATATTTTTTTGTTTTTGTGTACCGTCAATTTCTGTAATATGTGCATTGTGTGAAATCGGGTAGGTAGAATAATATTTTTTGTTTTTTGTGTACCGTCAATTTCTGTAATATGTGCGTTGTGTGAAATAGCAATATGTTCGTTCTCTTTTTATTATTTTATTAGATTTTGTATATAAGTTGGTGTCATCGACAAATAAATGTTCATTATAATTTGGAATCGCCTATAATTCACTCGCCACAACAAGCCTCCAAGCTACAAGCCAAACACACCCTTTGATAGAGTATATAATGTAAAAGATATGTATATAATCTAGATAACCTTGATATTATATCTCAAAGCTTTAAAATAGTAAAGTTCACACGTTTACACGTGGTGCAGAAAAGGTAACCGTAAAACTTCTGCATTAAACTACTAAATCGAAACGCCAATATCCATTTAGACCGCCTAGATCCCGTACAGCCCTGAGCCACACTACATAATATCGCAGAAGGTCGCCTTTATAATATTTTGATAGTTACTCTCTCTGCTTTACATAATACCATTGATTTGTTTAGGGCACATGTAAAAATACATTTTATGGAACAAGAGAGGACTTCAACGAAAGAGACCTTTAAGTAATGGCTCATCTTGTTTTTTGTTATCACTGTTTCCTCACACACTGACAAGTTTAACACGGCCGCATCAAACAGAAACATCGTAAATTTGTTGTTCCCAAAGTGGTCAATGTGTACAGTTTACCTGCAAAGATCAGAGATGAATTACACAAAATAGTTTTTTTATGTTTACTGCGGAAGTACTTATATAAAGAAATTATAGAAAATTAAACAAAACTGCAGACATGATGCTTTACCTTCCCGCCAAGAGGCCGACCGCAACATTACTTTTTTCTTTCTTTTATATAATGGCTTCGTGCGGTTTGCACATTTAGCCAGTGTCAAGTAAGATATATATTAATAACATATAAATTATAGTAAATGAGAATGAGTGGTGATAAAGATGATAGATGGGAAATGAGATGTCTCATTTCCATTTCCAAGGGCACACATCTGAGGACTCAGGAGTCCTCAGATGTGTGACTATACTGAGATCTTTCATGGACTTCTTGAGAGAAATTGAAAAATGATGTTGCACTGTTTTGTTTCATTTACCAACACTCATGTACGTTCACGAAAACTTAACGGTTAATAATCCACCGTTATTACACATTAATGTTCGAAATATCACAAATTTTAGAAAATAAAACAAAACTGCAGACTTGACGCTTCACTTTCCCGCCAAGAAGTCGCAACATTACTTATGCTGTTAAGTTATTTGTTTTTTTTTAAATTATTTTTGTTTTGATTTTTTGTATGTGATTCTGTTTGATTTAATGATCAAATCAAAATTCATTTATTTAAGTTTGGCTCAATAGAGCTCTTATGAATGTCATATTTATAAACTAACGTGCACATTCTCTGCGGGCGGGAGCTTGATCGTAAAAGAACGGACCAGAAAATCGTCAAGGTTGGTTTTTTCTCCCGCCAATTGTATGTTAAATGTTATTTAGTCAATTATAAATATTCTTATTCTTAATACCACTCCCATACTGTACACTTTCCTTTACCGACTGTAAATCTGCACTGGAATCCATAAACTTGAGTAATCATACCAGCTTATGTGTTTTCCAGATACTCTCACGCATTGCCATATATAACTACTATGAGAAAAGAATCGCCTATAATAATAATAATAATATAATAATAAATATTTTCAGACAATTACACCAATTATATAGTTTCAAGATAAGTATCATTAAGAACTTGTGTTATGGATACTAAACAACGGATAAACATATTTAAATACTTTTTTTTTTGTAAATACATACTTAATATACATAGGAAAACACCCAGACCAGAACAAGTATTCATGTTCATGCACACAAAGATTTGTCCTGTGTGGGAATCGAACCCACGACCTCTGGAGTGAAGTGCAGGTATACTGACCTCAACGCCATATCGGTCGTCAAATAACGTCAAATAAGTATGATAACATTATTGGAAATGTTACCTTTATGGGAATCCTCCCCACAGGAAGGGAGAGTTTATGTAAAAATCTCTGTTCTTTAAAGATAGAAACAAGAACATTTCGTAATAACCGCTGCGTATAAATATACAGTTTCGTGTTTCATGTTCTTTAAATATTTACCTAATTCCGGTTGGAAAATAAGGATGAAATGAGATGGAATTTATGGAAGTACGTGATATGAAAATCTTTTAAAGGAAGGATTGAAATTGGTATTTACTTTCACGCCTGTTTCCCCGAAGGGGTAGGCAGAGGCATATTATACGCAGACTTTGCTAATCCACGTATTAGGTCACAAGCCTATTGTCGCTAACCGGGATCTGTAACGTTTACCAGAGCCTTGTTTGTTGATCGGCAGGTACTTGCAGGTTGACTTGGGTTCCTTAGATATTGTTAAAATCCACCCTAGGATCCGGGGGGTCTTAGGCGGCGGGGGCAGGGGGCCCCTTTCGCCTAGCCATAGACCCCCCCGAAGTCGGCCAGTTACGCCATGGCCGCACATAGAGATAGGGGGGGCGCTGCACATTGCGCCTCCCTGAGGAGGTCTCCCCGGTTCTGATCCGGGGGACGTTGGCCGCGGGCGGGGTATCAGAAGCCGCAAACCCAGGCACTGATGCCTCGCCCCTTTTTAACAGCGGTGGGCGTCGTCTGAAGTTTTTTAGTGGGTAGGACTGCGGTGGTCGCGTCTGTCGCAGTGAGCCCCACACCCGCTCCCGGTCTCCCCCTTTTGGCCGGGAGACAGTGCGTAAGCAGCATTTTTTTACAGACGATAAAAAAAAAGGATCCACCCTAGGATATAAACTCTTCATAGTAGTGCTTGAACGCGTGAGTTGATGTGAAATCGTGTGTATGGTTGTGTGTGATAAGAAAGAGTTTGAGTGTGTGTAAATTTCCAACCGATATCCGTGGACACGACATTCTGCACGAGAGCTTGAACAGCGGGGAAATGCTTTTAAGCCAGCGCGTTTCATAAATGCAATTTCTAGAAAAATCGATACAAGGCAGTTATGGCGAATCACGCCGAGGACGGTTTCAGATTTTTCGCTTCATTTGTTGATGCTGCGATTTTCCTCTGACCTTTGCAGAAGTTTACAAACATAGCAAAACTTTTTATAAATAAATAATGCTTTTTAAATTAGCCGGAGCTAAGGTATACTCGTGGGAAATTTTTACGTTTGCGTTTAGTTGGTCGTTTTATTAATTGGCCGTTAGCTATTGGAATAGTGCAAAAGCTTTGACATTAGCGGGTAGATAAATAAATATGGTACAAATACCAGAACAGACAGACAGACCGAAGTTTGCATTTCTAGAATATCGCCTACGCTGGTACGGTCACGTTTTACAAACCCGGCAAATTACGTGGGGAGCAAATGTCTGCCATGGCACCGCCGCCGGCCGGCCGAGGTAGATTGGGCAGGCTCAGGAAATGCTGGCTTGACGTCTTGAGAGATGACATGCGTGCCAATAACGTATATACCAAGGATGCCGAAGACCGTGCGAAGTGGAGAAGATGTGGACCCCGGGATCGTAAGGCAGCAAACGGGATAACGCTAAGATGAAGAAGATAAAGTATCAGTAGGAACTTGTGTTTTGAATACTAAATAACGAATAAAAATAAATAAATGCTTTTATTATAAACTTTTATTTTCGTACGAACATACTTAATATACATAGGAGACTAGTACGACACCTAGACTGGAACAAATATTTATGTTTGACCTCACAAAGATTTGTCCCGTGAGGGAATCGAGCCCACTCCATTTCGTTTGTTAGATACTGGAACTAATAATTGATGTGATTGAAAAAGAATTATAAATTTAATTATAACTCAAGAATATCTGTACTAAATTCAATTCGTTCCTAAGTTTAATAGTGAAACGTAATAAATTGATTAAATTCTCAAAAGCCCTTTGAGCACCGCTTTGCGTCTGTTAACTACAGCTTCACTCCGCTGCTACAACTTGTTAGCCAGGAAATTGTTATGTAAATATTTAATCAGACATAGTTTTAACACTACTTAAAGAGATTAGGCTTTGTAAATCATTTAAGTCAAATCAAGCATTTGTATCGGTTTATTTGACATTTAAATTTTTGTTCCATTTTAACATGTTGTATCGACACCGTACAAGCGATGAACGGAACGTAAAAGATGAATGAAAATCCTGAATCGTATTGTGGGGTACCACATTATGATTGTGGCCACTGTAGGGAGCGAATGGTACGAAAGGGAAGATCTTCCACCGGGTCGATGGATGTGCCCAAGGGCCGCGGCTCATCCGATGATGTTTAGGTGTTGTATACACAGCTTGAGGAATTTCGCTTGCGCGATTCAGGATTTTCATTCATCTTTTACGTTCCGTTCATCGCTTGTACGGTGTCGCTACACTGTCTGTATGTAATTTTACATGCACACTTTTATATATGCATAAAATCACGCTTGTTTTGCCGAAGGGGTAGCCAGAGGCATATTATAGGCCTATTGCCGCTTATCGACATATTTTATGTTTGCCAGAGCCCCGTCCGTTGATCGGCAGGTGCACCACTTGCAGGTGCAGGCTTGGGCTCAATATTGGTAGAATCCCTATACACCCAATATATATATATAAACATTTATGTAATTTTTGAGATAAATAAATTGACCACATCCCACCATCAGTTTCGTTTGTACAGTAAGCGTCAGATATTTGTATAAATAATTTAAAATAGGTAGAACAAAACTTAACCAGCAGAACCTCCGAGAAGTCGGCTACACACGCTATGGTCGCACAAGGAGGTAGGAGGGGCGCGTTCACTGCGTCTCTCTGAGGAGGTCCTCCCGGTTTTGGTCCGGGGGACGTTGGCCGCGGGCGGGGTGTCAGAGCTGCAACCCAGGTACTAGCGCCCCGCCTCTTTCTCAACAAGCGGCGGGCGTCGTCGGAAGATTTTTAGTGGGTATTACTGCTGGCGGTCGTGTCTGCCGGTGGTGAGTCCCACACACCTCTCTCGGTCCCCCTTTGGCCGGGAGACAGTGCGTAAATGCATTTTGTGACCGACGTAAATAAAAAAAAAAAATTTTTACCACTTACAAGTGAGGTTGGCTTGGGCTCCTTAGATCTTAATAGAAACTCTATACACCCGATATGCAATAAATATATTGAATTTAAACGTTCCTTCAAGAAGTCGGCCGCTAAAAATGTACAAAAATATCTATTGACAATATAAATCAATGTAAGAACCACTGCATTTCAAATTACAATGTGGTACGTAGAGATGAATACCAAATTATTTCGCCACGAGTTAGAATCACGTTGCACGTACCAAATTCATGAGTTCATTCGGCGCAGTAACTCAGTGGATTCGGGATTTGGCTTACGTTTTCACATGGAGAGAAACCTTTGTCAGATGTGCGACTATGTAATGTTCTATAAAGCCGAAACACGTGTATGTAATTAATTAAGAGAGTAGTATATATACAGTTGTGCCAACTTATAAAAGCATGTAAATAAAGTTCATCGCTCTTTATTAAATACTGTATTTATGAGGTGACGGTAAAATAGTAGTATTGAACGGTGAAATAATAAGTGACATGACAATCTATGTCAAAGATTAAAATACACCGTCGAATATAAAAGTATATTATGTAAAATTAATTATTGCGAATTAGTAGCTTTAAATGTTGTTTCTCTATTTTCAGGTAAGTTTATGTTTATGTAATTAAAGAAACCTGATAATATAATGATTGAATTGTATACAACATTTATAAAAAATAATAAATCTCTATTTTCAGAGCAATGCAGTTGAGTTTGATTTCGCAATTGAACCAAAGGTTATAAAACATATTATAAGCATACTATAGAAATACTCAGAAAGCTACATAAATCTTATGTGTAGTTGTTTTATTTGTTGACAACTGGTTGTGCATCTAAATTGGAATTAAATTAAATAGGATATTTAATATTATTTTTAAACAATTCCGATCCCTCTCGTGAGTGAATGCTCGTGCTCAGTATTGGGACGATAAATGGCTGAGATCATCAATAAACATTGATGTGATGTTGCAGTGTCCAATTGTTGAAAACACCCAAAGCGAAATATCGGAAGACAATACGCTCTAACTCTCTTGATAATAGACGTGTGTCGATTTTAACGGAGCTTTGGATGTTAACATCCTAGGAAATACACAGCGCGTGCTAGCCCCTAGCTAAGCAGAGATTGTACGTTACCAATATACTAAACTTTTTTCGGTCTGCTGGAAGAAATTCCTTTTAGGGATAAGCAGTGCCGTTGTACATGTCTTTCATAACTTCTATCTTTGTGTATGTTCCGTATGTGCATAAATTGTTAAATAAATAAAAATAAATAAAATAAATAAATAAATAAACAATTATAGCTACATATTGTTTTAAGCAATTGAAAGGCGTACATTCCGCAGTAAACTTCTTGTGTCTGAGATTAAGTCAGACTGTATAGGTTCTGCTGGTTAAGTTTTGTTCTACTTATTTTAAATTATTTATACAAATATCTGTCCATGGTTAGACAGCAGGGGCCCCCTGCCCCCGCTGCCTAAGACCCTCCTGGCTCTGCTTGACAGGCCCTCCTGGCCCGCCCGCTGCGCCCTCCACAGGTCCCTCTTAGTTTCCCCCCCGGTAGTCAGTACTAAGGGCACCCAGAGTCGCCAACGACTAACCACGACCAATATAACAGGCGAAATGTGGGCGTAATGCCTCTGCCTATATTTCGGGGAAACAGGCGTGATATTATGTATGTATATCATATTACATGATATATAAGATGGCGAATAGGTAAGCAGTAGGTCGACATGTGACAGTCTCATCTCATAATGCCAACTTCGCAAAATGACAACCGGTTGTAAGTATATATATTTTTTTAATAGGTTAAGGTTTTTTTTTTATAATCAAGTAAAAGAAATGCAGTTTACATAGATTACCGATTTTGTCGTATTTCAGCGTTTAAATGAACGTTTTATGGGCGGTTGTCATTTTGCGAAGTTGGCATTATGAGATGAGACGCATGTGACGCCCTGCAAGGGATCTTAGGAGCTCTAGCCAATCTCACCTGCTAGTGGTGCACCTGCTGATTAACAGACAAGTCTCTGGCGAACATAAAAACTCCCCGTAAGCGGCAATAGGCTCGCCGTCTATTACGTGAGACCAATAATTTGAGCGTATAACATGCCTCTGCCTACCCCTTTGGGGAATCAGGTGTGTTTGTACATATCTATGTTAGGTGTACATTAAAATATAATACTAGAATCTGACAACGTGGTTATTGTATGTAATATATAAGTTAGCAACCCGTAAAATGCTCAGATTATGATAAAACATTATGCTGGTAATAATACTTTTACAATTTTCCCATTGTTTTTTTATTTATTTATAAGGGCAACTAACAAGATAAACACTGGTACGAAAGAAAAAATAAAACTAAACAAACATAAACGTATAGTCAAGTGTACTTACATATACGCCACGGCTTGCAATGGAATGGAATGCATTTCAATATATAACACCAAAAGCTTATTGATTGGTTATATTCAATGAAAAGGAGTATTTCTTGTGAAACCTTCAACGGAATAAACCAAAGTTACCGCTTACGTAACAAGTCTGAAAAAAATTAAATGCAAAAAAAAATTTAATCGCTTTTTTAACATGAAACCAACAGTATCCATTATCAAAAGATTCGTGGAAGCAAGGAAGAGATTTATTTCTAAGAAAAATAATAGGGCAGAGTCCTATTGCGACAGTAAAAGCAGTAAAAGCAACCTAAACACAAGGAAAAAGCATAAATTAGTTTTACCTGCCACTAGGCTCCAAAAGATAAACAAATCATTTAAAGGTGTGCGATTCTACAATAAAATCCCAAGCAATATACAGCAATTGAGTCTAAATAAATTTAAATTAACAATAAAACGCAAGCTGTCTTCAAAGGGATACTATTCTATCAAAGACTATATGGCAGATAAAAATGCTTGTGATTAAACTGCCGTTTCATACAGGCTATTCTAATATGAATGACTTAAAACATGAATATTGTTAATGTTATATTATATTGCATTGTATAGCTTCACAGACAAATAAATATTATAATTCAAGTACCAAACCAATGGATATATTTAAAAGAGCCTGTGAGTTGCTTGCCAGTTCTTCTTACAGAGCGGTGGCTCGAAACTGGCACTTAGATTCACTTACACTTAATTATTTTTTCTTTTTAAATTGTTTTGTTGCATGTGAGTGAATCTAAGCTTCGTGATTTAGTGTAATAATATTTCGATTGTTTTCTTTTTCATTTTTAATGATGACGTTTTCAAGTACTATGTATAATAGTTTATTAAATAAATATTTTTTTACTTTACTTTATATAAGCATCCTGTGGTGTCCGACAGTGTGCTATGAATGAATACGTGTTATCATGTTGTTTTTTGCATGTGAAAATTTAATCGTTTCTTTTTCTGTGTACTAAGTCCTAAGTTTTTGTGTATTAAGTATGTATTTTCAAAAAATAATTGTATTTATGAATGTTTATCCGTTATTAAGTACATGACACACGTTCTTAATGATACTTAATGATTGGTGTGATTGTCAAAAAATATATATTTATTTATTATCTAAATCTGTGATGACTTCAACGTAGGCTAATGAACGTCTATCTCCCCAGACGCCATTTCTTGAGGCTAGTCAAAGTGTTTATAACTTATTTAATCATTCAAGCGTTACTTTAAATCCATTATGCGCAAGCAGGTAATGGTTAAAGAAAATAACTTAATTACAATTCCCGCGCAAATGCAATTTCCCGAAAAATCGAGAAACAATTCAACACACAGGGCATCATAAAAGTAAAAAAAAAAATCATAAACTATTATACATAGTACTTGAAGACGTCATAATTAAAATATAAAAAAAAACAATCGAACTATTATTTTACTAAATCACGAAGCTTAGTCTTACATGCAACAAAACAATTTAAAAACAAAAAATAATTAAGGTAATATATCAGATAGTCTCAGAACAACGATGTCTTCACGACTAACGCTGCAACTGCGCGCTACAACAAGCAACAACAATTGCGCAACAATTGTCACAAAGTATTTTTTAACAATCACTTGATTAAAATAAATATATAATAAATAAATAAATATTTCTGACACTTACACCAATTATTTAGCTCCAAGATAAGTATCATTAAGAACTTGTGTTATGGATGCTAAATAACGGATAAACATACTTAAATACTTTTTTTTTGTAAATTAATTAACTTAGCATACATAGGAAAACACCCAGACCAGAACAAATATTCATATTTATACACACAAATATTTGTCCTGTGTGGGAATCGAACCCACGACCTCAGGAGTGGAGTGCAGGTATACTCGCCACCACGCCATATCGGTCGTCATGATTGATTAGTTTACATACATACTATATACATTGTTAATACACTTCAAATGTACAAGGACATGTATATTGCGGTGTACTACGACGTTAGCTAATTAACGTCCATCCAGGCAGACGAGTTTGCCTGGTTGCCCAAGGCAAGTCAACAAAGTGCCTATATACAATGTCAATACACTTGATGTTGCTTGCTTTGTGGCTCAAACGAGTTAGGACTAAATAGGCTTTCCATTTCAACGACATTAGAATGTGAGGCTTATGGGAAGATTATGTTGTGATACGAAATTTCGGTGTTATGCGATTATGATTTTATGAGGAAAGCGTTTTATTTTACTGCTTGATGTACTATAGTAATAAATTAATCATTCTCTTCTAATTACTTACTTCTAAGTACATTCTCTTGTAACAGGCGGGAGAAAAAACAAACCTTGACGATTTTCTTGCACGTTCTTTTACGATCAAGCTCCCGCCCGCAGTGAATGGGCGCGCTAGTTTTTAAGTTTTGACCTTCATAAGAGCTATTTTGAGCCAAAATTGAAAAATTATTTCGAATTTTGAATTTTGAATAATTTATTGTGGCTCCTATTCTTACGATACTGCTATTAAAAATAAGTTAATATGTAATTTTCTTCTGTTTTTTTTAACAATTACAGCCTTTAAGGGAGAATATTTTAAACATTAAAAAGGGTATACTTATATTCACAAAATGTTTTAAGAATCTCGGTTTTCACGAACAAGCAGACTTCGAATAAAAAATGAAGTTTGAGCAAGGTTTTTTTTTCGCCGAAAGCAAATTTATGTAATTTATCAACGAATCTTTCCGAAATCGAATGTTAGCTCAGAAACAAATTTCCTTTTAGATACTTAACGTAATGAACCTAATTGGCACAGAATAATTCAATAACTCATTTTATATGTATAGAGTAAACGCGACACAAAGGTATTGATCAAAGGCAATTCCGTCGCTCAATTCGGCGATACACCCTTATGAATAATCAAACAGCCGCTGACTGGGAACAATACATTCTGAGTATAATACCACAGAATAAGTTATTGTCAGAATGCGGACTTCGGCGGGTCTCTGATTGTTAGGCGCGGCAATGGACACAAGAGAAAACAAAAGTTGGGACGAAGCCACATTATATTAATTAACTTTTGGCTGTGACTTAACACTTACAGTTCGCGTCAAAACTAATTAAGTCTTTAAAGAAAAGTTTTTTTAACTATCACTTTATTCTCTGTTCAATTTTTTATTCACCTTTTCAGTCTTTCCAGGGATGAAAACCCGGGAATGGAACTGATCAAACTACTAAGAGTTTTATTGTTTGATGTATTCGATGAGATATTTAAAAATAGAGCACGGTTTCCGACATCACTTATATACATATTATCACGCCTGTTTCCACGAAAGCAGAGGCATATTATACGCCCATATTTCGCCAATTATATTGGTGGTCCTACGTAATAGGTGGCGAGTCTATTGCCGCTTACCGAACTTATATGTTCGCGAGCTTTGTCCGTGCACTACTTGCAAGTGAGGCTGGCTTGGGCTCCTCAGATCTATCCGACACTCGACAGATGCTACTTTTATGCTACCCCTAATATTTTATTTTCTTATCTAATCCATTATAGTCAGTCAACACATCCATCTTCATAGTCTCATCGCCGTTACAAGCAATTTTTTATACGCCTTCACAACGAACCAACATTCTAAAAAAATATTCTACTGAAGATTCTTTCTTCATCGTTTACATTGTTTGTATTCAAAGCTCTGAAGGTCCTGTGTTTCTGTCAGTGGCACAGATCCATTACAGTTGACGTAAAAACCTCAGTGACAGGAACAAATAGCATACCGAGATAAGACCCAGATGACGAATTACAAGTTAAGACAACCGAGCATTGGCAGAAAATAATTCAACACAAAGCTAAATAAATAATATTTTGAGGATAACACGCCTGTTTCTCCGAAGGGGTAGGCAGAGACATATTATACGCCCACACTTCGCCAATTATATAGTAGGTTAAATTGGAAGCTAATGGGGTAGGTCTATGTTTAGCACTGCAAGTCTTTAGGCTGATGAAAATGATTTAAGTTGATGATATTAAAATTATGTAACTAGGTATAAAAATGTTATGTTAAAGGATTTCATAAATTTATCATTCATAAAAAAATAAGGAAAACATATACTTCACTCTGCAGTTGACCCGACAGATATTATTCTATAAAAGCCAATATAAAAAAGAGTTATGGTTCATAAATAAAAGGCTATCGGTTTTAGCTGACTTCCCGTAAACTTTTCTACTTTTTCTTTTCAGAAAACGTGTTATTAATTATACAGCAACCAATAAGGTATCACTAAGATAACCTGCCATTAAGACTTAAGAAAGTGATATAAACAGAGCCATATAGTTATATAAAAAGGTTGTAACTAATTAAAAACAGATATATGGCGATGACATTGACTCTATACAGATCCTACCAAGACCTAAGGAGACCAAGCCAACATCACCTGCAAGTGGTACAACTACCGATCAACGGACGAGGCTCTGGCGAATATAACAGTGCCCAGTAAGCGGTAATAGGCTCGCCACCTATAACGTGGGGCGATGTGTGGGCGTATAATATGCATCTGCCTATCATAATTTATACTAGGAATAGAAATAAGCTCTCTCTGCCAAATTGTCGACTTCACAAAACTAAAAATTCATTTTTGGGTAATAGTATCAGATTTTTTAATAAAATTCCGCAGGAAATAATTGATCTACCATTGGCAACTTTTAAAACTGTAGTTAAAAAGCAGTTTCTTCAAAAGGGGTATTATGCTGTTAATGATTACTTATCGGATAAACAAGCTTGGGCTTAACATTTTCAACTTGTATGTGTATATTAGAATAAAAAGTCAACCAGATCATTGTCGTGACCATCCCTTATTGTACAGGCTCAGCTCAGTTTCACAATACATACTTACTTGACTGTGATGGAAGGTTCCCTTAGTGCTACTTTATTGGTTACAGCTTCGGGGGACCCTTTCAGTATCATCAAATTTACACTGTGTGTGTCATGTAACAAAAATAATTTAAAAGAGCATAGCCTGTGAGTTTCTTGTCAGTTCTTCTCACAGAGCGGAGGCTCGGAACTGGCACTTAGATTCACTTACACCTAATTTTTATTTATTTGCATGTAAGTGAATCTAAGCTTCGTGATTTCAGGGTTGATATACATTTTTTTTTCATGCATATTTTGTTTTGACGTTTTCAAGTGCTATGTAATAGTTTATGAAATAAAGAACTTTTTACTTTACTTTACTATCCTTTAGGGGAAACAAGCGTGAATGTATGTATGTATGTACATTGAGTGTAAGAGTGTAAAACTTACAAATAATAAAACCTGTATAAATTAATTGCAATGGTAGAATGGTTTTTGCACGTCACATATGATTACAGAGTCGGGTCGTACTTATGTACAGTTAATATTTTATGCTGGTAACTTGGACGGGAAGTCCAAGTTTGAAATCAAAAGTATAACTATGTAAATAGTATGTAACCACTATTGTTTTTACTGCAGTAAGCATTGCTCGCTTAACTCAAAACATATGATTGTGTATTCATACTAACGGTTCAGTGGATACTGTAAAATTTTTCAAAGAAAAGTAACTTGTAATAAATATCGAGTTGCATAATAAGGGGCCCAACCAACTTCGTCATTTCGGAAATGGTACAGAAGAGAACATAATACAAACATGTTCCAGTTTTCCTATTTCCCTCTACATTTATAGTAGGTATACATTGCTGTATACATGTGTATTCATACGCACGGTTCGATGCATGGTTAAAGTGAAGTTGTATCGTAATAGACTTCGAGTAATTAATGGTCAAGAATCAACTTCAGCTTTCCGCAAATGGTAGTCCGCAAATAACATAATGCAAACTGGTTTCAATATTCTTAACATCTACACTTTGATATACAATGCTTGCTTTTTTCAAGACTATTGCCTGTGTATTCATTAAAACGGTTCAATGCATGGTTAAAGCGAAGTAGTATCGTAATAGATTTTGAGTCACATAATATAGGGTCTGGGAAAACTTTGGGCATCTGAGGGTAGTCCGCAAATAACATACAAACTAGTTCCAATATTCCTAATGCCCTCTCGGGCATCAATAAGTAATCCAAAGATAAGTGGAATGACGAAAACAAAGATATTACTTTGACGGAATCGGATATGAAACTTTGGAGTGTACACCGTTATTCATTAAAGTAATTTCGGGGATGTGCAATAATTCGCAACAATAACATATTTTCTTTATCAAATTTGATAAAATTTTAAGAAAAACATGTGCATTTGGTGCACCTGCCGATCAACGAACGAGGCTCTGGTGAACATAACAGTGCCCGATAAGCGGCAATAGGCTTGCCACCTATTACGTGGGACCAACTATATAATTGGTGAAGTGTGGGCATATAATGTGCCTTTATTCTACCCTTTCGGGGACACAGGCGTGAATGTATGTATCTCCTTTATTCCTGAGTCGGCAAAATCCTACACCACAAGAACTAGGTACCAATTTATACGTAATCAGCATTCAGAATTTATAGAAATGTATGGTACAGCAGTAATTAATGTTTAATGCAATAATACCCCGTGTACGGGTTACGTTTCGCTGGACCCGCTGATCCTGTTACCCGTAAATTATTGCCGCTAGTATTACGTGATTTATTTGTAAAATTTATCTTATATTAGGGAGGATATATTATATCATATAAGGAGGAAATTTATTGCCAGTCCACCACGTGCATGCTATAAAAATATCATAATTTTAACTCTGCGCCATCAAGCGCCAAGATAAGCATAGCTTGTACTATGGGTGCCCGTACTTCATGAAAATATTTTTTATTATCACCACCTTAAATCTGGTGAAATTGTTGTTGGTGGTCGATATTATTGTGAATAAGAAACAGAGACTAATAGTTATCTTCATGAACGAATGTTCGAGGCATGGAACGAATAAATAAATGTTTGAACTAATCTTTGACCTTCATCGTTTGAACTCTATTAGCTTAACGTGAATGAATGGTTTTGAATCGAGTTGAACGAATGAATAAATTTAAGCATGAACAAACGAACGAATGCAGAAACGAACGAACAAATGATTGAAGAGTAAGAAATCATAAATGTATAACTTTTTGTTTACCACTCAAACATGCGTGAATACCACATAAAAGAACTAAACTCTTAAACAAAAAAGAAAACAAACAAACTTATGTACCCGTTATGCCGTGTAAAGTATTTTTTTCGAGAAGCCTAGAAATATTAGGTACAAATAAGAACAATGAAACTAAAATAAAACCCTGACCTATATTTATTACCACTTATTACGTTGTACATTGAAGGCCGGTTCTCAGAACCAATACGAAACATTGCTTCAAGCTCGAGTTTTGATTATTTGTACAACAGTGAGTACGATACAGAATCAGGACCGAATTCACATGGGGCACCAATTAAAATGACGTTAGTAAATATTTTCCAATACCTGGAACGCGCTGTTTTCAGGGTATAACGATGTGAGTACACAGCGACCATTTTGCGCTACAGAAAAATAAACGATTGATATGATGACCTATGGAAGGTCTATTCATTCGTTCATTATTTTCACAGACGTGGCAATAGGATAAATATTTGGATGCAACAATTGTCTTGGTCTGGTTGTGTGCTATGTATTATAAGTTATAAGTATGTATATACAAAAAAAAGTTTTAAGTATTTAAATTCCTCATCTAGTACCCATAGAGCTTAGTTTAGCTTGGGTCTAGATGGCGCTAAATGAAATGTCAATCAATTATTGAAATAGTTTATGCTAACTTTTAGGTAAACTAAAAGTAAGTTTGAACTTTGAAGGCTTACTGTGCGTCTTATAACGGCAGGGGTCCCACATGTGTTTTAGCTTTGTCAAGCAACACTGAGTTCTCGTGATATAAGATGATGTATGCCCATTTCATGTCATTTTTCTGGAAACTTGAGCCTTGCAAATTTAAACTAAAACAGTCATGACTATATGGCGTGGTGGCGAGTATACCTGCATTCCACTCCTGAAGTCCTGGGTTAGATTCCCACACAGGAAAAATATTTGTGATTATGAGTATGAATATTTGTTCTGGTCTGAGTGTTTTTCTATGTATATTAAGTATGTATTCTGAATGATACTTTGTCTTGGAACTAATTAATTGGTGTAATTGTCAAAAAGTATCTAATATCTAATTTAATCTATATATCTATTTAAAATAGTATATTTATTGCCTTTGTAGTTCGAATTTGTGAGTTGATTAATAAGGTTTTTGCAATTATAATTTAATCACTCTTTCGCAATATATAACATCACAACCAGCTTTTGTACCCCCAGCTTAATGACAACTCTGTCATGGATAACAGAAATTCGTACGCCAGCGATATTTACTCACGAGTGAGCAGAATATTGGCAAACCGACCCTTATTGCCAATTAGTTCGGCGGTTTATTTGTGTCTGCGTTAAAGTTTCAACGTGCCGGTTACAATAAAGCCTCGTAAAATTCGCCTAAATTTTGACTTATTTACTGTCCTCTTTCGACAGATGTGCGATAATGTTAGGTAAGCTGAGTCTCCATCAGAATTTCTACTCTGTCCTTTTTCGACAGAGGTGAATGTGTAACAATATAAAGTGAGGTAAAATTCAATAAATTATGGGTATGCATTACAAGACTATCAAAGGTAAACCAAAAGTATTTTATAAATCGAAAGTTAATATTATATTTGTGTTCATATTATATTTTTCTGCTAACCCTAAGGTTTTCTGCTAACCTAAAGGTTAACTATAAAATATTAACTATATAGCAGAGAATGCCTTATGACATTAAGTTCGCCTTTTGTAATACTTTTAAGTGTGCAATAAAGATTAAATAAATAAATCAATCAATTATCGGGCAATTATCCCGGCACAATTAAAGCGTAAAAAATATACTATATACTGTTGTTTTTTATATATTTTATATACTTTAGAGTTATTTTAAAAGGCTAAGAAAATTTAGAAGACAGATTTATAAAATTACTTTTTAGGTATGAGGTGTGTATTATACAGCGGTAACAGATGTCTGCCGATTTCTTTTTTTTTCGAACATATCAGGTGTATCTCTATTCAACGACAACGCACCTTTGAGAATTCTTCATTCGAGGGATGAATCCTGATAATGGATCTATCAATAAATAGTGAAAGCTGATCAATGAGTAACATACCTTTGGCAGAGAAGCCTCTGCTGAGAGCCGTAAAATTTCTTGGTATCTTAAGACTAATAGTAATGAAAATAGAAACAGAAAGTAGCCATAACTTATATAAGTAGAACCTGGCGGTATTTGCATATTTACTAGCCATTCTCAAATCTAATATAATTATGCACAATCCATAGAGTGTTATAGTTTTATATTCGTATACAAAACTATAATTGAACGAATGAATTCATCTTAGGACATTAAAATGTATAACAGAATGTATGAATTGATGATTGAATGAATTAATTATTATATTATGTAATGAATTAATGATTAAAACCACGACTGAATAAATTAATACACACTAAATTATCACTATAAAATAATTGTAATCATTCTTTCAATGTTATACTTTATTAAGTATTAGCACAAATATTTTGAATATGAAATATTGTAATAAATAATACAAATTTCACGAACGTTATTTGCTGTCATAACAAGCTCTTAATTTTAACACACATCATCCCTGAAATTACTGAGTGAGCATCTAATGAGGTGATTAGATGCTCACTCAGTAATTTTGATGATCAAAAAAGTATTTTTAGAGGTTCAGTTTATTATATTCCATTTTATTTCAATTCATTTGTTCATTAATAGAGTCTTTCGTTCAATAATTAATTTTTTTCAGGATTTGGTAATTATTTTTAATTTTTTAAATAAATAATCAGCTGTCACGCGGGATGATGTGTGTTAAAATTAAGAGCTTGTTATGACAGCAAATAACGTTCGTGAAATTTGTATTATTTATTACAATATTTCATATTCAAAATATTTGTGCTAATACTTAATAAAGTATAACATTGAAAGAATGATTACAATTATTTTATAGTGATAATTTAGTGTGTATTAATTTATTCAGTCGTGGTTTTAATCATTAATTCATTACATAATATAATAATTAATTCATTCAATCATCAATTCATACATTCTGTTATACATTTTAATGTCCTAAGATGAATTCATTCGTTCAATTATAGTTTTGTATACGAATATAAAACTATAACACTCTATGGATTGTGCATAATTATATTAGATTTGAGAATGGCTAGTAAATATGCAAATACCGCCAGGTTCTACTTATATAAGTTATGGCTACTTTCTGTTTCTATTTTCATTACTATTAGTCTTAAGATACCAAGAAATTTTACGGCTCTCAGCAGAGGCTTCTCTGCCAAAGGTATGTTACTCATTGATCAGCTTTCACTATTTATTGATAGATCCATTATCAGGATTCATCCCTCGAATGAAGAATTCTCAAAGGTGCGTTGTCGTTGAATAGAGATACACCTGATATGTTCGAAAAAAAAAGAAATCGGCAGACATCTGTTACCGCTGTATAATACACACCTCATACCTAAAAAGTAATTTTATAAATCTGTCTTCTAAATTTTCTTAGCCTTTTAAAATAACTCTAAAGTATATAAAATATATAAAAAACAACAGTATATAGTATATTTTTTACGCTTTAATTGTGCCGGGATAATTGCCCGATAATTGATTGATTTATTTATTTAATCTTTATTGCACACTTAAAAGTATTACAAAAGGCGAACTTAATGTCATAAGGCATTCTCTGCTATATAGTTAATATTTTATAGTTAACCTTTAGGTTAGCAGAAAACCTTAGGGTTAGCAGAAAATATAATATGAACACAAATATAATATTAACTTTCGATTTATAAAATACTTTTGGTTTACCTTTGATAGTCTTGTAATGCATACCCATAATTTATTGAATTTTACCTCACATTTATATTGTTACACATTCACCTCTGTCGAAAAAGGACAGAGTAGAAATTCTGATGGAGACTCAGCTTACCTAACATTATCGCACATCTGTCGAAAGAGGACAGTAAATAAGTCAAAATTTAGGCGAATTTTACGAGGCTTTATTGTAACCGGCACGTTGAAACTTTAACGCAGACACAAATAAACCGCCGAACTAATTGGCAATAAGGGTCGGTTTGCCAATATTCTGCTCACTCGTGAGTAAATATCGCTGGCGTACGAATTTCTGTTATCCATGACAGAGTTGTCATTAAGCTGGGGGTACAAAAGCTGGTTGTGATGTTATATATTGCGAAAGAGTGATTAAATTATAATTGCAAAAACCTTATTAATCAACTCACAAATTCGAACTACAAAGGCAATAAATATACTATTTTAAATAGATATATAGATTAAATTAGATATTAGATATTTTTTGACAATTACACCAATTAATTAGTTCCAAGACAAAGTATCATTCAGAATACATACTTAATATACATAGAAAAACACTCAGACCAGAACAAATATTCATACTCATAATCACAAATATTTTTCCTGTGTGGGAATCTAACCCAGGACTTCAGGAGTGGAATGCAGGTATACTCGCCACCACGCCATATAGTCATGACTGTTTTAGTTTAAATTTGCAAGGCTCTAGTTTCCAGAAAAATGACATGAAATGGGCATACATCATCTTATATCACGAGAACTCAGTGTTGCTTGACAAAGCTAAAACACATGTGGGACCCCTGCCGTTATAAGACGCACAGTAAGCCTTCAAAGTTCAAACTTACTTTTAGTTTACCTAAAAGTTAGCATAAACTATTTCAATAATTGATTGACATTTCATTTAGCGCCATCTAGACCCAAGCTAAACTAAGCTCTATGGGTACTAGATGAGGAATTTAAATACTTAAAACTTTGAATGAACTTTAAAACTCTAAAAATACTTTTTTGATCATCAAAATTACTGAGTGAGCATCTAATCACTTCATTAGATGCTCACTCAGTAATTTTGATGCACAAAAAGGTTAGGTTAGGTTGGCAATTTATTAATTTTGAAGACACGTTAAATAACACCCAAATAAAATTATCATATAACAATAAACTGATGAATGTAATGAATATATTTGCCATACACCTACATTAAAGTGTCACTATAATCTAATAACAAATGAAATACAAACGGCTCGTTTACAAAATAATGTGAGCTCAAATTCTCCATAAACCCATATAGAGTACCTATGCGCTTAATTATGCACGTACTGTGATAACAGAAACGTTATCTACTGTCATAACAAGCTCTCACTTTGAACACATATCCACCCGCGTGGCAAACGCTACATCGCGCTGTGAAAACAACCCTATGTTTGCTCAAGAGCAATATTTTTAGAAACATATTGGAAATTTTTATGTTTGATCTGAATTTGCAGACGGTAGCTTTAACTTTTATTTGTAAAGTATTCTATTTATATAACCCAGTTAAGGTTATTTTAATATATAATCTGTTATCATTGTAAAAAGTTAAAAAATTTAGATAGTTGCTACAGGTTAAAAATAACTGAAAAAAACAATGTTCATATGGACTGAATGAATTCATCACAAAACCAATGAATGTTCATGATAATATTCAATATTCATGAATTCATAATTGAACGACTAGATACATAATTGAGCGAATGAATTTAATATTAATCGAATAGTTTCATGATTGAACGAATGAATTAATGATTGAACAAACTATATCCATTGAATTATCACTTGCAATAATGGCCCAATAATTTATATTGCTTTTATTTTTAATTGTAAAGTATTTTATTTATATAGCCCAGTTAAAGTGATACAAAATCTGTTTTTACACATATATTTTGCCTACAAGTTGCTAGAGGTTGATAATAACCAAAAATTAGTTATGGACTGAATAAAGTCATCATAAAATCAATGAATAAACGATTGAGCGAACGAATTCATAATGCAACGACTGTACACAAAATTGAGCGAATATATTAATCATTGATCGAATGGTTTCATAATTGAACGAATGGATGATTGATTGAACAAGCCATTTTCATTGAAGTGTCCCGATAATGGCCCAACATTCCATACAAATAGACTAATTACAAAGTAGGTAATGTTATTAGACACCTATATATATAATAATAATAATAATAATAATAATAATAATAATTTATTTCAAAACTTTGGTTTACATTCTCTGAACAGTGACCGAAGTCACCTTTTAAGCAAAAAATGCCTGTGACAGGTGACTCCACTCTTCCATAGCTACTACAGATACATTTTATTTATAATACTTACAATCATAGGAATCAACAGAAATAGCAAACATGATGTTAATATATATATGTGTTTGTGTGTGTGTGTGTGTGTGTGTGTGTGTGTGTGTGTGTGTGTGTGTATGTTTGTGCGTGTGTTTGTGTGTGTGTGCGCGTGTGTGCGTGCGTGTGTGTGTGTGTGTGTGTTGATAATACAAGTTATTTTATGCGTTTGAGTAACATCTCCGTTTCCTCATAGTCTAAAGGCATTAAGAAATTGGTAATAGTATTTTTGAGTTCGTGTGATGACATGTTGTATATTTTTAAAATTCTGTTTAATTCATTGTATAAATAGGTAGAGCGGCTATAAAATTGTTTTGTTGCAAAAGTGGTTCTAATACGAATAGGAGGGAGAATATCTTTTCTTCTAACTCTTATTTTGCTTGGGTCATAAGGGGTGAGTTTGTGTCTTACTAATACCGTGTTGAGAATGTACAATCTCCTCACTGACATGACTTGACTGAGAGTGTATAAAGATTTTGTTGGGAATCTTCTAGGTTTAAAATGCATCACCTTCAATAAGGAACGTTGTGCACGTTCAACCACTATCATTTTTGTTTTATCTGTTCCTCCCCAGATCGGTATGCAGTAAGCTAAGATTGACTGAGCCAACGAAATATAAATTTCCTTTAGGACATTTCTCGAAGAGCCCCGATCAACCAACCACTGTCCAGGCAACAGGTGTCTCAGGGTCTTAAAGATCCAGATCAGTTTCCTGACTCTGGTGGAGACTAGTTCAATGTGAGAGTGCCAGGACAGCCGCTGATCAACCAGAACTCCAAGATATTTTATTTTGTCAATTTTATTAATTGCAGGACAGTCACAATTAGAATTAAGATTGCAAGAGTGGATGATAACTTTAAAATCAGTGTTAGGTTGAGTGCGGTTTTGAAGGCTATAACATATATAGTTTGTTTTGGTGGTATTTAAAGTCAGCAAATGATCCTCTAACCAGTTGTTGACTAGATACAGGCCCCTCTCTGCACACTCCTTTACATTAACCCAGTCTTTTCCAGTAAAAACTAAAACTGTATCATCGGCATAGGAGAAGATTTGAGCATTGTTGAGTTTCAGATTACAGAGTTCGTTGATGTAGATTAGGAAAAGCGTGGGTCCCAATACACTTCCTTGCGGTACCCCATATGATACAATAACTTCATCACTAGTGTACCGATCCAGCTTTACTCTTTGTGTTCTGTCTGATAGGTAACTTTTGAAGAGGGAGAGCGAAGTGTTTCTTATTCCAAGTGACTCAAGTTTCTGAAGGAGTATTGGAATGGAGACGGTATCAAACGCTTTTTTAAGATCTAGAAACACCGAAAGACATTTTATCCCCCTATCGACACTCTCTGTGATATGTTGGCTAAACGAAGCCACCGCATCCTCAGTTGATTTACCTCGCCTGAAGCCGAACTGAGATGGTGACAAAAGATTATATTTATTTAGGTAGTTTAACAATCTGGAGTTCAATAGCCTCTCGGCAATCTTAGAGATAGCCGGTAGTACCGATATTGGTCGATAGTTAATGACATCGTCTCTATCTCCACTTTTAAATACAGGAGTAACCACTGATTTTTTCAATGGAGCTGGAAATACACCCTGGTCGAAGCAGAGGTTTACAAGGTGAGTGATAATAGGAACAAGTTTATTCTTGGCCATTTTCAAGAAAGAGATGGTAATACTATCCCAACCAGGGGCACTTTCAGATCTCAAACTCATAAGCGTTCTTTCAACTTCCTCCATGTCAGTTTCCAATAATACGAAGGAGTTAACTTGGGCTAGATTTTTATGACTTACTTGTGTTTGTTTGGATATGCCCTTAGGATTTATACTCTTAGCAAGATCTTTACCCACATTTGCGAAGTATCTGTTGACAAAATTCGCGGCCTCGGTAGGATTTTCTTTAAGATTAGTTAATTCCTTACAGTTGTCACGTAATTTATTGCTGTAAGTGACGGTTTTTATGTTTTTCCATAAGAGTTTATTATTATTTAACGAATTAATAATTAAGCTCCGTTCATATTTTCGTTTGAGTTTTTTAATTAGATTATTGCAGTAGTTTCTATATCTAGTGTAAGTAATCCTAAGTACGTCATTATAACTGTCCTTTCTAAGTTGTTTTTGCATTTTGTTACGATTTCTGATACAACGTAAAATACCGGTCGTCATATATATACTATCATCTTAGTTATGCGCGCACTGTGATAACAAAACGTTATCTGCTATCATAACAAGCCTTTACTTCAAACACACATCCACCCGCGTGGCAGACGCTACATCGCGCTAAGAAAATAACCCAATGTTTGTTCCAGAGCTATATTACTAGGAAATACTGGAAATATTAATGTTTGATTTGAATTTCAAGCGATAGCTTTCATTTGTTATTTACTTTGTAACCCAGTTTCGCTAGTTGTAAAGTTATTTATAAAACGATAGTAAGTATTTCAGTATTAGGTATTGAATAATAATACCCACGTAATGCTAAAATTGGATGATTTATAACTGAAAACATACCGTTACCAAGTTATATTGGGAGAAATTGTAACATTGATCGCGCGTATTAAATCTTAAGTTTGACCCTCATTGGAGCTCTATTGAACAAACTTGATTAAATAATTTTGAATTGAATGGAATTGCAAGCCCTGACTCCTATCTGGTGAGAGCAAGGAATGAAGAAAGAAAAAATCTTTTTCATGTTGACATGATTGACATGGTTGACATGATTGACATAGTTGATATGATTGACATGATTGACATGATTGACATGGTTGACATGATTGACATGGTTGACATGATTGTTAGACGACTGATAACTGAAGTTTAGCCTTAAGTCTGGGGCAACCGGGGTAGTGCTAGGATATGATAATTAGACGACTGATATGGCGTGGTGGCGAGTATACCTGACATTATCAGAAAATATCGATTTTTTTTTTATATATTATGAAATGGTATCCGCGGTATGTGCCGTAGCATCAAATTTATGCCTTTACATGTCTCGTAAATGAACTGAAATTTTAATAAAATATTTATTCCGCCATAGGGCTTCGATCCGAAGCGCTTGTAATCGTCTCTTAAACGTAGGCACATATTTGCTAAATACTTGCTAGCCTTCTTCGAAAAGAAAACATGGAACTCAGCAAGATCCTCTTACCTTCCAAAATATTACAGCCTTTTCCCAATGAGAACATAAAAACTATCGCCTCTCACCTTAATAGATAAGGTGAGGAAAATAAATCACATGCCCAGACAGACCCTTTGCTCATCTCTCGGCGAATGGTCGCTATAAATTCGTAATCCTGTAGCTTGCCTGAATCTCGTAACGACTTACCTGGAAAAAAAAAGATTTGTTATTGTATGTTACTTCATTCATCATTACAGCGTATTAATGCTTTACTGCATACATACATTCACGCCTGTTTCCCCAAAGGGGTAGGCAGAGGCATATTATACGACCACATTTCGCCAATAATATAGCCCCACGTAATAGGTGGTGAGCCTATTGCCGCTTACCGGGCACTAATATGTTTGCCAGAGCCTCGCCCGTTGATCGGTAGGTGCACCGATTGCAGGTGAGGTTGGCTTGGGCTCCTTAGGTCTTGGTAGGAAGGGACCTACCAAGACCTAAGGGATATGTATAGTGATACACCTTTACTACTATATAATGCCTTACAACTGGGCACATAAACCTTAATATGTTTGTAATCGTTATATTTAGGGAAACATTTCAGAGACTGGCGTTTTGTCATGCCAGTCAATAATTTCACAGTCGGTTCCGAGACAAACGCCTTAAAGTGTCTTACAAAGCAAAGACCACTCAATATTCAATGCCACACAAACGGTATTCATTCGCTATATTTGTACCAAACTTAATGAAAATCGGGAACTGGTTTGGCATAGCGTTACAAAAAAAAACTTTCAGAATATTAATTGAAACCGTGTATACGTGTAAGCGGCGATAGCCCAGTGGTGAGACCTCGGCGAGTAGCGTTAAGCCGTTGGTCCCAGCTGTCATGAACATCTATGGCAGTCGTTATTATTAAGTCAGTGCCTTCTAACAGACTGACAGCTGGTTTAACCATAGAATGATGTTTCCCTCTGGGTTGTGGAGGTCAGACGGCAGTCGCTCCACGTAATAACTGAAAATCTTGTTTAACCAGTGAGCAGACCCTTGGCCCTAAGCTTAAGTCTAGGGCAATGGGGATAATGCTAAGATATGATGAATTGAAATACGTATACATTTATATACTACCATCTTCGAACTCGAACCCTATCTGATTACTTATTTATCCTTCAACAACAGATATGGCGTCGTGGCGAATATACTCGCACTCCGCTCCAGAGGTCGTGGATTCGATTCCCACACAGTCCACAAAAGTCTTTGTGTCCAAAAACATAAATATTTATCCTGGTCTGGGTGTGTTCCTATGTATATTAAGTATGTATTTGCAAAAAAAATTAATTATGTATATATATCCGTTATTAAGTAAACATAACACAAGTTCTTAATGATACTTATCTTGGAATAAAATAATTGGTGTAATTATAAAAAAATATTTATTAATTATTTATCTTGATATTATTTTACTATAAGACAGTTATTCCAGTTTAATTTAAGCTCTTGACAAAGACGCAGCCTCGTGCAAAGTAAGAATAAAATATGTATTTAAAATAGGTTCACCTTGCACTGGTGAACATACGTCAACCTTTTCTTTTCTCTAAGGAGAATTTGCTGTAAGGTTCGTTACATTCTCATTTGCCTGTGGGATTAGGGGCGAGATTGCTTCTCACTAAACAAATTTAACAAAAAGACAAAGTTATTCTTTGTATTGATTATTTATAAGTAATCTCCAATTACTTATAAATACTACCCGCAAATGGGCAATAAATAATAACTAGCGGTAAACCCAAGACAAGCCCTAACATTACAATGTAGCTGATTAAGTCAGAGACAATTTTTTTTTGGTGACTTTAAAGGCCGTTAAATTCAAGGTGAACCAAAACACGGCTTAAACCCATAATATAAATAAATATTTTCTGACAATTACACCAATTATTTAGTTCCAAGATAAGTATCATTAAGAACTTGTGTTATGGATACTAAATAACGGATAAACATACATAAATACTTTTTTTTTTGTAAATAAATACATAATATACATGAGAACACCCAGAACAGAACAAATATTCATGTTCATGCACACAATGATTTGTCCTGCGTGGGGATCGAACCCACGACCTTAGGAGCGGAGAGCGGGTATTCTCTCCACCACACCATATCGTGGTTTGATAAAATATAATTATAAAAAAGATATATAATTATATTTTATCAAACCATTCGCTTGTTGTTTGCCTTGAAATTGTTTTTTTGATACTTACATACTCGTATATTCGATATCAAATACTATTGGTAATATAAAATTACACGTCGCGGAAAAAAACTATACATTATTATGATAAATATTAAATTTCAATTATCATCATCATAATATTATTAGTAATAAATAATGTCAAAAAAAATGTCAATAAAATTTTAAAAATATGTAATACAAATAAAAAGTTTATAATTATGTAAATTAAAATGAAGCAAATGTCATATCAGATTCTTACAATTAAATTAGGATGCAATCACTTGTAATCACTTGTAAACACAATTAAGGTGTAAACACAATAAATACAACACAATGTATTATTACAATTAGTTTACCTAATATTCGATTGATATAAAAGACGTTATGTAATGTGATACTATAACTTCTAAGAATGTAATACGGTAAATAATGAAATCTGACATTACACACTTAGTCTATTTTATACATTAAACTTTATACTTTCCAAGTACGATCAATTAATTATTAACACATCACCTGTACCCAGTAAAGTAGAACATTACAGTAATCGATATCTGGGTTATAGTGAAAGGCATCATGCGATAGAACTATTAACCCTAACATGAATACTAAGGAACAAAGTATACAGTAATAAGGGATTACACGGATCAATGATTATTCAAAGTTATAGAACGAATGAAAAAAAAAATTATTAATCAAATGATTGATTGAACGAATTTATTAATGTTTATTTAAACCATTGAATAGTTGAACGAATGAATAAATGTTTATTCATACCATTGAATAGTTGAACGAATGAATTAATGTTTATTGAAACCATTGATTGGTTAAACGAATTACTCATTGATTTACATGTTTGCCTATACCTTAATACGTTAAAGTGTTGTTGTAGAAATTTATGTGACATGAAGGCGGCCATCCACCTTGGTCAAGTTTGGCCATAGCACTTTATATGTTAAGTAAACCCTGGAGGTGGAGCTGAAGGGGTTCGTTAAGTTCGTGATGGCTCGCTGTTGACGTTCGCAAAAACAATGACGATCAACATGACTACGCAGACCATCGACACGACCCTCCGCCAGACTGACAGATGTCAAATCTCGTTCCAAAGTAATTTAAAAGGAGGCGCTTCTAACGCGCCTTTATTAACATACAACCATCAATGCAAATTGTTTGATTATAATTTATAATGTTGTTAAAGATTCTTCTTGAGACAACAGGCAATTTGTAGCAGCGATGGCACAGTGGCGAGACCAATAGTGGTCCCGGCTGTTATGAACATCTATGGCAGTCGTTACTAGGAAGTCAGTGCCTTCTAATATCCTGACCATAGAAAAAAGTTTCCTGGATTGAAGAGGTCAGAAGGGTTCCTTAGCGTAAGTCTAGTGCACAGTTGGGATGAAATAAATACTCAAACGATGATGAAATTTATTGACTCAGGCGTTACTTTGTGGAAATCCATTGTGATTGATTATAAATATCTTTGCCATAGCATAACAGTTGTTGCGGGAATTGTTTCAAAGATATTTTTAATCCATCACTTACTTAATCAAAGACTATTTATATCAAATGAATGTATGTCATAACAATAAAGGTTCGTTTGTTCACGACATAAAAAAAATTATCGCATAAAATTGTAGATATTATTCATTTAACATGCTCCGGTTAGGCACTATATTCATGGATAATTCATATCTTGAGAACGGGACATGTATTGGGATTGTGATGTTCATAAGAACGTATTTATTATTAAGCTTATTCGAGCATATGAATCATGTTGCTGTGAGCTTATGCTAGATGAAAAGAGACCTAACTCAAAAAATAAATGATAAAGAAAGTGGATGGAACATATGGGGTTAGGCTTTTATTACATACATGCAATCACGCCTGTTTCCCCGAAAGGCAGGGGCATATTATACGCTCACATTTCTCCAATTGCTTTGTTAGTCCCACGTAATAGGTGGCAAGTCTATTGCCGCATGGTCATGGTCAACTAAAAATAACTTTTGCACTTTTTATGTTGAAGCAATAAACTTTTTCAGCCTTTTAAATAAGGAGATATCCTGCTTTTAAGTCGAGCAAATGGTAAGCAAAATAGTTCAGCTAGTTGTTAATCGATGCAAAAGATTTCGTCTATCATTGAGTTAAATACTTTTCTTTCCGTGTTCCAAATATTTATTTCTTGTTTATTGTTCCAAATTTAGGTATATTTGGAAAAGTAATTCTGAGTCATTTTTTCAAGTGGAATAATATAAATTCTGAAAAATTCAGTTAATTTCTTCGGTTTCCAAAAAAAAAAGGATCGTGGCAAACCAGTGGGTGCAGAACTACGAAAGCGAATAGTTTGTTGGATTGAGGAGGGCAAATCAAGTTACTAAATCTCGAAGGACTTGACACTGCCCAGAGCTACAGTGCGATTTATGATTCAGCACTATAAAAAGAATACGGCCGATCCCGTATCACCAGTGAAGTAGAAAACACAATCTTTAAGAAAATTATCAAAAAAAAAAAAGACGTGCTTGAGCTGGAGAATTAACGGTACAACGAAGAGACATAATTAACAAATATGTCTCAGTTGATACCTTCAATAGTGTGTTGAAAAGATTGGGCCACGGATTTCACACAGCAAAGGAGAAACCACTATTGAGTGCCTTACAAAAGAAAAAGAGATTGAAGTTTGCGCGTGATCACTTAAATTTGACTTCTGATCAGTAGCGTAGTATCATATTGAGTGACGAGTCCATATTTGAAGTTACAGAAGGCGATGAAAAAAAAAAGTATTTAGAAATAAACATGAAGCTTTTCATACTGATGCATTCAACGAAAAGTTAAGTTTCCAGCGTCTCTTATGATATTGGGATGCATGTCTGCACAAGATGTTTGTGGAATGCAATTTGTGAATGGTTTCATTAATAAAACTAGATATAAAACTATTTTGGAAGAAAGTCTACTACCCTCCAATCCGTCACTCAAACATCAAGGTTCTTTAATTTTTCAACAAAACGGTGCTTCCTGCCATACTGCAAGGACAACAAAGTCATGGCTGCTGTCAAAGAGCATCCCAACCATCGAATGGCCATCTAACAGCCCGTACGAAATGAATGTGGAAAATGAAAAAAGTCCCTCGCAAAAATTCATCAAGAGCGACTTGAAGGCTGAAGGCTTGAAGGAAACTCTTGGCTGTGTGGGAGTGAATCGACCGACGAGTGTGCAGCGTTGGTTGCGATTATGCCTGTGCGCATTAAAGGTGTAATTGAAAGCAACTGCGACACAACTTAGTGGTAGATGAACAATTTTGCGTGAGAGCCAATGGTAGACGAATACTTTTGCTTCAGAATATTTTTGTAGTTATTAATGTTACGCTTGCGAACGTACGTACGTTTGTTTTAGTGGGCAAGACCTTATTTTTGAATTTCTTTTAAAATACGTTTAAATCAACTTTGGTATCTTACTCAAATTGTGGTTTACTTTCTTCTTAACTTTCTTAATTACCTAAAAACACTTTACATTATTTCGTATTATCTTATTTTTTATACTAGACCAACTATTTTGCATCGGGGCTCGTATGCTATAGGCGTGAGATAATATAAAATATACGTAGTATTTCTTTCGTGCCGAGACTAAATTCCTAACATACGTCACACAGATAATCTCGTCGAGCGTGGCAACGTCACATGTAGCGGAGTTATGAAATATCCGAATTTATGTCAGAGTCGAATGGCAGAAATGTGTGGGAAAAGTCGAGAAGGAAACAAAAAAATCGTAAACTCCTCTGTACGAAATTGTGGAGGGTAAAAGTAAGGCGAATCTCTGTTTGTTTGGAAATTGGCTATCCAAGGGCATTTTATTAGAGTACTTAAAGTGACCTTCAAATTCATAGGGTCTCGGTTTCAAACCCTGGTGAAGCACCTATGACTTTTTTATGTTACATACATAATTATTGCTTGCTCCTTGCCTCAGAAAGCATATTAAACATTGGTCCCGGCTGTCATCAACATTTATGGCAACAGTTATTTAAAAATCAGTTCTTTCTGATATCCTGGCAGCTGATTTAACAATAGAATAGTTTCCCTCTGGGTTACGGAGCTTCATGTAATAACTGAAATTCAGCCAAATCTAGTTAGACCGTGAGCAGAGTGAGTTTGTTGACCCTCCGAGAGGTAGGCCACACACGCTATGGTCGCACAAGGAGATAGGAGGGGCGCGTCCAATGTGCCTGTCTGAGGAGGTCCACCCGGTTTTGGTCCGAGGGACGTTGGCCGCGGGCGGGGTGTCAGAGCTGCAACCCAGGTACTGGGCCCGCCGCTTCTTTCTCAACAAGCGGCGGGTGTCGTCGGAAGACTTTTAGTCGGTATTACTGCAGGCCGTCTTGTCTGCCGGTGGTGAGTCCCACACACCTCTCTCGGCCTCCCTTTGGCCGGGAGACTATGCGTAATGCATTTAGTTATCGACGTAAATTAAAAAAAAAGTGGCAGAAACATGCCTTTTTTGTTCCAAGTTGCGTTTAAATAAATATATAACCTTGATATCTGTTTATATTTTAAGTCATAAATTGCGTTGTATATTAAGTAGTAAATTAAGTAGCAAAGTAAGTTGTAATTTAAGTTTAAGTCAGTTAATTGGTCGCCGTGACTACGTTGAGCTATGACCTTTTCTCACTACTAAAGCACACGTACAATTATTTATTTATTGTAAGTTTTATTTATTTTCTTTTTTTTATATTGTTTTAGTTTTTTAATGTTAATATTTTGTATGTGTGTTCATTTAGTGCAATAAACGGTATATGTATCTATCTACCCTCCAGATGAGTAACGTCGAAATGTTCGCAGCTTACAATTTTCGCTGTTCGAAATTGTGCTAACTAGTAAATTGTGTTTTAGACGTTTTTGATTTGTGTTTGGTTTTAATTCAAACTCAAATTAACGTGCAAATTTCTTTTAGTGTTATTTTTTATTGTTGCTTTATTTTTTATTTGTAAAAACCTCGTTATTTCAACAAAGAAGATGATAGTGAAGACTATGTTAGGACTATTTGATTAATTTTAAGAATCAAAGTTTACTAAATATTTTTAATTTACAACAGACTTATCGGTTTCTGTCAATGGAGTGGTAGATACCCATTTGATTTGTCCATACAGCAATATTGCCGCACCGTCATCCAAAAGGATCACAGTAAAACGTTACTCGTGAAACAAACTGAAACACTCAATGTAATGAAATATAAATATAACATCGCCGCCTTGTGCGATATTCCATTACTCGGAGTGGTTTGTAATTGAGTTAACGATGAGTTTCGCGACAATGAACTATAGGGAATACATTATTTACGTTACAGATTATTTGATATTAAGGTATGTCTATATAATATCCCCGCTGGAATTTTGTTCTGTAATCTTCATCCAACGTTAGAAACTATTTTCCTCCAAATATTAGATTGGCATAAGGCAAAGCAGCTTTCAAAAACTTAGCTTACAATTATTTTTTGAAAGAATATCTTCGATGAAATATCCCCCCCTTGTCATTCGTTTATTTATTTATTCAATAAATGTGTACGTTTTTGTTTCTATAAATATAGTATATAGTGTGGATTCCTACCCAGACCTAAGGGGCCAAAACCAACGGACGAACATAACAGATCCTGGTAAGCTGAAATAGGATCGCCACCTATTATTACGCCATTACGTGGGACCAACTATAGAATTGGCAAAGTGTGGGCGTATTATATGCCTTTGCCTACCCCTTCGGGGAAACAGGCGTGAATGTATAGATAGATGGGATGGATATGTAGTGTGTGTATATTTATTTATTTAATCTTAATGAGCTATTTTCTCTTGCTCGCACCGCCTTTAATGTATCTACTGTCCCCAAGGCTGACTAATAGAGAATGGCTTAATCTTCTTATCTGGCAGACAGAGCGGCAAATGTTGTTGTGGAGGGTTTTATTTCGGATTCATTTCCTATGCTCTCAGGCGTACCTCAGGGGTCGCATCTCGGTCCTACCCTGTTCATTATTTTTATCAATGACATTGTGTCGGTTGTCAAGCACTCCAGGGCCTACCTCTTTGCAGATGACTTAAAAATCTGCAAGGAAATTAAGTCACCGGGTGATGAGGCACTTCTTCAGGAAGACTTGGACAGTCTGACGGTCTGGGTTGATAATAACTTAATGGATCTAAATGCTGATAAATGTCATTTTATTAGATTTACAAAAAGCAAGTCACCAGCATTATGCACATACCACATTAATGGGAGAACCCTTAAAGAAGTAGATGAAGTTCGTGATCTGGGCGTAATATTAGATAAAAAGCTATGTTTTCACAAACATATTGATCATATTGCCTGTAGGGCCTTCAAAATACTAGGTTTTGTGATACGCAACTGCAAGGAGTTAAAACCCCCCACCAAGATACTACTATATAATGCATATGTTCGATCGACGCTAGAATATTGTAGCCCTGTATGGTCACCTCACTATGAAGTGCATGCTAAAAGATTAGAGAGTGTCCAAAAAAGATTTTTATGGCACATTTCATTTCAATCTGGTTTGGCCAAGCAATTGTCTTCGTATGATGCAAGACTTTCTAGATTTAAAATGTCAAGTCTTGCTGACAGGAGATTAATGTTGGACCTTTTGTTTTTATTTAAGATCTTGAGAGGTGGACTGGATTGCCCTAGGCTTTTGGAACAGCTTCAGTTCAACATACCTTTTAAACTACCTAGGCAAGGTAAATACCTACCCTTTAATATCAAAGTATCCAAAAGCAATCTAGGCCACCACTCAATCATAAACAGGTTGCAACGACAGTATAACGTACTTAATAATAAAATAATAGATATTGATATACATTCAAATAGTTTATATAACTTCAAAAAATATATATTAAAATTCTTTTCTTGTAACTAGAGTACTACCAGTATAGCAATATAGATTTACCTCACATTGCAAGTCGTGGCAACCTGTAATTGAATCTGCACTTAGCTCTTACTCCTTGCTTACTTATTGTGGTTGTTTTAGTGTAAGATTTGTTGGTTGTCCTTAATAAATAAATAAATAAACTGAAGCTCTCGTAGCTTTGCGATGCCGGTTGAACAGTAACGATCACCGAAGTAAAGCAGACTTCACAGAGGTCATTGGTTGGATGGGTTGTCTGTTAGTGTGGAATTTATTATCGAGGGCTTCCGTGCTTCTAATGGCACGTTAAACCGTTGGTCCCGATTATCACTATATGTGGTAGTCGTTCAGACATGTAATAGGCCTGATCAGGCGGTTTGTATTTGTTGATTCAACAGATCGTGCATTCCTTTCCAGCCGTTGCTATAGAAAAAAGAATCTTTTAGTAAGGTCATTGGCTTACACGTCTATTGGGTTAGATGGTCTACATTAAAAGTATTAGTTAGATAGTAGATAGGGAGCGGCAAAGCTTTTAAAAATTATACCGTGTCAATGCCGCTTGACTAGTTAATGTAATCCATCGCCATGACTATCAAGATTTAGCCTTATATTGGCCTTAATTAAACACATTGTCCTAATAGAGTATACGATGACACTACTATTTTACTCGTGGCGAAAACGTAGTTTGATTAATTGCTATTTCTCTTTACGGTAGAGCACGCCCATGTGTAAAACTATGGTAAAATTACAATTAATTGTATACCGAGAGTCTTCTCACGAACCAATATGGAAGGGTTTCAGGAATATAGTTTTTTGTCAATTTCTCGTAAAAAGTTAAGTGGCGCTTCTGGATTTTAGTGACATTCAGTTTAGTTCTTAATGATACTTATCATTGGCTAAATAGTTGGTGTTATTGTAAGAGGATTATTTATTTATTTATAATCCAGCGGGAACTCCATTTGCTTTTATTTCTTGATTATGATACCGCTCATTTTAAAAAAAAAATCGTATTTCCATTTGTTTTGTAAAAAATTGACGAATCTAAATGATTCTGTGAACCGTCAAGACAATCAAGTATTTTTTTTCTTTTACCTGATTTTATTAAAGTGCCTATAGGTCAGACAGAAAAAGTCTCGCTAGTTTTTTGTAAAATTTTGTCGTTTGTCAGTGACAGCCAAAACACATTGTTCTATTTTAGAGTAATTCACAAGCCTAGTATTATTACTAGGCTTGTGTTTTTGGTGCTTCTGTTATCAAAAGCACCCAATTTTCATCAGACACAAGCAAAGTAACGAAGTTATCACTCGTTCATTTCACCTGAAGTCCGTTGGTTCGTTTGCTGCAGTTGCACCAATAACCGTGTCTATCGGCTTAACTCTCATCAGTGACCGGAAAGCTTCGCGGCTTACCGAGGCACGGCTAGAAGCCAATTAAAGCCTATAGTAGTTTAGAATTCTGCTGGATTTTCGCCTTAAACACTATGAATGACTTTGAGAGATACTTCGATATCAACAGTCAAAATTGATTTTTGCAGTCCTCTTAACGTAAACATAAAAGTCGACTAGGTACTTCTTTTTTGCCAAGTAGCAGACCATGTTGTCTTAAACGCTATGAATGACTTTGAGAGATACTTCGATATCAACAGTCAAAATTGATTTTTGCAGTCCTCTTAACGTAAACATAAAAGTCGACTAGGTACTTCTTTTTTGCCAAGTAGCAGTCCATGTTGTCTTAAACGCTATGAATGACTTTGAGAGATATTGATATCAACAGTCAAAATAGATTTTTGCAGTTCTCTTAACGTAAACATAAAATTCGACTTCTTCTTTTTTGCTAAGTCCATGTTGTTTTAATTATAAAAAAATACTTTTTGCATACTCTAGATCATATCATATCTAAGCATTATACCGGTTGCCCTAGACTAAAGCCCGGGCCCAGGGTCTGCTCACTGGTCTAACCAAATTTGGCTGAACTTCAGTTATTACTTGGAGCGACTGCTATCTGACCTCCACAACCTAAAGGGAAACATCATTCTATTGTAAAACCAGTTGTCAGATTAGAAGGCGCTGACTTTCGAATAACGACTGCCATAGATGCTCAAGACAACCGAGACCGGCTTAACGTGCTTTCCGAGGCACGGAGCAGGCCTATTACTATCCCCGTAGCTTGTCACATATACTCTATCGAATAGGTGGATAGTTCGCTGCTAATTGTTCACTTATAATAAAGTAGGGGCCTTAGGGCCGACGAAGACGTGTCGTACGGAAGACTACAAAGTTCCCCGCGCGACTCGCCGACTAGCGAAAGAAGATCCACCGACGTTTTTTAGTGGGTATGCCAAATCGGAGAATCCCACGTAACCTTAGTGTGGCCTTATATCACACTGAGGTACTTGTAAAAAGTTTTTCGTCGATTTAAAAAAAAGGCCTATTAGTATACTTTTAATCAAAGCAAAATAAAGTAGTTTAGTATTATATTCCTATAGCAGTTCTGTTGGATTTTCACCTTTAACACAATTAATGACTTTGAGAAGGTGACTTTGAAAGGTGTTTCCACCAATAAGTCTTTGCGTTACTTGAGGTGCAAACGTACAACGTTAGCATATAATAATATTCAGATAAACGACCGATATGGCGTAGAGGTCAGTTTATCTGCACTCCGCTCCTTAGGTCGCGGGTTCGATTCCCACACAGAACCAATCTTTGTGTGCTTAAACATGAATATGTGTTCTGGTCTGGATGTTTTCTATGTATATTAAAAATATATTTACAAAAATATTTTGAAAAATGTTTTAAGTATGTTTATCCAATCTTTAGTATCCTTAACACAAATTCTTAATGATACTTATCCTGGAGCTAAATAATTAGTGTACATAATTGTAAAAATAAAAAACTTGATCTTTGAAATAAGTCTAGTGACTAATGTCATTAATTACAGGTGACTAATTTAATATAAGTATTTATGATTACGTGGGAAAGAATCAAATATAATAGGTTGGGGAAAAAGTCTTTTCGTATTTTTGTATGAAAAGTCAAGACATTTTTTTCAAAGTTTATTTACATTTATTTACAATATATATGTACCGTTTTGTTGAATAACTTTCTGCCATTTTGTGGGCAGAGACATTATCCCGTTACTGTAGAAACTTTGGGACTTCTGATCAAAAAAACGGGACAAATAGTTTTGGCAGTCCTCTCTTGAGGTCAACCTTACAGAACCTAAAGAATTCTGCAGGATCGGTGAAATACACGACTGTAACTAAAACTGTCTAATAGTTTAGTGGTTTTATCTAAGAGTCGATAAGGACAATCGGAAGGGTCTTTGAAAGATCTTATTAGGTGATTAAGTGGCATCTAGTTTCCGTGGTAACCCTACACGACCGAAAAGTTTGTAATTCGGACCTTTTAGGACAAACATTGTCCTTATCTGTAACTACAGTCACTTGAAACGTCCCAATAAACTTGATTTTGTGGTATTAACACGAAGGGGCACTTCTGAATTCAATACATTGCACCAATGGTTGATGGCCATAGTGGTAAACTTAGAACAATTATATTATTTTATTTATGGGGCTTACAGATAGTCATCATCATCTCAACCCATTAACGTCCCACTACTGAGCACGGGCCTCACTCATACCAAGGTATTGGGTCATACTCCACCACGCTGACCCAGTGCGGATTGGCGGAGGCAGGTGTATGGCGTCCTGCATTCAGAATTTTTCAAGCCGCCCATTAGGCCTCTAACATGGCTTAACGACTACCACATTTAGTGATAACCGGGACCAACAGCTTAACGTGCCTTCCGAAGCACGGAAACGCTCGATATCAAATGCCACACAAACGGTCACCCTGTCTGTAAACTTTGCTGTACTTCGGTGATCGTTTCCGACCACCGAGCACCGCAGAGCTACGAGCGCTGCTTACAGATAGTACTACTACATAATTATGAAAAACTTAACTTCTAAAAGCCAATAACAAGTCTCCACAGATAACAATTTACTTTCTATTCTGTAGTTTTACTTATAAAAATTTATGATGTTTATGTCCCGACACTTTTTTGGTAGCTAGTAGTTTGTTCTATCAAACCGCTTTTGTAAACTCGAAATCTTCTGAGTCCCAAGTAGTCCCAACCCACAAAAAAGCATAGAAAATGTACGAGTGAACAGCATATATATGGGCTGCTGTGGTAAGTCCACAGCCTATATTCTGTTATAGATAGATATTAATAACGTGTAAACATACGTAAATAAATTTCTTGTACTTTATGTAAACACACTTATTATATATAGAAGACACTGAGACCAGAACAAATAATAATAAATTAATATTAATAATAAATATTTCTGACACTTACACCAATTATTTAGTTCCAAGATAAGTATCATTAAGAACTTGTGTTAGGGATACTTACGAAATAAGGGATAAACATACATAAATACTTTTTTATTTGTAAATAAATACTTAATATACATAGGAAAATACCCAGACCAGAACAAATATTCATATTTATATACACAAATATTTGTCCTGCGTGGGAATCGAACCTACGATCTAAGGAGTAGAGTGCAGATATATTACTTATTTTCTGTAAATAGCAGTAACTTACCTGCGTAGAGAAACATCTTTTTAGAATTAGATAGATAGATATACTCTTTATTGACCAAAATAACTTAAAAACTACAGATTACAATGAATATTGAAACACAATGAAAAAGCCAATGTAGGCGTACTTAACGCTTAAAGCGATCTCTTTCAGACAACCCGACGCAAAGGAGAGAACAGGAAAGCAGTAGGCAGAGCACAAAAACTTTTATTAATTTTAGAATTAATGAATTAGGATAAGAATAAGATAGTTTATTGATTCAGGCGTTACTTTGCGGAAATCCATTGTAAGCAAGTGATTAGAAATATCTTAGTGACATTTCCCGCGCAACTACATCTTCTGCACTCAAAAACAACTCAGCACGAGACGTGTTTGCTCAGGACATCTTCAGGCTATCAGCCTCAGATCAACGATGTCTTCACGACCAACGCTGAAACGAGAGTGAATATACTAGGTTTTACACTATTGCAAACTTTGCATATTGTAACTATATATTTTTTTTTGCTATAAGTGTAAGATTAATTGTAATTTTGTATACTGTTTATTATTTTGCATGTCGTGGCAGCCTGTAATGAAGGTATTACTACAGAATGTATCCCGTTGAAGTGTGACTGAATAGGAGTAAATAATGTTTTGTTGGTTATCCTTAATAAATAAATAAATATACTACGTGACAAATGTCCATAATGCCTGCCGTATTTAAGTAACAAAAATAAATAGAATTGAAATTTTAGAAAAATATCTAATGTTTTTCATAAGACATCGTAAACTTAAGTTAAATGATAGATGACACCAGACTCTTAACATTGTTATACCTAAGACTAAAAACGTCAGAAGTATTTCTCTAGAGGATTCTAGATTATTTTTATGAAAAATGATACAAATCTCCGTCTAAAGTCTAAGGTGTACAGGGATCCTTTTTTTTACGTCGGTAACAAAATGCCTTCACGCACTCCCTCCCGGCCAATGGGGGGACCGAAAGGGGAGTGTAGGGCTCAGTGCGGCAGTCGCGGCCACCGCATTCCTACCCACTAAAAATCTTCCGACGACGCCCACCGCTGTTGAAAAGGGGCGAGGCACCACCAGTGCCTGTTGGTGTACAGGGGTTCTACCGAGAGCTTTGTACCCCAAGCCAACCTCACCTGCAAGTGGTGCACCTGCCGATCAACGGACGAGGCTCTGGCGAACATACAAGTTCCCAATAAGCGGCAATTGGCTCGCCACCAATTACGTGAGACCAGCAATATAATTGGCGAATTGTAAGTATTCAATTCAATGAATGTTTATTGCACTCCATAATGTTTAACATAAAGTCTTACACAAGCTACAATTATGGACCCTGTTGGGCACGGCAAACTTAGGTGAGAGGAAGCATACTAGGTCCTTTTTTACAATTTTACATAAAGATTAAATAGTTCACAACATCAATGTCCTAAATCATATGATAAGTATATATTATGCCTCTGCCTACCCCTTCAGGGAAACAGACGTGATCTTAAGTATGTATGTTAAGTCTAGATCAAAGAAACAGATGAGTCGTTTGAAAAAGATGAATCTTTAGTACAAAGAAAACAAAAATTCTAAGAATATCGATACGTTTTAGTTGAATAAAAGAATATTCAAAGCTTATGATATTAAATCAGATTGTTCAGAGAAAATATACGTTGAGATATTCTTACAGTTTGTGTAGAATTTTCTTTTTACAAGATTTCTGTGAAGTTTGGTTGTTGCCTTTATATTTTTAGAAACCATTTAAAAGTGAAGACGAGGTATTTTATTCCAGTTTTATGATGTTATTATTTATGATGTTGTTATTATAAATTGATGTTTTATATTGGTTTCTTTGCTGAAAAAACTGTAGGAGCGGGAATTAACAAAATCTTTGAAAACATTTTGGACTGCCTCATCAGATTTTATTTTTCCAACATTAGCCTCCCAAAAAGATCACATTCTATTTGCAGATATTCACCACATTGGGCAGGTGGGTTGGTAATCGCAGTTCAAGCTAGTCATTAAAGGAGGTAGCACTATCCTAGGCCTACACCACACGGCAGCTCAGTATAGTCTTGAGCATATAAAGCGATTTTGGTATTTATACAAAACCAATTATTAAAAAGGCAATGACAGAAGATTCCATATAATGGTGATGAGTGGCTAACATTTAGTGATAAGCACTCTGTTTTGATAGTGCAGTTGTAATTTATTATTTACTGATCATAGGTGTTAGGTAATGACGATGTAAGCAGAATTTTAGTTCAAATAAATTTACCATCTAACCTTTACAATTTGGGTCGTGAAGGTAAATCTATTTAGGTAGGGAAACAAAACTCTATGGTTAAACCTGTTGTCAGAATATAAGAAGGCACTGAGTTCCTAATAACGACTGCCATTGGTGTTCATGACAGCCGGGACCAACGGCTTAACGTGCTTTCCGAGGCATAGAGCAAGCGATAATGTAGTATATAGAGAGCCATGAAGTAAATCCATGGTCATAGTTATGATAGGAACCAGATGATGGTAGACACTTCCTTCCACGGAGGTGTTAGCTTGAATTAGTGATGTTCTAATCATCATCATCATCATAAGTCCAAGGACGTGCACTGCTAATCAAAGACTGTCCCCATAAGCTTCCAATATGGTATCTCTTCCGAAAATCCGACAACTCCGGCAAAGACACGGAAGGATAAGGTGGCCTTGAAGAAATTGCTGTTAGCAATAAGGCCGCCCATTGTACCTTGCATTTGTTCATGTGATTTGATTAGTTTATTATTATGTTAAGTGTACAATAAAGTGTTTATTTATTCGTTGTAATTAGTATAAAAGACACTGACCCACAGACAAACCAGTCACACGGTTTTGTGCGATATGTTTTTATGTAACTTGAATTATTTAAAGGAAATAAACGTTTTATCTATCTATCTATCTATTCAAGGACACACACACTGGTTAACCTAAATACCTTGGGATGAGATGTGAGATCAAGTCATAACCGTCATTCGCAAGCCTCGCCTAGCCTAGTCGAAGAGGTTCATACATAATGAAAAGCAATTGGCTGTTATGGTTATAACAACCCAATCTACAAGGCTACAAATTACAATTTCAAAAGCCCACAATTTGCAATTCGACGCATACAAACGAAGTTCATCATCTCAGCCCATAAACGTCCCACTACTGAGCACGAGCCTCTTCTCACATACCAAGGTGCGAGGGTATTGGGTCATACTCCACCACGCGGACCCAGTGCGGATTGGCGGAGGCAGGTGTATGGCGTCCTGCTGTTAGAATTTATCAAGCCGCCCATTAGACTTCTAACATGGCTTAACGACTACCACATTTAGTGATAACCGGGACCAACGGCTTAACGTGCCTTCCGAAGCACGGAAGCGCTCGATATCAAATGCCACACAAACGGTCACCCATCCAAGGACTGACCTCTGTAAACTCTGCTGTACTTCGGTGATCGATTCCGACCACCGAGCACCGCAGAGCTACGAGCGCTTCAAACGAAGTTATCACTCGTTTATTTCACCTGAAGTCCGTTGGTTCGCTCTCTGCGGTTCCACCAATAACCGTGTCTATCGGCTTACCTCTCATCAGTGACCGGAAAAGCTTTGCCGCTAACGGAGATACGGCTAGATCAAAGCGTATTAAAGCCTATAGTAGATTAGTATTCTGCTGGATTATCACTTTGAACACTATGAATGACTTTGAATGGTGTTTGTGTTTCTTGAACTCTGTTGTTTCGTACTTACAGCTTTTGTCTTTTAGGCGCTTGATAAGGTTGTCTGGGAGCCCTATTGTAATTCAACGACAAGCGAATCTTCGTTATACCCATCTCTTTCTACATATATACATACATTTACGCCTGTTTCCCCGAAGGGGTAGGCAGAGGCATAAGATATGAACACACTTCGCCAATTGCATTGTTGGTCCCACGTGGTGGCGAGCCTATTGCTTACCGGGAACTGTTATAATCGCCAGGGCCTCGTCCGTTGATCGGCAGGTGCACCACTTGCAGGTGAGGTTGGCTTGGGCTCCTTAGGTCTTGGTAGGATCCCTATACCCCCATCTCTCTCTCTCTAGGTCAGGATCAGTATCGAGTGAAAGGAATGGGTATAACGAAGATTCGCCTTTAGTTTTAGAACCTCAGGTTTCATAGTAGTGGCGAGAGCATGTCTCCTTGAGGCAGCCCTTCGCCACAACGGCTCCTTTTGTAGTGTTTATTGTGACTATTTATTACTGCTCTTGATTTGAGCATATTTGTAATCCAGCCTTTTTGTGTGGTATTTATTTTGTATGTGTTTAGTGAGACTCATTATTTTGTAAAATCTTTAGTAAAATACACGAATGTAACCAAAACTGCCTAATAGTTTAGTGACCTTGTATAAGAGTCGATGAGGTAGACCTGAAGGGTCTTTGAAAGATCTTATTATTAGCTAATTAAGTGGCATCAAGTTCTATTGGTAACCGTACACAACCGAAAAGTTCGTAATTCGAACCTTTTAGGACAAACATTGTCCTTATCTTCAACTACAGTCACTTGAAACGTTTCAAGCCGTTTAACGTACTAAATATTTACTATCATGGCGGCCGTTTACCCGAAAACAGAATTCTATATTCAAATCCTTCAAGTACTAGATATCTGACATTTCTGTAGGTACCTCAAAGAAGATAGAAACTACTAATAAGGTCTTCTTGGCGGGAAACTGAAGCGTCATGTCTGCAGTTTTGTTTTATTTTCTAAATTTTTTGATATTTCGAACATTAATGTGTAATAACGGTGGATTATTAACCGTTAAATGTTTGTGAACATACATAAGTGTTGATAAATTAAACAAAACAGTGCAACATCACTATTTAATTTTTCTAAAGGAGTCCATGTGAGATCTCAGTATAGTCCCACATCATTACTGAGAACTCAATGGGTTTAGGGGAGGGATCTCATTTACCATTTATCATCTTTATCATCACTCATTTTCGTTTAATATGAATTATATATCATTAATATATCACTTACTTTACACTGGCTAGATGTGCTAGACGCACGAAGCCATTATTTAAAAGAAAAAAAAAACCACTAAAATTGAAGCGTAATAAGGGATTCCGTCCTCGTCTGCGTGATTCAAAGCCCCTCAATTATTTGCAGGATAAAGTACACTAATTCCCCAGGGTACTAGATCATTAGCTTTAATACTGCTTGCACAAGCTACCACCCGCGCGTTTTCAACTGAAAAACGGGACTACAGTCACAGTACTTACATTACCCAGCAAATAATAGATACATTATTCCTACAAGATGTCATTTCCTATAAGACTGTCGAATCAATTCAAGTCATTTATTTAGTAAATATTAAATGACAAATTCTTTTTTTGTTCAATTGTTTTGTTTACACATGTCGTCCACCCTTTAATGTTTTTTTCCTTATTTCGGACTGCTGGAAGAGATTCCTTTTGGAATAAGCAGCTCCATTGTACATTTTTATAAAATTTCCTCTTTATCTATATAGGTTTTGTGTGTACATAAACAGATATTTTACAATTTTTTTAACACCAGTCACACTATATTCACGTAATATTTAGAAGTAAGAAACTAAGCCTATATTTATATAGGCTTAGTTTCAGGGTCCAGTCTCCCACAAAACTACATTATAATTAGTAAATTATCACTATTTTAAACGTAGCCCTTAAGCCAAGTCTTGTGGAAGAATAATAAATTTGTTATTATTGTTATTATTTCATTGTATTATTTTCAGTATCTGTCAGTTTTTTTTTTCTTTTAAATGATGGCTTCGTGCGTTTAGTACATTTAGCCAGTGTCAAGTAAGATATATATTAATAATACATAAATCATAGTAAATGAGAATGAGTGGTGATAAAGATGATAAATGAGATTCCCTCTCCATAAACCCCTTGAGTCCTCAGTAAAGATGTGGGACTATACTAAGATCTCACATGGATTTCTTGAGATAATTTGAAAAGTGATATTGCACTGTCTTGTTTCAGTTACCAACACTCATGTACGTTCACAAACATATAACGGTTATTAATCCACCGTTAATACACATTAATGTTTGAACATTAACGGTGGATTAATAATATCTTTGAAAGAAAGAGGAAATATTTCTTTAACTATTAAAAATATCAAAAGAAATATTTCTTTACGTAATTCTAGAATGTTGTATGAAAAATGATATACTACTCTGTAAAGAAAGTACCGGGAAAAAATCAATAATACACAAAACTTTTTTTATTCATCTAATTTTATTTTATCACCTTCAAAGTATGCTTCTTCAGAAACCATACACTTACGCCAACGAATAATCTAAACATTAAAACATTTTCTAAACGCTGTTCCCAGAATTGAGGTCTAGCCGCGAGTTCTCCTTTACGTCTTGAATTGATTGAAAACGGGTGCCACGAAGTGGTAATATGAGTGTAGGAAAAAGAAAGAAGTCGGCTGGAGCCATGCCTGGTGAATATGGTTTAATTCAAAACCATATTCACCAGGCATGGCTCGATGGTATTTGTTTGTTTAGTAGTATGGTATTTGTTTGGTAAGTGTTTGGACAAAGAATTCCGAGTGCATAACACCGCGATAGTCTAAGAAAACAGTCAACATGACTTTTACTTTTTATCGACTTTGACGTTGTTTTTTCGTTTTTGGTTCAGTTGGAAGGCGCCATTCCGAGGCTTGTTAACTAGTTTGCATGTCAAACTCGTAAACTCACATCTCATTACCAGTACCTTTCTAGCATGTCCTCAGCGACTCTCGTGCGATTTAGTTTTTGAAGGAAATTTAGGTCTATTAGGACTAGCTGGGTGGCAACACGTTTCATACCCAAATTATTAGTTAAAATGGTACGTATCGACTTGTGAGATACAGAAAGTTCGGCGGCCATCTCTTTCAAACTTGAATGTGGATTTTTAGTTACAATTTCCTTCACTTTTGCGATGTTAACTTCAGTTGCAGACGTTGATTGCCTGCCAGAACGGGACAAATCTTCTATCATATCTTGACCGCTTTGTACCACTCATAAGCACGAGTTTTTGATAAAGTCGATTGACCGTTAGCCTTCTGAAACATTTTCAGTGTCTCCGAACACGAAAATTCATTGGCGATGCTAGATTTAAGACAAACTCATTGTTCGATGTTTTTGTCCATTATGAAATTCGCAATTTACACTAGATATTATAAAACTACAAATGCACTGTTTTTAATATAAATACCAGACACAACATAAACTCGGCGCCAGAATGGAAATCAATTAAATTAAATTTAATTTGGAACCAAAACAAAACATTAATTCCCGATACTTTGTTGGCTGAATGTATATCTTCGTCGATAGTCTAGCTAGATCAAAGAAAAAGATGAGTCGTCCTTAGTACCCTAATGCTTAGTACAACGATAACAAGACAATCTTAGAGTTTCGATACGCTTTTGTTGAATAAAGGGTGCTTATGGTATTAAATCAGATTGTTCAGAGAAATATGAGTTGAGATATTCTTACAGTTTGCTTAGCATTTTCTTTTTACAAAATTTCTTCGAGTTTTGTTTATTGTCCTTATATATTTAGAAACCTAAAGAAATGGAGAGGTTATTTAATCCAGTTATATGAGGAATTATTGCTGGTTACTGCATATTTATATTTCATTTCATTACACTTCATTACATTAATGAAGTTTTGTTGCAATTATGTTTCAATTCACTGATTATATTTTGTGAAAACTGTATGCAATTTTATTAATAACTTAATTAGTTTTATTAATTTAATAGTGCTTCATATCAATTATTTTCAATATATTGTCTGTTATATGAGTGTCAAGTTTAGCTATTTTGTCTCGATGCTGCGGCATAAGCTGAGTAGTGTCCATTTTGTAGCGTTATTTTCTTATTGTTGTTTTGTTGTAACGTGCTGCGAATAAATTATTTTATTTTCTTTCTTTATAAGTCTTAATTAAAATAAATCGGTTTGTATAATATAAATTATATTTCTTTATTTCTGAAGAACATTTTTAGAAATTGAAATGAATTTTTTGCTTTTTGTTATATTCTTGAGAATATATTATTAGATCCAGTACTTTTCTGCCCTAGTTTAGTTCTTCGTGCTTTATTCCCTGCGCGTTGCCAGTTCAGCCTGCTGATTATTTGAGTTACGTGACATAGGTTCTTCTAAGGATATCCTCACTTACGTATTCACGTTCAAATAATCTTGGCCAAAAAAGAAGCCTGAGATAAAACGGAACGGACCTAAGGGCAATGAGAGAAGTTTGACAAAATTAAAAAAACATAACTATATTTCTAGAAAAACCCTTGAGGAAACCCAGCAGGGCAAAAGTAAATTGAATCTACTCCATGTAAAGTGCCCTCTATAACATTTTATGTGAGGGACAGTCGAGTCCCCTAGCTCTTGGATACCTTTCGATAGCCTCCCAGACGCACCTGTAATATGATTAGGTATTCAAACGTAGACAAATTTGATTTGCTTGGCACCTTCAGACTTTTAAAGGTCAGTAAATATCAAGATATAATGGCTGGTATATAGAATTATTAATAAAGGTGCTTGTTAATTTTGATATTTTAGTCGGTAACATATTTGGCCAGTTTTATACATAACTAGCTGTTACCCGCGACTTCGTCAGCGTGGAATAGTATCTTTGGGTAGCATTTACAACCCCCTTTTCGCAATAAAAATTATATCCTATATCCTTTCTCAGGGTCTAGACTATCTGTATACCAAATTTCATTTAAATCCGTTCAGTAGTTTTGGCGTAAAAGAGTAACAGACAGACAGACAGAGTTACTTTCTAAAAGGATAAGGATTAGTCCAATATTTATTAAGAATATGTAGGTATGGATGGGGATTGTTAACGTAGTTTATTTTATTCCGTTATTTTTAATGATCAGGGAAGTGGCAATAATTATAGGTGACGATAGGACCATGTTCTTATGGCACTAAAAGTTGTAATATCACATTAAACTGTTATTGTATTCATTTATTTATGTAAACTTTATCGCAAAAATTAAAAAAAAATTACGAAAGGCGAACTTGATGCTGCAAGGCATTCTCTACCAGTTAATAATAAAAATATTTTATGACAATTACACCAATTATTTAGTTCCAAGATAACTATCATTAAGAACTTATGTTGTGGATACTAAATAACGGATAAACATATATAAATACTATTTTTTTTGTAAATAAATACCTAATATACAAAGGAAAACACCCAGACCAGAACAAATATTCATGTTCATGCACACAAATATTTGTCCTGCGTGGGAATCGAACCCACGACCTTGGAGCGGAGAGCGGGTATATTTGCCACCACGCCATATCGGTCGAGTTAACCTTTGGGTTAGCAGAAAAGTATTGGGGATCACGAACAAGTAAACATATAAACTTACATAGAATTAAATATGTGTTATTAACAAAAATAATAAAATTATGATATATGTAGACTCAATTTCAATTTGGCGACCGATATGGCGTGGAGGTCAGTATACCTGCACTTCACTCGAGAGGTCGTGGGTTCGATTCCCACACAGGACAAATCTTTGTGGGCATGAACATGAATATTTGTTCTGGTCTGGGTGTTCTCCTATGTATCTTAATTATGTATTTACAAAAAAAAAAAAGTATTTAAGTATATTTATTCGTTATTTGGTATCCATAACACAAGTTCTTAATGATACTTATCTTGGAACTAAATAATTGGTGTGATTGTCAGAGAATATTTATTTATTTATTTAATTGTATGATGAAATGGTTTCCAACGCGAGGTTTTAGATTAGAGCAAGCAAGCGTCTAAGGATAAGGTGACTATTGCCATCAGGTAAAAAAAGAATTATTTACTGGCCATTATATAGTTTGATAAATTGGAAGCTTCCTTTCTGTAGTAAATTAACGTTCCATTCAAAACAGCACTTACGCCGCGCCTTGCGCAATCTGATCCCTTTAAAAGCGTAAAAAGAATCACTTGCTCAAGGTTTTCTTCAGTTTACTAAGTAAAAGGTAACAAGGCCCTAATTCTGCTCGTTTTATGAACGTTAAGATTACGCCTTAATATTTTTTTGTATTACTAGCAGTTAAGATTAAGCAGTTATATATTTATGTATGTTTTTTTGTGTACATACATATATACATTTCCCGAACGGGTAGGCAGAGGCATATTATACGCCCACACTTCGCCAATTATATATTTGGTCCCACGTAATAATTGTATAATTGATGGCGAGCCTATAGCCGCTTACCGGGCACTGTTAAGGTCGCTAGAGCGAACTTATCGAACCTTTTTGTGTATATTTAAAAAAATAAGATCATGGCCTCCCTATTTGTTGAGCCGAAAATACCGTTAGGCTGTGGGAAGCCGGTGGATATAGGCGATGCATAACCGATGGAGAAACCAATCCGAGAGACATTTTAAGCATTACATTTCTAGTTGCTGAGATAATTATCAAACTATTACTTCAAAACTAATACTTCCATTTGAGGATTGTTGGCTTGGGCTCCAAAGATAATGGTAAGATCCCTATACCCCTATACTCCTATAACTATATACCTATACTAATGGAATAGACGTTTTTAATATTGAGTAATAGACATGAAACAAGCGCTGTTATTACAATATATTCCCGTCATTCCTAGTCCCTCATCTAAGTAGGGCAATATTTTTTTCCTGTCTCTTTTATTTCGCCTTTGTCAGAGAAAAAGGCCTTTCCTTTCCCTTGTGTGAAACAAGGGGATGCCAAGCCTAGTATGTTTTATGATAGATAGTATTCACTAGAGGCAATTAATTAACGGCTGTAGTTTTATCGTGTAGGTTTTATGTACTATAAAGTTTTTTGTGGTAATTAGTTGAAATTATACTGTTAGCAATTTTTTCTTTACTAAAATAATCATTACGCTTTTGACGTGACAACGTCTTAAATTAGGTTGCGGCTGGGAGTCACTTATGAAAAAGTGTAACGCTCGGTAACGTTACGATGAGTCACCGAACGAGAGAGAGGCCCGGCGAATGCCTTGCGTCTCTCTCCCACTCAACTATGATCGGTCTGCCGCGCGCGCAGCACTAGTGTACAATGTTTTAGTAAACAAAATATATTTCTATAGTTAAAATTTGTGCAATTCTTATTTTCATTCAATTCCTTGTTCCTATTGTGCAATTTAATTATATTCATATCAATAAATATTCTACCGAGAAAAAGACGTTGTCACGTAAAATCTTCGCCCGTAAAAACGACTTTACAGGCAACCATTTTTTTTATTATGTCTATCGTTGTGCCATTGTTTTTAAATCTGTCTTGTAGTTTTATAATTTAATTCAGCACTTCAACAAATACTTATCGTAGTTATTTTATAACATAAAATACTTTTTTTTCCTGTTTTCTTTATCTGCAATCAGTCGCAAGACTTTAATCAGATTCGTTGTGCGAGTGATGTTGTTTGTAAAGAAGGAGGCCAGTGCCTCTGACTCTACTTAGAGCACGTGGTTTCTTTTTAATCTTTTCAGCACATTGGCAGTATCAAGCAATTGTAAAAGGCTTAAGTACTGAAATGGTACCCAGTCAGCAAAATGTCGTACATTCAATAAATGTCACGACGCAAAATGTTTATAACAAGACTGTTTGATATTACAAATGTTAATTAATTTCAACAAACTTTCGTAAGTACCTTTATAGATTAACTTTAATACACATTTACATATAACATATATACAGGGTGAACTGGAATCCTACCATCATCTCTGAAGCTCAAGCCAACCTCACCTGCAAGTGCACCTGCCGATTAACGGACGAGGCTCTGGCAAACATAGAAGTGCCCGGTAAGCGGTAATAGGCTCGCCACCTATTACGTGGGACCAACAACACAGTTGGCGAAGTGTGGGCGGATATTATGTCTCTGCCTACTTCTTTGGGGAAACAGGCGTGATAGCAAGTACACATAAATTAATCAATATTTTCTTACAATCACACCAATTATTTAGTTCCAAGATAAGTATCACGAAGAACTTGTGTTATGGATACTAAAGAACGGTAAAGATAAACATACTTAAATCCCTTTTTTTAAACACATTCTTAATATACATAGAACATTCTTAATTAATTAATAACATTCTAATAAATAATAAAATAATAAATACAATAACTATTTTCTAACAATTACACCAATTATTTAGTTCCAAGATAAGTATCATAAAGAACTTGTGTAATGGATACTAAACAACGGATAAACATACTTACATTTTTTTTGTAAATACATACTTAATACACATAGGAAAACACCCAGACCAGAACAAATATTCATGTTCATGCACACAAAGATTTGTCCTGTATGGGAATCGAACCCACGACCTCTGGAGTGAAGTGTAGGTATACTGACCACCACGCCATGTCGGTCGAAATTAAAATTTAAAAAAAACTGTGGTCCGTGACTCGTCGTGCTTTGCATCGCCCACTTCGGAGTGGTTCCAACTGGGCCAAGGGCACAGCTGGGCACCAGCGGTCGATACTATCATATTGAATAGCATGACTTATTTCAGTTTTGTTTGTTTCATACAAAGTTTTTGAGAAGCCCATGGTCAGCAGCCTTACATTATACGCAAAGTCCGCGTATCTGCAATAGATCTAGTTTTACAGGGGACGGTAAAAAACTTTACAAGTTTCTTATTTTAACTTATTTTGGGCTCATTTTTACACATAATATAGTTAGTTATATGTTCTCGTTGTTAAAAGATTTTTCTGAAAGTATATAATATAGGCTCTGCAACAATTACATGCATTAAATTAAATTAACAAAAAAATTCAGTTACACGGAATTATCCAATGCTTGTTACGCGGATTTGCACTATCCCCGACGATATGGTGAAACAGTAATTCATATTTCTCAGGCTTATACAGTTACGGTTGAAGTTGTAGAAAGTTTTGATTTGATTCTCATTTCTCGGCAGACTTCGTAGCGCTATTTTTCTTTACTAAAATCAATTTATACAAACTATTTACGTTATGTTAATATGTTAATTGTCACCCTGCGCATAGCAAACCTCCTTATTAACAAATCATATTTAAAACTACTATATTTTTAGCCGAGATAACTTTCTTCAGGGATTCTTCTCAAACTCGTTGCCTTTGCAATCCTCGTTAGAGTAGCCGACAGACTGACTGGTGGGCAATCTCCTTCCCCCTTTAGAATCACAACAGGCTGACTGACAAATCCCCCGGTAAGAGTCAGATAAACTGACATATCTTGGGAAAAAACCACAACAGACAGATTAACTAACAAATTCTGACAAAGAATACGTTTGCTTTTATTTTTATCTTTTCCTGGATTATGGTACTGAACATATCTATTTCAGTGTTTGATGAATTCACATGATCGTATTGATCTTAAATACAGTGAAGTATATTTTTTTTATTATGTATTTTTTTTAGTTTATATATAATATTCACTACCGTATATAAAGATTTTTGCTAACCCTAAGGTTAATTGGCAGAGAATGCCTTTTGGCATTAAGTTATCCTGTTGTATTACTTTTTAAGCATGTAATAAAGATTAATTATCATCATCATCATAGGCATCCCCAATAGATTTCCACATTGAGTGCTCTTGAGTCGCCTTCCCGGCTTCCCGCCGCCTTTACCAAATAACAGTAGTAATGTTTATTTGTTTCATATTAGAACATCGCTCCAACGGGTGGAAGACTAATTATATAAATTAGAATTACATAACTTTTAAGTACTGTTAATAATATTATAACAAAACAAACACAGAGTATAAAGGGCCGACAGAACACCGAGCTACTTCTGAAATTAATTAATAATTCACTAACTTTTGTAAGATCGATAATTGTCAAAGCCCGTGGAAGGCGCTTTTAATGAAAAAAGTTTCGTAACAGTCGGACTCTTTATTGATTTCGTTGATAAAAATGAGTTGCTAAGATTTTGCGTAATATGTAGCACTCACCCTGGTTTAGTATAGGTACATATTATTTTCTTTTTTATATAAAGGTAAAAAGTTCTTTATTTTATAAACGATTACATAGCACTTGAAAACGTCCATACTCCATACAAATAAATAATAATAAATATTCTCTTACAATCACACCAATTCTATAGTTCCGAGATAAGTATCACCTTGTGTTATGGATACTAAAGAACGGATAAACATACTTATATACTTTTTTTTTGTAAATACATACTTAAAATACATAGGAAAACACCCAGACCAGAACAAATATTCAAGTTAATGCACACAAAGATTTGTCCTGTGTGGGAATCGAACCCACGACCTCTGGAGTAAAGTGCAGGTATACTGACCTCCACGCCATACCGGTCGTCAACATACATACTCAAACTTTATTGCGATCCACAATGGTTTTATAAGGTGGTGAATATTACAATTTGGTACATTTGTGGACCCTGTCGGGCACAGCATAGTGTAGGAGAGAGGAGGAAGGACGCCGTATAATTATTATTATTAAATTACCGTTATTCAATTGCCAAAACAAAATCAAAATTTAAAAAAAATATATATTACTACATGAAGTCACGAAACTTAGATTCACTTACATGCCAATAAATAAAAATTAAGTGTAAGTGTATCTAAGTGCCAGTTCCGAGCCCCCGCTCTGTGAGAACAACGGACAACAAACTCACAGGCTATGCTCTTTTAAGTTTTGCCTTTTGGAAGCCTCGTTAGAGTCACCGACAGACTGTCTGACTGACGAACAATCCCCTCTCTCCTTTAGAATCACGACAGGCTGACTGACAGATATAGACTGACAAATCTTGAAAAAACCACAACAGACAGAGAAAGTGACAAATTCTGACAAAGAACCCATTTGCTTTTACTCCTTTATTATGTTACCGCTCATATTTCTTTCATTGTTGTTAAAAAAATATATGGAATTTCCATTTTGTGTAATTGTTTGACGAATCTAAATGATCATGTTGATCTTAAAGACAATAAAGTATATTTTATTTTTATTTTGTTATCAATCAAATACAACGGAACTAATATAACGAAAGTTGCGGAGATCAGACGGCAGTCCCTCTACGATATAACTGAAATTCAGTAAAATCTTGTTAATCCAGTGGGCAGACCCCAGACCCTATGCTTAAGTCTAGGGAAACCGGGATAATGCTAGGATATAATGATGTGAGGGGGGAGTTAGTGAGCCGTTGGGGCACAAAAGGCTTAGAATGAATACTCATCTACAGAAAGCTTGGCGTGAGACGATCCCCCGCAGGATGGACGATTTAAAAAAGGTAGCAGGATCACGATAAATGCATGCTGCCAAAAATTGATCGCACTGGAAACTTATACGGGAGGTCTACTTTAAGAAGTGCACTTACTGGTGAGTATGTTGTTATTATTATATTATTAGTATCTACTGCAAGCATTGTGATAGTTATTCACAGAAACATGTCGGGAAGATATACTATAATATTATATCAGATGGAATATTGCAAAAAATCGTAATTGCAAAAATAGGCTTTATGTCGAACTCTTTCTGCATAAAAGCTATTTAACTTTGTAACTCCCTCCCTATTGATATTAGGTTGGCAGAAAGCAAGCGTACTTCTAAAGGGTTGCTCAAAAAATACTTTCTTGAGGACTTATCATCCGATTGAGTCTACATATCATAATTACTATTAATTTTGTGTATAGATATATGTAGTTTATTAATAACACATATTTTATTCTATGTAAGTTTATATGTTTTCTTATTTGTACTGCCTCATACTTTTCTGCTAACCCAAAGGTTAACTGGTAGAGAATGCCTTGCAGCATTAAGTTCGCCTTTTGTACATTTTAATTTTAATTTGTGCGATAAAGTTTAAATAAATAAATAAGGTCATTCAAATCACACACAAAATAAAAATGTATTTTTAAATCTGTAGGTACCGTGGCGAAGGAGAATGCTTTTATAATCGACTTTAGGATTCAATTTGTGTGTGCATACATTTTGGCTTTACAAACGGTTACCGACACGCCTACACGTCGAGTTTAATTGTGATTTGACTTTTTATTTATATCCTACATGCTGAAAAGATTTCATATGTGGGTTTCGTAATTGGATTTGCGGGCACGTCGCAGCCAGAATCCAATAACAATTTTTTTTACAAGGAATTGTATGAATATCAATACTTTTTATGAAAAGGTGGTTTTGTTCACACGACAAATGACGTTCTCTTTCATGTATAAGCTTTAGGAGTACCCAGCGATTTAATTTCTATTAAACACATTATTTTCATTAATTCTTCTTAGTTTATTTATTAGCTAATTTTTTTAACTCCACCATCATCAGCTAAAGGATTGCCTGCTGAACATATATAAATCTAATTAAATATAAAACTAAATCTATCATGTATTGTTCTGCTGGTGCGGATGTGCCTATGCATAGAACTACAGAATTTATTAAAAATCCGTCTATCCGTAAATTAGTATCTTTATTACCAGTTCTTATTGATACTTATCGAGAAACTAAATAATTGGCGTGATTGTAAGAGGATTATTCATTAATGCTTTTTCATGAAAACATATTTATGTATCGTCAGTCTAATTTTTAAGCTGCGTAACTTCAAAGATACAAAATTTTACTTTTAATACCAACTAGTGTAAATTTTCTAAATTGTAATATCTCTTGCTGCTGACAGGCTGACTGACAGATACCTCCGATAAGAGTCACCGACAGACTGACAAATCTTGAGAAAACCACAACAGACAGATAAACTGACAAATTCTGACAAAGAATCCATTTGCTTTTACTTCTTTATTATGGTACCGCTCATATTTCTTTCATTGTTGTTAAAAAATATATGGAATTTCCATTTTGTGTAAATGTTTGACGAATCTAAATGATCATGTTGATCTTAAAGACAATAAAGTATATTTTATTTTATTTTTTATTTCTTAAGTCCCATAAATTAATATTCAATCTGTTATGAACGAATATAAATAACACCTATATGCAATTAGTGCCTTAACTATGAAAAATAAACTGTTTTTGCTTCCTTCTGCAAAGTTTGCTCAAAAGGACATACCTAAGCAGTTTGAAAATTAGGCTAACAATATATAGAAAATACCCAGAAAACGAAATGTTATTGAAACAATGAGAAGGCATAAATGGGAATTGGGCCTACAGCAACTGGAGCAACCAATAAACCTTACTAAATCAGCTGTCAAATATATGTCAAATATATCTTCATAAACAAAGAAATACGCATATCATTGTACAAGAAATATTATTTCTCAGAAGCAGTAGTTCAAGGTTGATAAGGGAAAACGGATACTGGAACGTGAATGATTAATACGAAGCCTTCTGTTAACGTCATATGAAACATTGTTCGTTTCAACTTGAAATAATGTTTATTTGATTTCACTTTCTTTAGGCGAGTTGAGGCCTTTTTCAAAATGTCTGGTTAGAAGATACTCAGCAGTTAAAATATTTTTACTGTGTGATCTGCCTGTCATGAAAACATCAATAGGAACTTATTTGTACATCGTAAAACAGGCCCTAACAATCTACATACAGGGGTTATAGACGAAGGTTCACTGCAGCCAGGAGATTGAGTCTACTCAAAGAATCTAATATAGGTTAGGTTCTTCTAAGAATCGGGCAAAAATTTGAACAAGTTTTGTTCTACCGCGAATAGAATCGGCTTTCGGCTTATAGTCAGTTAGTACCGGGTTCAAACATCTCCGTTAAACTACGAACATAGACACAAATCTAGAGAAATAAAGCCTCCTCTCACAAACTAAGGTGAAAGGGAGGTAATCATAATCCCCGCGAAACCAATGCAGATTGGTCTAAGAATATTATAGTTATTTCGAAAAAGCAAATATAGCACAGAAACAAATGAAGAAAGTTATTCTATTTAAAATTAAATTTATGTACTAAGTGAAGTTCATCCGCGAAAAGAGGCGCATATATCTTTGGATAAACAACCTAAACCAAGGGCTGACAATGATTTTGTGCTACTTTTAAAATAACGGCATACACCAGACTGATATATTAACACTTTATGGGTCTCATATACAACCCCAACTTACAAGTAGATTACATTCTATTGGGGGTATTTGCCCACCACGCTGGGCAGGCGGAATGGTGATCACAGTTCAAGCAAGTACGCGGAATGACGCTGCTGCCCATCATCCGATAGGATTCTCTTCGTCGCCCCCCTGTAAGATGAAAAGGGGTGGCACTCATCTAGACCAGGACCACACGGCAAAATTTCTTGTTTATATCATTGCAGCTACGTTAGTACGTGTAGTCACTTTATCAAAATTGGCCTAATGAAGTTGAAATAAAATAATTTATTGATTCAGGCGTTACTTTGCGGAAATCCATTGTAAGCAAGTGATGGATTAAAAATATCTTTGTAACATACCCGCGCTACTATAATTTCCCGAAAAATCGAGAAACTATTCAACACGACACGTGTTTCGCCCTCTTTTTTTTTCGCACGAGAGAGGCTCTCGTTTCAGCGTTGGTCGTGAAGACATCGTTGTTCTGAGGCTCCTATCTTACCTGAAGATGCCACACGTGTCGTGTTGAATAGTTTCTCGATTTTTCGGGAAATTATAGTAGCGCGGGAATTGTTACAAAGATATTTTTAATCCATCACTTGCTTGAAATAAAATGTTTGAAATATGAAGAAAGACCTGTTCATTATTTCTCTGTAACTTTGAAATAAACTGACCTAATATTGACCCGGTGAAGTTTAGGTGAAACTAAGTGTAAAGAATACATCGTGTAAACAATCCTTCTCTTCGTCTTTTGGTTAACTTTTCATGCCTTAACTTACCGTACTGCATTTTATTCCAAATACAAATTCTTGACCTGAATCCACTTCTTTTTATTCGACAAGCTAATCCTTACGTAGTAAATTTACTTTTTTACCGTTTATGTTCCCGTGGGATGATAATTTATTCCTCTTTGGCTGAACCTCTGACTTTCCAGATGGTGCTCCTAATGTAACATGGGTCCAGCGTCCCAACATACTAACGATTAATTCTGAAGTCGACGTTAAAAAAGTTACAAGTAGGTTCTATTCAGTGGCATGCACACCATATACACGACCGATATGGCGTGGTGGCGAGTGTACCTGCACTCCACTCCTGAGGTCGTGGGTTCGATTCCCACACAGGACAAATATTTGTGTGTATAAATATGAATATTTGTTCAGGTCTGGGTGTTTTCCTATGTATGCTAAGTATATATTTACAAAAAAAAAGTATTTAAGTATGTTTATCCGTTATTTAGTATCCATAACACAAGTTCTTAATGATACTTATCTTGGAGCTAAAATAATTGGTGTAAGTGTCAGAAATATTTATTTATTTATTATTTATTTTATTTATATATGCAAGTAAGCAATGCATACCCTAATAAGCCTAGATAAGCCTATCTAATTGGAATTCTAATAAATATTACTCATTTAAAATATGGGTTTTGTTAAATAATTCCCACCTATATCATTTGAACTAAGTTTTAACTGAACATAGTTTTCAAATTATCGTAGGTTTGTACACTATTAACATTGCGGATATTAAATTGCTTTCCAATACTGGTAAACTCCAAAACAATATGGCATAATGAAGGCAGGCAGCGTTGGAATAAATGACGCGGTACAGTTACTTTATTTTCCCTACCCTTCATCTATTTTCGGGAACCTATCCTTCTCATTTAATTAGCCAAAGTAGTGTAATGAAGATTCATCGTTCATGTTGACAGCAACTCAACGTGAAAATTTGATTGAAACCTTTTTGTTAACCATCATAGAGTTAACTCCAATAACTTTTAGTTTACATTATGTATTTCGAATGATTTTAAAAAGCCGAAAAAAATTTTTTAAATACCTTGACTTGATTCTTTTTTTGGTGTATAGTGATCCTATTAAGACCTGAGGAGCCCAAACCAACCTCACTTGCAAATGGCGCACCTGCCGATCAAAAGACGAAGCTTTCGCGAACATAACAGTGCCCGGTAAACGGCAATAGGCTCGCCACCTAGCAATATAATTGGCGAAGTGTGGGCGTAAAGTATGCCTCTGCCTACCCCTTCGGGAAACAGGCGTGATTATAATAATATCTATGTATGTAATCAAATAATCAAAGACAATCTTTACCATAAAATATCAGTTTTACAATAGATATATACGCTAAATTTATATCACATAAAGAAAATTTCGACATAAATTTATCATTTGCAGTTAAGATCGCTCATATTTCAGCGGATATCGTAAAATGTCTACTCATTTCGTATCTTGATTTATAGACCTGATTTTAAACGTGAAATGTCAATTTTATCAGAGAGTCCTCTGAATTATTAATAGGGACTAACGAGCACATTAAAAATTGAGGGTGGATCTATGATTGGGGAATGTCGTGACTGTTTTTTTATACCTACTTGAGAAATTATAGGTTATGGACTATGGTCCACGATTTTTACCATATTTTCGTTCATAACTTAGTTTCTTTTATATTTTCGAGTGCGATTAATAATTTTATTTTCTAATTTATATTTGATGTGTTTATAATGTATCTGCTAAAATAATATTCATTTTCCCTTAAATTTTTAGAAACAAAAACATTTGGACTTTTACAAATTTAATACGACATGTTTAAATATCCTGCATTCATGTTTTTTTTAAAAGGCCATCACAATACTAGTGTTTTATTTTAAGTTCATTCTATTGGGGGTATTTGGCCATAACCACCATGATGGGAAGGCCAGTTGATGATCGCAGTTCCAGTGCCAGTATGCAGGATGACGCTGCTATCCATAATCTGGTTGGATCTCTCTTCGTAGACTCTTACGGCTCCCCATGGGATGAAAGATGGAGAGGGTGTTGTTCGGATACCCGTTGCGGAAATGGTCAAAATTGTGAACCATCAATATAATAGTCAAACCCAAATCATTAATTCAAGTTTGGCTCAATAGAGCTCTTATGAAAGAAAGGAAGAAAGAAAGATTTGTTTATTAACTGCACAAGTAGGTACATAACAATTGTTTGAGTTTCACAAAACTGAAATTGAAATAATGAAGGTCGAACTTAAAATTTTACGCGCCCATTCACTGCGGGCGGGATCTTCATCGTAAAATAACCGCCAGTTACAAATGTACTTAAATTAAAAACATAGTGTGCAATAAAAATAAAAAAAACTTGTGTTCTGCAGTCACAACATTTTAAGAAAAGCCAAAGCAAATGAAACTCTCTCTCCTTAGCAAGACTTAATTACGGATATTAGAAATGAGCAGACCAGTGACGGCACCCGTTCACGAGTATGACGCATGAACCAGCCTCGCTCAACCATATTTTGGGGAACGTGACGACCCGACACATGACGCCACCACCGCAGCAACATTTAAGTGAGCATGACATACTCAAGCTAAAGGATAAAGAAAATTTAACAAAAAACTAAATTATTATTAAAAGAACAAAAGGAGCTGCAAATAAATTCTCTTTCCTTAATTAACACGACCCATCTTTTTTTCTCAGCTCACATATATAATAATAGGTTGGGGAAAAAGTCTTTTCGTATTTTTGTATGAAAAGTCAAGTAATTTTTTCAAAGTTTATTTACATTTATTTACAATATATATGTACCGTTTTGTTGAATAACTTTCTGCCATTTTGTGGGCAGAGACATTATCCCGTTACTGTAGAAACTTTGGGACTTCTGATCAAAAAAACGGGACAAATAGTTTTGGCAGTCCTCTCTTGAGGTCAACCTTACAGAACCTAAAGAATTCTGCAGAGACCGAAACAGGTGAAAATCTGAAGGCGCAAGGTCAGGGCTATATGGTGGATGCACTAGGACCTCCCAGTCGAACTCTCTTAATTTTTGCTGAGTGGCTAAAGATGTGTGTGGTCTAGCGTTATCGTGATGAAAGACCACACACCTTTCCTGTTGATCAATTCCGGCCGTTTTCTCTCGACTGCTTCCTTTAATCTCATCAGTTGCTGGCAGTAAAGATCAGAATCGATGGTTTTGCCGGGCGGTAAAAGCTCATAATAAACAATGCCCTTCCAATCCCACCATACACACAGCATTACCTTATTTCGTGTTAGGCCAGGTTTGGCCACAGTCTGTGAAGCCTGGCCAACTTTCGACCACGACCTTTTTCGCACGTTCTTGTCGTACGTGATCCACTTTTCATCGCCAGTTATCAATCTCTTCAAAAACGGCTCGGTTTCATTACGTCTCAATAATGAATCGCAAATGAGTACACGGTTCATTAAGTTTCTTTGAGTGAGCTCGTGTGGCACCCAAATATCGAGCTTTTTTGTATAACCAGCTTTCTTCAAATGGGTCAAAACTGTTTTGTGGTCAATTCCCAGTTCTTCAGCTACATCGTAACTACTAATATGCCGATCTTGCTCCACTCTTTCAAAAATGGCGTCCATTTTATTCGTAACAGGGCGACCAGAGCGAGGTGCATCTTTAACATTAAAATTTCCGGACTGAAAACGTTTGAACCAAATTTGTGCTACTCTTACTGACACTGCATCAGGTCCATAAACATCTCAAATTTTTTTCACTGCTTGAGTTGCATTTTTGCCTTTTTTATAATAAAATATTAAAATGTATCGAATTTCTTCATTAGATTCACTCATTATTACGGAGAGAAAAACAAATGAAAAATAGCGGGAAACAACTTTTTTTTATTTTTTTCTTTTCTTTATAATGGAACCTTTTTAATGTTACCAAAACCAGCCAGACACAAATAGTACAGTCAAAAAAAATGTATAATAAGTTTATACCTACGTTATGCGAAAAGACTTTTTCCCCGACCTAATATATTAAGTAAAAAATGGTCGTTGTAAACTCTCTAGGTCACTATCGATCAAAAATAACCCAACAATTTTATAGGAGTCTATTTTTAAAACCGCTGACGACATTGCCTGTGTAATAAGTCAAGTGGAAAACTAAACTGGAGCTGGTCTAGACAGACATAAGACCAAAATAGCATTTTATCGACCCTAAGCTGGTTGTGGGTAAAGACTTAAGCGTACGTACATACCATTCGACATTCATTTGTTATTGTTGTATTTATGTCGCTATCGCATACTTTCACAATTGCCTAGTCGTTTTAAAAATACCGCCTATCTTCAATCCTGCCTCATATATATTTATAACGATGCTCTTCAAAATATCTTGAAGTTTATCGACATAGTTCAAATGGTGACCAACCTTTAAGCTGGTTTTTTCACTACGGAAGGTAGAGATATAAATATATGTTGAAGGCAGATTTAATTCATGCAGCATTTTACGAAACGGCAAGGCAAACTGTGAAGTATGGTAAACATTTATTTAAGTTCACTGAATGCAAGGGGCTTCCGAAGCAAGCGTACCCACGCTACGTTACCTTGCGAAATTATACCTCCCCGCCCCCCTCCAAGTTAGGTGTCATAATAAGTTTCATTGTATGCTATATATACAAAAACGTTTCCCATACATTTATAATTTGCCTTGTATAATGTTGCATTTTTAATATTATGTTCCGCAAATTGCTATTATATACCATTGTAAAAAACCAGCTTTAGGTACACGAAAAATGTGTCACAAATTCCATTTACTGCTGATTCTAATATTTATAGAACACTCTATCGTTATAGCAAGGATAAGTATGTAGGTCCACGAAAATTGAGTTACAAATTTGGTTCACCGAAGCAAAAGCCTTGATTTCGAAATTTGTAGAAAATGCTGGCTTTAAGCCAAGTATGGATCGTTTCTGTCTCCAGGCAGCTTTCGTTTGTAGATAAAAATACTAAAGGCTTGTTTCTAGCAGCTTGTTATTTTCTTTCTCTATTATTGTAACAACATAAAGCTAGGGTTTGTCAACATTTTTCAAAATGTTGTTGTTGAAGTTTGAAATTTTTGATAAATCTCGTTTTTTAACATGTCCAAGTAATGGTGATGTTCTGAACGTATAATACAAGTGTCTTGGCAACAGCGTCTGGAATATCCAATTGCTTGAGCACAAACTCATGAAGCATTTCGATCAGTCCTACCTGAGTGGGTAAGCCGGTGTCATGGATGTGGAGGAGTCACTGGAGTTTTGGCAAGTACCTGCACCTATCTGCGAGGAGAGAGGCAACACCTGTCTGCCATCACTGAGACGATAACGAGGATTCTACACACGATGCAGGTATGCCTAGCTTGGACTGAGCAGCGCCAGGTATTGATGACAATAATAGGAAACGATCTATCGCTTCAGTGCACATTCGCCTCCGTGCTTGGAATTGTATAGGCACAGGAAGCCTTCGCTTCCTTTTGCGAGGAACTGATGACGGTGTTAAGAGTTAGGGAAGCAGATAAATAAGCATAAATTAGTTTTACCTGCCACTAGGCTCCAAAAGACAAACAAATCTTTAAAAGGGTAATGTGAGCGATTCTACAATAAATCCCAATCAATATACAGCAATTAAGCCTAAATAAATATAAATTAACAAAAAAACGCTGTCTTTAAAGGGATACTATTCCATCAAAGACTATATGGCAGATAAAAATGCTCCAGGATTAAACTGCCGTTTTAGACAGGCTCATCAAATATGAATGACTGAAAACAGGAATATTGTTAATGTTATATTATATTGCATTGTATAGCTTCACAGACAAAAGGAGATTGTAATTTAAGTACCAAACCAATGGATAAATTTAAAACAGCATAGCCTGTGAGTTACTTGCTAGTTCTTCTTACAGAGCGGTGGCTCGGAAATGGCACTTAGATTCACTTACACTTAAATATTTTTTGTATTTAAATTGTTTTGTTGCATATAAGTGAATCTAAGCTTCGTGATTTCAGTGTAATAATATTTTGATTGTTTTTTATTTATATATGTAGTTTTGACGTTTTTGAGTTCTATGAATAGTTTATGAAATGAATGATTTTTGATTAATTGATAATCAGGCTGACCTAATCCGTCCCAGGCGACCAGGAGCAGGAAGACGGCGCTGTAACCGCCTATTTCCTTCTGGAGGGTGTCCTTCACTACGCTTGCTGATGGTCTTCAGTGGAGACAAGATGATTATTTCATTTAATGTAATACTTTAATCAATTGTTAATTGTTACTGTAATCATGTTTCTTTCATTGTTGTTAAGAAAATATATGGAATTTCCATTTTGTGTAAATGTTTGACGAATCTAAATGATCATGTTGATCTTAAAGACAATAAAGTATATTTTATTATTTTATTTTAATTAAGAGCCTGTTCCTGATTAGGAGACAGCCGGCACTTTTATTGATACTTAAACTATCTATCAAGTATAACGTTTACTTCTGTGAAATTATTTGGACATAACATCAGCATATTAGAGATACATTTATTAAAGCTGTAAGTAAAAATTCTATTTAATAAAACAAATACGATTAAAAACTTAACCTGCTTATATGAATATGAATTGAGTTTTAAACATTTATAATCACACTGAATGAAGTATGCAAATAAACATTTCAGGCAGCTAATTCAAAGACTTTTAAGAGTTTTGAATGCTCTATTAGATTTAAAAGGATCAAAGCGGTTATTTAAGCATCAATCAAATATTCATGAAAGGAATAATATATATTATATCGTCCCACGGGCTGATTGCCTAACTACAAGCAATTTCCGATCGGGATTGGCGTTATTATAATATCCGTTAAACTCTTTTGAAACCAATTCAAGTAACAGTTAATTTTTTCAACGGCACTCGGCAGGAAAACTAATATAAATTCTGTCTTTTAATTTTAGTGTTACATATTTTACCATAGTATTGTAGATTGCAAAAAAAGTAGTTTTTTTGTTAGAGTTGTTGTTTTGTTTTTGTATAAAAAAATGAAAATAATTTATTTTTTTATTTTTAAATCCCTTTGGTACAACTTATCATAAATTGAGATGGTTGGTATACAAAGTGTGAACGGTAAGGTCTTTATGGAACCTTTATGAGTGCCGTGCGTGCTACTTTAAAAAATAAACATTTAGAGGTTAGACGTCAGAGTAGTTGTCAGAAATTGTCATCAGATACAAAAAATCCGTTCTTAACTATTTGCCATTCAAGACGATAAATCGTAGCTATGAAAGAATTTTATAAAAGGAATAATGAATCTAGCTGAAGATTTAGAGGAGATAGAAGCTGTAGAAGAAGAAGAACAAGAGGAAAAGGAAAAGACTGTCTGCGCTAGACTTGTGTTTACCAAAGAACAAGAAGACGATCTTCGGACAGCATTCAATCATTTAGATTATAATGGTGAAGGAAAAATAAAGGTTGAAGACTTTCGAGTAGCTATCAAAGCATTGGGATACACCCCAACGAAACAGGAACTCCAGAAAATTGTGCAAGCTGTCGATAAAGGCGACACAGGAAAAATGAGCTTCGAAAACTTTGAAACTGCAATCATGAGAAAAATCATGGCCCTAGACAGTGATGGGGATATAATGAAAAGCTTTCGATTGTTTGATATGGATGATAGTGGTACAATAAATTTTGAAAATTTGAAAGGTGTGTCTGGAATACTTGGTGCCGATTTGACAGATGAAGAAGTTGAGGAGATGATGGATGATGCTGACTCAGACTTTGATGGACTCATTTCTGTAGATGAGTTTATGAAAATGATTAAAAATAGCATTCATATAGTAACTCCATAAAGCTATAATTATTTATAATAGAAAATATGATTTCGCTGGTAAAAGAAAATAATATAATTTTTAGTTACTTTTAGTTTGTTCTGTATTTATAATTCCAAGTATAATTTATCAATACGGGTGTAATTTTATTTATATTAGAAATAAAATTTATTATTATATGAAAAAACCCATTTTAATTTAGTAAACCCTATTTTTTTTCCGTCAGACTGTCAAAGAATCAACATGGGGTTAAAAATATTAAAATTTAGCCTTATTTGGAATTGACCTATAAAATACTAAATTGGTAAAAAGCCGGACGCTAAAACAAAAGGAATTGAACGCCTAATTTGTATAATAATATGCCCAACGTTTATGTAAACCCTTACTAATCCTATTATTATGAATGCAAAAGATACTATGAATACTTGTTATACTTTAAGACCTGGATTAAGGTAGAATTTGTTTATGCAGGAAAATACTAAGGTAAATACCATTATAAATGCTTTCATTCTCCGAATGGCATGTTGAGCCATTGATCCCGGTTATCACTCTGTCTGGTGTTCGTTGAATATTTTTGCGCGATTTAGAAAATTTACCAATACTATAGGATCAATAACTATATACATACATATTATACCATACATACATACATTAACGCCTGTTACCCCGAAGGGCATATTATACGCCCACACTTCGCCAATTATATAGTTAGTCCCATGTAATAGTTGGCGAGTCTATTGCCGCTTACACTGTTATGTTCGCCAGAGCCTCGTCCGTTGATCGGCACGTGCACCACTTGCAAGTGAGGTTGGCTTGGGCTCCCTAGGTCTTGGTAGGATCTCTGTACATCCCTATAAATTAATATTTTATTTTAACAATAACAAAAGATACAGAGTGCGTCTATGGTAGTTTATTGATTAGCTAAAGTATTACCTGAACCCCCCTCACATAGGTTGTAAGAAGAGTGAGTGAGAAGAATTGTGTACTACAGTGGGATAGAACGTTAATGAGCTTAAATATTAATGATTATAAATGAGATGTAGATTCTATTTGTTTCGCTTTACTGCATTTACTATAGGGCTTTCATTGGGTACTTATTCATGGAATCTTGAAGAATTATAACTGTATTTATATCCCAAAATAAAAACTGTTCCGTGTGGTACCGGCCTAGAATAGTGTCACCCCTCCCATCTTATGTGGTAACAGTCGCAATTGTCGACTAGAGTAATTCTGCCGAAAGATGGGCAGCAACGTCATTCTGCGTACTGGCTTGAACTGCGATCACCAACCAGCGTGCAGAGTGGTGATTAAAAAAAACAAGATACATTATTACATTCAAAAGTGTTAGGTGGTGACAATGGGTGTCAGCCTCAGCATATGCTAGGCACATAGTGTAAACCCAGCGCTGGTTTTCAACCTGAACCCAATTAATTAATTATGGGCTATATCCCTAATAGAATATTATATAATCTATTGGGAAGGCTGATGTTCAGCAGTGGACTTTATAAGACTAATATAATGATCCCAACAATTATTAATTGCATTCTAAAGACTCGTGCAAGACTAGGGCTAGTATTTATATAATATGTCGAGAAGACCTCTACAGGCCAACCTCGCCAGGAAACTCATAACCTAAGGTTCGAAGGCAGAAAGTTCATTTTGTATTACTACTACCTAATATTGTATTAGTATATAAGTATGTTAATTCGTTCTCAAGTACAAGCTCTGCTAAGTATGGGACTAGAAGAACTAGGTAAAAAAATATCGTAAGATAAAGCGATCCAACTTTTATATTTAATTATTATTTTTTTAAAATAAAAGTTATAAAACAAAATTACGCCAGCTCAATTATATTTCAAACTCTGAGCTAATGTTCTTATAAAACTTCCGGGAGGAAATTGCAGCGGTTTTCAATTATGACTTTGATTGGAGGCATGGTAGCATTTTCCCTGTATTCGACTGAATAACGACTACCTTCATACATATTTCAGTCGCCGTATTAAATAACTCTAAATAAATGTTGTCGGAAATCTTACATATCAAAGCTCTCTATGCAAGAATAGAAACGTTATTTAGCCTTTAAGCAAAGCTATAGATAACTAGGCAATGGATAAACATTCTATTATTAATGGGCGACAGCCCATTGGCGCGACCCATCGCCTTAAAATTCAAAGGTACAAATTTTGGTGATAGGTGCGCTCTGTTTATTCGAAGTTATGTGCGTAATAATCGCCTAATCCGAGCCTCGGAAGACACGTTAAGCCGTTGGTCCCGGCTGCCATAAACATGCATGGCAGTCGTTATTAGGAATTCAGTGCCTGCTCATATCCTGACAGCTTGTTGAACCATATAATGTTTCCCATTAACATTTACCGTTGGTTTGCTGTTGTTGTCTTCCGCGCCAGAACGGGAAGGACGCAGTACGTGGCCGACTTCCCGTAAGTACAATGGTTAGACAGCAGGGGCCCCCGCCGCCTAAGACCCTCCTGACGCTGCTAGACGAGCCTTCCAGGCCTGTCTGCTGCGCCCTGCACGGGTCTCTCTAGAAACCCAGAGTCGCCAACCTCTAACTGTTTCCTTTTATCGGCCTCCGCCATACCAGGGGTACCTACTCCCCCTCCCCATGCCAAGATAGAAACCTGTCCGGGGGGACAAGAAGCACGGAAACAAGCAGATTTAGCAATGTACGGGGAATTTCTTTAAGGGTTTATGAGACAGGATAATTAATTTACTAACTAAGTTTAATAAAAAAAAACGCACCCACTTATGATAGCCTGAATATACGAGCATGCCGTTTCACGCCCCGCTCAAAAAACCCAAGACTATAGGAGCTGGAAAACACATGCCAATGAAAACGAAAAGCAGACGAAATCGGGAGCGACAGCTAGTCCTTTATAAATATTAAATCAGAAAGCATTATAAGAAACATAATCTAAAATTTTAAATGTAATGAAAAGTTAATATTTCATTTGACCGGTTCAAGGTTTGTAATTTAAAACATCAGCTTCAAAACAGAATTTATAAGTAGGTTGTAACTAACCTAAAAATAGATGTGGCATGAATAATTAGCTTGTAATTTATAAATGACTACCTTCGTCCGCGTTAAATTTAATTATAGCCTGTGAGTTTCTTGCCAGTTCTTCTTACAGAGCGGTGGCTCGGAACTGGCACTTAGATTCACTTACACTTAATATTTTTTGCTTTTTTAAATTGTTTGGTTGCAAGTGAATCTAAGCTTCGTGATTTGAGTATAATTATATTTTATTTGTTTTTTTTTATAATTTTGACGTTTTCAAGTACTATGTAATAGTTTATGAAATAAAAAGTATTTTGACTTTGACTTTGACTTTGACTTGACTATTACATCAGTTCATCAACGCCCTTCTATTGAGCACGGGCCTCTTAACCGCGACCATCGTGTCGCTCTAAGCGTTCGATAGACATACATACACTCAAGCCTGTTTCCCCGAAGAGGTAGGCAGAGGCATATTATACGCCCACATTTCGCCAACTATATAGTTGGTCCCACGTAATAGACGGCGAGCCTATTGCCGCTTACCGGGTACTGTTATGTTCGCCAGAACCTCGTCCGGTTATCGGCAGGTGCACCACTTGCAGATAAGGTTGGTTTCCTTAGGTCTTGGTAGGATTCGATCGAAAATGCTACAAAAAGGGCTACCCATACAAAGAACGAAAAAAGATCGCGTCAACCTTAGTTTTAGTTATATCGTGTTTTAACGTGTGTTATGTTGAATTGAAATTTAGGATTTTCCTTTAGGTATAATTTAAATTTTTCCAGCGGTGAAACGTACTTATTAGTTTCAGTTTTCTAAAATTTGTTTTCAAATCTATGAACATATCGCACCTACGGTATACAAGGGCATAATTGCCAGAAATTGAGGAAATCAGTAAGTTATGCAAAAGTGTTTTAAAAATAACTTTTCAACTGGTGGGACAAAGACTGGTGTAATGTATAGTTTACTTCATGTAAAGGAGATTACATTGAGCGCAGGAAAAATCTTAAAATGGCTCTCCTGTAAAATTTTAAATACTGCAATTATGCCCTTGGCTTATCGAAGGTGCGATATATAGTAAGTCATTTGCTTAGTGATCCCAGCCTCAATATAGCGTGATGGTAAAGCCGTTTTACGTCTCGCTTAAAAGACACAGGACTATAGGAGCTGGAGAGCTCATGCGCCAGCAGAGAATATATTTTCGCACAATATAAGGGTGGGTGATGTGCCGTGTGTTACCGGCATAGAATTGTGCTACCCCCTATCATCTCACGGTCAGTCGTAAGATTCGACGATTTTAAATTCTACCGGATGATGGGCAGCAGCTTCATCCTGCGCTCAAACTGCGATCACCACCAACCTGCCTTGCCAGGGAGGTGATTATGGGCAAATATCTCCAATATAATGTATTCTATTGGGGAGACCAATGTTCAGCAGTGGACTTTATATGGCTGAAATGATGAAGATGACAAATGAGTCATTTTTACATCATAAAATAAATTTTATACGAAGCTAAAAACTTTGACATGAATTTTGTTAGTAGGTAGATAGAAAAATAGATTTTGCCTTATGTCATGTTATTAAAAACAGTAATAAGTATGATACATAAAAGTAATATAATAATTTGTCGGTGAAAGTATGATAAGCCTATGAAACCTGTAGGGGGCTTATTATAAAACAAGAACTAAAGTTAAACCAGGGTTAAAACTACCCCCCCGACTGGTCTCCACCTTGTCGTGGTGGAGGGGCTGAGTACCTCCCGGTAGGGCGCAGAGGGCCCTAGGGAAAAGGTAACACCCAGAGACCGACAACTCTGGGTGCCCTTAGTACTGACTACCGGGGTAGAAACTAAGAGGGACCTGTGGAGGGCGCAGCGGGCGGGCCAGGGGGGCCCGTCAAGCAGCGCCAGGAGGGTCTTAGGCAGTGGGGGTAGCGGGCCCCTGCTGTCTAATTATAGACCCTCCGAGAAGTCGGCCACACACGCTATGGTCGCACAAGGAGGTAAAAGGGGCGCGTCCAATGCGCCTCTCTGAGGAGGTCCTCCCGGTTTTGGTCCGGGGGACGTTTGGCCGGAAGGCAGTGCGTAAATGCATTTTGTTACCGGCGTAAAACAAAAAAAAATCGGTTAAAACAAGTGCTGTCACTTTTTTTTGAAAAAATAAAGACAGTAACTGCACTTGTTTTAAACCTGGTGTAACTTAAGATCTTGTTTTGTAATAAGCCCATGATCTGTGGCTGTAAAAGGTTACGATTTATATACCTTTACACTAGTAATAGTTGCTATACGAAGTAAATTATTCAAATCACTATATTCAAATCCTGAAATATTAATTCATGGAATACACCCTGTATTTAAAATTAAATTAATAATTAAAGTTGATAAGCTGATGATAATAATTCTAAAATCAATATATTCATAGTCATTGTGTACTGTGACTTCTGCATTTTAAACAAAAGCGGGCTGTACCAACTATTAATACTATACATTTCGAAACAAAGACTACAGAAAAGGAATTTCATACTCGTATGACTTGCCAAAGCTTTCCAAGCTTCATTTTAAATCCAGCGAAAGTGAAAATGCGCTACAAAATTGCTGAACTAAACGTACTTTAAGCTTTTATATTCCATAGTCTCTCTTTCCTTTCATTTTGTTACATTTCAAGGCTGAAAAAGCCTTTCAAACATTCTCTACTTGTTGATTATGCGCGCAACACGTTGCAAATTTCTTTGTCGACGATAACCGTTTTTTTCGCATCTAAGCTGTGATGTCTAGATATACCTTCTTACATATTAAACTCAATATGCTTAAGCTCATACTCACCTAATTTGACATGGTGTTTTCTTTCACATAAGTACTTAATAACAATTTAAAAAATAATTACGAAAAAAAATTGTCCCTAAAAAATCCAGCGATAGTAATCAGAAGAAAAATTGCACTTACCTTTCTAATTCTTCAAAGGACCAACCGGGAACGTAGCACAATTTCTGTTATAAGAAAGTAGTATTTATTATAAAGTTTAATATCTACCGCGTCCGTCTTCTAGGACGGTCTCTGCTCAACTGAGGGTTGCTTGGCTCACTTCGCAACAGTTAATGCAACCTTTACCTGATGCTACGCTAAGGGGTGGGGTGTAGGGATGGAGAGCCCGAGCGGCCCGTAACGATTGTTGATTATACTTGGAACGATATTTCCGTAACAGGAACGCTTCATACGTATGCCATAAAATACATCTGTGCTAGAACTACGGCTAGCGTTCGAAAGCTTTTAGTGCTTTTCATAATTAGGTTTTATTTCAGTTTGAGGTGAAACGATAAAATAGAAATGTGAAAATAGTTTCAAATAAATAAGTTCACTGTTTAAATATATGCTTTGTTCAATTTGGGCTCCGATGGATGGAGTTCGTACTTATATAATAGAAGAGATAAATTAAAACAGTCGCGCCTTTTCCGTATGGGCAGGAGATTGATTCAAAATGAGTTACAAAAAACTTTTGAAGTTTCCTCTCAAGCCAGATAAAAACGATACATACGTTTTTTGTATCAAAGTTTTGTACTGTTTGGTTTTATGTTTCATTTATTCGCCTTAGTAGTTAAGTAATAGAACTGGGTATTTTAAGGGTTACTTTTTGTATTTCATCAATGATTGTGCTTTTACCGATCACTCACATGTATTATCGTTTTCTCGAACATTTACAGTTTATGTTTTGGTTAACTTGGAACTAAATAATTGGTGTATTTATTACTAAACACACACCTTAGACAGATAGTCTGTATAAGCGTGTTTTGTAATGAAAAATAGCCAATGATCATCCCCACCAATAAGCCAGGCTGCTCCTGTTTACGCGTAACAGACAGGTGTCCGACAGTGTGCTGAGTGGACACCGTTTCAGTACATGGCTTAATGTTGTATTTTGCTTGTGTAAATTTAATCGTTGCTTTTTTGTGTACTTAATTACTATGTTTATTTGTACTGAATAAATTTATTTTCTTTCTTTCTTTCTTTCTTTCATTCATTCTTTCTTTTTTTTCTAACAAACGCTTAGTGAGCAGCTTAGTGAATGTGGCAGATGGTGCTCTTTCGTGTGAAATTAAGCCTACTAGAGTGAAATAATTTCGGCAGCACCAATACGAGTTCACACTTTAATTTGTTACGTATGGAAAGATATTGTATGTAGTGACGTTCTTTCCCAATAAGCTATTCAAGTGCAAAGCATTACAGAATGTCTTTAAAACAATTGTGTTATCCCAGGGTCTGCTCACTGGTCTAACCAGGTTCAAATCAAATCAAACTTCATTTATTCAAGTTTGGCTCAATAGAGCTCTTATGAATCTCATACTTATAAACTAACACACCCATTCACTGCGGGCGGGAGCTTGATCGTAAAAGAACAGGCATGAAAATCGCCAAGGTTGGTTTTTTCTCCCGCCAGTTACAATTAACATACATAAATATTATAACATAATATTAAAGCAATTGAGTTCTGCAGTCACAAGATTTAAAAGAAAAGAAAAGAAGACAAAACTCTTTCTATCAACATTAGGTTTGGTTGAACTTCAGATATTACTTGGAGCGACTGCCATCTGTCCCCCACAACCCAAAGGGAAAAATTATTCTATGGTTAAATTAGTTGTTAGAATGTTAGAAAGCACTGACTTCCAAATAACGACTGCCATAGATGTTCAAGACAGCCGGGATCAACTGCTTAACGTGTTTTCCGAGGGACAATGCAAGCGATAATTACGCACATAACTTCGAAAAGTCATAGGTGCGCCACCAGAATTTGAACCCTAGGCCTTCTGAATTAGAAGTCTATTTGTCTAGCCACTAGGCTATCGTCGCTCTATTGCGCGATTGTAGTAAAATAATAGTTTAAAAGTACAACAAGCCAATTGAGTCAAGATTAATTTCGGTTCCATATTCCTAAAGCAGTATGCCCAGCATTAACGGCAAAATACCAGTTCCAAATAACCGAGTGTCGATATTATTAAAATAATAGCCATTACACTATGTCATTCTGTCACCAACTCACGCCATCTGGTTACATTACTCGCGTATTTTCATTCTTCATGCGTTCCAGCCGCCCCAGTCACATGATTCATACAGCCGTCCCTTTCACACTCAATGAGGAAACTCCCGAATTAAGGAATGAGAATGACAGAGATAGATATAATACTCGGTGTAATGAGTGGTACGTGACGTTATGTTTGTCTGGGGAGCATGTTTTCCTTTGTATTTGGGGGTATTTTATTAAAACAAAGGATTCATATACGCCGTAATTTTACAGAAATGGATTGTTATATTTTATGATACATCGTTGACGCACAGAATAATATCTATTCATTAATGGACTCCCGTACCACATTGAAACCTAACAGAGGAATTAGTGTCTTATTTTTTAATATTCCATTGTGAAAGTATCAGAAAGGTAATATTTTTTCTTATTTTTAGTTCATGCATAGCAATAGTATATAGTCACAGACGCACCTGCTTCCCGCACATGCCTATGCCTTCAAAGAAGATGTGTGTGTTATTGGCCTCGTTTCCGGGGCCTCCAGAACCTGCACAGGGGGCTTTGATACCTATTATGTAAATGTTTATGTGATGAACAGTATCAAATGTATCGTGTTATACCGGCCTGAAATAGTGCCACCCTCTCTAATCTCTTGGGGAGTAGGGAGAAGAGAAATTCATTTGAATGAGGAGCAGCAGCATTACCCTACGTACTGGCCTGAGTCACGATCACCAACCCGTCTGTCCCGTGTGGTAATTAAGGTTTGCCCTCATTTTTTTCTTGGAGAGGCTAATGTTCAGCAGTGAACTTTATAAGGCTGATATGATGTAAACGTAATAACAACAGAAACCTAAATTGAATACGTGCTTATTTGCTTTCCACGTTAATCGATCATGTGCCGCTTGTATAATAATAATGCTTTATTTCTCAGAAAAAAAAACATAGTTACAACATATGTCACTGGTCTCCTAGTACACACTAGGATTCCCTGATCAGGTGTAATACAATGTTACATTATAAATTTTAATGTAAAGCAAACAAACAAAGAACAAGATTAGCTAAGATAAAAAAATATAGGATACTAAAGTATTGTCCGGCTTACCGCCGTTTTCACCTGAACCGTCCATCGGGTGGTAGACCGCCGTATACTACGTTTGCTGGTTCGTGCTTGCCATTGAAAAACGGAACGGAAAGTGGTTCTCCGAGCTATTTGCCCCGCCCACCGCCACTTCAGCTTGCAGCTTGCAAATCCGCTTTGCTATATTGGTCACTTCAGTTCCTCTACTTATAATACTCATTACTAGAAAACAACACATTTTTTTGGTAAGCAGAAAACAATTATTACTTAGGACACACAGAAATTTCAGAAACAGAAACAGAAAAACATTTTTCTGCGGGTACACGTAAGTGCATCCATTCCCACAGTGGACAAATCTTTGTGTGCATGAACATGAATATTTATTTTGCCTGGGTGTTTTTCTATTTATATTAAGTAATGAAATTAAGAAAGGTATGTATGTATGTTTATCTGTTTTTTCATGACACAAGTTCTGAGTGATGCTTATCTTGGAACTAAATAAATAGTTGCTGTGATTGTAAGTGAATATTTATTTATTTATTTTGCTACTATGTAATGCTAAACAATTCATAATACACCTAATATCTTTTCTGATATTTTATATTTGCTGTAGTTCCCTGAAAAATAGTGGGATGTTGATGTAACCCCTTGTTTCCACCAAGAAACAAGTATAGAACTAGTCCGATACAGAACAAATATATACAAAATGATTGGATATAATAATTTACATGATGAAGACTGTCTCAAACATTATTCTGTTTAAGCTTTGTAACCAACATGTATAAAACACATTTGCGTTAAACTTGTCTAATGCATTGATACTCTTCGTTTTCACTACGAAACAAGTATAATCCAAGTCCGATACAAAACTTGCATAGAATAAAATTATTGGATATACATGTATGACGACTGTCCCAAACATTCTTTCGTTTACACTATAACTCATCAAGTATATAACTGCCAACAAGTATACATACAAGTACAAAACACATATTATTATGCGTTTACACAGAAGTCTGTAAACACACCATTAATGAACTGCCAGACGTGGCAGTTCATAGAGGTGTGTTGGTACCTTCATTAATGTATGGAAGCAAATGTTGGTTAAGGCAGAAGAAACATGAAAGTAAGATGAATGCAGTAGAGATGAGAGCACTCAGAAGTATTCTAGATGTGAAATTGAGTGATAGGATTAGGAATGAAGTGATAAAGGGTCGAAGCTGGTGTAAAAGAAGATATTATAGTGACAAGATATGAGAAAGGTATTTCCTATGCTAAAGTCTAGGGAAACCGGGATGTTGCGGGACTGTTTGAAAGGGTTACCGCGGCCTGGGACATAGCAGGGCAAAGAAGGAACATGGACGGTTTTTCGTCAGTAAAAGTTACACCCCCGTTTCACCCATAATCATCTTTACAGCCCACTACTACTGAGCACGAGCCTCCTCTCAGTGAGGGTATTGGGTCATACTCCACCACGCTGACCCTCACTGACACGCTCCAGTGCGGATTGGCGGAGGCACGTGTATGGCGTCCTGCTGTTAGAATTTATCAAGCCGCCCATTAGGCCTCTAACATGGCTTAACGACTACCACATTTAGTGATAACCGGGACCAACGGCTTAACGTGCCTTCCGAAGCACGGAAGCGCTCGATATCAAATGCCACACAAACGGTAACCCACGGGCAAACCACCAATAACGGAAGACGATAATTAGATGATTTTCCACCTTAAAAAAAAAGTGCAATCGGGATAATACTAGGATTTGATAATAATAATGACAGAAGTACTTGACATGACAATGACAGTACCTTTCCAACAGTATCTTGCCAACTTCAACTAATAGGGAGTTCCCGCCCTAAGGACCTTTCATTTAAAAATTAAAAGAGCTTTACAAGTACCTCAGAAAGAATACCTAGTTTGATAAAATAACTATGAATTCGCTTGGGATCCAAATACACTGGCCCAAGTCAATAGGCCCTTCTCGAAATAATGCCGTAAAAAGCTGAATCAGTCAGGTGATAATATCATAAAATATGATGAGCAACTTGGGTACGCCGTTTTATTTATTCAGGATCAATTTGCTTATTTCTGAATTGTGTTTCAAGGGTAATAGGATTGCCGGAATAATTAGAACATAAGCTGACATGAAATTATTTTATAAATATACGGATAACATTGTTTTATCCTCAGGTATTAATTATATCCCTTTCGTTAGCATAAAATATTAGTCATAAAATGTTGTGGCACAATAAATTTGGCATAATTATAGATAGATAAAACGTTTATTTCCTTAAAATAATACAAGTTACATAAAAACATATCCCACAAAACCGTTTGGCTGGTTTGTCTGTGGGTCACAGTCTCTTTTATACTAATTACAACTAATTTTTTAAATAAATAAATTACAATTTTGCACTTACACCAATATAGTGTTTTTTTTTAAAATTTGCTTTGTACTTATTTTTGTTTGTTTCCATTCTAATGGCTTCAAGTATACTATTTAAAAGGTATGGAAGCCGTTTTTTTATAGTCCTGTCCCGATAATTATTGTATACTCTGGGTACATTGAGTTTACCGGCGGTCATTGAGCGAGTATGAGTTGTTTGTTTCCAATACTTGGTCATAATTTATTTTAGCAGTATTTGTACTGTGGCATGATTATATATAGGTATAATATACTTATGCATAGTTATAACTTGCACAATGTATTTAGGCATAATGTACAATTGTACTGTCGCATTAGAGTATATTAAATTAAAAGTAAATAAAATAGAACGAAATCTTACAGTATAGATTAGGTTTGAGGATATTTTTTTTTGTTAACCCTTAATATAGCACCGAGCTATGTAGAAAGTAATAATTCTTCTTCTCTTGGAACTATATTAATTATAGTTTGATACTATTATGCCTTTATAAAGTTATGTTTATAAATTTTATGCTTATATTTGATTATGCTAATTAGTTATGATTAAGACAATTATGCTAAATTTGTTAGGGCTATAAATTTATGCGTAAATATCATTAGTCTAAATTAAAATATTCCAAAATATGCACCTGCCGATCCATGGACGAGGCTCTGGCGAACATAACAGTGCCCGGTAAACAGCAATAGGCTCGCCCCCTATTACGTGGGTTCAACTATATAGAGGGCGAAGTGTGGGCGTATAGTATGCCTTTGCCTACTCCTTCGGGGAAACCACGCCATATCGGTTGTCAAGCTCAATTATAAACCCACACTTCGCCAAATGTGTTGTTGGTCCCACGTAATAGGTGGCGAGCCTATTGCTGCTTACCGGGAACTTCTATGTTTGCCAGAGCCTCGTTCGTTAATCGGCAGGTACACCACTTGCAGGTGAGGTTAGCTTGGGCTCCAAAGATGATGGTAGGATACTATAAAACGGATAGACATATAAACTTTTTTATAAATATATACTTAATATACATAGGAAAACACCCAGACCAGAACAAATAGTCATGTTTAATGTATGTATGTATTACATATAAATATTTTCTGACAGTTACACCAATTTTATATAGGTTCAAGATAAGCATGGGTTATGGATACTAATAACGAATACACATACTTCTATTTTAGTAAATACATTCTCTCAGACCAGAACAAATATTTGTCTTCAACCGAACCGAATCGAACCCACAACTTCAGGAGCAGAGTGCAGGTATACTCGCCTCTACGCCATATCGGTCGTCAACTATTCTACCGGTCGTCAATACTTAATGACTCACAAACGGTCACCCACTGTCATCTGTCCTTGCACTGTCATCTGCGATCTCTGCTTTACGTTGGTACAACCACGAGGCTACAAGCGCTCCCATCATTTCCATTGACGTCCCATTACTAAACACGGGCTACCTCCAACGAACTAAGATGGTAATGGATCATACTCCACAATGAGCCCCCAAACACGAAGCTAAGGAAGTTGCCCTCTATCATATTGCAGGCTTCTAGTGTCTTGGAACAGGTGGTTCTACTGCCTTTCACCCATCCGTCTTCTTTTCAATTAATACACAGGGTATTAGCGGAGACAGATAAGTGGCGTTATGCTGTTAGAATTGTTCAAGCTGCTTATGGAAGTAGGCTTGCTTACTATAATACACAGGTTGGAATTTTGTAATGCCACCTGAAGGGCAGGTACTCTTAATACTGTAGATAGAAAATTTTACTCAGAGAACACATACCTATTTTTGAAAAGAAAAAAAATGTATGTAAATATTTTTTTAAATTTGCTTTCCGAATCGAAGTCGAACCGACTAAAATCTTTGAGAGTAGCACCCTGTACTTTTATTGCATCGATCTTTAGGGTCAATTATAAGGATGAAATCTCTGTAACAAACTTCATAAATTAAAATCTGGGGCAATTCCATCGTAGTTACCAAGCCTATCATTGTTTCGGTGGCGCACAGTTTGGCTCTAATATTTAATAAATGTGTAGATTGTGGCAAATTTCCCGATCTAATGAAAAAAAGTAAAATCATTCCATTATATAAATCGGGCAGTACAGCAGACCCAACAAATTTTCGACCTATCTCAGTGCTGCCTACATTTAGTAAAGTTTTTGAAAAACTTGTTTACAACCAGATGTTAATATTTTTTAAATAAAAATAGATTAATGCATTTGAAACAATTTGGATTTACTAAGGTCGCTCTACAACAAATGCAGGTGTTGAGCTTTTAAAACATATACTTGATGCTTGGGAATATTCTTTGGACGCTTTAGGTATTTTTTGGAATCTGTCCAAAGCTTTTGACTGTGTTCCTCATGAAGCATTGATTAAAAAAATTTGAATATTACGGAATAAGAAACTCCGCATTGGATCTTCTCACTTCATATTTAAGTAATAGGATTCAAAGGGTTGAGGTTAATGGAAAGCGATCTCAGGGTTCTGTTGTTAACCATTTTAATTCCGCAGGGCTCGATTCTCGGTCCGTTTTTGTTTTTGATTTATATTAATGATTTGCCATATTTTGTAAAAGAAAACCACGAGATAGTATTGTTTGCTGATGATACATCATTATTGTTTAAGTTAAAATGAAATCAGAATTTAGACGATGTAAACAGTGCGATCTCAAAGGTGGTGCACTGGTTTGACGTCAACAATTTGTTATTAAATGGGGCTAAAACGAAATGTATTAAATTCGTGACGCCTAACGTCAGACAGGCAAACTCTACTATTATGGTAAAGGAGGATGAGTTGACCCTTGTGGATACTACCAAGTTTTTTGGGATTACTTTAGTGGGGCCCACATATTGGTGAATTGTCGACTAGACTTAGCTCTGCAGCATTCGCGGTAAAGAAAATTCGCCAATTAACAGACGTTGTAACAGCTAGGCTAGTTTATCATAGCTATTTCCATAGTGTAATGTCGTATGGTATTCTTCTGTGAGATTGTGCCGCAGATATTCAAACTATATTTGTGCTGCAGAAGAGGGCTATTCGAGCAATTTGTAATCTCCCGTGTGGACATTCACTGAGGAAAAAGTTTAAAGAAATTGGTATTTTGACAGTAGCGGGTCAATTTATTTATGAAAACCTGGTATATGTGCTGAAGAAAAGCTGTATACATAACCTAAACACAAAGAATAAGCATAAATTAGTTGTACCTGCCACTAGGCTCCAAAAGATAAGCAAATCTTTTAACGGTCAATGTGTGCGATACTACAATAAAACCCTAAGCAATATACAGCAATTGAGCCTAAATAAATTTAAATTAACAATAAAACGCAAGCTGTCTTCAAAGGGATACTATTCTATCATAGACTATATAACAGATAAAAATGCTTGGTATTAAACTGCCGTTTCATACAGGCTATTCAAATATGAATGACTTAAAACATAAATATTGTTAATGTTATATTATATTGCATTGTATAGCTTCACAGACAAATGAAGATTGTAATTCAACCAATGGATATATTTAAAACAGCATAGCCTGTGAGTTTCTTGCCAGTTCTTCTTACAGAGCGGTAGCTCGGAACTGGCACTTAGATTCACTTACACTTAATTATTTTTTGTTTTTAAATTGTTTTGTTGCATGTAGGTGAATCTAAGCTTCGTGATTTAGTGTAATAATATTTTAATTGTTTTTATTTCAATTTTTATTATGACGTTTTCAAGTACTATGTATTATAGCCATAGTTTATAAAATAAATATTTTTTTTACTTTACTTTTACTTTTAAATGAAAGCAAAACAATGAAATTTTAAGCTATTTTATTTTTTACATTACAAAATTCCACCGTGTATAGCGACATCACGGAAGCGCTCGATATAAATGAAACACAAGCTGTCACTTACTGACGTTTGTCAACAATGCTTTACTAATACCACGGTGCTACAATAGCTTGAATTGTGTAACTACTTATATCAGTTATGCTACATTTAAAGTCAGACGCCATTATATTTTAATTCACTGAGTATATTTTGTTAAAACTATATTCCAATTTACTTCCATTATATATAATTTATTGATCCAGGCGTTACTTTGTGGAAATCCATTGTAAGCAAGTGATGGATTAAAAATATTTTTGTACGAGAGTCAAATCGTTTCAGCGTTGGTCGTGAAGACATCGTTGTTCTGAGGCTCCTATCTTACCCGAAGATGCCCTGTGTAAGAGCGAAACACGTGTCGTGTTGAATAGTTACTCGATTTTTCGGGAAATTATAGTAGCGCGAGAATTATTACAAAGATATTTTTAATCCATCACTTGCTTCTATTATATATTCCATCTTAGTTTGTTTTATTAATTTATTTGTGCTTAATTTTAATTACACATAGTGTCAAGTTTAGCTATTTTTAGCTGCGCCTCTCTCAGTGGTGCCACTGAAAACCAGCGCCTCGGCATAAGCTGCGTGGTATCTATTTTGTTTTTTTTTTTCTTGTTCATGTTTTGTTGTCTGTGTCGTCATGTAACGAGCTACGAAGAAATTATTTTTATTTATTTCGAAGTCATTTACAAACGAAATAAAACGGATTCAAGGACTTACAATTTTATTCATCATTTAAATTCATCATTCACATTCATCACTTCATTACCATAACCATCAAACGAAACCCATACCACACTATCACAGATTATAAAAGACCTACAGCTCAGTGTGAGTGGAGGGGAACTTCTTCAAGACTGCATGATACAGATTGTAGAACGCATACACTGACACACTGAGTATGACCATCAATGAGCCCCCAAACACGAAGCTGAGGAAGTTGCCGTCTATCATATTGGTCCCCTGGAGGCTTCTGGCATGACCTTGAAACAGTTCCTTGGTACTGGATCCTACTGCCTTTCGTTCCTCCATCATCTTTTTCATGGATGACAGGCGTTCTTTGAGCTCGTCTATGGATTCCAGCATGTCTTCTGATGCTGTGAACAAAGTTAATTTTATTTAATACAACAAGTCATCTTTTATTATATTTGTAAAGGAATATTAGAAAGGTTAAAGCATATTACTTATTAGAGGGCAGAATTTGTTCTGTTACAGTGTATGTTAGGTCTGTCCATCAGCCAAATTTGATCGCCTGCTTGGCTAGGCTAGAGGTGAGGATTACAAGGGCCATTTTTGGTTTACTCTATTGTAAATGAATAGATGGGAGTAGAGAGGTAAACGCTTGGCAAATATTGAACGCACTGTGGGTACAGGAACTTTTAAAATACGATTTTTTAGTATTGCTTCGTAATTTTGGGAGTTTATCGTTTGATTGTAATTTGACAGGTTACACGTCACACTAACAGTTCCCATACTCGAAGAATTTCAGCTTCTTTATAAAGAGAGTCTATAGCGAAACGATAGGACTTATCAACCATGACTTTTAAAACAGCACGTTCAGCTCTCTCTATTTCAGATGCTAGTTTTAGAAGCCCCGCCAAATACGCTAATGTAATAGTTTAAGATTAATTGGCACAGCGAAATGGAGACTACTACTAGCGTATATAGGGATCCAACCGAGACCTAAGGAGCTCAAGCCAACTTCACCTGCAAGTGGTGCACCTGCCGATCAACGGACGAGGCTCTGGCGAACATAACAGTGCCCGGCAAGCGGCAATAGGCTCGCCACCTATTACGTGGGACTAACAATATGAATGGCGAAGTGTGGGCGTAAAGTATGCCCCTGCCTTCCCCTTCGGGGAAACAGGCGTGATATTATGTATGTATGTATGTAAAAAAAAATCTAAGACGAGCTGACTCAAACGAAATTAGTATATTGAAAGAAAAGTTTCATCAATTTGGAATCCCAAATATGTGTCAAAATTGACCCTTTTTCTTGTTTTACAGTTACAGGTAGTAGATACTCTTGCTATGTCACATTTGTGATGAACTAGCTGCGGCAGGAAAGCGGGTGAAGTGGTATTGGTTTTCTAGAAGGTTATATATTTTGTTTTAGATGCGTTCAGGGATAATAAACCAATAGCTAAAACATGTGATGAAACAAATAACTGTAATAAGCATAAAGCCAAAGACAGGTCTCTTATTAGCAAACAATACACACAAACATTTTGGTTAATAATTTCACAATAAAAAAAAACCGTACGTGGTTGATCTTATTCATGTCCAGATTTTCTATTTTTCCAATATATCATGCGCACATATAAAGAATATTATCAATAACTGCTCTAGAATTGTTTTAAGGTCATATCTTGCGTCTGTAATATTTTTACATACATAACGACATACAACTGCATTATGGAACCATTATTTAGATCAGATCAAAGGCACTTCAACAAAATCCATTATTGTCTTTGAATTATAATATATATTTGAGATTACTTAAATTATATCTCTCCCTAGACAATATTTTATCGCGAAACATAGAAAACCTATAACCAAATGCACTAGAATTTACCAAGAGGCTATATTAGGGTCACCTGTTATATCCCATATGGTTTACTAAGTAAGTTCGCTCAATATTCAGCTCACAAAGTTAGCTCAAACAATGATTCATAGAGAAAACTGTTTTCGGTTGCCGTGCTTTAAAAACTTAAATTAATAAGTATTTCTTTGGAAATAATGTTCAAATATCAACTCACCTTCGGCTTCTCTTTCAGGACTCATTATAATTCCTGCTATTTGTCACAGAATTCTAATAAAACCTCACTAACAAACACTTTAGAGTAGTGGCAGTCTTTTGTTTTCTGTTGTGCCGTGTGTTATTGCATCTGTGGTTCGGCAAGATGGCGGGACGCATGCGTGGCGGGAATTCGGGATAGGGGGAATATTGATCCGAACACCCCCGGGTAAAGGTAGCTGAATTAGGTCTAAAATTCTAGGGCTTTAAGGACTATTGGAAAGCTGACGGGCTAAGTCGGTCTAGCTCATTATTATGTTGAAAAATTCTTCCACATATAGAAATTTATATTTTTTGTAAAGAATAATAGGGTATACTCTTAAGCGATTTTAATTACGAATCTCTACGAAAACTCCAATAATATAATCAAAGCTGTAAAATATTTAATTATAATTTACATACGCGAAGTGAGAGCGTACCACTAGTACATAGTAATATTAAAAATTCAAAAGTTAATAAACCGTTCTGAGATGTTTGTTTCTTACGCTAAACGGCTTCTGTATCGTGCACGGTATGATGCGCCTTATTTTTTTTGGATTGCATCGACTGCGTACCATCAGGCAGGATGTAGTCATTATGACGTTATACACGAAAAAAATGGATGTGGATAAAAAATACACATTGCTATATTTATTATCAACGTACGTAGGTTAATAACATAAATAAATAAATATTTTCTAACAACTACACCAATTATTTAGTTCCAAGATAAGTATCATTAAGAACTTGTGTTATGGATACTAAATAACGGATAAACATACAAAAATACAATTTTTTTGTAAATAAATACTTAATATACATAGGGAAACACCCAGACCAGAACAAATATTCATGTTCATGCACACAAATATTTGTCCTGTGTGGGAATCGAACCCACGACCTTGGAGCGGAGAGCGGGTATACTCGCCACCACGCCATATCGGCCATAATTATGACAAATTGTCAATGTCATAATTATGACAAAATTATTTTTTTAAGAAATCGCAATTTAATGAAGGACGCAGTCGATGCAGTCACAAAAATAAGATCGCTGCAATTGTGGAACAAGCGCAACCACTTATAAGGGCAAGTTATGAGCGTAATTATCGCTTGCTCCGTGTCTCGAAAAGCACGTTAAGCCCTGGGTCCCGCCTGTCATGATCATCCATGGTAGTTGATATAAGGAAGCCAGTGCCTTCTTACATCCTGACAGCAAGTTTAACCATATAATGATGTTTCCGTCTGGATTAAGGAGGTCAGACAGCAGTCGCTCCGTGTTATTACTGAAAATCAGTAATAATGTGGTTAGACCGGTAAGCAGACCCTGGGCCCTAAGGTTAAGTCAAGGGCAACCGGAATAATGCTAGGATATGTTGGAACATTTGAATCTAATCATACCAAAATTGACGACCGATATAGCGTGGTGGCGAGTATACCCGCATTCCACTCCTGAGGTCGTGGGTTCGATTCCCACACAGGACAAATATTTGTGTGTATAAATATGTATATTTGTTCTGGTCTGAATGAATTTACAAAAAAAATATATTTATGTATGTTTATCCGTTATTTAGTATCCATAACACAAGTTCTTAATGATACTTATCTTGGAACTAAATAATTGGCGTAAGTGTCAGGAATATTTATTTATATATTATTTATTTATTATTTATTTATTTATTTATATCAAAATATTTATTGCTTGTACATTATATGGACTTATAAATAATTTGGTTTCAAACATAGACCCTAATAGGGCACAGCAAAATTAATTAAATTTATGTTCAATAATACATTATTGCTATTACTAGAGTATGCTATTGCCTTAATCTGTACCATCAGTGAAAAGTGATACAAGTCAAAAATCACAGTTTTGAGTAATTTGAAGTTAAAGATTCAAAAAATTCTCATTATGTTTCTGACGTTTTATAATGAAAAACGGTATGTGTTACGAGTACATAATACCAATAAGATTATTTAGACCTAGGTTTGAATTCATTATTTTGCACGAGATTTAAGTTATTTCTGAAAATAGCCAGTTGTATCACTGTACACTATAATTTTCTTTGCTAATTTTTGTGTAGATAGGTCTAAAACAAATTGCATTATTTTACACATTTAGTTATCGTTTGGTGTGAAATGTTATAAGGTTTGCGTTTTGCCCTGTTTTGCTAGCAAACAGTTATTGTAAGCAAAAGTCGTAAAACTAATATGATCAATTTAATTATCAGCAATCTTATTTCCTTGTTTTATTAAAGAATAGTATGAAAATATTCATTTGTATCCCTTTACACCAAAGATTTTTTTAAAACTAGTTAGTGATTAATGCTACAAGCTAGAATATATCGTAATACATTTTTATACTTCAAAGTGTTTAGTGATACAAGTCACTGATACTTTCAAACGTATTGGTCATAGAAAGGTTAAAATTACGTAAATATCAAAATAAAATAAAACCAACATTAAAAAAGGGTTCCTTTAATAAAGAATTCAAGAAATTAACACAGATATTATATTGTAGCACTCTAACTACACGATATAAAACAATATCCTTATAAAGAAAAACATAACTTTTAAACCTATAGCCTTAATCTTGATTATCAGAGTATCGAATCAGTCTTAACTAGTATTAAATCAGTCTTTAAAAACAAAACAACAGATATAATTATAGCACTTTAACTATTCATTACACAATACAATATTATGTATTTAAATAGAACGTAACTTTAAACCTTAGCGATAATCTTGATTAATTTTAACTCTTCGAATCAGTCTTTACTCTTAAAAATCAGTCTCAAAAAACTAAACAATAGATTAGCTACTATTAGAAAACTAGCATTACCCTCTTACTAATAAACACGGCGTTAAGTTACAACTAGGATGATCTCCGGAATAACATACATTTTTAACCGATTAGAGTTGGTGTAACTTTATTTCGCGTTTATTAGTAAGGAGGGTAAATCTTGATTATCACAGCATCAAATCAGTTGTCTCAAAAATCAAATAACAAATGTGTTGAAACATCTATCAACTATTCATTATCAGAATCAATATCAGGATCTACGACACGCATATTTGAGTTGGTTATCAGATCATGATAAAAATTGTGAACACTTGGGTCAATGTATTCTAACAGTGATATTAAATCCCTTTTCTTCAAAACGCTTATAGGGACCGGTCCATTGTAACATTTTTGTACTGCATTGATACTAACTAAACTGTAGTTTTTATTCTTTTTGTCGTAAGACATCATTGAATAGTCATCACCTTCGTAACTTTCTTTATATTCAAAAACAGGAAATTTTTCTTTACTAAATTTAATAACTCGTACATTTGACCATACAAACTTTTCACCAGTAGAATTAGTCTTTTTTACAGTAAAATTATTTTTTGAAAATAGTGAAAAATCATAAAAATCTGTTACCGCCATTTCAATTACCGAAAATTTATTAGTTCTAGTCGATGCAGTCCTTACCAATTGACACCAATCACGTGGGTGATGAATATTCATTGAAGTTCGTTTTTTTGCTCTTTCAATCAGCGCATGGTCACTATCAACTTCCATGTGCGTATGGCCGGGCACGAGAAATTTCTGTTCAATGTTCAAAAGTTGAGGCGAGTCTTTTATTGCAAATAATAAGGCTGTGCAAACAATAGAATTTTTATTTTGTCCCGAACATGAATCTGAATACATGATTAAGGTTTTAGCATTTGGGTGAAGCAACGGAAGTCTCACAGTGATAAAGTCGTATAAGCATGAAGCTATTTGATTGGCGCCTCTACCACCACTACATTCTGGCCACATGTAGCAATATGCGTTATCAGACATAAAATCGTGGATTGTTAGGTTGTAGACCCATAGTTGTCTTTTATAAAATGCTGACTGAGTATTCAGCATTGGAGTAGGCAAACATTGTTGTAAATCAAATGCAATTACACAAAAATCAGAATTAGTTTTAGCCAAAGCCTTATCTTTGCGTTTTTCATTGTAAGCACTTTCGTAGCTTTCCTGATGTAGTCTCAGTTGCTCCTGTACTTGTCCTATTTCTTCAGCATCTTGTAAATATTGCAGCTTATTTTGTAACAAGTTACATTTATTGCATGTATCTACACTAGGTTTCTTAAATGATAGGTTCATATCTTTAAAAACTTTGGCATATACAGTTTTACAGACAGGGTTACTATTTTCTTTACAATAAAGCTGATACATAGTATTGAGGGATAGGTCAGAGCTAAGGTACTTTTTAGAAGTCTTGGATCGAGAGTAATGGCTTTCGTATGCCGGAAATTTATTGATATGCTGTTTCACGAGTTCTAGTCGCTCGTTAGAGATTTTTCTGTAACTGGCAGCACTAAGAGCTGCGCGAACTTAAATCACTTTTTACGTATTTTTCCGCTAATTCAGTTCTAAAATTTGGCGATAGTTTTGATTCTACTATAAAAGTATCATTTTTCACATAAATCTATGTTCTATGTTCCTTAAGTTTATATTAATATAATATGTATTCAATTTATAATCACATCAAAGTTAGCTAGGTAAATTACGTGTAAATTGATTGATTTGCAGTTGTATCATTAGTCACTTCTTTTTATGAAAATAATTTTGTATTTTTATGGTTTATGTACAAATGTACCACTTTGCACTAAACTGCATTGTGTCTATTTTTTAATGTATTATGATAGGATTCGATTTATATCACTTTGTACTAATTGAAGTAAAAACTTTTGAGTCGCGTAAGATGTGGTATCTTGAGTCGTATTAAAATACATTTTAGAAATATTAGTATGGGTTCAGTACACTTTGATACGAATGAAAAAGTATTTTTTTACACAAAAAAATCCAGAAATAAATGCTTACTTATATCACTACTCACAAAAACAACTCGCTCAATTTCAATCTTATAATAACGGGGATAAGACTGAAATTTAGCTAATTTTTTTTTAAGAAGTTTAATCAGTGAATATGAGAACCGATCTAGGCCGAGATGTATCACTTTTCACTGAAGGTACAGTTTTGTCTCTGTTGTTCTACGAGTATTTGTATAAAATAGGTTGTTGACTGATGATCTAGTCAAGGCGGCGGGAAGCCAGTAAATGCAGGCGACACAGGATGCGATTTTATCTTGTAACATCTAACACAGTCCCATAAATGTCCCTGTGAAAGCTGCCCAGCTGAGATGAATCTGCAATTGAATTCTCTTTCTCGAAATTGGTTCTATCCATTTGGACTTTTTGCCCCAGGTGTAAATACTCGTCAACAACTTCAAGGGCCGACCTCCCCTCGATTACTGGGGTAGATGCAACGTGGGCATTCGAAATAAAATTTGTTTTGTACATGTACATTTTAAGACCTTCCTTTTCAAAAGCTTTGTCGAAGTTATTTATAATCAATTATAATAAAGGTAACGGATGACCAGCGCTGTTGTGGTCCTCCATTGCAGCACATGGTGAGTGGAGTTCTTTTTAGGCACATTATAATTACTTATTTGTGAAAATTGTATATTGTAATATTTTCTGTTCTTATATAAGTTGGAATGTAAGTGTGGTGCATGAAATGGAATACAGTGACCGAGATGGATATGAACGATGAGTGAAAGGTGAATGAGGAACGGTTGGGGTTAAAAACAGTACTTGCAACGCGCACCACGAGAAAAGACGAAAGGCGATTATATTAAAAAGTATTTTAATAATCGGAAACTATCTATTATTCCAAATCCATATGTATTTATGCCAAAATAAAATTTTATGTAATATTAATAACACATTTTACATTAATACTCCTGGAAAACCACTTTCGTGACTGACTGTTGGTGCAAAATTATTAGTTCGATGCTAATAATCAAATTAAAACTTTTAGGCTAATGGATACCTACTAATTAATTAACAAATTTAAATATTTCGGTAAATTGTTTAGGACATGGTGGCGTTTCTGTATTACCCCTCAACACTTTACTTTTTTAAGTAATTGTTGTGATATTTTTACTAACCAATATATTTTTTTATTATACAGATAACAACCTAAAAAATTATATAACAATGAATTACATAGTTCTGTACTAGATTATTATCCTAAACATGTTTCCACATCAATCAGGGATAATGATGATTACATACATACATTCACGCCTGTTTCCTTGAAGGGGGAGGCAGAGGTGTATTATACGCCCACACTTCTGCTGATTGACCTTTTTTTTTTCGGATGGAAAATCATCTAATGTCTTTCTCCCCCTGTGGGTGGAGCGGGACGGTGTGTCAGACTTTTACTGAGTAAAAACCATCCATGTTCCTTCTTGTGCCTGCTACGTCCAGAGGCCGCGGTAACCCTTTCGGACAGTCCCGCAGCCTGCTGATTGAACTGCTGGTTGACCAAACAAGTGAATAGGTGGGATGTTGAGCATATTCATATTTATATTCATTTGCTTGTCACATGGTATCTTACAGATATGGAGCATGGCTTCCATTGCTGTAGTGGGTGTTGTTCTCATGCAGCCTGTAAATGCTCAACATACCTGACGTTGGAAAATTTTGTATTTTAATTGCACAAGTCCATTATTTGAGTGTTATATTGATATGTAAGTTCCTAAGCCTAAGATGATGTTTTATTTTATTCTGCGATTTCTTCTTTGTTTGAGCTTGAGTATGACTGTTATGCTCACTCAAATGTTTATGCTGTGGTGGCGTCATGCGGCGGGACGTTGCGTGCGCAAAATTATGGTTGAGCGAAACGATGGCTGGTCATTGCGTTGTGCTTTGCCGCCAATGGGACTCATCTGCTCATTTCTACTAACTTCGTTTGCTATTAATATTTCGTCTTGCTAGCAAGAGTTCTTTTCTTCTTTTATTTCTTCAAAATATAGTGACTTTTTCATGTTAAATTATTATTGTATAGGCAGGAAAATAAAAATTTACGAGTCTCTTGCTTTACCCATTTCTGCTAAAGCTCCTGAAGCAGACGCCCGAAGTGAAAGGACGCGTTAGATTTTAAGTTGGCGGACATAACAGCTTTATAGAGCCAAACTTTACAAATTTGCTTTGAGTAAGCTCTTTTAGCATAATAAAACATAATAGACAGTATACACCACATTTGTTGATTATAACGCCATCTTGTAAATGGTTTACTAACTAAATTGTTAGATGGTTGCTATCTGCTGCTTGCTATAAGCTGGGACTTTACTTTAATATGACCCTGCGAAAAAGTTCATTATAATGTATGTAGAGGGCGGGACTAGAATATTTCTTTTGTATTTTTATTCAGGCAGTCCTCATTAAATAAATGTTGGCTTGCTTAAGCTTAAATCTCCGCCTCAAATGTAATAGACTGTTATATATTTATTCTTATAATCATTGTACATACATACATGTTTCCCCGAAGGGGTAGGCAGAGGCATATTATACGCCCGCACTTCGCCAATTACATTGTAGATCTCACGTAATAGGAGGCGAGCCTATTATAGCCGATTGTCGGGATCTGGTTCACCAGTGCCTCGTCTGTTGAAGTGCACCACTTGCAGGTGAAGTTGGCTTGGGCTCCTTAGATGTCAGTGGGATACCTACTTGTCACGAGTTTTATATTCCTCTAGCGGCCGCCCGCCACTTTGTAGGCGTAACCTACAAGTACTTTTTTTTAATCGAGATCCGCGGGAACAATCATTGAATGTCTTATTTATTTATATCTAAAATAATTTATTGATTCGGACCTTATTTTGCGGTAATCCATTGTGACCAAGTGATGGATTAAAATATCTTTGTAAGATTTCCCGCGCTACTATAATTTCCCGACAAATGGAGAAACTATTAAACACGACACGTGTTTCGCCCTTACACAGGGCATCTTCAAGTAAGATAGGAGCCTCAGAACAACGATGTCTTCTCGACCAACGCTGAAAACGCAACGCAACGCGGGAATTGTTACAAACATATTTTTAATCCATCACTTGCTTATAGCTTATTTATATCGAATCAACAGCTATAGGTTTTATGCTCTTCGATCTGAAAACGCGTTCGGCCCAGATAAGAACACAATTTCGAGTTCATCTTAAGTTGTTTTATAACAGCCGGGAGCAACTGCCATAGATATTCATACATCTGTGGCGGTGGTTATTAGGAAGTCAGTGCCTCCTAATATCCTGACAGAGGTTGAATCATAGAATAATGTTTCCCTCTGAGTTGCAGATGTCAGACGGCAATCGTTCCGTGTAATAACTGTAGTTCAGCCAAATCTGTTAGACCAGTGAGCAGACCCTGGACCCTTAGCTTAGGTCGAGGGCAACCCCTCCTTCTGCGAAGTGGTGATGTCGCAGAAGGAGGCCGCGGAGCGGGAGAGGGAGCGGGATCCGCTCTCTCTCCGGCTACGCCGTTGGCGCAGCGGGCGGGCCAGGAGGGCCCGTCAGGCAGCGCCCGGGGGGTCTTAGGCGGCGGGGGCAGGGGGGCACTGGTGCCTCGCCCCTTTTCAACAGCGGTGGGCGTCGTCTGAAGTTTTTTAGTGAAGGTCGAGGGCAACCGGAGTAATACTAGATAGATTATAAGGTATAATTATTTCTGTTGTTAAAACGACTGCAAAGACTCTGAGTCAGTGATGAACCATAAAAAGATTAAGAATATTAAAAATTTTATCAGCTACTGTATACATACGTGACTGATATTAGTATGAAAATGGCGCTAGTTACGTCACCAATATGCAGAAAATATTGATAATAAAACCTACTTAATAAAATTATTTGTATATTAATTTAACACAAATCGCAGACACGGATGCAAAGAAATATATTCATTAACTGTTAAGACTTAGTACATTATTATTTTATTTAATACATGTCACCGCTAGATGCCACGGACCCTAATTAAAACGCGCTTTCGTTTGTATGTTTCTATACCCTATTCACGTAGGCTTGAGACAAAGAGTAAACAAAGTTGACAGAGAGTGAAAATTGCGGACATAACCCGACATATAATAAAATGATACATTTCGCTGTAAACCGTTTGTACTAGCCGTACTTTTCATTTAATGGAATTATAATAAGTTCCAACTTTGGGAATCGCTACATTTTAAGGTTCTTTTATATATAATTTTTGAAATTAATTTATTTTATTTTCATAAAAATAAATATAGAAATGATGCACATTTAAATTCAATATTTTAATAACTAAATTCTGATTTTCAATTCCAAACAATAAAACCTATATTGTTTTATCAAAATTTGGCTACTTCGTTTATTATTTTGGCTAATTTTATAATTTAAAGTTAAAAGTGACACATTAAAAAACCTTTTTTGTTATTTGTTTACATTTTGTCTCAAGGCGAAGTGCATCACGTATAAATATATACATGTGTTCCTCTTATATATTGAATCGTAATGTCTTTGTCCTCTTGCCGAATTTGAGATGGTTGGTACCGATTTAGTACATTAACTGCACATAAACGGTGCGTATAAGAATTAGTTACCTATTAAAATTTTGAACACGTATGTGGGAAGTCCAATGGCATTCAGCTCTATGCAGCTGTATCAGTCAAATTGATTAGATTGCTGTACTGCATAGAGCTGATAGCTGGCCGCGCTGGGTATCAAGAAGCATCACCATATGACGCAGTAGCGTTACTAAAAAGACATTAAATGAGATACATTACCAAAGATATATTACCAAAGATATATTTGAGCGAGCCTATTGCTGCTTACCGGATACTTTTAAGTTCTCCAGAGCCTCGGTCGATGTTCAGCAGGTGCACCGTTTGCAGTTGAGAATACAGATCTTAGTAGGGTCTTGGTTACGTAACTGTGTGATTAGGCCACGATCAACCGTGACCCCGCGGTAGAAGACCTGACTGGAAAGATATATTACCAAAGATATAATTAAACGATAGATCACGCAAATGCATGTACTTCGCGTGTCTGAACCCCGACGAATCGTCTTGGTAGGTAGGTAAATATTTAGCCTCAATAACACAATCTGGTTCGCAATAGAGATTTAATATCATTTCCCAGAAGCCCCAATAATACACTACTATAGATCTGCCATCATTCCGATTCGTATTTTATCATAATATTATATGATACGGGGAACAGGTATTTTTTTACTGAGCAAAAGAAAAAAAATATTTATGTAAAAAAGTACTTATCAAAGCACCATTTTTTGAAACATATTTTTGTAAAGTACATAATGTGTTATGATCAGAGGTCGGAATTAGGTAGAGTTATTCATGTACTTACACTGATTTCACACAGCGAAAGAATATAGTGGATATGCCTCAAATCCCGGGATTTATTTTAAAGAATAGAAAAAATCCCGTTACTTTTTAATAAAAAGTTATTTACTTTTACTTTTTTAATTTGTTTTATTTGTCTATTTATGATGTTTTTATTATTATTTATTTGTAATATTGTTAGCCACACGGGATTGTCCATTTGAAATCCCGGGAAGGTCCACATTAATATCAACATTTCGATGCAAGTACATAAATAACTCTACCTAATTCCGACCTCTGGTTATGATAAATACAACTATCACCGCCACTTACAGCCCGCGTGCGTCTGTTGTTGTTTTTAAATACTGTAACATGAACAATATCACGTATAAAATATTTATCATCAGCGGCATCACTATCGATGAATCGGTTTAGATTTCTCGTCAATAAATATCGGCAGTACAAGTATCTTATTTATTTTTAATTATTTAAATAACTACTTTTCACAAATGCTGCGCGAAACAATAGTGCATGCTTAGGTGTCCACGGAAGATCAGCGTCGTGACAGCTGTACAATTATCCTACAGTGTGCTGAAGGGAACCCCGCTTCAGTACATAGTATAATAATATGTATTAATGCAAGTGATGGAATAAAAATACCTTTGTAACAATTACCGCGCAACTATAATTTCCCGAAAAACCGAGAAACAAATTAACACGCTCGTTTCAGCGTTGTCCGTGAAGACATCGTTGTTTTGAGGCTGATATCTTACCTGAAGATGCCCTGTGTAAAGGCGAAACACGTGTCGTGTTAAATTGTTGCTCGATTTTCCGGGAAATGATAGCTGCGCGGGAGTTGTTACAAAGATATTTATAGTCCATCACTAGCTTACAAAATGATTTGCGAATAGTAATGTGTGAATCAATAAATTATATGTAATAATGTTGTTTTTTGCAACTATAAATTTAATCGATTCTTTTTTTTTCTCTGTCCTTACTATGTTTATTTGTACTGAATACATTTATTTTCATTCTTACTTTCTTTCTTTCAATGCCGTCACAGTAGATGTTGAAAAGTCAGCACGCTGGCATGCAATACGAATCGTGATACCTACTTGCGTTACGTTTTGTATATCTACATATATCTGTGAATGATATATTATAAAAATTATATACAATACTATTACCAATGTAGTATATATACTGAGGCCAATGGACCTTGCGCATACTACGGGGCGACTAAAAGGAATTTTTAAACGATTTCTGTGCATCGGTAACCTAAAATAAATATATGGGAAATCATAAATAAAGATCCAAAAAAGCGAAGCACTTATATCTCTGCGGTGGTCGAAAACGACCACCGAGCACTGCAGAGGAGTGGGCAGGGGCATATTAATAATATATTATTATATTATTCGCCCACATTTCGTCAATTATATTGTTGCCACGTAATAAGTGCATTAGCACCTATTGCTGCTTAACGGGAACTTTTAAGTTCGCCAGAGCCTCGTTCAATGTTCAGCAGGTGCAGGTGATCTCGTTCCAGGAATGGCGTCAGGTCAGATCCTAGGTCTCCCGAGAAATTAGGCTTCGGGCATAGGCATATATAATAGGTTGGGGAAAAAGTCTTTTCGTATTTTTGTATGAAAAGTCAACACATTTTTTTCAAAGTTTATTTACATTTATTTACAATATATATGTACCGTTTTGTTGAATAACTTTCTGCCATTTTGTGGGCAGAGACATTATCCCGTTACTGTAGAAACTTTGGGACTTCTGATCAAAAAAACGGGACAAATAGTTTTGGCAGTCCTCTCTTGAGGTCAACCTTACAGAACCTAAAGAATTCTGCAGAGACCGAAACAGGTGAAAATCTGAAGGCGCAAGGTCAGGGCTATATGGTGGATGCACTAGGACCTCCCAGTCGAACTCTCTTAATTTTTGCTGAGTGGCTAAAGATGTGTGTGGTCTAGCGTTATCGTGATGAAAGACCACACCCTTCCTGTTGATCAATTCCGGCCGTTTTCTCTTGACTGCTTCCTTTAATCTCATCAGTTGCTGGCAGTAAAGATCAGAATCGATGGTTTTGCCGGGCGGTAAAAGCTCATAATAAACAATGCCCTTCTAATCCCACCATACACACAGCATCACCTTATTTCGTGTTAGGCCAGGTTTGGCCACAGTCTGTGAAGCCTGGCCAACTTTCGACCACGACCTTTTTCGCACGTTCTTGTCGTACGTGATCCACTTTTCATCGCCAGTTATCAATCTCTTCAAAAACGGCTCGGTTTCATTACGTCTCAATAATGAATCGCAAATGAGTACACGGTTCATTAAGTTTCTTTGAGTGAGCTCGTGTGGCACCCAAATATCGAGCTTTTTTGTATAACCAGCTTTCTTCAAATGGGTCAAAACTGTTTTGTGGTCAATTCCCAGTTCTTCAGCTACATCGTAACTACTAATATGCCGATCTTGCTCCACTCTTTCAAAAATGGCGTCCATTTTATTCGTAACAGGGCGACCAGAGCGAGGTGCATCTTTAACATCAAAATTTCCGGACTGAAAACGTTTGAACCAAATTTGTGCTACTCTTACTGACACTGCATCAGGTCCATAAACATCACAAATTTTTTTCACTGCTTGAGTTGCATTTTTGCCTTTTTTATAATAAAATTTTAAAATGTATCGAATTTCTTCATTAGATTCACTCATTTTAACGGAGAGAAAAACAAATGAAAAATAGCGGGAAACAACTTTTTTTTATTTTTTTCTTTTCTTTATAATGGAACCTTTTTAATGTTACCAAAACCAGCCAGACACAAATAGTACAGTCAAAAAAAATTTATAATAAGTTTATACCTACGTTATGCGAAAAGACTTTTTCCCCGACCTAATATGTAGTTTATTAATAACACATATTTAATTCTATGTAAGTTTATACGTTTTCTTATTCGTACTGCCTCATACTTTTCTGATAACCCAAAGGTTAACTGGTAGAGAATGCCTTGCAGCATTAAGTTCGCCTTTAGTACATTTTAATTTAAATTTTTGCGATAAAGTTTAAATAAATAAAATAAATAGGCCTTGGCATCCGATGGCCAAGCATGCAGCGGCGCCAAGCCACGAGGGTGCTCGCGAGGCTTTCGCCCGATCCAACATCGTCCCGCCAGGCTACCCACGAAGGCTTCAATGCTCTCTAGGTTTAAGTCCCTTGCGATCGTGGCATTCCTCAACAAGCAATGAGCTCGGACGATGCGCGGAGGGTGGCGTACTGGAACACCTCTAGCTTTTTACTTCCAGGTGGGCGCAATAAGCGAAGCAGTCATGCTAGCAAAGGAGGCGGTGGAACGAGAGAGGCAGAGTGCCTCTCGTCACGGATCCAGCCGCCCCGGTGGACGCCCGAGACGTCGGGAGCCGCGAGACGACTCCCGGCCACCGTAGGCGCCGCCCGTCCGACTTACTAAAGGCGACAGGCCGCGTCGACGGCGCCCGTGTTCCACGCGCGCCTCAAAGAGATGTTAGCACTCTGAGGGGCCCCCAGGGCCAAGCATGCCAGGGTTGCGTGACTGTTCGAAAGGGTTACCTTGGTGTTACAGGCTCAAGAAGAAACATGGATGGTTTTTAATCAGTAAAAGTCTGACACACCCTTCCGCTTCACCCACAGCGGAAGACGGTCATTTGATGAATATCTATACAAAAAAAAAAGGTGGGCCCAGTAAAGCGTACTAGGCTGGTGTTGCGTAAGTTATCAGGGGTCTAATGTAGAGCTTATAGACCCGAGTTTCCTTATCAAAGCGAGCGTCGAGTTGAGCTCTTGTCGCAAGAGATATCGCGCGGTGTTGGTCTTCCCGATAGTCTTCGCAACGTGAGTGCTCAAGCTTAGGCCACGATCAATCGTAGATGACCTGACTGGACCATTTGACGTTTTGTCCGTGCAGGTGGAGTACTGGGAATTTGAAGAGGTGGCGGAGATTTAATTTCTATACATAATAAGCATTTCCTAATTATTTCAAAATCCTACTATTCAAACAGGCTTTTACAGGCATGTGGAAGCTTCCATGACTTATTGCAATATTCTTAACCTATCTATCCGCAGGTTCAACATAGTCTATCTCAGCATAAAAATGTATCAAACAGACGGACATAACTTTTACATGAATGATATCAGTAAAGATTGTTATATTAATCCCATCATTAATTAATTCTTCTGATAAACGATAATTATATATAAAAGCACATAACGAAATGAGTATTGATAAGTGATTGTTGATAATATGGTGCAGTTTTCTTTATTGGCCGTGCTATTAATTGCAGGTAACAATTTATTTTTTAATTATTTATCATCTCATCATAGGGTCACCCCCCCACATCTACGGGGTGATGGGCAGCTGCTTCATTCCCGCAACAACCCGCCTTCCCAGCGTGATGATTATTACTATGCCGGTTTAGTATTATCCCGGTTGCCTTAGACTCAGCTAAGAGACCAGGGTCTGCTTATGTTCTATTCAAATTTGGCGAAATTTCTGTGATGTTTAATCTTCTACATACATACATTAATTAACGCCTGTTTCCCCGAAGGGGAAAATACACCTCTATGGTTGAATGCGCTTTAGGGTTCAATGTTTTACCTTCTATATTATGTTATATGCTTATGCTCATATTATAAAGTTAAAGAATTTGTTTCTATGGTTGAACGCGTAATACTCAGGGACTTGAATTGTTGAAATGGCTAGAATGGGATTGTCCATTAATTTAATAAGGCTATGTAACATACAAATGGGAGTGGAGCATTATTAGCGAGGTAACATGTGCCAATCTAAATAGGTACTTTATCGTACTTCAAATTTATTTTCACTTGCCTTAACGAAGGAACTTAAGCCACGCGCTTATCCACCTACATCATTAAAATAATCTTTGACGAAGCAAATCTTCTATATTTAAGACTTAACATGTTGAAGCATAATTAATGTGAGACAGTAATTATCAATCATGCTGGTCTTATAGTTTAAGACAACTTTTCCGGGCAACCCTTTGCAAAGAAGCAAAAAATAATAGACTGACTAAGATATTACTGGTTTGGCCGACATATATATCATGGGGCTCTTCAAGAAGGACGTGATACGGTGACCACTTTTCTCCAGGTGGGCTGCATGCTTGAGTGCTACCTACCTATCGGTACAAAAAAAGTTATAAGTAAATATTTCATATATCCATCGTCATCACTGGTTTGGCCGACATATATATCATGGGGCTCTTCAAGAAGGACGTGATACGGTGACCACTTTTCTCCAGGTGGGCTGCATGCTTGAGTGCTACCTACCTATCGGTACAAAAAAAGTTATAAGTAAATATTTCATATATCCATCGTCATCACTGGTTTGGCCGACATATATATCATGGGGCTCTTCAAGAAGGACGTGATACGGTGACCACTTTTCTCCAGGTGGGCTGCATGCTTGAGTGCTACCTACCTATCGGTACAAAAAAAGTTATAAGTAAATATTTCATATATCCATCGTCAGTCGAATTTTCAAACTCCGAAAATTAAAAAAAAAAAAACTTTTAATGCCATCTAGTGTAAAATTTCGAGATAGAATTAATAGAATATCCCCGAAGTCCTATAAACTAATTTTTAATTTATTATTAACGAAATGCAATAACACTTAAATAAATTTATAATAAACGCTAGTCCCACACCCCCTTTTGGTCCCTCTTTGGCCGGAAGGCAGTGGGTAAATGCATTATGTTACCGACCGAAAATAAAACGTAATAGCGTTCTGCCTTTCCAGACGGTAGGGGGTCTCTCTCCCCCCCCGAACAGGTCTCCACCTTGGCGTGGTGGGGGGGCTGAGTACCTCCCGGAGGCCGGGAAAAGGTAACACCCAGAGACCGACGACTCTGGGTGCCCTTAGTACTGACTACCGGGGAGGAAGCTAAGAGGGACCTGTGGAGGGCGCAGCGGGCGGGCCAGGAGGGCCCGCTCAGCAGCGCCAGGAGGGTCTAGGCAGTGGGGGCAGGGGGCCCTGCTGTCTAACCATGGACCCTCCGGGAAGTCGGCCACATACGCTATGGCCGCACGGGGAGGTAGGAGGGGCGCGTCCACTGCGCCACTCTGAGGAGGTCCTCCCGGTTTTGGTACGGGGGACGTTGGCCGCAGGCGGGGCGTCAGAAGCTACAACCCAGGTACTGGCCCCCGTCTCTCACTCAACAAGCGGCGGGCGTCGTCGGAAGATTTTTAGTGGGTATTACCGCTGGCAGTCTTGTCTGCCGGTGGTGAGTCCCACACCCCCTTCCGGTCCCCCTTTGGCCGGAAGGCAGTGCGTAAATGCATTATGTTACCGACGTAAAAAAAAAGGGGGTCTCTCTCTCTCTGTAATTGGTATCTCATCTCTGAGGATCGTGATCAGCGAGGGGTCCATATCGGGGTCGGACGATTTGCCTCCATCCTCCTGTCTAGCGCCTCCCTGTCGACAGACTACGTAGAGCTTGGAACACGACGAGTTCTTTACTTTATCGGTTCATCATGTTGGTAAGCAACCTTGTGGTCGCTTGCCTTCAGTGTTCCCAACAGCAATCAGCTGTTAGAGACTTTCGTCGCCTCTTGGCATGGTGTGGCCATAATATAACCGAATGCGCTGGGAGCACACAGTTGACAGCTTAAAAACATTAGTTCAGTTCAGTTCAAATCTTTTAATTCCACTATACATATTATTTGAAAACGTCAAAAATAAATATTAACATAAAAACAATCGAAATATGATTACACTGAAATCACAAAGCTTGTATTCACTTAGTAAAAAACAAAAAATATTTAAATGTAAGTGAATCTAAGTGCCAGTTCCGAGCCACCGCTCTGTAAGAAGAACTAGCAAAAAAACTCACAGGCTATTTTAAATGTATCCATTGGGTTAATTACAATCTTCATTTGTCTGTGACCTTATAAAATGCGATATAATATAACATTAACAATATTCATGTTCTAAGTCATTTTTATTAGAATAGCCTGTATGAAACGGCAGTTTGATTTCAAGCATTTTTATCTGCCATATAGTCTTTGATAGAATAGTATCCCTTTGAAGATAGCTTGCGTTTCATTGTTAATTTAAAATTATTTAGGCTTAATTGCTGTATATTGCTTGGGATTTTATTGTAGAATCGTACACATTGACCTTTAAAAATTTGTTAATTATTTGGAGCCTAGTGGCAGGTACAGCCAGTTAATGCTTATTCCTTGAGTTTAGGTTATGTATATAGCTTTCTTACTAAATTGATCAATATTCTTATGTACATAGGCATATACCAAACAAATTAACCCGATACTGTCAAAATACCAATCTCTTCAATTTTTTCCCTTAGTGAATGTCGAAATGGTAGATTATAAATTGCTCGAATAGCACTCTTCTGCAGTACAAAGATAGTTTAAAAAATCTGCGGCACAACCCCACAGATGAATACCATACGACATAACACTATGGAAATAGCTACGATAAACAAGTCTAGCTGTTTCAGCGTCTGTTAATTGGCGAGTTTTCTTTACCGCGAATGTTGCAGTGCTGAGTATACTCGACAATTTACCAATATGTGGGCCCCATTGCAGCTTAGAATCTAATGTAACACCCAAAATTTTGGCGGTATCCACAAGGGTCAACAACTCATCTTACTTTATTTTAATAGTGGTGTTTACTTATCTGCCGTTAGGCGTCACGAATTTAATACATTTCGTTTTAGCCTAATTTAATAACAGATTTTGACGTCAAACCAGTGCACCACCTTTGTATAGTACGAGTATATCAGTATAGTGATCACCGGCAAGATGCTTAAGAAAACACAGAAGCGCTTGATTTTGAAGTGGTAGGAAAATGGCCATATATCCAAGAATACGGAATGCGGAGATACGAGCATTCCATATTATCTTACTAATAATAATCTCTGTTATTTCCCTAGGTTCCTGCTATGCCACTTCCGGGCAATCCAGGATAGTTGGCGGGGTTCCAACTACCATAGAGAAGTACCCCGGGATTGTCCAAGTGGAAGTCTTCGCTTCTTTCAGCTGGCTCCATCACTGCGGTGGAAGCATTATCAATGAACTGTATATACTGTCTTCAGCACACTGTTATGCGTAAGTATTGGTAACCCTCCTCAATGACATGTATTGAGTATGCTATTGTCATCGTCACTTTAACATCTTTAGGTTACATACATTTGACTGACATAAATTTACTGTCATGAGAAAATTTCACCCTCGCATCATTTTTGAAAATTCACATCAGTTTAACCAGTATTAATCAACCAATATTAAACCGTGACTGTCCAGTTTTAGTGGTCCACCTATAATAACATACATACAACATACAACGAAAGTTGTTCTAAAAGTTAACGGCTTACAAAGATAGGACAGATCGTACATCTAGTTCTTAAAAGACGTAAATGTCAGAAAAGACAGATGTGGGGCGTCCCTAAGAAGGCTTAAGGGCTACCACATTAGTCAGAGGGTCAGGTTTAATTGTAAAACTGATATCTTAGCATTTAGATACTTGCATTAAGAGTCATATCGTTTTTCTTGCAACATGCACCAACATTATCAAGGTCATTTTGAAGAAGGGCCACGTCTGACTTATTTTACATGGATTTATATTTTTTTTTAAAGTCGTCAGCAAATAAAGAGACTATCTGTGATTTATAAATGCCATTGGTCTTAGATGGGATCCCTGTAGAACGTCACACACAGACATAGCGCACATAAGCTCCCGACACTAAGTGAATTCACAACAACGATCAGTGGAGTTTTATGTAAATTAGACTCAAACCAATTAAATAGTGGGTCCCCAAAACCACTAAGCTTAAGTTTTAACCAAAAGATTTGATTGTTGACTTTGTCGAATGCGCGGAAGAAATCAGTATAGAGTGCACCGCATCTACTTGTCGAACCTCATGGGACACAGCGAATAAAAATAATGCAAGATATTTGTGCTATATCCGGCTTAATTATTATTAAAGCATTACTAAAGCCGGGTTGGCAAAGCTGCACGGCTTGTTAGTGTAGTTCACATAATATATTCATTAAATTTTTTATTATATATTTCAGGTTCTTGCCTTCAATATTGTTCCGCGTTAGAGCTGGAGCTACATACCGCGGCGTAGGTGGAGTCACCAGCTCATTCGCGAACATCAACAATCATCCAACATTCTCTGTTTTCCGGCTAGAGGCTGATATCACTTGCGTGAGGCTGGCGACACCTCTTGTCTTCAATGATGTCATACAGCAAACTCCCATCGTCCCCCAAGGTTACGAGGTTGCTGATTTGCAATCAGTGGTCTTCGCTGGTTGGGGACGACTTGAGGTTGGTGTATTTTGGACTATGCTTTAATATACTACGTCAATACATAATCTCAAGCTACATTTCGTTTTGGTTGTGGAGAAACTTTGCATTAACCATTAAAAGAGATCAAAATAGTTACTTGTCTTAGTAGGAGACAAAACTCTCGACCTATTGATGTCATGCTCCTAGAATTTAGCGAAATGATTGTATTTTAATATAAGTCTGAGTAGTCAATTAAGGCAATAATATATTTTCTAGTGTCTATGTGAGCAAAGCGCTAGTTCCACCTCTTATCGTTGACACGTTTCATCCAAAGAAATTAGTGCTTACAATAAAGTTTGCCACAACTATATGTATCCCTTGTGAATAGTTTGATTAAGCCCACCCTAAATGGGACATATAGACGTGAGAGAGTGTGTAAAATAAGTTTATTTATAAAAAGATTACAAGGGGAACTTTTTAAAGAAACGTCGTAAAGTAAATATCTGTTAGTTGACAGACATTATTTGCAGCTTGTAGCCATCTTCTGGTAAGCTGTGACTGTAGTCCAGGTTTAATAACATTCGCTAAAGCCTAAAGTTCTTTTATGAGAGCCATTTACAATACGCGGCATGATTGTTAAAACATAAACTTGGATGCACAGTAACACATTAACGGTTTTCAATCGAAGTTCAGCATGGGGGTTAGCGCTAAGCATTAGTAACGCGTTGAAGCTACACTCACGCTCATAAGCTTAGTCACTTACTGTTCCATTCTTTGTTTTGTCTTCGATAGTATTTGCATAGATAATATTTGTGTAACTTACGCGTCGCTTACTACACTTACTATGTTGCTTTAGAAACTTTAATAATTTTGTTGAATTTTTTGGATTCCAGTTTGATGGTGTCCAGCCTGATGTTCTTCAAGAAGTGGAGGTCTTGACCATCAACAGAGATTTATGCCAACATCAATATGCCACAGCCCCTAATCCTGCCACTGTTTCACAGACCATGATCTGCACTGGCATACCCGGTGTTGGTGGAAAAGGAGTTTGCCAGGTTTGTTCTCATTTTCTTTTTGAAATATAAATATCTTAAACGTGTCGTGTGATACCGGCCGGGAATAATTCCACCTCAGTCATCTCATGGGGAGTCGTAAGAGTCGTAGAGAAAATCAACCGGATGATGGGCAGCAATAGAATATACTTATTGGGAAAGCTGATGTTTAGCAGTGGACTTTATAAGGCTGATATGATGGTTATATAAAAGAAAGACGGGTTTGCTCGTATACTTTTGACTCGAGGACGGCTGGACCGACTTTTTTGGTTTATGATTTAACTTTTAGAACGAGGACGACTGGACTTATTGGATTTGTCTCTGTCGCGAATAGCATAAGTACTATTGATAACTTTGGAATATTCACGAAATAAATAATTAAGAGAAAACATATTTTTACTTACAAAATATTTGTAGGTATAAAACCTGTCAAATTATAATATCGTCGATATGCTAATCTCTTCCCTCCAGTTAAAGAAAAGTTACGAGTCGACAACATATAGTGTCCACAATATTCGAATAAAATCATACATTTAGTTTAGCTAATTTGTGACTGGGCATTCACGGATTATTAGGTGGTGTGGCTTTCGACGGGTCTCTAGTTAATATTGTTTTATCTGATAGTAGTAATGAAGTTTCAATTATCAAAATTAAATTCTGCGACCTAAAAGGCGACTAAAAAAATATGGGAGGACCAATCTTCTTGTAGGTAGATCACAGAATGACTTGTGTTAAGAAGTTACAGACCCAAAATCAAAGAGTATTGTTGATTAGTTAAGCCTCATGACTTGCAGAACAACATTAACATACGGTGACCAGATCTAGCGGTACCGTGGCCGGCCAACTGGTCGACGACTGATTTTTAGCCTTTAAAAAGCATTATCTTGACGACTCGGTGTTCCCCATTCATAACAATAATAACCATGTCTAAATTTCCAGGGTGATTCTGGTGGTCCCTTGTACTACGAAGGATACGTCGTGGGCATTATTTCCTGGGGTGAAACATGTGCCAACACTACCTACCCTGACGTCTCCACGAAGGTGTCTTCATACACAAACTGGATAGTCGATGTTGCAATATAGTTTTATTAATACAATAGTAATTATAAAAACAATAATTATGTTTTTCATTGTGTTAATTTGCTTGTAATATCTCTGGTGTTACAGGCGTCATTAAACTGCGGTATCCACTTTATGCTTTACTTTATGTTGTTCATGGAATTTTGCTGGTAGAATTTATATTACTAACTTCACTTATTGAGAATTTCTGTAATACAAACGTTAAAGCATACAAACAGTTTATTATCAACTGAACTTAAAACAAGCACTATTATTATGAAGCTGCGATTAGAAATATCGTACGATCGAAATGATTAAACGAATGTACATTATAGATAAGACACCATGTTACACGTGAAAGCAATAAAAATAAATAAGTAAGTGATTAAATCCATAATTTATCTAAGTATTGTAAATTATATAGAATAGAACAATATCAGATAATCTATGTCTCTAACTGGGAAATAAGGACATACAACATTTAATTACTTTATTACGTTTTTAGGTGAACCAACAGCTTGATAAATTTCATAAATTTAACATATAATCACAGAAAGACAATTGTTATAGGATTCCACTGATAGAAATAGTATCTCATAATATAAACCCTAATTTATCTTTATAAATAATAAAGTCCGTAATGAATTCGAATAAGAGCATTGCAGTAATCTGTTATAGATAGCGCTGAATCCGAGATGATGATCAAGATCAGTTAGATCACCAGATTTGAGTGTTTATTACCATCTGTTACCAAAAATTACAGATACAAAATGAGGAACCGTTTAAAGAGCCAACATAGACCTAAAAACATTTTATGTCAGAAAAATATGATCAGGCAAAAAGAAATATGTGCACAGCTTGGAGGACCCCATTTAAAAAAATGGATCGAACAATTTGGTCTTCTAGTTTTGAGCTAAGAAGTACCAAAAAGGCAAAATTAAAAGACTAAGTTGATACGCTCAAAACGCTAGGAAACTCAGTAAGTGTTTCAATACACACCACAGATATTGGCGACATTTATCGTATGAGCACGAAGCCCTCTGAATAAAATGAACCCATAGTAACTGAGCTCACGAGTGTTCTTGTGTGCTATTTAAACCTACAATAACAGTCACAAAGATAACTGACTAAACAATGGAAGTCCTTGTTCCGGGGGAACCGCTACACCCATATTTGTAACTGAAAGCCTGACATATAAAACGAGAAATTTCAATTTATTAATATACGTTTATACGCTATTGCAAGAAATAAAAGTTCTGCTTTTTGCTCGACAAAAAATGAGAAATTTTACATTCGAAAGCAGAAAGCATGCTATTAATTCGAGTGGTCCATTAAAATATTATTCCTTGTCGGATGCGTATGTGTTGGAGTGCGGAGTGAGACAATGGGGATTGTCCTCTCCAAAGCTCTTTAATATGTACGTCGATGATCTTATCGTGGAGCTGAGCAGCATGCATGTTGGTTGTCGAATAGATGGCATTAGCGTAAACAACATTAGCTATGCGGACGATATGGTGTTGCTCAGCCCTACGGTGGGGGGTCTCAATGAAATGCTGAAGGTTTGCGAGTCTTATGCTGCTAGTCATGGGATAACGTATAATGTAAAAAAGACAGAATACATGGTCTTTGAGGCCGCTGGTATATGTCCCGACAACAAAACTAATATTACACTAAATGAAAGTAAAATAAAACGTGTGAAGAAATTTAAATATTTGGGACATATCTTGACGAGCGACCTCAAAGATGATGAGGATATTGAAAGAGAGCGGAGGGCTTGAGCGGTTAGGGGTAACATGTTGGCTCGCAGATTCTCTCGATGTACAGAGGACGTAAAGGTGACGCTCTTTAAAGCATACTGTCAAAACCTGTACACGGGATATCTGTGGGTAAAATACACCAAAAAATCGCTGGAAACCCTGCGAATCCAGTACAATAATGTCTTTAGGCTAATGTTGGAGCTGCCTCGTTTTTGCAGTGCGTCAGGGATGTTTGCCGAGTATCAAACTGACGGTTTTGATGCCGTCATACGCAAAAAAACGAGTTCCCTGATCACTAGAGTGAGAAACAGTCCAAATAGCATCCTGAAGACATTAGCGGACCGATTCACATCGCCGCTCTGGAAGTGCTTTGTGCGGAGAGTGGTGAACATGGGAACATACCCTCTCACGTGATCATCACCCTTAGCACTTTGCATATAATTTTTATTTTTTATGTTTATTTTTAATTTAAATGCCTATCTTGTTACTAACTATAGATATTAAGCAACCTTACTAACACAATATGGATTTATGGTCTGAAATAAAGAATATTTTATTTAATTTAATTTAATTTAATTAAATGGTTCTGAAGAACCTTCATGAAAATTTACTAATAAGAACTATTAATTAGTATGCTGATTGCTTTGGTAAAGATTTTATTGGTATATTCATAAGTAAATTTGTAACTGGCGGGAGGAAAACCAAACTTGACTATTATCTTGCCCGTTCTTTTACGATCAAGCACCCGCCCGCAGTGAATAAGCTCGTTAAATTTTAAGTTTGACCTTTTTAAGAGCTCTATTGAGTCAAACTTGAATAAATGATTTTGACTTTACACTTTTACATCACAATTAATATTAACACTAAAGTAAATAAACAATTTTATAGACTATATGAGTTGATAAATATCAAACTCCGGTATGTCCACCCTATAAAAAATTTTGACATTTGTTCTATAAAATATAGCGAACAAAATTGTCTTTCGATCACTTTTATTCATTTACAAATATGTCCACATTTTTACTATAAAAACACTGTCAAAAGGTTCGGTTTACTTTCAAAAGCCAGTAGGTCCAAATGGTCATTTGCATCAAAATGATGTATGTCCGAACAAGCCAATCAGCGTCAAGCAGTCGGCCATCCATGGCCGCCATTACCGTTTTAGAACTCACGCGCGTGTATTGTTGATTGCAATTTAAATTCATTTTAATTGTTTAAAACAGTAAAAATGAGCTCAAATATCCAAAATGTTGAGCCTGATAAAGCTCGTAAGAGGAGTAACATAAAGACTCAGCAAAAGAAAGCAGACAAAAAGCAGAAATTGTAAGTAACGTTGCTGTTATTGTTTTAAATGGGTGCTTAGCCAGGGCCGAACTCCGCGATGGGTGGGATTATATTTGGGTACCCGCTATTGTTCCAAAGTTTACAAATAGCTATTGCACGCAATCATATGAAGAATATTGTGGCTCTCTTCGATGAAAGAATTCAGATTATATTAGTAGTATATTATCTCATAAAGAGCCGCATACAACTTGACATACAAATTAGTATGGATAATAATTTGTGAACAAGTCTGTGTTTAACAGTGGGAGATTTAGGCTTAAAACCTATCTTTAAATTTCATATAAATAATAAAATGGATCGAGTTAGTAAACGGAATTATTTTTTTATGTGTTGCGAGTTTGCGAGCTTGGAATAGAAGCTACAATTTTAGCAGGATTCTATTGTACAGCAATATTAAAAAAGGCTTCCTTAATTTATTCAAATTCGAGCGTCCATGTTGCAATATTATATTAATGTTAAATTATTTACAGGTATTCAGCACTGGGTTTACCAAAAAAACCACCTTGCAGACATAACTCCAAAAGCCTAAAGTGTATGTTACTCACAAGTAGAGACTTATTTTACTTTCATAAGAAACTTTATGTTAGTACTTCAAAAAATGAGCAAGACAATTATATCATAAAGCATATGACTGTAACAAAAGTGAAACGCAATCGGCCCAGAAAAGGGATTAAAAATCAAAGATCTTTTTCAGTAAAATTTTTCATACCCAATTCTTTTACTAGTGTTCCAGTGCCAGTATGTAAAAAGACTTTCTTGGGGGCTACTCGACTTAAGTCGTCCAGGATCGAGGGAGTAGCTAAGAGGCATTTTAGTACTGGTGGGTTGGCCAAAGAAAATAGAGGAGGCGACAGGAAACAATTTGCTTTTGCATCAAAAAGAGAAGCAGTGACAAAATTTATAAAAAGTTTTACGCCATTAGAATCCCACTATTGTCGAGACCAGATAAAAGTCCGCCAATACCTTGAACCCGGGTTAAATATAAAAAAAATGTATGAAATGTACAACGACCAGGCTCTACCGGGATTCGGCGTCACACATAGTTTTTTCAGAAAAATATTTAACACACGATTTAATATCGGATTCGGTAGCCCGAGGAAAGACGTATGTTCTCTGTGTCTCGAACTTACAGAAAAAATTAAAATTGAGAAGTCACAAGCCAAAAAACAAGAATATATGATACAGCATAGAATTCACAAACTGCGTGCAAAACATTTTTATAAAATGTTGCAAGACGAAGATCCCGACCTGAAAATATTCTCATTCGACTGCGAGAAAAATCTTCCGCTACCGAAGATACCAGACCAAGCAACGTATTATGCCCGACAACTTTATTTATATAATTTTACAGTCGTAATTGGCTCTTCGCATACAACCTTAATACCTAAGAATGTCCAAGCGTACATTTGAACTAAAGATGAAGCAGCTAAGGGTTCAAATGTGATTTGCTCAGCCTTGTATCATTGTATGAATACAACAGACCTAACTGGTGTTAAAAAAATAAGGCTCGTTTCAGACGGCTGTGGCGGGCAAAATAAAAACTCGATAATCATATGCATGGTTATGAAATGGCTGCTTGAGACAACCACCAATATCATAGACATTGAAATGATTTTTCCCGTGACAGGCGATTCTTTCTTGCCCGCCGATAGGGTGTTCGCATTAACAGAAAGAGTTATTATGAAAAAAGAGAATATTATCAAGCCCAGCGAATATGAAGACGTTATTCAAGAACACGCAACTATTCACAAATTATCGACTGAAGTACCAGTATATGACTGGAAAGAAAAAACTAAAGAGTTCCTCAAAGCGACGCAATCTTGGCATTTCCAAATCAGCAAATGTAAGAGAATTATATTCAAGAAAGTCAATAGACATACAATTCGCGTTTGCGGTGAAATTTCTTACAGAAATGACCTTTGTGACAAACAATCTTTGACAAAACGCGGAAAGAGACTGAATGAGCTCTCACTGAATTCAATCCCAACTGGAGTTCCGGTAAAAGCAGCTAAACTAAATGATGTGACGAAGCTCTTGGAAAAACATTATGGGAATGAATGGCAGAACTTTGAAAATTTATCTTATTATAAATATGTGCTTACAAGAGACAACGAATCAATGCTTAGTGATTCAGAAAGTGTGGTAGATCCCGGAGACATGGAAAACGTAGAAATTACAGATTTCGTGTAATTAAAATAAATAAATTGCTTTTATTTTAATAGTTTAGTTTTAGTTGTGATTAGTTTAAGCCAAAAAGCTAACTAAATTTTCAATAAATAAAATGATAAATAATTTCTTATTATTGCTTTCATTTGAGTACATACAAAATTTTGTGGTACCTACTTTTAAATAATAAAAGAGGCCAGAAGCCCTGGATAAGTAATCCAGGGCTTACGGGGGCGACGCTTATAAAACATTTATTTGTATTTACTAATAATAGTGTAGTATATCGTAAGTGATCTATTTTGTTTTCTACTGCGTGGGCCACGACTGCTGGCATTTAATTTTTTGCTTCCCTGAGTTCGGACCCTAGTATCAGTCAATGACAGGTCTGTTCAAAATCAGGTAAGTCCAACTGTGCATTTTTTTCAAAATGCAGTATGTCCACTGATGTAGTTCAAAACCTAGTATGTCCAAACCAGATTTAGCAGTTATAGCATATTTTTCTACCAACATGTTATATACAAATGTTGCCAGGGATTTAAAATCAGCAAGTAAGATAAAATAAACCTTAAGCTTTTGTTAAAACGATAGATTGTACGAAAAAAATAAAATGCTTCATATCTCCTTTTCACTTATCAAGGACATATTGGCGTTATATACTTCACCGCATGAAATTTAGAGGCTTTCATTGCTGCATTATTACATCTTCGTGCCCTGATATGTGCATGATATTATTTTTTATTTTAAATACCGCTTTCGGTTCCTAGGGTTTGGCGTCAAAAGACGAAGTGGAGCGTTTTTAGGCTTAATATGCAGTTTCCGCAATGATATCCCTTTTTAGGTCTGTATTGGCTTTTTAAACGGTTTCTCTTTTTGTATCTGTATTTTTTGGGTACATTACTTAATTCTGATGATCGAACTGATCTTGATCAGGTAACTGTCTCGGAATCATCGTTATCTAAAATAGATTACTGCAATGGTCTTATTTAGGATGTATTAAATTTTTGATATAATCACGCAGCATTATCGCAGTGTGGCTTGTAACTTTGACGAATTCAAAAGTCAAAAAAGTCAAAAATACTTTATTTCATAAACTATTACATAGTACTTGAAAACGTCAAAATTATAAAAAAATAACAAAAACAAACAAAATATAACTATACTAAAATCACGAAGCTTAGATTCACTTGCAACCAAACAATTTAAAAAAACAAAAAATATTTGTGTAAGCGAATCTAAGTGCCAGTTCCGAGCCACCGCTCTGTAAGAAGAACTGGCAAGAAACTCACAGGCTATGCTCTTTTAAATTATCGATTGGTTAGTTACAATCTTCATTTGTCTGTGACGCTATACAATGCAACATAATATAACAATATTCATGCTTTAAGTCATTCATATATAGAACAGCCTGTATGAAACGGCGGTTTAATCCCAAGCGAATTTCAATATTTAACATAGAGTTTGATATCATTATATTGAATGAGTGTTGGCTCTCCTGCTGTCTAATAATTTCTCAATTAAAAGGATATGCACATTAAATAAGGATATCCACAAATTACTATAGCAAATGTTATGGCGTTATTGTATATGCGAAAAGCAATCTCAACTTGACTATTGAGAAGCCTGCTATCTGTGAAGGAAATTGTTTGCTTATTAAATACCACCGTGAGTTCTGATTTTCTTGCGATTAATCGCCCGCTATCTTTTAGAAATTATTCCCCATTCTTGGAATCACTAAGCGCCACATTAACTGAACTTGCATGTTGCATGAGAGGAATCAATATTGACATCACGCCGGAGAACACAGATTTAAATTCTGATGAGTATTTCAAAATTAACGCTTTTTACTGCTTTTTTATCTGCACATATGTTGAGTTCCTACCAAGACCAAAGGAGCACAAGCGAGTCTCACCTGCAACTAAGCACCTACCGATCAACGGACGAGGCTCTGGCGAACATAACAGTGCCCGGTAAGCCGCAATAGGCTCACCACCTATTACGTGGGATTAATAATTGGCAAAATGTGGGCGTATAATATGCCTTTGCCTACCCCGTAGCGGAAACAGGCATGAATGTATATATGTATGTACATACGTCGAATACTTGTTTGGATCATGTGATCTATATTCTCTGAAATATTCACTAAAAGTAGGTACTATGACAAAAATTTTTTACCACCCCGTACAGTCAAAGACTGTGTTACGGCAAGATATTCGCGCCTTGTCTTTAAGGTGCATTTCCTTGTTGATTGATTCTCATTGCGAGTGAAGGAATACACTGACTACAACAATAGAAACTGATAAGTCTAAGCACACCTTCGCACAGTTCCCCCGGCAGCCCTCGGCTGCACTAAAAGTATCGGGAATGGACTATTTCCACTGTTCCTGTCATATTAAAATTAAAAATTAAAAAATTAAAATTAAAAATTAAAAAAAAAATTAAAATTAAAAATTCATTTATTCAAGTTTGGCTCAATAGAGCTCTTATGAATGTCATACTTATAAACTAACGCGCCCATTCACTGCGGGCGGGAGCTTGATCGTAAAAGAACGGGCAAGAAAATCGTCAAGGTTAGTTTTTTCTCCCGCCAGTTACAATTAAAATACATAATATTAAAACAATTGTGTTCTGCAGTCACAAGATTTGAAAAAAAAAGGAAGACAGAACTCTTTTTTTACCAATATTAACATAATTACGGATAAATATAGTAGACATGAGCAAACGCGTTACGCTCAACCATATTTTAGGGAGCGCAACGATCCGACGCATGACGCTACCACCGCGGAAACATATAAGTGAGCGTGATATACTCAAGCTGGATAAAAAGATTTAAGTAAAAATAACATTAATATTAGAAGACTGAATTATTTTAAATGTGCTGCAAACCACAATTTTGTTACTGTAAAGTGGTATACCATATGGTATCAGTTAAGCTATGCAGCCATCAAAACAATTTCCAAGAAATCGTATATAAGCAGTCTTAATTAAAAATTAAAATTATAAAATTACATAGACAATGTATGTAAGTAATCGTTATATTGTAAAGAGGGCCGCAGAACACAATTTTTATCATTGTAAATGTTACATCCAAGCGTTTTTGTCATTAACGTAATCATTAACCGTGTAATACCCTTTCTTGGTAAGTGATGTCTTAACGGTTTGCTTAACTTTTCAAAAGGCAAATCTAAAATATCTTTTGGAATTTTGTTATAATATTGTATACCCTGCCCCATAAACGATTTGCGAATTTTATGCAGGCGTAAAAATGGATTTAATAATTTATTTCTATTTCTAGTATTAAAACTGTGATCATCACAGCGCCTGTTATAGGTTTCTATGTTTCGTTTTATAAATATTATACTATTATAAATGTATTGAGAGGCAACAGTCAAGATACCTATTTCTTTAAACTTTTCTCTAAGAGGTGTCCGTGAGCCTAGTCCGTAAATAGATCTTACAGCCCGTTTCTGTAAAAAAAAAAAAATTAAAATCTGTTTTATTGAAAACTACTTGTTTTCAAATATCGAATACCATTTATTTATTTAAAAAAAGAATCTCGGTCTTGGCACAAGGTTTTGTCCAACTTGTTTAGTCTTTGAGAAAATGCAATCGACTGGAGAAAATTCAAGAGCGATGATTTATTATGACTTTCGAAGTTGTTGTATACAGAAACCGATATTGACTGGATGGTTTCTGCATTTGGTAATGAAGCCCCATCCAAAATCACAATTTACCGCTGATTTGCTGAATTTCACTTCAAGCTTAGTGATGATCCCCGTCAAGGTCGTCCAAAAACTGCAGTCACCCAAGAAAACGTTTATGCTGTGCGTAAGCTGATTGAGGAAGATCTATATTTGAATACCATTCTCAGCATTACCTTTTACATCGCCCCATATTTTTCCGGTAAAAACTAAAACAGTATCGTCAACATATGTTATAACTCTGCAGTTTTTTAGATTAGCTGTACAAATATCATTATTATAAATTAGGATCAATGTTGGTCCGAAAACCAAGCCTTGCGGCACGCTAAAGTTAATAGTCTTCTTTGAGCTTAGCGGATTTTTAATCCTGACTGATTGCAATCTGTCAGACAAGTAGCTCCTAAAAAGATCCAATGGGAGTCCGCGAATACTGATTTATTCAAGTTTACAGACCAGCAAAGGCAACGATACGGTATCGTGAGCTTCGACACATCCAAAAAGTCACCTAAACATCTCAATAGCCTTTAACCACATGACTAACCAAATCATTAAGTGCATCGGAGGTCGATTTCATACGTCTGAAACCAAACTGAGTATTAGATAATAAATTATTCGATTCTAAATAGTTTGTAAGTCTTGAATTGATTACTTTCTCCAATACTTTAGACAGAGTAGGGAGTGACGATATGGGACGATAGTTAGAGATCATAGATACTTCAATTGCTTCTATTTGGTTATTCTTTCAACTGTTACCGATCACATGGCAGTTATCTTTCGTATGAAGTTGAAGCCTTAACAATCCCCAATAATGATTAGAACTAAGACTGATGATAAGAATTATATCTGTGTGGACGAGTTATGAGACTAATTTATATATTTAAAAACATCACTGATAACAAATTAATTAAAACTGCCCTTGGGCTGATAAGGATAATAATCAATAAAAAAAGACGTACAAGGTCCTACACCTGCGGGTATGTGAACGATCTAAACATATTCTTTGATAAATTTTATAATATACTTGATAATGATAAACTGACAAAATAACTAAAGAGCTGATCATCATTATCATCATTATTTCAGACATTTGAAGTCCACTGCCTCCCCACTAGATTTCCACGTTGAGTTATCCTGAGTCACCTGCATCCCTTCACGAACCATCGGTAGACGGTTCCTTGAGCTTTTTGCCCCGCCCACTGCCACTTCACGCAATCACGCAAGGACACTCCGAGCATAGCTCTCACTATTGCACGCGACTTTGAATTTTCAAAGAAGGCCAATAGTCAACCTGACAATGGGCCTCATAAAGAGCAGATGGCCTGTAAAAAGAATTACGTTGACTTTTAAGTAAAGCGCTTTCATTTTCTTATTGTACTGCATCGACTGCTTATCATCAGGCAGGATGTAGTCATTATGACGTGTCACATTAAAAAAAAAAAAGTCAATGCAAGCATCGGTGGACAATGGAGTCAGAGGGCGAGAAAGTAATACTGCTTTGACTTGTGTAAGGCAGGTAGACATTTCGAGACATTAGAGTGGTATGAGTGGTAGCTAAAATTCGCTTCAGATGTTATTTGGTAGAACAAACGGCGGCCTAAGCCAAACCGTTAAAGTGTGGAGTGTAGGTAGGGACAAACCTAAAATCTTGAGTAGTTAGTAGCGCCAACCACGGTCCTCTGCAGAACGCATTATACTTTTCTCAAATCGTCGGTCCACCTTGACGCAGGTCGTCCTATGTTAGTCGTTATTATTATTAAATTATTATTATTATAAATTATTATTATAAATTATTAATGTAACTCGGCTGTATACGCTTCACTGGATAGAGTAGTTACGGGCTCAATCTGACAGGCCATTCTAGAACTGCATACAAATATTGGAAAAAATTACGTGACCAGTTTGCACTCTTTACTCTTGCGATCTGCTAACAGTACAGGCCCTCTTTAATCTACCGAACAGTGGAAAAATGGAAATTCTAATGTGTTCTTAGAGAGGCAGGTGGCCCATAATGGGTTGAGTTGTTTGAGCTTTATGTCTACAACAACTTACGCACTTAACTAACTTTTTTTCAAAATTGCGGCCACCCGACTACCAATACATGAACCGTATACAGGCAAGTAGAATTTCGGGTCCCGAATGCAAATATTTAAATAAAAACACTAAAATATTATTTTTGTCTAGTAGTGTGTAGGTAACACAATAAAATAGGATGTTTTACATCGTATGAATAAGCCGTTTTATGAAGTCTGTCACATCATGGTTTCGGTATCTAGAAAAGGTATTAAAGAAAGGAGTCGGTTCTTTTTGGATAAGCATTTGCTCGATTTCAAAATAGCATATTCATCTGGAAACATTTCAAATTGTGCTTTTAATTATTGGATTTAATGATGTAACTTACAACATCATCCGAAACCGAAATTTTATTATTTACGTTAATACAATTGTGTATAAATCGTAAGAAATATGCTGTCGCTTGCTGCAAGAAAGTAAAACTAGATATAGTTGTAGTACAAACGCAGACTACGTCAGCATTAGTATCGTTACCATTAAGCACTACAGAGCAAAAAACAAAATCTGATAGATCGTGTTTCTCATGAATGTTGGGCAGTTTTGGCTAATGAGTTCTAATTTTTGCCAAACCAGTCCACCACAAGAAAGAACTGCTAATAAGATCAGCCTTCAGCCTGCGGGATTGTCTAGTAGCAGATATGCCATGTCCGTTGTCATCAAAGACGCAACCTATCGCAATAAGCTTTTTTATTAGAAAAATTAGTTAAAAACATATAAAAATTATCATGTCGCATGGCTTCCCAAGCTCTGTATTGACCCTTATCTTGGTTTGAATACTAAAATTATTTTTAACATTATGGCCAGCAACAATTTTGATAGATACAAATAAATTAGGTTGTAAATTAAGATAATCGATAGCGGTAAAGAGTGTATATATATAAAGGAAATAATAAAAGGACTTAAACTTATTCCAATAGTTTTATCGTAAAGCAAGGACATGGCGACATATCATCTCTTAGCTGTCGTGTTGGTAGCGGGTGCGTTTTTTTTATTTATTATTAGCTTCTTCTGGTGGCTTTTATTCATTTGTTTAATCGAGTTTGGGGCTCACATATTTCCCGTTAGAAATTGCATGGCAATTAGGATTTCTCCCATGCATTTTTCAATTCTTTGTATAATTTTATCGCTTGATTTTTATACTGCATGAAAGTCAGTGCTAATTTTTACAGCACAATCTGAAGCTATATCTTTTCTTATTTTGTTAGTAATTTGTCTTTAAGTACTGATGTTCGATTCTTTTTCAATAATTAGAGAAGATAGGGAGCGAAGGTTGCACATAGAACGTCGGAAAGATTTTTGGTTATATATTTGAGGCATTTTTACAAACTAAAACTATAAACCAAAATATCAGATCCGGCTACTCCTCAGTTAAGTTATATACGAAATTATGAGCATGCCTCAATCATCTACCCAAAAATACCATCTCTCAAACTGAAACGTGAACACATATAGAAAATTATAAAGTTATTTTCTTGTTTTAGCCATCGCCCAGGTGTCAGGGCGAGCACGCATTGTCGGAGGTGCAGACGCGTCCTTAGATAGATTCCCATCAGTAGTGCAAGTGGAGAACAATATCGCCGGCTTCTTCTGGACCCAACGTTGCGCTGGATGCATCCTCAACGAGTTGTACATTGTCTCCGCTGCCCAATGCTTCAGTGGATCGTAAGTTTCCTATTACTTCGAAAAGTCTGAATGACAGCAAGTGTTTTTAACACACATACTTAGTGCATGAATGAATGACACAATTGAAATACTTCACCTATCTAGTTCATATGGCTGTATCACTCATTCACTTAGTTCTCTAACTCAGTAATATGAAAAGTGAATGAGAGTAAAACGAACGGATATACCTTCACCCCATTTTCAGGGGGCCTTCCGGCCAAAGGGGAACCGAAAGGGGGTGTGGGACTTATTATCGGCAGCCGCGACCGCCAGCAGTAATACCCACTAAAACGCTACAGCTACGTAACTACAAACACTAAACGCTTGTTGAGAAAGAGGCGGGGTGCCAGTACCTGGTTAGCAGCGTCTGGTACCCTGCCCGCGGCAAACCGTGAGGACCTTTTCAGAGAGGTGCTCCTACCTACCACCTTGTGCTACCATAGCATGTGTGGCCTGTCGGCGACATCTCGGATGGTCTATGTTTAGACAGCAGGGTTTTGCGTTGCCTAAGAACGTCTTGGCGCTGCTTGACGGGCCCTCCTGGCACGCCCGCTGCGCCATCCACAGGTCCCTCTTAGTTTCCCCCCGGTAGCCGGTACTACGGGCACCTAGAGTCACCGGTCTCTGGGTGTTACCTTTTCCCTAGCTGCTTCTCCACCCTACCGGGAGGTACTCAGCCCCCCTCACCATGACAAGGTAGCCACCAGTCGGGGGGGACTCGTTTCCGACCAACTAGTCAAACATGTGCCATAATTAGTGATAACATTTCGCTCGTCACATCGTACATTACTATTCTATGTAGGTTAATTTTTTTTAGAAGTAATAAAATTTATTGTTCATGATAATGATATTTTGCTGGGTTAATGGTTATAATTGTGATAATCCCGTGTCCGATAATAAGTGCCTGATAAAAAACTCAATCAAGTCAGTCTTTCCGGGCCTAATTGTCAACCCTTTGTAAGGCAGTGGCGAACATATTCCCATCATACATTGAACCTTATGAAATTGAGTTAAGGTAGAAAAGCAATGAAAATCTTCAACATATTATGCTCGTTAAAGGGTTAAGACGGTATGAAATGTGGCATAACCTTGGATTGTAAATGGGCTTGAGATGCAATAAATAACAATTATTAACCACACTATATAATTACTTCCCAAACAGTGACTATGCACCAGAAAACCGTCGTATCCGAGCTGGTAGTGTGATTCGTGAAGAGGGAGGACTTGTACGTGAAGTTGCAACCGAAATCATCCACGGGTCTTACGGCACAAACGGCAACGAAGGAGATATCGCCGTAGTCCGCCTCACCGACCGCATTATTTACACCGCCAACATCCAACCAGCTCGCCTCATTGTTTCTGGATTCGTCCTCCCCCCTAATTACCCCGTGAGCAAAGTCGGATGGGGAGTGACATCGGTAAATATAATTTTCTCTACTTTTCCTCACGATATTTTGTACTCTGTGCTTCGGATGGCACGTAAAGCCGCTGGTTCCGGTTATCACTAAATGTGGTAGGCGTAAAGCCATGTTAGGGGCCTAATTGGGCAGGTTGAAAAATTCTAACAGCAGGATGTTATACACCTGCCTCCGCCAATCCGCACTGGATCCGCGTGGAGTATGAACCAATACCCTCGCACCTTGAAATGTGGGAGGAGGCTCGTGCTCAGTAGTGGGACGCTAATGGGCTGAGATGATGATGATGATAATATTATACATACCTGATCTCACGCTCATATACCATATATTTGAAGTAGGCAGAAGTCTTGCTGCAACTTTTCAAAAGGGACTCGTATTTTGAGTTTAGCAAAATCATTCATAGCAAAATCACTTATCTAAGTGATCATTGAAATCGATTGACGTCGATGGGTATTCAAATCGAAGTGACCATAATATCTTTTGCGACTTTTCTTCTCTCCTATACATATATATACCATATAGTAAATGGGTTGGGACATAGAACGGGCTTTTAAAGAGGCGGCAATGCGCTAACGATGCGATAAGCCAACCACATCTGCAAATGGTGCACCTGCTGATTAATGGACGAGGCTCTGGCGAACATAACAGTGCCCGGTAAGCAGCAACAGGATCGCCACCTATTACGTGGGACCAACTATATAATTGGCGAAGTGTGGGCGTGCCTCTGCCTACCCCTTCGGGAAAACAGGCGTGAATGTATGCATGTAGGTTTATAGATACCTAGATTATCAACTAGTGATATCAAAGAAAAAAACATTAATGGCATACGCGACATCAGCTGAGGACAGTCGACTGAACCGTTAGCAATTTTTAATAGAAGAGTCAAATCAGCAATATGTCGCCTGGTATACATAGGCAACAAATGGTGTTTCTTGCATAGAATAAGTTGTAAAAGCTGTAGGTGTCATTGATACGGTTACTGAAATATTTCAAAAACTTTTTTGATTTTATTTATTTAATTATATTTCAGGTCAACGTTGGAGAATACTCAGAAACCCTCCAAGTAGTCGACACCACAGTTTCCGACTTGGCTCTTTGCCAAAACGCTTACGGCAGCTTGAGTTTGCCCGTCCCTATCACCTCCAACATGATATGCTCTGGAAACCCTGTCACTGGTGGACAGGACGCTTGCACCGGAGACAACGGCGGCCCCATGTACGTCGATGACATTCTCGTTGGAGTGATCTCCTTTGGTAACGGCTGCGGCCGCACCGAATACCCTGGAGTCAGCATCCAAGTATCTTCGTACACTAATTGGATCGTGTCAGTCGCCGTTTAAACTTTTCTAATATAATTGACTGAGTATTTGAGTTGTTTACTATATAATATTCTTTTATTTATTACACCCTTTACTTTATTTAGTTAGATTAGATGAATGTTAGCAGAAACAGTAAGGAAATAACCGTGTAACTAGTAGTACGAGAAATGTTTACCTAAAAACAGTAGTGACATAGACGATTCAAAAAGGTTTTTGACGTCCAATATAGAAGTCGTGAGTTTATTGCAACACAAGATAAATAATCTAATACCCATTAATAAATATCTATGGCAGTCGTTATTCCTTGTCGTCGTCATTCCTAGAGGGCAGACCTTTCACCCGCACGCCCGGCTATGATGTAAGCCTGCCGCCTGTACGGCTGCCTTCTCCTTGGGCGTCTATGGGGATCCGCTGTTGTGCTCTCTTCCCGAAAGCGCTCTTTCGCCTCCTTTTTACCCATAACAGTCTGGCAGAAACAATGCACTGCCAACCTTCGCCGCCAACCAACGTCTAAGGAACCCAAGCCAACCTCACCTACAAGTAGTGCACCTGCCGATCAACAGACAGGGCTCTGGCGAATGGAACGATCCCCGGTAAGCTACAATAGGCTCGGTACCTACTACATGGGGCCAATAATGTAATTGGCGAAGTGTGTGTTCGTCGGGGAAACAGGCGTGAATAGTCTGCGGCCAATTACAGAAATCTTCATCACATAGCGGGAGGTTGAGTGTGAACTACGCTTCTTCAAGATTTTTTACTCTACCAAAAACGTCTTCCTGGAACACTTTCTGGCTGACACTGATCAACGTCCTGTCTCTCCAAGGTTCGGGAGCATGTTATAGAGTTCAAGTCTTCTCGGATATCGGAAAAGTCACGATTATCTGCGATTGACTCTACGGTTTCCGCCAAAATTGCTTGACTGGTGATCACCAAGATATCTCATTGTATACTATCTCATAAAATGCTGGGCTATATTGACGCACCATTAAGAGTCAAGGTCTGTTATCCCAGACATAGCAAAGACGATGGTCCGGTTCTGGGCCCGAGGGTTTATATCGGAATTTGCATCTTACGGGCTTACCTGAGGTTATGTGTAAGTGGATATCTAGCTTTTCGCCCCGCAGATGCATTAAGGCTAATTTGAGCGGCGATAGCTGTCAGGGTGTTATAACTGAAATTCAGTCAAATCTGGTTGAACCAGTGAGCAGACCCTAGGCCCTAAGCTTAAGTCTAGGGCAACCGGGAAAAGGCTAGGATATGATGATGCATTTAGGCTGCAGGAGCATAAATTTAAGCTGGCAATCAAAATGTTTGATGGGTTCAACAATGCAAAGCGGTACTTCAAACCGGGGGCAACTACTTTTGTTTTATAAGTCTCACATAAAGCCCTATAAGAAGTTTCGCTGGAGTTGCTGACGTCTGTGCTGAGGTTGGGTCATATACACTACACCAAGCAGACAAGCGTTAGCTGTGTGGCGTCCTATTTTTTCAATTGTGAAGTCCTTAAATTATTGTCTCCTGCTATGGGTCGAGCGAAAGGGTGTGTCAGACTTTCACTAAGAACTATCCATTTTCTCTCCTAAGCCTAATTAATACCTGTAGGCCTTTCGAACAATTTAAGGCCCATTATTATTTCTCATCTATATTAATTATCTACCTTTCAACACCAGAGATATGTGCGGAACAATTTTGTTTGCTGACGATATGTCTCTAATATTTAAAGTGAATAGAGGCAAAGATCATTCTGACTTATTTAAAAATACTTTTTCGAAAGTTTTACATTAGTTTACGGTAAATAATATATCTCTAAAACTCTAACGCAAGTAAAATTAAATGTGTAAAGTTCTCATTGCCAAATCTTACACAAATTTGCACTAATTTAAAAAAAATATGGCAAGAATATTAAATTATTGAATGACACTCAATTCTTAGGCATCAAGCTAGATTTTAAATTGCAGTGGAAAACCTGTATAATGGATTTGTTCGGAAGGCTAAACTCAGCATGCTTTGCCATCCACAGACTCCTAACAGATAAAGAAACAGCTAGATTAGTCTATTTTATCTATTTTCATAGCATTATGTCATATAGCGTTATTGTGGGGATCTGTTGCGGACATACATATTATATTCGTACCTACTTCAAAAGCGCGCCATATGAGCTATCTATAATCTGAAGTCTAGAGATTCCCTCAGAGAGATATTTTAAAAAATTACATACTAACAGGTGCTTTACAGTAAATATTCGATAACTTTTAATGTATGTTCGCGAAAACATAAAAAAATTCAAGAACACATAATTCTAATACTAGAAATAATTTTGAAAAATCACAAAATGAAAAGTTAATTTTTGGCTATTGGTATCAGATTTTATAATAGAATCCACGGAAAATAATTGATCTAAGCATTTTCTTCAAAAGGGTCACTATGATTTAAATGATTACATTTCTGATAAATAAGCTTGGGCTTAACATTTTTAACTTGTGGTGGCGTCATGCGTCGAGTCGTTGAGCGAAACGATGACTACCCGTTCACGAGTATGAAGCAAATGAGAACTGGTCTGCTCATGTCTACTATATTTATCCCTAATTACTTTCATCATCTTGAAGCGCTCGTAGCTCTGCGGTGTTCGGTGGTCGGAAACGATCACCAAAGTACAGCGGAGTTTACAGAGGTCAGTCCTTGGATGGGTGACCGTTTGTGTGGCATTTGATATCGAGCGCTTCCGTGCTTCGGAAGGCACGTTAAGCCGTTGGTCCCGGTTATAACTAAATGTGGTAGTCGTTAAGCCATGTTAGAGGCCTCATGGGCGGCTTGAAAAATTCTAACAGCAGGACGCCATACACCTGCCTCCGCCAATCCGCACTAGGTCAGCGTGGTGGAGTATGACCCAATACCCTCACACCTTGATATGTGTGAGGAGGCTCGTGCTCAGTAGTGGGACGTTAATGGGCTGTGATGATGATGATGACTTTCATCTTGCTAAAAATGAGTTATGGTCTTCTTTTCTTTTAAACCTTGTGTCTACAGAACACAAGTTTTGTAGACTTGTCAAAATTGTTTTGATATTAATTAACCTTTTTTTTTATTACTGGCTGGAGAGAAAACCTATCAGACGATTTTCTTGCCCGTTCTTTTACGATCAAGCTTTAGTCTCCGATCACCAAGCATCGTAGAGGCACGAGCGCTCCAAGAGTGAACATCTTACGTAATAATAATAATAAATATTTTCTGACAATCACACCTACTATTTAGGTAAAGATAAGTATCATTAGGAACTTGTGTTATGGATACTAAATAACGGATAAACATACATAAATACATTTTTTGTAAATACATACTTATTATACATAGAAAACAAATATTCATGTTTTTGCATATTTGTCCTGTGTGGGAATCGACCTCATGACCTCAGGTGTGGAGTGCGGACATACTCGCTACCACACCATATCGATCGTCGTTACGTAACACATAAAACCCCAATAAATTATTTTGGATGGGTAATTCAAAAACTTGATAATTATCAATACTAATCTACATACAATAAAAGTTAATATCAGCACGAACTTTGTTCGGTAGCATTATAAGCCTACATTATAATGATATCTATGTTGTTGAATAATATTACTGGAAGTACAGTATCTAGAACCTTGAAATTTATTTGCTGGATTTTCATATAGCGTTTAGGGAATTAACAAATAATAATAATAGCCCTGTTTATCTTATAGCAGCTGTTATGTGTCACAAGCCTAAATAACTCATTGCTCTAGAGGATCGTCTTCGGTCTCGTCTCTGGTTCGACGGAATGACCCAAGAAACTACCAGAATTCTTCCTTGGCTGCCTTCGCTGACTGAGGTTGAAGTCGACAGGCTAAATGGTAGCGGAGTAGAAGTCCTTTTACAGAATAAGTCGTAAGCTGGCGAACTGTTCTCTTGTACAAGAGTAGAATCTATATTTTAATATTTTGCTGACAATTACACCAAATTATTAAGTTCCAATCATTAAGAACTTGTGTTATGGATACTAAACAACGGATAAACATATTTAATCACTTTTTTTTTGTAAATACATGCTTAATATACATAGAAAAACACCCAGACCTGAACAAATATTGATGTTCATGCACACAAAGATTTGTCCTGTTTGGAATCGAACCCACGACCTCTGGAGTGAAGTGTAGGTATACTGACCTCGACGCCATATCGGTCGTCTATGCACACCTTTTGACGCTCTGAACCCGAAGTCAGCAGTATTGCGCTCCTGCCGATGGACCACGGCTGCTTTGAAAGGAAGTTCTTTAGCTAATCTGCAATTTAAGTGGTTTGACACTTTGAGACCAGGCAGGTCAGGAGTATTTTTTGAGAAACTCTTCATAACAATATTTTCATTGACTACAGTGTAATTGCAGCTTAATAATCGTGACCGAAACACAAGTGTATGTGTTAATTTAGAAATATTTATTCCAACTTAGAACAAATTTAGACAGTCCAACGAAAAAAAATATTTTTTTTTCGTTCATTTCATTGGACCTTCTGGAGGTTATTAAACCTTCAGATGGTCCAATAACAGGTTTTTTAAGCTTGGTGTAAAACGGCATTTTAGCTGGCTGTCATGAGTGGGTGCGCTTTGTAACGTGCTTACACCACAGTATAAGTCCAGAGATTCACTCAGAGAGATATTTAAAAAAAATTACATGCTAACGGGTGCTTTACAATATATATTCAATAATTTTATGTATGTTCGCAAAAACATACTAGAAATAATTAAGAATAATCTCTGTGAAATTGTCGACTACACAAAATGAAAAGTTTATTTTTGGTATTGGTATCAGATTTTATAATAGAATCCACGGAACATAATTGATCTAAGCATTTTTTTCAAAAGGGTCACTATGATTATCTGATAAATAAGCTTGGGTTTAACATTTTTAACTTCTATTTGTATAAATTAGGTTTTATACACCACAGTATAAAGCGCCTCTATTTTTTTTACTGCATCCCATCAGGCAGGATGTAGTTGTAGCGACACCGTACAAGCGATGAACGATACGTAAAAATATGAATGAAACCCTGAACCGCTCATACAAAATACCTCAAGCTCGTAACTATATATATACAACCCCTTACCATCATCCCCCGGGCACATCCATCGGCCCGGTGGAAGATCCGGCCCGTTCCCCACATAGTCATTATAACAAAAAAAAGTTTCATTCGATTAGTTGATTAGCGAGACTCATATGATAACTTCAGTATGTATAGTAAGGAATCTTACCTATGAACAAAAAATAATTTAATAATAATAATAATAAATATTTTCTGACAATTTCACCAATTACTTAGTTCCAAATAAGTATCATTAAGAACTTGTGTTATGGATACTAAATAACGGATACACTAATTAAATACTTTTTTATGTAAATACATAGTTACTTAATTTACATAGAAAAACACTCAGGCCAGAACAAATATTCCTCCTGTGCGGGAATCGAACTCACGACCATAGGAGCGGAGAGCGGGTATTCTTGCCACCACGCCATATTGATCGTCAACGCTCATATTTCACCAATTATATTGTGGTCCCACGTGAAAGGTGGCGAGCCTCTTGCCGCTTACAGGCTACAGACTTTTCCTCGTTTCGTTCGATTTTCACATGCAACTTAATTGCAGTATAAATGAACTGATCCAACAACAATAATAAAATATGGCCAAAGCAATGGTAAATATCATTATAACTTGTTAACTATATAGGTACATACATTATCTTACTTTTACAGGTTGATTGTATAGATTATCAGCAGCGCCCAGCGGTCTCACTCACGTGGCTCCCGTTCCCATAAGAATGGCGGGATAAAAAGTCCTATATGTTAATTTAGGTTATAAACTACCTGCATACCAAATTTTATTTAAATCCATTCAGTAGTTTTCACGTGAAAGAGTAACAAACATCCAAACATCCTCACAAACTTTCACATTTATAAAATCAGTAAGAAAAGATTGAGGATGAGGCTCCCCCTGGTGAGGATGGAATTACTTCAGAGCTTCTGAAGGCTGGAGGAGCTCCGATACTTCTGGAGCTGCAGAACCTCTTCAGCTCTGTCCTTCACTGTGGGAGAACTCCAAAGGCGTGGAGCGGAAGTGTCGTGGTTCTCTTTTTTAAGAAGGGCGATAAAACCCTTCTTAAGAATTATAGACCCATCTCACTCCTGAACCATGTCTATAAGCTGTTCTCTAGAGTTATAACGAATCGTCTAGCAAGAAGACTCAACGAGTTTCAGCCACCGGAACAGGCCGGATTTCGCAGAGGATATGGCACCATAGACCACATACACACAGTAAGGCAGATTATACAGAAGACCGAGGAGTATAGTCAGCCTCTGTGTCTGGCATTTGTGGACTATGAGAAGGCCTTTGACTCTGTTGAGATCTGGTCGGTTCTGGAATCCTTGCAGCGGTGCCAAGTAGACTGTCGCTATATCGAAGTGCTGAGATGTCTTTATGAATCCGCCACTATGAATGTCCAAGTACAGAACCAGCAGTCTAAGTCTATCCAGTTGCGCAGAGGGGTGAGACAGGGGGATGTAATATCCCCGAAACTGTTCACAAGCGCGCTGGAGGACCTATTCAAGACGCTGGACTGGAAAGGCAAGGGCATTAACATAAACGGTGAATACATCTCGCACTTACGATTCGCTGACGATATAGTCTTGATGGCGGAAACGTTGGAGGAGCTGCAACAGATGCTGAACAGCCTGGCATCAGCCTCGCGACGGATAGGTCTTGGCATGAATTTGGATAAAACCAAAGTCATGATCAATGCCCGCATTGTTCCGAGACCTATTGTCGTGAATGGCCACCTACTTAAAGTTGTTTCCGAATATACCTACCTCGGGCAGATTCTGCAATTAGGCAAAAACAACTTTGAGAAGGAAGCCAAAAGGAGGATCCAACTTGGCTGGGCAGCGTTTGGGAAACTCCGTCGAGTCTTCTCGTCACCTATACCACAATGTTTGAAAACGAAAGTTTTCAATCAGTGCGTCCTACCTGTTATGACCTACGGTGCCGAAACGTGGACACTCACAGTAAGACTGATTCGCCAGTTCAAGGTCGCTCAGCGAGCTATGGAGCGTGCTATGCTCGGAGTCTCTCTGAGAGATAGAATCAGAAATGATGTTATCCGACAGAGGACTAAAGTCACCGACATAGCATACAGGATTAGCAAGCTGAAGTGGCAGTGGGCTGGCCATATCTGTCGAAGGACCGACAACCGATGGGGTAAACGAGTTCTTGAGTGGAGACCGCGACTTGGCAAACGTAGTGTAGGACGTCCACTCGCCAGGTGGGGTGACGATTTGCGAGCGGTCGCTGGCAGATGCTGGATGCGGCAAGCCGAAGACAGGGGAAAATGGCGCGTTTTGGGGGAGGCCTATGTCCAGCAGTGGACTAGTATAGGCTGATGATGATGATGAAGAAAAGATTGCATTAATGCTTTAAACGTGTGCACTGCAGATATTGAATATGTTTTCAAAAAGCATATTTTTTGCAATCAAGTCTATGTTCAAGGATCAGTTTATTCATATTGCATTGTCAGAGTATTAGAAGGCACTGACATCCTAATACTGCCATAGATCTTCTTATTCTTTTTTTAAAATTAATGGCACTATCTCATTAAGGGTAGTGACGAGAATTCAGCCAGACTCGCTTGGCGGGAAAGTGAAGCGTCAGGTCTGCGTGATATTTCTAACATAACGTTTAATAACGGTGGATTATTAAGCGTTAAGTGTTTGTGAATATACATGAGTGTTGGTAAATCAAACAAAGCAGTGCAACATCACTTTTAAAATTCTCTCAAGAAGTCCATGTGAGATCTTAGTATAGTTCCTCATCTTTACTGAGGACTCAAGGGGCTTAGGGGAGGGTATCTCATTTACCATTTATCATCACTCATTTTCATTTATTATGAATTATATATTATAAATATATCACTTACTTGACACTGGCTAGATGTGCTAGACGCACGAAGCCATTATTTAAAAGAAGAAAGAAAAGTAAATATGAAAAGTTCGTACTGCCATTGATGTTTATGACAGTTGGGGCCAACGACTAAACGTTTTTCCGAGACACAGAGCAAGTGACAATTACGCATATAACTTCAAAAAGTCATAAGTTTGAACCCTCTATATTAGAAGTCTATGGGTCTCGCCCCTAGGCAATTTTCGCTTGTATTTTTTTTAATTTTTATTTTGTTGTACACGAAAGTGTTCATTCATTCAAATATTACTGTCCATTCTAAAAATGTTTATAACAAGGTTTCTGCCTACTCTAAACAGGATGTATTATGTGAGAATATATACAGGTATTAAGTATATGAGACAAAAGAAAATGATGTCATAATTGTTTTCGTGTAGCACGAGGTTTTTTTGCATAATAAGTCATTATAATCTTGGTAATCTAATCGTTACTAATAATTAACACTAATCGCATAAGATCGAAATATGTAGAGAGTTAAACTAAAAACATACATACATACAAAAAATTAATAAAAAAAAGTTGCAGGGCGACCTATTACATATCTATGATCTATGTATCATATATTGTGACATGCAATAAATTATTTTGATATATACATAATATCACACAATATCCTCGTAAATAATATCCTCGAAGGGATAGGCAATGGCATAGTATACACACTTTGCCAGATATATATTGTTGGTCCCAGGTAATAATAGTTGGCGAGACTCTAGACTAGACTATATTAAATTAGGAGGCCTGCAATGCTCTGGCGGTAGACAGGAAACCTATGGCCGGCCGATACTATTGTAACCTTAGACTAGATTATATTAAATGTAGAGGCTTGCAATACTCTGGCGGTAGACAGGAAACATGTTATTTAAGCTCAAAAGCAGGGCAATTCGGTCCACTTTTTCTGAGAGAAGGCCCACGCTGGTCTGTAAGACAAACACGCGAAAAAAACCGCGTTAAAACTAAATACCAAGCCAGCCTACAGGTGTCCGGTTTAATAAGTCATGAGACAAATCAGGAATCGGTTCCATGACGAATGGAATCATAGGCAAAAGGAAGAACGTATAGGCAGAATCACAAAGCAATTTTTTTCGGATGCAATCGATAATTTTAAAGAGGTACTATCTGGTAAATATTCGGAAGCATAGCAAAAGTAGCAATAGATAGAAGCAAAAATAATAATAATGTACCAGAATTAGAATGAAATAGAACAACGAATGTAAAACTAACACCAAGAATGTAATAGAAATAAGATCAATTTAAATAAAATATATGATAGGTAAATAAAGAAAAGAATCAGTAAAATAGTTAATAAAATAAAGATCGCTATAGAATTTGACTTGTGTCAGTCTTTGGCCGTTTCAGTGACTTTTTTAAAATTAAAATTAAAAAAATTAAAAATTTATTTATTCAAGTTTGTCTCAATAGAGCTCTTATGAATGTCATACTTATAAACTAACGCGCCCATTCACTGCGGGCGGGAGCTTGATCGTAAAAGAACGGGCAAGAAAATCGTCAAGGAGAAAAAAAATAAGTACCGAATTAATGCGTTTAGCAGAGGACAGGGACCCTTGTCGCTTTTAGGGTGAGGTGCTTGGTTCAGCAGTGGCCTGCCATTTGCTGATTGATATAAAAGCTCTAACAATGCTGACCTTTGCTAATCACGCAGACAAATATCATTTCAAAATCACCCAAGTTTATTTTGTTAAGTCTAACAGACTTGAATGTATGATAACACTAAAGTAATTAATCCTTATAAAAGAATTACCCAAAATGTTTATTTTTAGTTCCATTGTGGATTTAAGTGATGGCGTTACTGAAATCTCTTTTTTTCGCATTCATAGTGGGTCTGTACACTTTTCTTTAAATTATTATTGCTTTGTGTGCAACAAAATTGTGTCCGCTTGGTTAAGTATAACCTGAATCGAGGTGAGGTGATGATGTTTATTCTCAAAACTTTCTATTCTTTAAGATCTGGGTTATCTAGAATACTGTAAAGGCGAATAAAAGAAGCATGCAACAGAGATGATAAATTTAAGATGCATGTGTAGAGTCACACAATTTGTAAGAAAAATAGCTGTTATAGCCTTATCATTAACGAAGAATCAATACACATGTTGGGAGACGGAGGAGAAAAAGATGACCGATAATTCGCTATTCTAGTCGCGTGGACTAATTGAAAAATATTTCATGCAATTAACTTTACGAAAAATATAGATACATTTTAAGATTTACACTTTTCAACAATACTATCGTAGACAAAAGAAAAAACGAGACAGCTGCGCTAGCAATACGATGCAATAGTTAGAGCGTTATCATACTAGCGGATTCCAAGCGTTCTTAATGCGGAGCAGGCGCGCAGCGATCACGCCGCGTATGCGCAGCGCATTCGTTGAAACGCGTGACGAGCTCGCCGCGTGTACGCCATGTCATATTGTCTTGTACAATAGCCCCTCGGCCCGGCCCGCCTAATTTAGTCACTAACGAGACATGAATGTGAGATAACGTACTCGTATAAATCTACGATATTAACACAGCCAAAAAGAAGTAAAAAAAGTCAAAAATACTTTATTTCATAAACTATTACATAGTACTTGAAAACGTCAAAATTATAAAAAAATAACAAAAACAAATAAAATATAGCTATACTAAAATTACGAAGCTTAGATTCACTTGCAACCAAACAATTTAAAAAAACAAAAAATATTTAAGTGTAAGCGAATCTAAGTGCCAGTTCCGAGCCACCGCTCTGTAAGAAGAACTGGCAAGAAACTCACAGGCTATGCTCTTTTAAATTATCGATTGGTTAGTTACAATCTTCATTTGTCTGTGACGCTATACAATGCAACATAATATAACAATATTCATGCTTTAAGTCATTCATATTAGAATAGCCTGTATGAAACGGCGGTTTAATCCCAAGCATTTTTATCAGCCATATAGTCTTTAATAGAATAGTATCCCTTTAAAGACAGCTTGCGTTTTATTGTTAATTTAAATTTATTTAGGCTTAATTGCTGTATATTGCTTGGGATTTTATTATAGAATCGCACACATTGACCTTAAAAGATTTGTTAATTTTTTGGAGCCTAGAGGCAGGTACAACTAGTTTATGCTTATTTCTTGTGTTTAGGTTATGTATATCACTTTTCTTACTCAATTTATCAATATTTTTATGTACATATACTAGGTTTTCATAAACAAACTGACCCGCCACTGTCAAAATACCAATTTCGCTATTTACAAGTGCAATTGAAAGTCGTTACGTAAAACAACACAAAGTATTTGCTCTCTTTATTTCGAAAAGTTTTTAAAGGATCCTCCTGTAATGCTAACAGTAGTGTCTCCTCGTCTGAATCCATTATGCCACTGAGTATATCATTCGCCACGCTTAGGTAACGACGACGAAGGCAGCAACGTGAATGTTTAAAACGGTATGCTCCTTTTAAAAACGCTCGTAAACCGTCACTATGATAAGGCCCTAACGCGCCACCCCTCATGCCGCACTTCGATTAAGACGCTTTAATGTGTTACTACGCATTCAAGTTCAATGTGTAACAAATGTAGCGCGGATTGTGCCGTATTAATTATATATAGGCAATAAATAATGTACAGGGATCCTACCAGGTCTTAAGGAGCCCACCTCATCTGTAAGTGGTGCACCTTACCCTCGTGGGACCAACTATATAATTGAAATGTGGGTGTATAATATACCTCTGCCTAAAAACAGAACTCTGCTGAAAACAGGCGTGAATGTATATATATATATATAAAAAAAATAAGAAGCTCATACTTCGACATATTTACAAATAGACACTTACATTTTATTTATTGTTTTTGAAGAAAATTTTGTCATGGTATTTCAGGAGCTGTTGCTGATCATGATGCGATTAAAACAAGCCGCATAACTGGAGGAAATACAACGACCATTGACCAATACCCATCAGTGGTTCAGGTGGACTTCAGAACTGGTATCCTGTGGACCCAGAACTGTGCTGCTAATATTCTGAATGAACGTTATTTAATATCTGCAGCTCATTGCTTTCTTTATCTGTAAGTTATCAATTATTAAAGCACATTATATGTAGAAGAATTTGGACTCATCGATATCTTTAGCTTATTAACACGGACCTTCTGCCACGATCCAAGTTGAGAAGCCTCCAGGTCCACCTTCCTTCCTTCCAGATTCCTTTGTACTCCACCACGATGAGTGCGTATTGGCAAAAGCAGTTGTGTAGAGCACTGCTAGTAGTAGCACTGCAGTAAATATTGCGCATCAGCTATTTTTATTTTCTTCACTTCTCGGGATAAGAATTTAGAATTCAATAGTACTTCATTGTTGTTTTGTCTTCATTTTGATCTTAAATAAGTATATAGTGCTGTAAAACGACTTAAACTGAGAACAAATAATCTAATACCTTTCTATGCTGCCAGATATAGTTGAACCCTACCTCTTTTAGTAGTCATCTGTAACTACTTTACTGCTTGTTATCAAACTGCGATCCAACGTCTTTAAATAATATAGACTTAAACTCCCTTATTCTGTTCTCAACATCTTTAAAGAGTTTAGCGCAATAAGGATATCAGCAAAGCTACCGATAGTCTGAGGACAATATGATAGTGAATTCTAAGGCCAGCACGTGTTAAAGTTTCGTTATTACTTCTGTTTCAGTTTTGGATTCAACAACCGTCGTATCAGGGCTGGCACCAACAACCGTAATACGGGCGGAGTCATTTACTCCGTATCTAACGCTATTAACCACCCCTCGTACGGACTTAGGGGCCATGATGGAGACATCACCCTTGTCAGATTGTCCTCTAACATCCAATTCAATGACTTTATCCAGCCTGGTACAATCGTCGTTCCTGGATACGATTTGCCTGATGACAGTCCAGTCGTTCATGTTGGTTGGGGAGCAGTTTGGGTAAGTTTTATTAAAGTTTCTCAATTCTTTTCTACTCAAGCTCCGTTAGTGCGTTGGTTTATAAAGTTACGTTCATAGGAGCTTGATTGATTGTTAGGTGCTCAAAAAGGTATTGATTTATATAAAATGTAAAGATTTGGGTTAAGGCTTTGACAAAGTAGGCATCAAGTTCAAATTTAGTATTTATTTTATTATTTATTTTAATATCCTACAGACTAGCCCAATCACAATTGCACTTTATCATAAGGTGTTACAAAATGTATTACAAAAGATAATTACATTTTAACTAATTATAATATGCAGATGATATACAGGTATATAAGTAGCCCATAAGTCTGTTTCGTTATGTTGTAACAAAATAACCTTATAGGTAGATATTTATTCGGTTATTTATTAACTAAACTTCTATGAAAGACAAGTAATATTTCCATTAACCAGCTACACGTATAACAACCAGTCCCCAGTACAACGACCTTAAATTTTTTGACAAATACAAATGTAAAACTTTGTAATTGCATTTTTTGCGACGAGTCCGTCAAGACATTCTTATGCGCATAGTTTCAGCGCTGCTGTGTTTTTGAATGCACCGGGCATTTCGAAATTGTCGATATGTTGCCACTATGACTTTCCATTGTATATAGTTAGATTTATGACGGCTAAACGGCTCCGATTGAAAGATGTTTTTTTTTACCTTTAATTTCAGCAAGGAGGCCCGTCATCAGCTCTCCTCCGCGAAGTAACAATCAACAGCATAAACCACGATGTATGTCGTGAACGGTACGCAAGCTTGAACAGACCGCAAGTGGTGACAGATAACATGATCTGCGCCGGAGTGTTGGATGAGGGAGGCCGTGACGCTTGTAACGGGGACTCCGGCGGCCCCCTATACTACGGCGACATCATTGTGGGTATCGTGTCGTGGGGGGACGAATGTGGGGACGCTCACCTCCCAGGAGTCAGCACTGCCGTGTCACGTTATACTCAATGGATTTTGGATTCGGCTGTTTAATTGTTCAATTATTATAAGATACATTGCATTGGCTTTTAAAATGAGTTTCAGTTTTATTATATTCATAACCGGTGGTTGCAGGCAACTCAGGATCGATTAATGTGGTAAACGATTGGGGATGCTTATGTTCAGTAGAGGTCTGTTCTGTCAGAGTTAAAAGTGTGAAGTGATGCCAAGAACGGTACCCAGGCTACGGTAGACCGCGAGAGGTCACCGAGAACACTAACTGCGTCGGAGTGTTGAATGTGAGAAGCCGCGATCCTCGTAGCGGGGAGTCCGTCTGCCCCTTGCACATACACACATACGATAGTACGTCTGTTTCCTCTAAGAGGTGTACAAAGGCATATTGTACTCCTACATTGTGCTAATTATATTATAATACGAAGTGTTATTGTGGTAATACGAGTAGTAGATTTTTGTTGACTGTGCTGATAATTTTAATTACAAAATACGGATATCAGGTAGTAAAGGTATGAACAAATTCGTCATAGTATAAAGCTAATTTTTATACATTTTTTAACAATAATGTAAGAAAATGTGACGTTCAATGACCGGACACTTAGTGCGGTTTCCAAGTATACGGTTATTAAGTATTGCTGTTTAGATAAACTTTACATTAGCGCGCGTAGTTATCATTAAACAAGCAAAGCTTTGATGTCTGCTCGCCTTAGTTCAGTGTAACGGCCAAGCATTCTGATGCATACAAAACCTCAGGTGTAATCACAGATTTTTTCGGTTTTGCCTTACATAGCTATCCTAATAAGTATGCATTGAAAAAAAGTATTTATAAGTACTTATACATTTATTTTGTCTGTGCCAGTCTATTAGCAATAAATATTAACAGACAGCGCGCGAACGCCGAGCGGACTACTCGGTAGTTGACGACTAGCCTACCGCGGTACCGCACGTTGCAAGCAAGCGGTATGCGTGGTGTCCACGCGCTGTGTCCCAGCGGTTGCTGCGCCGATCGTCATCATTATATAAGCAAAAGCGATTAGCGCGAGGACCGCTGTGATTGCTTGCTCATCTTAGTTTACTGTAACTGGGCTTTCAACGCCCAATCTATTCATAGTTTTTTATTTTATTTTGCCCTATATAACTATCTTAAGACATACCTACTTAATGACAAATAAGTATGTATTTTCTCTGTGCTAGTCTATTTTCCCGTAATAACCACCCTGGGCGAGCGGGTCGGTGATCGCAGTTCCAGCCTGTACGCAGGATGACGCTGCTGCCCATCATCCGGCCATATTTATCTTCGTGGAATCTTACGACTTCCCATGAGATGAGAGGGGGTGACGCTATTCTAGGCCGGCGCCGCACGGCTAACTTGACCTGTGTGTGTTGCCAGTGATGACGTACGGTTCCTGACTATGGGCCTCATTAGAAAGCTCAAAGTAGCTCAGCGCGCAATGGAGTGAGCTATGCTCGTAGTGTGTTATAGGTCTTTTTGTCTTTCTTCAATTGTTGATTCAGTTAACTTAACATAATTTCACCATTTCCCATCATAAGATCTCATCCTTATCAGAAGGTTAACCTTCACTATCAGACCTTCTCATAGTATCTAATCCTGATTCTGTTCTTTTACATGGACAAATGAGAGCTCCTTTTTTATATCATGACCATATTTATTTTCCTTATGGTGTTCATACTCCTAAATGTAAAAGTAAGGTATTTTTTAACTTTGTGGGGTGTGATGATGATTCTGCGGCTTGGCTTACACAAGAAATTTTTAAAGGGCTATTTTACGAATTAATAAGACTGAATCGAGACTTAATATTCCCACTGAGGAGACTACTTGAGTACAAAAAGCGCAAAGCCTGTGCAATAGACTATGCAGGGATGATAAGCGTCAGCACTTTTATTCCTCTTTGGCAGTCACTTTTTCTGCTCAAGCCTGGAAATTTCTCAACTCACAAGGCTGCGAAAGCTATACTCACAGTGCTAGCACCCCGCAGCTTGATGACCTTAACAACAATAAAAATAAAAAAGTCACTGTCAGTGGATGGCGTGAAGTCTCCTTTAATTTATTTTCTATATAACGTGTCGCTGCCTAATTTTGCGTTTCGCACTGTCGCCGGGGTGGAAATAAAAAAGAGTATCCTGTTCATTTCTTTAAAAGCTTATGGGCTATGACGGAGTGTGCCGGGAATAACCGGATGATATTATGCCTATTCTCTCACATATAATTATTTCTTCAATATATTTATATACATGTCATTCCAATAGTAACCTATCTTACTTTCGAAACTAGTGTGTTCGAATAAAAAAACTTAGAATACTTTTTAACGAAGTTTTGAACCCCAAATATATTATTTTACGTAATATTGTAAGTAATAATTTTATTTTACATAATATTGTAAGTTATAACTTTATTTTACATTTGTTTCATTCGCAGAAACCGTGCATGTTGCATGTTTGCTTGCACGCTGCATGCATGTTGCATGTTTGCTGCAACTGTTTGGGTTATAAACAAATATTGTTAATATTATTGTTGAATTTACGCTTCACAAGATGAAGTTGCTGTTATTTTTTAGTTAGGCGTTATTTACACTTAGGGATTTGTAAGTATTTGTTATTGAAATATTATAAAATGAGCCTGCAAAATTTATTTTTGGACACGGCAACCAACCTTTGAGGTTAGTCCAACCCATTAACAACTAAGCCACAGGAAAATAAACAATAACCTAATAAAATTAATTGCCTTCCTCAAAATGCCATCTAAATATTCCCAAAAAGGCACCAAATTATAAATAATAGTTATTTTTACTTGTCTCACTAATTTATACCTACTTGACCACATACCACCTATTTCTGTAAGTTGATAGATAGATAGATAAAACGTTTATTTCCTTTAAATAATGCAAGTTATAAAAACATATCCCACAAAACCGTTTGACTGGTTTGTCTGTGGGTCACAGTCTCTTTTATACTTAATACAACTAATTTAATACTAATAAATAAATTACAATTTTGCACATACCAATATAGTGATATACATATTTATATATTTACCCACCTACGTTCGGTCCTGGAGACCCCTCATGAATAACCATCCTGAATTCGAGTTTTATAGCATTAACAAAAGATTTAAATGAGTAAGATACTTGTTTATACTTTAGACTTTCAAATAACATAGACTATAATATAATCTTAAGATCTCTTTTAATCTTTGAAGACTAGTAGAAGTATCTCTAACACACAAATATACTTTTCTTAAATTATTAGATCTGATACATAAGGAACTTCAAAATATCAACTTCTTTAGATGTATTTCTTTAATTTTACTATAAAATTAAATGATAACCCGAAATTAAATTATTAGCTTCAAGAAAATTGCAACTCTCTAAGATTCTCAATTTTTCATGGCACGGTTTTTTCGCTTACTCCATTAAATCGGCACCTTGCACATAATACATAAGTAAGTTGTTTGTAATTTGGATAAAGCAGTACCATTGGTTATAGTATCTACAATAATCGCTTTAGTTATTTATTCCAAAACAACGGCTTTAACATCCACACAAAGACAATGTATGCAGCATGCGGATAATAACTGCGTCGTCGATGTTAGTGTCGGTTTCTGTGAATTGATCTGGGAATCGTTTTACTGACCGTGTCTTTCCTGTGTAGGCATTCAATTCCGTTCTTTTACGAGCAAGCTCCCGCCCGCAGTGAATGGGCGCGTTAGTTTATAAATAAGAGCTCTATTGAGCCAAACTTGAAGAAATTATTTTTGAATTATTGAATAGTTTAATTGTTTTTATTCGTTATGGCAATTATTGCATATCACTTTTCTCATATTAAAAAGTAAATAAAAGAAATGAAATTGTGTGCATTTTTTATTCTTCCTATTAATATTATTAAATCTCCAAAATGAGTGCGAAATGCAACACTACGCAAACTAACCAAAGTAAAAGATATACTTAGGCTATGGCCTAAGTTAGCAACATTAAAATGGCCGTACCTGACATCTCTGTCGACGGGATGATAGTAGATGGATTAACTGACTTCTTGGCGGGAAAGTGAAGTGTCATGTCTGCAGTTTTGTTTTATTTTCTAAAATTTGTGATATTTCTAACATTAAAATGTAATAACGGTGGATTATTAACCGTTAAGTGTTTGTGAACACACATGAGTGTTGGTAAATCAAACAAAACAGTGCAACATCACTTTTCAAACTTTCTCTCAAGGAGTCCATATGAGACCTCAGTATAGCCCCACATCTTTACTCAGGACTCAGGGGTTTAGGGGAGGGTATTTCATCTTCGATTTATCATCTTTATCACCACTCATTCTCATTTACTATAAATTATATATAATTAATATATCGGGTCCCTATCGGATCGCCAAATTTTTTTGTACGCCTAATTTGTAATGGCACCTAAACGAAAAGCCTAAAATTTTTTCGCCTAATTTCACTCTTCAGAATCGTGTTTGCCCTAATTTCACTTCGCCTAACTTTTTATCGCCACATTGTCATTTACCAAATGCGTCATTTGGCAGAACAATTCGTAATCCCTAAAGTTTACAATTCCTAAATATTAATTCGCACAAAATTAAAAATCATAAAGTACAAAACGCCTAATCATTTTTATGCAAACATGCAGCATGCAAGCAGGCATGCAACATGCGTGCAGGCATGCAGCATGCATAGTTTCCGTCACGGCTTCAGCGCTGCGGGACTCCGGCGGCCCCACGCGAGCTTTTCGTCGCAGATGGTTTTCGCTCACCGGGCGAGCTCAACCCACCTGCTCCTTAGCTCGCGGGCCGCCTCGCCCCTCCGCGCCTACGCGGGCTTATATTGCACTCTAGGGTAGGGCAGACAAGACTACGTGGAGTCGGGTTTGCAGCGATTCGCTTCTGTCAATTTATTTTCTCAATACAATTCTATGCAAAGTCAAGTAAAGTCAGTCATAGTCGAGTCAAGTGAAAGCCATGCCCCAGTAAAGTAATGGAAACTTTACTAGAGGCGTCTATGGAGTTTTGGAGTCAAAACGGACAAATCACAATTCAGAGTAATAAGACACTTTACTACACTTGTGTGCGTTGCCGAAGATGTTATGTCTAAACACTCAGATCATCAGAGTAAACAGACTTGTAATGTTGGGTAGTTTCATCCTATTTGTGGGTTTTTGTAATCAAACTCTGATTAGATAAATTTAAATTTTCAATCTGAAACAGGTAATCCACATGAATACGTGACTTTAAAAAAGGCATTACAGTTGGCTTACAATAAACTCTAATCCTTTTTTAATTATTCTATCTCAGACTTCACATAATTATTATCTCCTACCTATATAAATATATACATACATAAAGTCACGCCCGGAAATAGGGGGGGAAACCGAAGGGGTAGGCAGGGGCATATTATTTGCCCACACTTCGCCAATTATATAGTAGTCCCACGTAATAGGTGGCGAGCCTATTGCCGCTTCGCAGGCACTGTTATGTTCGCCAGAGCCTCGTTCGTTGTTCGACAGATGCACCACTTGCAGGTGAGGTTGGCTTGGGCTCCTTTGGACTTGGTAGGAACCCTGTACACCTATATATCGTCGGGAATAGTGCAAATCCGCGTTACTATCATTGGATAATTCCGCGTACCTGAAAAATTCTGCTAATTCAAGTTAATATACGCCCATTGTCCCAGAGCCTAAATTATGTACTTTCAATAAAATCTATTTACAATAAGAGATAGCACATATAATGAATTACATAACGTGTAAAAATGAGCCCAAAACTAGTTGAAATAAGAAACTTATTTTGTTTTTTTACCTTCCCCTATAAAACTAGATCTATTTCAGATACGCGGACTTTACGTATGGTGGTTTCGCGGATTTGCACTATCCCCGACTATATATAATGGTGCAAAAACTCATAATTTTGACCTGTAAAGGTATGCTTAGCTTAACTTGTTTCTTGAATTGACTGTACGGAGAGTTAATAAACATAGCCTTTGTCTTGGCGAAATTGGTAATTATGCCGTTGTCATGGGCCTATTTTATTATATTTTCTAAGCCGTCCTGCATACACCAATGTATATTTCTCGTGATGTTAGTGTGCGTGCACAGCAGAATGCGCAGCCAGTGAACGGAACTGTGAGTGCGAGATTTGCGTGCGTAGCGCGTGCTCACTATAAAAGCGTCGCATGAGTCGATTGCAATAACTGTATGATCGCGAGCGTCTCGCGAGCTGTGTATTCGCGAGGCGTTCTCCAGATGTAGACGCACCCTTAGACGAGTACCTGCATAAATGATCTGCATTCATAGCCGTCTTACAATGTTTTATCCCCTTTTAACGACACTGTTACTCACGACGCTGATGTTCTGCGGAAACCTATAATAAAATAAATAATAAATAGTTACTTTCTGGCAAGTAGACCAATTATTTTTGGTCTTAATTTATTTAATTATTTTTTATTTAATATAACGGATAACTATTTATAAATACTTTTTTTTGTAAATACATACTTAATATACAGAGGAAAACACCTAGACCAAACAGATAATCATGTTTATGCACATAAAGATTTGTCCTATGTGGAAATCGAACCCACGACCTCAGGAGTGGAGAGGTAGTTTACTCAACTCGACGCCATATCGGTCGTCAAATTAATAACAAGGAATACTGAACAGCAACAACAAATTGAGAAAGAATGAAAATAATAGTTGATGTGGCATAGTCAACATAACTTATTATAGCAAAACAACTAAAAAATTAAAAGCTATTACGTTTTAATTCTTCACGTATAACCGATTCATAAAGATACCTTAACTTATTAAAACAAAACAACTTAGAAATTAAAAGTTTATTTTATTATATTTTAATTCTTTTTTATTACAATTGTTTTAATTCTTCACGTATAACCGATTCATAAAGATAAAAATGCACGTACTACATTGATATGCAGATAACTAATCTAAGATATTATTTTCAAAAACTTTACTTAAAGTTGATAAAATTCAAATTGGTTCATAGTTACTTTTATCCTCTTTAAAGCAAGCCTTAAGTAAAAAAAATATTCCTCTTTAGAGCGAGCCTTGAAGAGAGAAGTTTAATGAGATCGAAGAAAGTCCCTTCATCGACGCACTTATTAAATACTGCTGCTAGATAGCAATATAACCTAAAATAGTCTTAATAACTTTTACAGACATGTCCCACAGATCGCAAGTATTTTTATCCAAATTTTAATCGATCCAAAATTATTAATTTTGTCTCATTGTGTAAATCAAGGAACTATAATCAGGCAAGCATAGCTAAGGGCTAAGATTAAGATTTCAGCTAGGAAGTGGTCCGTATAGGAATCTTCGCAAAGTAGTCATCAACAATGTTTGCAAATGCTTTATTATCTTTAACGACTCCCTGACCCTCCTTAAGAGCGTAGTTATTATCAAGTGGCTTACCATTTCCTGATTCGCGACTTATAGCGTTCCAAGTTGCTTTAATTTTGTTGATGGATGTCAATATCTTATTTTTTGTAAGCAATAATTTGGCCTGTATACACACCCGTTTAAATACTTTCAAATAATGTTTCACATACTCTAAGTAATGTGGATTTTGGTTACATTGTTTTAAATTAAATAATTCGTAAAGTCTATTTCTAGTATTATATATACCCTTAATTGCCCACTCACAAAACTGAAGTTTATTTGTAGGCTTAATAGATTTTGTTAAAATCTTTTTGTCCATTGTCCACTGTGGTCGGAAATTACGCCATGCTCAATGGATTTATGTAAAATAGTAAAATTACAAAAAGTATTGTCTAAGCATGTTGATAATGTAGGCGTAATTATACTGAATTTAATAAAAAAAATGTAAATTGAGAGATTTAAACAAATTCAGAAACCTTACTAATATTGAGGAAGATTCCGAAATATTGACATTAAAGTCGCCATTGCAAATTCAAACTGTTGATAATTGCTACTAGGCGGCCTATAAAAACATAAAACGATAAAATAACGTGTTTTAGAATTGTCTTGTACTGTACAAGACAATTCTAAAACACGTTTAACTGAAGATGTATCAACATTTCCTGTTATTTAGACTGCTTTGCACTAAAATCCATCTATGGATTGTTGGGAATTAAGTAGCTACGTTATTGTAGAAGCGCTCGTAGCTCTGCGGTGTTCGGTGGTCGAAAACGATCACCAAAGTACAGCGGAGTTTACAGAGGTCAGTCCTTGGATGGGTGACCGTTTGTGTGGCATTTGATATCGAGCGCTTCCGTGCTTCGGAAGGCACGTTAAGCCGTTGGTCCCGGTTATCACTAAATGTGGTAGTCGTTAAGCCATGTTAGAGGCCTCATGGGCGGCTTGAAAAATTCTAACAGCAGGACGCCATACACCTGCCTCCGCCAATCCGCACTGGGTCAGCGTGGTGGAGTATGACCCAATACCCTCACACCTTGATATGTGTGAGGAGGCTCGTGCTCAGTAGTGGGACGTTAATGGGCTGTGATGATGATGATGATGATGATGTTATTGTTGAGTAGTCCCTGAAAATACTCATTAACATTTAGCCGATATGAATAATTCTCTTCAGTTGTACACATTATATGGATAACTAATGATTCTAAAAATAAACTTAACTCTAGATCTTTGCCTGAAATCCCTGCACATTCTGATAAAAAATATTAAGACAACTTTTTATTCGTCATTTTATTGCAGGAGAAGGTCTCTATTTACTGATGTGTAAATTTAAATTATTTGCAATTTATTTCAAGTTTGAGTTACAATCAATAAGTTTTTGTTCAATAAAAGCAGGTGTCACAGTCAAGTTTTTCGCTAAGTAATTAAAGTAATAAGCCCCTTAATTTCTAAGTTAATCATTTTTTAATAAATCAGTATCTGGATCTGGATATGGCCCATGTCGGGCACAGCAAGTAGAAGGGTGGACTATATATACTTTCAATTATCATAAAAAAATTGATTTAATGTTGTTAATGTATAATTCTGTGGTGTCAAGGAAAAAGGAGATAATGAGATAAGTCAAAAAAAAAAAAAGAAGATTTTTGCACCTATTGGTACAGAACTTTAATATGTGTCACGGCAAAAAGTAGATTAGTCTAAACATTTTATATCACATATAAAATGTTTTGACTAACCTCTTTTTTTTTGACTCATCTCCTTTTTCCTTGACACCACAGAATTATTGCTTAGGTTGGATGATGTGCAATGCATAAGTTTTGAAAAATGTATTTTGTTGATTAATACATAAAGTACTAAAAGCTGCTCCTTTTTTGTTAATGTGACACGTCATAATGACTACACCCTGCCTGATGGTAAGAAGTCGATGCAGTCCAAATAAAAAAAATGAAAGCGCTTTATAACGTGAAATAAGCACGGTATAACTTTAGTAATTGGCCTGCTAAATCTTTATTGAAACTTGTTTTTTAAGAATAGTTTTATTAATAATACACACAAAATATTAGTACGTTATATCGTTTTTCTGGTAACCAAACCAACATCAAAACATTATTTTACCAAAACATAAGTTCCCGGTGGAACTTTTATGTTCCCCAGAGCCTTGTCCGTTGATCGGCAGGTTCCTCAGATTCTTGATTGGATCCCCATAAACCTTTTATTGATGATGAAAGATAATAAATATCTAATATACTACTAAAACACCAATATCATCAGATAATATTCTATTAATTATTAGTATATTATACGTAAGCACTTAATCACTTAGGAGGATAATCTGAAAAAGACGGCAAAATTTCGATAATTAAAAAATAAAGAAAATCTCCTAATTTATATTATCGCGGCATGACCATAAAGTTAGGATAAATATATTAACGATAAGAATACAGTATAAAAGAATATCAGGTGAGTAGGTATGTAATTATTAAAATTACTTTTCGGTGGATATAGGTTAGAAAATATGGTGTCTCTGCAAATCCTTGCTCTGACGTTATTGGCAGGTAAATATTTAAGTCTTATTTTTTAGTATCATTATGTCCTAACATTATCCCGGTTTCCTTATAATTAAAATTAGGGCCCAATGCCAGTTCCCTGGTAATACCAGATGTGGCTGAATTTCAGTTATAAGACGAAGGGACTGTTCAATATTTGCATAAAGCCTTTAGATTTTACTGTAGCATTTATAATATATTCTGTTCCTGAATTCATAAATTCTAAATTTTGTAAAATACATTGCTAATAATAAAAATCGGTGCTAGCACTAATCTCTGGCAGAAAAGTATGAAAGATTTTGTTAGCACTAGAGGTGAGAGTACTTGGAAGTATGATAAGAGATAAATTGAGTAATAATCATTTAAAAATGAAATAACAAGGGCAAGGGCACTGTCTCGTAACAGAAAATGTAATGTCAAGGATTGAGAAAGGTATGCTTTGATAGTTTAGTTATGTTCAGAGGATCAATGGAAAAAGATTAACAAAAAGCGATATAGAAGTAAAATGGACTCCATTGAACATATAAACTAATTTCTGACTGGAAAAGACAGGTTAAGAGTACCCGCCGCATAAATGGGAGTGTGTAAGAAGGAGAATGAGTGTGAATGAAGATGTTAGTGTATACCAGAGTTGGAGCAACGCAGAAGGGTAAAATCTATGGCTTATCCTACGAGTGTAAGACGTGACAATATGAATGAACGTATCTTTGGGACAACATATTAGGTTTTAGGAGCAACAACTGACCGGTGCATTTTCTTGCCACGTTACCAACATACAAATACTTTTTTAATCTGATTTTATATAAACACTTCACTTTTAGCGACATATTATATGCCGTTTATTATACTCGTAACCTGGCCAAAAACTGCTCAGGTACGTCTATCGAGAGAGTAACTATATTTTGAGTCTTCTTAAACCTTTTTAGGATCCTGCTATGGCCGTGTTTCTCCAAGGATCGTAGGAGGATATGCCACCACCACAGAGGAAGTCCCCTTCATCGTACAAATTGAATATCAAGCAATATTCTTAGGCACGTGGTCGCAATCTTGTGCCGGAACACTTGTTAGTCATATACATGTAATTTCTTCAGCACATTGCTTCTCAGGAGAGTAAGTATCACAGGATACAAATAGATCTTCGTATGCTTCATTTATATTTACATCTTCAAAATAGGTTTGCAAAATTTTAACAAAATATTATTTGTGCTCTTCCTAATTTTCAAAAATTTTTCAATCCACTTTTCAGATCGTATGATGTCAGTAGGCGTCGTGTCAGAGCAGGAGCTACCACTCGCAATACTGGAGGCACCGTGGTTGCCATTGCATCAGCTGTTAATCATGAAAGTTATGTAGCCACTGGAGGAGAAGGAGACATCAGCTTAGTCTTCATCTCCACTTTCCTCAATTTCGACAACACCATCGCCGCAGCCTCCCTTGTTGTCCAGGATTATGTAATGCCAGACAACATTGTCGTATCCTACGCTGGATGGGGAAGTAACGAAGTAAGTTTAAGCTCTGTGATAATTTTAATCATTTCAGTCAATGAACTGCTCTACTGTTCAAGGCCTTTTCCAAATTTCCACAACGATCGATACTATTTAAAAAAATTCCGAAAATATTTAAATAATTCCATTCGGCTATTAAAGAGGGACATGTGCCAACAGACATACAAACTGGTGCGTAAGTGGGAACCTATGAGTCATCTATGAGTTATCTTGCCATACGCATGTGATCCCAAGGAAATTATTATTCATATTTGAACCATTTCCAGACATCCAAGATTGTGATCCCAAGAAAATTGTTATGAAATAAGTTCTTACTAACCGTTACATAATTCATTACAGTTTGGTGGATCCCCCTCAGACCAGCTCCGAGTTGTGAATGTGCTGACTGTTAATCGCGAGGTCTGTAGGGCGAACTACGCTGGACTGTTCCACCCTGCTACTGTATATGACACTATGATCTGCGCTGGTATCCTGGGCGTTGGAGGTGCTGATGCTTGCCGGGTAATTATTCATTTTATGCAATTCTTTATTACATGTGTCTGAGTCGCTTCCTTTGCCAATTTATAACTGTAATAGGAACAAAAGAAGAGTACGATGACTGGTTTGATAGGATTCGTTGCTTTATTATGGTCGTAGTTATGCGGAATTGGGTAACAACATATATGGCCGGTACCATGTGAGAGCACCGCGGTCGCATCGTGACCCTTTACCGAAGGTATTCATACAGATTCACTGTAAACACATACTGAATAAGCAGTGTTTCCCCATCATGGTAAGATCAAAGTTATCAGACATCAGACAAAGTCATCAGACAGTCAAGATCTTATTAAGCTAAGCTCATTTCACTGAGCTTAGCTTACTTTATGATAACTCAGCTAATTGTTATTCAGATGACAAATTATTTCCTGTTCATATCGCCAAAGCTTTAGTCACACTTGATTTTTGTCAAATTCAAATATATTATATTTCTTAGATATAGTCAGTTTTAGTAGGAATGTTTAGAAAAATATTTTATAGTATTGTTAATAGCCAAATTAGCTATATAATGTAAGAGAATTATTAATGTTTTATCTGATTATCTGTTTTCCAGGGTGACATTGGAGGCCCATTGTACTACGAAAATTTCCTCATTGGAGTCATTTCCTGGGGCCATGGCTGCGGCGAAGCCCACTACCCTGGAGTCAACACTGCTATCGCCGCTTATTCCGACTGGATAATTTCCATATCTTAAATGTCTTTTTTTTAATATTCTATATAATAGATTAAAAAAAAACATTAATCTTTTCCTCTTCCGAACGAGACGTACTTGTCTTTAAATACCACCATCATACTGTACAGTATCAAAATTAAATATTCTTTTAGGGTTCCGGAGTGCCTACAAGAAACCCTTATAGTTCCGCCATGTCAGTCTGTCTGCCGTGTCCCTTCCACGAGCTAGCCCCTAAACTATGATAACTACAGATTTGTAATTTGGCATTAGTATATTTCAGTATGCCGACAAAATCAAAAGAAAAAAGTTTTTGCGGCGGCCATCAGAAAAGTGAATTTTTTGAAGTGCCGTAGACGTACAAGGAGGGTTATAGATAAATGGATGGGTATATGTATGGGTTTATAGGGATCCTACCAAGATCTGAGGAGCAAAAGCCAACCTCACCTACAAATGGTACTCCTGCCGATCAACGGACGTGGCTCTGGCGAACATAACAGTGCCCGAAATGTGGGCTTCTAATATGCCTCTGCCTACCCCTTCGGGGAAACAGGCGTGATATTATGGAAGTATTATTAAATAACTTGTATTTGGACGTAAATAATTACTGGACTTGTCGTGAAAGACACAATAGATTCACCTATGGTCATATACAAGAGTAGCCTAGCATGATAAGATGTTTAATTTTTATTAGTATAATAGGTTGGGGAAAAAGTCTTTTCGTATTTTTGTATGAAAAGTCAAGACATTTTTTTCAAAGTTTATTTACATTTATTTACAATATATATGTACCGTTTTGTTGAATAACTTTCTGCCATTTTGTGGGCAGAGACATTATCCCGTTACTGTAGAAACTTTGGGACTTCTGATCAAAAAAACGGGACAAATAGTTTTGGCAGTCCTCTCTTGAGGTCAACCTTACAGAACCTAAAGAATTCTGCAGAGACCGAAACAGGTGAAAATCTGAAGGCGCAAGGTCAGGGCTATATGGTGGATGCACTAGGACCTCCCAGTCGAACTCTCTTAATTTTTGCTGAGTGGCTAAAGATGTGTGTGGTCTAGCGTTATCGTGATGAAAGACCACACCCTTCCTGTTGATCAATTCCGGCCGTTTTCTCTCGACTGCTTCCTTTAATCTCATCAGTTGCTGGCAGTAAAGATCAGAATCGATGGTTTTGCCGGGCGGTAAGAGCTCATAATAAACAATGCCCTTCCAATCCCACCATACACACAGCATCACCTTATTTCGTGTTAGGCCAGGTTTGGCCACAGTCTGTGAAGCCTGGCCAACTTTCGACCACGACCTTTTTCGCACGTTCTTGTCGTACGTGATCCACTTTTCATCGCCAGTTATCAATCTCTTCAAAAACGGCTCGGTTTCATTACGTCTCAATAATGAATCGCAAATGAGTACACGGTTCATTAAGTTTCTTTGAGTGAGCTCGTGTGGCACCCAAATATCGAGCTTTTTTGTATAACCAGCTTTCTTCAAATGGGTCAAAACTGTTTTGTGGTCAATTCCCAGTTCTTCAGCTACATCGTAACTACTAATATGCCGATCTTGCTCCACTCTTTCAAAAATGGCGTCCATTTTATTCGTAACAGGGCGACCAGAGTGAGGTGCATCTTTAACATCAAAATTTCCGGACTGAAAACGTTTGAACCAAATTTGTGCTACTCTTACTGACACTGCATCAGGTCCATAAACATCACAAATTTTTTTCACTGCTTGGGTTGCATTTTTGTCTTTTTTATAATAAAATTTTAAAATGTATCGAATTTCTTCATTAGATTCACTCATTTTAACGGAGAGAAAAACAAATGAAAAATTGTGGGAAACAACTTTTTTTTATTTTTTTCTTTTCTTTATAATAGAACCTTTTTAATGTTACCAAAACCAGCCAGACACAAATAGTACAGTCAAAAAAAATTTATAATAAGTTTATACCTACGTTATGCGAAAAGACTTTTTCCCCGACCTAATATATTTCGCTAAAAGCGCTATAGCATATTACTAACTATGTCTACATGTTCTTTACAATTGAGTCCACTGTCGATTGGCAGGCCCAGATACACGTAGCTATCGACCTATTTTAGAGATGTTATGCAAGCGTTCGTGATCATTCTCGACTCTATTTTGGCTTGAACTAATGTACACAACTTTAGTATAACTTGCATTTATCACCAGTTTTCATACTATGTTGTTAGTACCGCATCGTGGAATTTCCACATTCCATAACTTTGGAGAAGCAGGACAATATACTGATAGGCCTGTAATTAGCATAGTCATTGGAGTTGCCTGACTTAAATATTGGCACAATATGAGCCACCTTCCACACGCCGGAAAAAGAACCGCTCTGTTTGGTCCGGTACCCTTGTTCGGGGATAGTGACGATAGTCTTTTGTTTATCTCGTTTTATGAGATGCTTACTATCGACAGATTTAAGCCAGAGTGCAAGCCCATCAATCCTTGTACCCCACCGCTGCTGTCCGGTACGAAAACTGAGGAGAGCCACTTGACCGCAAGTTGTAGTTTTGGCGCCAAACCTAACGTCACACCGTATTGAAGGATTCACTATTTTACTCTTAAAATAAGAGAAGAATAACCTTGTGGATTCAGCTATAGAAACCTCAACATTAGCTACATATGAATCATACTCATAAGTTTTTTAGACCTGGAACATAGTAATTAAAACTCGTCATAATCCTTTGGATTAACAAACCTTATGAATTATCCATGTACGTTAAGTTTCTCTCTAAGACACTCCTTTAGTGGTTCAGAAAAACATACCGGGTAGTTTGACTGACCAATTCGTTTAAATGATGTGTTGTTCTTTATTATTTTATATAAACACTCGACGTCTAAGTTTACGTCACTATTGTTAAGAATTTCCATACAGCCTTAATTATTAAGCTGTTCAATACATTTCGACACATCACACTTACGGTAGTTTAATATCCTGTCCCTTTTTGTCGTGATGGTTTCATAATGCAGTTCAATTTCAACATCGATTGTAAGAGATAGATTTTAATTGCATCCTAAACAATTCAGTAGTACAGCAACAAAGCGGTACTATTGCCAATTAGCAGCCGGTTCAATTTAATTTACTAATAATTTTGATACAATAAGAAGTATCTTACAGATTCCCTGTTTTTTGTGATTAGGCGTACGCGCAGGGTTTGCGTGCGAATTACAGATTACAGATGTCACTTAAAGCAAACGTTGTGGCCCCGAATCATAGCTGTGCGGCCGAACACGCACGACAGGGAGAGACGAAGACGGCGAGAAGCGCACTTCGCTGCAGTTAGAGCGAGCGCAATAGCTTTATTTACAGGTAGTGCAAATAGTGACCGTTACCGGTCGACCTTGAGGACAACCGCTCGATATAATACACTGCATGAAGTTTTTCCTTGTAAAACACCGCACTGTAATATTATGAAAACTCTATCAACACACTCGCACAGCTCATGCAAACTTACACTTTGATATAAGTTTGATAAAGAAAAAACTTCTATTTAGGGATTAAACTGGCGTTATTCACGGGAGCAACTTGTAAGTGATGTTACTTCGACAGCGGACGAAGGAAGAAAAAATAAGTTATTGTGGATGAAAGCCAATAAATATAAAATGGACTACTAAAACACCAATATCATCAGACAATACTCCAATCTTTATTTGTTTATTATGTTTATACGTAAGCAATCACTAAGTAGCATAATCTAAACAAGACGGCAAATAAGTAGTAAAGAAAGAAAAAAACAGAAAATCTCCAAATTCATCGTATCGCGCCATGACCATAAAGTATAGAATAAAATAATTAACGATAAGGAACAGTATAAAAGAATATCAGGTGATTGGGTAATTATTAAAATTACTTGGCGGTGGATACAGGTTAGCAAAATATGGTGTCTCTGCAAATCCTCGCTCTGGCGCTATTGGCAGGTAAATATTTAAGTCTTTTTTTAAGTATCGTCAAACTTCAAAATCATCCTTTAATGAAAACTTCCGTTTAATTTTCAATTTAAGTTTATTTAGGCTTGATTGCTGTCTATCATATCCTAGAATTATCTTAACCTTAGATATTATCTTTTATTTTATTTTTTATTAAATTATCTTGACTTAAGCTTAGGGCCCAGGGTCTGCTCACTGTTCTTAACAGATTTGGCTGAATTTCAGTTATGACACGGAGGGACTGAAAAGATTTAACATTCAAAAAAATATTTTGAACTTTCTCTAGTACAAAACACAGTTTGGCAAGCGTTTAGTTAAAACCGCTTCTAAGCGACACGTTCATTCAACGGCCTTTCGTTAATTCTTTCACATTCCGTGTTAAGCAAACCATGTTCGACTTAACGGAGTTCATTATAGTAAAATAAAAATATTCTACTAATAAAAAAAAAAAATTCTAGTGAAATAATCATTTTGTGTTTTGAAACGGCTTTTAACTCTACCAACGGTCATGTTAGGAATATAAAATACCTACCTCTAGACAATAAGCGTAACGAAGCATGAAACGGAACGTCACAGTTGTCAGCTATCATACCTTAAAATTCAGATAAATAAAAATCTATAAACTAATAATAATTAGATATAGGCTAAAACAGTGGAAACAATTTATAACTATTTAATATAGAGGGTTTATTACAATTTAAAGGTAATACAGTTTTAATAGTCCCTTGAAGACCTCGAAGGTCACTCAAAAGGTCATCTTTTTCTTAAATAAATATTTTTCTTATTAAAGCTCAGATCAAGTAAAAAAGGAAGATACCTTATTTTACTAATAAGAAAGTGTAGTCATATTTTTAACTATGTGTAAGTGACTGAAGTGCTGCTACTTTTTGAAAATATTCCCCAGACATTTCAAGTATAATAAAACAATAGCACTCGTTAATCTGCGAATGTAAAAATATAACTATATATGGTAAAATAAATTACTAGAATTAATTGGGTAAACTCCACTATAAATCATTTAAAAGGGAAGTTTACCCGATATATTCAAATTTTCTAAACATTTTTGCAAATTTCAGCTGTATGAAGTAGAGTTTTAATTAAATTAAAACACTTATTGCTATATAGTTTTACAATACTTATAGTATAATGTGAAATAAGCAATGCGAGCGGCGATAGCCCAGTGGCGAGACCCCTTGCCTTTAAATTCAGAGGGTCTCGGGTTCAAACCCTGGTGACTTTTCGAAGTTATCGCTTGCTCCATGCCTCGGAAAGCACATTAAGCCGTTAGTCCCGGCTGTCATGAATATCTATGGCAGTCGTTATAAGAATAGGATTGGTTATTAGTCCGACCCCCCCGACTGGTCTCCACCTTGTCGTGGTGGGGGGGCTGAGTACCTCCCGGTAGGGCGCAGGAGGCGCTAGGGAAAAGGTAACACCCAGAGATTGGCGACTCTGGGTGCCGTTAGTACTGACTACCGGGGGGGAAACTAAGAGGGACCTGTGGAGGGCGCAGCGGGCGGGCCAGGAGGGCCCGTCAGGCAGCGCCAGGAGGGTCTTAGGCAGCGGGGGCAGGGGGGCCCTGCTGTCTAACCATGGACCCTCTGAGAAGTGGGCCACACACGCTATGGCCGCACAAGGAGGTAGGAGGGGCGCGTCCACTGCGTCTCTCTGAGGAGGTCCTCCCGGTTTTGGTCTGGGGGACGTTGGCCGCGGGCGGGGTGTCAGAGCTGCAACCCAGGTACTGGCCCCCCGCCTTTTTCTCAACAAGCGGCGGGCGTCGTCGGAAGATTTTTAGTGGGTATTACTGCTGGCGGTCGTGTCTACCGGTGGTGAGCCCCACACACCTCTCTCGGTCCCCCTTTGGCCCGGAGACAGTGCGTAAATGCATTTTGTCACCGACGTAAATAAAGAAAAAAAAGGATTGGTTATTAGTCCGTGCCTTCTAACAGACTGACAGCTGGTTTAGCCATAGAATGATGTTTTTTCTGGGTTGCGGAAGTCAGATGGCAGTTCACGTAATAATTGAAATTCAATCAAATCTGTTTGAACCAGTGAGTAGACCCTGGGCCCTTATTTTTTTTTCTTTTTTTTTATCGTCGGTAAAAAATGCTGTTTACGCACTGTCTCCCGGCCAAAGGGGAAGTCCGGGAGGGGGTGTGGGGCTCATTGCGGCAGACGCGACCACCGCAGTCCTACCCACTAAAAAACTTCCGACGACGCCCACCACTGTTGACCACTTCAAGTAACCCGCCCGCGGCCAACGTCCCCCGGATCAGAACCGGGGGGACCTCCTCAGGGAGGCGCGATGTCATGCGCCCTCCCTACCTCTATGTGCGGCCATGGCGTAACTGGCCGACTTCTGGGGGGGTCTACGGGCCCCCTGCCCCCGCCGCCTAAGACCCCCTGGGCGCGCGCCAACGGCGTAGCCGGAGAGAGAGCGGATCCCGCTCCCTCTCCCACTCCCTCTCGACCTTTGTAGATCTCGATCTTTTAGCATGATGGTCGGCAGCGAGAGAGCCACTCCACCCAGGGCCGCAGCTAACGTCGACCGCGGCCCCGCCCACGCAGGGCATGCCACCAAAGTGTGCTGCGCGGTGTCTTCCGCGCAGTCACAATGGTGGCAACACCGGGTCGACTCCCCCCCGGCGACGTCACTTCCCGAAGCACCCGTGCCCGGAAAGTACCTGCGTGAGCCGGAAGGTCATCGACCCCCACCGACGGCCGACCCATCGCTCTAAGATGTGCCCGACCGCCTCGAGTATATGATGAGAGGATATGATGGTGATGATAACATAAGCAATACAGTAAGAAAATTAAAATTTTGCGATAAACCGGGCATACATTAACTATTTTTTTTTATTGTTAAGTAGTGTGTGAAAAAAAATACAGACAGCTTTTGTAAAGTATTTTTAATATAAAAAGTAATATATATTATGTATATGGGAGGGGCAAAAGTATGCACACAGTAATAACAAATAGAAGTTACAAACAAAACAATAATCTAAAACCCGTTATGCTGATCTGAACATACCACACTAGATGAGGACACTCATAAAACTGATTAGGTTGTAGTACCAACAATCGACCAATCAATATCTCGCCACGAACCCAATATAGAAAAAAATCGGAATTTGATTGAATATAAAAACGCTTGCATTTTTAACGACGCTTAACTTTTAGCGGCCTTGTTGACCTTTATTGTACTCGTAACCTGGCAAATAATTGCTCAGGTACGTCTATCGAGTGAGTCAATTTATTGAGTTTTCTTAAACCTTTTCAGGATCCTGCTATGGCCGTGTTTCTCCAAGGATCGTAGGCGGATATGCCACCACCATAGAGGAAGTCCCCTTCATCGTACAAATTGAATACTCAGGAATATTATCAGACACGTGGTCACAATCTTGTGCCGGAACACTTGTCAGTTCTATACATGTAATTTCTGCAGCATATTGCTTCACAGGAGAGTAAGTATCACAGGAAACAAATAGATCTTCGAATGCTTCATTTATATTCACATCTTCAGAATAGGTTTGCCAATATAATATTTTCCAAAATATTATTTATGCTCTTCCGAATTTCCAAACATTTTTTAATCCACTTTTCAGTTCGTATGATGTCAGTAGGCGTCGTGTCAGAGCAGGAGCTACCACTCGCAATACTGGAGGCACCGTGGTTCCCATTTCATCTGCTGTTAATCACGAAAATTATATAACTGTTGCGGGAGAAGGAGACATCAGTTTAGTCTTCCTCGCCACTTTCCTCAATTTTGACAACACCATCGCCGCAGCCTCCCTTGTTGTCCAGGATTATGTAATGCCAGACAACATTGTCGTATCCTACGCTGGATGGGGAAGTAACGAAGTAAGTTCAAGCCCTTTAATCATTACAATCATTTCAGTCAATAAACTGCACTACTTTTTAAAGGCCTTTCCCAAATTTCCGCAACGATCGAACCTGCAATTAAAACAAGGAAACAATTTAAGAAAATTTATTATCTGTGAGTATGAGTTATCTTGACGTTAATACGTTCCATGTGAGCCGTTTCCAGATATTTAAAGTTTGTGATCCTATGAAAATTATTATGAAAATTTTTCTTAGTAATTGTTACATATTTCATTACAGGTTGGTGGATCCCCCTCAGACCAGCTCCAAGTTGTGAATGCGCTGACTATTAACCGCGACATCTGTAGGGAGAATTACGCTGGTCTGTTTATTCCTGCTACTGTATCTGACACTATGATCTGCGCTGGTATCCTGGGCATCGGAGGTGCTGATGCTTGCCGGGTAAGTCTTAATTTAATGCATTACGAATGTAGTTTTATTTTTTGCGATACAGTTCCTGGTGTCTACGTCGCTTCCTTTGACAATTTGTAACTGTAACGGGAGCGAAGAGAGAGAAAGAGAGATCACTATGAAGAAGGTTTAATAGGATTAGGTTTCTAAGGTCGTAGTGATGCGTCATTGGGTAACAACTTACCTGGCCGACCGAAGGTGTTCCTACAGAATCACTAGTAAAAACACAAATTCAATTAGCAGTTTTTCTCCATCATTCAAGATCAAAAGAGTCAAATAAGCATAACTTATCTTATGATGTCTCAGCTCATTGTTATTATGATTATAATTAATTTCCTGTTAAAATCGCAAAAGCTTAAGTCGCATTTATTTTTATTAAATTATTTTTTTTATAGATATAGTCAAATCAAATCAAATTAAAGAATTTATCTGCGATAACATACACAATTATATATGTAGGTAACATTATGTTTAGTAGTTTCACTATTTTCTGCTTTCAATGGCGTGCAAATGTTTAGTAAGAAAAATATAAAATGAAATTAATATTATTACTACATTATTCAAACAAAAAAAGAAAATTTAGTTTAATTAAAATTATTATGTTCTAAGTCAATTTAAAAGTACAATTTTTAAATAATTTACATAATTTCAAGTTGATATACATGGTAGTCAGGTACACATTCAATTAAATTATTATTACTAAAATTATTTATACTAGAATGTCGTTATCAGTAAGAAATTCAGCTACCGTAAAGTAGGTTTTTTTTATGAGAAGCAAAAGTAAAAGTTTTCTAAAGCTATAAATATTAACTTCTTTTAACTGTTTTGGTAGTTTATTATAAATTTTAGAAGACATCTCATAAAAACTTTTTCTTTTTAAAGCGGGGCACTGAGTAGATAGCCATGGCGACGGATTATTTTTGTTTGCCCGTCTGATAGGTGAGACAATAGTTGAATATGTGCTTTAACAAACATAGCAATTTCGTATATATACAGGGATGGTACAGTTAATATTTTTAGCTCAGTAAAGAGTGTGTTGCAACTATCAATTTGTCTTAAACCTTTTATTCACTTTTTTTGGGTTCCAAAAACCTTTAATTTGTTAAGGCAAATTCCCCAAAAAATTATTCATCATCATTATCATCTCAGCCATCTAACGTCCACTGCTGAACATAGGCCTCCTCTATAGATTTCCATATTGAGCGATCCTGAGTCGCCTGCATCCATCGGCTTCCCGCCGCCTCGACCAGATCATCGGTCCATCGCGTGGGAGGCCGTCCTCTACTACGTTTGCCGGTTCGCGGTCGCCATTGAAGAACCTTAACGCCCTATCGGTCGTCGGTTCTTCGAGCTATGTGCCCCGCCCATTGCACTTCTGCCTGCAAACTAGCCTCGCTATGTCGGTCACTCCAGTCTTCCTACGGATTTCCTCATTTCTGATTCGATCACGTAGGGACACTACGAGCATAGCTCTCTCCATTGCACGCCGAGCGACTTTGAGCTTTCTAATGAGGCCCATAGTCAGGCACCAAGTCTCAGTGCCGTACGTCATCGCTGGCAACACACACTGGTCAAAGACTTTCGTCTTAAGACACTGAGGTATTTTCGACGAGAAGATATAGCGCAGTTTCCCGAACGCAGCCCAACCGAGCTGGATTCGACGATTGACCTCTTTCTCGAAGTTGGACCTACCCATTTGGACTTTTTGTCCGAGGTATACATATATACTCGTCGACAACTTCGAGAGCCGAGCCTCCTACAATTATTGGAGAGGGCTTAACATGGACATTAGACATAATTTTCGTCTTGTCCATGTTCATTCTGAGACCTACCCTTTGGGAAGCTCTGTCGAGGTCTTCGAGCATTGTGCCCTTGCATCCACAAGCGACTCCGCTATGACTCCTATATCGTTGGCAAATCGAAGGTAAGACATATACTCGCCATTTATGATGATGCCGTAGTTTCCCCAGTCCAGCATCTTGAAAACGTCCTCCAGGGCAGCAGTGAACAGTTTCGGTGATATGACATCTCCCTGTCTCACGCCCTTCCGCAGGAGGATAGGATTCGTGTGCTGGTCTAGTACTCGTACAGACCTGGTGACGTTTTTGTATAAACTTCTCAACACTTCAATATACCGATGGTCAATGGGGCATCGCTGCAGGGACTGAAAGACTTTTACAAAAAAAAACCATAGCGCAATATAGATGCTAATAATCCATTGTAGGCAATCAGAACTGTTTCTAAGTTACATACTTGTGATAGCTTTTTCAAAGCAAACACAAAAGTGTTCATGCGTGTACACAGATTGTATGTATGAGTAAGCCAGTTTGAGAGTCCTAGAAATTTTGTCGAAGTTACAGGTTTTATAATTTTATCATCATGGAATATATTTATGTCTAGAGGTTGTATGCGTTGACGAAATTGAGTAATTTTATTTTTTTGTCGATATTAATATTAAGATTGTTCATGTCAAGCCATTTAATTATTTTATTGAATGTCATATTTATTTCATGTTTATATATTATGTCAAAATATCTTTACATGGTGTTATTATTGTACTATCGTCAGCAAATAGAGTCATGGGGTAATCTATAGTATTCGAGGCACAGTATCGAAAACTACCACAAAATGACGCTGAGTGGTTTGCAGGGACTATAAGCTGTTCCAAAGAACGAAGTCATTGTGTAAATTTTAGTTTACTGTATAAATATTCTGGACGTCTACTATTAATTACTTTATATTTTAGGCGGAGTATCATTGATAAGTAGCGAAGTGTATCTAAATCACGTTGGTTCTTTGCTTTTTTCATAGATGGTGCTGTAGTAGTATTCCCCATGCATATTTTAGATTTCTGCTCTTCTATACAAGAGAAGTTTAATTTAATTTGATTCAAGCCTTTTCTTCTCTTTTTTATATTTTTATTTTCGTTTTGCGGTGTTGACTTACAGACTTGGATTAATATATTTACTTTAAGTTTGCACTCAATATTTTTTTTAGTAAGTGTATTATTTTCACTTGATGAATTTCCAATTTCATTTTCGGAAATTTTTAGCTTTTACTCAAGCTTTGAACTTTTTGCTTTGAGTTCTGCCATGAAATTACTACTGTATGTTTTCTACTACTGATTTCGATATAAATCGTCAAGATCACCTATATATTGATTTTTGGAGTTTTAGTGACATATATTTTATAGTTCATAACCATCGGTTCGGTAAATAGGGATCCTACCAAGACCTAAGGAGCCCAAGTCAACCTCACCTGCAAGTGGTGCATCTGCCGATCAACGGACGAGGCTCTGGCGAACATAACAGTGCCCGGTAAGCGGCAATAGGCTCGCCACCTATTACGTGGGACCAACTATATAATTGGCGAAGTGTGGGCGTATAATACGCCTCTGCCTACCCTTTCGGGGAAACAGGCGTGAATGGATACTACCAAGACCTAAGGAGCCCAAGTCAACCTCACCTGCAAGTGGTGCATCTGCCGATCAACGGACGAGGCTCTGGCGAACATAACAGTGCCCGGTAAGCGGCAATAGGCTCGCCACCTATTACGTGGGACCAACTATATAATTGGCGAAGTGTGGGCGTATAATACGCCTCTGCCTACCCTTTCGGGGAAACAGGCGTGAATGTATGTATGTATGTATGTATAACCAAATAAACGGTGTTAGGTATGTATGAGAGTTATAAATGTATTAACTGATTATCTGTCTTTCAGGGTGATGTTGGAGGTCCACTGTACTACGAAAATTTCCTCATCGGTATCATTTCCTGGGGCCATGGCTGCGGCGAAGCCGACTATCCCGGAGTCAATACTGCTATCTCCGCGTATTCCGACTGGATAATTTCGATGTCTTAAATCGATTTTCTTTTTTTTTTAATATTCTATATATTAGATTTTATTTCTTTAATTTCTTATTTCCTCTCCCAAACAGTCCTCGACCCGCCCGACCACGTTGCATCGTAAGCGCGAACGAAAATCATCCTAGAAACACAAGTACCCGATAGAACTTTTATGTTTGCTAGAGCCTCGTCCGTTGATCGGCAGGTTCCATTCTTTTATTGTTGTATAAAGTTAATAAATATGTGATGGCTTACTAAAACACCAATGTCATCACATAATTTTCAGGTCATCATTCGTTTATAATGTTTATATGTAAGCTCACTAATGAGGATAATCTATATTAGACGGCAAAAATTTCGATGACATATACATAAATTTAATCTCCAAATGCATATTATCGTGGCATGACCATAAAGTTACAATTAATGTATTGATGATAAAAATACAGTATAAAAGAATAGCAGGTGAGTAGTATGTTATAATTAAAATTACTTGGTGGTAGATACAGGTTCGCAAAATATGGTGTCTCTGCAAATTTTCGCTCTGGCGCTATTGGCAGGTAAATATTTAAGTATCGTCAAATTTTGCTTCCATTTAATTGTTAATTAATCGCTTGGGATTTTAGTGTTGAATCATATCCTAACATTATCTCAGTTGCCCTAGACTTAAGCTTAGGGCCCAGGGTCTGCTTACTGGTCTTACCAGATTTAGCTGAACTTCAGTTATTACACGGAAGGACTAAAATGTCTTACCCTCAAAAAAAATCTTTTACTCAAAGATGTTATTTATATAACGTCTCACGCCATTGGATTTTTCTATAACATTTTAAGTAGGTTCTAGAATCCAAAAATTCAATTGTGAATGTTATAAATCGGTGCCGAAACTAGTCTATGGCAGAAGAAACAAAAGTAAAATTTTATTTTAGCAGTAGAGATGGAAGGGCTTGGAAATATGTTCTGAGATAAATTGAAAGAGATAGTCTTAAAAATGAAATAACATGGGCAGAATGTGTAGTACAAGAAAATGCAGTGACAAGAATTGAGGAAGGGCTATTTAGATTGTTTGGTTATGTTGAGAGGATCAGTGAAAGAATATTAACAAAAAGGAATGTTGTTAATGAATGTTTGACATGAAAACGCAGGTCAAGAGTACCCGTCGGTTAAGTGGGAGTGTGTTTGAGATGTAATGAGTGTATATAAAGTTATTAGTGTAAACCAGAGTTGTAGCTACGTATAAGGGTGGAGTCTCTGGCTTATCCTACTAGAACAAGCCGTGACAATATTTATGTGCGTATGTCTAGAAATAACATCTAGAGTGCTATTAAAAAAAATACTTTAAACACTCCTTAGACATGCGTTTATCCAAACAGTGTCTAAAAATTCAAACGATGTTGAAGGTATGCTTAACTTTCTTCATAACAAAACACTGTTTAGCAAGCGTTAAGTTAAAACCGCTTCTAAGCGATACGATCACTCAACGGGCTACCATTCATTCTTTCACATTCCGTGTTAAGCAAATCACGTTCGACGTAACGAAGTTCATTAAAATGAAATAAAAAATCTACACATTAAAAAAAAAGGTTTTATAATTTTTATATGTTAAATAAACTTATATGATGCTTACGGTGCATCTGTGACTTATCCAAAGCATTTGATTGCGACCAGCATCAGACTTAACTTATGAAGCTTATAATGATGGCATTATGGAGTTCGTAACATCGCCTTGCGTTTTGTCACTTCTTACCTAAGTGGTAGGGTCCAGAAAGTAGTTATTAATAAAAAGCAGTCACCCGGTTCTGCAGTAGCAATGGGGGTGCCGCAGGGTTCAATCCTAGGGCTATTTCTATTTCTAGTACACATCTCCCCCACCTTATAAAAGACGATCACGAAATTGTTTTATTTGCACGTCTTTAATATTTAAAGTAAAACGTGGACAACGTTAACTTGTCGACGGAAATAATGCGCTCTCTGGGAGTGTCTGGGATTGGCGCTTGTTAAGGACGCGTTTAACCTTAAACCGTTGACATTTTTGTATATCGCTGCTGCTTTATAGTTAAAGTAAGTATGTTGAACCATGGATTTTAGCCTTGTCGATATGGAAGATAGAGATTATTTACATATCTGCCGTGACACTCGAATAAAATGCACTCGAACGAAGTATTTCGAGTGATCCTCGAGGTGGGGACTATTTAAATTAAATTGCATTTTAATTGTAACGTGGTTAATAAACGTTCATATTAATCATATTCACTGATAATAAATTGTTTCCATTGTTTTTGAATATATTCGACTAATTCACCGATTTTAATATATATATACTTTAAAGGATGACAGCTGACAACTGTGACAATCCGATTTATGCTGTCTCATATTTTTAGAAGTAGGTATTTTATGTTCATTACATGACCCTTTGTCGAGTTAAAAGTAGTTTAAATACATAAAATAAAATATACTTTACTGTCTTTAAAATCAACAGGAACATTTAGATTCGTCAAATAATTATACATAAATTCCATTTTTTTTTTGTTTACAACAATGAAAGAGATGGAGAAGGATTCTTTGTCAGAATTTGTCAAGGTGTGTCAGTTTATCTGTCTGTTGTGGTTTCTTTCTCAAGATTTCTCAGTCTGTCGGTTACTCTTATAGGGGGTATCTGTCAGTCAGCATGTCGTGATACTAAAGGGGGAGGGGATTGTTTGTCAGTCAGTCGGTGACTCTAACGAGGCTTCAAAAAAAATTGCACGGCGTTAAATCGCACGACCTTGGTGGCCAGTTGACAATAGAATTTCGTGAGATATTGTGTTCTGGAAATCGTAGCTGCAATAAGTCCACTGCTGACTTAGGACAACATGTGGTTTCAGCAGAACGGCGAAGCCTGCCTGCCAATTTTTAATTTTATGCATTACGAATGTAGCTAGAATTATTGCGATACAGTTCCTACTGTACCAATTTGTATCTGATTCATAAGCGAAGGGTGAGTTGCTGCAATAAGTCGATTGTTTAATGCGCGGTGTGGCAGGCTTCGCCGTTCTGCTGGAACCACATGTTGTCCCAAGTCAGCAGTGGACTTATTACAGCTACGATTTCCAGAACACAATATCTCACGAAATTCTGTTGTCAACTGACCACTAAGTTCAAGGTCATGCGATTTAACGCCGTGTAATTTTTTCCTCGGGGTTTTGTGAAACCACGAGCTTATGTGAGTAAACCCAAAATTCCTGGAACTGAAACAATTCCTGAGCTTAAATCGGAAATCTAACGCGTTATCGGTGAGATCTAGCTACTTCTCTGAGCAAAAGTGATGGAAAATTTCATGAAAAGAGTAATGACCTTTCATCGGAGCCGTGGGAATAATTCGACAGATATTTTATTTCATACTCAATCGAAATGTCTTCTTTTCAGTACAATCAAAACATAACATATTTGTTTTTATTAAAAAATAAAATATTTCGCTCCTACTGCGGCACCCTTTATTAACTGATTATATGTCTTCCAGGGTGACGTTGGAGGTCCCTTGTACTTTGGAAATATCCTCATCGGAGTAATATCCTGGGGTCATGGCTGCGGCGAAGCCGACTACCCTGGAGTCAACACTGCTGTCTCTGCGTATTACGACTGGATAGTTTCAGTAGTTTAAATATAATTTCTTTTTCTACATATTGGATTCTTTTTTCATTTCTGGAGTGGAAAGGCTCCCAAACAAAACGTGGTAGTCTTTGGAACCGCCATCATACTGTGCAGTCTATTAAAATTGGTTATCTTTCTTGCATATGAAATTACAATTTAAGAATACGCAACTTGACTTTTAATGCCATCTAGTGTGAAATTTCGAGATCGATTGGAATACCTCTTGAGTTCCAGTAATTAAATTTTTATTAGTTATCAACGAATTGGTATAATATCTATTTCCACACAGGAATTTGTATTTTGTAATGTGCGTATCTCCTGAGCTTAGCTCTGTTCAATTCGGAGTTGCTAGCGCCGCATGAGCTTTAGTTATTCTGATAAAAGATTAATAATGTTGTAATCGTTTTCACAAAAAGTATAAAATTTTGTATTTTGGAAATATTACTTACAATAATGACTTATTTTACAGATAATATTTAAAGAAAACTTTAAAACTACATGTAAAATATTGTGTATCAATAATTGTTAAATAAAATGTTTCAATACTACACCAATCGTATTGCCATAAGCTAAATAAAATTTGTGCCACAGCAACATACAAACTAATGTTGTAAAAGAACTGAGTCTTTTAGTCCTCAGTTTGCGGCTATGAGTTCTTTTTGCAGAACTCACGACTAATTAGTTTTCTGAGTCCTGAGTCTTAAGTTCTTTAGAGTATTTTCAGTTCTTTCATCCCTAAATATTCTTGAGTTAAATATATTTATAAGTCCTTTCGGATTTTTTCAGTCCTTCGAGCTCTTTAAGTCCTTTGAGTTCTTTCAAGTCTAATGAGTCATAATTCTTGAGTTAAATATATTTATAAGTCCTTTCGGATTTCTTCAGTCCTTCGAGCTCTTTAAGTCCTTTGAGTTCTTTCAAGTCTAATGAGTCATAAATTATACAGCAGGACTGCAGTCCTTTGAGTCGTGAACTTTAAAGATGACTGCAGCCCAATCAGTAAGACTCGCATATTATGAAGTATTTGAATTGTTTAAGCCTTTTTTACGACTGCAGTCGTAATAATTATTTAATAAACAATAAATCAGGCTCAAAAAAATACATGTCAATTGTTGTTTTTAACAGAGAGTTTTTGCTAGTGTAGCGCCACCGCCCGACCGCGTTGCGTCGTAAGCGCGAAAATCAACCTAGAAACATAAGTACCCGATACAACTTTTATGATCGCTAGAGCCTCGTTCGTTTATCGGCAGGTTCATTAGGTCTTGAATAAATTGGATTTAAGGTTTATAGGGATAAACCTTTTATTGTTAATAAGAGCCAATAAATATCTAATGGCCTACTAAAACACCAATATCATTAGATAATGTTCGAGTCACCATTAGTTTATTATGTTTATACGTAAGTAAAGTAAAGTAAAAGTAAAAACTTCTTTATTTCATAAACTATTACATAGCACTTGAAAACGTCAAAATAAAATAAAAATTTAAAAAAAACTACACTGAAATCACGAAGCTTAGATTCACTTAAACGCAAATAAATAAAAATTAGGTGTAAGTGAATCTAAATGCCAGTTCCGAGCCCCCGCTCTGTGAGAAGAACTGACAAGAAACTCACAGGCTATGCTCCTTTAAATTATTAATCAAATACAACAATACAAAAAACACACAGTGAAAATTTGAAGATACTGAAAGGGTCCCCCGAAGCTGTAACCAATAAAGTAGCACTAAGGGAACCTTCCATCACAGTGATGTATGTAATGTGAGCTAAGCCTGTACAATAGGGAATGTGCACGACAATGATCTGGATGACTTTTTATTCTAATTTACACAAATACAAGTTGAAAATGTTAAGCCCCAGCTTGTTTATTCAATAATTAATAATTAACAGCATAATACCCCTTGTGAAGGAACTGCTTTTTAACTAAAGTTTTAAAATTTGGCAATGGTAGACCAATTATTGATATTATTGAAGCGCTCTGCGGTGTTCGGTGGTCGGAAACGATCACCAAAGTACAGCAGAGTTTACAGAGGACCGTTTGTGTGGCATTTGATATCGAGCGCTTCCGTGCTTCAGAGCGCGTTAAGCCGTTGGTCCCGGTTATCACTAAACGTTAAGCCATGCTAGAGGCCTCATGGGCGGCTTGAAAAATTCTAACAGCAGGGCGCCATACACCTGCCTCCGCCAATCCGCTCTGGGTCAGCGTGGTGGAGTATGACCCAATACCCTTGCACCTTGATATGTGTGAGGTGGCTCGTGCTCAGTAGTGGGGCGTTAATGGGCTGTGATTTGTGACCAATTATTTCCTGCGGAATTTTATTATAAAATCTGGTACCATTGCACAAAAATATTTTTTTAGTTTTGTGAAATCGACAATTTGGCAGAGAGAGCTTATTTCTATTCCAATAGGAATAATAATTATGGCCTTTTGAATTTTCATCAAAGGTAGTAGTGGTAGGGTTTAAGTAATCACTAATAAGGATAATCTAAATTAGACGGCAACAAATTCGATGACATAAAAATTAATTTTATCTCCAAATTCATATTATCGCGGCTTGACCATAAAGTTAGAATTTATATATTAACGATAAAGATACAGTATAAAAGAATATCAGTTGAGTAGGTATGTAATAATTAACATTACTTGGCGGTGGATACAAGTTAGCAAAATATGGTGTCTCTGCAAATCCTCGCTCTGGCGCTATTAGCAGGTAAATATTTAAGTCTTTTTATAAGTATCGTCAAAATTCAAATTCATCTTTAAAGACAACTTTCGTTTAATTGTTAATTGAATCTGATTTGGGCTAAATTGCAGTCCACCGCTTGAGATTTTAGTGTAGAATCATATCCTAGCATTATCTCGGTTGCCCTAGACTTAAGCTTAGGGCCCAGGGTCTGCTACTGATCTTACCAGATTTGGCTGAGTTTTAGTTATTACACGGAAAGACTATAATGTCTTAACCTTCAAAAATTCTTTAACACAAGGGTGATATTTCTATAAAGCCCACGCCATTGGATTTTTCTGTAACATTTTTAGTATACCTATTCTGTTCTAGAATTCAAAAACTCTACGTTTTTTTAAACACATTGTTAATATTGTAAATCGGTGCTGACACTAATCTATGGCATAACAAACATAAAAGGTACCCATCGGCATCGGCCACAGATATGTAAATAATCTCAATCTTCCATATAGACAGAGCTTAATCCATGGTTAAAGGTATTTATTTAGACTAAAAAGCAGCAGCGATACATAAAAATGACATGTTCAATTTTAAACTATATAAATGAGAAGTGACCTGTAGGCAATCACTAAAGAAGGTTTTGCTATGGCGTTTTATTTAACGCGTGTTCAACGTGTGCTTAACTTTTTTGTAATAACACCGATTAGGTTTTATTGGAAAAAACCGACCGTAGCAATATCTCACCACGTTACCAAAACTGAAATACTTTAGAAATCTGATTTGATATATAGCTTGCATCGTTAATGGCGTCCTCATTATTACAGCCCATTAACGTCCGACTACTGAGCACGAGCCTCCTCTCACATATCAAGGTGAGAGGGTATTGGGTTATTCTCCACCACGCTGACCCAGTGCGGATTAGCGGAGACAGGCGTCCTGCTGTTAAAATTTATCAAGCCGCCCATTAGGCATCTAATATGGCGTAACGACTACCACATTTAGTGATAACCGGGACCAACGGCTTAACGTGCCTTCCGAAGCACGGAAGCGCTCGATATTAAATGCCACACAAACGGTCACCCATCCAAGGACTGCCTTTGTAAACTGTGCTGTACTTCGATGATCGTTTCCGACCACCTAGTACCGCAGAGCTACCAGCGCTTCTTAGCTTTTAGCGTTTTAGTCTATATATTGAGTCGTCTTAAACCTTTTTAGGATCCTGCTATGGCCGTGTTTCTCCGAGGATCGTAGGCGGATATGCGACCACCATAGAGGAAGTCCCCTTCATCGTACAAATTGAGTATCAAGGAATATTCTCAGGCACGTGGTCGCAATCTTGTGCTGGAACAATTGTCAGTCCTTTACATGTGATCTCTGCAGCATATTGCTTCTCAGGAGAGTAAGTATTACAGGAAACAAATAGATCTTTGAATGCTTCATTTATATTCACATCTTCAGAATAGGTTTGCCAATATAAATTTTACCAAAATATTATTTGTGCTGTTCCGAATTTTCAAAAACTTTTTAATCCACTTTTCAGTTCGTATGATGTCAGAAGGCGTCGTGTCAGAGCAGGAGCTACCACTCGCAATACTGGAGGCACCGTGGTTGCTATCTCATCTGCTGTTAATCATGAAAATTATGTAACCACTGCGGGGGAAGGAGACATCAGCGTAGTCTTCCTCGCCTCTTTCCTTAATTATGGCCACACCATCTCCTCATTATCAATTATTAACCAGGATTTCGTAATGCCAGATAACATTATCGTATCCTACGCTGGATGGGGAAGTAGCAGCGTAAGTTGTAGCCTTTTGATCATAACAATCATTTTAGCTAATAAACTGCACTACTGTTTAAAGGCCTTGCCCAAATTTCCACAACGAGCGATCCTGCAAGTGAAATAATAGTTTTCATTAAATAAATCCAGTTGTCTATTAAAGAGGGACTATGTACCAATAGGCATACAAACTGGTGCATTAGTGGCAAACTATGAGCCATCTTTTTATTGAGACGTTCTAAATTATTATGAAAAATGTTCATACTAAATGTTGCATACTTGATTACAGTTAAGTGGACCCCCTTCAGACCAGGTCCAAGTTGTGAATGCGCTGACTGTTAACCGCGACAGATGCAATGAGAACTACGCTGATCTGTTGATTCCTGCAACTGTATCTGACACTATGATCTGCGCTGGTATCCTGGGCATCGGTGGTGCTGATGCTTGCCAGGTAATTCTTAATTTTATGCATTACAAATGTAGCAAGAATTTTCGCGATACATGTCCATGTGTCTACTTCGGTTCCTGTACCAATTTGTATCTGTAACAGGAGCGAAGGGTGAGGTGCTGCAATAAGTCGATTGTTTAATGCGTGGTGTGGCAGGTTGCGCCGTCCTGCTGAAACCAAATGTTGTCCTTAGTCAGCAGTGGACTTATTGCAGCAACGATTTCCAGAATTTATTATCTCACAAAATTCCGGAGTCAACTGGCCACCAAGATCTTTCATCACAACTTTGTCATAACATACTTGTTTTTATTTTAAAATGAAAAATTGCACTCTTGTTGAGGCACCCTTTATTAACTGATGATCTGTCTTGCAGGGTGACGTTGGAGGTCCTTTGTACTATGAAGATATCCTCATCGGAGTCATTTCCTGGGGCCGTGGCTGCGGCGAAGCCGACTACCCTGGAGTCAACACTGCTGTCTCCGCGTATTCGGACTGGATAATTTCAGTAGCTTAAATCTAATAGTCTAACATCTATTTCCACAAAGCCATTTGTAATTTGTAATGTGCGTATGTCCTGAGCTTAGCTCTGTTTAGTTCAGAGTTGCTAGCGCCGCATGAGTATAAGAAGCTTTAGTACCAAATAAACGATTTTATTATTATTATTATTAGTAATGTTTCTGATGAAAGATTCAAAATTTTGTGATTGTTTTTATAAATTAAATAACAATTTGCATTTTGGAAAAATTATTTACATTTATAAAACTTGATAGTGTTATTATTTCCTACAAATATGTGACAAATTTTAAAGTTATAATTTAAAGAAATCTTTGAAACTATATGAAAATTATTTTTAATAAATTTGTTTTTAAATAAAAATTTTCAATTAACCAATCGTATAAGTTAAATAAATATACCATACCATACAAGCCCTGGCTTCTAGTAATATTATCACCATATCCGTCTTTGAAATTGAGAAAATATTATAAGCCATCGACATTACGCTATGACGGTAGGCTTGAATAGGTCTTTAAAAATAGGACGGGCTTTTTGATCATTTTTGATTTAGGTTTCGTTTGAGAAATATAAGGTCATTGAGTGAAAATGTTCGTGTAATAATAAGATTAAGTCGAATGTGATCTCATCACATATTAATAAAAACTATAATAAAATTTTTGATTTATGTACATTTTATAAAGAGACTAGGTACATACATTATGGCAATGTTGATATAAAAATTACTTTAAACACTGCTTCGACACGTATCTGTCTAAGCACTGTATAAAAGTTTAACGATGTTTAAGTTACGTTTAACTTTCTCTGTAACAAAACACGGTTTGGCAAGCGCTTTTAAGCAATATTTTCATTTAACGGGATTTCATTAATTACATTACATTACATTTAGTGTTAAGCAAATCAGTTTCAACATAACAAAGTTCATTATTATTAAATAAAAAACTCCACATTATAAAAAAATGTGTGGAATTAAACTTTTTATGTGTTTGAACCATACAATCTTTGAACTTTACAAACGGTCATGTTAGATATATTAAATCCTTTAAAAAATAAGCGTAACGGAGCATGAAACTAAACGTCACAGTTGTCAGCTGTCATCCTTTAAAATTTACGTGGGTAAATAAAATTCTGTAAATTTATTACATATTCATAAACAGTGGGAACAATTTGTTATTATTTAATACGCCTTTGTATTATTAATTATTTTTCTTGTAAAAGATTAACAAAATCCAACTAAAACGGAATATTCAAATTCAAATACCTATACATAAACAATTCGTATGCATTTCATTTGAGTGTCACAACAGCAGCAGTGATACACAAATAGGTCAACTGATTAAGGTAAATCACGTCCTAAACAAATACCAGCACGTGATTAAATTTAAACAGTGCCTAAGAAGTGTTTAACTTTTAGCAATCAAATGACAATAGCTTTTTATTCTTAAAAACATAGATAGATAGATAGATAATACGTTTATTTCGTTTAAATAATACAAGTTATATAAAAACATATCCCACAAAACCGTTTGACTGGTTTGTCTGTGGGTCACAGTCTCTTTTATACTACTTTATACATTACAACTAATTTTATATATAAATAACTTACAATTTTTCACTTAAACCAATATAGTGCTTTTTTAAATTTGTTTTGTGCTTATTTTTGTTTGTTTCCATTCTAATGGCTTCAGGTATACTATGTTTCACTTATTTGTAATAACACTGTGAATCGTTTACCTCTTCTTCAATGTAATCTTTCAATTTATTAATAATATGATAGATATTTATAATAATAACTTCGCCAAAATACATTACTAGAAATTGCAGCGTAATAGTGGATCTTTGTCTGTGTTACGAAATCCTTTTAGAGTTTAAAATACAAGGCACATGATCAAATGCGCTTCTGTAGTTAGTTCGTGGAATGTTGGGGGTTAAATTAGCTTGAGGATTCAGTGAGCACAAGGAATCATGTGTAATTTTTTAATCAGGGTTCCATGACAATCTGAATAAAAGACCCTTTATAGAGTAATCATAAAAAATAGAACCTTATGGTATTTGCTAACTTATTATATGAGGAGATCTGACTGTCCCCTGTGAAGACTAAGTGAGCCTACATTTAATTATTTGTCTCCGATTTTTTCTTTTTACGAATGATAAAATTGGATTTGCAATTGTTGCACTCCCCATTTTCTAAATAAAATCAGAATACGTGATTATTCAATTTGTGAATGTGGATTAGGAGATGGAGATTTTGGATCACATATTTCTTGAATGTCCCAGGTTTTTAAAGTTAAAAGTGTCGAACGAACGAACGAAAAGATCCTACGAACATTTCATATTTACTTACGATTTCTTCTCGTAAAGTTTTTTTTGAAGTTATAAAATTTATGAGACATAATGATATGAAACTGTAAATTTAACTTAACTTTTATTCTTTTTTAACCTTTAGCAAAGCTTTTCTTTTGTTTCTTTATTTTTATTCACATGTGAAGTCATCATACGAGTCTGGCTGAATTGTCGTCACTACCCTTGATGACATAGTGCCATCCATTCATTTAAAATAGAAGAAGAAGAACAGAGGGCCTACTCTAATTCAACGAAAACGAAACTTCGTTGTACCTGTCTCTTTCACTCTCTGGGTATATCAGTATCGAGTGTAATACCCATCCCGGGTATAACGAAGTTTCGTTTTCATTGAATTAGAGTAGGCCCTCAGTTTCCATGGAAATGTATTGGGTGAAATTATAATTATATTTACAATAAAGAATTGTAATTATACTTTCTGATTAATATAATAATAATATTATTAAATAGTTCAACGCTGGGACAACGCTGCAGTAAAGAAGAATAAGGAGACTGGAATATTTATTTCATACATACAAATAAAAAAACATAGTCTCAATAAAAAGTAGCTACTGATTAATTTAATGACAAAATTGCTGCAATGTAATATCACAAAGAGATTTAGAAGGATAACAATGTAATTCTGTCTGTCAGATTAGATAAGAAAATTGGACACCTATACATGGATATTACTCTTAATCATAATTTTATCGTTGTTACCCATAAAATAATTATCGTTTGCGAGTGATAGTTCCATTCCATCTATGGTTTAACACGTTCACTGTGTTATGAGGTCTAAAAAGCCACATTCGGCGGCAGTCAAAATCGCGCTCTTTCACTCTGTGATTATATTATCATTTCTATGAGTAGGACAGAGAGAAATATATCAAATTGCATCCCTTACGAAGCCTAGCCGAGCGGCTTAGTTAATTATATATGAGGTAGGATAGTTCTAAATAAAAATTAATCCTGTACAGTGAAGAGTGAGATCTAATCTGCCCTAAAAATTGTAGGCCTCATAACCGCATGAAGTGAAACGCGGGCGGCGCGGGCGCCGCGCTCCCTTGCTTAGTGAAGTGACAAGTATCGATACGGAAACGCGCTATCGGCTGGCGCGATCGCATTTCACGATTTATAAGTTAACGTATAGTTTTCTTATTATGGATCGATCAAACCGTAAACTTCTGGCCCGGAAGTCGTTTTCCGCGGGCGTTGTGCCAGACCATCCATGTTGAAAAAATAAAATAACCTCCCTCTACTACCCAATTTGCCAGGTGGAGAATATTCTCAATCATTCTCAGCATGGTTGACATTAAGAGGCTGAGAGACGGAATCAACAAAAAAACACTTTATGCAAATTAGTCCTATATTACTACGAAACCTCAGAATAATAACACCTAGAACGATAGTTCCCTTCAAAGCGGTCTTTCAAAAGCGAGGCAAGAAAAAAATCTGTGTGTGGGTAAGATACTTGTATTTACGCTCGACGAAACGCATGAAAAAAAACATGTTGTCATTTCATTCAATTTTCCCTAAAAGTAGGGAAGTTGAAACTTTTACACTTTAACTTAGTTATTTATTGCATTTAGTTTATGCGAAAACCCATTTACTTTATAATTTCATTTAAAATGTATATATAATTATTTATCCTGCCTGGGGTGAATTATTTTTCACTAATTATTTATTTAATATATTTAGAGCTATGAAACTCTTAAATTGTTATAGTTAGTCAACTGTTTTATGTAGATAGACCAGAATCGAATTAAACTATTACACCTTTTTAAGATGTGATTTATGCCGTATCATTTGAAATCAATCAATTAATGAAAAAATAAAGATTTTTGTGTTATCGTATTTTAAATAAATTATTCCACGCGAACAAAGTCGCGGGCGGAAGGTAGTAGCAGAAAATTGTCATATAACATTTCGTCCAATTTAATTATTTTCTGATTGAGACGTGTTTCAATTACAACAAAATGTAGGAGATTTTTTCCCCTTAATGGCAACATTTTCATTAACTGTCACGTAACAAATATTGAAATTATTTTTTTCATTTTAATGAATGTTTTACTTAATAATTTAAGTTCAAACGCAAAATTATACCCGTGTAATGTTATGTTAACATGTTTCTTGTGCTTTTCCGACGTATTGTGATTTCCGTTCATAGCGCAAACCGTCATTTTTATTAAAAATATCAGTAGTAGTTTTCAATACGACACGACCATGAGCACTGACGGAACTTAGCCAATATGGCTAGGTTTGAGTTGCCTCACTTTGACGACGCGTACCTACTGGGCTTCTAGGTGTACTTATTCTGAGTACAAAACTATAAAAATATTATTGTAAATAGTAGGCGCTGTTTGACAGCACAGCACAGCAGCAATTCCGTCATCGACACTGTCCCTCGACTTTCTTTCTACCTTTCTGTTTTGTACCAAAGATGCAAAATCTTCTTTATTTTTACTCATCTCCTTTTTCCTTGACACCACAGAAATATTCTTTTAGGGTTCCGGAATACCTACAAGGAACCCTTATAGTTCAGCCATGTCGTCTGTCTGTACGTGTCCCGTCCGCAAGCTAGCCCTTAAACTATGATAACTACAGATTTGTAAATTCACATGAGTATACATATTTCAGTATGCCGACAACATCGTGGAAAAAAAATTTAAGAACAGAAAATTTTTCTGATGTTCGCCGTAGACGTAAAAGGAGGGCTTTAGAAAAATGTATGGGTATATGTATATATGGAAAAATGTATGGAAAAAAAGGTATGATACCAAGGCCTGTACCAGTTTATCTGTCTGTTGTAGATTTTTCTCAAGATTTGTAAGTCTGTCAGTGACTCTAGTAGGGGGGACTTCCAAAAAGAGGCCTTCAAAAAGGCAACGATATTGAGAAGAATGCCTGAAGAAACTCATCTCGGCTTTATATAAAGTAATGTCTTTAAGTCTCATACAATTAAAGAAATAAAATCTTAAGTTTAAGCTGTTGGTCTTCTTTTCTTCTTTACTTTAAATAATGGCTTCGTGCGTCTAGCACATTTAGCCAGTGTCAAGTAAGTGATATATTAGGTCGGGGAAAAAGTCTTTTCGCATAACGTAGGTATAAACTTATTATAAATTTTTTTTGACTGTACTATTTGTGTCTGGCTGGTTTTGGTAACATTAAAAAGGTTCCATTATAAAGAAAATAAAAAAATAAAAAAAAGTTGTTTCCCGCTATTTTTCATTTGTTTTTCTCTCCGTAAAAATGAGTGAATCTAATGAAGAAATTCGATACATTTTAAAATTTTATTATAAAAAAGGCAAAAATGCAACTCAAGCAGTGAAAAAAATTTGTGATGTTTATGGATCTGATGCAGTGTCAGTAAGAGTAGCACAAATTTGGTTCAAACGTTTTCAGTCCGGAAATTTTGATGTTCAAGATGCACCTCGCTCTGGTCGCCCTGTTACGAATAAAATGGACGCCATTTTTGAAAGAGTGGAGCAAGATCGGCATATTAGTAGTTACGATGTAGCTGAAGAACTGGGAATTGACCACAAAACAGTTTTGACCCATTTGAAGAAAGCTGGTTATACAAAAAAGCTCGATATTTGGGTGCCACACGAGCTCACTCAAAGAAACTTAATGAACCGTGTACTCATTTGCAATTCATTATTGAGACGTAATGAAACCGAGCCGTTTTTGAAGAGATTGATAACTGGCGATGAAAAGTGGATCACGTACGACAAGAACGTGCGAAAAAGGTCGTGGTCGAAAGTTGGCCAGGCTTCACAGACTGTGGCCAAACCTGGCCTAACACGAAATAAGGTGATGCTGTGTGTATGGTGGGATTGGAAGGGCATTGTTTATTATGAGCTTTTACCGCCCGGCAAAACCATCGATTCTGATCTTTACTGCCAGCAACTGATGAGATTAAAGGAAGCAGTCGAGAGAAAACGGCCGGAATTGATCAACAGGAAGGGTGTGGTCTTTCATCACGATAACGCTAGACCACACACATCTTTAGCCACTCAGCTAAAATTAAGAGAGTTCGACTGGGAGGTCCTAGTGCATCCACCATATAGCCCTGACCTTGCGCCTTCAGATTTTCACCTGTTTCGGTCTCTGCAGAATTCTTTAGGTTCTGTAAGGTTGACCTCAAGAGAGGACTGCCAAAACTATTTGTCCCGTTTTTTTGATCAGAAGTCCCAAAGTTTCTACAGTAACGGGATAATGTCTCTGCCCACAAAATGGCAGAAAGTTATTCAACAAAACGGTACATATATATATTGTAAATAAATGTAAATAAACTTTGAAAAAAATGTCTTGACTTTTCATACAAAAATACGAAAAGACTTTTTCCCCAACCTATTATTAATAATATATAATTCATAGTAAATGAGAATGAGTGGTGATAAAGATGATAAATGGTAAATGAGATACCCTCCCCTAAGCCCCTTGAGTCCTCAGTAAAGATTTGGGACTATACTGAGATCTCACATGGACTCCTTGAGAGAAAATTTGAAAAGTGATGTTGCACTGTTTTGTTTGATTTACCAACACTCATGTATGTTCACAAACACTTAACGGTTAATAATCCACCGTTATTACACATTAATGTTAGAAATATCACACATTTTAGAAAATAAAACAAAACTGGAGACATGACGCTTCACTTTCCCGCCAAGAAGTCCACTGTGGGTCTTAAAACTATCAATATCTACTTAATATTTTATGACAGAAAGGAGCAATTCATATCACATCCAGATAGCCTAGTAGTTCATCAAATCTTTCACGCTATAATAAGCCTTTTGGCACAATTTACACTTTATGTAGTTTTTAAATTTATTTATAGATAAATTCGCCACATCATCTGGCAGCGTATTGTACATGCGGATACTATTCCCCGCAAAATAATTTGCAACTTTATGAAGCCTATACTTGGGCATAGCCCGTTTTTTCATATTTAAGTTAAAATTATGTCTATCACTATTTTTACATATCGATATTATGCAACTAAATCAAATAACGACAATTGTCTTAATTTGACCGCCTTGTTTAGCCCCTGGGGGCTAGTGTGACATCTGCCTCGTTTAATTAATTCATTTCATTTACCTTCACCTCAGAGGCGTATCATTACATCTTTCTTTGTATTTTTTAAATTATTCGTGCGTTTAGCACATTTAGCCAGTGTCAAGTAAGAGATATTTTAATAATATATTACTAATAATTTAAAAATATAAAACAAAGTAAATGAGAATGAGCGGTGATAAAGATGATAAATAAGATTTCTTTCCCCTAAACTCCTTAAGTCCTCAGTAAAGATATGCGACTATACTGAGATCTCACATGGACTTCTTGAGAGAATTTGAAAAGTGACAAATTAACAATATTTTCCAATGTATACAATATCTTCACAAATTATATAAATTTAAAGTCTCCTTCAAAACCAGTCTATCTTTCGGTGAAAGCAGTACAAAAATTGAATTGGATTCAAGGTTTATGGGGATAAACCTTTTATTGTTAATGAAAGCCAATAAATACCCAATGGACTACTCAAACACCAATACCATTAGATAATGTTTTAGTCATTATTAGATTATTATGTTTATACGTAAGCAATCACTAAGGAGGATAATCTAAATTAGACGGCCAAACTTTCGATAATTTGAAAATAAATAAAATCTCTAAATTCATCTTATCGCGGCATGGCCATAAAGTTAGAATAAATATATTAGAGATAAGGATACAGTATAAAAGAATATCAGGTGAGTGGGTATGTAATTATTAAAATTACTTGGCGGTGGATACAGGTTAGCAAAATATGGTGTCTCTGCAAATCCTCGCTCTGGCGCTATTGGCAGGTAAATATTTAAGTCAATTTTTAAAGTATCATATATATACCTAGCATGTTGCCTTAGATTTCAGCTTAGGGCCCAGTGTCTGCTCATTGGTCTTACTAGATTAGGCTGAATTTCAGTTTTTACACGGAGGGACTGAAATATCTCATGAACACAAATTTCACTGTAGCATTTTTCTTATATTCTGTTCTAGAATTCCCAAAGTTCTACAAATTTAATTGCTAATGGAGGAAAAACATAAAATTATGATTTTGTATTACTAGTAGTAAGAGCTTAGAAATATGTTATGAGATAAATTAAGTGATAGTTTTCGACATGAAATAACAAGGGCAGAATGTTTAGTAAAAGAAAAGGTAGTGACGACGATGGTTAAGAAAGGTATGTTAAAAGCATGTTAGATGGTTTAATTATGTTGAAAGGATCAATGAAAAAAGATAAACAAAAAGGTAACAGTGAATGAGTGAATGAAGTGAGTGAATGAATGTTTGTCAGGAAAAGGCCGGTCGGTTTAATAGGAGTGTGTAAAAAGGATAATAAGTGTGAATGAAGTTATTAGTGGTAGCAACGTAGAAGGGTGGAATCTCTGGCTTAACCTACGAGAATCAGAGACAATATTAATTTACGCATGTTTGAGAAAAAATATTAGGTTTTGGTGGCAACGATCGACCGGTGCAATATCTCGCCACGTTACCAAATTGAATTCTGATTTAATATAAAACACTTGCATTTTCAACGACGCTACTCTTTCAGCGCCTAATTGGCCTCTAATATACTCGTAACCTGACAAACAATTGCTCATGTACGTCTATCGAGAGAGTCTATTTATTAAGTCTTCTTAAACCTTTTTAGGATCCAGCTATGGCCGTGTTTCTCCAAGGATCGTAGGCGGATATGCCACCACCATAGAGGAAGTCCCCTTCATCGTACAAATTGAATATCAAGGAATATTCTCAGGCACATGGTCGCAATCTTGTGCTGGAACAATTGTCAGTCCTATACATGTGATTTCTGCAGCATATTGCTTCTCAGGAGAGTAAGTATTACAGGAAACAAATAGATCTTCGAATGCTTCATTTATATTCACATCTTCAGAATAGGTTTGCCAATATAAATTTTACCAAAATATTATTTGTGCTCTTCTGAATTTTCAAATTTTTTTTAATCCACTTTTCAGTTCGTATGCTGTCAGTAGGCGTCGTGTCAGAGCAGGAGCTACCACTCGCAATACTGGAGGCACCGTGGTTGCTATCTCATCTGCTGTTAATCATGAAAATTATGTAACCACTGCGGGGGAAGGAGACATCAGCGTAGTCTTCCTCGCCACTTTCCTCAATTTTGACGACACCATCGCCGCAGCATCCATTGTTGTTCAAGATTTCGTAATGCCAGACAACATTGTCGTATCTTACGCTGGATGGGGAAGTAGCGAAGTAAGTTTGAGCCTTAGGATCAGTACAATCATTTCAGCCAATAAAATGCCCAATTGTTAATTTTTCTAAAATAGTGAGCCATTTCTAGACATTCAAAATTTGTAATCCTTGGAAACTTAATATAAAAATTGTTGATAATAATCGTTACCCACTTGATTACAGTTTAGTGGATCCCCCTCAGACCAGCTCCAAGTTGTCAATGCGCTGACTGTTAACCGCGACAGCTGCAGTGAGAACTACGCTGATCTGGTGATCCCTGCTACTGTATCTGACACAATGATCTGCGCTGGTATCCTGGGCATCGGGGGTGCTGATGCTTGCCGGGTAATTCTTAATTTTATGCATTACGTATGTTGCTAGATTTTTTGCGATACAATTCCATTTGCCAATTTGTATCTGTAACAGGAGAGAAGGATGAGTCTGAGGACTCCGATTGAGAAGGATTCATAGGATTCGTTTCTATTATTAGGCTTGGAATTAAACGCGGAATTGGGTAACAACTTATATTGCAACTTATTCGCGACCCTATAGCGAAGGTATTCCTATAGAATCACTGTATAACACATACTGAATTAGCTGTGTTCCTCCAGCCATAGTAAGATCACAAAGTAGTCAAATGAGGAGCATAACTTATCTTAAGACAATACAGCTCATTGTTTTTAATATTATGATTGAATTCCTGTTCATATCGCAAAAGCTTTAGTCACACTTATTTTTGACACAGTTTTAATAGGATAAAAGATACATTTTAATTAAAATGCATAATAAAATATTTGATTGTATAGTATAGTCTATAACCAAATAATCGGTATGATGTAAGAGAAAATGTATTAACTTATTATCTGTCTTCCAGGGTGACGTTGGAGGTCCATTGTACTTTGATAATTTCCTCATCGGAGTCATTTCCTGGGGCCATGGCTGTGGCGAAGCCGACTACCCTGGAGTCAACACTGCTATCTCCGCGTATACCGATTGGATAATTTCAGTATCTTAAATCTAATTTTTTTTTTAAATATTCAATATATTCCATTATTTTTCATTACTCCAAACAAAACGTACTAGTCTTTGGAACCACCATCTATGTCAGTGGTGGTGGTATCCGCACTCAATCCTTGCAATGGACCATTGTGCGTGAGCCTTTGCGGCCACATTTGCTCACTCCAGCCAGCCCACCTCTCTCCAAAAGCAGATCAGGTTTCCCAATCTGTGTAAAAGTTCCATAATGAAACTCGGTGATCCTAGGGTTACTTTCCGTATGTCAGCTACGCCTGTGCATTCCAGGAGCACGTATGCGACCGTTTTCTCAGCCGCAATACGCGCTTTGCACAAGGGTGTGTGACTCCTATAATGTGTAAATATTTTTTCAGTGACCAGTGCCCGGTGATGGTCCCCGCCACTAGGTGCAGGCTATTTCTGTCCGAAAAGGCAGATTACTGAACTAAAGAGACAAGCGTGATATTTCAAAAAGTTATTAAAAGTCATGCTATTTATCGATAGATGGAAAAACTAAAAAGTATCAACCATGTGTCGCTCGGAGTGGGGGGTGTTAGATTTTTACTACATTACTACACTGAAATCACGAAGCTTAGATTCACTTACATGCAAATATATAATAATGAAGTGTAAGTAAATCTAAGAGCCAGTTACGATCGGTCAGAACGATCGCCTTTTTTGGGCACAGAATACACGTTAGCAGAGATCTTCGACGTGAAAGATAACGAAAGACTGTTACTTTTCAAGCCAACATGTCGCCGAATTTCACCGTGCCGGCGACACGACACGGCTTCTGTCTGCGACTGCAGAAGAGAGTATGCGCAAAGGTTTCCAACCCGACCAACGCGCAAAGTGGTATAAGAAGATCCGCCAACCAACGTGTTTGTATTTTATCACTCGAGGAGGAAGAAGGTGTGCTAAGATGGATAAAAGAAGACCCTATACTCCGTGAAAGAATTATTACAAATCGACTTTATTTGTCAAAATGAAGTCGATTCCGACGGATTCCCACGGCTCCGATGACAGGCCATTACTCTTTTCGTGAAATTTTCCATGACCATTGCACAGAGATGTGGCTGTATCTAATCGATGACGCGTTGGGATTCCGATTTGAGCTCAGGAATGGTTTCGGCTTTATTCGCATAAACCCGCGATTTTACAAAACCCCAAGTATGTGTGTGTGTGTGTATTTGTGTTTACCAATACTAAGTATTTATTATTAATAATTTTTTTACATCGTTATACTCGAGAAGTCTTTACAATTCGAATAAATATTTTTTACAGATTTAGAGTTGGACCCAATACGCTGCTACACACTCCATATACAATGTTCTTCTTATCACTAATGTTTGCTCCAATTTTAACAGATTGCTTTCTATCTTGAAGATAACTTAAAAATAATAGAAGAGCCTTATCCCTAACGCCAATGCCTTCTAGTCTTTTGATAAGTTTCGGGACAGAAACGCTATCAAAAGGTTTTTTAATATCCAAAAGAAAACTGTGACATATATTCTTCCCCTATCCAATTCTTTTGTTATTGATAATGTTAGCGCCAAAACAGCAACTTCATTTGACAAACCCTTACGAATACCATATTGCGATTACTCAGGAGTCTTTTATTAATAAGTTTTTCAAATATTTTTGTGAGAGGAGTAAGCACTAATATTGGTCTATAATTATTGATGTCCTCCCTATTACCACCCTTAAAAACAATTTCCAATAAATCGTCTATAAGCAGTCTTATTTAAATTATAAAATAAAATAGACAATGTATGTAAGTAATCGTTATATTGTAAAGAAGGCCGCAAAACACAACCTTTATTATTGTGAATGTTAAATCCAAGTGTTTTGTCTCTAACGTCATCATTAAACGTGTATTACTCTTTCTTGGTAAGTGATGTCTTAACGGTTTGCTTAAACTTTTCAAAAGGCAAATCTAGAATATTTTTGGAATTTTGTTGTAATATTGTATGCCTGCAATGTATACTTAAAAGATTTACGAATTTTATGCAGGCGTAAAATAGGACTTAGTAATTTATTTATATTTCTAGTATTAAAACTGTGATTATCACAGCGCCTGTTAAAGGTTCCTATGTTTAGTTTGATAAATATTCTACTATTATAGATGTATTGAGAGGCAACAGTCAAGATACCTATTTTTTTAATTTTTCTCTAAGAGTTGTTCGTGAGCTTAGTCCGTAAATAGATCTTACAGCCCGTTACTATAAAAAAAAATAGTTTCTATATCTGCTGCTAGTCCCCACATAAGAATTCCGTAAGACATTAGGCTATGAAAATAACTAAAGTATACCATATTTCCGTATCAACATCTATTAATTGGCGAATATTGCGAATAGCATAGGCTGCGGAACTAAGTTTGCCAGCAAGAGTTTCAATATGCAGACCCCACTGAAGATTTTCATCTATAGTTTTGCCTAAGAAAACAGTAGAATCTACTAAATCTAGTTTCTGACCGTCTATGATGATATTCTTATTCGTCTTATAGTCTCCCGCTAAGACATTCTGAGCGGGAATATTCAGGTGACCCTGAGCAGTTAGTCAATCGAGTTGGTTAGGCAGTCCGGTAATAAACTCACTACGATTTAGGATCTAATCAGTGGTGATCATTGCAATATGCAATGTTAAGTGTAAAGTGTGTTTCTTGAGTTGAATAATGTGTTTATATCTTTAATCGTGCAGTGTGTCGTTTTATTTTGATTTTATTTGAGTTTCAGGTTCGTTACATAATTGGCCACTTTTTAATTCAGTTACCCCCGTCATAAATAAATCGAAATAAATTTGCCGTAAATCCACATCATACCAGACATGACACTTCAATTTCAAACATGGTACATGCAATAAATGAAACGTACATATGAATGAAATCCTAAATCGCGCAAACTAAATTCCTCAGGCTTGTCGCTATATATACAACACCCGATCATCCCTGGTGACGTTGCCACATTTAGGTACAAACAATATTCAGTGAAATGCGGGAGGCTGGAGGTGCCACTGGAGTCATCATGAAAGAAGCAGAGTTTGAAGTATGTCAGTATGCGTTATTTTGGTTTAACCAGAGAATGATATAACCCTCTTAGCTGCGGAGGTCAGACGGCTGTCGCTCACTGAAATTCAGCAAAATCTGATTATTTCTATTTTGTTCAACTACCAATATCTTCCAACCACTAAGTGCAAACGCCATTATGCAAATTTACTGCATGTTGAGAAATATACAATAGCTACCGCTAACCGTCCAAAATACTAATTACTACTTATCATATTCTGCCAACTGAGAAATCGGGCTATGCAGCACAGATAATGTTTTCGCTGACCACCATATCTACGGCAACACAGAGCTCTTGGCACATATCTCTGTAAACTCTTCAAACACACATCTCTGTAAACAGCGAAGGAATTTAGCAGAACAGGGCAGACATCACCACCCTGCTGGAACAAAAGAAATATATTTAAGCCTTGTCCGGGCCCTGTGTTCCTAAGCTGGGTCTAATTATCTTCGCGGGAGTGAGGCTGATATTTCGAGAGGGTATCAAACTGGTTGTTGTCGGAAATGTCTAATTTCCGATGCTAACGAATTCTGACTAACTGACTAATATCTGACTAATAATGAGTCAATTTTACGTTATCTACTGTCTGGTGATTTTAAATAGGCGTAAAGGAAAAAGTACTTAGTGTTTGATAGCAGAATAATCGCTTTGATAAAGTATTAATTTTTAAAAACTAGGAACTGAATTACTAATCCATATTATTTTTTACATGATGAGTAATTTTTAATAAATTCAAAACCAACAAAAAATATAAATTTCAGCTTTTACTTTGATATTCCTTGAACATTGTTATATTATTTATTGAACATATGTTTCTGGACCAGGCTAAAACTACCCTCTAAGCTACTGAAGTGTTCAATATAAAATATCACACAAGTGCTCATCCATCCTCACGATGTTAGTCCCGGATATTTCATTCGTCTTAGTTAGTTACCTACCAAGACCTTTTTTTTTGGAGCCCAAACCAACCTGCAAGTGGTGCACCTACCGATTAACCGACAAGGCTCTGGCGAATATAACAGTGCCCGGCAATCGGCAATCGGCAATAGGCTCGCGTGGAACAAATTATATAATTAGCGAAGTGTGGGCGTATAAATGCATCTGCCTACCCCTTCGGAGAAAAAGACGTGAATTTAAGTATGTATGTGTATAGTTACTTATCTTGTTACTCTCGTATTTCGATGGCTTATCAGTTACCCGGTTTACAGTTACTCTTACAGCAAGACGCTGTACCCTTGCCTCCGCCAATCTGCACTGGTTCTGCATGTTGCATCTTTTATATGATCTGAATATTTCAACTGGACTTTAATAAGCTGAAATAATGATTACAAAAATCGAACCACAATAACGAAGGGCAACCAGTTTTCTGGTTGTATCACAGCTTGTGATAGGTTCGGGTGGGGGCTTATGTAAAATAAAACTTGATAGCTTTTATTAACTTCTGTAATTTAGTAATAGGTATAGAGGAACGTCCTGAATACACATACAGACTACCTAATTCTCCTTTACTTCAGTCAATTACGAAAACAAGAACGTCACGAAAAATTAAAGAACTCAAATTTGGAACAATCATCATTTTTAACAATTACCAAATTATTATTTGCGTTCGGTCATATTTAGAACGATGTGAAATTTAGGATGAAATGTGTACAGTATGTAAATGTATTCTAACAGTGATGTAGATCACTAATTTAACTGGACCTACGAAGACCTTAAATATCTAACTACATGCAATAGACTTAAAAAATGGTACAAACGACTCCAACAGAAGGACATTCTGTCTTGGTATTACTTAAATCCCCCTTGTCCACCACAATCCACCTTGGTTATTGAGAATAGGTCTGAGTATGGACGCAGTATAACAACTAGTAGTGGGATAATGATAGGAAAAATAAATAGGTCTTACGACCATGAGGCCACCAGATGAATCTCATCTACATGATTGGACTTTTTGTTTTCAATTGGATAGCGACCATACTCATTGCTGAGGTTTTAATACAAGTCAATAAACGTAATCCCTTAAATTATACAATAACATTGATATACATGAGGAGTGACTTTTCAAAACGGCTTATTTCCGGTTCCCAACTTTACTTATTTTTTTAATGCCAATCGGGACTTTGTGTACACTCACATCGTATGACGTGAAGTGTCCGGTTCTAAAGTTTTTAAATATCGAAGAAAAATGGCCATAGAAAATGCTTTCCGCAACAAAATAGCTTAATTCACGTTAATTCTCGGCCCTACTAATTACGATAGAAGTTTTTTTCAAAATGCCTCATTTCTAGAACATTTTATAGGGAAATTTTGTTAATACGTATCAAAAAGGCTTTTTTCTAATCTGATATCACAGGTTATTTTGGAGGGTTGAAAGATTGCTTTGGTATCTGGAAGTGGATCTGCAAATATATTTTTATACATTGGCAACACTTTATATTTGACTACGGCCAATTAAAAAAATATTAAACGTCCTGCCAAATTTTGCCAATTCCAAATCACCTGCTCAAGTGAAGGAAATACATATATTTTTTCCAGTGCGTGGTCACAGTTTTTTGCCCGCCGATCGTGTTTTTGGACGACTGGAAAAGGAACTAAGAAAAATACCAGTGATCACCACCAAAGATGGTTACCATGATATCTTCAAAAACCATGGCAATGTAAGGTTATTAGGAAATGATTGGCAACTGTTTGAAATAAAGGATTTAAAGGAAAATTTTAAAAATGTGGAGGGATTACAAAAAATAAAAAGAGTCTGGATAAAAAAAAACTGTTAAAAGACAGAAGACTATCGGTTGCGAAATAAAAGCTTCCCAATATTATAGATTTGATGGAAATGATCTTTGGCAGACATTATTGAAACGGGGTAAACGTATTCCACTAACTATTGATGTTGCAGAATCTATTCCGCAGCAAGCTTCAGAAAAAAAGAAAAAAGATGTAATAAATTTACTTAAAAAACAATTTGGGGAAGAATGGACTGCCTTGCCTGAACTTCAATGGTACAAAAATATTTTGTTACATGTGACAGAGGAAGCAGCTGAGGAACATGAATATGATTGTGACTGCAATGAAGAGGATGTAGGAGATGTCCATGTGTGATTTTCAGATTTTAATAAAAGTTTTTAGAAAACAAAATGGCTTATTTCTTAGGAGTGCTGAAACAAAACATCTTATTTCTTGGAGTTTGCGACTAAATGGCTTATTTCCTTAAATCATAAGATAATAACTCATAATTTAGAGTATTAAAAAATATATATACACTGTGAAACGATCTATTAACCTACCTAGATTATGTACATAAAAGTTTGTTACTAAAAATGTTCATGTATGAAAAGTTTTCGTATTTTTCTTGTTCCTGAAAAAAATGATCATACAGAAATAAGCCATTTTGAAAAGTGACTTACGTCTTAACGTCACGTATAAAATTACGCCTGTTTCCATATTATACGCCCACACTTCGCCAATCACATAGTTGGCCCACGTAATATGTGGCAAACCTATAGCCGCTTACTGAGAACTGTTATGTACGCTAGAGCCTCCTCCGTTGATCGGCAGGTGCACCACTTGCAGGTGAGGTTGACTTAAACCCTACCCCGTCCCGATCCGTTCAGATCGGGTCTGCGACGCGAACGGGTGACGGCCAGCATGCGGCGGCGGGCGGCCCCCTCTCGTCCTCATCCTCAGGAGCTGGTTCGTAGCTGTTTGGGTCGGGGGGTGTTGGGTTGTGGGAGTGTATTGTTACCCCAAACGCCGCCTTTGAGCAGTTTTTGAATTAGGTTGGGCGCAATAGTCCAAGGCCCTTCTCATCCTGTCATTGTTGTGGGGGATCCCAACGCTAAATCTTCGACGTGGGGCTCCCGGACGACTGACGAGAGGGGGAGAGCCAAGGAAGAATATGTTACAAAGTGTGGACTGTCTATCCTCTATCGTGGTTCGATGAACACGTGCGAGCATCGCAAAGGGGGGGTCTGTTATCGACGTCTCGTTTACCTCCTCCTCTCTCGCGCGTCGTGTCCACGATTGGAGGGTGCTGAAGGTTGTGGATAAATTGTCTGGTCACCATTATATCAGATTCAATGTCTCCGCATCGGTGCCAGCGCCCTACGGAGGTGTGGGGGAGCCAAGATTGGACGGCCCACGATGGGCGATCAGACGCCTCGACAGGACTTTGCTACGGGAGGCAGCCCTGGTCGAGGCGTGGCCATGGAAGCCACCGCTGGTGGACTTGAAGAGGAGGCTGCGAGAGTGTGCGAGGCCATGACTCGATTTTGCGACGTGGCCATGCTCCGTGTTTGCGCCCCCTCGCGCAGAACCCAGGTCTACTGGTGGTCGTCCAGCTCCACTGAACCGGTGCCGTGGAGCGGCGTCGCTATCAGAGGTGTCGCGAAAGGAACATCCGCGACAAAGCCGAGGTGGACCAGCTCTACGCCGCCTACAGAGAAGCGGTGAGGGCCCTTCGCGGCGCTGGAAGGAGGGCCACTTGGTACTCCTTTCTAAAGAGGGACGTCCAGCCGATGACCTTTCTGGTTATCGATCCATCGTGCTGCTCGGCGAGGCGGGTAAGCTCTTGGAGCGTGTCATCGCCAACCACCTCGTCGAGCACATGCAGGAGGTCGGAGCAGTTTTTTCCGACCTCCCCCTCGGATCGGTCTCCACATTGGTGTGGTGGGGGGGGGCTCAGTACCTCCCGGAGCCCGGGAAAAGATAACACCCAGAGATTGGCGACTCTGGGTGCCCTTAGTACTGACTACCGGAGGGTAACTAAGAGGAACCTGTGGAGGGCGCAACGAACGGGCCAGGAGGGCCCGATCAGCAGCGTCAGGGGGTCTTAGGCAGTTTATGGGGGCAGGGGCCCCCTGCCCCCATAAAACCATAGAGAACCATGCACGGCGAGGTAGGAGGGGCGCGTCCACTGCGCCTCTCTGAGGAGGACAGGGTGAAACAAGCGGCGAGCGTCGTCGAAAGATTTTTAGTGAGTAGGACTGCAGTGAGTGAACCCCACCCTTCCCTCCCAATCCCCCCATTTGCCCGGACACAGTGCGTGAACAGCAGTTTCTTACCGACGATAAAAAAAAAGTGAGGTTGGCTTGGGCTCCTTAGGTCCTGGTAGGATCCCTATACGCCCGTTACGTTGAGAGTATCTCATATTACCTTAAGCAGTGATTCTCCAGTTATTTAACAGATGTTTTGCAGGGCAGTATCGGACTATTGAATTCTGGATAAACGAGTACTGCCTAAGTACCCCAATAGTATGATTTATTGATTCAGGCGATACGTTGCGGAAATCTATTGAAAAGCGCTGAAACGAGAATGCCAGCCGACGAGACTCTCGTTTCAGCGTTGATCGTAAAGACATCTTTGTTCTGGGGCTCCTATCTTACCTGAGGATGTTCCCCGTGTAAGGGCGAAACGCGTGTTGTGTTGAATAGTTTTTCGATTTTTTGGGACATTATAGTAGCGCGGGAATTGTTACTAAGATATTTTTAATCCATCACTTGTAAACTAAAGTATGATTTATTCTGAAAAGTTAGGTAAACTTGTAATACGATAAATTACAAATCAAAGAGATACATCCAACAATGATAGGTATGTCTGATTAAAGAGGGCGACAGATTAGAAAGGGGTCGGAATATCGTAGTCCACTGCATACGAACTACTGAACCGAAAGCTTAACATATAGGCTAATTAAATCTTCATATTTAGGCGCAGCATGATTTGGCCCGAAGTATTACAATACAAATAATCACGTCTGTTCCCTCGAAGACGTAAGCTGAGGTATATTATATGACAATGATATTGTTGGTACCCACGCTAGAGGTGGCGAACCTATTGCCGCTTATCGGGAGCTGTTATAAGAACAGAGGGCCTACTCTAATTTCGGTGAATTAGAGCAATCCCTCAGGTAAGGTTGGTTTGGGCTCCTAAGATGTGAATAGGATCCGAAAGTAACAATAAAACACATATGTAGAAATAAGGTATGTAGTCGGCGAGAAATAGCTTAAACAGCAGTAGCAACGATCCAGTCAGTGAAGGAAGCAACTCTGGCGGTGACACCGGGCCAGGTGGCGTTGCCGCAGTTCTCGCCCCAGGAGACGATGCCCACGAGGTATCCTTGGTAGTACATGGGGCCACCGGAGTCACCCTGAAGGAACAAAAACAAACACACTTGTAGATCACAAATAAGAAATTGTAGCTCGATATGTTGGTCAATGGACAAGGAAAATCCTGGAGATTGAATACCAAGTATCCGAGCTTAAAATCGTTGGGTAAACCAACCTGCCAAACTCCCTTTGGTACGTGGACAGAAGGAGAGAGTATTGAAGAAGAGAGCATACACGGGACGCCCAATTGGGCGATTGTACTTTCCAGGTACTTCAGAAGGGATGAAGTCAAAAAGGATTTACTTGGGCTCCAGATCGACCACTGGTCTTAGCTGGCTTAATAAAGGAAAGAATAGCGTCTCTCGTACTTGACTTCTCAAAGTTGTCCATCGTTTCTTGTACTAATAACTTTAAAAAGGAATATTAAAGCGATTGTAGATCACGAATATGAAGATGCAGATCATACCTGTAAATTTTGAATAACAAATACTTCGCGACTTACTCCGAGATTATGCAAATGAGTCTAAAAAGTCAGGTACACCTTTATCAAATTATAACCACAAATTTTTTTTTAAAGCGTTGGTAGATCCAGTAACAAAATGGGTCTATAACAGTCCCTTGACAGAATTCCGTAACAAGAGTGGTATTAAAGTAGTTTAAGCTTCAGCTACCTGGCAGATTCCTTTGTTGACGGTGGTGTCAGGGTACGCAGCACAGATCATGTTCTCGGTGACAGGCAAGGGGAATTCCAGCTCGTTGTAGGGTAGTTGACATTCGTCTCTGTTGACAGTGTAGGTGTTTACGTAGCGCAGAACATCGGTGATCTGACCATCGTTAGAGGCGTGCTAGAATAAAAACAAACTTAATTAGGCAGGAACTCGTCTACGGAACACTGCCTCACTTGGTCACGTTATATTTTTATGTTTATTGACTAAATTAATGTTTCGTGTTGTATGTTATTTGTTTGGTGAAGTTATACAAAGTTCAACTTTGGTAAAGTTAATTCACAGTTCAGCTTAAGCCTCTTTGAGTTATCGCTCTAAAACTTTCATTAGGTAATCATCAAAAATCACCCTCGTATCACGGGTGTGTATTTCGAGTATGCTGTTAAACAAGTCTAAACTCGAAATACAAACCTAGGTAGACGAGTTAAAGAAATTCTCGTAATTTTATTTAGTTTTAGTTTTAAGATATGTAGCGCTTTTTTCCACGTATGGTGCACTAGCTTCCGTTTTTGTGCGGACTTTAAGTGCTCGAACCAAGAAATTTTGTAAATCATTTCAGGTAGGAAAATTGGATATGAAATTCTCTGCCGGAACATGTATTTCCCGGCTGGTTGTTTCTGGTGTATTGTGAAACTACATATATGTACCACGGGCTTCCTTGGTTCGTAATAGATGAAGCCCGTGCTCAGTAATGGGCGTTAATGGGCTAAGTTGATCATGATGAAAGAAAAGTTTACTTTTAACTTTGCAAGGCTTTAGACTTGATCTTTCAAGGTTCTTCAAATTACTGACTGCCATGATTCCCTATCCGTGAAAAGAGGAAGGAGAGTTGACAGATACATCAATTCTTTGGGGCACGATGCTGACTGGCTGGATGTTGTTGCTGAAGCCCAAGGGGTGCAGGAATCTCACTAAAGTCCAAGTATTCAATTACTTGCCGTTAAAAGTCCCAGAAGAGTAGTCAGGGACCACATATCCTTTGCTGATGGTCACTGGATTTATACTTTAATCAAAGTTAAAAGAGCGCGAGAGCCTCACTAGACTGATGTCACTGTCCAAGTCTTCAAATCACTTACCGACAATTTCCCACCTGGCAAAAGGAACAGGCAAGAGCAGGACGGTCACGGGCAGGATTTTGTCGCTGAGAGGGCACAAAAGCTTTAATAAACTAATGACACTGACCAAGTCTTTAAATTCCTTACCGCCATCATTCCCCATCCGGCAAAAGTGACAGGAGCGTTGTCAGGTACAATAAATCCTTGAGGCACGATGGTGGCTGGCTGGATGACGTTGCTGAAGGTCAGGGTGCGCAGAAGCCTCAATAAACTGATGTCACTGTCCAAGCCTTTGTTCACAATATCACTGAAGAAGTCGGGGTGATTGGTGATGCTCGTGATTGCGTGGGTGACACCACCCTCATTGCGGTAAGTGGCTCCAGCACGGATACGAAACATAGCAGCAGGGAAGATACTGAAAGATAGTAAAAAGCTTAAAGTCAAAGTCTAAGTATTTACATTCAAGTTTGGCTCAATAAAGGTCTAATGAACATCAACTTAATAAATTAAACAAAAAAATTGGTTGTCTGTAAATTCGGTTTACTGACGATAGTTGAACGTGACAACGTCTTAAGAAAATACTAATGGAATGGTACTATATTATAGCAGCTGTCCACGCAGACGCATCGCTCACTCAATTAGGAGAGAGACGGATGTCGAACGCTGCCGAACGCAAAGGCCGATTGTGCTTCTTTGTCGCTCGTTCCGCGCTCTCGCTTGCACTTCAAGCCTTACACGGAACGCCTCAGAGCGAGGGAACGCCGCATGTGTCATGTTTTTTCGTGCGTGCAGCCGGCTCTATCGAATTATAAGACGTTGTCACGTCAAAAAACCTTTTTAAGAAACCTTTTATTTAAATGCCCTAAAAAGAAGGAAATAAATTTTTACTTACAAATTGTACCTGTCTACTTATGGCGTATATACACAATGCATAAAATCAGAAAAGCTTGTCGCGAGATTTAGGCTTGTGTAAATTAACTAGTTCTTAGGTACCTATTTCATTGACCAACTTATTCCGATAAGTTTATTTTATTTCAGTTTAATTAGGTAAATAATTACAGATACCTACCTACCTATCTAGTACCTACTTGCGCAAACGTCGCAACAAGTTTTTATGATTTTATAAATTATATATAAAAGCTTTAAGTAGATAGTTAAAATTAGTAAGTAAAAAATATTTTTTGTTTTTAAATTGTTTTGTTGCATGTAAGTGAATCTAAGCTTCGTGATTTAGTGTAATATTATTTCGATTGTTTTTTTTTTTCTCATTTGTAATCATGACGTTTTCAAGTACTATGTATAATAGTTTATGGAATAAATAATTTTTTACTTTTTTTTTTACTTTTTTTTACTTCTTTTTAGGGCATTTAAATAAAAGCTTTCTTAAAAAAGTTTTTTGTTTAATTTATTTATTACTTTTTAGTCATCGCTTGCTAGGTTTCTGAGTCTATTCATCTCATTCAAAGCATCATTGTTGCAAGGTTCAACAAGCCCTTTCATTTGATACCCATATTGTAGAAATGCATCAAAATCACTATTCCGCCATCTTTGATGTCTTGCCATATTGGATTTAGAATGACGTCACATTACTTTTGGAGTCACTCTCAACAAACCCTCTCATTTGATACCCATATTGTAGAAATGCATTAAAAATAACTGTTCCGCCATCTTGGATCGTCCGCCATATTGAGTGTAGAATGACGTCACACAACTAATCGTGTATTGTACCAATCTAAACGTGCACACAAAATTTCAGCTTAATCGGTTGAGAGTATCTGCTTTAAGATCGGGTCGCAACATTCCACCCGAACATTCTTACATACGTACATTGCAAGTTAAATAAAAGGTTTTCAAAACTAACGCACTTATTGACTGCGGGCAGAAGCTTGATAGAAGAAGAACCAGACAAGAAAACACCGCATAACATGTTAGCCTAGCATTATCCTGGTGCCCAAGACTTAAGCCCAGGGCCCAGGATCTGCTCACTGGTCTAACCAGGTTTTGGCTTAAAAATATCGTTATTTTTTTTTGATATTAAAAACTTAGCATAGAATGAAATGCGCGTGTCAATGAATGATGACACTAAAATTTACATTTGACTACTACCAGCCTTTGCCAACATGTAACTTTAATTTGAATTATGAAAAGGCGTATACTTGATTCCTCATTAACAGAATCAAGTAAAGTACTTATTTTATGATTCCTACCTCAATAAAAAAATGTCATTTTAGTAAGACTATTTAAAAAAGATTCCAAACTATTGATGTTAAGATTATTAATGTATATTTAAAGACTGTTTGATATTTCAAAACGGTAGGTGAATGTTTGTGATAACTTCTCAAGTATTTCTAAAAGATTTCCATCGAATTTGATCAATTGTAGCGCAGTAATTATAATATGAGAAACGACATGATACGATTAGGAATGAAGTGATAAGTCGAAGCTGGTGTAAAAGAAGATATAGTGTCAAGAATTGAGAAAGATATGCTTAGATGGTTTGGTCATGTTGAGAAGGTGAATGAAAGTACACAAACGAAAGTGATTTCTGATGCACAAGTGATTGAAAGTGTTCGGAGGTTTCAAAAGCTGTAGCAAGGATTTTGCGTACCCTAATTGGGGTGTATCGTCGCTGTAGAATGATAACCTCGTAAGTCCAGAAATCCAATATTTACAGGAAACGAATAAAAAACGACTAATTTTGTCTAAGTAAAAAAAAAATTTATGTCCTTCTGTCTCATGTTTTGAAAGATAAAAAGGACTTATTTATGCTATTAACCAATGCAATTTCTTAACTGGATTATGCGAGAGAAAAGACATAAGGGGTTTTCTGTTCTTACATCTACGTAGTTACGAGATTTTCAATAAAAGACACCGACTTAGACTAAAAAAATAATGTTTAATGAAGTATGATTAAGTTTTGTTGAATTTAATAATACCACTTATTTTTTAATCAGTGGTCGTCATATGATTTTTACAAAAAAAACATACGAGGTTTTTGTAGAACAAATACATAACAATAAGCTTGAGATTGCTCATATTAATTTATGTGTACTTACAAGAAACAATGTGCCGCGCTCAAGATGAATCTATCAGTAAGGATGTTTGCTCCGCAGCTGTGAGACCATGCGCCAGAGATGATAGAGTAAGTGTCAACTTGCACAAGACGAGGGAACTGTTCAGACGTTGTCACTTCCCCGCCCACGATTCTGGACTGTCCAGAGGCATAGCAGGATCCTGAAAAAAATTGTCCTTATTAATATTATAAATTAGAGCTTAATATCGAGTTCGGTGGTGTGCTGGAAAGGCATGTCCAGCAGTGGATAAAGCGAGCCAGGTGATTTTGAGATGTTGCTCGCAGCAGAAAGCATACCTTGTTCCGTGGGAATAAGTCTTTGAATTACCGTAGTCCCTGAACAATCATCTCAGTCTGTAAGGCTACTTTTCCACCAGAGATGAATCCTGCCCTGAAGCTAGGTAAATGAAGCTATTCTATTGGTTCTTAACAAACACATTCCTCGCAACGCATTCTCGCACAGCTCTGAAACGCAGCCTTAACGTCCCACAACTATGCAATGGCTTACGCAGCTAGGTGAGAAGAGTTCAGATCATATTCCACCACTCGGCACGTTAGACCTAGGTCCTATTTAGTATGATATCCGTTAAGCAAAGCCAACAGATAAACCTATTGAACAATTAAGCGGTTTCAAAAATTCTAACAATAGCATCGCCCTATACCTGACTGCGCCAATCCGCAAAGGGATCCGCCACAAATAAATTACGGTTGCTATGGCAACGATGAACAAGCGAAAAAAGCCCTTTAGTACTTTATGTATAAATAAAAATATTGGAATTTTTTTTTTTTTGTTATTTTGCTATCCGGACAGAGACGAATCTCAAAAAATCCCAATAATCGCTCAAGCCGATCTCGAGTTATAAATGGTGTAACTACTAATATGTTTGAATTGTTTATAAAATTGTAGCTAAAGTGACAGATTCAAACATTTCTTTATAGGGAGCCCCGCCAAGGCACGCTACGCATTTGTTTAATGTGCTTGCAAGCGCCAACTACGCACGTTAGTTCGAAAATTCATAGGTTAACCATGATTTCAACCTGAGACAATTGACCTCGCCACTGGCAATCGCTGCTTAAGGCTGCTTTTCCACTAAAAATGTGCAAGTATGCGTTTGTTAAGAACCAATAAAATCCGCTGCTGTGGGCGCAGCTACATAAATTAAGCGAGTAGAAGAAAACAGCTCTGTAAGGATGTAATAAAATAAAAAGGGATGTTACCTGCTAATAAAGCCAGGGCCAGAACAAAGAACTGTGCCATTTTGTGTATGCACGAGAATACTTGCACGCAATGTAGTTAGTATAACTTTAATCTGGTTATATATGCTATTTTATTTCAATTGTAGGTATTGTCCACTTGGATTATGTCTTAATACTAAATGAGTTATTACTTAATTATCTTATATTATCACACATAATCTTACCTGGATTTACGTGTGATCTAAAAATAAACAAATAAAGTACTCTTCCATTTGAATTTTTTTTCTGAGCTATTTTTCGTACATAAAAGCAATTAAAAAGCTTTTATTTCCTAACAATTTTTTTTTTATGATTGTGTCTGCAATTTTGACCGGAGTGAGAATTGAAATACACATACACGAATGTATTCAATAATTTTATTGCATTATATAGTGTAACAAAAGATCTTAAAGTTATTGTTAGAACTAACCATGGTCTCTGACGGGCACAACATATGGGAGAGGGGATGAATTATTATTATGCTCATGCATTATTAATAATAACAAATTATTATAATATTATATATGGCGACCGCGAACCAGTAATCGTAGTAGAGGACCTGGTCTGGATGATCTGGTCAAGGCGGCGGGTAGCCGGTGGATGCAGGTGACTTAGGATTGCTCAATGTGGAAATTAATTGGGGAGGCATATGCGGGCGCATGCTTCTGCCTATCCTTTTAGGACGTAAGTGTATGTAAAAAATAAAAGATATAAAAAAGTATATATATGTTAAAATGCTAAATATACACATATGAAATCGTTTATTGCGTATACCATCACATAATATATAAGCTATTAAGCTTATTATTTACATCTGTGATAAAATATTTTGATAAACAAAACAGATAACGTTATTAATGGTACTATATTTTAGTAGATAGCTGATTATATTTTATTATCAAATTATTTTATAATTTGATTGTTTTCACTTGGTTCTTTAAGTATTAAAATGTGTTTTATACTGTGCATGTCCTAATACCTTATGTCTTATGATGTCGGAAATGTTATAGAAAAATACTTTAAAGAGTCATTCACATTTATTTTAGCCAAATTAAGCACACAGCTTAACGTTTGTCTCACCAATAAGTAAATAATGAGGGTATTTAAACAAGATCACCACTCTGGGCGCATGCCTGCTTGGTGATCGCAGTTCCAGCCAGTACGCCGCATGACGCTGCTACCCATCCGGTAGGATATCTCTTCGACGAATTCTTCGAATGGCAACGGCACTTTAAAGCTCTGGAGAAGAGTAGATGAGAAGAGTAAGAGAAGAGAAAGATAATGAAAGAAGAGTAAGAGAAGAAGAGAAGAGTAAGAGAAGAAGAGAAGAGAAGAAGAGAAGAGTAAGAGAAGAAGAGAAGAGTAAGAGAAGAAGAGTAAAAGAAGAGGAGAAGAGTAATACATCTAACTCGACGAGAGAGGGGCAGTGCGGAAGAAGGGGGTGCACCATTATGAACTTTTGCGGATCCCGATAATACCAACTGATTTGCCTATATCTTTTAAAAGGTTACAGTTCCCTTTAAAATATCCTTTGCCCTAACAATAAATTAATCCCAGGGACAAACTTTTTCCATAGTTGGTATCGACTTAAGAGTGTTTTTCCCACGGGAAATTATATGTGGCATTTTCTCGAGTATGATCTCCTGAAAATCAATACGTTTTGTTGCCACCTACGAATACCACAGCCAACGTAATATACAGGGAGGCTTTAAGATAAGCAAAAATTTTTTTTCTAATTTAGTGATTCATGGTCGTTTGAATTACGACGTCGGTCGTTTTATTATTAACTTAAATGTCTGTACCTATTTATGTCTACCCGTGCGAAGCCGGGACGGGCCGCTAGTTAAGTATAACTTAATTCAGAAGGCCAGAGATAATAATAAAAAGTCACGTAAAGATAGATTAAAATTTTCATATCTGCAAATAGGATTACAAGCAATAGATAAGCATTCGGATCAATTTAATTCGACGCATGACAACATTGTACAATCGGTAACCCAAGCACATGCCATAGATAAGTACTATTCTCTAAAATGTTTACGAGGCTACCAAAGAATTGTATTTCACTCATAAGTCTTTTTTTTAAATTATTTACGTCGGTAACAAAATGCTTTTACGCATTGCCTCCCGGAAAACGGGGGACCGAGAGGGGAGGGTGGGGCTCACTGCGGCAAACGCGACCGTCAGCAGTCCTACCCACTAATTTTGTATTCTAAATTATGAATTTTAAAGAGGCGGGGGGCCAGTGCCAAAGCTTAAAGCTTCTGAATCCCCGCCCTCGGCCAATTTTGACACATAATTTGACATTACCACTTTGCAGAAGGAGGCCACCGTCCCGCTGTCGACCATCAATCGCATACGCGACTCTACCCAGGGCCGCCAGGTCGTCCGCGGCCCTACAAATGCCGGGCACTTCACAAACGTGTGCTGCGCAGTGTCAACTGCGCAGTCACAGTGGTGGCAGCACTGGTTCGATCTAACGGGCAAAAAAAATCGTCAAGGTTAGTTTTGTCTCCCGCCAGTTAAAAGAAAAAGTACTTAGCAGTACAACAATTTGACAAGTGTACAAAAACCTGTGTTCTGCAGTCACAAGATTTAAAATAATTAATTAAAATAATAAATTTTAATTAATAAGAGACGTATTAATTTACATTCTTATTTCCAAATTAGACCCTGAGTCCTAGGAATGGGAATAAGCTTACATGACAATTTTGCAATGTTTTCTGAAATTATTGAGATACGCAAGGTTTAACTAAGCATTATAAACAAAAGTTATGCACACAGTCAATAGTAATGATAGTTCTTATTTTAATGATGGTCTTTATTCTAGTCAGTATTTTCGTAAATAAAAGTCACAGCTTTGTCCAAATCAATGCTTCAATTGTTTAGGCAGTAACCAATTGATTAAATGCTGTGGCCAAACTTCCAGGTGTCATAAATGCAACAGAAAACACCACTCATTATTACATCCCAAATCTATCTCGAAGTTGACTGCAAGCGCCAAGAACTCGCATACAACAGTTGAGGTTAATGCATCCGTGTCCTCGGTTCGGGCACAGCTGGCAGAAGGCGAACCATCAACATCGAATTTTCGCTCACATTTTTAAGCAGACAATGTCAGTTCCAATCAAGATTCTGAACAAAGTAGAAGTTATATACATAAATAAATAAACGAAGTGTTCCGCAAGGCAGTGTTCTGGGTCCTTTACTCTTTCTGATCTACAAAAACGATCTCCCTGGTTCAATTGATGAAAACATGGTACTATATACCGACGATAGCACAGTGATTTTGTTGAAAATAATATTCCTGAGCATCTTAGTTCAATTAATGACACCCTATGCCATATTATTGATTGGCTGAATTATAACAATCTCTATGTAAATATCGATAAAATTTTCAAACAACCATATATTACGTTAAATTATTTATTAAACAGACATATTACGAAAATTTTAATGTAAATAATAAAGAGCGACAGGTTTATGAAACTGAAGTCACTAAATTTCTAGGCATACACATCGCCTATAAACTTAATTAAAAGACACATATTGATAACGTTTGTACTAGAATAAGTCAATTTATGTATGCGTTGTTTATTTTAGGCAAGATTGTAAATCAATCGGCATTGATTTCTGCGTATTATGGACATGGATAGTACTCCCCACCAAAGGGAAGATCATCCACCGGGCGGACAGATGTAACTAGGGGCCGCGGCCCAACTGATGATAGTTACGTGTTGTATATATAGTTACGAGCTTGAGGGATTTTGTTTGTGCGATTCAGGATTGCATTCATCTTTTACGTTCTGTTCATCGCTTGTACGTTGTCGCTATATCACTCCCCCCTAGACCGAAGGTCGATCCTTTATAGCTCAGCAATCTGCGCATGTAAGCATGAGGTGCCAGTAGGTTGTCTTCTTAGGTCTGCGCTGATTCAAGACGTGTTAGAGTTAAGTGACGGTAAGGCTGCGTCGGGTTGCGACGTCGTCCGTTCTGCTGATGTCCAAAGACTGCCACGCTGTAGTAAGTGCTGTCGATTATGATGCTCCGTGCGTGGGCTGCGGGACCAGGGCGACGATAAGCCGTCAGGTGCTGCTGAGGAAACAAGGTAGCGAAGGGTTGCGCTTATCTTTTACGTTCTGTTCATTGCTTGTACGTTGTCGCTACAGACATGTCGAATCGAGAATCAGATATATTAATAAAAAACTAGCAGTCGCCCGCGGCTCCGCCCGCGTGGATGTCGGCTACCGCTGTAAAATGCCTACCCAGAAAAGACACGGTCAGCAAAATGATTTCCAGATCAATTCATAGACACGGACACTAACATCGACGACGCAGTCATTATCCGCAGGCTGCATAGATTGTCTTTATGTGGATGTAGAAGTTGTTAATGCTGAAAATATTTAAATCTAATTAATACTTAGTTTTTACTCTTACCGGCAGTCCCGGAGAGCAACCTGTTGTTTTGGGATAGATAACTAAAGCGATTATTGTAAATCTTCCCCATAAACAAAATTTGACATTAAATTATTTTTAGGTGACAAAATAAACTGATGGTGAGGTGCCCCGACCCGTGATAGGGCGCTTGATTTTTACACTTTGTGTCCGAAAAACCCAAATATTTTACGGAACCCTATTTTTTTCGAAATTATAATATAGCCTATGTTACTCAGTGATAATGTAGCTTTCTAATGAAAAAAGAATTATTAATATCGGTCCAGTAATTTTTGAGTTTATTCGTTACATACAAAAATACAAATCTTTCCTCTTTATAATATTAGTATAGATAGATTACATTGACTCCCCCCCCCTACCCCAGTGACGCTTACATGGAGCTTACATCGCATGCTGGCTAGCTGAGCGCGGTGAGCGGCACCACGCGACTTTTTTTTATTCCTTGCATTTTTAAACTCGTGATATCTTCCGAATGAAATGTCCGAATTGAATAATTCAGAAAGTAATATAAAGGTATTGAAGCCGTCTTGAATACAAAGTATTTTTTTTGATAAGGATTAATACCAAGGTACAAATATAGAGCCTTTTCAAGCGGCGGCATATAAATTAATTTTTTAGAATAAAAAACCGCTTACTGTGACGTAACTATAATATCCTCCGCCTGTTAGAGCTCTAAAATCAAAATCAGCATTAAAAACAAAGGTAAAAGCAGTAATCTTATGCAAACAACAGATAGGAATACCGAAGCGCTTTACGTAGGTGGCGAAATCATGCCTTTTATGTTGCAAATGGCGTTCAAATAAAAAATGTACCCTGTATATCTGTGTAATATTTAATTTTAATGTCTGTATTTTAAGTTGTAAATGAAGCTGTAATTTAAGCTGTTAATGAAGTTGTATTTTATGTTGTAAATGAAGTTGTATTTTATGTTGTAAATGAAGTTGTATTTTATGTTGTAAATTAAATTGTATTTTTAGTTTAAGTCAGTTAATTGGTAACCGTGATCGCGGCTCTCTAGGTTGTAGCTGAAAATCAACGTTTTGCTCGCTGAGCAATACTACGTTGAGCTATGACCTTTTCGCATGAATAGAGCACACGTACAAATAATTAATTAATTTTTGTAAGTTTGATATATATTTTTTTTCTCTTGTATTGTTTTATGTTAAAATTTTGTATGTGTGTTTATTTAGTGCAATAAACGTTTTATCTATCTATCTATCTATTTAGACATATGCTGTCGCGACACTTTTTGTAGATAATGATGAGTACTGCAAAGTCGTAGTACATAATTTTGTTCTATCATCAATAGTTTTCGCTGCGCACGCTACGTAAGGAATTTTTCAGGTCATTTTTTTACACCTTGGGTTACATTATTGGATTTTTAGTAAGGATCCCTATTTTTTTTTAAAATATATTATAGCCTATGTTACTCGGGGATAATGTAGCTTTCCAAAGGTGAAAGAATTTTTGAAATCGGTCCAGTAGTTTCGGAGCCTATTCATTACAAACAAACAAACAAACAAATCTTTCCTCTTTATAATATTAGTATAGATAATATTAGTATAGATGTATAAGAGCCATTTGTAGGATTAAAAGCAGTGACAGTTGTCGATCACATTTTGTCAAATTAAATGGTCTAATAGTACTACGCCAATATATTTACGGGTTAGCCACTTCTATTAAAAGTAATAAAAAAATATATCAACTCTAAGCAGTAAAGGGCATCCAATAAAATGTGTTTCCCACCCAGTAGATGTGCCTTGTACAACAAAATAGTCTTTGGAATGGCTCTATTCCACTTTCGTAGTAAATATTCACAATCCCAATATGGAATTTCTATTAAAGGAGTTACCGAAAGAATTCTACTTTTTCAAAATAAATTCAAGAAGCAACCCCAAATCCAGAAGATATCCAGCGAAGTACTCTGAGAGTACATATACCTAGACCATATGACCTGCATAAACAGAGTTAATGATTCTAAGAAATCTACAGCTTCATCGTCGTCAACAAGTCAACAACAAACGTCAGCATTGTCTTTGACACATCAATGAGAGTAATGTGTTTTGACGATGATCTTGTAGTAAGTCCATTACAAACTTTCTCTTCGTCACATTAGATAAAATAAAGAATGAACCCCATAGATATATGCGCCGACATCATGAAAATGTTTCGTCAAATCAACGTGACAGAAAGATACAGTGATTTTCAGCGGATAGTGTAGCGACATAATCTTAATGCGGCCAACGTCTCCTGGATCAAAACCGGGAGGACCTCCTCAGAGAGGCGCAGTGTGTCGCACCTCCCCTACCTCCTTGTGCGGCCTAGGCGTAACTGGCCGACTTTTGGGAGGGTCTATAGCTAGACGGAGGGGGCCCTCGCTGCCTAAGACCCCCCGGGCGTTGCCGGACGGGCCCTCCTGGTCCACCCGCTGCGCCCACGGCGTAGCCGTAGAGAGTGCGGATCCCGCTCCCTCTCCCGCTTCGCGGCCTCCTTCAGCGACATCAACACTTCACAGAAGGAGGCCATTGCTGATTCGCTGTCGACCATCTTTTGCATGATAAGAGAGCCCTCCTAAAGACAAGGTGTGAACAAAGTTCTCGTAACTACACATGTTGATTCACGTCATAGCATACTTCAAAAGGTTCTTAAACTTTAAAATAATGCAAAATTAAATTCAAGTTGCTTTTCTGCATATTGCGGTAGTATCAAGAACGCTGAAACTGGAATAAATGAGATCGTTACACCTCAAACCATCATTTAACTTTACGTCTATGCTTGTCGATGTCACTTCACGTCACCTTCCTGCTGCATTAGTCCGATGGTACCGCGGAACCTTGGATGGTTGGATCATGCCCTTACGTTCATACCTTAGGCATACTAAGGTGCACATAGACTGAACTACACGCCATTGGTTGCAGGGTTCGCAAACTGTTAACGGCACATCGCATGCGACACCTGCGTTCATCGAGAATGCGAATATTTATGACGCGAAAATATGGAGGTCCTGGCTTTTTAAATGCCGAGACACTCCACAATTGCAAGGTTTACAACCTCAAGAAATTTTCCCTTACCACGAATCGCGTGATGCATCGAGATGTTGTGGTAGTTGACAAACACCTGACTCCTCTCAATATAGCTCATGAGAACTGGCGTAAACGAAAAATATGGAAGAGCAAAGAGCTTCATGGGCCATTCTACTTACAGGCCCAGATGTAGATCTGCCCGCTTCGGTGAACTGGCTACGTTTCAGGGACCTCTTTGGGTAAACTGATGGGTCTGTGCAATCATGGACGAAGCTATCAAACGAACAATTACCGATAGTATATACTGAGAGATGGAACGGTTGGCATATGTCGGGAATGTCATCGGCACGGTGAATATTTCAGACATGTGGTTTCGGGTGGATCGCATCTTGCAAACGGCGAGAATTCACACAGGCATAATCTAGTAGCCAGGATAATCCTTCACCAACGTGCTTTCGATATGCCTTGTCAGCCCTGCAATGCCATACTATAAATATGAATCGGTGTCAGTTCTTGAAAATGGTCATGCATTGCTCTACTGGGATCAAAACAAAAATATAAATAATCGAATAACTCTCTCATAATCACACGAGTTATTTATTATTCAGATAAGTATTATTAAGAAGTAGTGATAAGGATAAAAAAATAACGGATGTTAATCCGCAATGTTTACACCTATACACACTTTACAAAAAATGTATACCTAATATATACAGGGTGTAAAAAGACCCTGATTAAGTCGAGAGCTTTGTATTCTGCTATAATGACTGGCTGAGACTCTACCAGGAAAATCAATAGCCTTATAAATAATGAAGGTCAAAGACTGTTTTGTAATTGATTATGATTTTTGATTGTAACAAATTTGAAGTGTTATTTACTGAGTTTTTTTTTCTTAAAATACCGTCTGCACCCTTGGGCCGAACGAACAGAAACGTGGTCTTTCAATGTAATTCTACTATTTACTGTTTTACAACACGAAAATTTTAAATCGTTTTGTAGGTAATGCATCTTGAGTGTGTTTCTTCGTCTTTAATCAAGGTCTTATTACATCCTGTATATTGAAAACACCCAGACCAGAACAAATCTTCATGTACATGCACACCTTTTTGTTTGTCGCATGGGAAACGAACCCACGACTTCAGGACCGCTCCTGACGCCAGTATACCTGTTTTCCGTAAAACAGATATACTGGCATCCAAGCCATATATGTTGTTTAAAGGGATTAAAAAAAATTATTTTCTATATAAGTTTAAATTTTTAGCCATCTCTTGACAATTCCAACAATTCGAAACGAAGCCAGCCTTTATTATCAGACGAGTTGGGATCATTTGCATTATTCAGATTATTTAGGTATTTTTCTTTGCTACGCCACAATCGCGTAAGTATGTTAATTGATGCACTATCTTATCGGCACTCCTCAAAAGTCTACTTATCGATAGACGGTTCCAACAAATTCCTGACAATGATGAAAAACTTCATCATTTAGAAGCTTGATCACACCAATGCCAATTATTTTTACTTTAATTTGTTATTTGCGCATTAATACCTTCGGCATACTAAGGTGGACTCAGACTGAACTAGACGCCATTGTTTGCAGGGTTAACGATAACTGTTAACGCCACATCGCATGCGATACTCGCGTTCATCGGTAATGAGAATCTACATGACTCAAAAATTTGGAGGTCGTGGATTTTTAATGCCATGACACTCCACAATGGCGTGGTGTACAATCTCAGGATTTTTTTCCTTACCACGAATTGCGTGATGCATCGAGATGTTGTGGCTTTTGACAAAAACCTTACCCCACTCAATTTAGCTAATGAGAACTGGCGTAAACCGCATACGTTAAGTTTGCAAGCAAATATGGAAGAGAAAATGGGCAATTCTATAAGGCCCTTACAGGCCCAGATATAGATCTTTGCGCTTCGTTGTACTGGCTACGTTTCCTCCGGGGACCTCTTTGCGGAAACTGAAGGGTTTTCCCAAAGAGGGAATGAAAGAAATGGAACTTATGACATAAGTCGGGCACGTCATCGGCCCGAAGAATCTCTCAGGCATGTGGTTTTGGGTTGTTCGCATCTTGCTAACGGCTAATTTTTTCATTAGCAACTTGCTCTTCGATATGACCTTGTCGGACCTGAAATGCCATAATATAAATATGATCCGATGCCAGTTCTTGAAAATTGTCATGCATTGCTCTACTGGGATCGATCCATCATGACGGACAAAACTATTCTCGCCCATAAGCCTGATATTGTTTTGGTGGACCGATCAGAGCGCCGGGCAATTCTCGTTGACATCACAGTTCAAGAAGACGAAATCTCGTGACGGCCGCAAAGGAAAAATGAAGTACATATCTGGACTTGGCCCACGAGGTTTCTGCCATGTGGGATGTGGACTCAGCGACGTTTTTTCGATAGTGGATACGGTCAACGGGTTGATAGCAAAGAGCTTCGACTAATATCTTAAGAAGCTCAAGCTAGGTAGCTGGGTGAAGAGTCAGATACAAAAGGCAGTGCTTCTCGCTACGGCACGCATTGTCAGGAGGTTTCTCTCTTTGCAGCCCTAGCCGCCAGTCGTTTTGGTCTTACATCGCTGCCGGCGGTCTCCGTGTTTTATTTTTTTAAATAGTATTGAATTTTTTTGTTGTATATATATAACTGTGAAAAATATAAATTATGTGAAAATTAAATAAATATATGTGAATAATAATTCTTTATGTAAAAATTATAAACACATTCATAGCAACAAACATATACAGTTAGATATACAATTAGGTTTACTAGGACAGTTTATATACCTGCGCCTGAACTAGATTTCACTTCAATTAGACTTCAATCTGTGCTTCAGGAAGCAGCGCTCTCCCCTTTACATTTATAATCTAAGACATTTTAATCTAATGAAAGTCAGCTTAAAAACTAATGCGCCCATTCACTGCTGGCGGAAGCTTGTTCGTAAAAGAAAGGGCAAGGAAGTGTTTTTTCTCCCGCCAGTTACATGAAAATGAACTGTATATGCAACAATTTTGCAACTGGCACTTAAATTCACCCACACTTTATTTTTTTACGCATGTAAGTGAATCTAAGCTTTGTGATTTCAGTTTAGTTATATTTTGTTTTTTATTGGGAATATTTGCCATGATATAAAGAACTTTTTACATTTAATAAGTCTACAAACACTTGTGTTCTGCAGGCACAAGATTTACAAAATAAGACAAAAACTCTTTTACTTGAAAATAAGACAATAACTCGCTTCTTCGATAACTTAAATAAAGGTACAAAATAAATGTTAATGGGTGTATAGGGATCCTACCAAGATCTAAGGAGCCCAAGCCTACATCACCTGCAAATGGTGCACCTGCCCATCAACGGACGAGGCTCACGAACATAAAAGTTCCCGGTAAGCGGCTATAGGCTCGCCAACTATTATGTGGGACCAACAACGTAATTGGCAAAATATGGGCGCATAATATGCGTCTGCCTACCCTCTTCGGGAAACAATCCTGATATTAAATTCAAATTCATATTCATATTCATATTCATTTATTCAAGTTTGGCTCAAAAGAGCTCTTATGAACGTCAAAACTTAAAAACTAGCGCGCCCATTCACTGCGGGCGGGAGCTTGATCGTAAAAGAACGGGCAAGAAAATCGTCAAGGTTAGTTTTTTCTCCCGCCAGTTACAAGAATATGTACTTAGTAGTAAAACAATTTGACAAATCTACAAAAACATGTGTTCTGCAGTCACATGATTTAAAATAAAAGAAGAAAATAACTTTTTAGCATTAACAATATTAGCAATAACAGCATTAGCAATAACTTTTTAGCATTTATTATGTTTGTATGTATAGATGTAAATCGGTCATAAATTAAAATTAAGTCCGCGACAATGCTAACTGTTATTTTTTTACACTATCAGTAAGCTATAGATAAGATGCATTTATTAAATCTCTAAGGGCATATTTACGTCAACAAGTCTTAGATTGTTTTACTAATATTAGCGACCGCTCGCGACTTTGTCTGCGTGACCGACAGAATCCGGGATATACTACTAATAGATACTAACTATTAGTAGATTAAAAAGTGTAGTGTGGTAGCCGATTGTAGATTTCTGTAAACGTTTCGTAGTTTGATGAGTAAATTAATAAAAAAAGGGAAGAAATAAAAAACCAAATATTATAAATTCTTGCCAATTTATAGGCCGTAGAAGCAACTGAGGTTTGACGACTGATATTGAGTGGAAGTCACTAATAAAGTTTGATCATTTATTTATAGAGGAATAATTCTTCCATATATATCTTGTGGGTAACTGAAACCGTTTACGCAGCGCACGCAACCTTTTGGTCGCTGCGTGATGTCATATAAAAAAAAACATTTATTGCCAAAAAGTAGTACAACATTGATTCACTGGTAGCCCCCAAACTAGGTAATCCTATCTCTTGAGGACTAGAATTTGAGATATGCATTAATTTGAAATTATCAGCGTTCATATTCTAGACATTTATGGCCATATATTTGTGTACTTAAATGACTTTATGCGTTAGCCTGTTTTGTGCGTGTGTGTAGAATGAGTGTATTAGAGCATGAGTGGGTAAATGGTAACGTCTGTGAGTGTGAGATAGCATGTAAGTGTGTGTGTGTGATAGTGTGTGAGTTTATGGGTGTGAGTGTCTAAGAAAGTCCATTGAGCAGTAGAAGCTCTAAATTGTCGTAGTTAAGTAAAAGAAGCCACGCCAACACCTTCTGCCTGGCTGCGCATGAACCGCTGGACTTTATATCGCAGTTAGCTACTACTTTGTTGTATATTAGCAGAAACAAGTAATCGCTGTGTCTTCTCGCAAATGTGGTCCTAACAGCTGGTAAAGGAATTTTAATCGTTCTTTTTTTTAATAACTGTTAGTATGACCCAGCTGCTAAAACCATTTTATGCGTCAGAAGGACTGCCTTGAGTATAAACAACCTTCGTACGCTCAGTACCTGAGTATCCCAATACACCAAACTGGTAGGATATCGACGCGGCACCAAGGTATCTAACAAGGTCTTCAATACAGCTCTCTAAGCTCTCTCGACTCGCAGCATGCTGGACTTGTCTGCACCACCCCAGGAAGAGATGCAGTAGGCAATGATGGACTGACGAAGGCTTAGATCGACCATTCGAATAATAAAGAAGCACGCAACACCGCGAAGGAGGTACATTAAGTTTATTATCTTTTGGACACGTTTGGATAGAATGTCAATTCAATTTGTGATCAATCAAAATTCCCAGATACTTAATTTTATCGACTTGCGAGATATCATCACATCGACACACAGAAGCCTGATTCTGGCAACAGTTGTTTTGGTGAATTTTTTATCGATGGAATATTTGAAGGTTGCGACAGGGCTGTTTTATGGAATGTTAAAAACTTTGTTTTGGAGATGTTGAGAGAGAGCAAATTCCTCTCCAGTCAACCAGACACAATGGCCAGTGCCCGGTCCCGGGGCACAATCACTTTTTAGGTTTAAAATAAGACTTGCAACCTCGACAGTATACGTTGGTGTTAAAAAAAAAGGAATTTGAGGGTGAGTTGTCAATTTGTGTAGTTTTTGCCAAGGCATCCTGGGCTACATTCAGCCTAGCTAAAGTGTCGTATGCCATTTTCTCGCCTACAGTAGTGAAGTATGTATTGCAAGCCGAGAGAGATTCACCTTCCGTGTTTGAGAGCTCTAGCAGTTCTTTAGGCTGTGACCTCTTTTTTGCCCTGTGACAGATACCATTTATTGTCTTCCATAATTTTTTGGGGTCACTTTGGTTTTTCTGTATTTGTTCGGCATTGTGCTGATTTTTTATTTTGCGAGAATATGTAACCTTCAGTAATGGGTTATTTGGGTCTTTCCGTAGGTTCAAGTTGAGTCGATCTCTATTGTTAATGCACCGAATCAGCCCCGGAGTAATCCATGGCATTTTAATGTGCTTAGACCGACTTACTTCAATTCTTTTGGTGTTATTTATAAATATTGTATGAAGCACTGACGTTAGTATGGATGCTGCTGTGGAAACTTGTGTGGTATTTCTAATGGTAGCGCAGTCTACTTTTTGCAGTTCTGTAGCGGCTAATGAGTAATTGGTTTTGTTGACTTATCTATGATTTTTTGATCTATTTTGGTTTTAACAGGGAGCGTGAAACACACCATTGCTAGACTGTGATCTGTGGCACTACTAGGATTAACAACAGCTGCGACTGGCATATACGGTTTTAAAAATATATAATACAGGCATGCTTTAGCATGCGTAGGCTTGGTGATTTCCGAGAAAAAGCCGTGCTCTAAAAATAATACTAGGTAACTGTATGCATCAGATGTTTCACAGATTATGTCGATATTTTTTTTTGCCGGCTATTAATGTATGCTTTTTGTCTTTAAGCAGTCTCAGGTTTTGGTCTAGAACTTCAATAAAGTTTGCTATGTTTCTAGATGAAGGTGAACGATACACTCCCAATTTAGTAATAGAATTTTGAGTTCCACCATCAGAGCCTCATGTTAAGTCCATTTCCTTCGAAGAAACCTTCAGACCATCCCTAACCACACCTCCGACCGATTTATATTATTAGTTGTATGGTAAGAAGTGAATCCGTCAAGAGTTTTCAAGTCATTTGATTCGCCAAGCCAGCACTCTGTGAGCACTATTATGTCATACTTTATATTTAACTGATACAAGATAAGCACTAGATTGTCAAAGTTTTTATTGAGACTTCTGATGTTGTAAGTCAGTACTTTAATATTCCACTTTGGTGAATTAAGTATTGTAATATAGCTTTGTAGTCTGTCCACCAGTGAGCAGTCAATATTCAGCGAGTCGTCTATCTCATCTATAACGTCATGTATTGGTATTATATTTTGGTTATATTGGGCCGCTATGTCCGCATTCGAATACCATACAAGACTCGCCGAATGAGTGACTGAATGTGAAGCGATTAGGGAAGTTATGTTATTTATCATTCTATATTGTGAGTGATGGCTAAAAAAAAGCTATTCGTTAAGCAATCTCAAGGTTCTGTTGTTAAAATTGTGGTTCCGAAGGGCTCGGTTCTCAGTACGTTGTTTTTGATTTATATTAATAATTTGCAACATTTAGTAAAACAAAACCACGAGACAGTATTGTTTGCTGACGCTATGTGATTATTATTCAAGTTAAAACTATATTAGAATTCAGACGACGACGTCTCAAACTCGACTCCGATCTCAAAGGTGGTGCACTGGTTTGACGTCAACAATTTGTCATTAAATAGGGCTAAAACCAAATGTATTAAATTCGTGACGCCTAACTTCAGACAAGTAAACACTACAATTAAGTTAAAGAAAATGAGTTGACCCTTGTGGATACCATTAAGTGTTGTATTATACTCTAAGCTGCGGTGGGGTTGGGGGTCTATTCGACAACTCACCTACATATTGGTGAATTGTCGAATAGACTCAGCTCTGCAGCATTCGCTGTAAATAAAATTTGCCAATTAACAGACGAATGAAACGGCTAGGCTAGTTTCATCATAGCTATTTCTATTCCATAGTGTTATTGATGCGCCGCAGATATTCACACTATCTTTGTGCTGCAGAAGAGGGCTATTCGAGCAACTTATAATCTAGACATTCGTTAAGGTATTTTGTTTTAAATTGGTATTTCGACAGTAACTGGTTAATTTGTTTATGAAAACCTGGTCCATATACATAAGATATTAATGAATTTAGTAAGAAAAGCTACATACATAATCTATAAACAAGGATTAAGCATAAACTTGTCATACCTTTTTTATTTATCGTCGGTAAAAAATGCTGTTTACGCACTGTCTCTCGGCCAATGGGGGGACCGAGAGAAGAGTGTGGGGCTCACTGCGGCAGACGCGAACGACGCGATTAAAACGGAAGCTGTCTTCAATGGGATACTTTTCTATCAACGATTATATGGCAGATAAAAAAATTCGTCGCGTAATAATTATTAATGAGATTGGATTGGATCGGATTTTGATTAATTTTCGCGATACCTAATCGATTTGTATAAATACGACTTAATTACGCCAAATAATTTGTAGTTTATAAATTAGGTTTTGTCGAGATGACTAATCTGCTTTTGTTGACCGTCGCTGTACTTGCAGGTAATTAAATATTATTATAATAAACCACCTCGTCGGACCAAAATAACTGTTGAGTCGTTTGTCCGTAGAAATGCTTTTATTTTCTGAAGCCATTTTAGCCAAGAGACCTGCCTACGGACATACGAAGGTGCGCTTGTGTTTCCTTAAGCCAGTTTACCTGTATTTTGAAATTCCGATAATTAATTTTTCCATAACCATACCTGTACATTTTTTGACTAAAGTAGCACCTCACGAATCCAAAATGAACATAAATATTTCTTGAAGGTCTAAACAGTACTAGAAAAGAGTTCCAACGAGTACTCTTATTATATATTTCGAAGAAGGTTGAAACAGTTCTAAAAATTAGATTGAAGTACATTTATGATAGGTTCCAAAGTTGAAAGTCCTACGGAACGTAGAAGAACGATGTACTTGCTGGATCCGCATACCGTGGGCCCCTAGCGACACGACTATTCGCGAGGTAATTTCGCCTCCAAATTACAATTGCTTAATATTCAAAAATCCGGAGTCGATTTTGAAATCCGGATTTGGAAGTCGATTAAAAATTAGAGGAAATCCGGATTTTTCGGATTACGGATAGTCCGGATCGCATTCCCTATGACACGCTACGTTTTCTATCAAATCGTAACTTTTAAGACCTTTTCTTCTCCAACGGCTTTCAGTTCTTCGTGCTGTATGCCTTGGATACTGCGTTATGAGCACATTTCCGTGCTAACAACATTGGTCGTCGCAGCCAATTCTGAGACTTTACAAGTCAATTAACTTTCACTCCTAGGAGTCAGTGAAAGGAAAGTTCGCTTTTAGCCCTAGACCTTTAGATGAAATGTGTCAATGGTAAAAGGTGGTTAGCCTTTCGCCTACATGGCTGGCATGGCGCCTTGGCTTTAGTGTTAAACGAGATTCTTTCTTCAGAAGAATCGAGAGACCTTATTAACTCGAGAGCTACTGCAATATAGCTACTTCTAAATTTGACTATGCTCTACTTTCGAACATACACTTCTTCAATAAAGATATATATGGACTTCTTGGCGGGAAAGTGAAGCGTCATGTTTACAGTTTTGTTTAATTTTCTAAAATTTATGATATTTTGAACATTAGTGTGTAAGCACGGTCGATTTTTAAATGTTTGTAAACGTACATGAGTGCAACATCACTTTTCAAATTCTCTCAAGAGGTCCATGTGAGATCTCAGTATATAGTCCCAGATCTTTATTGAGGACTCAAGAGTTTATCATCTTTATCACCATTCATTGTCATTTACTATGCATTAAATATTATTAATGTATCTATAGCTTGACACTGGCCACATGTGCAAAACGCACGAAGTTATTATTTAAAAAAAAAGATATGCATTTGAGTTAATCTGTCATAAATTTATAGTGACAGGGCTTATTATAATTTTTGTATTATATCGATTAGTCATAGATAACAGGCTTTAAATAAATAGCGTTATTATACGTCTTCAGATAACTGTTTTTGTATTATGTTACAATTTTAGATTGTTTTCATGAATACTATCGACCGCTCGCGATTTCGTCTGAGTGACCGACAAAAACCGTGGCATCAACTTTTTTTATTGTTCAGCAATAAACAATTACAAACAAAACACAAATAAGTAGTTTTGTTTTCGTCAATACAATACAAATACATACGCTATTGCTTGTTGCAACTTACAGGCTACCATCATCGGAAAGAACGCATACGACAAGAATACCTATAATTTATGTGATGTACAAAAAGAAAAGCTCTGGCGAACATAACAGTTCCCAGTAAACGGCAATAGGCTCGCCACCTATTACGTGGGACTAACAATAGAATTGGCGAAGTGTGAGGGTATAGTATGCCTCTGCCTACCCGTTCGGGGAAAAAGGCGTGAATGTATGTAAAAAGAAAAGACATCTGACGCCTTTTTCTCTTTCCTAAGTAAGGTGTAAGTATAGTTCTTTCCAAAAATTGGCCCCTGTAAATAGAACCTTAGCTGGCTTCATAGTATTTTACAATTTGGAAACAAAAGGCATAATAGGAATTGTCTAAAATAGTACTTTTGTTACTGGAATTAAGATTTATAATAATTTGCCGTTTCCGGCGCCGAGTGGTGCCGGCTTAGTATAGTGCCACCCCCTCGTATCTCACGGGGAGTCGTAAAAGTCGACCCAGAGAAATCCTACGGGATGATGGGCAGCAGCGTCATTCTGAGTACTGGCTTGAACTGCGATCACCAACCCGCCTGCCCAGCGGGGTGATAATGGGCAAATACCCCAATAGATAGATAGATACATAATACGTTTATTTCGTTTAAATAATACAAGTTATATAAAAACATATCCCACAAAACCGTTTGACTGGTTTGTCTGTGGGTCACAGTCTCTTTTATACTACTTTATACATTACAACTAATTTTATATATAAATAAATTACAATTTTTCACTTAAACCAATATAGTGCTTGAATATATAATGTAATCTATTGGAAATAATTTTCCTGATAATGTATAAGTGTATTAAGGTAGTTTATTTAAGTTGTTTAGGTACTATATCTTTTTGGTGTTCTTAATGTTATATTTTCCTGATGGTATCAATTTCTAGCAGTAGCTATTGACAAAAGATTATCATAGTTTAAATGAATTTTATAGTGATAACTGTCTAATTTAATCTTGTAATTAAATTTGTATATTTTTTATAATCAGATATAACGTTTACTGATATAAGTGGAAACAAATAAAGCAGCAATTTCAATAAACTACCTAAAATCAAAACATGGTGCCAAGAATGCTGGCAACATTTTCTCTTTGGATTGCAGTAGTAGACTGGCAGTAGTAGTGCTAAGCGAGCACTTAAATCCCTGTCAAGCTGCTTTGCCTCCGGCCCCCATTGGACCCATTGTCTCCACCGCAAACGGAACAAATAAATAGCAGCCCCGACACGAAGCGAGGTCGCGCGTACATGCGAGGGTGTCACGGTGTCTGCACAGGTGGCATTTCTCATTTTTTTACGTCGGTAACAAATGCATTTACGCACTGCCTTTCGGCCAAAAGGAACTGTGGGACTCACCACCAGCAGACGCGACCTCTAGCAATAAACCGGGAGAACCTCTTAAGAGAAGAGCAGCGCAGACCCTCCTATCCCCTCGTGCGACCACAGCGTGTAGCTGACTTTTCGTAGGGTCTATGATTAGACAGCAGGGGACCCCTGCCCCCGCTGCCTAAGACCTTCCTGGCGCTGCTTGACGGACCCTCCTGGCCTGCCCGCTGCGCCCTCCACAGATTCTTCTGGGTTTTCCGCCCTTTAGTCAGTACTATGGACGCCTATAGTGGCCAGTACGCAGGATAACGCTGCTGCCCATCATCCGGTAGGATTTCTCTTCGTCGACTCTTACGACTCCACATGAGATGAGAAGGGGTGGCACTATTCTAGGCCTGTACCACATGGCACATTTACGCGATTATCTGTATGTTAAATGCAACTCCGGCTCTACCGAACAAGCGATGATACCTGAACGGCAAACAGAATTCCTCAAGATCTATATATATGTCACCGTAAGATTGTAAATAACGTTAAATTATAATCTATCCCGCGATATTGTAATCTGTCGAAAAATTGTGATCCGAAACAAACTGCTCACAATTTAACGCATTATTTTTCGATAGATTATAATCTATCGAAGACAAACCGTCAGATTGTAAAATGGCATGCGACAGAACGCACCTCGCGCTCTGATTGGTTGAACTTACGGTGACATATACAACACAAAGCTATCATTGATTAGGCCGCGGCCCCGAGGCAAGTCTATTTGCTGGATGGAATATCTTTCCTATGTGGGAGCATACTTGTTAAAAGTTAGACATGATCTAAAGAGAACGTTATTAATTTCTTCAGGTACCTGCTATGCAAATTCTGGACAAGCCAGAATCGTTGGTGGGGAACCAACTACTATTGAAGACTACCCCGGGATGGTACAATTAGAGAGGAGGGGACTCCTGACCGGAGTTTGGAGTCAGGGATGTGGTGGAAATATAATTAGTCCAGACCATATCTTGACTGCGGCGCATTGTTTCTTGTAAGTATGTCTTATATTTAGAACAAATTATTCATACTTAGTCAGAAATCTTCATATTTATCCCGGTATGTGAGGTTAACACGGGTAATGAAAACCTATAATAGTGATATTTGAGCGCGGCAAACATCAAGGGGGTTAACAAAACCTGATCCAAAGTTAAACCAGGTTTAAAACTAGTGCTGTCACTGTCTTCATTTTATCAAATCAAAGTTTAAATCGCAGTTCGGTTATGTGTATAGTGAAAGTGTAACTCCACTTCGCTCGGTCTTCAGCATCCTTTATAATGTCGAAAAGTTCACTTTTAGCGCAAAGACCGCTAGATGAAACGTGTCAAATAATGAGAGGCGGCTATCCTTTCGCCCACTTTGACACTAGACAGGTGTTTGTGACCACTTTAATAAAGTGGTTGAAACTAGATGTCGCTGTACGTATTTACATCGCGCAAGCGTTTGAGTTATAGGAACATATAAGTGTACATACAATGTTTAGTTCTTAATTTCATCAATAGATGACGGTGTACGTTATTACATCGCGCAAGAATATGTATTTTATTATAATGTAAAGTATTCTTTCAATTCTTTCAATTATGAGATCAAGTTATGTTGTTGTGATTTTAATTATATCTCAATAGCAGTAGCTACTTTAGAGCACAGTTATTTCAGAGTCGATCAACAAGAAAAGGGCAAGACATAATATATGATAGTAGGTTGAATTGAGGAGCAGCTACCAAAAAGCACTATGAGTTAAATTTGACTTCCAATGCAATGGTCAGTGTTTACCTACTTTTTTAAATTATCAACACTGATCCAAACAGAGACATTGCAGATACAAAATTGCAGGCGTCAAAGATTTATATTGAGAGTGCTTTGAGAATTTTACGTGGTTTATTAATGCCGTGGTTGGTTGGAATGTTGCGTTAGTAAAAAATTGTGAAAACTATTTTTCGCAATTACTTTGGCAGGAGAACTAGAAAAATAGCTTACATCAATTTTTTTTATGTGCGTGTGGTGAGAAGGCCCGTTTCTTACAACTCTTTGAAAATATGTTCAGGATTTAGTGCTCACTCCAAAAGAATTGTGCAAGTTGATAACAGATTTTGTGAAAGTCCAATAAGCGAGTTATGAAGTAAAAAGTTGGGCTCTCAGTTCTCACATAGGCCACCTGTACCGGACAAATTATGGGCGCAAGAGAAAAAGTCTTTACGGCAAAATCTAACCTAAAGCCGAGAAAAATTGTGCAAGCAAGAAATTATCGCAAAGCTTAGTCCTGCTTTAATTACTTGCACCTGACATGAAGGCCACTTTCTTAAAATTTATTTAAAATAAGCTTAGGAATTAGTGCACGCTTCAAAAGAATTGTGAAAGTTGTCAGATTTTGTGAAAGTCAAATAAGCGATTTACTAACTAAAGTTTCGCCCTTAGTTCTGATTGAAGATTGAGTGCCCACCTGTACCGAACAAACCACGGACACTACGTAAAAAATCTATCCGGCACAATTTAAGGTAACGCATAACAAAAATTGTGATGAGTAGTAAAAAATAACCGCAAAAATCTGTCTGTCTTTGTATTAATATTTGTTCGATGTGGGTCCTCAATGCGCATATAAATTAGAGGGCCCACCTGTACCGAATAAACTACGGACACTAGAGAAAAAGTCTACTCGACACAATTTAAGGTAACGCCTATCAAAAATTGTGAAAACAAAAAAATTGCTGCAAAGCTCTGTTTTTTTTTGTTTAATATTCGTTTAATCAGCCGTGTGGCGCCGGCTTAGAATAGCGTCACCCCTTCTCATCTCATAGGGAGTCGTAAAAATCGACGAAGAGAAATGCTACCGGATGATGGGCAGCAGCGTCATCCTGCGTACTGGCTGGAACTGCGATCACCAACCCGTCTGCCCAGCGTGGTGATTATGGGCAAATACCCCCAAATGAAAATGGCACACACGCGTAAACGGCCCCCAGTCCCCGGCGGCCCCGCTATTCCAGATTACGGTAGCGGTCTTGGTAACGGCGGGGCAGGGGGTGCTAAGAATCACCGGCAGAGATCCGGCTACCACCCAAAACGACGACTTCTGCACCTGGCAACTTATAACACGCGTACACTGAGGACCGACGAGAAGATTGACGAGCTGGAGGAGGAAATAGAGCGGTTGCGCTGGGACATTATCGGGTTATCCGAAGTCCGTAGACAGGGAGAGGATACGGTAATCCTTAAGTCCGGCAACTTGCTCTACCACCGGGAGGGCGATCGCCTGTCCCAAGGTGGTGTCGGTTTTATCGTCCGGAAGTCTATCCGTAACAACGTCGTGTCTATTCGGAGTGTGTCGACCAGGGTAGCGTACCTAATACTCAGAATCACCAAACGGTATTCGTTGAAGGTAATTCAGGTTTACGCACCGACCTCGGCACACCCTGGCGAGGACGTGGAGATATTGTATGATGACATTTCTGCCGCCATTCATACTTCACCGACTCACTACACGGTTGTTATGGGAGACTTTAACGCAAGGCTAGGCCAACGAAGCGGTGACGAGCAGAAAGTGGGGCAATTTGGAATAGGGCGAAGGAACCATAGGGGACAGCGGTTGGCTGACTTCATGGAGAAGGAGGGCCTCTTTATGATGAACTCCTTCTTCAAGAAGCCACCACACAGGAAATGGACCTGGCTGAGCCCCGATGGTTTCACGAGGAATGAGATAGACTTCATCATGAACACTAAGCGACAAATATTCAATGATGTCTCTGTGATCGCCAGTGTGAAAACCGGTAGCGATCACCGAATGGTAAGGGGCACATTGAATATTAATATAAAGCTTGAAAGGTCCCGTTTGATGAGGTCTACGCTCCGACCCTCAGCTGCCCATATTCAAAACCCCGAGAACTTTCAGCTCGAGCTTCAAAATCGCTTCGCAGGTCTGGAGAACTGCGTAACCGTTGACGATATAAGCGGCGGGCTGGTTGAGACTGTCCACGTTGTCGGGTCCAAACATTATAAGACCCGACAAACTAAAACCAATAAACTGTCGACTCAAACTCTTAATCTCATGGAAGCGCGACGAGACATGCGATTGCAGTCTTCAGCGGAAGCGTCTTCTTACCGGCTCATCAATAGACAGATCTCGAAATCCTTGCGACTCGATATTCGCAAATTCAATACAAATTGTATTGAAGATGCAATAGAGAGGAACAGGGGTTCAAAAGTGTTCGCACGGGATCTGTCTATTGGTCAGAGTCAGTTGACACAGCTGAAGACCAACGAAGGCAGTCTAGTCACGTCGAGACCTGAGATTATGAGGGAGATCGAAAGGTTTTATGGACAGTTGTATACCAGTACGCAAGATCCCGCTACTTGTTTGGCTAAAGACCCTAGAGCCAAACTAACTCGACATACCACCGAAGACATCCCGGACGTCAGCCTGTACGAGATTAGGATGGCCCTGAAACAACTAAAAAACAACAAGGCACCGGGGGAAGACGGGATGACAGCAGAGCTTCTGAGAGCGGGTGGTACACCAGTACTTAAGGTACTCCAGAAGCTCTTTAATACCGTCATTCTCGAGGGACGTACGCCACAGGCGTGGTCCAGTGGTGTGGTTGTCCTTTTCTTCAAGAAAGGTGACAAATCCCTTTTGAAGAATTATAGGCCAATCACGCTACTGAGCCACGTCTATAAGTTGTTTTCACGGGTCATCACGAACCGTCTCGGTCAAAGGTTTGACGACTTCCAGCCTCCCGAACAAGCCGGTTTCCGAAAAGGCTTTTCAACCATAGACCACATTCACACGCTGCGGCAGGTTATACAGAAGACCGAGGAGTATAACCAGCCACTTTGCTTAGCGTTTGTGGACTATGAGAAAGCCTTTGATTCGATCGAGAGCTGGGCAGTGTTTCAGTCCCTGCAGCGATGCCGCATTGATCATCGGTACATCGAAGTTCTGAGGAGTTTATACAGAAACGCCACCATGTCCGTACGAGTACTGGACCAGTGCACGAATCCTATCCTCTTGCAGAAAGGCGTGAGACAGGGTGATGTCATTTCACCGAAACTGTTCACTGCTGCTCTGGAGGATGTTTTCAAGCTACTGGACTGGGAAAACTACGGCATCAACATTAATGGCGAGTATATGACTCACCTTCGATTTGCCGACGACATAGTGGTTATAGCGGAGTCGCTTGTGGATCTGGGCACAATGCTCGGAGACCTCGACAGAGCTTCCCGAAGGGTAGGTCTTAAAATGAACATGGATAAGACCAAAATCATGTCAAATATCCATGTTGTGCCTACCCCAGTAATAGTGGGAAGCTCGGCCCTCGAAGTTGTCGACGAGTACGTATACCTGGGACAAAAAGTCCAATTAGGTAAGTCCAACTTCGAGAAAGAGGTCAATCGTCGAATCCAGCTCGGTTGGGCTGCGTTCGGGAAACTACGCAAAATCTTCTCGTCCAAAGTACCTCAGTGTCTCAAGACGAAAGTCTTCGACCAGTGTGTGTTGCCAGCGATGACGTATGGGACTGAGACGTGGTGCCTGACTATGGGCCTCATAAGGAAGCTCAAAGTCGCTCAGCGTGCAATGGAGAGAGCTATGCTCGGAGTGTCCCTACGTGATAGAATCAGAAATGAGGAAATCCGTAGGAGAACCAGAGTGACCGACATAGCGAAGCGCATTTGCAGGCTGAAGTGGCAATGGGCGGGGCACATAGCTCGAAGAACCGACGACCGATGGGGCGTTAAGGTTCTTGAATGGCGACCACGAATCAGCAAACGTAGTAGAGGGCGGCCCCCAACGCGATGGACCGACGATCTGGTCAGGGCGGCGGGGAGCCGGTGGATGCAGGCGGCAAAGAATCGATCTACGTGGAAAGCAATTGGGGAGGCCTATGTTCAGCAGTGGACTTCAGATGGCTGAAATGATGATGATGATGATGATTCGTTTAATTCTCCTGTTTTCATGTTATCATAAACTAGGTGTTAATTTGTTTCTTTTTGTTTGAAATAATGTATCAAATTCGGTATCAGAAAGAAATTGAAATACGCTTTAATAAATAATACCATGAAAAAAGAAATGTATTAACTTTATGCCGTATAATTTCAGCATCTACTCAGCGGATAGATTCCGCATTCGCGCTGGCACAAGTACTCGCAACGTTGGAGGAACTGTCGTCCAAGTGACAAGCATTATCAACCACCCGACATTCTTCTTTGGGCTCAACAACATGGATGGTGATATCAGCGTCATGAAGCTTGAGTCCTCTCTTACATTCAGCAACGCCATTCAACAAGTAGCTATTATGCCTCCTGGTTTCGAAATTCCCGATAACGAACCTGTTGTACATGCTGGTTGGGGTACTACTCAGGTGAGTATCTGCTTAAATTAAAGTTTTGTAAGCAATTGAGTCATCAACTTAGCCCATTAACTTCATACTGCTGGGCACGAGACTCCTCCCACGAACCAAAGTGACCGAAGGACTGCTGAGTGCTGTTTGGCATCCGCCTTTTCGGTGGTGCCCTTTTTTAGAAGAATGAAACATCATCAGGAGGTGTCAGACTTTTACTGAATAAACATCACAAATATTCCTATATATTCTTTATTAATACGGGGGTTTTCTTTTAGCTGACATCTCTGTTTAATGGTGCCCTTTTTTTTTTGATCGGCCGGTATATCATCTAATTTCCTTCTCCCACTGTTTTTGTGTCAGACTTTTAATGTTTAATGGTGCCCTGCTGCTAGAATTTCCACCACTTACCTGTTACTTGACTGAACGTCTAACGTGTACGAAATAGTAACCAGCGCTTTTCCATTTCAGGAAGGCGGTGTCTCATCCTCAATTCTTCGTCACGTAACTATCTACACAATAAACAGGGAACTGTGCGCTTATCGTTACATCAACAGTTACCCCCCAAGCAGAGTTACTAACAACATGATTTGTGCTGGAATCCTAGATGTTGGCGGCAAGGACGCGTGTCAGGTTGTTTAAAGTATTGATTAGTGCCTTTCAATCATCATTATCATCTTAATTCATGAACATCGAACTCATAATTATTTAAAACAAAACCATACAATAGTAATTTACATATTAAGCGCTGTGTTTAAAGTGATCTAACTTTGGACGAAGTTTGAATTCTATCATCGCTCATCCGATAGCCCAAGACTGTCTCCACTATGAACAATAATTGATCTGTGATCTTCTTTAGGGTGACTCCGGAGGTCCGCTGTACTACCAGAACATCCTCGCCGGAATCGTCTCTTGGGGCCATGGTTGTGCCAATGACACACTCCCCGGAGTCAACGCCGCCGTCAGTCCCTACACAGACTGGATTATTTCTGTCGCTGTCTAATAGGCTTTTTTAATTGATTTTTTAATAATTATGATGAGCTATCTGAAATGTTACACGGACTTTTATTCCATACCCTATTAACGACCTGCCCATTACGGCCCATTTCAAGAATGATCAAAAACTTTTTCAAAACCTTTGTAAAAACTAAATTTTTTATAAAAACCAACACTGGCAACTAATTTAAATTTGACGGCTCTATTGCTTTTAATTGATATGACAATTTTTGCGAAAGCACCATCTGTATTGTATGCTGCGAATTACGAAACTGAGATTTTGCCTCATGTAGAAATGTTATATTGTGATGTTTATGCTGGCATAAGAAACTGCCAGCCTACTGTTATAGTTACACTATGTGTTTATTGCTTCAAATCTTTTTAAACACTTTATTTTCCTTCTGTCTGTGTTATGATATTAAAAAAAGAATGAAAATTAATTTATTCAGTACAAATAAATATTGTAAGTATCATGTAATAAATGTGTATTCGAATGGTTTAAGACTTCTCGAGTATAACGATGTAGAAAAATTATTATTAATAAATATGTAGTATTGGTAAACAAATGTGTATTTGTTTACCAATATGTGTGTTTATATGTGGGTATGTGTGTTTATGTTTATATGTGTGGGTATGTACACACCAGATGCACGCACATACATGTTGTAATAAAATTAGTATTAATATGAACTAGTAAAGACTGTTAGAAACAAACCTTTCAAATTATTTATAATGAAAGAGCGGGGCCTCCTAACACAGGTATATTATATATACTTAAAAGGGGTGTCTCCAACTACATTAAATGTATGTTGTAAAAATGGTTGTATGGGAATATTAAAAAATATTTTAACTAACAATTAATAGAACTAAAAAGAAATTATTTAAATTACTTAAAATTTTACTAACATGGACTTCTTGATAGAATTTGAATAGTTGCACTGTTTTGTTGCAATTACCAACACTCATGTACGTTCACAAACACATCATCCACCATCCACCGTTATTACACAGCAATGTTTGAAATATCACAAATTTTAGAAAATAAAACAAAATTGCACATATGACGCTTCACTTTCCCGCTAAGAAGTCCGTTTTTGGCGTTTTGCTGTTAAGAAATATAAGCGTTTTTTTATAATATCGTCGGTAAAAAATACTGTTTACGCACTGCCTTCCGGCCAATGGGGTACCGAGAGGGGAGTGTGGGGCTCATTGCGGTAGACGCGACCACCGCAGTCCTACACACTGAAAAACTTCCGAAGACGGGCGTTGACGTCGACCGCTGTTGAAAAATGGGCGAGTGGCCAGTTCCTGTGTTTGTAGCTTCTGGCAGCATGCATGAATCAAAGTATTCGCGGCGACGATTCTTCAATAAATTGCAAGAGATGTCATCTCACATATGATTTGCTATGCGCTGGTATTACGGCGGAAACACACGCCTCTCTCTCACATGATGCTGCGCGATCTTGGATATGCGTGTAAGAGTAAAATACCAAAGACAGGTAATTTAAGTACGTCTGTTCGCTTACATAAGTAAGAGCACAGCTAAAGAAAGGGGTAGTATGAATTCTGACCGTGTAAATATCAATAATAGATCTGTTGATACGATTATTTTTTGTACCTGAATACGAATTGACGACGTGGACGAAACACTGAAAAAAGCCCAACATATATGTGTGGGGACACGTCGTTAATGAGAAGAATTATAACGAAAGAGTCAGGGAGCGCTATGAAAGAAACTTTTTATTGTTATTCGCAAAATTGAGCAATGATATACCACAGCAATCAATTGCCGTGCAAAAAGTGGTTGGCGCTCAAAGTACTATACTCACAAAGTTAAACAAAACCGAGTCATCTATTGATACCTACGAAGTTAAGTCAAACCCACCAGCAACAATTACAAATGAACTTCTCATGGAGCCACTTGTTCAAGTTCATTGTAGTAAAAATATAGAAAATGTTACAGGAAGAGTCCACTCTGAGTGTGATTAGTCACGGCCACCTGTTGCGTCACTATTAAAAAAGAGCTCGCAGCCTCGATATCCCAGTATATTTAAGGACGCTATTGGCAAAAGCTCTACGGGATCTACAATTGTTTCAAAGCCGAAAGTAACAAGAAATGATAGTGAGGACCAGTGCCGTAACTAGGGCGGTGCCAGCAGTGCCCAGGCACAGGGCGCATACCGGGGCGCAGAAATGACCAGACTAGTATCTAGTTTTATCTCATGCATGGTAGCTAGTAGATACATTTTGTTTTATTGCGAACATGGTGTAGACGCGCCCTACTGTACCTGGCCTGTATTTTTAGAGCCTGGTCAGAGCATTTATCAAGGGCGCAGTTTTGAAAGCTCGCAACTGGTGCATAAAAGGCTAGTTACGGTACTGGTGAGGATGGGATGGACAGAAGTAACTCACAGACAGACGCAGGCGTCGTTATCTGGTGTCCAGCGAGACACTTGGACCCCTGGAGCCACTTCATTGCGAGCGGCGGAAAGGAAGAAGTTCTTTCATCTATAACTACTTGCGAGAAGGTACTACAGTGAACCAGGGGCGGGACCATCTCACCGCTGTTTGTGGAGGGGGTGTTTCATCAGTCGAAGCGTTAAAGGAACGCGGGAACTACGCATCTTTTAAGCTCGGAGTGCCAGTTAAGCTATCCGAACAAGTTATGTCCCCTGGCAATTGGTCTTTAGATATCTGTTTATAACCCTGGCGCCAGAATTTTCGTAGTACCTTTACAAGAAGCAGTGTTGTATAAGTCCTTTCAAAAAACTAAAGTTTTATTATGATCGCGCGTTACGCTTTAAGTCTATATCGTTTCGCAATAACATAAGTCGATTTGAACATGACAGTTGCATTGACAGAGACATTTTTGACGACATTTTGACGACCGATTTGGCGTGGTGGCGAATATACCCGCTCTCCGCTCCAAGGTCGTCGAAGGCCTATGTTTATTAAGTATTTATTTACAAAAAAAAAGTATTCATGTATGTTTATCCGATATTTAGTATCCATAACACAAGTTCTTAATGATACTTATCTTGGAACTAAATAATTGGGTGTATTTGTTAGAAAATATTTATTTAACTACGCGACGGGGAAATCTATTCATCTGGTTACGTCAAGGACGCGCAAGGACCGCGCTGGCGACGACGGATGGGAGGAGTTCTGCTGGCGGTACGTGAATGCTATTCGGTACAAGTAATTAACGATATTGATGGCCTTACGCCTGAGAAAGAATTAATTTGTGTAATCATAAAATCTGGTATCTGGACTGCCACGTCATACACATCGACTGAGCTGAAGGTATGCAAAAAAAAATTTATGAAGTAAATTATAAATATTCGAGGATTAAATGGACTTATAATTTTTGATTAGCTTGAATTGGGTTTTCCTGCCTTAATAAATAGATATAATGTGATAATCACATTGTAAATCCATTTTCAAATCCTATGATCGATCAACTATCGTCCAATCATATCTTATCAGCCATGAGGTCACTGCTGAAAATGAGCTTCCCCAATAGATTACTGGACTAGACTTAAGCTGAGCAGCTCTCAAATGTAACGGCTGCTTACATATTGCGTTTGAGTATGCGAATTTGGATATTTGAGAGCTGCTCAATGGCTTAAGAAGCCCTCAAATAATATTTGAGTGGCGTTTGAGTATTCGGCCGTGGGTGTAGTACAATCACCACGCTGGGCAGGCGGGTTGTGATAGCAGTTTAAACTAGTACCCAGAATGATGCTGGAGCCCATCATCCGGTAGGATGTCTCTTCGTCGACTCATATGACATCCCATTATATCTATCAATTTAATATTGTTATTAATGTTAACTAACGCACGTAGCAAGATTTTAATTTGTTATTTATATATTCTTATTATTTCTCCTTTCTATTACTGATACTCGTAACTCTGTTTTGCATTCTGAAGATTTGAATAATATGTGAACAATGTTACTGGTTGTACAATTATTAAATACTTTTGAGTCATATGCTGTAGGTAGGTACAATAGTTTTGTACTTTAGTGTTGTTTGTAATATATGTTGAAAACTTGTAACTGTAGTTTGTTTCTAAAAAAATAAATGATATATGAGATGGCAGAGAGGGGGTGGCTATATTCAAGGCTGGTACCACACGGCACTGTGTTTTTAACGGCAAAAAACAGAGGCCTCCCCAAATACTGCCCACTTCATTTGTTAAGCTGCCTGCATCCACCTGCTGTCCATATAAATAGAATGCTGGACTTGCGTGCTTGATTAATAAACCTATAACATGACAATGATATTGTTAGTCCCACGCTATTGATGGTGAGCCCATTGCCGCTTATCTGTTATAAGAACAGAGGTCCTACTCTTGTTCAACGAAAACGAAACTAAATTATACCCATCACTTTCACTCGATAATGTTATACCTAGAGAGAGATATATACCTCAGGTAAGGTTGGTTTGGGCTCCTAAGATGTGGATAGGATCCTTATACACCCAAGTAACAATAAAACACAAATGAAGAAATAAGGTATGTAGTCGGCGAGATATAGTTTAAACAGCAGTAGCAACGATCCAGTCAGTGAAGGAAGCGACCCTGGTGGTGACACCGGGCCAGGTGGCGTTGCCGCAGTTCTCGCCCCAGGAGACGATGCCCACTAGGAATCCTTGGTAGTACATGGGGCCACCGGAGTCACCCTGAAGGAAACAGAAATAAACACGCTTGTAGATCACAAATAGGAAATTGTAGCTCGACATGATGCTCAATGGCGATAAAGAAAAATCCTGCAGATTAATACCTAGTAACTGTGCCAAAAAATTAATGCAAGGGACTGCTGAAGGGATAAAGTTAAAAAGAATTTTCTTGGGCTCCAGATTGACCACTGGTTTTAGCTGGCTTACTGATACTTCGCGACTTCCTCCGAGATTATGAAAATGACTGAATGAACTACCTGGCAGATTCCTTTGTTCACGGTGGTGTCAGGGTACGCAGCACAGATCATGTTCTCGGTGACAGGCAAGGGGAAATCCATCTCGTTGTAGGGTAGTTGACATTCGTCTCTGTTGACAGTGTAGGTGTTTACGTAGCGCAGAACATCAGAGATCTGGCCATCGTTAGAGGCGTGCTAGAATAAAAATAACCTGAATTAGGCAGGAACTCGTCCACGGAACCTTGCCTCGTTAGGTCACGTTATGGTATCCTTTTAATACATATGTATTACTAAATTAATGTTTCGTGTTTTATGTTATTTGTTCCGTGAAGTTATACATAGTTCAGCTTAAGCCTCTTTCAATTATCGCTCTAAGACTTTCATTATGTAGTCAACTAAATATTGATAATAGACCGCTCTCATATCAAGGGTGTGTATTTCGAGTATGCTATTAGGCTAGGTGGAGACGAGGGGATACCCCCACTTGCCAGAATTTCATTTGCCCGAATTTTAATTGCCATACTATTCAACAGACATATTATTGTTTCTCATAATATTTATATGTCATACTCATTGTTTACTATAATAGTCACGTGCTAGAAACTTTGTTTCCCATAAAGTTAATTTCCATAATATCACTTGTTATAATCATTGTTTTCCATAAAATCACTTTCCATAATATCACTTGTTTGTAAGCTGGAATTATCACATGCCATGTCACATGGATTGATTATAGTGATAAGTAGGTACTTAATAGAAATAAAAACAATATCAATATTATCTTATAATGTTATAAAATAGGTTAAAATTATTATAAAATTAGGTTAGGTTAGGTTTGAAACATGAAAGACAACGCACGAGCCGAGCGAGCGAAGCGAGCGTGCCGCGGCAGCGGCCGGCGAAGTGCCAGAAAACCAATCGTTTATTTATTAGAACAAAGGCGTTAAGTTAAATTTGTACGGAAGCGACTTGGATTGATTATACGTGGCGTTGGAAAATTCGGTTAAATAATATTAGTGCAATTAAAATTATGGATAACAATATTTATGGCATTCGAATCATTATCTGAATCTGAAGTTCGGGCAAACAAGAGTATGTCACATGTCTTTTATGGTAAACGAAACATTGGGGCAAATGAAATTCGGGCAAATGAAATTCGGGCATATGATTATTATGGCATATACTTGTCGGGCAAACAATAGACAACCGGAGACGAGTTATAAAAATTATCATAATTTTATTTAGCTTTTAGTTTAAGATATGCAGCGCTTTTTCCATGTATGGTGCTTTAAACTTCCTTTTGTGCGGACTTTAAGTATTCGAACCAAGAAATTCGGTAAGTTGTTTCTTTGTAGGACAAATTGGCTATGGAATTCTTCGCCGGAACATGTCTCTCCCGGCTGGTAATTTCTGGTGTATTTTGAAACGGTATTTATGCATAAGCTCAGTAATAGGCGATAATGGGCTAAGCTGATCTGACAAAGTTCTTCAAATTACTGACTGCCATGATTCCCTATCCGTGAAAAGAGGAAGGAGAGTTATCAGATACATCAATTATTTGGGGCACGATGCTGACTTGCTGGATGTTGTTGCTGAAGCCCAGGGGGTGCAGAAATCTCACTAAAGTCCAAGTATTACATTACTTGCCGTTAAAAGTCCCAGAAGAGTAGTCATGGACCACATACAAAATACAAAACATACAAAAATCATACAGAACTAAACTTACTGCTATTCTCAATCACATTTTAAATTAATATAGTGTAAAATATCCATCAAAAGTGTTTCCAGTTTGGTGTTTTCTGTGTTTGTTCACGAATGAAGCTATTTTCTGGTATAATCAGCGCGTGAAAGGTATGAAACTAACTAGAAAACCTTAAATCTTGACAAGTCGTGAAGCATTATTTTTAAAAGTACCCTACATATTTAAGTTAGTGCATACCCACAAATTGATTAATTTTTCACGGCTTTGGATATTTGTCATTTGGCCAAGTAAGGATTCCCATAGAAGGACAGTATAAAAGAAAGGAGTGTTTTTACTTGAAATTATAAGATAGTAATAATGGAAACAACAGCAAATAAATTATGCGCGGGATGTCGCAAGGTAGTTGGGAACGGAGAGATTTTGAAATGCTCTATTTGTAAGTTAACTTATGATATTGAATGCGCAAATGTGTCAAACGAAAGGTATTTACGAATGGAACCGCGTCACAAAAACAGTTGGAAGTGCCCAGCCTGCCAATGTAATCAACCTAAAACAGGAAACTTAAAAACTCCAGTGCGCACTACTGTGCCCTATGATGCTGATGCAACTGAAGAGGCGGGAGTTAACGTTACCATGCGGACCAAACGGGGTAACCAAGCCCATCTAAATAGTCCGACGTCATTAACAGAGGAAAGACTTCGTGAAATCATTTCGAACGAATTTACAAAAGCAAATATTGCCACAATTACTGAACTCAAAAGTATAAGTGAAAAATGTTCTACTTTTCACGAGTCCCTGGACTTTCTCAACAAAAAGTTTGAAGAGTTGAAAACAAGTCTGAATGAGAAATCAGCCACAATAGCAGATCTCAAAAAAGATAATGAATCTCTAAAAGCCACAGTAAATGACCTTTCGAGTCGGTTAAATGCAGTTGAATTTCACATGCGCGATAGCAACATAGAGGTTAATGGCATTCCTGAGAACCGGTCAGAAAACCTTACAGATACCATAATTAATCTTGCTGAGGCGGTGGGTAACTCCATAACACCCGAAGATATGATACAGGCAACCAGAGTCGCGAAAATGATCAAAGACAACGACAGACCGCGTGCTGTGGTGGTTAAGTTGCGCAACCCGCGCGTTCGCGATGCTGTGCTAGCTGCTGTTAGCAAATTCAATAAATCTAATGTCCAGAACAAATTAAACTCGCACCATCTTGGCATAGGAGGAACTCGCTCAGCCATTTTTGTATCTGAACATCTAACACCAGGAAATAAACACCTACACGCTGCTGCACGTGTGAAAGCAAGAGAGCTCTCTTATAAATTTGTCTGGGTCAGGAACGGACGTATATACGTTCGCAAAAGTGAAACTCAGCAAGCGGTGTTAATTAAAAGTGTCGATACTCTTAAGCATTTGACCTAACATGGTTTATATTAACGAAAAACAAATAAATGTTCCGTAGAAATAGTTGTTCACATGCTTGATATTTATTATCAGAATGTCCAAGGCTTGAGAACAAAAACAAATGTTTTACATAAAAATGTGTTAACCTCGAATTACAAGGTCATCGCTCTTACAGAGACGTGGCTTAATGGGAATATTAGTGCAAACGAAATAATAGATGACAGATATATAGTCTACCGCAGGGATCGCACAAGCTCTACAAATTCAAAAAAGGATGGAGGAGGGGTTCTTTTAGCCATCTCACGCGATATCTCTTCTAAGCGAGAAAGTACTTGGGAATCTGACGCCGAGGATCTCTGGGTAACTTTGGAAGTGAAAGTTAATAATTTGTTAAAGAAAATTTCTATCTGTGTAGTTTATCCCCCACCTCCTATAAAACTAGATAGTTTATCGAAGATACTTAATACTATAGAAAACAAAACAGATCAGTGCGATGACCTCGTGATACTAGGTGACTTCAACCTTGGGTTTATTCAGTGGCACAGCAGAGACAAACATCCTCAAATGTTTCCGTCCAATTATAACACCATGTTAGGATATAAGCTTATTGATTTTATGACAACTAATGCATTGTATCAGTTAAACTGTATTTCCAACAGTGACAATCGTTTTCTCGACCTTATTTTGTGTAAATCTCTTAATGCAACGGTATCTAAACCATTGAATAATTTGATCCAATGTAACCATTACCATCCTAGTTTATTGCTGACCTTATATCATAGTAATAATATTGATTATCTCAGTCCAAAAATTACTGTTAGATACAATTATTTCAAAGCTGATTATATAGCTATAGTAGCTAAGCTCAAATCTGTCAATTGGCTGAGTGAACTGCCGTCCTCTGGGGATATAAACATAATGGTGACAAATTTTTACAATATTCTAAACGATGTTATAGATGAATTTGTGCCCAAAAAAAAACTTTTCAAATTACGACATCCATGCTGGTTTAGCCACTCTCTTATTAGGATCTTAGCGGAAAAGAACAAAGTACGCAAAAAATACTTGAAATATGGAAACCCACGAGATAGGTTAGAGTTTCAATTGCTCCGGAGTCGATGTCAAAAGCTTCATGATACATGTCTTGCAGATTATAAAAATGCTATAGAATCAAATATTACCAAAAATCCCAAATCATTTTGGAGTTATGTTAAAGGTAAAAGAGGCGGTCTTTTGGAGTTTCCTACAAAGATGCATTTAAATGACACTATCGCGCAAACTGGGTCAGATATTGCTAATTTATTTGTTAGTCATTTTCGTTCTGTATACTCCATCAATACAGTGACCTCGAACTGCCATACCAAGTGTTTGAACAACTTTGACAGCGACTGCATTGCCATTCTAAAATTTAGCGAAAAAAGTGTACTGGATAAAATTAAAAAAATTGACATACTAAAGGGCGCTGGTCCGGATTCAATTCCTCCTGTATTTGTGAGGCGTTGCGGAGCCGCAATAACCCTACCATTAGCTCTAATATTCAATCGATCACTTGAGACAGGAATATTCCCTGATGAGTGGAAAAGGGCTCGAGTTGTTCCGGTCTTTAAAAAAGGTTCACAAGACGACATAAAGAACTATCGCCCCATTTCAATACTTTCGTGCTTCCCTAAAATCTTTGAGTCTCTTCTATACCCAACCATTTCAAACTTAACCGAAAACAAAATTTCAGATCAACAACATGGCTTTAGACCTCGTCGTTCCACACAAACAAACCTTATTCCATTTATATCTGATCTTTCTAGAGATATTGATAGTGGTATGCAGGTCGACGCTGTATACACAGACTTTAGCAGCGCCTTTGATAGGGTAGACCATAAAATTCTACTTAAGAAGCTAAATGCGTTGGGGGTGGAGGGACCTCTGCTTAAGTGGTTTCAATCCTATCTTACGAATAGACTGCAAAGCGTCGTCATTGGCGGTCATAATTCTGAGACATACGTTGCTCAGTCTGGCGTGCCACAAGGTTCTCATTTGGGTCCTGTACTTTTTTCAATTTTTCTTAATGATATAACGTCTAAAATAAGGCACTGCAAGGTAGCATTGTTTGCTGACGACCTCAAAATTTATAGAACAGTAAAGAATGATAGCGACGCGAAACTAGTGCAGAATGATCTTGATAGCATTGAAGATTGGTGTAATTGGAATAACATGATCCTTAATCCGTCTAAGTGTTATCATATAAAATACGCGAGGAAAAGAAGAAAGATTGATTCGGCATACAAGATTGGAGGCGTTGCATTGGGTGAAGTTAGTGAGATTCGAGACCTTGGTATTAGTATCGACAGTGAACTTAAATTTACATCGCATATTGATCGTGCAGTTGCCAAAGCGGCCAAGATGCTAGGTTTCATTAAAAGAAATACCAAAGGGTTTAAGCATCACACTAAGGTTATCCTTTACAATGCCTTAGTACGAAGCAATCTTGAATATGCCTGCACATCTTGGAATCCATATTACACTGTACACTCACAACGTATTGAGAGTATCCAACGAGCTTTCACCAGACATCTTGCCTTTTGCTATAGTGGATTCTCCCACAGAAACCCATATATTGAACGCCTTAAAAAATTTAATATGTTAAGTCTCAGCAACCGGAGACTGTTGTTAAGTATGTGTTTCTTACATAAGCTCGTTCATGGTCAAGCTCAGAGCAGCGATCTTCTGCAGCGTCTTGCCTTAGCTGTACCATATAGTTACCCTAGATATAAAGTAAAAAAAATATTTATGACACCCGCCTTTAGAACTAATCTTGGTCTCCAATCCCCAATAAATAGGATACAAAATGACTACAATACGCTTCAGAAAAGAGTCACAGATTTGGACATTTTTGGCGACACCTACATTAAATTTAAAAGAAGGATACGGCAGTTTATGTTCACCCATTGACTTCATTTGTTTAACGAAAAATAAAACTTTTTTTTTTTTCCTCTAATTTAGATTAAGATGGTTATAATGTTGTGCTCACCTATAAGAGACATGTATATTAGATTATAGTTATTAGATTTAATTTTGTATTTACAATGTGAGTAGAGTAAAATTGGGGGACCTGGATCAAGGAGATCCAGGTCACCCCAATTTCACTATTCATTTCATCAATATTCAAATATTAACTCATACTTTCAACTTACTATTAGTTTCATTTATAATATTAATTCACAATATCAGTTCAAAGTGTTGTCTATTCATGTAAAATATTATTAAGTAACTGAGTACTAATCGCTATCTGTGTTTGTTTTATATTCTAGATCATAACCTAACACTGAATACTAAAGGGACATACGATATCTTCATTATAAATAATTATGTACTTCGTGAGTCTGAATGAGCATTGCAGCTTCATATTACATTTATGTTTCCATGTAGGTACAATTATGATGAAGATGATGTTATAAAGTTTTTAAACCGGTTTTAAGATTTAGATAAATTAAATAAAACGCTTTCCAATGAATTAGTAGTTATGATTTATTTCAGATTCATATAATACAAATAAGTATACGAGTAAGTAAATTAAATGAATAGGTACACTTCATTCTTGTTCTACAGCGACTGGTAAAAAGTATTGTTCAAGTAATGCAGCATATCTTTTACTCTCAAGTAAATGCTGTCAGTGTAAACGTTCTTCACAATGTGCTGAAAACATATTTCAGCACTGCACTGACATACGGACTTTTCCATGCTTTCAAATTGATTTGCATTATAGACCTCAATCCGAATTACTTTACTGCCGGCTGACACAGTTTTGTAAAAACTTAACAACTGTTTGTTATCATCATTGTTTGCTCGTTCCTCCTCATCCAAGTAATTAACGACATTTTCAACTATGTCGGGATTTATCATTAATGGAGGGGATATCGGTGAGTAAGCCCAGCTCGGTAACTGAAATAGAAAAAATAATCTTGTAATTTTAATTATAAGTTATTAAAACAAATACCTAAATTATTAAATTGAATAAACTTACCGACATTGTAGTTTTAACAGGAGCACATCCGAGGTAATGGAGAAATTAAATGATGTTTTATTGCTCACGATTTTATATATAACTACTTACTATGTTTTAATTTGATATTGAAATAAAATAGCGAAACATGAGATCAGACCATATTTGTTTAACCTTCTTACTGATTTTAATAATTTTTAGCATTAATTAATAATATTTAAATTATAAACAAATCCAGAGGAAGCTATATGTATGTATCTCTAGCACAGCAGGTATACCGTTAAACTAACCAAATACAATTTAATAATTTATAACATAAATTAATAATATTAAAATGTACAAGCAAATCCATAGGAACTAATATGTACGTATTAATAGCATTTAGGGTCTGTTTACATCGTACAGAATGTAACATCGTGTGCATACATTTAATAGAAAAAGTATATGATTTATTTACAATGTGAGTGTCAGTGTATGATCACCTTAATGAAACCAAACTTATTTGGATAAAATGCTGACAGTGTTCTGCGATCATTGATTCTAAAGATGTGATTAACTATATTGATTATGGTCTCGGAATATTTGTATGTTCGTTGTTGTTAAATATGTGTAAGTAAATGTATGTTTAGCATTTTTAAGACAAGCGAAGTCGTGGTATTTGTGTAGTATAATTCTAAGTCATATTTAACAAACCTTAAATGATAAGCATTTAGGTAGTATATTTTGTTTACAAATGTAAATAGGATATCTTGTTTTGCTTAGTTATTATATTCTTACACGTGGACTTTACATATTTGGAGGAACATCGTCTGGATTTTGCTCTATATAAAGTGCAAGAATCTTAGGCAAATCACAAACTGCTCTCTACGAGGGAAAGAATCAACACCTACATACCTGCTACGCTTCAACCAGAAAAAATGTAAGTTAACTTTAATTATTTTATTAAATAATAATGTGTACATACTATTTAGTATTTAGTCAAACTGTAAATTGTATGCAGCGTGTATGCATTCTGTTTCAATAAACAGAATAACACTACGACTAAAAATTATTGTCCCTACTTATTCAATATGGACTTAATCCTAACTAATATTATAAATGTCGAGTGAGTTTGATTGTAGTACAAACTTTGTATGTACAAATAAAATTAATATTGAATTTGATTTAGCTATTAGCGAAAATTCTAATGAGCAAATTATATTTTCCTTGTATTGTTATAATATGACATTATATTATTTTTTTTGAGGTTTCTCTAGATTAACTTTGCGAGTCCGTCCATAACTTATTTGCTATCATTTTTAATAATATTTTTAATATATTGTTTTAGGTCCAAGTCAATGCCTCAATTGTTCTCATCTGGAGAAGAATCAGATACCGAGCAGCAGCCGATGCAGCAGAAAACGACATCAACACCTCGGGTTGAGAAATCTGCTGCATACAAGCGTTCCAAAGCATCTGTCGGATGTGGATCTAAGCCTCGCGGATCGAAGAAGCCTCGGATAAATCCGGTGTCGTTGGCTGATAATAAGTTAACGGCACGAGACCTGTTCGGCAGTGACAGCGAAGAGGACGATTCACCGAAGCCGTCCACATCAGCCGGTAAAACACCGCCTCTTTATTCTTACTTCACTAAGAAAGTTGAGAAAGGCTATGCTCGTAAAATAAGTGAAACGAAACAAGGACCGTACTACGTGGAATTAAAGGTGTATAATTGTGATGAGATCGCAAATGTACCACCGGTAAATAGATGGCGTCACTCAATCGTTACAATTAAAACTAAAACTAATACGGATACAGAGATGTGGCGCCATCTAAAAGCATTTACGTCCTCAGTTGATAAAGACTTTAAGAACTGTCCAGTGACGTTAATTAATTCTTATTATTAAGTTTTTTTATTTGTGCTTAATTTTTTATTATGTTAGTATAATGGTGCTCCCTCACCGCGAGCATTTGCGTGTAATGTAACGTTCCAGATTCAAACAATCAAAGACAATAGAGTCTCAAATTGCGCACTTTTATGTTACATTACAGGTGCAGGTATAGGAATGCTCGCGGTGAGGCGGCACCTTTATCCTAGTAATTTTCTATAACCTTCTTTACTTATTTTTTTACTATATCGTTTTTTTAGTTTAGTATTGTTTAATTTGTCTGTATGCTACTGTATGTAATGTAATCCTAATGATTTCGTGTAACAAATGTGTTGTCTATTTAATAAAAAAATATGCAAATATTCTACTTATATCGTACGTTTTTATTTCACAGTTATACAGTCCAGAGAACACAGAACACCATTCACAAGATCATGTGGTACAAATATGACTTGTACGCTATGTAAAACTGAAATACCACGAAATCAGTATGCATATCATATGAGAACTAATATACACAAGACTAATAGTTTATTGAGAACTGAATTCAAAAATATTTTTATTGTAGCAACAGCATTTAAAAATAGAATCGCAACTTATCGTATGAACTTAGCTCAGGATGACGAGCACCTCACTTCTGAGGCGATCCTGAGTAATGTTGATACACATAAGAGTCAGGATAACGAGCACCTCGTCCCTGAGGCGATCCTGAATTCTGTGCTTCCAGATATTAATAAATTAATAACTATGGTACTGAATAAGTATGACTGTATAAAAGTAAATTTTGAGCTTTTTGTTAAGTTTCTTTTACTGAAACCTGACAATGAACAACTAGAACTGAAATCTTTTAACACTAAATATGATATTATCTATAAAAATACTGATTTAAATGACTTCTTTTCGAATAAAATACATGTATTGATGCGGAAAATGTCTGAATTTGAACACATACAGTCAGGTTGGACATATCTTTCGCTAAGTCATATTGAGATGAATATAAGTAAATATTGCCCCATGAGAGGTGGCACATACATTAAGTTGCCCCCCAGTAATAAAAAATACTAAAAGTTGTTTGAATTTACATAATAATGATGAATGTTGTTTTTTATGGTGCGTCGTAGCCGCATTATTTCCTCGTACAAGTAATGTGTGCAGAACGACGTCTTATCCTCATTATAGCAAAGTTCTCAATATTCAGGGAATGTCATTACCTCCTTCACATAATGATATTAAACTTTTTGAATTGATAAATCCTACAATAAGCATTACCATATACGGTTTAGACAATAAATGTGCTGTCACCGGACCTTTATATATGACGAATAAGAAAAAAGAAAATCATATTAATTTATTATATATTGAAAGAAATGGTAAAGGACATTACTGTTTAATAAAAGATCTCGTACGATTAGTGCGACGTCAGATTACGCATCATCATGGTAAAGTTTTCCTATGCGATTCATGTTTACAATTTTTTACAAATGAAAATAAATACACATCTCATACTTGTTCTAAAATATTGACTATACTACCGGAAAAACATACTATATTGAAATTTAAACACTATGAAAGACAACTTAAGATTAATTTTATTATTTATGCTGATTTCGAGAGTTTGTTAATACAATGCGATGAAAATAGCTCTAAAAATACTGTGACATTAAAAATGCATCAACCATCAAGTTTCGCATATTACATATGTTGTTTTCATGATAACAAACTTAACAAATTTGTTACGTATAGAGGCGTAGATTGTGTTGAAGTATTTTTAAAACGTTTAGTAAAAGATGCTAAACGAATAAACAAAATTCAACTTCCTAAACGTTATCATCAAATTTTAAGTTTATCCTTGTTCTATGTTTAGGTTCATGTAGTAACGAGTATATAAGTGTACGTTAGGTGGGGGAATAAGATTAATATGCACTATGCGGTTGATCAAACAACCCGTATCTCTCAATGTTAATAATATTAGATTAAGTGACTCTGTTCACCACATCAGACATAGCGCTTTACTACCAAATACTATTCGCTGTTTAATATGTGGTCCATCAAACTGTGGTAAAACGAATGTTATGATTAGTTTACTGCTGCATGAAAATGGACTCAAATTTAAAAATCTTTATCTTTACTCTAAAACTTCTTTTCAACCAAAATACCGTTTCTTGGTTGAAGTATTGAAAAGGGTGCCACAGATTAACTTTTACGAGTTCAATAATGATAAAGATGTAATTTCTCCGAGTGAAGCTTTAACAAATTCTGTATTTATATTTGATGATGTTGCCTGTGAAAATCAGATAAATATCCGCAATTATTTTTGTATGGGTAGGCATAAACAAATAGATTGTTTCTATTTGTCTCAAACCTATTCTAAAATACCGAAGCAATTACTACGCGACAATGCTAATTTTCTTATTATATTCAAACAAGATGATGTGAATTTAAAGCATATTTATGAGGAGCATGTCAGTTCTGATTTACAATGGAAAGAGTTCAAAAATATTTGTCAAACTGTTTGGAGTAAACCTTATAATTTCCTACTTATAAATAAAGAATCGTCAATAAATAAAGGAAGATACAGACAGAATTTTGATATGTTTTTTAATTTTGACTGACTGTTTATACAAACATATAAGTAATTAATAACACAAAATCAAATCAGTATAACTTGTTCTTTAGGTGAATGCAGTTCTTATCATCGGTAAAACATGGAAAAAAATATTAAAATAGAATTAATGAAGTCTGTAGACTCTATAAAGAACAAAATAAAACAAATGAAGAACCAGGAACACTCAATGAACTTGTCATTCGATAAAATGCTAAAACCTGTCACAGATCCTCTTAAAACTCTAGTTGATTCGAATATAACTATGGAAAAAATTAAACGTTTAGAAAATACAAAATTCACTGATTCTACAGATATTGAATTGGATGACATTAATACTAGCTCATCTACAAAGTTTGAGGACTGCTACGATCCAAAACTAAAGTCTACACCAGTACTTAAAAAGTCTCCTACAAAAGAAATATTAGATGATTTAGAAATGTCACTAGCGGGTCGTGATATCCATGATATTTATGACGGTGTAAATATACCGTTTGGAATAAGAAGTGTAAACAAAACATTGTTAATGGGTAATTATATAGTCTCATTTTCTAAAATCGATAGTTTGAATGACGACAGTGTCATTTTAATTAAAGTTGGTGACAAATCCTATAATTTAACCCCTGGCTTGAAGGAACTTTTACTTCGAAGAAAGCCTGATTTAAAATTAATATCGAGCAAAGATAGACTTGTCTACAAAGACATGCTGCATTATACAAATGCTCATAAGAGAGATTTTAATCCTGATGGACAAATAAGAGGCGATAAGGGAAGAAAATATCGTGAAGTAATCAAACCATTATTTTCCGAATCATTAAATGAAAATTTTCATACTGGAGGAAGCTTACCAACTCTAAAGAAATACAAAAATAACACTGACTTGGTATATTGGGATGACCCTAACGAACTCGTTGAGAGATTGAAACTATTAGTTGCTTCCAGAGATGCTGGCAACACAAATCATGATAATGAAATATTGTCGATCGTTGAAGAATTGAAAGAAGCTGACATAATTAAAGAATAAATACTCACCACCATAAAATTTACATTCAGTATTTTAGACAGATTCAAAACGAATGCACTAAATTTGTGAATATGAGTAAAACTGACGTGGTAAACGAAATTCATAAAAATGCGAGGGTGAACTTTCCACGCAGATGTGTTATCATAAAAGATATAGATGACCTATGGCAAGCAGACTTAATCGATATGCAATCAATTTCAAAGCAAAATAAAAATTACAGATTTATTCTTGCTATTATTGACACATTCTCGAAATATGCTTGGACTTTTCCTCTAAAAAGTAAAACCAAAAATGATGTATGTAACTCTTTTGAGAAATTATTAAATAAAGGGCGTGTTCCTAAAAATCTACAAACGGATAAAGGAACAGAATTTTACAATAATCAATTTCAAAAACTTATGCAAACTTATCACATTAATCATTATTCAACCTTCTCAACAAAAAAGGCTTCAATAGTTGAACGATTTATCAGGACATTAAAATCGAAAGTCTATAAGGAATTTAGCTTAAGAGGCAGCTACAATTGGATAAACAACTTGCTTAATGATGTTATTAACAAATACAATCACACTTATCATAGGACAATTGATGAAGTTCCCGCTAATGTGAATAACATCAACAAAAAACGTATATTAGAGAAATATTTAACATCGGTAAAAAATCATAATATCAGAAGCAAGTATAAAATTGGTGATTATGTGCGTATCAGTAAGTACAAAGGAACATTTGAAAAAGGTTACACTCCCAACTGGTCTACAGAAATATTTAAAATTCTAAAGATACAAAATACAAATCCTATTACCTACTTAATAGAAGATACAATCAGAGGTCAACCCATTTTAGGTGCATTTTATGAACAAGAGCTTCAAAAGACGAACAATTCTAATTTATATCTGGTTGAGAAAGTTCTTAAAAGAAAAGGAGACACAGTTTTAGTAAAATGGTTAGGTTTGCCTTCTTCTGAAAACAGTTGGATTGATAAATCGAATATTTATTAAGTGTTCTGTCTAAAATGTATCAGTCTTATGATGTGTATTAAAGAGAGTAGTCTTCTCAATTGGATTATAAATCATTTACCATTTGAATTACATTTACCTGGATACAATTATTGTGGGCCTGGCACTAAATTAATTAAAAGGCTTACACGTGGAGATAAAGGTGTTAATAAATTAGATGAATATTGTAAACAACACGACATAGCCTATCATAAGTCTTCAAACCTAAAAGATCGTCACAAGGCAGATTTACTTTTATTAAATATGGCTAAAGAACGAGCACTTGCCTCAGATGCAAGCGTTGGGGAAAAACGAGCAGCGCACTTAGTAAGCAGCGCTATGTCAACAAAAATTAAAACTGGATTTGGTCTAAAAAAGGATAGCAAAAAGTGTTCTCCTAAAATTAAAAGTGGAAAAGGGTTAACAAATAAATTTAAAAATGTTATCATCAAAACGAAGAAACATATTAAAAAATTAAAACCAAAATGCAAGAAAGTGGCAATAAAATTAGCTATGGCCGCTGTCAGAGAATTAGCTGATGATTCATCCATTAAACTTCCTCGTGTTATTCCTATACCGAAAACTGGGGGAGTATTGCCTTTGATTCCGATTTTTGCGGGATTATCAGCGGTAGGAGCTTTAGCAGGTGGTGCATCTGGTATTGCCAAAACCATTAATGAATTTAAAATGGCTAAAAAATTATTGACTGAATCGAAGAGACACAATGAAAAGATGGAAGCTCTCTGTATTGGAAAAGGATTACTTCTTAAACTACATAAAGATGGGTTCGGAATATTTGTATCAAAAGAAAAAAACTAAGATATCGGCTACCCAAACGAGCCTTGACTAATTTAGACATTTTGAAGTATGGAAATAATATTCCCTATTTCAGAGGTGTCTTTATGAGAGATACGCTCCCTAAACACCCTTTTAAAAAAGAATGTGGAGTTATAAATTTAGATAGCTCTAATAATTCTGGTTCTCATTGGGTAGCCTATGTCAAATACAATAATTATATCGAGTATTTTGATAGTTACGGAAATCTTAAGCCTCCAAAGGAATTTATAAAATACTTGGGATCCAAAGTACACTATAATTATGACAATATTCAGGGTGATCACCCTTTTAATTGCGGACACCTTTGCTTAAACTTTTTGAAGAATTTTTGGTACAGTGAAGGAATAAAATAAGCAGCATCTAAGAAAAAGTTTTAGTGTCGAAGCATGTCCACTACGGTTACCATCTCGGGTAATAAATCGGAGTTGACCTCATACTTTCATCCACCACTGCATTTACCAGATCAATACGAGTGTGGTTTACTATACTTTTCAGTAATAAATTCCAGACCAAATATTTCTAGCATTAACAGCAGTCTGTTTGCGATCAGAATCGAATGTGATCTTGTGAACGGATCGTATTGCAACGGATTACCAACTCATTTTATTCACGAATTTGTGTCTGATACTCATCCAGGTCATCGGTGCATAGAAATACCGCAAAATATTATTTATTTTCCAGTGAACAAAAATATAATTTCTTCGATATCTGTTAGAATTGTAGATCAATTTGGTCACTGTATTAACTTTGGTGAAGAACATATTCAGCTGCGTCTTCATTTAAGAAAAACAAAATGATAATTCATTATAAAAACACTCAAGTCAGTGAAAAACATCTTAGTTCTTCAACAATTGCTAAGGTGCAACGACGTGAGAAAAACGTAAAGAAATTGACTAAAGCAAATAAAGTTTTCCTTAAAGCTCTTGGGTTTAAAGTATGAATATACTACAGATTACTGAATCACCACATTTCGACACTTCGATCGAAAGTTATGAAGTCCATTCTTACAATCCCTACAATACCAGCTTTAGAGAAAACGATGAAATCAGAATTCCCATCCACCAGCAAGACATATACGTGTTACCATCGGCCAGTTCAATTTATATTGAAGGACAAGCAAAGCTGTTCGGTAAAGATAGGAATCCGATCAAGAAGACTGTTACATTCACTAATAACTCTGTTTTGTCTTTGTTTCAAGACATCAGATACGAAATAAATGGTATTGAAATAGATCGCATAAAAAACTCAGGAATAACGTCAACAATAAAATCATACATTTCATTAAATGACGCAGAATGTAAAGTTGCCTCCCTATGGGGATGGAATTTAGAGGGACTTCAAAGTGATGGTAATTTTAGTGCTGTAATACCACTTAATAAAGTTTTAGGGTTTGCGGAGGATTATAATAAAATTGTGATAAATTGTAAACATGAACTTATATTGAATAGAAGTAACACTAACCTAAATAGCGTTATTCTTACTGATGATATTGCTCATTTTCAAATAGATATACACAGAGTTCAATGGAGAGTACCGCATATAAAAGTATCAGATCGAGAACGACTAACACTTCTAAAGCATCTAGAAAGAGATAAACCTATTCAGATGGCTTTTAGAAATTGGGATTTATATGAGTATCCATTGCTGCCTAAAACCACGAAGCATTCTTGGTCAGTTAAAACTGCTTCACAATTGGAAAAACCTAGATATGTAATTTTTTGCTTACAAACGAATAGGATAAATAATAAAACTAAAGATAGTTCAGTATTCGATCATTGTGAAGTAACTAACGTAACGCTCTTTTTAAATTCACTATATTATCCATATGAACCTTTAAACTTAAAATTTTCTGAAAACAAATATAGTATATTATATGAAATGTTTGTAAAATTTCGTCAGTCGTATTATAACTGTCCGGTAGACCCATTGCTTGACTTAAAGGTGTTTAAAGACAAAGCTCCTCTCTTCATCTTAGACTGCTCAAGACAAAACGACAGTCTTAAAACAGGCCCAGTAGACGTGAGGTTGGAAATTGAATGTTCTACGCCAATACCAGACAAGACGACTGCATATTGTTTGATCATAAACGATCGACTTGTGGAATACAAACCTCTTAGTAACATTGTGCGAAGGGTATCATGATTGCTATTGTAGATATTCAGGGCTTTAAAACAGAAGCAAATGAATTTATAATAAAAGAAATTGCTATAATGTATGATAAAAAATTACAAGTGTTTTTAATTAAGCCACCATTTCCATTTAAAAAATTAACGATATCAGAAAAAAAGCAAGTTAATTGGCTTGAACGTAACAGAAAGATACATTGGAATGAAGGTTTTGTGCCCTATGGGAACTATCAGACTTTGATTATAAATATTTTAAGAGATATGTGTATCTATGTCAAAGGTTCAGAAAAGGTTTTGTGGTTAAAGCACATTTTAGAAAATAGTAATAGTAAAATATTCAATTTAGAAGATAAAGGTTGTTCTAGTTTGATAAGTTTGTATGATCAATATAAACATTCTGAAGATATATATAATTGTATTTATCATGACTCTGTTTGTGCCTTAAAGAATGTATTGTGCTTGAATAAGTGGTGCTTTGAAAATAAATTTTTATAATAATTATTTACTTGTTTAATTTTATTTAAGACAAAATATTTATATCTAAGAATTTTATATCCCCTCCCTATCCTTTTCAATCACATATAAGTTGCGGACAATAGCGGAGGCTAACTCATTATTAGTTAATAATTATCTGTGTCAGTGAATTAGATAGTAAAGAAATAGAAAATGTTTCTTGTTGAATACAAACCTCGATATAATATGTATAACTCACATAAAATGCGTGAATTTTCATTCCGTTGCTACTGGGGGACGATGAATTCGAAGAAAAGATTAGTGATGGAAATGGCTGACGCTGGATTCTTTTATTGTGGAAATAGTATTAATGATAAAGCGGCATGTTTCTCATGCGGGGGTATCATAGAAGATTGGGAGATTTATGACGATCCTTGGATGCAACATGCTATACACTATCCTAAATGTTTTTATTTGAATGCTGTCAAAGGAAACGAATATGTAACTAATACAGGCATCTCCGTCAAGAATGTATTCTAGCAACAAAATATAATTAAACAATGTCAAAAACATCTTGTTTCATTTTCTACTACCAGCAGCTTCGTCCGTGGAACCTTATACCTTGATAAAAAGTAGCCTATAGATAGGTATTCAATTTCATCCAGGTCAGTTCAGAGGGTTTTCAGTAATAAGGACCACTTACTAGTCAAGTCAGAATATATTGAATTCCTGTAAGTATCTGAAATGGTTTTAAAATGAACGGTGAAAATTGCGGGTTTCCATTACTCAGTTACTTAATATATTACATGAATAGACAACACTTTGAACGATATTGTGAATTAAAATTATAAATGAAACTAATAGTAAGTTGAAAGTATGAGTTAATATTTGAATATTGATGAAATGAATAGTGAAATTGGGGTGACCTGGATCTCCTTGATCCAGGTCCCCCAATTTTACTCTACTAATGTCATATATATATGTTGTTGGTGTGCCTTAATAAATAAATAAAAAAATAAACATATCCTTTGCTGATGGTCACTGGATTTATACTTTAATCAAAGTTAAAAGAGCGCGATAGCCTCACTAGACTGATATCACTGTCCAAGTCCTAACCGACATTTTCCCATCTGGCAAAAGTGATACGCAACAGCATGACGGTCACTAGCAGGGTTTTAGCGCTGAGAGGGCATAAAAGCATCAATAAGCAAATGACACTGACCAAGTCTTTAAATTACTTACCGCCAGCATTCCCCATCCGGCATAAGTAACAGGAGCGTTGTCAGGTACAACAAATCCTTGGGACACGATGGTGGCTGGCTGGATGACGTTGCTGAAGGTCAGGGGAAGCTGAAGTCTCAATAAACTGATGTCACTGTCCAAGCCTTTTTCCACAACATCCCTCAAGAAGTCGGGGTGATTGGTGATGCTCCTGATTGTGTGGGTGACACCACCCTCATTGCGGTAAGTGGCTCCAGCACGGATACGGAAAATAATAGCAGGGAGGATACTGAAAGAGAATAAAAAATTTAAAGTCAATGTCTAAATATTTACATTTAAGTTTGGCTCTAGAAAGATAAAAACTAACGCGATTATTAACTGCGGGCTTGGTTGAAGAAAAATCAGACTAGAAAACGACGCAGAACATGTCATATCCTAGCATTATCCTGGTTGCCCCAGAATTAATAATAATATAAGCAACTACTTTACTGATATGGAAGAGAATTAAACTTATAAATATTTAGACTTGCAGGAAGGTAGGATCATCAATCATACTCAAATTAAAAAAGATCTAACTAAAGAATATTTTAATAGATTAAATAAAATAAGTAAAAGAATGTTAATTTTTAAAAATCTAATTAAAGCTATCAATACTTTCGCTATCCCTTTACTTACTTACTCTTTCGGTATAGTCAAATGGTCAAACACAGACATAAAAAAAAAATTAAATTAGAACTACACTCACAAAACACAACTACTTACATCCTATTCTATCCGCTATAAATATAATGACAGTTAAAACTGCGAAATTTCTTCTTTAACATAGCTTTGACCAGTCAAATACACTTAGCTTCAATAGAATCGGATAAAAATTCACACCTCTAAATTTGATAGATACGAATCAAGAATTTATTATTGTTCAAGAAAACGATGAGTCGAAAGTTAGGAACTGGCGTTAGAAAGAATAACATGGAAGACATCTACATTACTTAGACCAACCACACGTAAACAACACAGCATCCAACAAATGGCTTAACTTAGGTACTCTGTTTCCAGAAACTGAAGGTTTCATCATTGCAAGACAAAACCAGGTTATAAATACAAAAATTTCAGAAAATACATTTTGAAAGACCCAAATGCAGTAAACGATAAATGCAGAAAATGTCACCGTCTTCCCGAAACTATTCAACACATTACAGACGCATGCCCAACACTCACCCAAACCGACTAGACACAGGCACAACCAAGTTGCCCACTTCATTCATCAGAAACTTGCAGTTAAACACGGATTTATAAATGGAAAATTTACACCTTACTACCAATACACACCGAAACCTGTACTGGAAAGCAGCAGTTTCAAAATGTACTTCGACAGAGCAATATTGACAGATAGGACCATTCACAACAATAGCCCGGATATAACATTTGTAGAGAAAAATAATAAAATAGCATACAATATTGATTTAGCAGTTTCAAATACCCATATCCTACAGAAATCTATCACCGAAAAAAATCATAAATACAGAGTTAAAAGAAGAAATTATCAGAATTTGGAAATTAAATAAAGTTTACATCTAACCACTGGTGCTCTCTAGTAGCGGAGTAATACCTAAATATCTCCTACAATTATTAAAAATATTAAATCTACCGCAAAACACCTTCATGACTATGCAGAAAGCCGCTATCCTAAAGTTTCTTCAAGAAGATTCCCAATAAATTATTCTCACTTGGCTTAGGCCCGTGAGTCTCGTTAAACACCAGAAAATAAGATTTCTGAGAAAAAAGAAATCGACTTATCCGTAGAACAGAGTCCGATGTGATCATAGAACAATAATACGATAAATAGCTAAACGAGATAAGGAATACAAACTCTATTGAAATATATTTTTAAAATTTTTGTATCTTATGTAGTTTGAGATATACAGAATCGAACAACGTTCCATGTGATTTAAGTTCCGAAGAAAAACGCACGAAGTGGTCAACGGACAGCGCGCGGGGAGTGGGGGCGGCGCAGGCGCCACGTTCGTTCGTCAGTTCGGCCGCTGTTCGTTGGAAGGCGGGCGTTTTCATGTCATGGTCTTAGATTTTTTCGGTTTGATGAATATATGTAATTGGTTAAGATAATTGGTTGGTTAATTGGATGTCGCGATCACGAAAAATGTTAGAAATGCTTAGAAAAGATGAAGGAGAGCCTGAGCTAAGTTCATCATATTCAAATACGCCTGCTGTTAATATGAAAAAAACTGCAGATGCCGGTAAGTTGACTTTTTAGTTGTAATTTTTAATCAATATTATTGTGTTCTACGCTATAACATTTTTATTTTTATAAATATTACGTTTATTTTTAATTTTTGTATCCCATACTACTTGTGGGTGATCGATTTTTATATAGGACGTTTTTTGATGGAGAAGCACAAAATCACAATGGTAGTACGAAAATACACTTATCGTAATGCATTTTCATAGAATAACCAATATTTATGTAATAATAAATAGTAAAAAGTAGAAGTCTTTACAAAACTTAGGCCGATTTAATACGAAAATCGTGGAACTTCTAAGCGTTTCATGTGAATATAGGACGTTTTTCTATGGAATCTATGATACGATTCGTTGGTTCGATAATAAAATGGGACGTTAATACTGGGATGATGGAGTCAGTTAGGACGTTATTCAATTAAAAACATCGTTAAATATAAATAATTTTAGATAATATTTGTATAATGAATTGCTAGGTAGGTATATAGTCCTGCAATTTTAGTAATTTTTTTTTTCTATTATTTTAGATGAGATTTTTAATGAAAAAGGCATTACACCACCATCGTCACCTCTGCCACCTGGTGCAGACAAAATCAGCCAGGAATTGGCTGATATATGGGAAGAAATTCAGGATGGAGATGGCGAGACCCAGAAAATCTCCTGCGACAGCTCAATACCAAATATATTATATGACCCACCAACCGAAGATGTTTACAATAATCAACTTAGTACATTTTCTTTAGAAGTACCGTCTAGTTATGAAAATTCACCATTAATTCAGTTTGAAGATTTAGAAGTTTCTAACAATAGATCCACCCCGATTAATATGGAACTGTCAGTGCCAACTCCTATGCCGTCTCCTACTAATGCCCATTCTGCCTGTGATAGTATATTCTGCCCTAATTATGGAGACAGTTTCACTGTGCTTCCTTCGTCGTTATTTAGCGCCACTAATTCATCTGTCATATCATCTTCCCATATAAGCAATAGCTCCGTGACTCCTAGAACTAGGAAACGACAGAAGCGCTCTAAAGAATGGAGAGACCTTAAACGCAAGTGCCTTATGAACTTAGGTAAAACATATGTAACGAAAAAGGGAAAAGCTGTAGAAGAACAGACGATAGGGCCCTCTTGCAAATGTCGTTACAAATGCTCTGATAAATTATCTCACCAACAGCGCTTGGACTGTTTTACAAAATTTTGGCAACTGGGAGATCGAGCTAAGCAATGGAACTTCATCATAAAGTATTCCGATAAAATGAAGAAGAAAAGATGCCTGAATCAAGACGCTCCTAATAATAGAAAATTTACTTTTAAGTATTATCTGCCGCTGATCACAGGTTTTAGTGAATCTCACTGCGAGAAAACTGAAGTATGTCAAACAATGTTTATTAATACTCTTGCCGTTTCAACTCGTATTTTGAAGACTGCGTGGAAGAAGTACGATGGAAGTGCTATTATAGAAGAGGATAAACAGGGTCGTCACCAAAATCACAAGATCGTCATAGATGCGGCAATGAAACAAAGTGTTTGTGACCATGTTCGAGCATTTGTCCCTGTCGAATCGCACTATATACGCAAAAATAGCCAAAAGCTCTACTTACAAGGTGACTTAAGTATTGCCAAAATGTTTAAGTTGTATCTTGAATGGTTCGATCCTGAGAAATACACTTCCAAAGCTACAAAAGAACGCCAGTATCGGGATATTGTGAATTCAAACTTCAATCTCGCTTTTCATATTCCCAAAAAGGATCAGTGCGATGATTGTCACATTTTTCGATTAAAACATAATCCGACGGATCAAGAAAAAGAAGCCAGGATAAAAAAGATGCTGAGGAATCAAATGGAAAGATGGTTTCTGCTGTATTTGACTTTGAAAAAGTATTGCAGTGTCCTCATGGCAATATAAACATATTTTATTATAAAAGAAAGCTATCTTCATATAACTTTACAGTTTATGACATGATTAAAAGGAAGGCCCTTTGCTATATGTGGGACGAATCTGTAGCGAAACGTGGCGCAAATGAGGTTAGCAGTTGCCTCTTAGATTTCATACAGACAAATGTTCAGCAAGGGGCTAAAGAGTTTCGATTTTGGTCAGACAACTGTGCTGGCCAAAACCGTAACCGATTTGTTTTTTCACTGTACGTATATGCCGCAAAAAGATTCAACATTAGAATAACACACCGGTTCTTACAGAAGGGACACACCCAAAATGAGGGGGACAGTGTTCACTCTGTCATTGAGAGAGCTTCTCAAACAAAAACTATTTATACTCCTCATGAATGGCGTTTATTAGTAAGATGGGCGAAAAATGAAGGAGAACCCTATGTTGTTCTTAACGTAACTCAAATTGATGTATTTGACTTTAAATGTCTTGTCAATGATAAAGTATGGATGAAAGACATTAAGGGCAAGAAGATTAACTGGAGAAACATTCGAGAGGTTCATGCAGATGGTAGTGATCCCAACAAATTATTTTTTAAATATGATCTCACTCAACCTGATTTTAATATTTTAGTGATTCGCGGTAACACGAGAAACTCGGTACAAGTTGAACTAAAACCTGTATATACTGAACCTCTTATGGTCGCTGCTGCTAAGTATAAAGATTTGATGGATATGTGCCGTTCGGAAGTTATTCCGTTGGAGTATCATCAATATTTTAAAGCTTTGCCACACGGTACCGGTGATGGTTCTGAAGAATTGGATCCTGACCAATAGCATCCAATTCTTCAAACATCAATTACTTACTTGAGTACTTATTATCATTAATATTGTTTCGCAAATATAGTGTTTTTTTTTAAATTGTTTCTTGATGTTTGTCTAAGCATGATTTAATTGATATATTTGTGCAGCAACCATAATTTTAAACCTAAAATATGCAGGTTGTAATCTATATCTAAGACTGATTAATAATAATATTGTGAAAGCTGGTTATTATATGGTTTATTTTAAATTGAGGATGTGGAGCAAAATATGAATATAAACGTCTTGTCTGTTGTCATGATAAATACTTTTTTTAAGACAATTAATTTAAGTCGCAACCTAGTTGCAGTGCTGTGATATAATAAGTTACCTACCTATTTAATTATTATTTTAGTAACACTGCCAGAGTATTGTTCATTTTACGTCAGTTTAATTGTTATTAAGCAAACATCGTCTAGGTAACGATGCTTTTAATTGAGACTGATTAAGACTAATATTTTTTATGGAAAAACTATTTTATTGTTAATTTTTAAACAAAGTTTAAGTATGTACCTGCCTCTACTATTGTTCGATTAGAAAGATTAGTATGTAAGTTAAATATATTTTATTTCCTAAGTAGATAACTTTGATATGATTGCTGTTCCAATTTTTACCATTAATGGTTTTATTATGTTCCTATTTTGAGATTTTTTAAACTAATAAACGATGTAGAACATTAATATCGTTTTTATTTTGTTACATAGGGGGATTTTCATAACTAATGTTATGGCTGACTTTATATTTAAACTAGATGTGACCCACGGTTTTACCCGCGTAAGTCCCGTTCCCGTGGGAATTTTGGGATAAAATAGCCTATATATTATTCCAGCCCTGCAGCTATACACATACCAAGTTTCATCATAATCGATCTAGTAGTTTTTGCGTGAAAGAGTAACAAACATACATGCATATATACAAACTTTCCCATTCATAATATTAAATAGGTATTTTAAAGTAGCATAAAGGTATTCATATAGGACCTTTAGGTAATAAATTATTCAAACAAAAAACGTTCAAAGTTAATATAGAACGGCTCCTAATTCAGATGTCTCCGTAAAAAAACGAATTATGTTCACTAAGGACTCCCGCTCTTCCGCTATAAAACGTCCAATGTTGATATGGAACCTACTATTTCTTGAAATAAAAGCATTAGAAATGTACATGAAGGAGCATTTAATTAGGCTAACGCTTAATATAAAAACGTCAAAAAATCGAAATGACTAGTCTTACTGTTTTAGTATGACACAAGTTAAAAACTTCTTTGACCTCTACTGAAAACTATCAACCCTACAGATCGAACGTTATTCTACGGATAAGTCGAAATATTCCATTATAATAATAATAAAATCTGCTCACTGGTCCAACCAGGATTTGGCTTAAAAATGTCGTTATTATTTTTTGTGTTCAAAACTTGGCATATAATGAAATGCGCGTGTCAATGAATGATGATACTAAAATTCTTAACTGAATACTACTACTAACAGCCTTTGTGTACATGGAACTTGAAATTAAATTCTGAAACTGCGTACACCTGACTTACTAAAATACCTAATCAAGTAAAGCGCTTATTTTATGATTTCTATTTCTATAAATAAATTACGTCATAACAAGACTATTTCGAAATTGTTTTCAAAAAGACTTCAAATTAGTGACGACAAGATAATAAATGTATATGTAAACATATTTCAAAACGTTGGTATTACTATCCTCCAATCATTCGGGTAAAAGTTTATTTTGGTTTTTTAAACAAAGGTATACACTCGGTATGTTGAATGTTTTGCGAATTTCAAAATAGACAAAAACATCGAACAAAGAGTTTGTCTTAAATTTTGCATCGCCAATGGAATTTCGTATTCGGAGACATGCTTACGAGAAAGGCTTACGGTCAATCGATTTTATCAAAAAACCATGTGCTTATGAGTGGTACAAAGCGGTCGAGATGTTATGGAAGATTTGCCTCGTTCTGATAGGCCAAAAGACACAGACTAAGACTAAAAAAGAATGTTTAATTAAGTATAATTAAGTTTTGCCGTATTATAAAATAGTGGTTTTTATACAACTTATACAGTAAAAATGAAAAGATTTTTTTTACATACGACGTTTTCGTTCTACACAGTGGATTGTTCATATTTATATGTGTATACTTACAAGAAACAATGTGCCGCGCTCAAGATAAATCTTTCAGTAAGGATGTTTGCTCCGCAGCTGTGAGACCAGCTGCCAGAGATGATAGAGTAAGTCTCAATTTGCACGAGACGAGGGAACTGTTCAGACGTGGTCACTTCCCCGCCCACGATTCTGGACTGTCCAGAGGCATAGCAGGATCCTGAAGATTTTTTTTCAAATTAGAACTTTAACTTAATTTAGAGCTTAATATCAAGCTCAGTGGTGTGCTATTGGAAAGGCAAGTCTAGAAGTGGATAAAGAGAGCCAGGTGCTCGCAGCAGAAAGCGTACCTTGTTCCGTGGGACTAACTCACTTGGATTACCGAAGTTACACATAGTTCTCAGTAGTCAGTCCCTGAACAATCATCTTAGCCCATAAGGCTGCCCTGGTTGAATCTAGCAAGTAAATGAAGCGATTCTATTGGTTATATTGGTTGGAACCCTCAGGCTGCTTTTCCACCAAAGATGTGCAAGTTTGTGATGCGCAGCTACATAAATTAAGCGAGTAGAAGAAAACAGCTCTGTAAGGATGTTATAAAATAAAAAAACCGGCCAAGTGCGTGTCGGGCCACGCGCAATATAGGGTTCCGTAGTCACCCTTTGCCATAATGTCGCTATATGAACAGGTTCAGCTATTCCCCGATAGATATCACTACTACGGTATAAATGAAATTTTAATACATTTAATACAAAAATTTATTTGATTGTCGTCCATTACTCGAAAACCAGTAAAGCCTACTTAGCCGTGATAGTTTTCCTTTTAACTTCATTATATATACTACTATTGTGAATTTTTTCAGCCACTCTGAAAGTACCGTTTACCTGGTGGGGGGGGCGGATACTGAACTCTATCAATTTTTTCCACTTTAAAGCTTAATGTTTCGAAAACGGATCCCTAAATCGAAAAATGGTTTTAAGAAACTCGTATTACTTTTGAAAGACCTTTCTAACGATACCCAACATGATAAGATAGACTCGAGAAAAAAAAATCATTCCTACTTTACGTGTAGGGGAGGTACGTTAAAAAACAATATTTTTTTAAATTTTATTCTACAGGTTTGTCGACGTGATTAATATGTATACCCACACCAATTTTCAGCTGTCTAATGTTAATAGTCTCTGCGCTAACCCGCGGACGGACGGACGGACGGACGGACGGACGGACATGGCGAAACTATAAGGGTTCCTTGTTTACTACGGAACCCTAAAAAGGGATGTTACCTGCTAATAAAGCCAGGGCCAGAACAAAGAACTGTGCCATTTTGTGTATGCACGAGAATACTTGCACGCAATGTAGTTAGTATAACTTTAATCTGGTTATATATGCTAATTTCGTATGTGGGTATTTTCCACATGGATTATCTTGATATTAAATGAATCATTACTTTATTATCTTATATTATCACACATAATCTTACCTGAATTTACGTGTATAAAAAATAAGTACTCTTTCTCTCTTTTTAGTAAAATTTCGTATGTAAATGTATTTTAATGGCTTTTAGTTCTTTAATGTTAGTTATTCATCCAAATTTATTTTATCACTTTTAAAGTATGCTTCTTTAGAAACGAGACACTTACGCCAACGAATAATCCAATTATCCAAACATTTTTTAAACGCTGTTTCCGGAATTGAGTTCTGTTCTCGTCGCGAATTCTCCTTTATGTCTTTTACCGGTTGAAAACGGGTGCCACGAAGTGGTAATTTCAGTGTAGGAAAAAGAGAGAAGTCGGCTGGAGCCATATCTGGTGAATATGGTGGTTTCTCGATGGTATTTGTTGAGTGTTTGGACAAAAATTCGTTGACAATTATGGCCTTGTACGAATGCGCATTACCGTGGTGCAAAATTCAAGAATTTTCTTTCCACAAACCTGGTTTTAAATTTTCGTCGAATTTCTTTTCTTATACGCCGCATAACGCTCAAATAATATTCTTTATTTATCGTTTGACCTTCCGGCAAGATTTCCGAGTGCACGACACCGCGATAGTCGAAAAAAACATCATCAATGACTTTGACTTTTGATCGACTTTGACGTGGTTTTTTCAGTTTTTGGTTCAGTTGGAAGGCGCCATTCCGAAACTTGTTGACTAGTTTGCATGTCAAACTTGTAAACCCACGTCTTGTCACCAGCAACAACGTGTTTCATGAATTGACTCGTTCTAGCATGTCCCCAGCGACTCTCATGCGATTTAGATTTTGAAGAAAATTCAGGTCTTTTGGGACTAGCCGCGCGGCAACACGTTTCACACACAAATTTTGAGTTAAAATGGTACGGATCGAATCGTGAGATACGTAAAGTTCGGCGGTCATGTCACTCAAACTTGAATGAGGATTTTCAGTCACTATTCCCTTCACTTTAGCGATTTTAACTTCAATTGCAGACGTTGATGGCCTACCAGAACGAAGCAAATCTTCCATCATATCTCGACCGCTTTTAAACGCTTTGTACCACTCATAAGCACGTATTTTTGGTCAAATCGATTCACCGTAAGCCTCCTGTAACATTTTCAGTGTCTCCGAACACGAAGGTCCATTGGCGATGCAAAATTTAAGACAAACATTTTGTTCGATGTTTTTTCTATTATGAAATTCGCAATACACACTAGATACTATAAAACTAAAAACAGCACTGTTTTTAATATAAATGACAGTTGCAACTTAAACACCGCGCCAAAATGGAAAACAATTGTGCCAATCTTACAACAACAAAGAAACCAAAAAATTTAATTTGGAACCATAAACAAAACATTCATTCCCGATACTTGGTTGACTGAATGTATAATTATTTCAATTCTATAATTTTATTGTGTTCTATAGTGTAACAAAAGATCTTAAAGTTACAGTTGGAACTAACCATGAACCCTATCAGGAACAATATATGGGAGAGAGGATTCATTATTATGTTCATGCATTACTTAATTTTTACCTAATTTTAACATTAATATTATAATTATTATGACAAATAATTATAATATTTTAAAATGGCGACCGCGACCCGATTAACGTAATGGAGGACGGCCTTCAACGCGATGCACCGATAATTTGGTCTAGGCGGCGGGAAACCGCTGGATGCAGGCGAGTTAGAATCGCTCAATGTGGAAATCTATTGGGAAGGCGTATGTAGTCTGCATATACCTTTGGGAAAAGGCGTGAATGTATTTAACAAATAAAAAAAGTTTTAATGAATATATGTTCAATATGCTAGTTTAGATATGATATACACAAATGAAATCGATTATTAGATATCCCATTACATAATATAGTAAGCTTATTAATTACTACCGTGATAAAATAATTTTGATAAACAAAACAGGCAACGTTATTTATGGTACTATATTATAGTAGCTGATTATTCTTTTATAATTTGATTATTTTTACTTGATTCCGTATGAAACAAAATGTGTTATATATGGTGTACGTCCTAATCCTTTAAGTACTATGATGTCGGAAATGTTATGGAAAAATAATTTAAAAATCATTCACATTCATTTCATCCACATTAAATACAAAGTTTATCGTTGGTACGAACGTTGGTCTCACCAATAGTTCATTATAATGGGGGTATTGAAACACAATCACCACTCTGGGCGCACGCCCGCTTGGTGATCGCAGTTTTAGCCAGTATACCGCATCACGCTGCTACCCATCCGGTAGGATCCGAGGGCGGCACTGAAAATTTCGGGAATCAAGGAAGTGAAATAGCATTACTATTTAAGATTTTTTGTTTTGGGTTCTTACGCGTATATCCAGGATTCGTCACCTGATACGATGTTTTATACAGCATTTGAGGATCCTGCGTGGAATCTATCGAGAGTTCTGACGCATCAAGTAACGCGAGCCGCATTTTGCTATTCACAGAGCGAACGGGAAAACAACATTTTGCACCAAATTGTTCATGCAAGATTATTTGTATCTTGTATTTGTATCTTGAGTCACATACAAATAATCTTGCACTTTAGACATTGGCATGAGCCAATGTCTAAAATTGTCTGAATTTAGCGGTATGTCACATGTCTTCTTCCTCAATCAGCTTACGCACAGCATCAACGATTTCTTGGGTGACTGCAGTTTTTGGACGACCTTGACGGGGATCATCACTGATCTTGACACGTCCAGGTTGAAATTCAGCAAACCAGCGATAAATTGTGGTTTTGAAATGCAGAAATCATCCGGTCAATATCGGTTTTTGTGTTAAACCACTTCGAAAGTCATAATAAATCATCGTTCTTGAATTTTCTTGAATCAATTGCATTTTCTCAACGACTAAACAAGTTTGACTTAATATGACAGGAACAGTGGAAATATTCCATTCCCGATACTTTTAGTGCAGCCCTCGTATCGTGCAGTGAAACGTTCACATTTGTAGTATATGAACGCACCCATTCAATAAGATCTGCATAAATACTGAGGAAGATCGAGAATGTCTATGGACAGTGCAACATCACTTTTTAAATTCTCCCAAGAAATCCATGTGAGATCTTAGTATAGTCCCACATCTTTATTGAGGACACAAAGGGCTAAGCCCTTCGAGGGCATCTCATTTACCATTTATCATCTTTGTCACCTAAAATTTTCAATTATTATGATTTATGTATTATTAATATATTTCTTACTAGCTAAATTAGCTAAACGCACGAAGCCATTATTAAAAAAAGAAAAAAACGCAGAACCAAGTTTGTCCGAAATTATACCGACAATATCCCGAACGAACTTTAGAAACTCATTCATATATAAAATCACGCCTGTTTCCCCGAAGTGGTAGGCAGATGAATATTATACGCCAACATCTCGCCAATTATATCTTTGATCCTACGTAATAGACGTGGAGCCTGTTGCAGCTTACCAGGAACTATATTCGTCATAGTCTCGTCTATTGAATGGCAGGTGCACCACGTGCCGATGAGGTTAGCTTGGGCTAACACGATCATTCGTTGTAATACGTCACAGTTTGACGTTAAATTGGCATGTTTATTAATCCTTGACTTATCGCAACAAAGTCTGCATTTAATCAGTAATGTATTTTCCCCTCATACCTTAACAAGCAAATGATCATTTGAATGAGAGTGGCGACACTCGTTCTCGAATTTAATTCCGAATATGCTACTAACATACTACGCCTGTTTTCCCGAAGAAGGCAAACGCACATTTAATGATTAGCAGAAACTCATCAGTTGATCGGTAGATACACCACTTGCCACCTGCAAATAAAATAAATCTTAATCTAACTCATTAACGTCGCGCTGTTCAGCACCGGCTTCTTTTTACGAACAAATTCGAGAGGAATTCAGTATAATACACCACTGGACCCATTGCAGATTGGTGGAGTCAATTGTGTGACTTCCTGCTTTTAGAATTAACTGTACAATGGGGCCTCTATATTAAATGCCACAAAATTTATCAACCAGCCAAGGACTGATCACTGTGGACTCATATTCACTTCATAGGGATCTTTTGTGAACACCAAGTAATTATTTGCTGCTGAGCGAATAACGCTTATTTATTGATATGTAATAAGCACTATTTAAACTTTTTCTTGAATCCTTTTTATTTATTTTTTATATTTTACATATCAAACCACACAAAAACTTCAATAGACAGATTAACTGACAAAATTTTTTTGACAAAGAATCCGTTTTGTTTTTACATATTTCTCTCTCTTTCTTCAATATGGGACCGCCCATATCTTTTATTTTGGATTTCTTTTTTATTAAAATTAATGAATAATAAGATTTTGTTGATCTTAAAGTCAATAAAGCATATTTTTAACGCTGAAGTGGTCGTACGTCAAAAGAATGGCTCCGTATCAAATTTAACGAACTTAATTAATTTTAATGTTAATAGTAAGATACTTCTGTAAAAACTAATAATATTTTTTTAAGATCCTCTTGATTGTATTAATTTGATAATAGTGGAACTAAATCAAGTGTAGGCGCCGGCTCAGTGAAGTACCCGTGATACGAAACAGCTGTTATAAATTCATTTTTTTATTGTGCTTTAATATTTTCGTAGACTGCATCAACATAAGCCTGGGAAGTATTTTGTTTTTCAATTATCTTAGCTTTATCCACTTTAAACTATATTAGTAATACTAGATAGGTACATACTCTATAAATTTATAAACACAGACTTCGCAAGCCTATTTATTTCATAATCAGGGTTAAACAAATTATTTAAAAAAAAACAAAATTCTGAGATAATGAGTGTTGAAATGGACTTCTTGGCGGGAAAGTGAAGCGTCATGTCAGCATATGTACTTAGTAGTAAAACAATTTGACAAATCTACAAAAACCTGTGTTCTGCAGTCACATGATTTAAAATAAAAGAAGAAAATAACTTTTTATTTTAAGTTATACGAGTATGAGTACGAATAAACATAGTAGACATGAGCAGACCAGTCCCCACTGACGGCACCCGTTCACGAGTATGACGCATGAACCAGCCATCGTTTCGCTCAGCCACATTTTAGGGAACGCAACGACCCGACGCATGACGCCACTACCGCAAAGACATTTGAGTGAGCATGACATACTCAAGCTACAGGATAAACTAATTTTAACAAAAATAACATTATATTAATTAAATAAATGTGCTGCAAACCACAAATATTTTTAGTCTTATGAAAGATATCATTTACAGCAATTCAGTCTTAATATCTATATAATCATTCGAACAATACTATGCGTTCCTAATCAAAAACATCATCAAACTTATACTTTGCTATTAAAGATTATATGACAGATTAATAATTACGACGCGTGTTTATAAGTCACGAGATTGAATCGGATTTTGATTAATTTCCGCGATACCTAATCGATTTGTATAAATACGCCTTAATTACGCCAAATAATTTATAGTTCATGAATTAGTTTTTGTAGAGATGACGAAGCTGCTTGTGTTGACCGTCGCTGTACTTGCAGGTAATTCAATATTATTATTATAAAGCACCCCGTCAGACAAAAAATAACTGTTAAGTCGTTTGTCCGTAGAAATGCTTGCCATCCACCAAGCCATCTTAGTCAGGGGACTTGCCTACGGTGGTGCCTTAAGCCATTTACCTGTATTTTGAAATTCCGATAAAGATTTTTAACCATAACTGTACATTTTCACGAATACAAAATAAACATTTTCTTAGAGGTCTAAACGGTACTAGAAAAGAGGTCCAATGGGCACTATTGCTATTTTATTTCGAAGCAGTTTCACATAGTACTAAAAATTTGGTAGAACGGGTAAATTCATGAAAGGGTCCAAACTTAAAGGTCCTGCGGGACGTAGACGGAGGACGAACTTAACAAATATTCGCGCGGTAATTTAGCCTACAAATTACTATTTTTTATTCTTCAAAAAACCAAAATAAAAGTGTAATTTTTAAGACCTTTTTTACTCCAACGGCTTTCAGTTCATCGTGCTAATTGCCTTGGCCACTGCGATATCACCGCAATCATCATCATCATCATCACAGCCCATTTACGTGCCACTACTGAGCACGAGCCTCCTCACACATAACAAGGTGTGAGGTTATTGGGTCATACTCCACCACGTTGACCCAGTGCGGATTGGCGGAGGCAGGTGTATGGCGTCCTGCTGTTAGAATTTTTCAAGCCGCCCATGAGGCCTCTAACATGGCTTTACGACTACCACATTTAGTGATAACCGGGACCAACGGCTTAACGTGCCTTCCGAAGCACGGAAGCGCTAGATATCAAATGCCACACAAACGGTCACCCATCCCAGGACTGACCTCTGTAAACTCTGCTGTACTTTGGTGATCGTTTCCGACCACAGAGCACCGCAGAGCTACGAGCACTTCGACAACAATACAGCCACTTCTATATTTGACTATGTTCTACTTTCGGACATATATTTATTTCATAAAGGTATATATGGACTTCTTGGCGGGAAAGAAGAGTGTCATGTATGCAGATTTGTAAAATTTTCTAAAATTTGTGATGTTTTGAACATTAATTTGTAATGACGGTGGATAATTAACCTTTAAGTGTTGGTGAACGTACATGAGTGTTGGTAAATAAAACAAAACAGTGCAACAATACTTTTCAAATTCTGTCAAGAAGTCCATGTGAGATCTCAGTATAGTCCCAGATTTTTACTAAAACTTAAGGTGTTTAGGGGAGGGCATCTCATTTATCATCTTTATCACCACTCATTCTCATTTACTATATAAAATATTATTAATATATCTTTAATTTGACACTGGCTTAATGTAGATACTAACGCAAGAAGCCATTATTAAAAAAAGCAATGGTATACATTTGTGTTAATCTGTCATAAATAAATTGTAACAAGGCTTTATTTTTGTACAAAATCGATTAGTTACAGATAACAGGCTTTCAATAGCGTTAGTATCCGTCTTCAGATAACTGTTTTTGCATGAGGTTAAAAAATTTAGAGTGTTTTCATATATACTATCGACCGCTCGCGATTTCGTCTGAGTGACCGACAGATACCGTGACATCACCTTTTTTTTAATTGTTCAACATAAAAAAATTACAAACGAAAACAAAACATAATCAAGTAAAGCCATATCGTTTATAGAGTAACTTACAGGCAACCATTATCGGAAAGAACGCATACGACATGAATACCCATAATGTATGTGATGTACAAAAAGAAAAGAAGCCTTTATTCCCTTTCCTTATAAGTTGTAAGTTCTTTCCAAAATTAAGCTCCTTAATTAGTCCTCGTACATTTAAATGTATGTATGGTTATCCACTATTGGCCCCATAGTATTTAACAATTTGAAGACAATAGGCATATCATGATACTGTCTAAAATAGTACTTTTGTTGCTGGAGTTAAGATTTATAATAATGTGTCGATCTCGGCGCCGTATGTTGTCGGCTTAGAATAGTCCCCCTCCCATCTCATCAACGGAGAGTCGTAAATGTCGAAAAAGAAAAATCCTACGGGATGAGCGTCATTCTGCGTACTGGCTTGAACCGCGATCACCTACCCGCCTGCCCAGCGTACTGATAATGGGCAAATACCCCAATAGAATGTAATTATCGGGAAGAACAGGGTTCAGCAGTGGACTTAATAAGGCTGACATGATAAATATTTTTCAGGTAATATTAATTTTAAGCGTAAATTCTGGCAATAGCTATTGATATAATTTTATCACAGTTTGAATGAATTTTATAGTGATAATGATAACTCTCTAATCTAATCTTGTAATTATATTTGTATATGTTTTTTTATAGTGAGATAGATCGTTTTTGATATACGTAGAAACAAAAAAAACAACAATTTAAACAAACTGCCTAAACTCCAAACTAAAACAAATCAAAACAAATGCTTTGCATCCTTGCTCATATTTTAAATTTCTTTTTCTCCTCACCTTCTGTTTCTTCTATTTTGATATTCCTTTACCTAAAATGTCGTCTCCTTCTTTGCCTAGCTATTTCCGTCCCATATCCATTTTGCCTTTCCTATCTAAAGTTCTCGAGCACTTGGTAAACCGAAAATTTTCGGCTTTCGCGTCTTTGCATATTCTCATTAGCCCTTTTCAGTCGGGTTTCCGTGTTGGCCATAGTCATAGTCTCTGCACTCGTCAAAGTCACTGACGACATTCGCTGGGCTATGGATAACGAACTTCTTACGGTTGTAGTATTGTTTGATATCAGCAATGCTTTTAATTCAGTCGATGCTGATGATAAATGTCCTTCTTGCCATATTGGAATCCGTTCACGTTTATCTATCTAGCTCTAGGGTGATTTAAATCCTATCTTTCCGTTAAAAATCGTTTTAGGGATAAGCAGTGCCGTTGTACATGTCTTTCATAACTTCCATCTTTGTGTATGTTCTTTATGTGCATAAATTGTTGAATAAAAATAAAATATGTCTTTCAACAACCGTACCTATGGTGCCAAGAATGCGGACAACATTTCCTCGTTGGATATCCAGACTAATACACTGGCAGAAGTAGCTGCCAGCCTTCTTGTCGCCAGAGGCGTTAATAAGGCGAGCACTTATATCCTTAGCATGCTGCTTTGCCTCCGGGGTCCTGGATCCAATGAGGGACCCATTGTCTTTACCGCAAAAGGGACAAATAAACTATTTGTTCCTAAGTTGGCATATTCGTTTGCGACTTACCGCAGCAGCCCCGACAAGAAGCGAGGTCGCACGTACATGCGAGGTAGTCATTATGCCTGCACTGGCGGCATCCGTTTTATTTACGTTGGTAACAAAATGCATTTACGCACTGCATTCCGGCCAAAGAAACCAAAAGGGGGTGTGGGACTCACCACCGCTGCGCCCTACACAGGTCCCTCTTAGTCCCCCCACCTGTAGTCAGTACGAAGTCGCCGGTCTCTAGGTGTGACCTTTCCGTTCTACCGGAAGGTACTCTTATAATTGTAGTATTTTCCCAAAATCATCACGCTGGGCAGGGTTGGTTGTCGCAGATTCGGCAAGTATGCAGGATAACGCTGTTGCCCATCGGGTAGGAATTCTCTTCATCGACTCTTACGACTCCCCATGAGATATAATCAGAGTGGCACTATTGTAGGCCCGTACGGCACAGTTGCGCGATTGTCTGTGTGTTCAATGCAACTGTGGTTCTACCGTACAACCGATGATATCTGAACGCACATACAGAACTTCTCAAAATCGTAGTTATATATACAACAGCCAACTATCATTGATTGGGCCGCGGCCCCGAGGCAAGTGCATTTGCCCGATGGAACATCTTTTCTTTGTGGGGAGCATACCTTCGCCCTCTTGTTAAAAGTAAGACGTAATTTAAAGTTTGCGTTATCATCTTGTTCAGGTACCTGCTATGCAAATTCTGTACCAGCCAGAATCGTTGGTGGGGAGCCAACTACCATTGAAGAGTACCCCAGTATCGTACAAATAGAGAGGAGGGGACTCCTGAGCGGAGTATGGAGTCAGTCTTGTGGTGGCAACATAATCAGTCCAGTCCATATCTTGACTGCGGCGCATTGTTTCTTGTAAGTATGTCTTATATTAAAAACGGATTATACTAAGCCCAAAAAATATTATTATCCTGGTATGTGAAGTTAACACGGGTAACTAAAACCTGTAAGGTGATATATATTTCCAAGAAGATCTAAAGTTCAACCAGGTTAAAACTAGTGCTGTCACTGTTATAAAATTAGTATTATTATTAACTAGTGAAGACTGTTAGAAACAAACCTTTAAAATTATGTATGATGAAAGAGCGGGGCCTCCTAAACAGGTATATTATATATACTTAAAAGGGGTGACTCCAACTATATTGTAAAAATGGTTTTTTCGAAAAAATGAAATAAACAATTTTTATTTTATTTTTATTAACTGTTTTCATTTTATCAAATCAAAGTGACAGCACTAGTTATAAACCTGGTTTGAATTTCATTTCAGTCCATTAAGGTCTCACTATTAAGCACGAATCTCCTTTCACATACCAAGGTGCGAGGGTATTGGGTCATACTCCACCACGCGGACTCTGTAAGAATTTTTAAGCCGCCCAATTAGGTCTCTAACACGGCTTAACAACTATCACATTTAGTGATAACAGAGACCAACTGCTAAACGTGCCTTCTGATGCACGGAAGCGCTCGATATCAAATGAGAAACGGTCAACCAAAGGACTGACCTCTGTCAGCTCCGCTTTGCTTCGGTGAGCGTTTCCGACCACCGAGCACAGCGGAGCCACCACCGCTTTAAACGAGCGGTAAAACTTCAGATCTTGTTATATATTAAGCTCCCGATAGTTACACTATTAATTAAATTAGACTTTTTTTATATTTTTTTATTTATTTCACATAAAAAGTATATATAAATTTATGCAGTAAGATGTCAACATAAACTCTTCCAAGTTTTACCGGGCATCAGTGTTGTCGACTTAATTATTTTTTAAATGCAATGCTCACCTCCTTTTTTAACTTTTCAACACTTAGCCAAGCAGAGCATCGTGCAAATACAATATTTTGTATGTATGTATGTAAAATGTATTCTAAATAAGGTGTTATTTAGCCAGGTAAATATTGTGCAGCTTTGCAATAAAATTGATTGAAATAAATTGTTATGTTATTCTGGATACTCAACAAAAAATTGTTGATAATAATAATAATAATTTTGATTACATTTTTTTTAATAATATTAATTTATATTATGGGCAGAGCCCATAGTGTTAGTAACAATTATTCTTATTTGCTAATGTTAGTATTACAATAGGTAGGTCAGAAAAAAATATAAAACTACAATCTGCTAGGCTTTACAGCAGAATGCAGGCTTAGCCACAGCTCTAGCAGTGGCGAGTCCCATCTGTCAGTTAATTTAATTAATGCATTGTATTGTATATTGCGTGCTTTATATAATTGTCCATAGACAAAGAAACGTATCAACTTTATACCGTATAATTTCAGCATCTATTCAGTAGATAGATTCCGCATCCGCGCTGGCACAACTACTCGCAACGTTGGAGGAACCACCGTCCAAGTGATAAGCATTATCAACCACCCAACATTCCTCCTTGGGCTCAACAATATGGATGGTGACATCAGCGTCTTGAAGCTTGAGTCCTCTCTTACATTCAGCAACACCATTCAACAAGTAGCTATTCTGCCTCATGGTTTTGAAATTCCCGATAACCAACCTGTTGTACATGCTGGTTGGGGTACTACTCAGGTGAGTAAATGCTTAAATAAAAAAATTGTAAGCAATAGAGTCATCATTGAAAAAACGTGTGCCATATTTATTAAATAGTCTGCTAGAGGATATTACCTTTATAGATAGTAAGTCTTAATTTAAAAGAAAATTAAAACAATACTATTCAGATTTAATATATTTTTTTACGTTAGCTACGTAATTTTTATTTATGTATTGGCTATCTCACAACTAAAGATTTAACAATATATAAACGAAAAATGTACGGAGAATCAGACCCCGTAGTTTAACCGTACTCACGGTTTTGTGGGACTAAGTTATAAATAAGTTGTTATAACCTGTACTTAAATAACGTGAATAAATAAATTAACAATAATAATAATCAACATAGACTAGTAACTTCCTACTGTTGGGCACCAAACTCCTTATACGAACGAAAGTAAGAGTATTTGAAGTCGTGATCCAGGCCTGCTTAGTGCTGGTTGGCATCCTCCTTTTCAGTGGCGCCTTTTTTAATGGAATGTAAAAACCATCGGAATGGTGCGGAAGGGTGTCAGACTTACACTGAATAAACAGCACAGACATATTGACGACCGATATGGCGTGGAGGTCAGTATACCTACACTTCACTCCAGAGGTCGTGGGTTTGATTCCCATACAGGATAAATCTTTGTGTGTATGAACATGAATTTTTGTTCTGGTCTGGGTGTTTCCCTATGTATATTAAGTACCTATGTATTTACAAAAAAAAAAAGTATTTATGTATGTTTATCCGTTCTTTAGTATCCATAACACAAGTTCTTAATGATATATCTTGGCACTACATAATTGGTGTAATTGTCAAAAAAAATTTATTATTATTATTATTATATTTCTTTCTGAGCCCGTTAAATTCCGCAATTGTTAATCCTTTCGAAAATTTTACAATCCCGGCAGGCTCAGTGTAATCTGACATCTCTGTTTAATGGTGCCCTGCTACAAGAATTTCCATATTATACCTGTAACTTTACTAACCGTCTAACATGTACAAAATAGTAACCAGCGCTTTTCCATTTCAGGAAGGCGGTGTCTCATCCTCAATTCTTCGTCACGTAACTATCTTCACAATAAACAGGGAACTGTGCGCTTATCGTTACATCAATAGTGAGATCCCAAGAATAGTATCTACCAACATGATTTGTGCTGGAATCCTAGATGTTGGCGGCAAGGACGCGTGCCAGGTTGTTTAAAGTTTTAATTAGTGCCTTTCAATCATCATTATCATCTTAATTCATAAACATCGAACTCATAAATATATGGAGCAAAACCATACAATAATAATTTACATATTAAGCGCTGTGTTTAAAGTGACTTAACTCTGGACTAAGTTTGATTTTTTTACCAACTATCACTGCTTTCACTGAAAAACAATTATTGATTTGTTATCTTCCTCAGGGTGACTCCGGAGGTCCGCTGTACTACCAGAACATTCTCGCCGGAATAGTCTCCTGGGGCGCAGGTTGTGCTAATGAAACATTCCCCGGAGTGAACGCCGCCGTCAGTCCCTACACAGACTGGATTATCTCTGTCGCTGTCTAAAAGGCCTTCTGTAACTGTTTTATTAACTATGATGAGCTATCTGGAACGTTATATGGACTTTTATTCATTACCCTTCTTATTACCCTTCTTATTATCCTTCTTATTACCCTTCTTATTATCCTTCTTATTACCCTTCTTATTACCCTTCTTATTATCCTTCTTACTCCCCTAATCCACATTTGACGCCATAAAAGATTTGTATTTTTGTCTAGCCACGACTACAGCCTTATTTCAAGAACCTTTCAACTACGCTATATGTTCGCTTAAAAGGTAGCCTTTTAAGGAAACTCATGCTTGTGTTAGGTAACACCGCTCTTCCAGAGCATGGGTACAGTCCACCACAACATAAACATTAAATAGTTTTTAATTTTACTTGACACTTAATAGCATCTGTCATCCTTCACCTTGGCTTCTATTAGCCACTTTATTTAATTTGACATAAAGTTCTATGAAATAGCGTCATTTGTATTGTATTCTTCGAATTATAAAATTCAAACTGACACTCATCACCCTCTAGCGATAACGTTTAGGACGAGAAGTCAGCAGTTAACATAGAATTTTAAAATCTTAAACAGGGGGGAGTACCTCTCGGTACGGCACCTGTAGCCCCTGGGAAAAGGAGTAACATTCTAATAATTTTCACGGCATATTGTACAAACCGTCATCTTTGGAGCCCAACCCAACCTCACCTGCAATTGGTGCAACTGCCTTCTGGCAAATATAGAAGTTGCCGGTAAGCGGCAAGAGCACAATAGCCCAACAACACAACTGCCTTTCGTAAGTTGGGTATACTCAATAAGGTGAGGCGGTTTTTCACTCCCGAGCAGCGCTGTTTGTTGTACAAGACTCAAGTGTGATCGAGTGTAGAGTATTGTTCTCATCTTTGGGACGGTTCTGCTAAATACCTCCTCGACGCACTTGACAGACTGCAACGGCGAGTGGTTCGCATTATAGGGGATGCTGAGGTAACAGCCTCACTCGAGGATCTACAGCTGCGTAGAGACATTGCATCTCTCAGTGTTTTCTACCGGAACTACTATGGCGAGTATGCTAAGGAGCTTTTCAATCTCATTCCGCCCTCTCCTTTCCTCTCCCGAACAACACGTGCTGGTATTAGAAACTATCCTCATACTGTGCAGACTCTCAGCACTCGAACCAAGAAATTTGGGAGGTCGTTTCTGAGCAAGACCACTATGCTCTGGAATTCGCTGCCGGCTCATGTGTTTCCTATTTCCTATGATCCCGGGTCTTTTAAGCGGGGCGTGAAACGGCATTTTAGCAGGCCGTCATGAGTGGATGCGCTTTGTACCGTGCTTATTTCACGGTATGAAGCGCTTTCATTTTTTATTGGACTGCATCGACTGCTTACCATCAGGCAGGATGTAGTCATGATGACGTGTCACATAAAAAACAAATTGGCGAATAGTGCGCGTATATTATGCATCTGCCAACCCCTTCGGGGGGACAGGCGTGAATGTACGGATGTATGTATATATACCACATTTGCAGATACACTACGGTTTAGGAACGTCAAAATGTGATCACGCGACGATTAAACTTATTATTTGTGTAGGTCCCTTTAATCTTTAAACAGAAACAGACACCTTTTTAAAACACAAAACGAATAGCAACTTGTAACGTAACACAAAATAAGAATAACCACAATGGTCTTAAATTGAAGTATATTTCTTATGCCACAATGTCGCTATCAAGCATGCGGCCTAAATTTATTAGTAAATATTTCTGGCAGGTACTGAATTATTTAGTTACAAGATCTTCTACATAAAAAGCAGTACGGTTTTAGAAAGAGCCGTTCTACGGCAGATGCTGGTGCAGCTTTAATGCAGCATATTTTTGAAGCTTGGAAGTTATCGCAGAATGCTCTAGGAGTTTTTTGTGATCTGTCTAAGGCTTTTGACTGTGTTGACCACCAGACTCTAATTCTTAAATTAAAATACTATGGTATAGGAGGCTTAGCCCAAAAGTTATTGTCATCATATCTTTGTTCACGAATTCAGACGGTAGATATAAACGGAACTAGATCACCCGGGTCGTCTGTGCGTATGGGGGTCCCCCAGGGTTCAATTTTAGGACCATTTCTCTTTTTAGTTTATATAAATGATTTGCCATTTTTTATGAGTAGGCGTTGTGAGATGGTATTATTTGCTGATGATACTTCTTTAGTATTTAATATTGATCGACATAAAAAGGACTTTAGCGATGTAAACGATGCCCTTGCAGAGCTGGTTTACTGTTAACAACTTACAGCTAAATGCTAAAAAAACGAAATGTATTAAATTCACTGTTTCAAACGTAAGGAAACTCGAAACAAATATCATTATTGACGGTCAGAAACTAGATTTAGTAGATTCTACTGTTTTCTTGGGAATAACTATAGATGAAAAACTTCAGTGGGGTCTACATATTGATACTCTTGCTGGAAAACTTAGTTCCGCAGCTTATGCTATTCGCAAAATTTGCCAATTAACAGATGTTGATACGGCAAGAATGGTATACTTTAGTTACTTTCATAGCCTAATGTCTTACGGTATTCTTATGTGGGGACTAGCAGCAGATATAGAAACATTTTTTATTTTACAGAAACGGGCTGTAAGATCTATTTACGGACTAAGCTCACGGACAACTCTTAGAGAAAAGTTTAAAGAAATAGGTATCTTGACTGTTGCCTCTCAATACATTTATAATAGTATAATATTTATAAAACGAAACATAGAAACCTATAACAGGCGCTGTGATGATCACAGTTTTAATACTAGAAATAGAAATAAATTATTAAATCCATTTTTACGCCTGCATAAAATTCGCAAATCGTTTATGGGGCAGGGTATACAATATTATAACAAAATTCCAAAATATATTTTAGATTTGCCTTTTGAAAAGTTTAAGCAATCCGTTAAGACATCACTTACCAAGAAAGGGTTACACGGTTAATGATTACGTTAATGACAAAAACGCTTGGATGTAACATTTACAATGATAAAAGTTGTGTTCTGCGGCCCTCTTTACAATATAACGATTACTTACATACATTGTCTATGTAACTTTATAATTTTAATTTTTAATTAAGACTGCTTATATACGATTTCTTGGAAATTGTTTTGATGGCTGCATAGCTATCAGTTAGATACCATATGGTATACCACTTTACAGTAACAACATTGTGGTTTGCAGCACATTTAAAATAATTCAGTCTTCTAATATTAATGTTATTTTTACTTAAATCCTTTTATCCAGCTTGAGTATATCACGCTCACTTATATGTTTCCGCGGTGGTAGCGTCATGCGTCGGATCGTTGCGCTCCCTAAACTATGGTTGAGTGTAACGCGTTTGCTCATGTCAACTATGTTTATCCGTAATTATGTTAATATTGGTAAAAAAAGAGTTCTGTCTCCCTTTTTTTTAAATCTTGTGACTGCAGAACACAATTGTAAGGGCAGATGCCTTTACATTTAATGTTGAATGTTAAATTAAATAAATGTTTATGATAGAAAATGTTTAATAAAAGTTGATTATAATAATGTTACAAAAAAATGTTAAAATTAAATGTTTAAAATGTTAAAAGATGTTAAGCGAGCTCGATGGTAAACCGATAACTGACGTACTTGCGTACGTGATTTTTCTAAATTATATAAATTAACTTAATGTGCAATAATACAAACTAGGCCAGAGTACAATGTGCGGTTGCTGACCGTACATCTTGGCGGGGCAACAAAATAATGTTAATAGGTTAAAAGTTAAATAAGGTATTTTAAAATACTAATAGTTAAAGTTAAATTATACAAAAAATATAAAAATTGAAAAGTAAGAAAATCTAAATGTTAAAAGAATGAGGTGTCGCGTAAGAAGAACTCCTGTTTACGGTCCTTTCTATATTTTCTGCCCTTCTTGGCTTTGGTGGTGGTACTGTGGTGGTCGTGTTGGCATTGTTGACGGCGAGGGTGCCGCGGCGTTTGCAGTACACGTAGAGTCCTCCCGCGACGAATGCTGACAGGATCAGTAGCCCCATCGTGACGTATGACACGATGTATTGGTGTACATCGTGTTGAGACATTTCAGTCTGTTTTGTCTGTTCTTCTAATTCCTTCAATGAATTATGAAGTTTGTCGTAATCGTGTTTTATGAATTGTGTGTTTGGTTGGTGAAGTGATAAATCAATAGGTTGCAAAGATGTGAGATTATTGATACCTTCCAGGTCTAATAAAGGTATCTCTGGGTTGACGTAAATGTTATTTGTGTAATAGACCTGTGTGTGGTATGTTTCCTCATTGTTTCTTATTATGCATCCTTCCTTGGCTTCTAAGATGCCGGTTGAATGTATAGCCTTAGAAGTCATGCGACCTTCACATATGATCTGTAGTTGACACTCCGTGCAACAGGCATACAGCCATGTGTTTGGTTTACGTAATGGTGTCCAGTTACTATTACAAGTTTCCGATGTGTATACACATTTTGCTATAGTAATATTTGTTATGGCTCCAATTTCACATGGAATTTGATGACTCCTCATGTTCCGTGTTGGTTTGTTGACTGAGCAAACATATGTGCTTGGTTCTATTTTTATGCAACGGTCAAGGTCGCTGCCTGTGAGTTGCATAAATGTTTCTTTTCTCATGTTAACTGCAACGTATTCGGAGCTTGTTTTCATGGAAAGCGACGTCTTATTGTTAGCTTTCATCGGTATCGGAACTGTTTTATATACAGTAAACGGTGTGTCACCTGTTAGAGGCAATGTAATTTCTATGATGAAGTAATTTTCTAATACTCTTGATTTGACCTCAAGTAGCTTGTATATATCTGCTAGTTGGGTTTGAATGTTGTCCACAGGTATAGATAACTGCTGAGGTAACTGTCCAGAAATAATGTTCAGTTCCTGGAAGAGCTGACTTTGGGGTAGAAGTCTGGTATCTACGTGACCATTGTGAATATTAGTTGAGGTGTCTAGTAGCATGTGTTGGATGTGTCGCAACTTAGACAACATTATTGAGGTGGTGGTGGCCATGATGTTGAAGTAGTTCAATTCTTCCTCCTCCTGAACAGCTTTACCCAATTTTCGTAAGTAGTCGTCAGTAGTGTTGAGGTGTTGAGATAAAAGATTGAACTGGGTAATCATAGACTCTTCGTTTCTCTTTAAAATGTTGTTTTGCGCCTCAATAATTGATGTCTGACCTTTAATCAGTTTCAGTAAATGGTCTCTGTTGTTATGCAATGTTTCTATGTCTTGTTTATATTGCGCTGCAAATCTTTCGTCCAGCACACCGAATAGACTGTTTGCAAGGTAGCCTATTCCATTAATAAGACCTCGGGTGATGCGTCCTCTTGTTTGACCATGGTGTGTTTCCAGCATGTAATTGTTATGATCAAGTTCGTTTAGTTCCTGTTCGAATTCCGTCATAATCGTTTTGCACATCGTTTTATAATCGAATTGCTCACACCTTTCCCCAAGGTGTTTCACAACTCTATGTATGTTATTTATGCCTTGCCAATATGACGTCATGTTATAGTAGGTAACAATCTTCCAGTCGTCATGCACGGTTTGTAAATTGCCGATTTTGTCAAAGTAGATAGCTCTGTTTGGTTCAAACGGCGTGATGTTTATGACGTTACTGTTTTGTGTAGAAGGTTGAAACAATGTTAATAATGTTATAAGCATGCAGAGCAAGCTGGTACTTGTTTTCTTTGATTTAAATGGTGGTTTTTGATTGTTATTGTTTGATGTTGGTTTTTTATTATCCTGGTTTGTTATACTAGAGGTGTCGGTATCAGGTTTTTCTGTTTGAGACTCTGGTATCGGGAGTTTAACTAATTTTGTTATTGGTCTTGTTAGTAAGCCTGTTTTTGTTTTCAATGTTACAACCCTAACCAGATTATTTTTTCCCTGGTGAACCTCTTGTATTCTGCCAAGAGCCCATTTTGCTGGAGGCAGGTTGTCCTCCTTGATTAAGACAATATCCCCGATTGTTAAATTTATCGTTTTATGTAGCCATTTACTTCGAACTTGAAGTTGTTGCAGGTATTCAGAAGACCATCTGGCCCAGAACCCTTGCTGCATTTTGTTAAGCAACTGCCATCTTTGTCGAATGCTAATGTTTTGCTCTTCGATGTTTTCATGTGGTAGGAAAGTTGCTGGTCGGCCGATCAAAAAGTGTGATGGTGTAAGGTAGTCGATATCCTCAACGTCTTCTGTTAAAGGGCAAAGTGGTCTAGAGTTCATACACGCTTCGATTTGGGTGAGCAGTGTTAGGAACTCCTCGTATGTTAACTTTTGTTCTCCTAAAACTCGTTTTAGATGGTATTTCATAGACTTAACTGCAGCCTCCCAGAGTCCGCCTGCAGTCGGCCAGCTCGGTGCGTTAAAGTGCCATTCTATTCCCATTTCACTATTCTTTCTCGACAAAGTGTCGTTGTTGAATGTTTGAGCAATGTGTAGTTGTTTAGCTAATTCTTTTTCGGCTCCAACAAAGTTTGTTCCATTGTCGGAGTACATGTGTTTCGGGCAGCCTCGTCGCGCAATCATGCGATTAAGCGCAAGTATAAATGTTTGGGATGATAAGTCCGACGCGAGTTCTAAATGTACCGCTTTTGTTGTCATGCATACTAAGACCACGACGTAACCTTTACTTGTTTTTACACCTCGGCCCTTGTTGAGTTTGACGTCAACAAATCCTGTAAAGTCTACCCCTGTGTGATAAAAAGGTGGTGATTGCGTTATCCTCTCACTGGGTAAGTCAGCCATCAATTGGTAAGGTTTTGATGGTCTGAAACGACAGCACTTCACACAGCCTTGTAGGTGTTTTTTGACAGTATTATTTCCTCCTATTATCCAATACTTTTGTCTCAATGTAGCTAATGTTAATCTCGCTCCACCGTGTAGCGTTGTGGCATGCGCCCGGTCAATGAGAAGTTGCGTCAGTTTGCTGTTTTTTGGTATGATAATAGGGTGTTTTGTGTCTTCGGGTAAGTTGGAATTTTGTAATCTCCCTCCAACTCGTAAAATGTTGTTATCATCTAGATAAGGGTTAAGTTTTAAAAGTCCAATGTTGTTATTAATTTTCCCTTTTGTTTTTATGGCCGTGATTTCTTGTTCAAAGTGTTCATTCTGCACTTGTTTAATTATTATGTAAGTAGCGCGTCGAATATCGGCGAGTGTTAAATTACATTGTTTTGACGGGTGATTCATGGGCAGGGCTGCCCCGTGACAATTTATTCGTGATGAGTTTGTAATAAAACGCATTACCCAAGCCACGATGCGTATTATAGTCATAATACAGCTGTACTTGATAAGGAGTTGTGTTATAATGTTAATGTTTTTGTTGTCTGTAGTTTGAGACGTAACTATATGCACCTTTTTGACTTCTATTTCTGGGGTCATATACGTGTCACATGTTTCAGGAATGTCTTCACAGCTAAGCCATTCGGGTCCCTTAAACCACAGAGGAAAGTTATGTAACTGAGAAGGTAATAGTCCTCGTGAAGCGCAGTCGGCCGGGTTCTGCTCCGATCTTACGTGTTTCCAACTCTCCGCGGGCACGACCGATGTTATCTCCTGTACTCTGTGTCCAACGAAGGCCTTCCATCGTGAGATATCTCCTTTCAGCCAACCAAGCACGATCATGGAGTCCGTCCATGCAGTTACTTTAATGTTCGGTTTATCAAGGCAGTGTTTTATTTTCTTAACCAGCTGAGCCAGCAACTGAGCGCCGCATAACTCAAGTCTGGGAAGTGTTTGTTGTTTTTTAATTGGAGCGACCTTTGTTTTCGCTGCAACTAATGAAATTTGATGTTTAAGTATTCCCGCTGGGACCCTGCTGTACACAACACAGGCGAACGCTTTTTCCGATGCGTCACAGAACGCGTGTAGTTCGCATTCTTCGCTCGTTTTCAAGCCAAGCCAACGGTCTATTTTGAAAGGTTGCATGTTTATTAACTCGTTTTTAAGTGTTTTCCATTCTTGTTCTACGTCGTCGGGAACTGCATCATCCCATTCCATATTATGCTTCCATACTTTTTGAAACAGGATTTTTGCTTTGATTGTTATTGGGGAGAGCAATCCCAGCGGATCAAAAATGGTAGATATGTCGCTTAAGATTTGACGCTTTGTTGAGTGTTTGTTAGTTTCAGTGTTGTTTTTGTTTTTGATCGTGGGTGTAAATATGAATTTATCTTGTTTCGGATTCCATGCCAACCCTAAAGCCTTTGATGTTGATGCCTCTGTAAAGCTGAAACTTGTAGGGCTAATCATATGTTCTGGCAGGTCTTCTAACAATTGATGTTCATTGCTTGACCACTTCCTAAGGTTGAACCCTCCTTCTTTTAATAAATTTATTAGTTGGTCTCTCGTAACTCGAGCCTCGTCTATGGTATCCTTACCAAATAACGCGTCATCGACGAAAAACTGATTGAGTAAAATGTTTTTTGCTTCCGGGTACTTGTCACCCTCGTCCAACGCCAGCTGTTGAAGTGTTCGGAGCGCTAAGAATGGAGCGGCCTTAGTGCCATACGTAACTGTACACAGTTGATATTCCTTTAGCAGTTGTTGTGGGCAATTTCTCCACACTATTTTCTGTAAGGGTTGATGTTCAGGATGTACCGCTATAAAGCGATACATTTTTTCAATGTCGGATGTAAAGACATATTTGTACTGTCTCCACTTCAGCAGGATGCTAAGAATATCTTTCTGTAGGTTAGGTCCTGCCTCCATTAAATCGTTGAGACTGTGTTTTGTACTTGTTTTGGCTGACGCGTTGAAAACGACTCTCAATTTTGTTGTTATAGCGCCTGGTCGCACTACTCCGTGGTGTGGTAGGAAGTACTCAATCTTGTTGTGTGTAGTGTTGATTTGTTCCATGTGACCCATTTCTTCGTATTCTTTCATGAATTCTGCATATTCCTCTGCAAAAGCATGGTTTCTTGCCATCTTTCGCTCTAATTGTTGAAACTGGGCGATGGCCTGCGGCTTGGATGTTCCCAGGTGTTCATCGAACTTGTCCTTCAGAGGGAGATGGACTTGATATCTCCCGTCAGGCAGTCGTGTTGTTGTTTCTTTGTACAATTGTTCGCACTTATCGTTTGGGTCCGTATTTGCCTTGTCGTCCTGCAATGACTCCTGTTCCCAGAATTGAGCAAGATCTTCAATGTTGTTGACAACTACATGACAGTTAAATGTTTTGTGTGTGTAGTTGCCGCACACTACCCATCCTAGCTGAGTTTGTTGAGCTATGATGGATGATGTATTTGATCTGATGAGCCCTTCTAACAGAATTTCCGAATAAACATCGGCTCCCAGTAATAAATCTATATCCTGAGACACATTAAATTCAGGATCAGCAAGTTGTAAATGTTGAATGTGCTCAAAATGATCCATATCAACTGTTTTACTCGGCAGTTTGTTTGTTATAGACTTCATAATAAGTGCATTAATGTTAATGTTGAAGTTGGTGTATAACGCTTGACATTTAAGATGAAGCACGCCTTTGCACTTGGTGGTGGCTGAAGCACCAATGCCTGATACCACCGCGCTCATCTTGTTCCGCTTTAACTGTAATCTTTGTGCAGCGTTTTCTGTAATAAGACTCACTTGAGAGCCTTGGTCTAGCAAGGCGCGTAAGGTAACTGTAGTACCATCAATAGCTGTCACCTTAACTTGAGCTGTGGCTAGCAGCACTTCGTTAGAGTTGTCATGCGCTAGGTGCGTGTTTAACCGCTGACCTACATTAGATTTATTTCCGCGCGACTTTGCAATCTCAATTGCGTCATGCAAGATGCTACTATGCGGTTCTTCGCAGTGCTTGCACTTTTTATCCGACATACATTTTTCGCCTCTATGGCTAAAAAGGCAATTTAAGCAAACACGTAACTCGTTAGCAGTTTTCAAACGCTCTTCTGGTGACATGCTTAAGAATTCTTTGCAATTATACAAACCATGCTGTTTATTACATCTAGGGCAAGTTATAATGTAATTATGAAATGTCTTTTTGTTGTGAAATGTTTTTACTAAATTTTTAGTTTCTGCCTGAGTATTTTGATGTTGCAATTTAGGCTTACTGTATGTTGCATTATGAACTGTTTTCGTTTGATTATTTTGATGTTGGCTGTTTGTGTTACGTGGGCGATACGGACTTGATTCCAGTGACATAAATTTGGTCTCAATGAATTTCAGGAACTCCTTTAAAGCTGGCATGCTTCTCGGGTTGTCCAATGTTGCTGTAAAAAACTGGTTTGTTTCGGGATCCAGCTTTTGCATTAAAATATAAACCACCAAGGGGTCCCACGACGAGGTATCAAAATTTAAATTTTTGATAGCCTCGATGCACTCGATAGTAGTATCATGCATTCTTTTCAGCTGAGACGCCGTTGGGGTTTGTATGTTGGGTTGGTTCAGCAGAATGTTAGCCTGGTAGGTGAATAATAGTCTCTCATTATCGTATCTCTGCTGAAGAATCTGCCAACTGGTTTCGTAATTGTCCGAACTAATGTTTAAGTGTTGAATCAATCGCTCAGGTTCTCCCTTCAATTTTGACTTCAAATGTTGCATTTTCTGAGCGTTAGAGATGAAAGTGTTGCGATGGACGATTTCTATGAATAAATCTTTAAATGTTGTCCACTGGGCGTAGCTGCCACTGAACGTAGGAAGTTCAATTTTAGGCGTAGATTTTTCCTGATGTTTGCTATCCCAAATTCTCTTGTTTATTTGTTCCTTGCTGAATTCATACAGCCTTTCTAATCTGTTGTAATCTGTCTCAAACGCTCTCGTGTCGTCCAAGATGTTGTCGAGTTTCCAGTAGGTACTATCGACCTTTTCCCAGCGTTGTGTAACTGTCTTCAACTTATCTTCAAGTTGCCACTTTTCTTTCACGTTCTCCAGATCCATGTTTCTTACCGCCCTCTCAAAGGCTCTAATGTTCGACCGCTGTTCATTCATTATGTCCCTTGTACGCTGGTCTACGTCTTTTCTCTCGTCTGACATTCTCCTACTATTATGTGGGGTCTCCTCGTCGTCATGTTGTCCTAAATCCTTCTCTTGAGTACATGTAGCGCTGCTTTCTCCGTGTTTTTGGTGTTGAGTAACGAAGCCAAGATTTTCATCTTCGATCTTAACTAACAATCTTTGTTTCGACTTGTTTATCATAGACTTGGTTTCTTCGTAGAGTTGTTCTAATCGATCATACACACGATTCTCGTAGTAAGGCCCTGACTTTTCGCAATCAAATAATGATAACTTAACGTCGTTTTTCTTAAATTCGCTCCATAAAGTTTCTAGCTTGTTAAGTCTATCATCGTGATATTCAAGAGACGTTTTACGCGAGGGACCATCTTTCATAAAATTATCCTTGATCTTTTTAATTGCATCAAGAATTGTAGATTGATTGGTAAGAAGGTCATCGTAGGAAGCCATTGTTGTTGTTTAGCGGAGTTTGGTGTACACGGAATATGCCAAGTTTCCCAAAAGGTAGTTAAAATGGAACGTGCTCACCGGGTTTGCAGCTACCGCCTGTTGCTATACTGCTCTGCGATCTGTTACCACTTTCACAGTCACTTAATGTTAGTTTTTACACTGATTTTAATGTTCTGTTATGTTAATGTTCAAATGTTCGCACAAGTGAATTATACCACGGCACTGATTCTACTTCTAAATGCTCGAAGGACCAAAATGTAAGGGCAGATGCCTTTACATTTAATGTTGAATGTTAAATTAAATAAATGTTTATGATAGAAAATGTTTAATAAAAGTTGATTATAATAATGTTACAAAAAAATGTTAAAATTAAATGTTTAAAATGTTAAAAGATGTTAAGCGAGCTCGATGGTAAACCGATAACTGACGTACTTGCGTACGTGATTTTTCTAAATTATATAAATTAACTTAATGTGCAATAATACAAACTAGGCCAGAGTACAATGTGCGGTTGCTGACCGTACAACAATTGTTTTAATATTATGTATTTTAATTGTAACTTGCGGGAGAAAAACCAACCTTGACGATTTTCTTGCCCGTTCTTTTACGATCAAGCTCCCGCCCGCAGTGAATGGGCGCGTTAGTTTATAAGTATGACATTCATAAGAGCTCTATTGAGCTAAACTTGAATAAATAAATTTTTTTTTTTTTTTTTTTAGTTCTAGGATAAGTAACATTAAGAACTTGTGTTATGGATACTACATAACGGATAAACATGAATACAGTGGACCCCCGGTAATCCGACAAACGTTTTGCTGGGCAGTGTCGGACTATCGAATTTGTAAAGATTTTCCAAAACAATGATTGTGATCCTACATTCAACAGTGAAGTATGAAAATGCCCAAATCCTTAACTTATAATAATATTCATTTATTAGTACATCAGAAAATTTGTGAATATAATAAACAATTTATTGTAAGTATGATGTACCAAAATGACCCATCTCAGCATTTACTAAGACAATTTTCCAGCGCTGGTTTTCAGTTGGACCATTTTGTTATAAATATTTACAAAATGTTTTTAAAACTAAGTCAGAAAATACAGAGTACACAAAAAAGGAAAAAAATAATAAACATCAAAATTATTTAAAATGTAAAAACAGCTGATAAAGTAAAGAAAAAAAAACAATAGAATAATTCTCGCAGGAAATGGCACGCGCGCCGCGACGAATTGAAATGAAGTTGATAAGATAGTAATATATTATTGAATTGAAATTTGAAACTTAAGATACTACGCGATTATCTCAAAGGTGGTGGCAGATCGTTCCAACATTTCGAGGCAGCGTAACGAAAGCTACTTTGTTTAAAAGTGTAATTAGTGCACCATCAAACAATATAGGAGGATTAGTGGTCCAGTCAATCTTAGCCCTCATACGCTGGCTACCAATGACAATGACTTGGGACTTGGATGGATTTACACGTCATCCATACAGCTTACTCCATTTGGAAATTCGTTCCAAATCAGAATTTATATTATCAGCAGCAGCTGCTAAATATTCAGCAGAGGCTTCAGAAAAAATTGCAGCTGCGGCTGCTAGATAATTAGCAGGGGCTTGAGAAAAAATTGCAGCAGCGGATGCTAGATGTTCAGCAGGGGCTTTACAAATACAAATTGTAGGTCATCTGCATTAGGTGACACGATGAAGCCAAGCCATTGGAAACGGAGTTGATAAAGATAGCAAAATAAAATAAATAAAAAGAACATTGCCCCGCTTTATCTTTTCTCGCACTAAAACGTTAAGTATCTTTTCCTATAATTTATTAATCTCTAAAGTGGATTCTTAATCGGATTTACACGAGTAGGATGTCGCGTTTTTAATACATTTATTACTATCGGGTTTATCAATTCGGAGTATTGTCAAGTGGATGGCAAGACTGCCGAAGACCGTGCGAATTGCAAAACAAATCCTGGGTGCACCAGGTCGCAAATAGGATAAGAATAATCATCTGAGCATGCTGATGATGTTTGATAGAAGGTGATGATGGAAGGTTCTCTTAGTGCTACTAAGACTGCTACTATTGGTGACAGCTTCGGGGGACCCTTTCAGTATCTTCAAATTTTCACTGTGTGTGTTTTGTATTGTTATAATTGAAAAAAATAATTTAAAAGAGCATAGCCTTTGAGTTTCTTGTCAGTTCTTCTCACAGGAACTGCAACTGGCACTTAGATTCACATACACATAATTTTTATTTATTTGTATGTAAGTGAATCTAAGCTTCGTGATTTCAGTGTAGTAATATTTAGTTTTTTTTTTTAATTTATATTTTGTTTTGACGTTTTCAAGTGCTATGTAAAAGTTTATGAAATAAAGAACTTTTTACTTTACTTTACTTTATAGTCTAGTATCTTTTTTATTTATGATATTTCACATTCGCGACGATAGGGTTCAAACCTATGACTTTTTGAAATTGTGCGCTTGCTCTGTGCCTCGGAAAGCACGTTAAGCCGTTGGTCCCGGCTGTCATGAACATTTATAGCAGTCGTTTTTCGAAAGTCAGTGCCTTTTAATATTCTGACAACTGGTTTAACTAAAGAATGATGTTTCCCTTTGGGTTGTGGAGGTCAGATGGCAGTCGTTTCATGTAATAACTGAGGTTCAGCCAAATCTAGTTAGACCAGTGAGCAGACCCTGGGCCCTGGGCTTAAGTCTGAGGCAACCGGGATAATGCTAGGATATGATTTATCACATTCGCATTACTGTGTCAGTCAAAGTATTTTATCCTTGAAAACTTTCCTTTGGACTTCTCTACTAATTGCCATATAATGTATTGACGACCGATTTGGCGTGGAGGTCAGTATACCTGCACATCACTCCAGAGGTCGTGGGTTCGATTCCCACACAGGACAAATCTTTGTGTGCATGAACATGAATATTTGTTCTGGTCTGGGTGTTTTCCTATGTATATTAAGTATGTATTTACAAAAAAAAAAGTATTTAAATATGTTTATCCGTTCTTTAGTATCCATAACACAAGTTCTTAGTGATACTTATCCTGGAACTAAATATTGTAAATATTTATTTATTATTATTTATTATTTTTTACCACAATATTATACTTTCCGATTAAAAATGTTTCATTTGTATACTTGGTCTGTTCAAAAACTGCCATACATACTTGTAATATGAATATTTAAAGGATTCCTACAATACCTTATTGCTTCATCAGGACTGGATTAAAAATATCAGGACCAATCTAGAAAAAACATACATACATACTATTACGCCTGTTTCCCTGAAGGAGTAGACAGAGGCATATTAAATGCCCACACTTCGACAATTATATGGTTGCACCCACGTAATAGGTAGCGAGCCCATTGCCGAGAACATATACATTTGCCGGAGCCTCGTCCGTTCATTGGCAGGTGCACCACTTGCAGGTGAGGTTGGCTTGGGCTCCATAGATCTTGGTAGGAACTCTATACACCAAAAATATCCTTGAAACAATATTTCAAAAGGGATTATAGATTACATACTTATAGTTTCCAATAGCATTTTATCAGATTATCGATACAAACTGTAATTTTTACCGCCGAATATCTCCAAATGAGTGAAACAGCCCATAATAATAGATAAGACATTATGACAATAACCAAAAAACTATTCATGAATAAAAAAACTTGAGAGGTGTCAAGGGACACCCGGATGGAACGAAGTTCCTTTCGATTAATTAGTTAAGGAATTGTAATAAAATTTTAAAAATTACATTGAAAAAAATATTTTATTTTATTAGAAAACATGAAAAAAAATACAAACAAATAAATAAATCAAATAATAAAACGCTTAAAAAGAGGAAACAAAAAAGTTCTGTACCGGGAATCGAACCCGAGCCTCCTGGGTGAAAGCCAGATATCCTAGCCACTAGACCGTGAAAAAGTGTCATGACAACTTTTTTTAAGAATTTTTTCCGTCTAGCCCCCTTTCACAACGCGCGATAAGGAACTGCGTTCCAAAGAATCAAGGTCTTTCAAAGCTAGGCTCATTAGTGACTTGTTTTGGAAACTCGAACATTAAAAAATAAATAAGTTATTGATTCAGGCGTTTCTTTGCGGAAATCCATTGGAAGCAAGTGATGGATTATAAATATCTTTGTAACAATTCCCGCGCTACTATAATTTCTCGAAAAATCGAGTAACTACCACCGACCAGCGTTGGTCGTGAAGACATTGTTGTTCTGAGGCTCCTATCTTCCCTGAAGATGTCTTGTGTGAGGGCGCGAAACACGTGTCGTTTTGAACAGTTTCTCGATTTTTCGGGAAATTATAGTAGCGTACAAAGATATTTTGAACCCATCACTTGCTCACATTGAAAAATAATTAATCACCAAAAATGCCGAAACTGATGAAATGACGAGGACTTTTATGATCAAAATAGCACGTTTTTCCTTTTCAAGAGGGGCGTTGGTCCCTACTCGAAGGTATGGAAGTGAACGCTCGATATGGTGAAAAAAATATGGCAGTGATACTGTATTAGTAATGCAGTACATACATATGTACATACATTAACGCCGGTGGGCAGGGGCATTTTATATGCCCACACTTCGCCAAACATTGTGATCCCACGTAATAGATGGCGAGCCTATTGCCGCTTACCGGGAACTGTTACGTTCGCCAGCGCCTCTTCCGTTGATAGGCAGGTGCATCACTTGCAGGTGAGGCTGGCTTCGAGTACTTAGATGTTGGTAGGATGCCTATGCACCGAGTAAAGCAGTAAAGATGATTATTGATGGTCTAAAGTACTTACATGTGTGCTAGGAGTGAAATTGAGGATAGGATTAGAGGGATGTGATAACTAGAGACCTATCTCAGGGAGACATAAGCTTATACATAAGCAAAAAAAAAAAAAAAAACAAAAAAAAAAAAAAAAAAGTATTTAAGTATGTTTATCCGTTCTTTAGTATCCATAACACAAGTTCTTAGTGATACTTATCTTGGAACTAAAGGATTGGTGTGATTGTAAGAGAATATTTATTTATTTTTATTATTATTATATATTGTCGCTTAACTCAGAATACCGCGTAAGTAATATTTTACGTGTTTACGGGAGAGACAAAAGATTTTCTTTATACGTGACTATATAACGCTAGAACCATTTAAACATCTTCATGAATTTAAATAATGTGGCAACATCCAAAGAAGTGTAAAATTTAATATGGCCTAATTAATTTCCCATTGGGGATCTGAAAACCTGAGTTTCATGCCACTAAAACCCAGGTTTGTGCACTCTCGTCTCTGTTCAGAACTCTCCGTTGCCAATTTTGGTGGACCTCAGCATTCTTGGCATAGACATCGGCCAGGACCTAAACACGAATCGCTACATTAAGGGTGTTACTCAATAAGGTGAGGTGGCATTTCACTCCCGAGCAGCGCTGTTTGTTGTACAAGACTCAAGTACGATCGGTTAGCTAAGTACCTCCTCGACGCACTTGACAGACTGCAATAGCGAGCGATAGGGGCACTGAGATTACAGCCTTTCTCGAGGAGTTCTCTCATCTCGATCTCCTTTCCTCTCCCGAACAACACGTGCTGGTCTTAGAAACCATCTACACACTGTGCTGACCACCAGCACTCAAACCAACACATTTGATAAATCGTTTGTGTCGCTCATGTGTTACCTAATCCCTATAATCTCGGGTCTTTTAAGAGGGGCGTAAAACGGCATTTTAGCAGGCCCTCATGAGTGGGTGCGCTTTGCACCGTGCTTATCTCACGGTATGAAGCGCCTTCATTTATTTGGACTGCATCGACTGCTTACTATCAGGCAGGATGTGGTCAACATGACATGTCACATTAAAAAAACCTCGTTCTGTCAAACTTTTCTCATTAACAATTTCGTTTATCAACGGGCGCGTGTATCATCAGGTGGGCTAATCCACGTGCGCCGGAAGTTATCAAAAATATGATTACTGTCCCCGATACTTCATTATCATGTATAAATACGGTACAATGACACAAAATATTAGTAGTTCATCAGTTACCGACATGATGGCCAAGCTGCTTTTGTTAACCATCGCTGTACTTGCAGGTTAGTAATTACTCGTAAATTTTAATAGCGATTTAAAACATCTTCTCTACTACATAGATTATTTCGAAGATAATAAGGAAGTCTGAAAATAATCATGATAATTAAGCATAAAATCGGTTAAAGTATAAAATTGCCTACTTGGAAGAAGGGCGCCACCGTTCTATCGATAACGTCAAGTCCGCAGGCCCCTCTTCCCCACTGGGCACTATGGGCACGTGCCCAGGGCCCCGCGATCTAATGGGGCCCCCTAGTTCCTGCCAGATTACCAAATGATAACCGATATTTAGGTATTACCGAAAAACATTAATTTTGAAAAATCTGATGATAATGACTTACTCCAATACCTACTTGCTTATTAGCTTTAGCTTGCTGCATGCGCATAGCTATACCGTGTACAACATAGCTTGAGCTTGACAGATGGTAGTGAGTGAGCTTTCTCAAGGTCATAAAGGCCCCATGCCCAGGGCCTCAAATAGTTTAAAGACGGCCCTGCAAGTCCGTATATTTAAATTGATAAAATAACAAAATACAAATTAGAAAGTGAAAAAAGTATAACGTATTATCGGGATTTAACCGAATAATAGAAAAGATCACTGTTAAATTGATTAAATAGAAGAAATTCAAAAATAATAAATGAATATAACCTAAAATAAATAAATAAAATAAAATATAAAATCATACTTGAAATAAAGAAACTACCACAGAGTTAATAGAAGAAAATGAAACAAAATACCGTACATCTCCTTTTTAACTTAAAGCAATTGAAAACCAATAAAGATGTTCTTAATGATAAATTTAGTAACCTAGCCTGTGAATATGATACAAATACTTCTTTATTGATATTATTTTATCGTAATAATGTTACATTGAAGTTTTGTTGTGTTATTTCTGCTTGTATGCTGTATGTATGTATGCTGCTGTATACTGACATCAAAATCACATTGTTTAACCAATATTGATAACACAAAAGTTGTGTAAAAAGTATTATGGGTTCCAATACAATTTGTAACATGTTGTAATGAAAAATGTTAGTTCGATGTACCGTTTTTCTGGCAACCAAAACCACTTTCAAAAGTTCTTTAGAATTGTTTTCGATGATGTAAAACAGCGACGATTAACTATTTAATAAATTTAAAAAATATATATATTCGTCACATAGTTTTCGGTAATATTCATATAATATATAAAAAGTAGGTAATCTAATAGACACCCCTAGCAATGTCCTTTTGTTTTTAGAGTTGTTAATGTAAAATAGATATGTTTAGCTCCTATTAAATAAATAAATTACTATGATGTATAGAATTCGTAATTTGGCTTAGAGCTAGGTAACCTTGACCTTTTACAACTGTATTGATGGCGCCAAAACCAGGAGCCAAATTCACATTTTCTAATGTTAGTCACATTTGTTTTAATATTAATATTCGTGGGTGTATAGGGCTCCTACCAAGATCTAAGGAGCCCAAACCAACCTCACCTGCAAGTGGTGCACCTGCCGATCAACGGACGTGGCTCTGGCGAACATAAAAGTGCCCGAAAAGCGGCAATAGGCTCGCCACCTATGACGTGGGACCAACAATATAAATGGCGAAGTGTGGGCGTATAGTATGCCTCTGTCTACCCGTTCGGGAAAACAAGAGTGATATTATGTATGTATATAATATAATATTATATATAATATTCGTAACATTAAAAATACCTAGTGCACGCCAACGCATATCTCAAGCTAAGCCTGTTTCAAGAAATGATAGATAGGTACAGCATTATCATAATTATTATGATATATCTTAAACAGAAATCGCAAATGAGGTTGAAACATATTATTTGGTCGTTAACTCAATTTAGTAAGAAAAAATTTAATAAATAAGCTTTATGATTTCAGTGTAATATTTCGATTGTTTAGTTTATGAAATAAATTAATGTTGTATTTGTATATCGTGGTAATTTATTTGTTTTCATGCCACCTGGACTTCTTGGCGGGAAAGTAAAGCGTCATATCTGCAGTTTTGTTTTATTTTCTAAAATTTGCGATATTTCTAACTTTAATGTGTAATAACGGTGGATAATTAACTATTAAGTGATTGTGAACGTTCATAAGTGTTGGTAAATGAAACAAATTGTGCAACATCACTTTTCGAATTCTCTCAAGAAGTCCATCTCAGTATTAACCCTACATCTTTACTGGGGACTCAAGGGGTTTAGGGGACGGCATTTCATCTACCATTTATCATCATTATCACCACTCTTTCTCATATACTATAATTTATATATTATTCATATATCTCTTACTAGACACTGGCTATATGTGCTAAACGCACGAAGCCATTATAAAAAAAAGTCTTTCTGTGCTCAGTATCAAAAAAATTACATTTTTGAATGCGAGTAAATCTTTGGTTCCAACGACTTCGGTCTGAAAATGTTTGTATCAGTTTTTTTTGCAAAATAATAGAAACCGCAATTTCAAAACGCCTTCATTAATTCTGCGAGAAATTTAACATCTTTGATGAAAACCAAAACGGTTTCAGAAAGAACAGATCTACCACCTATACAGTATGCCGATATATCCAACAAGCTCTCAATTACATAAATGACAGAAAATATGCTATAGGTATTCTGCTTGATATGAGAAAAGCTTATGACAGGGTTTCGTACAGCATTTTGCTTAATAAACTGGAAGGCATTGGAGTTCGAGGTGTTGCCTATGATTGGTTCTCCTCTTATCTCAGCTCTCGCACACAATATGTTGAAATTGAATACCAAAATACAAAAACCGGTGAAATATGACATATCCGTTCAAAAAAGAATGATATAAAGAGCTCCATCCCACAAGGCAGTGTGCTAGGTTGTATATTATTCTTGTTATACATTAACGACCTCCCAAAAATCATAGATTCAACAAGTATCCTATTTGTTGACGATATATCGATAATATTTCCCTGTGAAAACATAATAGATTTTAACTTTAATATTAATAAAACCCTTTCCGAAGTTGTAGCGTGGCTCGTAGACCTTAAAATTAACTTTAGCAAAACCAAGATTATGCAGTTTAAACCATATCAAAGACGTCCAATAGTAATAAACTACGCCCATCATAACACAAAAATAGAATGCGTCGACTCTTTTAAACTATTAGGCCTACACATAGACACTAACCTAAATTGGAAATGCCACATCCATAACATAAGCGGGAGGCTGTCCAGGTTCACGTATGCTTTACTCCAACAAAAAAAATCTACAGACCTAAAATCAGCAATTGTTGCTTACTATGCATATGCACACTCCTGGCTTGTGTATGGAATAATACTATGTGGTAATACTATGGTATGGCACAAACGCAGATGTTCTGTTCAAATTGCAGAAAAAATGTATAAGAATCCTCGCAAACATCGACGGAATGGATAGCTGCAGGCCACATTTCATTGAACTTGGCATACTAACATTACCATCTATGTACATCTTTGAAATCTGTCTATTTGTCAAAAAGCATATTCATCTATTTTCTTTAAATAAAGACCATTACTCACAACCTCGTAACTTAAGAAATAAAAATTCACTCGCTCTTACCGACATCAAAGCTATCTATATTTCATTCTGGGCCCTATGTAATGTGTATCAAGATATATAATAAAATACCACAACAACTAAAATAAACCTCCAGCTTCAATATATTCAAGAATAAATTGAAAAAATACTTGACCAAAAAATGTTATTATAATATAAAAGAGTTTTTCGAGGACAGAACTAAACTGTACACAGTGTAAAATATAAATAAATAAATATATCGGAAAAATAATAATAGAGTTATAAATGAGTATAATAATATATAAATAGATAAATAATATAATAAAAGATTAATTAAATAGTATGTAAGTAATTTTATATTAAAATTGTGTTGCTGCGCCCTAACAGGGTATCATGTATGTACCTTTACTTTTTATAACGTCCTATGTCTACTCATGATCGCAATAAATATTTGAAGTTTGAAGTTTGGCAAGAATGCATACGTAATAACGGTACATACTTTGGTTGATAATAAATAAATATTATATTATATTTTCTAACAATTACACCAATTATTTAGTTCTTGTACTTGTACTTGTTCTTCTTATTTGTAAATGCATACTTACATACATAGGGAAACACCCAGATCAGAACAAATAATCATGTTTATGTACACAAATATTTGACTTGAGTGGGAATCGAACTCACGACCTTGGAGCGGAGAGCGGGTATACTCGCCACCAGGCCATATCGGTTGACAAATTGATTACATAAAACAATTTAAAAAAATGATTTTAATTTTCCATGAAAAAAATCAATTTCATACGTAGGGAACTAACATAATGATGTTATTCAATCTTTCAATCTCCTTATCACATTATCACAATTTTTTAAATTCTGAAATAATATAAAAAATAAGTAAAAACATTTTGATAATAATAATTACATCATTACGTTTTAGTAAGATATGATTTAACATCAAATATCGCGTTATCTTCTAATTTCGCAGGATTAGTATTATTTATGGGCAATTAGGTTAAATTTGCATTAATCATTTAAAATGATGCGTCAAATCAAACCCTCGAAGCAAGTATATTTCTAATTAGAGCGCTTTATTGTTTATCAGGTACCTGCTATGCAAATTCTGGCCAAGCCAGAATCGTTGGTGGGGAACCAACTACAGTTGAAGAATACCCCAGTATCGTGCAAGTAGATAGATATATACTCGTAGTCTGGATACAATGGTGTGGTGGAAACATCCTCACTGAAGACTATATTTTAAGTGCGGCACATTGTTTTTAGTAAGTACATATATGATTTTCTTCCATAAGCTTCCACAAGGACTTCTAAACGGGAAAGTGAAGCGTAATGTCTGCAGTTTTCTAAAATTTGTAATATTTTTAACATTAATGTGTAATAACGGTGGATTATTAACCGTTAAGTGTTTGTGAATATATATAAGTGTTGGTAAATCAAACAAAGTAGTGCAACATCACTTCAACATAAATTCTCTTAAGTCCATGTGAGATCTGAGTATAGTCCCACATCTTTACTGAGGACTCAAGGGGCGATTAGACGGTTTTTTATATATTATTAATATATCACTTACTTGACACTGGTTAAATGTGCTAAACGTATAAAGCCACTATTAAAAAGAAAAAAGAAAGCTTATAAGCTAGAAAGGGAGCCTTTAAACAAGCCAAAGATGTTTGTCCTAGACCCTAGTGCATAACTAATAATTATGCCTATTTTTGATAACTTAAACGCCTAGCTTAGCTAAGCTACTAAGCTCGAAACTTAAAAGATGAAAAAAACCTGAATCGCGCAATCAAAATTCCTCAAGCTTGTAACTTTATACAACACAACCAACCGTTCTTGGTTGACCTACGCCTACATTTCGCCAGTTATATTGTTATCCCACGTAATGGGTAGCGAGCCTATTGCCGCTTACCGGTCACTGTTATGTTCGCGAGAGCCTTGTCCATTGATCGGCAGATGCACCACTTTCAGTTGAGGTTGGCTTGAGGTCCTCAGGGTTTTGGTAGGATCCCTATACACATAATGACATATTAACGTTTCGTTTCAGCACCAACCCTCCAAATGTATTCCGAATCCGCGCTGGAGCCACTTATCAAAGTACTGGAGGCGTCGTCGTCCCAGTGGAAAGAATCATCAACCACGCTACGTTTGGAATACATCCCAACATGGATGCTGATATCAGCGTCGTCAAACTCTCTCGACCTCTCACTTTCAGCAACGTCATTCGGCAAGTTCCTATTTTGCCTGCTGGTTTTCAAATTCCTGACAATCAGCCCGTCGTACATGCTGGTTGGGGTGACACTGAGGTGAGTATCTCCTGAAATAAATATTTGTTAGCAATAATAAGTTATCATCTTAGCACGTTAACGTCCACTATTAGGCACGGGGCTCCTTGCACATACTAGGGTGAAAGAGATTCAATACAGAATAGACGATGTAGAAACCCAAGTTAGTTTTTTTAATGTCTCACCTCTAGCTTAAGTTTTAATTGTTAGACATACAGTAACAGCCGGAATAAACTGCTTGACGTGTCTTCCGAAATAAAGTGCTGGACGTCAGATGGATGGTATCAAAGTCCCTCTTCTCTCTGAACGCTTCAATTCCAAGATAGCTTTCCATCTCCTCGTGTCGCTGCGTTTACCTAAAGACTTATTTTTATAGTCTTTAGTAGCTTTAATCGAAGCCTTATATAGACTGAGATCGGAAAATGCTGAGTCCTATTACCGCACGCTTTTATTTATAAAGAACGTCAAATTGTTTTCGTACAGTAACCATGGCCCTTCCATTTCAGCAAGGCGGTTTCTCATCTGATGTCCTTCGTCACGTGACCATCTACACAGTAAACCGGGAGCTATGTGCTTACCGTTACTTACATAATGAACCTTCAGGAAACGTCACTGAGAACATGATCTGCGCTGGAATCCTAGACGTCGGCGGCAAAGACGCGTGCCAGGTCTTTATAAATTTCTTCCTTTCATTTAGCCAACCAAATCGTCTGTGTTTAACATCTGACTGCTGGGGCTTATTCTTACAAAACCAATATACTCGACGAGACTTAATAGTCTCGTATATAAAGAGTACTCAGTATGGGTTATCAAAGAGATGTTAAACACAGACGGTTTGGTAACACCGTACAGAACGATAGTTGTAGAGCAGATAGTTAAAGTAGTATGATGAGCACGTCAAAGAAAAAGAGCACCGAAATGTATAAAAGTATAATAAGAGGTAAATTACAAGTAATTAAATTAGGTGGCAAATATTCTTTTTTGTAGTGATTGTCAGGACAGTTATTAATGTACTAATTTGTATAAAGTATTGGATAAGTATGTAAGTAAGTGTGCGCGTGCGCCTAAATATAGGCCGATGTGTAATGTACAGTGGCTTGCCCTGTGGGCTTGCTCGTATAGCACCATTCCAATTTACAGCGGAACATGAAGCATTTGATAACTGGTCTTCCGAAACACCGAAGCACACGATATGAAATGACATAGAAACCACTATTGATCCGAGAACTGATCTCTTTGAACGCTGTAATTTTCTGAGCGCCAAATATTGAAGCACCACGATAATCTCCAGCTTACAGTTACCATTTGCCATAAAATTAGATGAATGTTTTATCGGTGATTTCTTTTGGAGTTATGCATATAAACTTTTTGGTAATTATCATCATCATCTCAGCCATATGACGTCCTCCGCTAAACATAGGACATATTATTACTTGAAACATATAAGCTCCGATCAACCAATATTCTAAAATTGCTTTCACGATGTGTATGTTTGATTTCTGAACTTCACAGGGTGACTCTGGTGGTCCGCTGTACTACCAGAACATCCTCTCTGGAATCGTCTCCTGGGGCCATGGTTGCGCCAATGATACATTGCCCGGAGTCAGCACCGCTGTCAGTTCCTACACAGACTGGATCGTCTCTGTTGTTGTCTAATACTTGACTAAACTTGTTTGTCTGTTTTATGATTAAAAAGCTATCTGTAACCTAATATGTACTCTTTTTATCCACGATTCTTTCAAAATATCGTTATTAGGTGTAATTAGGTGTAAGGATAAATTTAATGTGTTATGTATTTAATTTATAAGACCTGTGGATTTTGTAATAAAATAAAATAAAAAAAAATAAAAATAAGAAAAAAAAAAAAAAAAAATAGTTACAACTATCACTATAAAATATTTGTAGGAACAAATTGCAATGGGAATTTAAAATCGTCCTTTGAAAACGATAATAAAGGTGCACCTATTTGAAAAGGTGTAGCAAGAGCAAATGATGTAATACTATAAGCAAGTTCTGATTTCTTGTCTTGAATTCATCACAAGTCGGCAAGGATAATTATGTTCTAAATTATGGTTATAAATATGTACATTTCCTATGTATAAAATATATTAGGTCGGGGAAAAAGTCTTTTCGCATAACGTAGGTATAAACTTATTATAAATTTTTTTTGACTGTACTATTTGTGTCTGGCTGGTTTTGGTAACATTAAAAAGGTTCCATTATAAAGAAAAGAAAAAAATAAAAAAAAGTTGTTTCCCGCTATTTTTCATTTGTTTTTCTCTCCGTTAAAATGAGTGAATCTAATGAAGAAATTCGATACATTTTAAAATTTTATTATAAAAAAGGCAAAAATGCAACTCAAGCAGTGAAAAAAATTTGTGATGTTTATGGTCCTGATGCAGTGTCAGTAAGAGTAGCACAAATTTTGTTCAAACGTTTTCAGTCCGGAAATTTTGATGTTAAAGATGCACCTCGCTCCGGTCGCCCTGTTACGAATAAAATGGACGCCATTTTTGAAAGAGTGGAGCAAGATCGGCATATTAGTAGTTACGATGTAGCTGAAGAACTGGGAATAGACCACAAAACAGTTTTGACCCATTTGAAGAAAGCTGGTTATACAAAAAAGCTCGATATTTGGGTGCCACACGAGCTCACTCAAAGAAACTTAATGAACCGTGTACTCATTTGCGATTCATTATTGAGACGTAATGAAACCGAGCCGTTTTTGAAGAGATTGATAACTGGCGATGAAAAGTGGATCACGTACGACAAGAACGTGCGAAAAAGGTCGTGGTCGAAAGTTGGCCAGGCTTCACAGACTGTGGCCAAACCTTTTTTTTTTTTTGATTTACGTCGGTAACAAAATGCGTTTACGCACTCTCTCCCGGCCAAAGGGGGACCGAGAGAGGTGTGTGGGACTCACCACCGGTAGACACGACCGCCAGCAGTAATACCCACTAAAAATCTTCCGACGACGCCCGCCGCTTGTTGAGAAAGAGGCGGGGTGCCAGTACCTGGGTTGCAGCTCTGACACCCCGCCCGCGGCCAACGTCCCCCGGACCAAGACCGGGAGGACCTCCTCAGAGAGACGCAGTGGACGCGACCCTCCTACCTCCTTGTGCGACCATAGCGTGTGTGGCCGACTTCTCGGAGGGTCTATGGTTAGACAGCAGGGGCCCCCTGCCCACACTGCCTAAGACCCTCCTGGCGCTGCTTGACGGGCCCTCCTGGCCCGCCCGCTGCGCCCTCCACAGGTCCCTCTTAGTTTCCCCCCCGGTAGTCAGTACTAAGGGCACCCAGAGTCGCCAATCTCTAGGTGTTACCTTTTCCCTAGCGCCTCCTGCGCCCTACCGAGAGGTACTCAGCCCCCCTACCACGACAAGGTGGAGACCAGTCGGAGGGGAGACTGTGGCCAAACCTGGCCTAACACGAAATAAGGTGATGCTGTGTGTATGGTGGGATTGGAAGGGCATTGTTTATTATGAGCTTTTACCGCCCGGCAAAACCATCGATTCTGATCTTTACTGCCAGCAACTGATGAGATTAAAGGAAGCAGTCGAGAGAAAACGGCCGGAATTGATCAACAGGAAGGGTGTGGTCTTTCATCACGATAACGCTAGACCACACACATCTTTAGCCACTCAGCAAAAATTAAGAGAGTTCGACTGGGAGGTCCTAGTGCATCCACCATATAGCCCTGACCTAGCGCCTTCAGATTTTCACCTGTTTCGGTCTCTGCAGAATTCTTTAGGTTCTGTAAGGTTGACCTTAAGAGAGGACTGCCAAAACTATTTGTTCCGTTTTTTTGATCAGAAGTCCCAAAGTTTCTACAGTAACGGGATAATGTCTCTGCCCACAAAATGGCAGAAAGTTATTCAACAAAACGGTACATATATATTGTAAATAAATGTAAATAAACTTTGAAAAAAATGTCTTGACTTTTCATACAAAAATACGAAAAGACTTTTTCCCCAACCTATTATTTCTCTTAAAGTTTCTGTAACGCCCAAAGCTGCATTTCTAAGAAATACTCTCTATAAAAGTCGCGACTAATCGACATTGTTCTATAATTTCCACAAAAAATTGACAATCACAATGAGAATGCTAGCAAAACCGAGTCGTAATCCCACATATGGGATATTTATCTACGGATCACAAACATGGCAGTAATCCTTGACCTTTATGAGACCTAAACCTTACGAACGCAGTTTTTGCCTTTAAACCAATCATCATGATCAGAATCTTATGCCGCAGCTGTGCTTGGGCATCCTCACACAAGCCCTACAGCTTTTAATCAGAGAATAATATTCTAAAAAATTGTTCAGGTCATACAGGCAGATGTCTAGTAAGAACTTGTCAACTATCACAATGCAAATAACAAAAAAATTGTTTAGCTTACAGAAACAGAAGAAAGTATATCATTTATTGTATGAAATAATAAAAGTATAAACTTATAGAAGACTAACACTAAATTCGTCTCATATATCAGTTTGGAATATACTACTAGATAGAACTAAATTCAGACGTTCCGAAAGCGTCATTGTAGGTCGCAATGAGTAATTTAGCTGCATATTTACATCAAAAACATACCAGTGTCAGAACGAAATGCACATCTCTAATTTTATATTCATCCCTGACATATTATATAGCTCGTAAATAACTGGAGATCACTGAATCTATATTGATAATGTTGTCGGCATGAAAATGTATTCTAAATGTTGAATCTGAATTTATTCTAAACCAGATTGTAATGCATTTCAATTCAATTCATTGCGTTACATGTATTAATTACAGAATTTTATATTAGATCCTAACAGAATTTTTTCAGAGAAAACCTTCCAAGCGACTTTTTTTTTTAAATTAAAAACTCTTTATTACTTTAAGGTACAATGGCGAACTCAACAATAAAGCCCCCAAACCTAGGCCTACATCATTAACATTTATCTAAATTGCTTGGCGGGAAACAGAACCGCTGAAGTTTACAAGTGAATCGGAATTAATACGGAGGTTTTATATTTTTTTCTTTTAAAAATGTCGAACAACAACGTTGTCATTGGACGGGTGACCGCTTGTGTAATTTAATATCAAGCACTTCCGTGCTTTGAATGCACATTCAGATGTTGGTCAGGGTATTTCATGTGGTAGTTTAAGCCATGTTCGAGGTGCCATTGGGGAACACTCTAAAAGCAATACGCCACATAACTGCTTTCGCCAATTTGCACTGCGTATGCGTGGTAAACCTGCATGCCTTTCACCTTGATTCGTTAGTTGTCATGGGCTGAAATGATAATAATGAGTAATTCATATCAAAGCTGGTATAACAAGGCAGCTCTGTGATTAAATTATGCCCTATGCAATGCGCAGGCGCAATTCGTCTTTACTCTCAAAGCGTGGCGAAAGAACAGGCGCCGGGTATGAACAATATGGCATAGAGGTCAATAAACTTGCAGTTCACTCCTGAGTTCGTGGGTTTGAATCCCACATAAGATAAATAATCGTGTGCTTCGATACGAAAACTTATCACAAGTAGTATACACCATTTATGAGCGTGGCAAACCTAAAGTCGAGAATGCTTAAGATCTTATTTTTAACTGACTTCATAATGTATCTTAACTCACTGTAAAAATTGTAAGTTTGTATGTAAAATAAGTTTCGTTTTGTACCAAAAATATGTAGAAACACTTAAATATAAATATCAAATAAGCCGCAAAATCGGTCATAGTTATGAAAAGAGATCAGTCAGTCACGACGTCACTCCTCTGTACACATGAGGAAAGATACTAGACGTCTTTATAATTAAAATAAATTACTATATAATAAAATAGTAGCGTGCCCCTCTCATCTTACGATCAAGTCGACGAAGACTAATCCTACCGGATGATGGGCAGTAGCGTCATCCAGAGTATTGGCTTGAACTGCGATCACTAACCCGCCTGCCCGGGGTGGTGATTATGGGCAGATATCCCTTATAGAATTAAATCTATAGGGATCTTACCAAGACCTAAGGAGCCCAAGCTAACCTCACCTGCTAGTGGTGCAACTGGCGATCATCGGACGAAGCTGTGGCGAACATAACAGTGCCCGGCAAGCGGCAATATAGGCTCGCCATCTATAACGTGGGACCAACTATATAATTGGCGAAGAGTGGGCGAAAAATATGCCTCTGCTTACCCCTTTGGGGAAACAGGCGTTAATGTATGTATGTATGTATAAAATAGATACTCAAAGTAGATGCAATGATCCAAAAAATTGTAGAATGGGATGGGGCTAGCGAAATAAAGTTTATTTGAAATAATATTTGCTTTAATTAGAAGTGCTGGCACGGTCGACATTATATTAAATGATCAGTTTAAAAAAACATTACAAGCGCTATGTTTTTTAATATCATTCAAATATTACCAATTTTAAAAAATACATGGAAGAAATTAAATTATATTACTATTTTAGGAAGTGTGTCCCAACCAACAAGGCAATAATTAGTTCATAATTAATGCTATAAATTTCAAGTCTATGTAGTAAATATAATTACAAAAATAATACCTTAAGAACTATAACCTAATAAAAATAAAATACTTCATATCAATAATACAACACAAAAAGTATGCAAAACTCTGATTTGTTGTATAATGTTATGAATTATGAAAGATAGACTTAAGTTTTAGTTCGATATCTTAAATGAGAGGTGCGTTACTTCTGATAAAATGTCGACCGTATATTATAAAAAATACTTGATCATGAACTTACTTTTCACGACAAGGTATGTAAACAAAATAATCTTCGCAGAAAAACTAAATTGAATCTGTTATCTTAGGAAGATAATTATAATTAACTTAAAAGTGTAAATACAGTATTAGATAACACTACGCCAAAAGTTAAATTATACACATATTCAAAATTCCTGCACGTTTTATCACAACAAGTATTATGGCCATCAACAAAATCTTCAGGCCCATTGTAAAAATAAGAAGTTATTGAATCGTAAACTCTTGTGTCTTTTTTCTTTTCAAAAAGAACACATAGCCATCGATCAAAATTTCGACAACTTTTTAATACCCTGATTCCTGACGATTTTTCATTTACAATTACTTTATATCACCATTGCTCGGATAAAAATTTTGTTGTATTTCACTATACGATTGTACGGATGGTGATGCCACGTAGGGAGATCTATAAGGCATCAAATCTGTGTTTTTGAAAAAATTATGCAACAGGACTTGTTGGTCAGTGAGCAATGTATTCAAGTGTCTCAGCTCTTGGTCTATTTTCTTTAAGTTGAACGTAGTTTGATCTATCTTTTCCTGCATACCTCTTATCTCGATGTTGAAATGTTGATCATTGGGTTGCGTTTCCTTATTGAACTTCGATGAATATTTGTTCTTATATAACATTTCTTTAACAGATCTACTAGACTTAACTTTATTTATTTGCGCCAATTCGTAAGCAGCCATCATAATATCCGTTGGCAATCTGTTTTCACGGGGATTTAGAGGCTTTACACTTAGTATAACTTTACCAGCTTCGGGCGATACTAAAGCAGTTCTATAAACATATTTGTGCAAACATTTTGGCAACCAAGCACTAAACATACCCATTTCCACAAACAATATTAATTTAGTTTGTCTTACAAGCTTAGACAACCCTGCAGTTTTCCGTAAACCTTGAATGTCGTGGACTGCGATACCCACAAGCAAATTCATCAAGATTATAGTCACAAACATAAGAAACAAGATAAATATTATCTGAGAAGACAACTCGAACACCAACGGAGGATCTTCTGCCATGGGATCGTTTATGAGAATATTTAAGTTTAACTCGCCCACCATCATTGACAATGTGCTTATAAAACCCATCAATGGATTTGAAAACATTTCCTCATTCGGAAAAACCACGCAAAAGCAAATTGTGAAACCTAACAGGAGACAAACGTAGGCTAATAACAATTTAAGGAATTCTGTTAATACTTTTTGATACATAGCCACATAGTCTCCAAACATAGGCAGTTGACCCATCATTAACATTAAATTTGTCCATGCACCAAGTACTGCATAACCACCGATATGATTCTGCCAGCTATAATCTTCTTCAATGTTGTAAAGAGAAAACACCGAAAGAAGCACAAACCATTCCATTAAATTCTCAAAGGTTGTAAAATATTGATATATACTTGAATAACCAGTTATGCCTGTTAACTTACGAATAATTTCAAATGCCGTTATACCAATCAAAACCCAGCGCTCAAATTCAATTGGATTTTGCTTTAATATTACTCCTAAAAGTGATTGTTTCTGACAAAGCTCATTGGGTACGCCGTATTTTTTTGAATATTTTCCAGTGCAGGTCTTTACAACAGCAGTAAGCACATAAATAGATAAAAACGACACGAAGAGAAAGCAAAAAACTAACCTTGCCAAATAAAACTTCCTTATCTTTCTCCATTTCATAAACAAAAATGCTGAACATAACGGATGTAAGAGTATGTCTTTTTGGCCTTCATCAATCAAACTATTTAGGTACGTTATCTCGCGAGGATAAGAAAACTTTAATAGTTTTCCAAAATCGAACTCTATTTGTACTTCTTCATTGGCTTCATTTGAGCGACTGAGTGATATACCACTATCTAAGTTATGCCTGAGTATTGCTAATGATTTTGGCGTTTTCCGAGCTATTACGCTTAAAGCGGTGTGTCCTTTTTTCGACTTTGAAGTTACATCTGCTCCTAAGAAGATTAAGGTCTCGATGCACTGAGTCAATCCATCCATTGCAGCAATATGTAAGGGAGAATATCCATATGCATCTTTTTTGTTGACTTGTGCTCCCCAACTTACAAGCATATCAATTATATCACAAGCACGTTCTGATCGATTGACAGCAGCGTGTAAGGGAGTTCGTTTGTCCAAATCTTCGATATTTGCATCTGCATTGCCATCTCTCAAAATAACTTCTACACATTCTATACTAGAACATCGAGCTGCTAAGTGTAAGGCTGTAAATCCTCTATGATTCTTGGTATTTGCCTTCGCACCTTCAGATATTAAGAGCTCGACGCATTCTGCGTAACCCCTAGCTGCAGCTAGGTGCATTGCAGTACTTTCTTTGTCTCTTTGCTTTGTAACACCGTTTACACTTATCTTAGTTTCCTTTAAAAGATAAGATAAACAACGTTGAGCACCTAAGTCTGCTGCAAGATGCAAGGCATTCAAGCCTCCAGAAGTAACGTAGCCAGGGTCCACGCCTCTTTCAATAAACAACTCCATGCATTCAACAGCATCCGCTCTTACCGCGCAATGAACAAGGTTGTCTTCACAACCAGCCCTTTGGACCACAGCATGTAAAGATGCATCATTCGCAATCAATATTTCAGCAACTTCCAACGAGTTTCCAAAAGCTGCACAGTGAAGAGGAGTAAAATATTTAGGAGCGTAATCCACATCAGCACCACGAGAAATAAGGAAAGCAGCAGCTCTTCCAGCCCCACTAAATGCAGCTAAATGTAGCGCCGTTAATCCTGATGGTTCAGAATAATGCATATCGGCATTAGCTTCTAGTATAATTGGCAATAACTCATCACGAGCCAAAAACACACACCAGAGTAACGTTAGATTTACAACCACTTCAGGAGCGGAGCCGATGTGTTCCGCTATGTTATCAGCAGTGATCAGTCCACATTCTAAATCATCAAAAAACCTTCCAGCGCCTAGACTAAGAGCTCTTTCACAGATACCTTTTCTGACGGCTTCCTCAGTAACTCTGGCCTCAGGGTCCGGTGCCGTTACGTCGTAACTGTGGTATAAATTTGGTGCATCTTCAGCAGGTGGAGATGGGCCAACAAACAAATACTCCTTAGCTTTTCCAGGGTCTCGAGCAGATTCAATAAGGTCGATATTGCGTGCGATTTTGCTCGTATACGTTGCGTTGAGAGGGAACTCTTCCGGTTCTCTGTTTTTGCTGCTGAAGCTTCTTCCAAACCGTGGTCTCGTGGGTGTTTGCGAAGGCGTCTGAAGGGGCGTTGGCCACCCCATTTCCCGGTAACCGAAGTTGTCCATTGTTCGAGCGTTACTGAAGAGACAGCGGTTGTCTCCTCGTTATCTTATCTAGTTTGTTTTTCGTCAAATAAGATTTTGTTTGACATCATAATTTACGGTGGTATTTTCACGCGACATTCATATGTTGGGACTTAATAGAGTCACAAAAGAATCGCATGTTTCGCAGAAATTAAACGACACTACATAGTAGATATTTGTATAGGAATCAAGAAACGTTTTACTTGTGTATGGAATAATCATTGTATATTTTGTGCATGTTTTGTTCTGTCTCTGGCGAACATAACAGTTTACGATACACGGCAATAGCCTCGCCACCTATTACGTGGGACCAACTATATGATTGGCAAAGTGTGGGCGTGTAATATGCCTCTGCCTGCCCCTTTGGGGAAATAGGCATGAATGTATGTTTTGTATGTGTGCACTCCGCCAATAATTTGTCAGCATATTTTTTTGTATTTTTTTAAGTGCCGATGTTTTCTTTATAACAATGTTGGAAAAATAGAATATGTGCCCCCTGCATCCACTGGCTCCACACCGGTTATGAGATAGATAAATATACTCTTTATTGACCAATAAACTTAAAAACTATAGATTACAATAATGATAAAAACTATTTTTTCAAGCCAATCTATTATTATTTCAAAATGTATTTTAGTCTCTAAAGATTTAAGTGTGAGATAGTTTATTTTGACCATCTATATTGCGCGAAGTTAGGACTATTATTACTTAAAGTACATAGCATGACTTATAAGTTATCATTATGACAGATCCTAAAGTAAAACTGTTTACAAACAATTTCACTGTAGGATTCATAGTTGGTTATTATTTTTTACATTTTGATAATATCATTATTAATTTGATAACTGCCTGTTTCTACTTCCCCAAAAAGTTTTTTTTTTATGTGTATTAATTATGTATTAACAAAAAATAATTTTGTATCGCACCTTAAGAATTAAAAAGACCTATTTTCGAAAAGACTAGTTCTGGTATGACGACCTGCTGTTAGAATTTTTACGAGCCGCCTAATTAGGCCTCTAACATTTTAACCAAATAGTTAAGCCTATTTTACAAGACCAGACATTTCGTGATAACCGGGACCAACGGCTTAACGTGCCTTCCGAAGCACGGAAGCGCTCGATATCAAATGCCACACCTCTGCAAACTCTTTATTTCGGTGATCGTTTCCGACCACCGAGAACCGCAGAGCTACGAGTGCTTCAATTTCGGATCAGTTCTTTATAATTCTGAAAGTGCGGTATGTTGATCCGTCATTTAGTATTCATAAACACTAGTTCTTAACTATCTTGGAACTAAATAATTGGTGTGATTGTTAGAGAATTATTTATTTACTTGTCCACGAGAGTGAAGGTCGTTTGAACTATAAGTAGATATTACAATAGCCTACATAGAAGTCCCACATCCAACTGTCTTGTCTCGGTGACGGGACATCAACCTCATTAGAAAGGATCGCGCTCAATTCTGCTAAATGAAATAACTACAATACTCTCGGTAATCGAGGCGTTATTACATTTTTATCGTACGCTTTGAACGTTTAGACATACATACATATGTATTTTTAATTTGACTTGTCTGAATGATCACATCCCGATTTACGATAAGCAATCGATGCAATCCAGAAAAAAATGAGCTTTCAATGGAACTCACTCTGTAACAAATGCATCCAAGTCATGGCGGCTTGTATAATTGCCATTTCACCGATAGTAGACCCGGGATCATAGGTGGTATTTAATATAGTTCTATAATAAATACCACCAATTTAAAGACCGTAGTAGCTGGCTTGATAGAGAGCCGCTTACCTCTGCCAGTCAGGTTTTGCGTGGTGGAGAATGATCTATATATCTCCCCACTTCGTTTACAGTTGAAGTTTGTTGTTTTTCATTTAAGATACGTTAGTGGGCTAAGATTATAATGATGAGACAGTATGCACAAACCATTCAGTAAAATTCACCTTCAACTACGCCTCTCATCGCAATCAGACTTCTTTCTATCTTACCGCCACAGATTTAGAGTTTAAACCTTCCAAACGCTGTCTTCAACTGCTAACACATTACTATTGCCGACATGAGTAGAATTAGGACCATGTTTGCGCCCGCGCACAAACATGTCAACATTTACACTGGCGCTTGGGCAATGGCTGTCACGTTTACTCTGCCCACCAGAGACTAAAGAGCAGTAACAGCCCTTTTGTGATTTTTCGTTTTATTAGTGATTCTGAAAGCGGGTTTCTTAAGCTTTCTATTGAATTAACTTACTTATTTCTAAGACTATTAGAATGGTTTTTATTTAACAGTTTTCACTTACTGCAAACGAAAAAAATTAACAATTTGGCGTGATTTCCCAACTAAAATACAGTATAAATTATACTGCAGATTAAATTTTAAGGTTTCATAACTAAAATGCAGTAAGCAATATAATTTTACAGTTCTTTAGATAGTTTTATATTTCTGACAAAAAAATTTAAAAAAAAATTAATACGCAGTAAAATTTACCGCCATACAAGCTATTTTTACTGCAAATTAAGAAAATACAATTTATTGTCACGAACTTCCAACTAAAATGCAGTAAAATCAAAGCTTGTCGCATTTTAGTTGTGAATACTTAACATTCTTTTATCATTATAAACTGACTAACACGCAGTAAAATACAGCATTACTGCAGATTAGTTTGGATAGCATAATGACACAGATATGATTATTCCTAGCTAAAGTGCAGTTAATGTTTTAAATACTGAACTAAAATGTGAACTAGCTATTTTTCTTACTGCACTAGTAAATTGAACACTTTTTTCTTAAAAAACTAACTAAAATGCAGTATTTTTTTGACCTTACTGCATGTTAGTTGGGTTTCTTGACAAAATAACTGATCCAAACGCAGTAATAGGGCTTTTTGCTGCATTTTACTAAGTTTAAAATGGTATTTTTTACAAAAAAAGCTATGCAGTAATAGGCACCAAAAAGAATAAATGGCCATAATAAATTCAGTTATTAAGATATATTTTTTTTTATTGCTTTAAAGTGTGAACCTATGCCTTTACAACCTTTCTGCATTCAAATTTTTTTGCTTATACATTCTGTTGATTTTTTAAATCAATTCTTAACTTTAAATGCGTTTTACTCGAAATCGTGATTTTGCTGTTACTGCACTTTAGTGTATGGTGGGCAGTACTGTACTGTGTTTTTGTTTTGTAGTCTTTTATTTCATTTTACTATCTATGTAATATAAAGCTAGCTATTGTAGCTCCGCGGTACTAGTAAGTCGGATACCACCACCGTAGAGACCTTGGAAGTGGGACCGTTTGTATGTCACTTAATCTAGCGAGATGTTGGTCTCTGTTATCACTATGGTATATACTGTGGTACCTAGTCGATAAGCCACGTAGAGGCCATAATAAGCGGCTTGAAACCTCTAACAACAGGAAGCCACACACTTGCCTTCGACAAATCGGGGTCCATAACTATCACCTAAATCACTCTTACCTTGGTTTGTGAGAGAAGGCAGCTTAACGTGCCGTTGGAAGGCCGAAAGCGCTTGATATTGAACAGTCATCCATCCACGGGTTACCTCTGGTAACACTGCTTTTCTTAAGTGATTGTCTCTTCTTGATCAATACTTAGCTAAAATCGGAATAAATTCCATTTTCTTCGATGTTAGCTAAGTATTGGCTGCCTGATTCCCTAAATTAATCTAGTATAAAACAATAAAAGATAACGTTTTTAACACTTTCTAATAAATTTTAAGAATCTGTTATAAACTCAGAAAAAACGGCTAATATGTTTCTTCCAAAAAGCTATAAGGAGACATTTGCAAAAAATCAGACCCTGCTTTCAGAAGGGTTTCGGAAATCTCATCGTTAGATTTACCAAGCATCATTAGTTCAGTCAATGTCAACAATTCTTCTTTAGCTGAGAGAGTCCACGATTCCCACATAACTTTAACAATATGATCAAAGAAACGGCTAACAACCAGTTCTATGTTGTCTGTTTTTTTTGCACGCCATTGTCGGAATGCTTTTATGGTAGCATCAAAAGTAAGCAGAGTTAGTTCATCAGAAGACCTACTAAAGGCGTGGTCTAACATATCTAGCAGTATGTATGTAGCCGTTGTTCGTCTCTGTAAATCTTCACTGATTGCAATTAATGTATTCCGTCTTCCAGCAATAACAGATTGAATTACACTCAAAAAAATCCTTGTAGTTTCCACGTTTCGAGTATAAGATTGAAGTTTATAAACAATCATATCTGCAACACGCTTCTTAAATAATGCCAAAAAAACATGTGAACTTTTCTTTATGTTTTGCTTAACCTGTTTGAGTAAAGTAGTAAATTTAACATTATTTAATATTACAATTTCATTTAATAGACTTAAGAAATATTCACAAAAACCAGGATAAGGCTTGCAAATCTTAAGCGACTCACACAAATGTTTCATTTGGTTCTTTCTATAATGTGTGTGATCTCTATAAATTTGATAATTAACAAGTCGTTTGTCTTCCTCTATTGCGTTACTTGTTTCAACTATCGTATTAAGTAACTCCCTCTCTTCGCTGTGCAACAACACGCATGACACACTAACTATGTCTAAAAAGAGATGTTCTACCCCAATAACTGTTAAACGATCTTCATGCAAAGCTTGCTTGAAATATGTGTTCACTTTATCTTTATATATATCTATTGAAACATTTAGATTCTCGTCAAAATCATTTCCTGGAGCTAATTTTTCCTTCATATACTTTCCTGTACGTTTTATTTCAGAAACCCCTGATTCCACCATTTCATCAAGATAGGAAATGACGCTAGGTGAGTTGAAGTCAAATTTACGTCCTTTGAATATTATTTCATCGATATCAACTTCATTATCTATTTTGTTACTTGTTTCTAGGAGACTGTCTTTTGAGTTATCAAATAGCCCCTTTCCGATTTGCATAGATCCTTTAACATCAATATCGTAATTTTGTGTAGAATACGCAACTGCAAACAATTTATTACTCATATGAATAACGAATGATTAAGATGATATTTTTTGACATCAAAAAATTTAATTACTTTATTAAATTGTTGATTCAGGCGTTACTTTGCGGAAATCCATCCAAATGACTTTAACCAAAACAATTTTTCATTCTTTGGCTGGCTAGCAATTACTTAAACTTTTATAATTAAGATATAGTCATCATTTGTGCACCTAGGTAATGAGAAGTTATAACCCCTGAACGTAATTGACAGGCGGATTGGATTTATAGGAGCTTACCATCAGAGGAACTACTTATTACATCTGCCAAGTTTTAAAACCATAGTAATATTATTTTTATATATTTATTAACACCTATGAATGTCGTTATTGAGAAGTCAGTGCTTTTTAATGTTAGTATCTTGACAGCTGGTTTCACCATATAATGATGTTTCCTTATGGGTTGCGGAGGTCAGACGACAATCGCTCCATATAGTCAAAGTCAAAAGTCAAAAATACTTTATTTCATAAACTATTACATAGTACTTGAAAACGTCAAAATTATAAAAAAATAACAAAAACAAATAAAATATAACTATACTAAAATCACGAAGCTTAGATTCACTTGCAACCAAACAATTTAAAAAAACAAAAAATATTTAAGTGTAAGCGAATCTAAGTGCCAGTTCCGAGCCACCGCTCTGTAAGAAGAACTGGCAAGAAACTCACAGGCTATGCTCTTTTAAATTATCGATTGGTTAGTTACAATCTTCATTTGTCTGTGACGCTATACAATGCAACATAATATAACAATATTCATGCTTTAAGTCATTCATATTAGAATAGCCTGTATGAAACGGCGGTTTATAATAACTGAATTCAGCCAAAATCTGGTTTTATTAAGTGGATTGCAACTAGGATAATGCCAGGGTATGATGCGTAATAATATTATAAAAGATAGAGGCTCATTACAAAACAAGATCTAAAGTTGAACCAAGTTTAAAACTAGTGCTGTCACTGTCTTTATTTTATCAAATAAAAGTGACAGTTTAAACCTGATAAACTAGATCTAGATTTAGATCTTGTTTTATAATCAGCCCCATAATGTTTTACTCACATAAATAAAACAGAAACACGGTACATATAAGTACCATATTGTTCGTTGCTTATATATTAGCCATATAAATAAACGGTCATTAAAACCAGTTAAGAAATATTCAAATCAACAAATTTTATGTGTTTTATATGAATCATTTCGAATTACAATGATTAAAATTATATCGATAAAAAAAATTAAATGGGCGACGGCTAATTGAAATAACGTAAAATATATAAAAACATATAATCGTTGCATGATCGTTGATTCCGATGTACCGAAGATCTGATCAAAGCGATGGGAAGCCGGTGGTTGCAAGCGGAACAAGATCAGTCAATGTGGAAATTTATAAGAGAGGCCAATGTTCTGCAGTGGACTCAAATGGCTGAAATGATCATGATGATTTTCGTCAGAGGGCCTATCCACGCTGCGTTTTCTAGCACGTGGTCGGCTTTTCGGCTTCTCAGACCCCTCTCCACCTAAAGAGAGACTACCACCAGGGCACCAGGGCTATTACAATCGCCAATCAAAGTCATCCGCTGGAAAATTGCTGGCAAAAGATTCCGCTCGTATCTTGAATAGGTTCTCACTATTCTTTCTAGTAAAAATATAGTCTGCAGACATTTCAAGTCACCTTGGAAAAGGCGTCACAAAATCAAATGAAAATACTTATCTGAATAAAAGAGCAGAAAACAGCAGCACCTTCCTTCACAGCCTGCTTCTCCGCTGGAGGCATAGCAGCTAGCGAAAGACGTATAGCCTAATTGTTTGGCGATTTTTTGCAAACTTTTGACGCCCTATCGGGACCTACCAGGATGTAAAGAAACTGTCAATTCATTTAAATTCATAATATCTCTCAAGAATAATGTATGTTAAACTTTCTCATTGGTCTTTTTCTTTTACATATAAATTAATTATGAAAAAATACCACCAGTAGCAATCAAACTACATAATAAATAAATATTTGTCGCATTTTCCCTAATTTAATATCCAGGTTGATTCCAGTGACCTGCGGTTAGATTTGTGACAAATCAATCTGTCTTGTTGGAACCAAAAATACAGGTAGTTGTAGAATTTGTACCATTATTTTCAATGTTGTTTTATTTACTTTCCTAACAGGTGCCAATGCGCAATCCATTCTTTAAATATACCGGTATACCTTATTAATCTGACTGAGAAGGATATGGGGAAATTATAAAAAAAATATATATCAGCAAATGATTTATTAACTTAAGCGTTAATCTCGAAGGCTTCATCCATAAAACTATACGGAGACATTTGCAAAAATTCAGAACCTTCTTTTAAAAGAACATCACACGCCTCATCCTTGGATTCACCTAGCACCATCACCTCAGTCAGTATCATTAATTCTTCTTTAGCTGTGATGTTCAAATATTCTCTCATTATTTTAACGACATAATCAATGAAAAGGCTAATAGCCTTCCCTACACCGTCTATCCTCTCTGCCCGCCATTGGCGTAATGCTTTTATGGTAGTATCAAAATGTTTCATAATCAATTCATTAGTAGACATACTAAATGCTCTGTCTATTATATCTAATAATATATTTGTAGCTGTTGTTCGTCTCTGTAAATCTTCAGTAGTAGCAGTTACTATATAACGTCTTCGGGCAATCATAGATCGAATAACATTCAAGAAAGTTCTTAGAGACTCTGCGTTTTCAGAATAAGCTTGAGTTTTTTGGTCAATCATATCTGTGACGCTGTCTTTGAGAAGTGATTTGAAAACATTTGACCTTATTATTAGTTTTTCCTTAACTTGCGTCGTCAAGTTAATTAATTTTTCATCATTTAAGAGTAGAATGTCATTTATGAGATCAGCAAAATATTCAGAGAAGCCAGGGTAGGGTCTACAAATTCTTAGGGTCTCGCACAAATATTTCATTTGATCTTTTCTATAATTTGTGTGATCTTTGTACATTTTATAAGTAATAAGTTCTTTATCTGTTTTTGTGGCGCTACTTGCATCAATGATCATATTAAGTAACTCCTTCTCTTCGCTGTACAACAATACACTTGAGACAGTAACAATATCTAAAAATCTTTTTTCTACTCCTATGACAGTTAAACTTTCATCTCGCATAGCTTGCTTTATATATGTGTTGATGTTCTTATTATACGTATCTATTGTATTATTAAGAATCTCAATGAAATCAATCTTTGGTTCTAATTCTTCTTTTAAAAACTTACCTGAATATTTAATTTTTTCAACACCGAATTTTACCATTTCATCAAAATAGGATTTGACACCTGCTGAATTTAAATTAAATTTACGTCCATTAAATATTAATTCATTTATATCAACTTCATTATTTTCATTTATATTGTTTGTTTCTAGAAAGCTTCTTTTAAGTTTTTCCATTAAATCGTGTCCGACTTTCATAGAACCTTCAATTTCTACATCGTAGTTTTGTGTTGAATGCGCAACTGTAAGTAGAATTTTATGTTTATTATGTAATATATAAACAGGTATGAATTTTTATGTACCGGATTAACCGGAACCAACGCGTGCCTTTCGAAGTACGGAAGCACTCGATATTAGACAAACGGTCACCTATTTAATTATTGAACTCTGCTTGAAATGAAATAAATTAGCATTTTATACCGTGCAATAATTTCCATAGTACCAAATCCATCGAGAGATAATAATTATCTCTATTATATATTATTATTACAACGATGTGAAATAAAATTGCAATGACTGTTAATTTTAAAAATTTTACTAAGTATAATGTTAACACTGTTACAAAATTTTATATGAACTTGAATGTTGATAATTTTTAACTTCTTTAAAGTTCTGTGTATTATTATTTTTATGTTTGACATTTTATTGCATAATTTGACACAGTGAACTTTGCGTGCTATTTTACCTGATTAAGCTGAAATCCTGATTCCTGGATCCTATTTTGATGGTGACTATGGAAATTATTGCACGGTATAAAATGCACGTTTAACTTTACTGCAATGAACGTTTCCAACAAACTAGTAAAGCGAAGCTGCGAGCGCTTCTAGGATTTAACAATAATTTATACTTACATAAATTAAACAAATACACTATACATAGAAACTTCATATTTTCTTTGCTAAATCGGTTTTTATCTTAGAACAATATCAATGCTACGGTAATTATGAACATCTAATTAAATATTTAATGGGAATAATTTTACGAGTTATCGCGTTCATTACAAACTTTACAGGTAATAATAATGCATTCGGGTCTATAAAAAATTCTTGGAAATAAATTATTTTTTACAATATTTTTCATTTATGTTTACCGTTCTTCGGTTTAAGTCAATATTTGCAATTCATGCACACAAATATTTTCGGGAATCGAACACACGACCTCAGGAGTTAACTAAAGGCATTCTGACTTCTACGTCATATCGGTCACTACAAGTCCAGGGAATAGGAAATAAGTAACAGCAACTAAGAGAAAATCATATCTAAATAACAGAATAGACAGGTACTCATTAAATTATCAACAAGTCGATTTGTCTGGTTTCATAGCTGATAACAGTCTTTAATTTGAAAGTCCGAAGGGGCAACGCAACCCGCCTGGACTATGGTGCATAGCGCAAATCAAATCATTCACAGTTATTCCAAACGTAACTAAGATAGTTAGTATTGGCCCTAAGGTGATTTCAGGGTTGTCAGAAAATATTTGTTGTGTAAAGGTTGTTTTGGCTCCATTAAATAAAGTATTACCTATTAACCACACATAGCTGAATGTAACAACTCTTTACAGCGAAACACCACATACTTAAAGGTAATAAAGAGTTTTCAACCACAATTGTAAGTACATTACTTACATACTTTAAACAGAAAGATAGTTCACTATAGAAAGACTGAAAAAAAATTCGGTCACAGCAACTGATTCTACTGGATGCAAGGGTGCGTCCACATCTGGCCAATGCGCAGCTCGCGAGCCGCTCACGAGCTGCGCGCGTGCATTTTAGGTTCATGCGCCACTCGTGCGCCGCCGCCGCCCGCGCAAAGTTCGCGCGCAAGTTACGCGCCGTATGCGAGCAGCGCACTAACGGCTCTCGAGGCACCACACCGCCCGGTGTTCATCGGGAACGTGTATCTTTGCCAGAGCTACGCATCATAATACCAAAAGTTCATAACAACTACAACTAAAATACCTACGTATGCCGATATCCGAAATACCAAAGCTTTGAATGCCGATTATAAAATGACTGAATGGACAAAATCCGAAAGTTAAAATATCGAATGTGTAAATACATGTGGGTAGGCAGGCGTTCTGATTTGACTTTAACGGCGGAGGGTATTCCCCCCATTACTTTATATAGACATAATATTAGAATAAGACAATATTTTATGATAAGAAAAAAACTTCCTATCCCAAAAAGAGAAGTGAAGTAAGTAAGTAATAAATATAGAGCTTCTAGATATGACTTTTTAAAAATTTTTGAAAATTATATTACTACTATTTTATAAATTGTTGGTAGCCCTAGGGTGTAGGACCGACAGCAAGGCGCGTGCGCATGTCGTAACGTAAGCAATCTCTCGATGGGCACGCCCTTCGCAACCGTCTACAGGCAGCACAGGTTCCTATTAAACTTGCAATTTGTTGCATGAGCTGTGTCGAAAGGCTATAGTGTAGCTTAATTATCACTTCTCTTAGCCTTTTTTGGACATAGCAACTGGTTACATTGACTCTTACCGCCACCCTATGTCATGTCATACATAGAGTGGTAATCGCCATACATCAAGGGTATAGGTATCCTACCAAGATCTTTGGAACCTAACAACAGCCGAACCAACCTCAATTGTAAGTGGTGCCTGCCGATCAACAGACGAAGCTGTGGCAATCAAAAAGGTTCCTGGTAAGCGGCAATAGGCTTGTCAACAATTTCGTGAGACTAGCAATATAATTGGCGAAATGTGGGCATATAATATGCCTCTGCCTACACCGGTATGTCAAGCCTGAGGGTGTCATCGAAGGCGACTTGGGTAATAGGATCTGACGTGATAATTATCTGTCGCGTCTTAGCCTTTTTCGGACATAGCAACTGGTTACTTTGGGTTAAAAGGCTGTGGAGTAAGCGAAATGGTAGGGCCATTTCCACTGAGTGTGTTAGTAAACGAATAAGTAAAACGTATTTTAGAAAATAGTTCTTTATTTTGTGAGTAAGAATTATATTTAAAAGTCATTATCATCATCCTCTCAGCCCATTAACGTCATAGAGAAGGGTTCTTATCACGAACCAAGGAAGGGGTTTACGTCAGTACGTCTTCACCATGCGGACATATTGGCTCAGGCAGTCCTGCTGTTAGAAACTTTCAAGGACGGCTTGAGCATGGGGTACTGTCAGATATAGTAATAACCGGGACTAACATCTTAAGTCCCTTCCGAAGCACGAAAGCGCTCGATTTTGAATGTCACCCACCCAAGCACCGACCTTAGTGAACACTCCGTTACATTGATAATCGCTTCCGATAACCCAATATGTAATACCGCTGAGGAACTCTTTCTTAAACGCTTTCTTTCTGGTAAACGCTTCCGACGACCGAATGCCGCGGAACTTCGACAACTTTTTCGGCCTCAACGCCCACCGATGCCAACTTGTTAGATTCTTGCTTAAGTTAGGTTTAGTTTCTTTTTTATGGTGCCCCTAGGGTGGGGCCCAGTGGGCGCGGCGCGTGGACGCCTCGGGGTGTGACCCCGCCCTGAGCGCGGAAAGAGGAAGCCAACCTCTCTAAAATAATGGCACGGGGACGCCGTGGCCGGGAGGGCCGGACGGCGGAAAGAGGAAGTCAACCTCTATAAAAAACGACGCCAAGTCCGCAGCGGCGTCGCTTTTAGTGATGCCGCAGCGGCCCCTGCCGCAGCTGGCCCGAGGTGTAGGGCTCAGTGGGCGCGGCGCGAGGTGGCCGCCGCCCTCTCACGAGGTGTGGTGGCTGGGAGCTGCGGGCGAATAACGGGGAAGTTTTCGCCCGCCTTGTACGGCTCCGGGACGGGGAGTGGCCCTTAACACAGGTCCCTCCGTTGCGAGTGAGCCTGCCCCACGGCGGGCTGCGCGGAGGGCGGACATGTGTGTAATCCGAAAGGTGGTCCCTTGTCCGCTCTGTCCGACCGCGCGAGTAGGTGTTCCTTTGTTTTTTAGTCGGTGCGAGTCCGACATAACCCAGTGAGCCTCCCCGTGGCCTCTGGGTATGCATAAGGCATTTTTCAAAGGTTAAAAAAAAAAAAAAAAAAAAAAAAAAAAAAGGTTTAGTTTCTTTTGCAACTCATTATACATCCCTTAAATTATACTAAACGTAAATGTGCCCACCTGAGTAAATGTTAATTAACGTTAGTGACAAAACGCGTTTGTGACATCCAGCGCCGAATCCTATTTCTTCTTCTTCGTAGTCCAGGCTTTTTCCGCAATCGGACATCTAATGCGTCCATTTTGCGTTGGGGGGTGAAAGCTGGGCTATTTCAGCCATCCCAGTTCCTTCTAGAATCCCGTCAGCGCTTTCTCTCTCTTCCAACTTAAAGTATGTTTGTTAAAACAAGGACACAAATAAAAAAAATCCAACGTGCAGGCGAATTCAGCGTTCCGACATTGGCGAGTCCACCTGTCTGCTCATGCCAGAACTATTTGTGCTGGTACTAAAACGATTTAGAAGCGAAGTGTACCGTTTTAGAATTATAGTACGAAAGTTTGGTAAAATATTGAAATATTGTACAAGTTTGCAACAACAGATTTTTTTTTTATCATCGTTATTATCATTCTGGTCGCAAGCTTCGTCTTACAGACCAAGGTGAGGAGGATTGATGTCATATCCTACGGATTGTTAGGGACAGGTGTGCGACTTCCTGCTTTAAGAATTTATAAAATCGCCCTATACTGTTTAAACGACAACCACATTCTAGTGACATCCGCAGCAAAGGGCTTAGCGTGCCTTCTTAAATAATATATAACGGAGGCTTTTGATATCCAATGCCCACAGGATGGGTCTCGGTGTTAGCTGCGGTGATAGATCTCTTATGAACTTCTCGAGAGATTTTTTAAAGTGATGTTGCACTGTTTTGTTTAATTTACCAACACACTTAACGTTCACAAACACTTAACGGTTTAAAAATAATCCGCCGTTATTACACATTCAATATATCCCAATTTATTAAAAATAAAACAAAACTGCAGACATGTCGCTTCACTGTTCCGCCAAGATGTCTCGTATTTTATTATGTGACCTGTTACGTTTTTAATTTTTATTTCTATAAGTTGGGCCCACTCAATATTATTGCATTGTTTGTTATTGTAAATGCTGTTGTATTTATGCGTGCCATTAAGTGTTTCTATTTATCTAATAGCGGCTACCTACCGCACTATCAGTCGACAGCTATGAGCTAAGATTGAGTATAATCGCATTATCGCACCGTATTCAACCGGTATCTAAATCCGCGGTGTTGCGGACGTTAAGACGAACAGCGCGAGGCGAGACCAGACTTACGTCGACGGCTTCTAGACACTGCGATATGTCTATGCGTGGCGCCAGATATAGCATGGTACAAGTTATAAGCGGCGATGGTTTTTAAGAGATCGACATCGCATGGTATTACAAGCGTCTACTTACAAGCTGCAGTGACATTTTTCCATTAGATCTGCATGCTCAAGTCTATCATGCCTGTAGATTACAAACTAAGCAATGCTATGAATGAATCGCCTGGGCTAGAAACAAGCTGGGCGCAAAGTATATTACTGAATCGAACATAAAGCATAGCAATGATTGAGTACAATTACACCGGATTTCACCGGTACCTAAATACGCGCAGTTGCGGATGTTAAGACTTGGCGAGGAGAGACCAGACACACGTAGACGGCTTCTAGGGTGCGATATGTCTAAGTGTGGAGCCTTGTGTAGCTTGGTATAAGTCATGAGTTATGACGGTTTTTGAAGGGTCGGTAACTTGCCAGTGATGCTCCTGATATTTCAAGCGTCTATCAAATGCGTTGACGACTTTTCATTGAATTCACATACTTGAGTTTAGATGACATCTATTAATCTAAGAGGACGGCTTCTCCGCGACAGACAGCAATATGTATATATCGCATGCTTAAAGGATTACGACCCATTAATAGATAGGTCAGGTTTGAGTTACTAATTATACAGTCTTTCTATTTCTTACTCAGATCGAATCAATGTTAATCAAACGTTCAAAATACAAGCAGAATTACTAAATAATAAATCAGTATCAATTTAATACGCTTACAAGTAGGACCAGTATTCTTTAAAAGATCTTTTTTTGTCCCAAAAATCGTCTTTTTTGAGTTAAGTCACTATTTCATTAAGCATGCGATATGTGGCGCTCGATGCAGCTTGATACAATTTATAAGTTAAGTCCGTTTTTTGCATCTATAAGCTGCGATGATCATCAATCCATCAGATCAGCATACTTGAGTTACATTTGATTATAAATTTTATCAGCCAGAGAAAAACTGACATCACGCGCTCCATCGCACGCTGAGTGGCTTTGTACAATGCTACACAATAATCAAGCCAACTTTAAAATGGAGTACCAACCATAATATATATAGTATATTATGAAAGAAAAAGTTAACAATTTGTTTATCGTAAAAACGGAGTATCAACCCATAAGCATGTCTACCCTAATACCTGTTCTGACTTGGACCAAACGTCATCACCTGTATAAATCAACTAGACGGAACATGGCGTTTAATGCGACGCTAAGATCCGCTGGATAATGCCGTACACATTTTTACTACTAGCACTAGCAGGCTTATTCTATTAACTTAAACAGTGCTTAGAAGTTGTTTAACATTAAGATATGGGACTTTAAGTCATATATTTGCGTGGCTACATAGATATTTTTGTTAGTTTGGGTGTTTTCCATATTGGGGCCGTATTTATCGCGTCATCAAAATTAATAAATTGCAAACCCTTACCTTATCTAATGGCACACAAAATGTATTAATCCTAGTATTTTTTTAAGGTTCGGTTTATTATGTTCCCCTTATCAAACTTAAACCTTCAAAAACTTTTTATTTCATAAAACGTCAAAATTTATAATTAAAATAAAAAAAACAATCAAAATTTAATTATACTGAAATCACGAAGCTTAGATTCACTTACATGCAACCAAACAAATAAAAGGACAAAAAATATTTCAGTGTAAGTGAATCTAAGTGCCAATTCCGAGCCACCGCTCTGTAAGAAGAATTGGCAGGAAACTTACAAGCTATGCTCTTTTAAATTATCAATTGGTCAGTTACAATCTTCATTTGCCTGTGAAGCTATACAATGCAATATAATATAATACATTAACAATATTCATGTTTTAAGTCATTCATATTAGAATAGCCTGTATGAAACGGCAGTTTAATCCCAAGCATTTTATCTGCCATATAGTCTTTGATAGAATAGTATCCCTTTAAATACAGCTTGCGTTTTGTTGTCAATTTAAATTTATTTAGGATTAATTGCTGTATATTGCTTAGGATTTTATTACAGAATCGCACACATTGACCTTTCAAAAATTTGTTAATTATTAGGAGCCTAGTGGCAGGTACAACTAGTTTATGCTTATTCCTTGTGTTTAGGTTAAGTATATCGATTTCCTTACTAAATTTATCAATTTTATTATGTACATACACTAGGTTTTTATAAACAAACTGACCGGCCACTGCCAAAATATCAATTTCTTTCAATTTATTCCTTAGTGAATGTTTACATGGTATATAATAAATTGCTCGTATATCCCTCTTCTCTCATTAATTATTAATTCTATCAGTAAGTATTTAAACAAAAATGTCTTTCATTTCAACTCTTAATCGATAGGGGCTGACTGCCAGTGATTTGAAGGAAAGAATGCTCATTAAGTATTTAAACAAAAGTATCTTTCAGTTAGCACATCCGCTGTTATATAGTACAAGCTATAAATCGGCTGACTGCGCGAAGCTAACACCCTTTACGTGTTAGCCTCTCCTGACACGATCTACATATGGTTATGTGACCCTTATTACTACTATACTGGCTGGTATATGAATATCGATATATTTTACAACTATCCTGATAAGATAAAAGTTCTGCTGATGTCATATACACAGATTTTAGTAATACTATTAACAATGTAACGAACGAATTTGATGACGGGCAGCGATAATGTTGTTATTGGCTGTAAAATTACAGCTATGGAGCTGTAATTCGACAATGGTGTCATTCCAATTTTTAGTACTAACAGATAAGAGCATACGCTAAAAAACCATACTCCACGTTAAATGGTTGCGTTAACGTAAAAGCAGTTTTAATTAGCAGAATAGATCCCCAGTACCCGAGTCTAGATAGATGCGCAGGTCGTGAAAGATTGATAACTACGAATGTTTTTATAGCTGTTAGTAATTATCCTGTCTCCTTCATTAGCTTAGTGTGGGCAGACTTTCTAATTAAATATAAGTATATTTCAAGTGAAAACAACAGTAAAGTACGAAATAATTCCGAGGGTTCATTAATAATTGTATGTCATCGTATGTTTCTGGACATTTAGTTATTTTAATAAATTATGGTTTTTGGACATTTTACAACAACATTTGGGTCCAAATTAAGCTGGACTTGTACTTGATAAAAGTAAGTAAGTTAAAAAAGTAAGTTTATCCGTTTGTTAGTATTCATAATACATGTTATTAATGATACTCTTATCGTGGCACTAAATAATTGGTGTGATTGTAAGAAATCTTTTTTATTTTTATTTATATACGGTTAAAGACATTTATTTAATATGAATAAGAATAAACATGCATATATTTATTTACCATACCTTGTCGTAAATGCATATTTATAATACTTACCTATACTGCAATCCATTCTCACACTTTTTTTCTCACATGTTGAAACAAATACTTGAAAATATTTGGTATTAAATCTTTCAAGTTTCAAAACAGAAAATAGGAAACGCCTACACAATAATAAGATGCTACATCAGAAAAAAGTGTTTGCTATTTCAAAACGTCAGGAGTTGCACTAAAAAATCTAAAAACGCTTATATTTTTTTACCTAACTGGAATAAAAATCCTACCAAGATCCAAGGAGCCCAAGCCAACCTCAACGAACGAGGCTCTGGTGAACATAACAGTGCCCGGTAAGCGGCAATAGGCTCGCCACTTATTACGTGGGACCAACTATATAATTGGCGAAGTGTGGGCGTATAATATGTCTCTGCCTACCCCTTCGGGGAAAAAAGCGTGAATGTATGTTGGCATTTTTTAAATGTCGAAGATTTATGAGCTGGTAAAATTCAGAAATTATTTCCGTGGTATGTACCATGAACTGAAGGGCCTACCGCCGAGTTCGATGGCAATCGATTATAAGGCAAAATGGATTTCGAATTGATTCTGTCGTACCGCCGAACTCATGGAAATCGAAACAAAATGGCGTTCTCCATTTACCTATTGGTCTGTCACGGACTGAAAGTCATGAATGAGAGGTGGCTGTCGGCAGATTCCCCGGTACGGATTAATGAACGCAAAACAAAGTTTGATCTAGATGGATTACCGGTAATCCATCGAATTCGGCGGTAGGCCTCCTGGTGGGTACTAGCTAAGTATTTCTAATTTGTCTACGAGACACCAATTTAACAAAGTCACAACAAACTAAATTCAAACTATAAATCCGTGTCAAGTCAATTCTTACAAAAATGCAGCAAAACATGTTTTAAGATTACAACCAATTAGATATAAAAGGAGAATGCTATTCAATTTTATAATTTCATTTACCAACAGCGCATACTATTAAGTTACTATTACCTCTAAGTGGTCCCTTATGTAGGTCATTTGTTGTATAGATATAAATTGTTCTCTGTAATTATATTAAAATTATCTGCAGGTATTATGTCATGGTTTACAGTTAATTAAAATCAGTAGGTATATATTTACAAAAGAAGGTAATAAGTTTTTCTCCCTAACAAGATCTATGAAAAATATAATATATCTTTATATATATGGTATATGAATATCGATATATTTTACAACTACCCTGAAAAGAAAAAAGTTAATATAAACAAAATATTTGCCATGTGTGGCGACCGCAAAGTACATGTAGGTGACGCGGACGGGTCACTGCTAAGAGTTACTCTATTCTGATTGCAGTATAAAGTGCTTAATTTCTAAGTCATAGTTGTATAAAAAAACATTTATTAATTTATGACCAATATTCTTCCTCAGTGCTATAATCAAATCATAAAAACCCAGTTAACCTATAAACTTGGCAATAATAGCTCTATTATTTTTACTTGCTCAGTTAAGGGCACTTAGCCGCTAGAGTTGAGTACTAAAGTTAAAACGACATTTTCCGTTAATCTTTACAGATAGTACAGTGAGATGGGAAACATGTCAAACCTTATGAAGAAAAAAACCGCCATTTTGCATATTTTACAGAAGAAGGTTCTTATTGAATTATTTTTTTTTATTTTATAGCATGAATTTGAATGTTTTACTAAATGGTTTCGGCCTCTCTCTTTTTTGAATTTTTGGCGCTTACGATGTTCTTCCTGAAAAGGCTCGATGTGGTCATTCGTGAACCTAGTCTTAAGAATATGTAAAAAAATCCAAAAAATCTTAGACACTTCTGCAAAACAGGCGCCATATTTTTTGAAATATTCGTTAAAGAAAAAAATATCTTTTTAAGAGTGTCTTGCACAAACTAATAATCCTGACTAGAGCTATAATATCTGTTTCAAACATCGTTTTATCCCTCTCAAATTTCAACCAATGCCTGAAATGTAGAACTGTTGTGCAAGACGCCTTAAATGTTTCTAATTTATCATTAATTTTTATCGTCAACAATAAACAATTTAATAATACGTACATACAATATTGGTTTATGGGGTCATAAACTCATAAAGTATCTCATTTTACATGAATAAATCCAATAATACCTAGTCATAAAAGACATTTCACAAATATCTGAACTAGTTTGACGACCGATATGGCGTGGTGACGAGTTTACCCGCACTACGCTCCTAAGGTCGTAGGTTCGATTCCCACACAGGACAAATCATTGTGTGCATGAAAAAAAATATTTGTTCTGGTCTGGGTGTTTTCCTATGTATATGAAGTATGTTTTTACAAAAAAAAAGTATTTAAGTTTGTTTCTCCGTTATTTAGTATCCATAACGCAAGCTCTTAGTGATACTTATCTTGGAAGAAGTAATGGGTGTTGTTGTCAGAAAATATTATTATTATATAATTAGACTTAGTCTTTAAACGAGGAGACCAGATATTGTTAATGTCCACGGTTTCAATTATTATAGGGTAGTATTACCTACAATTTTAATAGTTTATTAAAACAATTACCCATCAAACTTCTGTAAACTTAAACTGTCATACAGTTAACGCTCGTAACGGGGTTTAGCAAAGATTGGTGATTAAGTAAGTTTACTGAAGGCTCTCCGTAATTAAGAAAAGACGGAGGAAGTACTAGTTTAGCGTGTTACGATTAAAATGATTCACCTTAATAACAGCCTGTTTCAGCTATAGTACCGCTTGTCATCGGCAGGGAGATCATCTTCACAGCATATATGAGAAATGATAAAAGCGCTTGCGGTACGATTAATAAAAATTTTTTTTGTTTGCTATAAAATTATTCATTTAAGATCATGGGATTATTTAAGAAGGTCGTGAAACGTGTTTAAAGGATTCGCAAAACCCCTAGTTGTGCTCCTGAGAATAAAGAATGCACTGGTGACATAATATATAGTGTGCGTGAAGGAGTCTTAAATCTCAATGGAGTAATTAGGTTATACTTAAAATAAAACATATAAAATTACAATAAATTATAAATATACTAAGGGCACGCCCTCGCTTCGCTTCGGTACATATGTAACATTGGGGATCTAGTAAAAAATTTAACCTTTGTTACTCAAGGATTATGTACCAATTTAATAGTAAAATTATTATAGAAATCCGTCCAGTAGTTTTTGAGTTTATTCCTACCAAACAAACATACATACATAAATACACTTATTTCTACTTTATAATATTAGTATATAGATGCTATAGATGAATCGACAAATTATGTGCAAAAGAGATAAAAATGTTTTTTTGACAATTACATCTACTCTTTAGATTCAAGATAAGTATCATTAAGAACTTGTGTTATGGATACTAAAGAACAGACAAACATACATAAATACTTTATTTTTGTAAATACATACTTAATATACATAGGGAAACACCCAGACCAAAACTAATTTTTATGTTAATGCACACAAAGATTTGTCCTGTGTAGGAATCGAACCCACGACCTCTGGAGTGAAGTGCAGGTATACTGACCTCCACGCCATGTCGGTCGTCAAAGTATAGTATCGAAAATGTATACTAAGGTATGTATATTGAGTAAATAAAATAATCAGACATAATAGCAATTGGTGCCTGAGAATGCCTTCATACTAAAATCTGAGCTATCTTCTATCTCAAACTAAGATAAGCCGGAAGTGATTACTTATGCAAGAAACGCAAAAACTAAGTTTCTGTAAGAAAACCTAAGCAAAGACTTAGAAATCCGATCAACGGAAGAGATTTCAATAAAATCCGACATTGTAACAGTACGTTAAGATATCATCGGATTCTTGGCCAATCAACCCTTCCAGTAGGTAAATCTTAAAGCCATGTACACACAAAGGAATAAAAACATCTGGTTATTCTGCATCCCTATCGACCATGTGTTAGAATTTGCTTGTGCCTTAGTACACAGCGCATGCTGTTATTATTATTTAAGATTAAAAAAGATTACATCACTATAAATAAAAATGCACATTATTTTCTATTGGTCCAGTCTTTTTAAATATTGTTGTCGAACTATATTACTTCATCATCATCCCTGTTTATTTAAGGTTTCCCATCCCCTCGATTAATTGCCATTGATTCATTTACCTTTTCTTCACTCATTTCATTATCTGTCTTAAATAAATAACTTCTTATTTGTTACAAATGAATATAGTAGATTAATGAAAGTGATTTATTATGAACGAGTGAATAGAAGTGTTGGAAAGAAAAATAGATTGGTCAGGTTTGAGTTACGTAGTTATACAGTCTTACTATTTCTTACTGAGATCGAATCAATGTTAATTAAACGTTTAAATCACAAGCAAAGTTACTAATTAATAAATCAGTTTTAAATTTAATGCGCTAAAAGTAGGACAAGTGTTCTTTAGAAGATCTTCTTTTGTGATGTCCCAAAAATCGTCTTATTTGAGTTAAGTCAATATTCCATTAAGCATGCGACATGTTCACCATCTACAAATAGCTTGTCCACTGATAATTAAACACAGTAAGTAACATTCGCAAGAGAAGAGACGTAATTATAGAAGTACGCAACGCGGTGCCGTGTTTCGTGATCACTCGTCTCACAGGGAGTCGTAACAGTCGACGAAGATTATTACCTACCGGATGATTGGCAGCAGCGTTATCCTGCGCCTGCGCAGCGTGGTGATATTGTGCATACCCCCATAGAATGTAATATATTAGTGTTCAGTAGTGAACTTTATAAGGCTGATATAATGGAGATCTACGGACGAGGCTCTGGCGAACTTGATAGTGCCCGGAAGCGGCAATAGGCTCGCCACCTACTACGTAAGACCAACAACGTAATTGGCGAAGTGTAGGCGTTACTATGCATCTGCCTACCCATTCGGGGAAACAGGCGTGAATGTATGCTGTTATAATGATGATGACGCAACTCTGTAATGTAATGTCAGACAAATGAACAGACCGTACCAAAGCGCTGGAACGAGTATATTATCACAGATAAGACTCATTAGCACGAATATGTATCTATATATATTTCGGCTGCAGCAATTTTTCTAGCTTGCTAGGCTAATTATAATATATACCAGCGCAGCGGTAATCAAACACATTCGTGATTAACAAATTTAATTGTTCCGACAATAATTAATGATCGTCGTTAGAGTTAAAGGACGTTTATTGCAAATTTTGCGGCTATTTCCAAAGACAAACTTTTAGCTTGAAGGAGAAAATAGCTCATGTTTGTGTAGTATTCCTATACGTGAAAAAAAACGAACCTAATGTTTCAATGCTGATGTTCACTCAGACCGTGCATACGCACCTTAACATGGATCTCGATCGCTTTTCCCGACACTTCATACCTGCACGACATACATATCCCTTTCTATTCAATACGTTTGCAGTTATCTGCGGGTTATTGCAGCAATGAAAACCGTTTTTCTGTCAAAGTAAAGACATTCAGTATTCAAATTTAGTTACTTAATAAAGGACTAGTGTTTCCTGGACTGGCAAAAATGTGATTTTATTATGGTTTTATTGGAGTTAATTAACCGACCAGCAGTTTAACTGTATCTGCAATGCGGGCGGTCCTCACGGTATTTTTAAGTCCATTTATCCAGGATATTATGGGGCATCTCTTCAATATTTTATTTAAAAAGATATGTATAATCTACTGCTTTGATGGGGGAACGGGAAGGGAATGGGATGGATTAATATGTATATATCAGCCCATTAAACTTGCAAATACTGAGCAAGCGCCTCCTCTCACATAACAACGATATAGGCCTTTAGCGACTTTGGCATGGGCGTAGCCACGGTGGGGCAGGGTGGGGCGCTTTCCCCCCCGACTGATCTTCACCTTGTCGTGGTGGGGGGGCTGAGTATATTCCGGTAGGGCGCAGAGGGCACTAGGGAAAAGGTAACCGCCAGATATTGGGGACTCTGGGTGCCCTTAGTACTGACTACCGAGGGGGAAACTAAGAGGGACCTGTGGAGGTCGCAGCGGGCGGGCCAGCAGGGCCCGTCAAGCAGCGCCAGGAGGGTCTTAGGCAGCTGGGGCAATGGGCCCCTGCTGTCTAGCCATAGACCGTGCGAGAAGGGCCAGTACCTGGGTTGCAGCGTCTGACACCCCGCCTGCGGCCAACGTCCCCCGGACCAAAACCGGGAGGACCTCCTCAGAGAGGCGCAGTGGACGCGCCCCTCCTACCTCCTTGTGCGACCATAGCGTGTGTGGCCGACTTCTCGGAGGGTCTGTGGTTAGACAGCAAGGGCCCCCTGCCCCCACTGCCTAAGACCCTCCTGGCGCTGCTTGACGGGCCCTCCAGGCCCGCCCGTTGCGCCCTCCACAGGTCCCTCTTAGTTTCTTCCCCGGTAGTTAGTACTAAGGGCACCCAGAGTCGTCGGTCTCTGGGTGTTACCTTTTCCCTGGCGCCTCCTGCGCCCTATCGGGAGGTACTCAGCCCCCCCCACCACGACAAGGTGGAGACCACGTGGGGGGGCTTGTAAGCTACCTAACTTAACCTTAAAAATAAAGTATCTAGGTACAAACTACAATTATACATTGTTATGTACAATAATTAATTATACATTATTATTCTCCACCCTGGCTCCTGATCTGTAAGCTACCTAACTTAACCTTAAAAATAAAGTATCTAGGTACAAACTACAATTATACATTATTAGATATATTTTTAATAACATAGACACAAAGTGCAACCTTCTTTTATAAAAAAAAATTACCGAGGTAAGACTACGAGTACAGTTTTCTAGTCACATATTATTATAGACTGCTGCCCCACCCTGAGCCCACAGCTGGCTAAGCCCATGGCTACCACATTTAGAGCTTACCGTGCCAACAACTATTAAACGTACCATCTGAAGATCGTAAGCGTTTTATTTCAATTCACATAATGAGTGACCTAAGTGAATTTTGCTAAGGTCACTTCGGTAATCGTTTTCAACCATCGCGCCACGGGGAGATGCGACCGCTTTTGAGTGTTTTTTTTTAATAATGGCTTCGTGCGTTTAGCACATTTAGCCAGTATCAAGTAAGTGATGAATTAATAATATATAAATCATATTAAATGAGAATGAGTGGTGATAAAGATGATAAATGGTAAATGAGATACCATCCCCCAAGCCCCTTGAGTCTTCAGTAATATTATTATATTATTATTAACTTAACGGTTAATAATCCACAAAACTGCAGACATGACACTTTACTTTCCCGCCAAGAAGTCTTTTGAGTAATAACCAAATTATCGATTGAAATTCGTTGCTGAATCGATTTAATAATATCGAATTGTGCTATATTAAGTTATAATTACAAATCAGTTTTCTAAACAATCATAATTATATTAAATTCGTAATTTGAAATTACATTCAGTCACATCTCTGGATGTCAGTCGCACAACTGACAATTATAACCTTTAGGTGTACTTATGATGCGGGTAAAGCTGCGAAATAGTGGATGCAATAAAACATACCTACAAGCTGATAATGATTTACGATGATGGTCAATTTACAACCTTTTTAACCCGCATTTCACATGGTTCATCGCAGCTGACTAGATAAACTGGTACCCAAGCAGTACCGAGTTACGTTTTTTTGAACTCAAACTCTAGATAATTCTTATTAAAAGTTGAAATATTCTAATTAAAGATAAAAAAAATACTAAAGTATATGACAATTCGTCCGCGGTGAGAATCTTTGAATAATCGGTCGATTGCTCTATTAACTATTCAAAGGCTGTGAGTTTGATTCGAACCTGGGAAACCGTGGACGGGTTGATTTTATCTAGTACACAATTTAATCTGTTTGCCAAATATGGAATTGTTAATTCAAAAATATCAAATCATAAAAAAATGCTTATTATTTATCAGTTATTTGGCATTCACAAACTAGGGCTGTGATAATGATGAAGTTATATAGAAGTAACACTAAAAATAGCTATACTAAGAGAGTGATGGCAAGCATATGAATGATAGCATTATTATCTGATCTGATCTGAAGTAGTATTATGAAATATTTTATGAATATTAATATAAAATGTAAATAAGTGACACCAAAAGTCTGCCAGTTCTGTTAACTATTATCAACGCCTATATTTTTTTATAGCAACATTACAGAAAAAAGTATTGACTATGAAATAAATGATAGTAAAAATGAAGGTACATTTTAAATATCTGTATAACTTTTCGCCTTTAATAGATATTATGCTCTATTTTCTCTCTGACTACCCATTTTTTACTCATTTAAAAAACAGAGTATTTTTATTACAAAAACTAATTAGCTGTAACTAAGGTCAATGTTTGAGAAGGCTATAAATATAGGTAGATAGGTACGCAGCACAAATAATCCCAGATCGTATTGGTAAATTGGTAAGTAACTATTGAAAAATAGGTAAAATAAGCAAGTACGGAAATAAATTGGAACAATACTACTAATTACAGCGTATTTACAGACATATTTCATGGCATCGAACCCTACTATTTGCAATTACATGTTATTTGAATAAAAACTACCAAATACCTATTATCTCTATCTAGTTAATCCTTTTAATTATTTGTAACACAAAATCGTATTTCAAAGACAATTAAAGTGAAAACTAAACGAAACGAAACAATTCCCTGTTTTCTTCATTTCATTCATGTCAACAAACCATAGTTTAAAAAAAATCTCAGCAGTCTGCCGCGCGGCGTGTAACAAGATAGACGCGTGAATCGTGTTTTCGCCTTTATTTAACAACTTATTACTCTCAAACCTGACTTATTGACATAAACATACTATATCAAAGTGAATAAAACTATAGTGCAACATTTAGTGAATGGACATTGATCCCTGTATGTGTTTCAAATGCAGCAAAATCTGCCTAAACATCGCCGATAGTGTGTTGCGTGAGTATTTTCTAAGATATTTTAACTGTACTTTCCATGCTTCGCCATGCCGGTTCATATCATAGATGTCTATAAAAGTATTCGCAGAAAAAAGTATTAGACGATTCATTGGTTACGTTTTAAAGTTTAATACATGTTGGTTTTTTATTTCATTATAACATAAGAACATTCTCGTAGTACCTAATTTACACTGTTAAGATAGGCAGGAACCATTCCTTAAATTTAAAGTGTATACAAAAGTAAACCTACAATGATTTACTTATAAAAGCTTACCTGCATAAATCTGGCATATCAAGTAGGTTTCTTAACGAGAGGTTTGTTAGAACTAGGCTGTCTTTTGTCATAAATAGTCATAATAACATGTAGATAGTCAAATTCAATATCATTGGCTCAATAAAGCTCTTTTGAAAGTCAAAACTACAAAACTTACTAGTTGTAACTAGCGCGCTAATTAGGCCAGGCTACCCAATGTGCCAAACCTAGCTACATACAAACATAATTTCAAGCCTGTTTCCCCGAAAGGGTAGGCAGAGGCATATTATACGCCCACATTTCGCCAGTTACATTATTGGTCCCACGTAATAGGTGGCGAGCCTATTGCCGCTTACCGGGAACTAATATGATCGCCAGGCCTCGTCCGTTGATCGTCAGGTGCACCACATGAAGGTGAGCTTGGCTTGGGCTTCTTAGATCGTGGTAGGATCCCTATACAGCCTAGTACCTACAATTATTTGTTTGTCATTACGTACCTACTTACAGACTTCGTTCCTGCTAAGGTCAGTTTGGCTTGGGCTCCTTAGATCGTGGTGGGATCACTGTACAGCCTAGTACCTACCTACAATTATTTCCTTATCATAACGTACCTACTTATTACAGACTTCGTTCTTGCTAAAGTCAGTTTGGCTTGGGCTCCTTAGATCGTGGTGGGATCACTGTACAGCCTAGTACCTACCCAAAATTTTTTGATTATCATAATGTACCTACTTACAGACTTCGTTTCTGCTAAAGTGATTTGGGTAATGTAGGGCATCATCATCATTTTTAGCAGAGGTCAGTCCTTGGATGGGTGTTTGTTTGTGAAGGATTTGATATCAAGCGCTTCCGTACTTCGGAATGCACGTTAAGCTGTTGGTCCCGGTTATCACTAAATGTGGTAGTCGTTAAGGCATGTTAGATGTTTTGATGATACTATGTTTTTTGTGTAGAAGGTTTTTAAAAAAAATTATTAAATTTTTTTTCATGTTAATGGGAGGTCTCAAGAGGTTTCTTGGGATGCCATTTCTGGAAAGAAGCGAAAATCTCAAAAGTCAAAAAAAAAGTAAAAATAAAAAAATAACTAATAGTGTTTGAAACTCGCTAAGTTTACTATTGTAAACTTTTGAAGGTGTTTGTCCACCATGCCCACCATCGTATTTATCATATCAGCTCTGAATATTTATACATACATACATAATGTCACGCCTCTTCCCCGTAGGGTAGGCAGAGATCATATCCTTCCACTTGCTACGATCTTGGCACACACTCTTAGCTTTATTCACACGTATCAAACTTATTATACACGCCCGTCGGATTAGGGTACTTTTAACATGCCCTTTCTCCTAAATCTGATGGATTTTGTCATGGGAGGTCTTACGTGGTCTTTCCCTACTAACTTGCCCATCACAAAGACCGCGGGCGATGGTAATGCGAATGATCGTGGATAGCAAGCAACTAGTGTTTTTTTTCTTTTAAATAATGACTTTGTGCGTTTAGCACATGAGTCGTGATAAAGATGATAAATAAGATGCCCTCCCCTAAGCCCCTTGAGTCCTCAGCAAATAAGTGATGTTGCACTGTTTTGTTTCATTTACCAACACTCATGTACGTTCACAAACACTTAACAGTTAAGAATCCACCGTTATTACACATTAATGTTTGAAACATCACAAATTTTAGAAGAAAAAAAAACTGCAGACATGACTCACTTTCCCGCCAAGAAGTCGAAACAGGTGTTATTATATGTATGCATGTGTTTTTGAAATAGTTTAAAAATAGAATGAAAGTGATTAAAGGAGTGCTGTTCAAGCAATTTGTGTGTGAACATTTAGTACACTCAACAGTATTACCACGAACGATTATTACATTGCAACTACGAGTACGAACGGCTTAAGAACTTTTGTCGCACTAAGAATTGTATTCGAATAGTTACGTAGGAACGCAACGAATTAGTCTTCTAGTTAAAGTGACAAAGTACTAAATCTAACAGCTGCTTTTGAGGCCGTGTTTTGGTTGAGTAATAGGTATTTTCAGTTGCACTAAAATCCTTGACACGGCTAGTTTTTAGTACTTTTTTTAAACTTGCATTGCAATAGACTTGCTAATGTTTTCCTCCGTATTAGGCGTGTACAACCTAAATGTAGACTTACTAACTGAAGTAATGGCCTAGACTTTGTTTCGTAGTGGTATGAGTGGGTAGCTGGGTGTGTTATGGTTTTATTTATTATTATCTGACGACCGATATGGCGTGGAGGTCAGTATACCTGCACTTCACTCGAGAGGTCGTGGGTTCGATTCCCGCACAGGACAAATCTTTGTGTGCATGAACATGAATATTTGTTCTGGTCTGGGTGTTCTCCTATGTATCTTAAGTATGTATTTACAAAAAAAAAAAGTATTTATGTATGTTTATCCGTTATTTAGTATCCATAACACAAGTTCTTAATGATACTTATCTTGGAACTAAATAATTGGTGTGATTGTAAGAGAATATTTATTTTTATTTATTTTATTTAGCAAAAATAAGGTGAAATACCTACTATTATAATAAAGTTTGCAATGTCGTTTGTTTGTGTGGTCTGGAATAATGTCACTCCTGTCATCTCACGGGAAGTCGTAAGAGTCGACGATTATAAATCCTACTGGATGATGGGCAGCAGCGTCATCCTGCGTACTGGCTTGAACTGCGATCACCAACCCGCCTGCCCAGCGTGGTGATTATGGGCTAATACCCCCAATAGAATGTTATTTTGGGGCAATTGTTCAGCAGTGGACTTAATAAGGCTGATGGGATGATGGTGATGTTATTCAGTAAAATTTTCAGCTTATATTGTCGGTGTTTAGTACACTATCACGCAAAATAAGTAAATATTAGTAAAATTTTATTTTTGACATTATTAATAAGAATTATCCATATGTTTTCTACGTCTATTGATCTTAATCCGTTTGTTTTCGTGGGCGTGAAACGGGTTTTAAAGAGTTGACAACGCACTAGTAATTCATATTTTTCTATATCTTTGTTCTATCATTTATAAACAGAATTGAATAAATAATTCAATTATTAGATTTCCTCCTTTCCAGTGTGGTGATTATGGGCAAATACTCCCAATTGAATGTAATTTATTTGTGAGGCTAATGTTCAGCAGTGGACAAAACATGGCTGATATAAATATTATAATGTGATTATGTATCAGAAAAAACTAAAACATTTTATAAAATTTTTAAGTAAGTAAATGTTTTATGCTTTTTTTACTATTGTCACACTACTAGAATGTTTTATTTCAGTTTATTTTGTTACGTATGTTGTGCACGTTGTCTACTTTGTATATGTTTTTTCCTTTTTTCGGTCTGCTGGAAGAAGTTCCTTTTAGGGATAAGCAGTGCCGTTGTACATGTCTTTCATAACTTCTATCTTTGTGTATGTTCCTTATGTGCATAATTTTTTTAATAAATAGAATGACGTGATGATGAACGACGTTGTTTCGCCCTTACACAGGGCATCTTATTTATTTATTTGAATAGGTACACCAACAAGTTCACATGCATACTTTAACATAGGTTACGGACTCACATGAAAACCGATAACAGCCTTACACAACATTGTCGACAGTTAAGCCATATTAGAGGCCTAATGGGCGGCTTGATAAATTTACAGCAGGACGCCATACACCTCCGCCAATCCGCACTGGGTCCGCGTGGTGGATTATGACCCAATACCCTCGCACCTTGGTATGTGAGGGGAGGCTCGTGCTCAGTAGTGGGACCTTTATGGGCTGGGATGATGATGAGTATAATAAATAAATCTTAAGGTAAGATATAAGACAACCTCAGATCAACGACGTCTACAAGACAAACGCTGAAGCGAGAGAGAAACGTTTGTTTCAGCGTTTAATAACCTGTCTAGCTATTCCACAAAACGTTAAATTTTACTAGCGGCCGCTCGTGACTTGGTCCTCGTGACCTACATATATACTTTCCTCTTGAATCACTCTATCTAGGCGACTTTTGCGACTGGACAGAAATAGTCTGCGCCTGGTGGCGGGGACCATCACTGGGCACTGCTCACTGAACAAACATTTACACACTATAGGAGTCACAGACAGCCCCTTGTGCAGAGCGTGTATGGTGGCTGAGGAAACGGTCGCACACGTGCTCCTGGAATGCACAGGCGTGGCTGACATACGAAAGGTAACTAGGATCGCCGAGTTCCATTGGAGAAGTTTTGCACGGATTTAGAAACCTGATCTGCTTCTGGAGAGGTGGGCTGGCTGGAGTGAGCAAATGTGGCCGCAAAGGCTCACGCACAATGGTCCATAACAGGGACTAAGTGCGGAAACCACCACCTCTAACATAGAACATCACTCTATCTATTGAAAAATCCGCTTCAAATTCGTTGCGTAGTTTTAAAGTTAAAGCATACATAAGGACAGACAGACAGACAACGGAAAGCGACTTTGTAGTGAAACTGTTTTATACTATGTAATAACGACCGATATGGCGTGAAGGCACTCCGCCCATGAGGTCGTGGGTTCGATTCCCACACGGACAAATCTTTGTGTGCATGAATGTGAATATTTGTTCTGGTCTGGGTGTTTCCCACGTATATTAAGTATAATGTATGTACAAAAAAAGTATTTAAATATGTTTATCCGTTATTTAGTATGCATATCACAAGTTCTTAATTACACTTATCTTGGAACTAAATAATTGGTGTCTCTGTCATGTCAGTAGAATGTCAAGACATTCTAATTTCAGACATAAAATCGCATAGAAAATTTAGTTTTCAATTAGTTGTTGTATTTAAACCAGTTACTTTGACCGAGTACTGTGGCCAATCGTGATTACGAGAATGGCTTGGTTAATTATTATTATTGTCACCTCACTAGTACCGTCAGCAAATCAAAATATTTTATTCTATCAAGTAATGTCATTAATATGTCTCTCTTGGCAGTCAACTCCGACCTTCAAATATGCATTTTTTTACCAGCCAAAAACGTTATAAAAATTCTCATGTTCTATTTAACGGTTTTATCTGTTACCTTACTTTGTTAAGCGGTTTCGGAGTTAGCGCTTTATAAAAAAATTAACATTAATGAATATTCCTGCTCATTTAACACTAAATTATCTAGCCCTGTATAATCCTAAACAATCGATAAATATAAATAAATTCTATTTTTTGGTAATACTCACTCTTTAACACCCATACGAAAACAACCACAGACATATAAATTTATTAATTAATAATATTAATATTTTTCCACTATAGGATTCGTATCCATTGACCTTAAGGGTCTCAGCACACATATGGGATCGGAAAGGGATCGTCACCGTATCGCCTCGAGCCGTTCAGAATGGTTTGTATTAAACTCCCTACTGCAACGCACACTAATCGGAATAATAACGTAATCGCCTCGCCTCGGAACAGGCTCCGAACTAGAATTCCCGCGCTTACGGCTCATCGTCCCCGCGCTTACGTTTCTCCGTCCCCGCGCTTACGTCTCTCCGTACCCGAGCTCACATCTCTTCGTCCACCCTTTCCCCTTTCCCCTCCCGCGACTTGCCTGCTAAAGAGTCAGCCAGGGGGCGGCGAGGCGTAAGCGCGGTGTCGCCTAGCCGTAGCCGAGTTGACGTACAGGCGCTGCTAATACGCTTTCGTTACGTGCATACGGTAGGTTGACGCCTGGTTGACAGCGAGGCGAAAGGCGTTACGGTTACGATCCCTTTCCGATCCCATATGTGTGCTGAGACCTTAAGATTGGAGATCTCGATGCTAAATAGATTACAGATTATTATAAACATTTAGGCAGAAATTTAGTAAAAAAATTCTAAAGTTTTCTCAGCAGCTTTTGTTGCTGACGTTACCGGCTCATAACGTGACCTTGCCATGGTATTGTTAATAGTACCTAAGTACTTGCGTGAGGGATCCATACATGCGCAATTTCAGTCGATTAGTGTTGGTAATAAAATTATTCTCATACTATTGTTAATTTAAATTCCTTTGCAATGATAAGTCAAGTTTACAGTGTCTACGCATTAGAATGATTAAACTATTCATATCATATTATATACTAAAGTAACAAGATCTTATTGTAAAACAAAATTTGAAGTTAAAACAGGTTTAAAACCCGTACAGAGGATAAGGTTACTCTGTTATTTCCTTGGCACCTTACGTGGAGCAGGATACAGTGGGGTTTAGTCGGTAGTCCTGGACACCACCATCTCAGCCAGGGATGCCGACATAACTTTGTAGGTACTGTCCCCGCGGTGCAAAGTATGCGTAAATGCATTACAACTCAAAGAAAAAATAACTAGTACTGTCACTTTCATTTCATGTAATGAAGACAGCACTATTTTTAAACCCGGTTTAACTGTAGATCTTGTTTTGTTATAATTGTGTCTATTGCCCCATTGTGTCTATTGATGTTCCCTACATACATTTCAGCTGTACTCACTCTTTAACATACATATAATCACAATCAAATTTTCTATTGTACATAATATTTTTTTATTGGAAACCATTTTGTACCGGCCTAGAATAGTGGCACCCCTGTCATATCACGGGGAGTCTTAAGTGTCGACGAACAGAAATCCTACCGGATGATGGGCAGCAGCGTCATCCTGCGTACGGGCTTGAACTGCGATCACCAACCCGCCTGCCCAGCGAAGTGGTTATGGGCAGATACCCCCAATAGAATGTTATTTGGGGAGAAATTTTTCAGCAGTGTACTTTATAAGGCTGATAGGATGATGGTGATGTTATTCAGTAAAATTATCAGCTTATATTGTCGGTGTTTAGTACTCTATCACGCAAAATAAGTAAATATTAGTAAAATTGTATTTTTGACATTAGATATTAATAAGAATTATCCATATGTTTTCTGCGTCTATTGATCTTAATCCGTCTGTTTTCGTGGGCGTGAAACGGGTTTTAAAGAGTTGACAACGCGCTAGTAATTCATAATTTTTTATATCTTTGTTCTATCATTTATGACTAGAACTGAATAAATAATTCAATTATTAGATTTCCTCATGTCACAATAACCATGAAAAAGTAATACGCGTAGGCATCGAACCCGGCCAATCTAGACAGCAAACTAATTAGAGCTTGTATTATGTGTACTAAACAACGTATAATCGTACATAAATACTTTTTTGGTAAATACGTATCGGAGCCCCGGTAGCTCAGTGGTTTCAGGAGTGGACTGGTTATCCAAAGGTCAAAGATTAGATTTCTGCCCGGGTTAGAGCGGACGAGTTGATTTTCTAGTAAACATTTTGTGTATAGCATTGTAAATGCAAAAAATATAAATTTGAAAAATACGTAGATTTTAACCCCCGAACAAGTCAAATATGGAGACGAACCCACAATCGTTTGGAGGTGAGAATGGGTATTATAACCATTATATTTTAGTAAACAGACTTAGACAAATCATTTAATATAACATTGTTAATTACGGTGTTGGTTACGTAATAGGTAAAAGATTAAAATATATAGTTAAGCAAAATTATATACTTAATTGTATCATGTTTCAAAAAAATTAAAAACCATACGTTCACAATTTGCGACAATCCATCAAATGTAGTCAATATAATTATAATTGGTAATTTATATGAAAATACGAAGATACTGAAATTAACGGCCAGTTCCAAAAACATATGGCTTGTTATTTTGCAAAATGTCAGGTGACATGACGACACCGCGATTATCTTTCCCTTCGAGATCCGGCCCAATTCGATTTGTCAACGTAAATCGATCTTGCATCGGTTATATTATAATTTATTCGTCATTCTCTCATATGATTTAATCGTTGATACTCTTTCATACGAGCAATTAACATATTTTCTTTAGTGATAATAATATGGCCATTGCGTTGAATATTTGTATGATACCAAAAGTTTGTATGGAAGATCGGTTAAAAAAAAATATGACAAAATAAATAAAGTCAGATATTTTGCATATGAATTATTTGTCAAATTTATTGTTTACTAGCTGTTACCCGCGACTTCGTCCGCGCGGAATAGTATATTTGGGTAGCATTTACAACCCCCTTTTCGCAATAAAAAGTAGCCTATATCCTTTCTCAGGGTCTAGACTATCTGTATACCAAATTTCATTTAAATCCGTTCAGTAGTTTTGGCGTGAAAGAGTAACAGACAGACAGACAGACAGAGTTACTTTCGCATTTATAATATTAAATTATAATATTATATATAGTAAGGATTAAGTAAGGATTAAAAAATTGTTTAATAAATAGTTTGTTAAATTTATATAACCTTCTATGTAAAATGAAAACTATGATTTAATATAAGTTAAAGATTTTTTATTAATTATAATGCATGAAGAGAGTACACTATCCCCAAAAAATATTGTTCAAACTCTTTTTTGACGTGACGTCTTATAAATTGGTTTGCCGGGTGACATTTCAAGAAACTGCGTTACGCTCCGCTCACGTTATGCGTTCACAATGAGAGCGAGTGAGAGGCACGCGTCCCTTCCACTCGGGCATGGTTAGCCCGCCTAAGAGCGAGAGAGACAGACATAAATATAATTCTTTGTATAAATAAATGTTTTAAATTGTTACTATTATTTCATCCTTCTTCCTACTATACGAATGAATATTCACATTAAAATTATTTTACCACTCAAAGTCGTTGTCACGTAAAACTTTCGCCCGTATACCGACTTTACAGGCAACCAATTTTTGTCAGACATTAATTTGGTTTGTCTATGGAATGTCTAGATTACCTGAGATAACACTGCCATGTTTAATATCCGGTAACCAGTAGCTGCTAATAAATCATGAATGAAACGAGGCCATTTTTTTCTGCCGTGTTACAGATAACGCAAACGAGAGTGAATTCTATTGTCTTTGTGGGAAGACGATTATCGAATGAAACAATAAGTACAGGTAATTATTGGAGCTGGCTTCTAGGAAAACTCTTTCGTTGAATAAATATTCTGTGTTGAAAAGTCAGACATTTTTTGTTTGTCCATGAGATTTTCTCATAATTTCTGTAATTGGTTAATGATCTGTTATGAATGGGCAAGAAATAATTTGACAAAAAGAATAAAAAATACAAATAATAATACTTTATTGTCATTAAAATCATCCTGATCGTTAAGATTCGTAAAATTTTAACACACAAAATGGTTTTATTTTTCTAAAAACAATAATGCAAGAGATATGGGCGGTACGTAAATCAAATACAGTAATTCAGTATACCTCGTGCCAAGCGTAACTAATATAAAAATTTAACATATTAAATAAAAAAGTTAAAAAGTACGTTAAAATGTCAAAATCTTAATAAAAATCCAATGCTAATGGCAAGCCATCGCTTTAAGTAAACTTCCATCTATCATATCCTTTTTTTAATTTTTTTTATTTACGTCGGTATCAAAATGCATTTACGCAATGGCCAAAGGGAGACCGAGAGAGGTGTGTAGGACTCGCCACCGGCAGACACGACCGCCAGCAGTAATACCCACTAAAAATCTTCCGACGACGCCCGCCGCTTGTTGAGAAAGAGGCGGGGGGCCAGTAACTGGGTCGCAGCCCTGACACCATGCCCGCGGCCAGCGTCCCCCGGACCAAAACCGGGAGGACCTCCTCAGAGAGACGCAGTGGACGCGCCCCTCTTACCTCCTTGTGCGACCATTGCGTGTGTGGCTTACTGTCGAAGTGTGGCGTGGAGTGTGGGCGTATAATAAGCCTCTGCCTACCGTCTGTAAACAGGCGTGAATGTAATTTAACCTACTACATACCCTCCTACCTCCTTGTGCGACCATAGCGTGTGTGGCTGACTTCTCGGAAGGTCCATGACTAGACAGCAGGGGCCCCCTGCCCCCGCTGCCTTTGACCCTCCTGGCGCTGCTTGACGGGCCCTCCTGGCCCGCCCGCTGTGCCCTCCACAGGTCCCTCTTAGTTTCCCCCCCGGTAGTCAGTACTAAGGGCACCCAGAGTCGCCAATCTCTGGGTGTTACCTTTTCCCTAGCGCCTTCTGCGCCCTACCGGGAGGTACTCAGCCCCCCCACCACGACAAGGTGGAGACCAGTCGGGGGGGCCATCTATCAAATCCTAGCATTAGCATATCATCCCACAGACAAACCAGTCAAACGGTTTTGTGGGATATGTTTTTATATAACTTGTATTATTTAAAGGAAATAAACGTTTTATCTATCTAGCTACCCCCGTTGCCCTAGACTTAAGCTTAGGGCCCAGGGTCTGCTCTCTGTTCTTTACAGATTTTTGGCTGAACTTCAGTAATTGCATGGAGCGACTCCCATCTGACCTCCACAACCCAGAGGGAAACATCATTCTATGGTGAAACCAGTTGTTAGAATATTAGAAGGCACTGACTTCCTAATAACGACTGCCATAGATGTTTATGACAGTCGGGACCAACGGCTTTACGTGCTTCCGATAATTACACAAATAACTACGAAAAGTAATAGGTGCGCTCTTTGGTTTGAACCCGAGATCCTCTGAATTTGTTTATCTTTACTGTTATTTCGTAAGCTCTTTGTAGAAATGATAAGCGTTTTTGATTTTCTTTTACCGATATCAAAAAAAGGAATAAATTCTAATTCCAAAAGATTATATGAGCTACTTCCGATTTTCCGTTCAGATACTTTGTACAACTTACGATCTTTCAATAATGGAGTTAACGTGTATTTTTAGCGTAAACTCTAATTCGTTGTAAAGACAAACTGCCTAAGACAGTATAACTAGGACTAAAACAAAACTGAAATGTTAGTTTTTTTATTTTATTTTTATAAAATAATGGCTTTGTGCGGTAAATAAATAAATGGTAAATGAGATGCTCTCCCCTAAACCCCTCGAGTCCTCAGTAAGGATGTGGGACTATACTGAGATCTCACATGGACTTCTTGAGAGAATTTGAAAAGTGATGGTGTACTGTTTTGTTTCATTTACCACCGCTCATGTACTTTCAAAAACACTTAGCGGTTAATAATTCACCGTCATTACACATTAATGTTCGAAATATCACAATTTTTTGAAAATATAACAATACTGCAGACATGACGCTTCACTTTGCTGCCAAGAAGTCTCGATATGTTAGTTTAGATCGTCAGTGAGTTTATTTTTTTAAAATTGTAAACAACGATTTGAAGTCAATGTCATTCAACATTCGAATATAGAACACTTGCCAAATATTTGGTCCAGTACCCTATATCCGACCTAGGGTTACCAACCTTTCCCGCATGCACTGTCCCAGAGTTGCTCTGGTCATATACTACAATGGTGGTACTACTGTACCCCTTTTTTGCCTTAATGCCCATGAAGATCCATGGAGAAATACAGGAAGAAGAATACGCCTCTACTTTTTCTGTTTTTGGACATGCAGAAGGCCTTTTACTGTGTTCCTCGCAGGATGATCTGGTGGGCGCTGAAGTACAAACTTTTGACATTGACAAATAAGACATACATACCAAGATTCCCCTTATTGCAAGCGACACTTTTCATCAGGTGGGCTGCATCCTGGAGTTTCACCTAGAGGCATAATAATAAATAGCGCATCTATTAATTAGTTTTATTTATAATATTAATTTATTAAAAGTAAAATGTTATTCTTTAAGTTCCCGGTTATTATTTTCCGTGTCATGTCGTATTTATGTATAAACTATGCCATTCTACTCGGTAAGGAGACATTCTGTCACATGTTAGTGAAAAAAAGTAGTAGTAAGTCGTTGTCAAATCAAAATCTGGCGGGAAAGTGAAGCGAAATGTCTTTTGTTTTATTTTCTAAAATTTGTGATATTTTGAACATTAATGTGTAATAACGGTGGATTATTAACCGTTAAGTGTTTTTGAACGTACATGAGTGTTGGTAAATGAAACAAAACAGTGCAACATCACTTTTCAAATTATCTCAAGAAGTCCATGTGAGATCTCAGTATAGTCCCACATCTTTACTGAGGACTCAAGGGGCTTAGGGGGCATCTCATTTACCATTTAACATCTTCATCACCATGCATTCTCATTTACTATAATGTATATGTTATTAATATAGTTCTTACTTGACACTGGCTAAATGTGCAAACCGCACGAAGCCATTATTTAAAAAATTTAAATTCAAAATCTGCTATGTGCAAAAAGTATACTTTCAAGGTGTTGGAATAAAAAGTATTCCTGAAAATGTATCATGGTTAAATATATGCTATGCGGCAATATGTTTAATATGGCAGGAGGACAAAATGGCTTGACATGATTCTTGACAAATTCATCTCTATTGAAACTCTTGAAAGAATAGCTTTGCAGTTGATGGTGGCGTCGTTTAAGCTCTTATAGCTGTTTTCATGTGAAAAAGTTCTAGTTAATGCACATAGCATGTTTTATTAAGAGTTAATATTTCGACAAATATTATACGATAAATAAGTCAGTGACCTATTCGCTATAGTCAAAATTTTGTAATCTCAAAAAAGTGCACATAGCAGGTTTTGGTTTGGTAGCGACGATTTTGTGTTTCAAACGAATCAATAGTTTTAAATACTTTTTAATCGTTAGCAACCCTACCGCCCTGCGCCCGTACATTACTTCCTTTGTTTATTAACATTTAATCAGTAAGGAATCAGAGTAGGTCGTGCGCGTTTGTTTCTTTAAATGGCTCATTTTAATAACATTTGTGGTCTGTGCTAAAGTGCTCAAGCCCACGTAAATTTTTCAGCTTGTAAACTTTGAAGTATGACTATAAACGAGCAGTTTTAATAATAAGACGGTAGATACCGTAAATTTCATTTGTTTTCAATCTCTCAAACTTAGGTAGGTAACTTAGTATTTATTTAAATTCAGATTTAGCTTCTATCTGTCTTGCAAATTGACATCGTCTGTGTGGCAAAACGTCACAATCTCGTCTTGTGAAAAATTGGATATGACTAAGCTCGAGTATGTTGTAGATATAGGAATTTCAGATGTAACATGTTATTGTTTAGTTCACTATATCGGCATAAGTATGAATGCTGTTTTATGATAATAGTAAATAAATATCATTAACCATCATCATCATCATACCAGCCTTATAAATTCCACTGCTGAACATTAGTTTGTAGAAAATTGATCGCAGCTCAAGCCTAGACGCAGGATGACGCTGCTGCCTATCATTATTATTATTTTAAAAAAATATTAGTAACACTTTTCTTGGACAACATTTATCCCGTACAACTATTTAGTTTACAACTGCTAGGATTGGCTGGTAGAGATCTCTTCTAGAGATAAGTCCACCTTTGTACATGTTATTTTATATACCTAATATAATACTTAAAATTATTTTTGTGCAATAAAGGATTATTATCATCCGCTAGGATTTCTCTTAGTCGACCCTTACGACTCCCCTTGAGAGGAGAGGGGGTGGCACTATTCTAGGCCGGTGCCATACGGCTCTCATATACCTTGTACATGTATGTATATTTTATGTATCTTCAATTGTGACAATTTCTCTGTGGCAAAACTTCATAAGTCGGCAGATAGCGCGGCATTCATTTGGTTTTTTCTGATTCGGCCATTGTGCCAGTTACTGCGAGTCAAGGTGACGCCCACTGCGATTATCTCATTCCTTATAAAATATCGACTTGGACCAATTTCCCGGAACAACAGACGTCTTAGGGCGCGTCCCCACTGTGTCGTGACGATTATTAACGTTAGAAGATTGTCGTCTACAGCTTTTAAAAAAAAATCCTCATATAGTTCATAGTTCTTTATTGGCATCATATTGTACATAAAGATCTTAATGTTACATATAAATAATGGGTCTAAAACATGAACCCTGCAAGGGGCAAAAAATATTATAAAATAGTACAAATTAACATTACACACAATATGAAAAACAAAGATTACAATCAAAATAATATATTTACAATTAAAATCAAATCACATTAAATACAATAATTATAGTAAATAAAAGTTATTAGGTCAATTAGGTAAAGTAAGTCTATCAGCTGTGTATCATTACTGTGTCTTCGAAATATTTTAATGCTCGTCTTCACTGTGGTCGCTGATATCGTGGACGATTGTTAATCGTACCATTCTAGTGATTCTTCTTACCCTACTATAGGGGTACATCTCAAAATAAAAATAAATAGTTATGATCGATTTTGTGAAAATATCAAAAAAATTATGATTTGATTGAATTGGGCTCCTATAGTGTGAAAGGTGCGATATAGTGATGACAGGCACCAAAATCGTTCCTCCGAAGCACCGAAGCGATCGAATTTAAATTCCTTAGAAACTCCGTAGTGATTTACTTACTGCTTTTGCTTCTGTGATCGTTTTCCTGCGAAACTAAGAGCTCTTCGTAATATGTAAACCCTTTTTATTTTTATACACATGACACTTTTTTAACCGATCCAAAAATGGAACACTAGGATGATATGGGTTAAAGGACACGATATTTATCGTAACGACAAAGTGTAAACGCGCCCTTACATTACCCTTAGTCATAATCTCGTCCAAGGCATTATACACGAATAATGTTAACGATATTATCTCGCGGTTATACATCATCTTTTAATATTGGATCCTTGCGGAATTTTTGACCTTTCATTTTAATCTGTTTTCGGCGAAAGTGGTAGGGTCAATTTTTTTTAAGTAGAATGGGTTTTTATACTAAAGATTTTTATACTGTCTGTATTGTGTATTACAATACTGCTATTTGCTGATATTCCAAAATGTTGTACGTATATTTGTTTCCCTTAGAGGCTGTATATATTATATTTAAGACTTATAAACATCTAGACTAAATTTAATTTGCAATTAAGTTCATTTTATTTTTAAATATGATTATATAATTTCAAAGAGTGACAAGACTAACTCAACAGTATTTAAGAGTATCTTAGCCATTACAGACCACCAGAACAGAAAAGCACCGCACTATGCTTCTAACCCCGTTGTTAAGTTTCAATGCCCGGTAGTTTCTCAAGCTTCAAACCAGGGGGCCTACCGCCGAATTCGATGGATTACCGGTAATCCATCTAGATCAAACTTTGTTTTGCGTTCATTAATCCGTACCGGGGAATCTGCCGACAGCCACCTCTCATTCATGCCCTTCAGTCCGTGACAGACCAATAGGTAAATGGAGAACGCCATTTTGTTTCGATTTCCATGAGTTCGGCGGTACGACAGAATCATTTCGAAATCCATTTTGCCTTATAATCGATTGCCATCGAACTCGGCGGTAGGCCCCCTGAACCAATTTTTTTCAGTTTTAACCTTGTGACCGTTCAACTGAACGGACGATCTGTGTTTATACGACGTCACCACTTTATTAACAAATAGCGGATTGTGTAGAGACGTATAATATTATTCTTAATGTTTATTCAGAAGTGACTTCAAAATCAGCATGTGCTAGTTGTACTTTGTTCATTGTTTTTTTTAATATTTAATATACGGTGTTATTTATAAACAAGGTCATAGTTTTCTTTAATTAGTCATCACCATAAAGAAAATAATTCCGTTAAACAAATATTCAAATTTTTCGATATGCCCACGGATCCGTAAACCCATAATAACTCACTTCTATCCACAACAGATGGCGTTGGTGTCGGCTATCAAGATAGGTCGGAATCAGTTCACTGCGCGCGCGCCGTTATGTCATTGACATCCCGACCAAAGGGTGGGCGCACGCCACGCCCTGTAATTGTTCCGGAACGTATATTATATAAGCGGCGGGCTGGTTGTAAGCGGCGGGCTGGTTGAGGCTGTCCATGTTGTCGGGTCCAAACATTATAAGACCCGACAAACTAAAACCAATAAACTGTCGACTCAAACTCTTAATCTCATGGAAGCGCGACGAGACATGCGATTGCAGTCTTCAGCGGAAGCGTCTTCTTACCGGCTCATCAATAGACAGATCTCGAAATCCTTGCGACTCGATATTCGCAAATTCAATACAAATTGTATTGAAGATGCAATAGAGAGGAACAGGGGTTCAAAAGTGTTCGCACGGGATCTGTCTATTGGTCAGAGTCAGTTGACACAGCTGAAGACCAACGAAGGCAGTCTAGTCACGTCGAGACCTGAGATTATGAGGGAGATCGAAAGGTTTTATGGACAGTTGTATACCAGTACGCAAGATCCCGCTACTTGTTTGGCTAAAGACCCTAGAGCCAAACTAACTCGACATACCACCGAAGACATCCCGGACGTCAGCCTGTACGAGATTAGGATGGCCCTGAAACAACTAAAAAACAACAAGGCACCGGGGGAAGACGGGATGACAGCAGAGCTTCTGAGAGCGGGTGGTACACCAGTACTTAAGGTACTCCAGAAGCTCTTTAATACCGTCATTCTCGAGGGACGTACGCCACAGGCGTGGTCCAGTGGTGTGGTTGTCCTTTTCTTCAAGAAAGGTGACAAATCCCTTTTGAAGAATTATAGGCCAATCACGCTACTGAGCCACGTCTATAAGTTGTTTTCACGGGTCATCACGAACCGTCTCGGTCAAAGGTTTGACGACTTCCAGCCTCCCGAACAAGCCGGTTTTCGAAAAGGCTTTTCAACCATAGACCACATTCACACGCTGCGGCAGGTTATACAGAAGACCGAGGAGTATAACCAGCCACTTTGCTTAGCGTTTGTGGACTATGAGAAAGCCTTTGATTCGATCGAGAGCTGGGCAGTGTTTCAGTCCCTGCAGCGATGCCGCATTGATCATCGGTATATCGAAGTTCTGAGGAGTTTATACAGAAACGCCACCATGTCCGTACGAGTACTGGACCAGTGCACGAATCCTATCCTCTTGCAGAAAGGCGTGAGACAGGGTGATGTCATTTCACCGAAACTGTTCACTGCTGCTCTGGAGGATGTTTTCAAGCTACTGGACTGGGAAAACTACGGCATCAACATTAATGGCGAGTATATGACTCACCTTCGATTTGCCGACGACATAGTGGTCATAGCGGAGTCGCTTGTGGATCTGGGCACAATGCTCGGAGACCTCGACAGAGCTTCCCGAAGGGTAGGTCTTAAAATGAACATGGATAAGACCAAAATCATGTCAAATATCCATGTTGTGCCTACCCCAGTAATAGTGGGAAGCTCGGCCCTCGAAGTTGTCGACGAGTACGTATACCTGGGACAAAAAGTCCAATTAGGTAAGTCCAACTTCGAGAAAGAGGTCAATCGTCGAATCCAGCTCGGTTGGGCTGCGTTCGGGAAACTACGCAAAATCTTCTCGTCCAAAGTACCTCAGTGTCTCAAGACGAAAGTCTTCGACCAGTGTGTGTTGCCAGCGATGACGTATGGGACTGAGACGTGGTGCCTGACTATGGGCCTCATAAGGAAGCTCAAAGTCGCTCAGCGTGCAATGGAGAGAGCTATGCTCGGAGTGTCCCTACGTGATAGAATCAGAAATGAGGAAATCCGTAGGAGAACCAGAGTGACCGACATAGCGAAGCGCGTTTGCAGGCTGAAGTGGCAATGGGCGGGGCACATAGCTCGAAGAACCGACGACCGATGGGGCGTTAAGGTTCTTGAATGGCGACCACGAATCAGCAAACGTAGTAGAGGGCGGCCCCCAACGCGATGGACCGACGATCTGGTCAGGGCGGCGGGGAGCCGGTGGATGCAGGCGGCAAAGAATCGATCTACGTGGAAAGCAATTGGGGAGGCCTATGTTCAGCAGTGGACTTCGAATGGCTGAAATGATGATGATGATGATGATGTATATTATAGTATACCTAAAGAGTCAAAGTCAAAGTCAAAAAAGTCAAAAATACTTTATTTCATAAACTATTACATAGTACTTGAAAACGTCAAAATTATAAAAAAATAACAAATAAAATATAACTATACTAAAATCACGAAGCTTAGATTCACTTGCAACCAAATAATTTAAAAAAACAAAAAACATTTAAGTGCAAGCGAATCTAAGTGCCAGTTCCGAGCCACCGCTCTGTAAGAAGAACTGGCAAGAAACTCACAGGCTATGCTCTTTTAAATTATCGATTGGTTAGTAACAATCTTCATTTGTCTGTGACGCTATACAATGCAACATAATATAACAATATTCATGCTTTAAGTCATTCATATTAGAATAGCCTGTATGAAACGGCGGTTTAATCCCAAGCATTTTTATCAGCCATATAGTCTTTAATAGAATAATATCCCTTTGAAGACAGCTTGCGTTTTATTGTTAATTTAAATTTATTTAGGCTTAATTGCTGTATATTGCTTGGGATTTTATTATAGAATCGCACACATTGACCTTTAAAAGATTTGTTAATTTTTTGGAGCCTAGTGGCAGGTACAACTAGTTTATGCTTATTTCTTGTGTTTAGGTTATGTATATCACTTTTCTTACTCAATTTATCAAAATTTTTGTGTACATATACTAGGTTTTCATAAACAAACTGACCCGCCACTGTCAAAATACCAATTTCTTTAAATTTATCCCTTAGTGAATGTCTACATGGTAGATTATAAATTGCTCGTATGGCCCTCTTCTGCAGTACAAAAATATTTTGAATATCTGCGGCACAACCCCACAGAAGAATACCATACGACATAACACTATGAAAATAGCAATGATAAACAAGCCTAGCTGTTTCAACGTCTGTTAATTGGCGAATTTTCTTTACCGCGTATGCAGCAGAGCTGAGTCTATTCGACAATTCACCAATATGTGGGCCCCACTGTAACTTAGAATCTAATATAACACCCAAAAATTTGGTGGTATCCACAAGGGTCAACTCATCTTCCTTTATTTTAATAGTGGTGTTTACTTGTCTGACGTTAGGCGTCACGAATTTAATGCATTTCGTTTTAGCCCCATTTAATAATAAATTGTTAACGTCAAACCAGTGCACCACCTTTGAGATCGCATTGTTTACATCGTCTGGGTTCTGATATCGCTTTATTTTAAATAATAATGATGTATCATCAGCAAACAATACTATCTCGTGATTTTCCTTTACCAAATGTGGCAAATCATTAATATAAATTAAAAACAAAAACGGGCCGAGAATCGAGCCCTGCGGTACCCCCATTTTTACTACAGAACCCTGAGATCGCTTTCCATTAACTTCAACCCTTTGAATCCTATTACTTAAGTAAGAAGTAAGAAGATCCAATGCGGAGCCTCTTATTCCATAATAATCTAATTTTTTTATCAATGTTTCATGAGGAACACAATCAAAAGCTTTGGACAGATCGCAAAAAATACCTAAAGCGTCCAAAGAATCTTCCCAAGCATCAAAAATATGTTTCAAAAGCTCAACACCTGCATCGGTTGTGGAGCGACCCTTAGTGAATCCAAATTGTTTTGAATGCATTAAGCCATTTTTATTAAAAAATCTTAACATTTGGTTGTAAATAAGTTTTTCAAAAATTTTACTAAAAGTAGGCAGCACTGAAATAGGTCTAAAATTAGTTGGGTCTGCTGTACTGCCCGATTTAAATAGTGGAATGATTTTACTATTTTTCATTAAATCTGGAAACGTGCCGCAATCTATACATTTATTAAATATTATAGCTAAACTGTGCGCCACCGAAACAATGATAGGCTTGGTAACTACGATGGAATTGCCCCAGAGGTCTGCAGTCTTTTTAACATTAAGAGTATTAAATGTCTTAATTATATCTATGGGTGTTACATGATTAAACATAAACTCTTCTGTACAAATGTTTACATTATCTCTTAAAATAGCCTCCGCTAAAGTAGGCGAGGAATTTAAAGTTTTTGTAGTAGACACTGGAATATTAGTAAAGAAGTCTTCAAAAGCATTGGCAATATCTAAGTCAGATGTAAGCGTCTTGCTATCAATGTTGAGTTTAAACTTATTATTATAATTCTTATTTCTTCCCGTTTCACTATTAATAATATTCCATGTCATTTTAATCTTATCATCACTATTTTTAATTTTATAGCTCAAATAACAAGACTTTGCCGTATGACATGCTTTTCTAAATATTTTAGAATATTTCCTTACATAATTATGAAATTGTTCACTATTGTTAACATTTCTTTCGTCATACAGTTCATACAGTCTCTTTCTACTTTTATGTAGCCCAGGAGTAGCCCATTCACTAAAGGCAGCATTATCATTTACCTTAATCGTTTTGGGAGTAAATGTTGATTGAAAACTACTACAAAAGTCGCTAAAAAACATATTATATAAAATATTAGGGTCATTGCTTTTATCTACCATGGGTAAACTAAATGATAATAATTTATTGTTAAACCTCTCAAAACGATTATTGGTTTTTGGTATAAATGTTATTGTTCTTTTAGCCACAGTTTTATTTCTACAAAGCAAAGATATTTGTTGACCACAATGATCTGAATCTAATTGATTAATAATTTTTTTACTGTCATCGCTCAGTATAATATCTGTAAATATGTTATCCAAGCAAGTGGCAGTAGTGGCTGTAATTCTTGTTGGCTCTAGAAACACATTTATCAAATTATATGATTTAAAAAGTGCTTTTATTCTTGTACATGCACTCGAACACTCTAGCAAATTAACATTAAAATCTCCACAAACAATAACATTTTTGTTAGCATTATAAACTTTTCCCAGCACTTCATCCATAATACTTTCAAATAAATCATATGAAGCTGATGGAGGTCTGTATACACTCAATACAACAAACCGCTCCATTTCGATACAGGCTATTTCAATAATCCGTTCGGCTGAGAAGCTTACTATATCATGGCGCTCCTTGAATCTAAATTTCTTATTTACTATAATTAATGATCCACCATGTATAGCACCCTCCCTGCAAAACGAACTACCTACCTGGTGATTATTAAAATTGAACATGAACTGGTTACTTTTAATCCAATGTTCAGTAATGCAAAAAATATCAATATGATTACCGTTCATGAACAATTCAATTTCTAGTTCCTTACCCAATATTCCTCTAATATTCTGGTGCACCAGGTTTATAACATTATTTTGTTTAGTAATTACTATGCCAGAGTTTGTCTCTGTTGTCTTAGATCTTAATTTAAATGATTTTCTATATTAGAAATAGAATCAGAATAATTAATGTCAACACAACAATTATTATCTACACTACTGCTTTGCTCAATAGAAGCAATATGTTTAGCCAAATTCTTGGCTGTTATACTAAAATAATAGGATAGCGAATTTGCTATCTGTCGCTTAAAACTAGATGAAAGGTAATATCTACCTTTAGTCATAAATTTGCTGCTAACAAAACTGTTAGTATCAATCAAATTAATACAATCAGTCAGTGAACTACTATACTTAGTTTCCGAACTACACGTGCTTTTTAAGGAATAGCTCTTATACTGTACGGACTATCAGCACACGAACCAATAAAATTGGCAACTCGTTTTTCTGGACTAGCGACTGTCTGACGGGAAACCTATCGTTTATGACCTTATCACCATCTAAGAAGCCCAAGTCAACCTCACAGGTGGTACACCTACTGATCAACAGACGAGGCTCTGGCGAATGTAACAGACCCTGGTAAGCGGCAATAGGCTCGCCACCTATTATGTAGGACCAACAATGTGATTGGCGAAGTGAGGGCGTATAGTATGCCTCTGTCTACTCCTTCGGGGAAACAAGCGTGAATGTATGTACGTGGTACGTCCACCCCCATTGAGGATGTCGACCTGATAATGAGCGCTGGATGCAGGTCTGAATGGGCCACATTGCAAGTCTATGGGGGAGGCCTATGTTCAGCAGCGGACGTCCTTAGACTTGGTGATGATAAGAGAATGTTTGATGCTAACCCAGGGCATGCACAGAGATTTTGAGGAAATGCACGTCTGCTAAGAGTAGTTCCGTTAACCCTTTAACAGGTAGAGCACGTTAAAAATATTTATTGGATTTCCACCTTAAGTTAACCACATAAGGTTCAATTTATGGTGGTCATACATGGACCACCTCCTGTTAAAGGGTTAAAATGAACAGACGTCCTGATAGTTATCGCTGATTGTAGGCCGCCTGCAATGGGTCACATTGGAAGTTTATAGTTGGGCCTGTCATCAGCAGTAGACATCCTTTCGCGGATGATGATTATGAGAGAATGAATATGCTAACCAAGGGTATGCACAGAGATTTTGGATAGGGAACGCAACGTCTAGCGAAAGTAGCTCCGTTAAAATGGACAGACTGCATGATAATGTTGATCGCTGCAATGGATCACATTAGACGCCTACATTCAAGGCCTGTCTTCAGCAGTGGACGATGAATATGAGAGAATGTTTGAGCTGCTATTGCTAATCAAGAGTATGCACCGTGATTTCGGATAGAAAATAAAAAGTGTAGTGAAAGTAGCTTTTTAAAACAAAGTGCATACATACATACAACCACGCCTGTTTCCTTGAAGGGGTAGGCAGATACATATAACACGCCCACATTTCGCCTATTGCCGCTTACCGGGAACTTTATGTTATCGCCAGACCCATATTACACGCCCACATTTCGACTATCGCCGCTTACCGGGAACTTTATGTTTCCGCCAGAGCCTCGTCTGTTTATCGGCAGGTACACCATTAGTAGGTGAGGTTGGCTTGAGCTCCTAAGATGTTGGTAGGATGGTACCAAGTGTAAAACCATAAAAATAAGTGGTCCAGCTAAAATAGGTATAAATTTTTTTATAGGTAGGTGGTAGAGAAATCAGTGCTTATTTTCCTCTATGGTGTGCAAGCTTCTGGTGCTAACAAAGGAATTTGTACTAATTAACATTAAAAGAATGATCAACAATATTATTAAACAAAGTAAATAGTATATCCGGGTTCCGTATCTCATTCATGCATGTTTACGCCTCGTGCCGCCAGGTGGTGTTATTTTTGGCTGCAGCAGTCGTTCGGTAGGCACGTTTAACATGTGTTTTAGTTAGGGTTGCCACTCCTAACAAAAATATATGTTTAAAAGTAACAATTGTTTTTTATATTTATTATTTTTTCCTACGTATATTAAGTACGTATTTACAAAAAAAAAGTGTTTAAGTATGTTTATCCGTTGTTTAGTATCCATAACACAAGTTCTTAGTGACATTTATTTTGGAACTAAATAATTGGTGTAATTGTCAGAAAATATTTCTTTATTTATTTATATTAGATCTCCACGGAATACCGAATTGCATGCGCACGAACTTAAAGAGTTTTTTATCCGATTCTTTTCCATTCTTCTTCGTAAGCTTGATTTGAACTTTTGAATGGATTTCAAAAGTTCAAATTCATTTATTCCCTCATCTTAAGCCACTTTCTATCAAATTAGTGTGGGTAGGTTTTTCTGTAATATTCTGCTCTATTTTAGGTTGCTTTGATTTAATTTTTTTCCCGCGATCCTATTCCAGCTTAGCTTTATTCCGAAGCTTATGAGAGCTTTATTTAATTATAGGAGCGCCACTACAGCGAAGAAGCACTATGTGAACATTCTATCACAGACTAGGCAGTATCATGGAAATGAGGTAATGGCCTAATTAGAGGGTTGTCTCAATAATAACCTGTTAGCATTTCCCGCCAAATCCTACAGAAACACTAAAGTCCAAAATGATGTACCTGCGACAGTCTCCACAGAAAACCAGCGATGTGATGATTAGCTGCCATATTGCTGAGTGGAGTACTTTTGGGCATGCCGTATTAAAATGTTCAGTAATGGGACGTTAGCGAGTTGAGACGATGATTACAATGAATAATTTTACGAAGCAAATGAAATGAATAAAAACGAAATCAAAAAAACAAAATTAATGCATTTTTTGTACTTAATATTCAATTATACAACGAATATTGGCAAACGTGTGTACCGGGGATCCTATCAAGACCTAAGGAGCTCAAGCCAACCTCACCTGCAAGTGGTGCACCTGCCGATCAACTGACGAGGCTCTGGCGAACATAAAAGTGTCCGGTAAACAGCAATAAGCTCGCCACCTATTATGTGGGACCAAAAATATAATTGGCGAAATGTAGGCGTAAATGATATGCACTGCGGGGAAACAGGCGTGATTGTATCTATGTACGGACGAACGTGTAAAACATTATTTTAGGTTTCTTGTTTGGCACATTAAATTTGCAAACCTTATACCGTCGCTGGGTGTAAAAAGTAAAAACTAAAACGGTGTCAAAAAAAAAAATTAAGAAGTTTTGCCAACCCTATGAACATCGGAGCGGAACCTCCACACATCACTTTTTATATTTATTCCGTTGTACGTCTATTTTGATAATCTACGGCGTATATGGACGCTTTAGTAGGAATTTAACTTTAGTGTAATGAAAAACATTCAGTTTTGATTTCTTTCATTCACTTTCAATTCAAAAGGTCGTGGTTTCGATTCGCATCAGGACGAATTACTGTGTGCATTATTAGGGGTATTTGTTCTGGGATTTGTGTATTTTGCTAATTTTAAGTATATGTTTACAAAAACTAGTAATTTGATCTGTTGTTTTGTACTAATAGATCTCTGATAGTTTTAGAAAAGCGGCAATAGGCTCGCCACCTATTACAAGGGACCAACAAAATGATTGGCGTAGTGTGGACATACAGTATGCCTCTGCCTACCCCTTCGGGGAAAAAGGCGTGATATTATGTATGTATGTATGTAAGAAAAGAAAAATATATAAAACTTACAATAACTAATTAATTATTTGTACGTGTGCTGTATTCATGCGAAACAGTTATAGCTCAACATAGTATTGCTCAGCGAGCAAAACGTTGATTTTAAGCTACAACCTAGAAAGCCGCTATCACGGTTACCAATTGACTGACTTATACTAAAAACACAACTTAATTTACAACGTAAAATCCAACTTAATTTACAACATAAAATACAGACATGACATATTACACAATGTAGGTACAGATATAAAGGGTACATATTCATTTGAACGCAACTCGCAACATAAAAGACATGTTTTTGCCACCTACGCAAAGCGTTTTGGTTTTCCTATCTTTTGATTGCATGAGATAACTGATACCTTTTCTTTTAATGCTGATTTGGATAATAGGCCTTATGCATCGCTTGAAAAATTCTAACAGCAAGACGTCTTAACCTGTCTCTGCCAATCTGCACAAGGTCTGCGTTTTGACCTATACCCCTTTTCATCTTGTTTCTTTGGAGAAGGACCGTGCATTCCCAGTACTAAACGTTAATGGGTAAAATAAAAAAAATAAAAAATACTTTATTGTCTTTAAGATCAACATGATCATTTAGTGTCGTCAAACATACGCAAAATGGATATTCGATATATTTTTTAACAACAATGAAAGAAATATGAGCGGTACCATAATAAAGAAGTAAAAGCAAATGGGTTCTTTGTCAAGGTTTGCCAGTTAATCCTTTTGTTGTGGGTTTTCTCAAGATTTGTCAGTCTGTCGGTGCGTCTTATCGGGGGTATCTGTCAGTCAGCCTGTCGTGATTTGCATGCCTCTAACGAATACAGATTATCAACTACTATTAGTAGTTAGATAAAGCAAAGGCAAAAACTAAATGTATGTATAGGGATGCTATCAATATGATCCGAACCCAAGCCAACCTCATCTGCCAGTGATACACCTACCGAACAACGGACGAGGCTCTGGCGAACATAACAGTTCCCGGTAAGCGGCCCTAGGCTCGCCACCAATTACGTGGGACCAATAAAACAATTAGCGAATTGTGGGCTTATTATATGCCTCTGCCTACCCCTTCGGGGAAACAGGCGTGAATGAATGTATGTATGTGTAATAAACTAAATGAGTGCCATGAACAAACGTGATGTTACGAGTACTTCTAAGAAATAGACTCAAAGTTGGTAATGTCGAAAAGGCCTTTTCTTTCGGTACGTTTCACAAGTTAACACTTATATTGTTGGTTGTTACAGATATTTCTAAACGAGTCTTGCCTGTTTCTCACAACTATTAAGTCTATAAATGGTATACGCACGGTGTCATAGTTAAATGAATCTCAGTATGACATATTTCATTTGTTTAAAAATGTTTAGGTAAAATAAAAACATATTTTTTTTAAATGACTGGGCTGAGCACAAGTACTGCTGAACATAACTCTCTTTAATACATTTTCACGATCAAGAGCCACCTGCACATACAGACTTCTCGCCGCCTTGATCACATCACATCACTGGCATATTGCGTGGGACGGCGGCGTCCTATAATACGTTCACCGGTTTACGCCTAAGATATCCAATATGTTTGTTAGTTTGTTTGCAATAAAAGATTCTTTACTCGTCCTTCGATCCTTCGGTCGTTAGTTCTTTTAGCCATATGCACCTCACTGGAATATTAAAAAATGTTGGAGGTCTCACATAGCACTTCTAGCTTATAAACCTTGTATAGGAACGGAACCCACAACCTTGGAGCTAATGCAGAAATACTTACTAGACAGGTAAGTCATCAATTCTTTAAACTAATTCCTTATTAATACAAATATAAGTGAGTAAAGCGCCTAAGTGAAGCGCTCGTAGCTCTGCGGTGTTCGGTGGTTGGAAACGATCACCAAAGTACAGCAGCGTTTACAGAGGTCAGTCCTTGGATGGGTGACCGTTTGTGTGGCATTTGATATCGAGCGCTTCCGTGCTTCGGAAGGCACGTTAAGCCGTTGGTCCCGGTTATCACTAAATGTGGTAGTCGTTAAGCCATGTTAGAGGCCTCATGGGCGGCTTGAAAAATTCTAACAGCAGGACGCCATACACCTGCCTCCGCCAATCCGCACTGGGTCAGCGTGGTGGAGTATGACCCAATACCCTCACACCTTGATTTATGTGAGGAGGCTCGTGCTCAGTAGTGGGACGTTAATGGGCTGTGATGATGATGATGATGAAAGCGCCTAAACCACTTGGGCAATTGCGAAGAATTTCTTTAATAGGTAAATTGGATCTTGGACATTTAAGAGACATAGAGAAACTTTATCCCAAAAAATGCTGATTTCTTTGGGAGATAAAATGCTGATTCCTTTGGGAGTTAAACTGTAGCTCAAACGGGCTAAATATTAATACTTTGTTCATTTAATAATTTGGTACACAATGAAGATCGTGAAAACAACATATAAAAAAACACAAGTACACAACTACTTAGTTGCTTATTTTAAAAGAAAGAAAAGTATGTGTTGGTTAACATTATTTATACTGTTTAGAGTTTTAAATGTCCTTCTATTTTATTAAGTTTTGGTATAAAGATAGATAGAACTTTTTTATGGGGAACTTTCTTTTGTGTTGGTCAACATTATTTATACTATTTAAAGTTGTTAATATCCTTCTAATTTACTAAAGTTTTGGTAAAAAGATAAAAAGAACTTTTTAATCAAAACTTTTTTTATCTCGAACGTAACATTCTGCACTAACATTAACTATGGCCTCTAACTGGCAAACCAAGTTAAATAACTCAAGTCTGACGTAACGAGTTAATCGGTAGCACACACCGCAGTGCTAATATAAATTAAGTAGTCACAGGTTACCTATTAACTAGACAGGTAACCTATAATCTAGTCTAAGGTCTACTGGACATACGAGACCAGCAAACTTGAGAGTGACATTCAAAATTAACTGGTTAAGTAGAACTGGTTTCATGGCCAGTTTCTTAAATGGTGTTTAGGTAATCATGGATTCATTACGGTTTCATGGTATACTGACGACCGTAACGATCTGGAGTAAGGAGAAAGTATTTAAGTTTTTAGGTAAAGGTCTTTGGTTGAATTCTAACATAGGATGTGTGTTTGTGGATATTTGATTTAGTGATTTAGTCGAAAGAAGTCTCATTCATGTCGAAAAAAGCCCCCAGCACGAACACAGCTCTATTTCTAAAAACTACGAGTAAAATAATTAATTACATCAGTTGGATCACATTTTCTTGGTTTTGGAAAAAATCTCTAATGCCCTTTCTAATATTTTTAAAGAAACCTTTTTTTTTTGTAACTAGATATGTCAACTAGCATCGTGTGTTACCGGCCTTGAATAGCGCCACCCCCTCTAATCTCACGGGGAGTCGTAGGAGTCGACGAAGAGGAATCCTACCGGATGATGGAAAGCAGCGTCATCCTGCGTACTGGCTTGAACTGCTATCGACAAACCCGCCTGCCCAACGTGGTGATTATGGACTATTATCCCCAATATAATGACACTAGCTTTTGCCCGCGACTTCGTTCGCGTGGAATAGTAACTTCTGGCAGATTTTTGGTTTTACCCTCATAGTTCCCGATCTCGCGGGATTTGTGAGAAGTTCTCGCTCCCGCGGGTCCCTTTTTGTTCCCCCCTCCCCCCAATGCCAATCTCTGCATGTTACCTTTTCCCGGCCTCCGGGAGGTACTCAGCCCCCCCACCATGTCAAGGACACCTGTCCGGGGGGAACTTAAAACCTGTAAAACAATCACGAGCAATCGATTGGTCGATTGGAGTCTGGCCATTTAATGACATTATACCAGTATGGTAATAATGACCGCAGACATTTATATATTCATATAAATGAATTAGCATAACCTATAATATTGTAAATAGTCTAATAACTTCAGAACTGACCTTGCATTACGTCTTGCTGCCACAATAATTATCAAGACACCGATGCTAATACATGGGCTGGGCTATAATTATTTTGTTATGACCAATAAATACCTGGCTAATAATAGGCACTTGACTCAAAACCGACTAAAAGCGGTTAAGTCAGTTTTTGAGACGACTTTCTTGCGATGAAAAATGAGATTGTGGGTAATTATCGTTTTCTTTTTGTGTTTTATGGTGTTTGTCATTGATTGGCGAAGGCGACACTGGGGTAAGTTTATCACAAAGAGATAAATATACATAAGTTCCCTTAGAGTATGATACCACAGATATATATATTTATATACCATAGATAACACAAATGCATGTCCTCCGCTTGTCCGAACCCCGACCACCGCGGCTTACATATTTTGTTGTTAAGCTATTGCATAGCCACACACCTAGCTCTGGCAATCCGCACTGGGTTGGTTGGACCCGGTTGAATTTTTTCTTATGTTAACTCGCATAAGGTTCATTTTATGGTGATAATACATTTGGCACTGCCTTACTAAGGGTTCAGGGCCATATGAGACGTCTTGAAGTACTCTTCTAAGCCAAGCCTTCTTCGAAGCCACACACTTGGCTCCGGCAATCCGCACCTCGTACGCGTGGTGGACTACCTGAATCCCTTTCCCCTCGGTTCGTGACAGGCGAACCGTACTCATTAGTGGAACGTTAATTAGGTAAAATTGCTGTTATTGTTGTAAATCAAAAGAGATTACCACCAACCGCATACTACATCTATAAGTTACATTGTTGCAGTCGCAGGGTACGGTTTCTGTCACCAATTAGCTTAGCAAGTCCAGGTCATTGTCTGGGCCCACTCTTTCAATTTGATGTTTGCTGTAAGACACGAACTTGTGCGGGAGGTTCGTTTGCTTTATAATACTTTTTGTTTATAAATAATATATACATGATAATGAAAGCATCTGCCAGAGACCTAAAATATCTCTAGACGTACTGATGGACGTTGTAGCCAGTTGGCAAAGGTGGACCGACGACTTCGAGACGGGATAGGGCCCCGTAGCTTGTCACATTTGCTCTATCGTATAGGTGGACAGTTCGCTGCTAATTGTTCACTCATAATAAAGTAGGGGCCTTAGGGCCGACGCAGACGTGTCGTACGGAAGACTACAAAGTTCCCCGCGCGACACGCGCTCAAGCGAAAGAAGATCCACCGACGTTTTTTAGTGGGTATGCCAAATCGGAGAAACCCACATAACCTTAGTGTGGCCTTTTATCACACTGAGGTACTTTTAAAAAGTTTTTCGTCGATTAAAAAAAAAAAAAAAAAGGTGGACCGACGACTTAAGACAATTGACCGGTAGCGAATGGAAGCGTTCTGGAGAGGATTGAGATCGTTGGCGCTTTTTTGGGGGTGGCCTACGTTCAGCAGTGGACGGCGACTGGATTGATTTACATAATTATTTTTCGTGGTAATCTTACAGTTCTCATACATTGCCTTCTGGCCCAAAATTGAACAGAGCTATGGGTACTAGACTACAGATGTATTCATCATCTTCAGATCAACTCATCGACGTCCCACTACTGAGCACAAGCCTCCTCCCACAAACGAAGGTAAATGGGTATTGGGTCATAGAGAAAACAGTGCGCATGTGCGAAAGCAGTTCTGCTGGTAGAATATTTTTCAAGCGGCCCCATAAGGCTTCTTTCATAGCTTAACGTCTACCACATACATACTTACAATCATGCCTGTTTCTGCGAAGGGGTAGGCAGAGGCATGTTATACGCCAACACTTCGCCAATTATATTGTTGGTCCCACGTAATAGGTCCCTATTGCAGCACCACTTGCAGATGAGGTTGGCTCGGGCTCCTGAGATGTTGGTCGTATACCTGTACCCAATATGAAATGCCAAAATATTCACCCATTTAAAAACTGACCTCTGTAATTACCGCTTAACTTTGGTGATCGGACCTGTGATTATTAAGTTTTATTATGGTATCTTTTGAATAAGGATATGTAAACTAAGTAAGTACCTAATGACCTTCAGTAAGCACTAAAGCAAGAACAAAATTATAAGACTTTCTTTTTCCTTTCAATCACACCATGCACTGTATAATGTTCCCACAGGTTAAAATGTAATCACGAACTCTAACAAAATGGCCGGCTCGCGTGGACTAGCCGTCCAGTCTAAAAAGCACTCCAGCTCCTCCCTGTTCTCTTTAAAACAGTTCCGCCGGAAAGTTTTAAAAGGAAGCTCGTGGTTCACTTTATGTTGGATGAATGAAAAACAGTGGTCATTAGACCGATGAGCCGTGCCTTCCTGATTTGAGTGTATTGTTTCAAAGTTCTCACATTTTAGTTTAGTTGGTACGTTCCTTAGGAACATTAATTTTCGTTTTGTAACAGGTGAAATGGGCAGCAAAAAATGGTTTAAAATATATATTACTATCTATGTACTGAGCTAGCTTTCGATTATTACTACTATATAAAAAAGTTAGTTTACTTAAACTCTGTATGTCATTCTCTTTCCATACTTGTCTTGTCCAAACGGCTGAAAGCAGTGGGAGACGAGGAGCTGAAGATCAAGCTCAGTGTCGTGCCATTTAAGAGGCCAATGTGCAGCAGACGTCGTCGTCTACTGAAAAGACTAACTATTTTAAAAGGGAGTGACAACGTCATCTCTGTTCTCTTGCTATAGGGCTTATGAGCTATATTGGGGATCTCACTGCTGGATACTATGAGCCTCATAAGAAAGCTCAAAGTTGCTCAGCGTGCAATGGAGATAGCTATGCTCGGATTGTCCCTACGTGATGGAATCAGAAATGACGAAATCCGTAAGGAGAACTTGAGTGACGAACGAAGCGAGTTTGTAAGCTGAAGTGGCAGTGGGCGGGGCACATAGCTCGAAGAACCGACGACCGATGGGGCGTGAAGGTTCTAGAATGGCGACCACGAATCAGCAAACATAGTAGAGGGCGGCCCCCAACGCGATAGACCGATGATCTGGTCAGGGCGGCGTGGAGCCGGTGGATGCAGGCGGCAAAGAATCGATCTACGTGGATAGCAATCGGGGAGGCCTATGTTCAGCAGTGGACTTCAAATGGCTGAAATGATGATGATGATGACTGCGGGATAGCACGAAGAACTAACGGCCCTTTCTGCCCCAACAGAAAAGTTCTGATAGAGAACGAAGCGTCGGCCGTCCACCTGCAAGATGATAAGGGTTGCAGGATCACGTTGGATGCAAGCAGCCTGCAACAGGTCACATTGGAAGCTAATGGGGGAGGTCTATGTTCACCAGTGGATGTCCTTGGTCTGATGATGATGATGTCAGACACTTTCCTCTCGCGGAGCTGGTGAAAAAAAATTACAATAAATAAGTAGCCCCATGTAATTTTTTATATGTGCTTTCCAATATTCTTTAAAGAATCGTTCTGATTCATTATAATCTTAAGAAGAATATGCTCTCCCTAAAACAATAAATAAACCTTTTTAGAAGTTATTCAAATACGTTACTAAACATTTCTAGTACAAACACCATTATATTGGTACTTATTTCAAAGAGTTAAATATTAGTCCGTAACAGTAAGGTAATAAGAGCGAGAGGTGGTGAACCAAAAATTATCTTTGCAGGGACATCTTAAAGTATGCATTATATTCGCGGATCGCGTCTCATACGCAGCTCATGCGCAACAGCTGAATCATTCAATTATATTTGAAACAGTGAATTACATTTTTTTTACTATGTTCAATGGAAATAAATAAAATGAATGAATACATAGAAGAAAACAATATTTCCAAATGGTTTAAATGAAAAGGTGACAGTTGTACGTCGTTCACTTGTATGAGCTTTTTATTTGTAATTTCTATCGTTCGAGAAATGGGCTAATAAGGACATGGAATCTCATTATTTATAGACTGAATTTTGCAGTTAAAAGGATTGCTTCAGCGTAATGCAGCGCTGGTTTTTTAAGCAACACTTTATGACCTACGTCATTAATAATACATAAACAAATAATGATTTTAAAAAACATAAAACTATAATTATGAATAAAGTACTATTTTCAATATCAATCACAAAGTTATAACAAAAATATCGCTAACCTTTAACCTAATATAAAATAAATAATTATATAAATATTTTAAAGAAAAACAATCGATGAAAAGTCTTAAAAAATAAAAATTAAGGTACAGGTCGCGTCATGTAAAAAGAACGCTGGAAGAAAGTGGAAGGGGTGTGTTTGCGCATGGGTCGACTGACGAACCAATCGCGCGCCGTCTAGCATGCGGCGCGTGACCCGACCGCCCCGCGCCGCACCTCATACCACCAAATAGACCGATAAATCGTCTAATGCGCAGCTTGACCTGACCGCCAGCGTTCTTTTTACATGACGCGACCTATAGTACCAACCAGAAACAACAAAGATACAGAAATGTACAGGCTCAGGCTTTATCATAAGGCTCAAACTGCAACTCCAAACGTAATGGCACTTAGATTCACTTGCACCCAAATATTTATTGTTTTTTAATTTTTTGTTGCATTTTTATAAATCCAAGCTTCATGATTTCAGTGTAATAATATGTCGATTGCTCTTTATATTTGTATTTAAATGCTAACCGGAATATGTAACGTTGGCCATATCCTCGTATTTTGATCAGCAGGTGCACCACTTGAAGGTAAAGATGGCTTGGGCTCCTTAGATTTTGTTAGGATCCCTATACGTGGTTGTTACTAATTATCTAAATATATACATAATTCAATTAATTGTAAATTTGTAATGTCATATTATCATATTTAATTCAATTAACTAATGCACCAGCTGTTAACAGCTCTGTAAGTAATGATGCGTTTGGCTTGAATACGATTTAATATGTGCCTTTCAGTCGTGGTTTTGTATGGTGTCATGAATATTGAATGGTACTCTCCATTCTATGCACTCCACAAGGCCATGGCCGCCGGGACATTTGCATTAGAATTGTTTTGTTTTCATCTGCCTGGATAAATGCAATGAGCAATGTGTAAATTAAGATTTTCTATGAAGTTTGAAGTATATTTATTTAGTCAGAATATTAAACAGCCGAATTGCTTGTTTCGCTCGCCTATTTATTTGTTAACAAATTGATCTTCACTGCAAAATTTTAGCATTTTAAAATTTTGTTAAATTACCTTACTAGTTAACTAGTTTTTGGCAAGGACAGACTTGCATTGAAGTATTATTCAAGGGCATTATTTCCTTCAATTTACGTCAACATCATTTCAGCCATTTGAAGTCCAATGCTGAACACAGTCCTCCCCCATTTTTTTCCACGTTGATCGATCTTGTGCAGCTTGCATCAACTGACTTGCCGTCGCCTTGACCAAATCATCGGTCCATCGGGTACATCATCATTACGCAATTATACATACGAGATATCACACATTTTACGGATTTCAAACGCAGATCCGTCATATTATATTGGTGACAGGTCGCATCGACGGCGCGCGCGTGGAACATGAACTCAAAGAGATGTCGACGGAGGGGCCAAGCCTGCCGGGGTTGCGAGACTGTTCGAAAGGGTTACGGCGGCCTCAGAACGCAACAGGCTCAAGAAGGAACATGGATGGTTTTTAGTCAGTAAAAGTCTGACACACCGGAGGGTGTCCACGCTGTGGGTGGGCTTCCATCCGAAAAAAAACAACAAAAAAAATCCCGACCTTTCGAATACCTTGCAGTGATCCGTGGTCACGGGGTGACTTAAATGTCAGGTGTCTCCATAAAATTAAAACTATAAAAACAATAAAATTATTATACAATCTTAATTTTTATAAAACGCATAAAGTGAATCAAATCGAATCTTTATTTGTATACTAAGTGTGTTTATTGCAGGTAGGATTGTACAATTGAAGGTGTTTCACATTTTTCCATGTTCTAAGACTTAGCTACCTAGTACCTGTAAGGGTACAGGTACAGCGTATCGTTAGGCAAATTTTTAGGCTGCTTATGTCCTTTTGAGCAATCTTTGTAGGCGGCAGTAAAATTGTTTAATTTTCATAGTTAACTAATTGAAAATAGGTGTTATTCAACTTCGTTCATGACTAATTAAATATTTAAATTATGGGACTTGAGAGATAGTTAAATCGAGAGATCTCGAAATTTTACACTAGATGGCATTAAAATGAATGCAGTTTGAAAATGAGATAGATATAGATATACTCTTTATTGACCAAAATAACTTAAAAACTACAGATTACAAGTGATGGATTAAAAATATCTTTGTAACAATTCCCGCGCTACTATAATTTCCCGAAAAATCGAGAAACTATTCAACACGACACGTGTTTCGCCCTTACACAGGGCATCTTCAGGTAAGATAGGAGCCTCAGAACAACGATGTCTTCACGACCAACGCTGAAACGAACTCTCTTTAATCCATTTTAATCTCTTTTTTTAATCCATCACTTGCTTACAATGGATTTCCGCAAAGTAACGCCTGAATCAATAAATTACTACAGATTACAATAAATATTGAAACACAATGAAAAAGCCAATCTAGGCGGTCTTATCGCTAAAAAAATGAGAATGATTATATTGAACTTATAATCTTACCCAAATTGTTAACTCAGTCACATGCAATGGTGTTCACAAAGTTTTATTTTAGACATTACGTGTAAAAACATGTTTGTTTGTACTAGAACATCACAGAGTCGTATCTGAAATAGAGATGCGTAAACGGTTCAATGGCGCATCAAGGTCGAGAAAATTTGGCAACTAGCTAATTTGTATGTTGTCATGGCTGACATAGAGAAAGAAATTAAAGCAAATTCGGTCAAGTGCGAGCTGGTTTTTGGCTTGTTTTTGGAGCTGGCGAGGTTTTTGCGTTAGCCTTGGTGTTAAGCCCTAAACGGTTAAAGAACGACAAAGTATTTTTGTATATAAAGCTCGGGTACCTAATATTTAAATTATCTTTTAGTATACAGGGGCCCCACCGCCGTATTCGATGAAATTCAGCTATGTCATCTAGATCAAAATTTTCTGAGGTTCTTTAATCGGTACCGGGGAATCTTCCGAAAGCCAAAGATTATTCATCCTTCGTAGACTACTGAAGCGACTTATAAATTAAATTATTATATTGCGTTTCGATGACACATTTTTACCTAAATATTAATCATTTGTAATATAATTTAAAAAAAACACAGATAGAGACTGTTAAATAACACGTCAATCCTTCAAAATTTGTGTCTAAATGGAAAACGCTATCTTGTATCGAACTCAATGTGTTCAGCGGTACGACAGAGTTAATTCTAAATCGATTTTGCCTAATAATCGATTACGATAAAAGAGCATAGCCTGTGAGTTTCTTGCCAGTTCTTCTTACAGAGTGGTGGCTCGGAACTGGCACTTAGATTCACTTACACTTAAATATTTTTTGTTTGTTTAAATTGTTTGATTGCAAGTGAATCTAAGCTTCGTGATTTTAGTATAATTATATTTTATTTGTTTTTGTTATTTGTTTATAATTTTGACGTTTTCAAGTACTATGTAATAGTTTATGAAATAAAAAGTATTTTGACTTTGACCAGCAAGTTCAGCGGTAGGCCCCCAGGACTTTGGTACACAATCTTATGGACCATCCAGATAACCAGATACTGACCTGCCACGACCCGCATTAGGGTCCCGAGGTTAAGAATCGACGGCTTAAGCAGACGCTTCCCCCCCGAACAGGTCAGGTGGGGGGGCTGAGTACCTCCCGGAGGCCGGGAAAAGGTAACATGCATTTTGTTACCGACGTAAAACAAAAAAAAAAAGCATACGCTTGAATACCATAAGTTCCCTTAGTTAGAGTATTATACTCACAGATATATATAAATATATATATATATATATATATATATATATATAACGCAAATGCATGTGATTGGCGTGTCCAAACCCCGACTAATTGTCTGGGTTGGCTGCCGCTATCTACAGTCCGCGCGCGCGCGTTTGTTGTTGTTTTTCAAACATGAACATACATGAACGATTTCACATTATGAAATATTTAACATCAGCGGCATCTGTGTCGATTAGGATTTCTATCACTGAATAACGGCAGTGAAATCACATTAGGTATTCTGAAGTCGGCACGCATTGATTTTAATACAACTAGTCATACTTGCATTCTCTTTTGTATATCTGTGATACATACATACATACATAATGTCACGCCTCTTTCCCGTAGGGGTAGGCAGAGATCACATCCTTCCACTTGCTACGATCTTGGCACACATTTTTAGCTTCATTCACACTCATTAACCTCCTCATACACGCCCGTCGGTTTAGGGTACTTTTGACCTGCCCTTTCTCTAACATTTTTTGTATTTGGTCATGGAAGGTCTTACGTGGTCTTCCCCTCCCAACACTTCCATCCACTTGTCCATCATAAATCACTTTCGTTAATCTACTTTCATTCATCCTCTCAACATGACCAAACCATCTAAGCATATATATCTGTGATGATACCCCTAAAATGTAATGAACGCATATTAAATTAAGAAATTTACAAAAATGCATTAATGCACTCATCCACATTAAGATCTACCAAGATCTGAGAAGTCCAAGCCAACCTCACCTGCAAGTGGTGCACCTGCCTATTAACGGACGAGGCTCTGGTAAACATTACAGTTCCCGATAATCGGCAATAGGATTGCCACCTATTACGTGGGACCAACAGTATAATTGGCGAAGTGTGGGCGTATAATGTGCCTCTTCCAACTCCCTTTAAGAAAACAGGCAAGATTGTTTGTATGTACAAAAATAATTAATACTCCACAGATCGGTCATTGTTGTTTGTTCTCGACAAACAACAAAATCCATAGTCGCATAAATAAACCCCAAAATTTGATTTTCCGGCTACCACATAAATGGTGTTTATCGAGTCGAGCGGTATGACGTACCTTCCAAAGTAAGCAAAAGCTTTAAACAAACAGTCACCCATCCAAGAACTGACATTCATAAGCAATGCATAACCTGGTCAATCGTTTCCAAGCATCGTCTCACGGCGCGGCGCCACGACAGTTTATTCCAAAGTAAAATAATAAATCAACTCATATCTGTCTTATCAAAGCATAAAAGCCGTTTCCAAGATCCTCATGATAATTAATGAGAAATGATTAAATATCACTTCCTATCCATTCTACCTAACAATTACTATAATAGAGCAACTCCCCTCAATCCTGCAAAACCAGAATCACCGGAAGGTGTTAAGTTTAATCTTAATTAAAAGTCTCTATTGCGATTTAATTATAATCTATTAAATATCAGCCAAGTGAAGAAGCTATTTATTAATTATATCAGTGACTCATAATCGTCGAAGCCTATGAATGCCTCGCTGACCATTGGCCTCTTCGTAAACCCTTTTTTTATAATTATTGTCGGTAAAAAATGCTGTTTACGCACTGCCTCCCGGTCTATGGGGGGACCGAGAGGGGAGCGTGGGGCTTACTGCGGCAGACGCGACCACCGCAGTCCTACCCACAAAAAAGCTTCCGACGACGCCCACCGCTGTTGAAAAGGAGCGAGGCTCCAGTGCCTTAGTTTGTAGCTTCTGGCACCCCGCCCGCGACCAATGCCCCCGGATCAGAACCGGGAGGATCTCCTGAGAGAGGCGCGATGGGAAGCGCCCCTCCTACCTGTATGTGCGGCCATGGCGTAACTGGCCGACTTCTGGGGGGAGTCTATGGCTAGACGGAAGGGGCCCCCTGCCCCCGGGCGCTGTCTGACGGGCCCTCCTGGCCCGCCTGCTGCGCCCTCTACAGATCCCTCTTAGTTCCCCCCCGGTAGTCACAAAATTTATGAAATCAGTATTTTCTAACAATTACACCATTTATTTAGTTCCAAAATAAATATCATTAAGAACTTGTGTTATGAAAACTACGAGTATATAATGGATAAACATATACTTATTATACATACCCTGACCAGAGCAAACATTTATATTCATGCCCGAAATATTTGTCCTGTGTGGAAATCGAATCCAGGACCTTAGGAGCGAAGTTCAGGTATACTGACCTCCACGCCATATCGGTCGTCGAGTATTTATTATTCCTCTGCCAAACCCTTCGGGGAATCAGGCGTTATTTTATGTATGTACGTCCCAAGTAAGCACGGGGTTTTTCTTACAAACCTATGGTGAAAAGGGTACAGATTTTACTACACCACGCAGATCCAGTCCGGATTAACATAGATATGTTATAATAAATAAATATTTTGTAACAATTACACCAATTATTTAGTTCCAAGATAAGTATCATTAGAACTTGTGTTATGGATACTATAACAACGTATAAACTATACTTACATACTTTTTTTTGTAAATACATACTTAATATACATAAAAACACAGCATGTTGAGTCCCTCTACTGAGCTCGGACCTCTTCTCGCAGATTAGGTTAGGGCATAGGGGATATTTCAGCACGCAGACCCACTCCGTATAATTAGAGGTAGTTATGTTGCTAATTTGTTGTTAATTATATTGTTGCTTTTAGTTATGGAGCTAGAAACTCATGGGAGTTAGCATAGTTCACAAAGGTCAATCCTTGAATGGGTGACCGTTTGTGTGGCTATTAATATCGAGCGCTTTTAAGCTTTAGACACGATAAACCATTGGTCCCAATTGTCACCAAATGTAGTGATCAATAATCCAAGTTAAAAGGCGGCTTGAAAAATATTCTAACTGTAGGACGCTACATGTCTACCTCCGCGCATGCGCACTGGTTCCGCTTGGCGAGATATGGCCTCGATCCTTTTTATCTTGGTTCGGGATAGGAGACCGAAAAATAGTGAATATAGTGATTATTGTTATAATTATCAATAAGTGATTATTATATTAATAAGTGATTATTGTTATTATACAGAAAGTTCGGCGGCCATCTCGCTCAAATTTGAATGAGAATTTTCATTTCATTTTTTTAAATAAATTTTGACCAGAAACAGTAGTGAGTCGTGAATTCTTAAGAATCAGGGTCTGCTTGGTGGAGTATAGCCTTGAGAATTCTCGCCTTGGTTCGTGATAGAAGACCATTGACCAGAGACAGTAGCGGGACGTCAATACTGTAGACTCTTTGTGTCGCTATGCTATCCAAGATAGTCAATTAGAAACCATAGAATTAACTAATCTGTGTTATCCATTTCTGATTTCGGCACAGACTATTAAAAACTGGTATCACACGTCTGCATAGCCAAGACACAGCTTTCCAATCAATTGAGGCGATTTAAGCAGAAGGCTTCACTCTTCTTGAAGCTAAGCGACGCAAGTTTTTAAAGATTCATTTTTAGTGATCTTATATGTATATTCGTAGATTTATTAAAATGAAAAAAATACAGTTTGGTTAATATATTTTCCTAAGCCTATGTTAGGGTCGTGTGTCGATTAACTTATTTTGACAAACATTTAACAAAATACACATATTTAATGGTATAAAGAAATAAAGCACATATCGTAGCTTAGATACATATGATGTAAATCTAGACAATACCGCCATAATCTGTAGTGGATTTTCACATTATTTGACCAATAATTGGATTTATTTATGATACAAAAACACAATAAACACGTCACATGGATTTAAATCAAAAAACTCGTTATTCAGAGATTTAAGACTACAATTGTATAAATACATACATTCACGCCGGTTTTCCCGAAGAGGTAAGCAGAGGCATATTATACACCCACACTTCGCCAATTCTATAGTTGGTCCCACGTAATAGGTGGCGAGCCTGTTGCCGCTTACCGGGCACTGTTATGTTCGCCAGAGCCTCGTCCGTTGATCGGCAGGTGCACCACTTGCAGGTGAGGTTGACTTGGGCTCCTAAGATCTTGGTAGGATCCTAATGCACCCATGCATGCATTTTTGTACATGTCCTTTACATTTTAGGGGTACCATCACAGGATATAGATATACAATTATCGCAAATCCCTATATACCTACAATTGAATAAATATTCTTCTATATATTGTAATATGCTTTGTGCTTTTGACCTTTTAAGTAAAAATATTATACTACTAATAATATCAACCAGTAGTATCTTTTCTTCTTTATTTTAAATAATGGCTTCGTGCGTCTAGCACATTTAGCCAGTGTCAAGTAAGTGATATATATTATATAATTCATAGTAAATGAGAATGAGTGGTGATAAAGATGATAAATGGTAAATGAGATACCCTCCCCCTAAACCCTTTGAGTCCTCAGTAAAGATGTGGGACTATACTGAGATCTCACATGGACTCCTTGAGAGAAAATTTGAAAAGTGATGTTGCACTGTTTTGTTTGATTTACCAACACTCATGTATGTTCACAAAATCCACCTTTATTACACATTAATGTTAGAAATATCACAAATTTTAGAAAATAAAACAAAACTGCAGACATGACGCTTCACTTTCCCGCCAAGAAGACACCATTAGTATCAATAAATAGATTACAATTTTTTTTTTAATTACAAATGGAAACTTACGTTTTTTAAACGAATTTAATCTAATTAAATAGCGACATAGCATCCCAAAGCTAACGCAAACCACTGGAATATCTACTTTATAGTGGCCGCCTATTACTGCCTTGCTAACTTTGACAGCTGGGTGTCATTAACGCCACGAGCTAATGTGACAGATTTGATTTAAGCAGCCGATGCTCCGGGCTGACAGTGTTGCTATTTGAATAATTATACTCCTAGACATTTTACCATATCAATTTTGTGCTTTAGATTGATTGCTTGCACTGTACCGCTACCTGAGGCCCTAAGGGTATGGATGAGCAAGTCTCAATATCATCAGTTAGCACTATCCCCGTGCAAACAATTGGCCTTACAGTCACATCCTTTAACCAAAACACGTAATAGAAAATTTTTATCTAGTAAAGTGCGCAGCTAATTTCAACGTTATTTCATTTGCCAACCAGTTGCACTGCGAGGAAAGACTTTGATTAAAATAAGAAGGCATGTGAATAACACATAAATGAAGACACACATAAAAGTACGCGGATTTTTTTCTTTTTTTACATACATACATACATAATATCACGCTTTTATAATGTGGTTTTTTGCATTTATTTTTTCCAATATAAATTTGTACTGTATAAAATTGTATAAAAGTACATATAAAAATAAATAGGCACACAAAACAAAAAAAAAAAACTTTTTTGCATCTTTTTTTTTTGCTATCACTCCAGTTTGCATGACGTCATCAAGCCAGGTCCGCAGATATTTCCGACGGGTTGTAACTACTTATTTATGGGTGAGACAAATACAAGTATAGAATAAGTTATGTATGCTCTAAGCTACATACATACATATAATCACGCCTGTTTCTCCGAAGGGGTAGGCAGAGGCATATTATACGCCCACACTTAGCCAATTATAAAGTTGGTCCTACGTAATAGGTGGCGAGCCTATTGCCGCTTACCGGGCTTATGTTGGCCAGAGCCTCGTCCGTTGATCGGCAGGTGCACCACTTGCAGGTAAGGTTGGCTTGGGCTCCTTAGGTCTTATGATCTTTAGAAGAACGGAATTCTCGTCAATCAATCACAGTTTACACAAAGTAGTATAGACTTACAAGAAGTTTCTATGGAGTAATGGAATCAACACAGGAAATTATAATTTACGATATCATAACACTTTCCTATAATTATTTACGTTGCCGAAGAATCTCTAAAAAATACTACTATATTTATTCATAAATACTCGATCTTACACTTCTTTTGACAAACAAAATACTGCCTCGATGTATTTTTTTCGCTTTGGCGCCAAAACTACACTGACACATTGCATGGCTTTGTTAACTATTTGACAGTTCTGAAGGTGCGATAAACAAATACGATATATGAAGGGCCTGTTTCACAATGTATGATCAGTCGATACTCAGCAGTTAATATTACAGTTTTGTATGGTATATCTGTCAAGTAAACGCTAATAACAGGCCCTAATTTTAATAAAGCATTATGCTTGTACTTTATCGTGAGTATATATGGCGCTTTTGCCCATTTTTAAATATATTATTTCACTATTATTTTAAATTAAAATTACTCGTTTTATAAACTGTTGACAACGTCAAAATTAAATATTAAAAAACATCGAAATATACACTAAAATAATGAAGCTTCGATTTACTTCCATGCAAAAAAAATTGTATTCTGAGCCACTGCTCTTTAAAAAGAACTGTCAGGAAACTCCCAGGCTATGCTCTTGTGAATTGTCAATTGGTTACTTAAATTACATTTTTCATATGTCCGTGGCGCTGTACAATGCTGTAGAATATTGCAATATAATATAATACTTTCTTAAATGTGAAAATGCTTTTACGCAGCCTATTTTTAGTATGAAGACATCACCTCTATTTTCTTTAGTAATATCAGTAGCAAAACTAAATATAAAAATTAACATCATGGCCGTGAATATTTCACGTCACCTATCCGCTGATGTGTTACATATGGCTCCATTGCGTCTGTTTCTGTTGATTCATCATCTTTAATATATAATTTTGTCGTATTTGTGGTCGCAAACGATTATTGAAGTTAGCAGACTTCTTTTAGTAAATTTTTGAATAGGTGACCGTGTGTGCTTCGCGTTTCCGAAGGCACGCTAGGCAGTTTAACGTGCTCTTTGAAGCAACTGTTTACCTTTAACCCTGATAGCACTTTATGTAAATACACACATACAATCACGCCTATTTCCCCGAAGGCTAACCCTTCGCAGAGGCATATATTACCGGGAACCTTTATATTTGTCAGAGCCTCGTCCGTTGGACGGCAGGTGCACCACTTTCAGGTGAGGTTGGCTTGGAATACTTCGGTGAAGGTAGGATCCGCATACACCCCCACTTTAAGTGATTACACGTTAAGTAAGGTACCTTTACGCAGACCTAGTACTGATTGGCAAAGGCTGATGTGTGGCGTCCTGCTGTTAATTATTTTCAAGGACCCCAATATAGCCTCCACCCAGGCATCACAACTGCCTGTAAAAGAGAAATCACGAAACGGTGCTTTGTATACAATCTGTCTCAAAACTGTGGTGGAGCGAATGGGTGTGTCAGACTTTTATTGACTAAAAACCATCCATGTTTCGTTTGGAGCCTGCTATATCCCTTTTTATTATCTACATCGGTAACCAAATGCATGTACGCACTGTCTCCCGGCCAAAGGGGACCGAGAAAGGTGTGTGTGACTCACCACCGGCAGACACGACCGCCAGCAGTAATACCCACTAAAAATCTTCCGACAACGCCCGCCGCTTGTTGAGGAAGAGGCGGGGGCCAGTACCTGGGTTGCAGCTCTAACACCCTGCCCGCGGCCAACGTCTCCCGGACCAAAACCGGGAGGACCTCCTCAGAGAGGCGCAGTGGACGCGCCCCTCCTACCTACTTGCGCGACCAAAGCGTGTGTGGCCGACTTCTCGGAAGGTCCATGGTTAGACAGCAGACCCCCTGCCCCCGCTGCCTAAGACCCTCCTGGCGCTGCTTGACGGGCCCTCCTGGCCCGCCCGCTGCGCCCTCCACAGGTCCCTTTTGGTTTCCCCCCCTGTAGTCAGTACTAAGGGCACCTAGAGTCACCAATCTCAGAATGTTACCTTTTTCCTAGCGAGCCCGCTATATCCCTGGGAACACTGGAACCCTTTCCTTTCGAACAATCCCGCAATATCAATTAAAAAGCCTAAGATATAATTATTAAATAATAATTTTTAATCGCGTTCCACTGAACTAATGAAATTGAAAAACTAAGCTATTTGATTCTACAAATATTTTCCCACAAAGTCATAAAGGCATAAAATGGTCACTAATTTGACTACCATTTATTAATCGTCTCGTGTCGTGAGAGTGTTTGCATCATTAATAATTTTAATTAAATCAAGCGGATTTAAATATTGCAAAACCCGAATCTCAATTATATTCGGTTACCTCTGAATATTAGTTAAGAGGATTATTAGAAACCTGTTCTAGAATGATTAATTAGTAATTAGTTACGTTTGCAAAATAAAAGCGTAACTATAATTATTAAAACAGGATAAAAAACAATTTGTCAACAAAAATGCAAAAAGGTTAGAGCATCGTCTGAATTGAAGTACAATTTATTTGTACTGTGCCGAAGTTTCGAAGCTTTTTTATGCACATAATTATATCTTTGCTTCTACCGAAGCACTTCGTGAATACAAAAAAACTTACAATTGTTTTTCTTAGCGATAACATACTATCCGGACAGAAGTATAGTACATTAAAAAAACCTTTATAGAACTTGAAACAAGGTCTAAAGTTGAACCGGGTTTTAAACTAGAACTGTCTTATTTGATAAATTAATAATAATGTTTATTTTTCTCAGCACAAACAATTGGTACACTATAAGTGTGTAGATGATTATAATCATTACTACATTACAATATAATAGACGGCCGATATGGCGTGGTGGCAAGTATACCCACTCTTCGCTCCAAGGTCGTGGGTTCGATTCCCACACAGGACAAATATTTGTGTGCATGAACATGAATATCTGATCTGGTATGGGTGTTTCCCTATGTATATTAAGTATTTATTAACAAAAAAAAAGTAGTATTTATGTATGTTTATCCGTTATTTAGTATCAATAACACAAGTTCTTAATGATACTTATCTTGGAACTAAATAATTGGTGTCATTATTAGAAAATATTTATTATTTATTACAAAGTAAACTTCAATTGGCAGATTGTTTTTGTGAGACTGATGCCTGTAATAGGTATGAGTACAAAACTGTTTTACAGGCCATCAAACTCCCAAAAATCTTGGATTGCTTTGTTTAACAGGGAGATATCGAGACATAATAACAATTAACACTAAATTAAGTTGAAAACTGAGGTTACAGCTTTGCATAAAAACAACAATACATGGAAGAAAAAAAGACAGCGATAGCACTCGTTTTAAACCTGGTTTAATTTCAAATCTTGTTTGTAATAAGCCTCTTTATGTATCAGACCCCGCAGTTAAACCATACTCACGGTTTTGTGGGACTATGTTTTAAATAAGTTGTTATAACCTGTACTTACTAAATAAATAATTAATAATAATGTGTATTACATTAGAATCATTCAATGGTTTTTCATTAGAATCATTCAACATTTTGAATGACAGTTTCACACATATTTTTTTTAATTACTGCACTGATTTTACCAATGCCTAGATTATTAACCGAGGATTAGAAACCGCCTCGCGTTGATTTGACATTGAACTCTAAAAACTAATTCAAGACTAACATGTCACATTATATGACTATCCTACAGACAAGTCTGACCATTCAAGAACTTGTTTTCGTCAACAAAGAAAGTAATCACGTCATGTTATATACAGGATGTCCTAGAAAAGAGTGTCAATTGAAGGTTTATTAGATTACAGTTTTAGGGACCCGAATCACCCCTATGTATGTTCTGCGATGTTATTTTTTTTTATATTTTATCGATTCCACCGAATAACGATTTCTTTCTAAATTTTTGCGACTTGTGAACTACTTAAAATTATTTAAATTATAAGTAAATGGCATTTTAGATTTTTTAATATTCTTAAGGGGTTTTGTTTATTAGTCAAATTAACAAAGTTACAAAGCTTATATGTTTTTTATATAATATGAGTAAAAAAAATAAAGAGTGTTCTACTTCTTTTTTAAAATTAGTTGTAAGCAGTTCAGACAAAAAAAAATATTTTTAAAACCCTTAAAAATCACGGATTATATTAACTTCCACCCTAACGAATGGTCTATCTTTGGACTTCCGCTTGCGGCTCGTTTCTGGGACACCCTGTATACTGTATACTATATCTACAAACTAAGGCTACAACTAGTATCGATTTCAACTAAAGTTGATCGATTAATTCGGACGCCCATAGTGAAAGCTGAGCCTACATTTTATATCACATCGAATGCAAATCGATATGACATTGGCTTTGAGCGCCATCAGTGAACTAGAAACAATTAAGTGTCCGCTACACCGCGAGCGGGACAGCATCGTCACCTTAATCGATTCAGTTCATAAATCGTTATCAGTCACACTCTCATAACGCTCTGACAATGGATTTCTATAGCGTACTTTGCTATTATGGGATAAGTGCTGTAAATTTTATAACTTATGCACAAATTAACTATAATAATTGAGATAAGAAGTAAACCGTAGCCGTAAGGTACCGTGAGATGCCGTATACCGAATTATTATGATATTTGATTACATAAGAGATTTCATCTTTAAACTTCGAAAAGACAAAGAGGGCCTCCATGTCTGATAGCTACTATTTTAAACTTCGACAGTTAAATTAACCAATAACAAAATAATTTTCACAGTTAACTGATTGTATTTACGTTCTTATAAATTTTCACAAAATTTAATTTTCTTAAGAGGATGAAAGAGACAATTCGTCATGATTTTAAAGAAATAGAAAAATTACTTTGCTTTAAAGAGTAAACGACTAAAGAATTTTTGGATTAAAAGTTGTAATTTATTTAGTATTAGTTGTTATGAGGACTTATGTAAAATTTGATTTATTAATTAATTGACTGTAATGTAAACCGGAATTACACCCAACATTTCCACGCCGACGGTGGCAGAATATGCCGATCATTGTAATTATTTATAACACAATAATGTATACCATATACTTGGAAATATATGAATTTTGAATTTAAAACCTGACTATAACGTAAATTTCACTTAAACACCTTTTATACAATTGCATTATGGCATGGGCTCTGCCTGTAATAAAAACTATTATTATTATTATGGACAAATCCAACACCCGCCGTCGTCGCGCCCGTTGTGTGACCAAGACTTAATGATGCTTAGAAACCACAGACTGGAGAGAAATCTAAAGAACTCACATTAGCATGTTCGCTATAGCGTGAACTTTAAAAAAAACTAATTGAAAGAATTGAAGAAAAAGATTACATTTTTATAACACTTTCGCTAGTGGCCAATTATTTAGTTCCACGGTAAGTACGAGTTTTATTCATATAAAACGTTACATTGACCAAGTTTACTTAAATTCGAAGATATTATTATAAGATACATGTAAAAGACCCTTAGACATCACTCGTAATCAGACCTTGTGTTATGGATACTAAAGAACAGATAAACAAATTTGAATACTTTTTTCAATATGTTTATATGGAGCAGAATGCATATACCTATACTGACCTCCATGCTATATCGGTCATCAAAAGGTATCTGGAAGTTAGCCGGCTAGCTTGAATCACTGGTGAACCAAGTTAGCTAGCGGGATGTATCGCATCTTCTTCAATGATGCGCGTACTTTGCCCCGGAAGCGCACGACCGGCTCATCGTGCACCGTGCGCCATGCATGCGTGGATTGCAGATTGCCCATGTATAAAAAAAAATCGGTCATCAAAACATTTTGGCGACGACCGATATGGCGTGGTGGCGAGTATAACCGCACTCCACTCCTGAGGTAGTGGGTTCGATTCCCACACAGGACAAATATTTGTGTATATAAAAATGAATATTTGTGGGTACTGGTCTGGGTGTTTTTCTATGTATATTAAGTATGTATTTACAAAAAAAAAAGTATTTATGTATGTTTATCCGTTATTTAGTATCCATAACACAAGTTCTTAATGATACTTATCTTGGAACTAAATAATTGTAAGTGTCAGAAATATTTTTATTTTTTTATTTTATTTTATTGGTAATATAAATCTAGCACCAGTCTTGAGTTTTAGCGCCAACGCGGGAAAAGTCACATCGGGGCAGTATTTTATTTTCCAGAACTAGTGCAAATTACAGTTTTTTTGGGCTTATTACAAAACAAAATCTAAAGTCACCAGACAAGGTTCTGGCATGCACAAAATTTCGCGGAAATATGGGCGTATAAATATGCCTCTGCTAACCTTTTCGAGGAAAAAGGCATAATTGTAAGATACATAAACCATCACATGCTTACGATGGATTTCTGTAAAGTTACGCTTGTGTTAATAAATTATTTGTTAATTTATGTGTTTGTAATTTTTTTTTAAATATAAATTTGAATAAGGAAAGCACATAAAAATCTTTAAAATCAACATTTTTTTAAAGTCCTTTCTAAAAAATAACTGTAATGCGCGCTCAATCTCAAACCAATAAAGACTCGGTTTCAGTATGGAACACTTGTAAACTTAACTCAAATATAGGAGAAGAGCACATAACCCTAATTAATATGTTGACGTCACTAACTGTCAAGTGCTTCTGTCAATAAATGACACACATTCACACGATCCAAAACCACGCAATCTAATTAACATTTAGCACAGACCATCTTTCGGACCGCCATTCAGCTTATTAAATTAGGCTGTAAGTTGCATTTACCTTAGGTTGAAAATCGTAAAAGTCAAAATGTGACGTTGACAGTATTTGAAAGACCACCGGAGACCGTGGGAGCTTATTAAGGAGTTGTGAAAAGCGCGTGTGAAAGATGACATTGTTTGTTGTGAATACGATACTAATCAAATATTAACTCAGTGTCAGTCGTTGGTACAGTCGAGGCCTTCAACGTGACTCAACTTTCAAGAGAATAATCTCAACAGTGGAAAGTATACGAATTAAGACTGATCTGTAGACGTTGATCTCATTAGTACGCTTGAATGGTTTGATCATTCATGCTTTGGATTTCGACTTAAATACTACTTATATCTGTAAGTTAATGTGCCTTTCTCACTACTCTTTTGTTTTTATGATTTTTTCTTATCAGAGTTATACCATCATCAAATCCTAGCATTATCTCATTGCCCTAGACTTAAGCTTAGGGCCCAGGCTCTGCTCACTGGTTCAACCAGATTTGGCAATTTCAGTTATTACCTGGAGCGACTGCCTACTGACCTCCGCAACCTAGAGAGAAACATCATTTTATGGTTACACCAGCTGTCAAGATGTTGGAAGTCACTGAAAGCACGACTGACATGACATGGCATGTTCATGATGACAGCCGGGATCAATCGCTTAACGTGCTTTCCGAGACACGAAGTAAGCGATAATTATCAGGGTTTAAACCCGAAATCCTATGAATTTGAAGCCAAAGTTCAAAGTTTTTTTTAAAGTTCAAAGTTCTTTATTGCATTCATGTTGTACATATACAGGTGTTAACAAAGATAGAAGGTAACAAACATGACCCTGCAAGGGCACAGCAAGGACATATTATTATATATAATATATTAAAAGTAACTTATTATTAAATAAAATATAATTCGTAATAGTATGTTAACAAATTCTTAAAAATGTATGTTACAAAAATATTTGTTGAAAAACATACCTACCTAATTAACTATTATCTAAATTATTTTTCACCAAAAAACTCCTGCAGCGAATAAAAACAGTTTCTTTGGAGATATTTTTTTAATGAGAATTTAAATTTGGTTAAGTCCTTTATATCTTTAATTTCATTTGGTAACCTGTTATAAATTTTCACACACATTGATAAGGGGCCACTTCGAAACATTTCATAATTGCTGGTAGGTTGTGCTAATTTATTTTGTGGTCTACCGCCTCTCTACTGGTCTAACGCTGCACTAAGTTATCAGTCATCAAACATATATATTAGATGTCCGGTCGTTATATTGCATTGGACTAATCATTATAGACTCGCCTTTTATAGTTCAATTCTCGATAGATTTAGTCCATGTCAACTCTAGGAACAGGACCAGTTATTATTAAGGTAGTATGTAATTGGTTAAGAAAAATAAACTTGTACCTAAATAGTTCAAATATTTAACATAAAAAAATACTAGTCGATTTTCCGACCGCCACGACGGTGTTTAAAAGTTGGGATAAGGGTTTAGGATCATAAAAAATACGAGGAAATTACAATACAAAAGAAGCAATAGGACCAGAAATGAAAGATTTCCGCGACTTTATGAGACAGGTATTATACGATCGAACATTTCAATTTAAAAGAGATTTTAATGTTATTCTCAATAGCCAACAAGAGGCATAAAAAATTTGATATTTTAACTTACAACAACAAAATTACTGTAATAATACCGTGAGGTCTTAAAGAGGTTTTAAGTACATTTACCCATTAATTAACTCTGAAACCGTGTGGGAGACATGAAAATGTCAAAAGCATTAACTTAGTTCTGTCAATCGAGCTGATCTCTGCGAACGAGTCACGAAGGAAAAAACTGCTAAAGTGAGTGTCGTTACTGTTTTTTGTGGGGTTCCATATGATATTAATATTTAAATAAAGAATATGTATTGTGTGGTGCCGCCTAAGCGAGTCACGAAGGAAAAAATTGGCAAAGTGAGTGTCGTTACTGGTTTCTGTGGGGTTCCGTATGTTATTAATATTTAAATAAAGAATATGTACTGTGTGGTGCTGCCTAAGCGAGTCACGAAGGAAAAAACTGGCAAAGTGAGGGTCGTTACTGGTTTCTGTGGGGTTCCGTATATCATTAATATTTAAATAAAAAATATGTACTGTGTGGTGCCGCCTAAGCGAGTCACAAAGGAAAAAACTGACAAAGAGAGCGTTACTGGTTTCTGTGGGGTTCCGTATGTTATTAATATTTAAATAAAAAATATGTACTGTGTGGTGCCGCCTAAGCGAGTCACGAAGGAAAAAACTGGCAAAGTGAGTGTCGTTACTGGTTTCTGTGGGGTTCCGTATGTTATTAATATTTAAATAAAGAATATGTACTGTGTGGTGCTGCCTAAGCGAGTCACGAAGGAAAAAACTGGCAAAGTGAGGATCGTTACTGGTTTCTGTGGGGTTCCGTATATCATTAATATTTAAATAAAGAATATGTACTGTGTGGTGCCGCCTAAGCGAGTCACGAAGGAAAAAACTGACAAAGAGAGCGTTACTGGTTTCTGTGGGGTTCCGTATGTTATTAATATTTAAATTAAGAATATGCACTGTGTGGTGCTGCCTAGAATAGTGCCACATCTTATCCCACGGGGCGTCGTAAGAGTCGACGAAGACAAATCCTACAGCATGATGGGAAGCAGCGTCATTCCGCGTACCGGGCGTGATCACCTACCCGCCTGTACAGCGTGGAGATTATGAGCAAATACCCCAAATATAATTTAATCTCTTGGAAAGAGAGTGACCCGTGTTTGGTAGTGCGCTTTGCTGTAATGTTCTTAGACCGGCCATATTGTTTTATATGGATCCTATTAAGACCTAAGGAGTGCAAGCCAACCTCACCTGCAAGTGGTGCACCTGCCGATCAACGGACGAGGTTCTGGCGAACATAACAGTGCCCGGTAAGTAGCAATAGGCCCGCCACCTATTACGTGGAACCAAATATATAATTGGCAAAGTATGGGTGTATAATATGCCTCTGCCTACCCCTTCGGGAAAACTTGCGTGACTGTATGTATGTATGTTGTGTATGCATGTATATTATTTTATTTTATTTCATTTGGAAATTGGCTGTTTTATCAAAATAAAAAACTTGTTTTAATTATTATACCACCACTCATGAATCATATATTATTAATATATATTTTTCTTGAAACTGGCTAAACGTGCTAACCGTTGGAAGCCATTGTTAATATATATTTTTTTTATATTAAACTGGTAAAAATTTTATTAAATCAACTGTCGAAAGATAAGTCAGCCTTGATGGGTTTCTTGCCAATTTGTTTTTAAGCTCACGTCCCTAATATCTTGATTAAGCCAAACTTGAATAAAAGATTTTAACTTTATCCAACCTTTTTTTGTCTAAGGATCCCTAAAATTTTACTGCGTTGGAGAAATTCGCGCGTATCTGTTTTTGTCACGACAAGGCTTTAATTTTGACAAGTGTGACAAAAGCGTGGAAAGACCTGTATAAGTAAGTATATCTGTATAATTGCTGAGTTTTACTATAACTAATTAATTTGAACAGTCTTTAAGATAAAAGTGGTATAGTTCAATATAGTAGTTTTGCCTTTTTTATAAATAGTTCTAATTAATTTTGTCCTGCTTAATATTCGGTTGAAAGCGTCTACAGTAAGAATTAATTAAACAAAATTTGGACTTTTCACACCACTCTTCTAGGCCCAAACTAATCAAAGCTTATAAGTACAATACGTATAAAACAACTAGGACTCAGTAAAAATATTCGTATCTAAGTGTTTGGCATATCCGCTTTCATTGATTTTTAACGAATCCTTACACTCGGGACACTATCCCACATTTTGGAAAAAAACCGTCATAATACCCGTCTTCAAATCTGGTGATGAAAAACTAGTAAAAAATTACAGACCTATTTCCCTTTTGCCCATAGTTGCCAAAGTTTTCGAATCCCTCCTCTGTCCTACTCTGGCATGGCACATTAAACATTCTGTATCTACTCGTCAGTTTGGATTTATGAAGAGTCGTTCTACTGCATCCGGTCTCGCTGAGTTTGTTTCTGATGTTAGTCAGTCTGTTGATAGACGTCATCCAGTTGATGCAATCTACACAGATTTCAGCAAGGCTTTTGATAGGGTGGATCATGGCATTCTGCTGTCCAAGTTGATTGAATTCTGTTTTGGTGAAAGCTTGGTCAGGTGGTTCTCTTCTTATCTGGCAGACAGAGCGGCAAATGTTGTTGTGGAGGGTTTTATTTCGGATTCATTTCCTGTGCTCTCAGGCGTACCTCAGGGGTCGCATCTCGGTCCTATCCTGTTCATTATTTTTATCAATGACATTGTGTCGGTTGTCAAGCACTCCAGGGCCTACCTCTTTGCAGATGACTTAAAAATCTGCAAGGAAATTAAGTCACCGGGTGATGAGGCACTTCTTCAGGAAGACTTGGACAGTCTGACGGTCTGGGTTGATAATAACTTAATGGATCTAAATGCTGATAAATGTCATTTTATTAGATTTACAAAAAGCAAGTCACCAGCATTATGCACATACCACATTAATGGGAGAACCCTTAAAGAAGTGGATGAAGTTCGTGATCTGGGCGTAATATTAGATAAAAAGCTATGTTTTCACAAACATATTGATCATATTGCCTGTAGGGCCTTCAAAATGCTAGGTTTTGTGATATGCAACTGCAAGGAGTTAAAACCCCCCACCAAGATACTACTATATAATGCATATGTTCGATCGACGCTAGAATATTGTAGCCCTGTATGGTCACCTCACTATGAAGTGCATGCTAAAAGATTAGAGAGTGTCCAAAAAAGATTTTTATGGCACATTTCATTTCAATCTGATTTGGCCAAGCAATTGTCTTCGTATGATGCAAGACTTTCTAGATTTAAAATGTCAAGTCTTGCTTACAGGAGATTAATGTTGGACCTTTTGTTTTTATTTAAGATCTTGAGAGGTGGACTGGATTGCCCTAGGCTTTTGGAACAGCTTCAGTTCAACATACCTTTTAAACTACCTAGGCAAGGTAAATACCTACCCTTTAATATCAAAGTATCCAAAAGCAATCTAGGCCACCACTCAATCATAAACAGGTTGCAACGACAGTACAACGTACTTAATAATAAAATAATGGATATTGATATACATTCAAATAGTTTATATAACTTCAAAAAATATATATGAAAATTCTTTTCTTAAAATTCTTTTCTTGTAACTAGAGTACTACCAGTATAGCAATATAGATTTACCTCACATTGCAAGTCGTGGCAACCTGTAATTGAATCTGCACTTAGCTCTTACTCCTTGCTTACTTATTGTGGTTGTTTTAGTGTAAGATTTGTTGGTTGTCCTTAATAAATAAATAAACAAATATTTGTAAAATAATAACGCCATAACAACGGTCAAAAAGTAATCACTATAACAAAAGTTATAAAAAAAAAATTAATTAAATTACATACACACATTCACGCCTGATTCCCCGAAGGGGTATTATACGCCCACCCTTCGCCAATCACCCTGCTGGACCCACGTAATAGGTAGCGAGCTTATTGCCGCTTACCGGGAATTGTTATGTTCGCCAAGCAGGTGATTGCAGGTGAGGTTGGCTTGGGGTCCTCAGGTCTTGGAAGGATCCCAATATACATACCACCATATATAAAATTACTTATAATTTTTTTGATTTATCATCTCGACCAAAAAAACATTGGAAATATGTAAACATTGGCCTCTTCAATAGATTACATCCAATGGGGGGTATTTTCCCATAATCACCACGCTGTGCAGGCGGATTGGTGATCGCAGTTCAAGCCAGTACGCAGGACGCTGCTGCCCATCATCCGGTGTGATTTCTCTTCGTCGACTCTTACGACTCCCCGTGAGATGAGAGGTGGTGGCACAATTCTAGGCCGGAACCAAACGGTAGTACCGTTGACATACCTAGTAACAAGAAAGAACGCTACATTGAAAAATATTACAAAGGACATTTGAGGACTTCTTGGCGGGAAAGTGAAGCGTCATGTCTGCAGTTTTGTTTTGTTTTCTAAAATTTGTGATATTTCTAACATTAATGTGTAATAACGGTGGATTATTAACCGTCAAGTGTTTGTGAATATATATGAGTGTTGGTAAATCAAACAAAACAGTGCAACATCACTTTTCAAATTTTCTCTCAAGGAGTCCATGTGAGATCTCAGTATAGTCCCACATCTTTACTGAGGACTCAAGGGGCTTAGGGGAGGGTATCTCATTTATCATCACTCATTCTCATTTACTACGAATTATATATTATTAATATATCACTTACTTGACACTGGCTAGATGTGCTAAACGCACGAAGCCATTATTTAAAAGAAAAAAAAAAAGGGCATTTGAGATTTTTTTCAAAACCAAAAAAAGTGATCCCACTGATGTAATTAATTATTTTACTCGATGAGAGGGGGTGGCACCATTCTAGACCGGTACCACATGGCATTATTTTATTATTATCGTTAAAATGTCTAATTAGTGCAGATAAATCCTCAATACCCCCACAAAACAAAATACTATACACACAAATGAAACTCCATTCAGGCAGACTGTGGGCTAGAGTAAAATGTTAGTAAGGTAAGGCCGCTAACCGGGGCTCTGGGCCACTCGTGTCAGTCAATTCGCCACACTCTAGCACAAGGCGTGCGTCATCAACAGCGTTTACCATTATTTCGAGAGATTTTCTTACTGCCATAACTTTTTTTTTCTTTTTTAATTGACAATTGCATACTGTTTCTATACATGCTAGGAAAGATACGAATCGAATAGTCCCCTAACTAAGGTCGAGGCTGTTTTAAAATTACATACATCTACACATGCTTACAATCACGCCTGTTTCCCCTAGGGGTAGGTAGATGCATATTATGAGCCCACATTTTGCTACTTTTATTGTTGTTGCTCCGACGTAATAGGTGGCGAGCCTAATGCCGCTTATCGGAAACTTTTATGTTCGCCAGAGGCTCGTCCGTTGATCGACAGGTGCACCAGTTGCTGGTAAGGTTGGCTTGGACTCCTAAGATGTTGGAAGGAGCCTTGTAATCCTCTATATTTAAATATTGTGTAAATAAACGGTAAAAATAATGGTCAAGTTTTATAAAAATATCCAAACCCTTGTATGTGTATTATGTAAGGGATTTAATATAATAAATATAAAAAGAAAATTTTAAGAAAAATATTTGCTGTAGACATAATTTGTTAAAGATGGTTAATTTTAGAGTAAGCCCATCTCTCTACCGGCTTACATGGAGCCACTGAATGACAGAAGCAGGTGTGGGGCAAAATGCTATCAGAATCAAGAATCCGGACCACAGCTTTACATCATCATCATCATCATTTCAGCCATTTAAAGTCTACTGCTTAACATAGGCCTCCTCCATTGCTTTCCACGTTGATCGATCTTATGCCGCTTGCATCCACCGGCTCCCCGCCGCCTTGACCAGATCATCGGACTTTTGCTTTGTGGTCGTCATTGAACAACCTTGACGCCCCATCAGTATTCGGTTCTACGAGTTATCACATAATACCTTTTAAAATAATCATCATCATTAATGGGCTGAGATCATGAAGATGTTATAAATTTGCCCAATCAAGGTTTCATCAAGGTTTTATCAAGGTTTCATCAAGGTTTCATCAAGGTTTTATCAAGGTTTCATCTACACTCGCGAGCAACCAAATCGACTCAACCACTAATTACATTCAAAAATTGCTTTAAGTAAAAGTATACAACATTAAAATAAAAACAATATGTAATTTAAAAGCTTGAATTTTAGTTTTATCAATTCTTTTTTTAAACGTGAAGCAGTTCAGACGCAAGACAAACAATCAAGTAGGAATTATATTTAGACTGCGTCTCGCGTGCTCAGACTGCCCCATATTTGGAGTCAATCGCCTCGTGAGACCGTTCATTTTTTTCTTCGGCCTTGTAGTGTAATTGGTTTAATCTGTGCACATGTCACCCGGACCTCGCTATAGACAATTACAGTAGTAAATTGTGGTTATCATCGTCTAATTACTTCGTTACTGGTATTCCTTGTGCCAAATACTTTATCGGCGGCGATTCGCAAAGCTCTGTGCTAGTATCTATATTTTATTGGTGCTTTGATGTGGATTCTTCGAATGTATCTAGAGACGCAATGTAAATGATATTTTATCCAGGGACGGAATTATAGAAATGGAAATAGCTTAAATGTTTGATATAATTATACCGACCGATATGGCGTGGAGGTCAGTATACCTACACTTCACTCCAGAGGTCGTAGGTTCGATTCAAATCTTTGTGTGCATGAACATGAATATTTGTTCTGGTCTGGGTGTTTTCCTATGTATATTAAGTATGTATTTTACAAAAAAAAAAGTATTTAAGTATGTTTATCCGTATTTTAGTATCCATAACACAAGTTCTTAATGATACTTATCATGGAACTTAATAATTGGTGTAATTGTCAGAAAATATTTATTTATACCTCATTTCTTGTACGAGGTTGTCATAGAAAGCGAGATGGAGATCCCGTTGAGGAGGGTTTAACCTTTTTTTTTATTTATTATGAACAAACAACAGTTACACAATATATATTACTAACAACACTTAGAGCTAGTGTACAGCATATGACTCAAATGTATTAAATAATTGTATAACCAGTAACATTGTTCACATATTACTTTAAGATTTAGAATGCTAAACAGAGTTGTAAGCAATCAAAACGAGCAAACCTTGCCGCCATTCGACACATTTCACCTAGGATCATTGTGGTAAAACCATAATATGAGATACATACATAGAACCACGTCTATTTAACCCAAAAGGTAGGCAGAGGCATAATATACACCCACATTTCGCCAATAGCATGGTTGGTCCTACGTAATAGGTGGCGAACCTATTGACGCTAACCGAGATCTGTTCCGTTTGCCAAAGCCTCGTTTGTTGATCATATGAAATACATACATACATTCACGTCTATATTACCCAAAGGGTAAGCATAGGCATATCTTACACCCACATTTCGCCAATAACATGGTTGATCCTACGTAATGAGTGGCAAGCCTATTGCCGCTTACCTGGATCTGTTAAGTTCCCCAGAGCTGCGTCTGTTGATCAGCAGGTGCACCACTTGTAGGTGAGGTTCGCTTGAGCTTCTAAGATGTTGGTAGTTACCTTATACACCCTATGCTTTATATGAGATCCCTTATATATAGTTGCTGGAAAGGCATGAACTCCCCAAACGATATATGTGGACGTGAGATTGTAAATGTATGTAAAAATGCTTCATTTTAATTGGGTCCAATGGATCCACCTTATTTTTAAGGGTAAATCAATGGCGTGAGTGGAACCGAACTAGGTTCACTTTATACTGCAGCTAGGGATCGCAAATTTGCTGTCTACAGCCCATTTTATAGCAGAAAGCATAATTGCAAAAATCGCTAGTATATAAACTTGCAATGAACGAGTATAATCTCCTCTATAAGATATATGCTTGATGTGTCGAATAGAAATGAATGTTTCCAGAAACGATGCAGTTTAGCTGTCTGTTAATTAAACAGTCATTTTCTTGAAAGCTTTTCTAAACCTATCGACAGTAAAATCAATCAATATGGAAAAGTTAATTGAAATGAAGAGGTTTTTTACAATTAGTCAGTAAATTGCTAGCGTAGATTATACGGACGTAGTTATGCAAAATGAATCCAGCCACAAAAACTTACTTTTGAGAACACAGGAGTTTTAGTAAATTCGATATAGCATAATATGAAAACTGTAGTTTGTTTTCGAATTCCTGTTAAATACTGGGTATTGTTATCTACTTCCTGTCTAGTATTGTTTTAATAAGTTAGACATTTATGACAGTATCTCAAAAATCGTTTTGTGAGTTGGATCCATTTTGCATAACTACGTCCATACGTGGGCTTTCCATTGCTGTAAAAAGTGTATGAAAATCCTACTAACATCTTAGAAGTCCAAGCCAACCTCACCTGCAAGGTACACCTGCCGAACAATAGACGAGGCTCTGGCAAACATAAAAGTTCGTTCGCCACCCATTACGTAGGCCCATTTTTTTTTTCGGATGGAAAATCTTCAAATGACTGCCTTCCACTGTGGGTGAAGCGGAAGAGTTTTTAGTCAGTAAATGTCTGACACACATTTACTGACTAAAAACCATTTATGCTCCTTCTTGAGCCTGAAACACCAACCCCTTTTTTTTACGTCGGTAACAAAATGCATTAACGCACTGTCTCCCGGCTAAATGGGGACCGAGAGAGGTGTGTGAGACTCACCACCGGCAGACACGACCGCCAGCAGTAATACCCACTTAAAATCTTTCGACGACGCCCGCCGCTTGTTGAGAAAGAGTCGGGGTGCCAGTACCTGGGTTGCAGCTCTGACACCGCGCCCGCGGCCAACGTCCCCCGGAACAATACCGGAGGGACCTCCTCAGAGAGACGCAGTTGACGCGCCCCTCCTACCTCTACCTCCTACCTCCTACCATAGCGTGTGTGGCCGATTTCTCGGAGGGTCCATGGTTAGACAGCAGGGGCCCCCTGCCCCCGCAGCCCAAGACCCTCCTAGCGCCGCTTGACGGGCCCTCCTGGCCCGTCTGCTGCACCCTCCACAGGTCCCTCTTAGTTTCTCCCCCGGTAGTCAGTACTAAGGGCACCCAGAGTCGCCAATCTCTGGGTGTTACCCTTTCCCTAGCGCCTCCTGCGCCCTACCGGGAGGTACTTAGCCCCCCCACCACGACAAGGTGGAGACCAGTCGGGGGGTGTAACACCAAGGCCGCGGTAACCCTTTCGAACAGTCCCGCAAGCGTAAGTACGTAGGACCAACAATACGATTGGCGAAGTGTGGGCGTATAATATGTGTCTGCCTATCCGTTCGGGGAAACAGGCGTGATTGTAGGTATGTATGTAAAAAATAATTAATTAAGTTACCAGAGACATTGCGCGTGTGGTACCGGCCCAGAATAGTGACAACCCCTCTCATCTCATTGGTTGTCGTACAAGTCATCGAAGAGAAAGCCTACCGGATGGGCAGCAGCGACATCCTGCGTACTGGCTTGAACTGCGATCACCAACCCGCCTGCCCAGCGTGGTGTTTACAGGCAGATACCCCCAATAGAATGTAAATATATTGGGGAGGCTAATGTTCAGCAGTAGACTTTATAAGGCGTATGATGATCAGAGTGCATGGTAGAACATGACCTGAATTCCTCTCAACTCGGTTCGTGAGAGGAGTCCTGTGCTCAATCACTACTGACTATAAAGTCCCGCTGGACGTTATTTATGTTATTTATTTAAACTTTATCGCACAAATTATAAATGTACAAAAGGCGAACTAAATGCTGCAAGGCGTTCTCTACCAGTTAACCAGTTGGACAGGTGATGAATATTAATTATTTTATTCTCATGTGCTATATTGCCTTTGAAATTCAGTCGTAAAGGAATATCATTCATAAAATGTAGGCATTGTTTATTAAAAAAGGCCTGTATGTATGTATTATAATATTCATTACATGGCTCTTACTTTTTAATTGTTTACTAGCAGCGCCCCGTGTATCCACCCGCGTGGTTCCCGTTCCTGTGGGAATACTGGTACCTATACTCATTTATTGGTAATACAACATTACACGTCACAGAAGAGAAAACATACATAATTATTAGAATTATTAAAATTCAAATAAATTAGAAATTGAAAATGTAAAATAAATAATGTCAATAACAGTTGAATTAAGAAATATAAATGCAATTAATAAAAGTGAACGGTCAATAATTATGTAAATTAAAATAAAGCAAAATGTCATTTCAGATTTTTACTTAATTAAATTACATATAACATAATACAATTTAAGTAAGCAGTCAGAAAGTGTCTGAAAAGGCGCGTCTGGCAGTTCATAGGGGTGTGTTGGTACCTACACTAATGTATGGAAGCGAATGTTGGTTATGGCAGAAGAAACATGAGAGTAAGATTAATGTAGTAGAGATGAGAGCACTCAGAAATATTCTTGGTGTGAAATTGAGTGATAGGATAAGGAATGAAGTGATAAGGGTTAAAACTGGTGTAAAAGAAGATATAGTAACAAGAATTGAGAAAGGTATGCTTAGATGGTTTGGTCATGTTGAGAGGATGAATGAAAGTAGATTAACGAAAGTGATTTATGATGGACAAGTGGATGGAAGTGTTGGGAGGGGAAGACCACGTAAGACCTTCCATGACCAAATACAAAAAATGTTAGAGAAAGGGCAGGTCAAAAGTACCCTAAACCGACGGGCGTGTATGAGGAGGTAAATGAGTGTGAATGAAGCTAAAAGTGTGTGCCAAGATCGTAGCAAGTGGAAGGAGTGATCTCTGCCTACCCCTACGGGAAAGAGGCGTGACATTATGTATGTATGTATGTAATTTAAATTATGAAAAGTATAATATATGACCGTTCGATAGTTTCTGCGTAAAAGAGTTACGAACATAAATCCCTACATAATCGCTAAAATTCGTATTTCTAATATTAGTAGGATTTTCTATTCTGTTATTGAGATAAGCGTTCATAAGACATTCGTTTCTGCTTACAGATTTTGGACGCAAATAACGAGAAGATCATCTGCTAAGGTATGTATAGGAAGTGAGTTCAATCAAGTCCAAATTTTTATTACTTTATTCGTGGTATAATAAACGTGATCATAAAAAGATAAGGTTGTACAATAGATAACGCAAGTATTACGATTTGTATTGAAACCAAGCATGCCGACTTTTTAACACCTACTGTTATAGGTCGCGTCATGTAAAAAGAACGCTGGCGGTCAAGCTGCGCATTAGGCGATTTATCGGTCTATTTGGTGGTATGAGGTGCGGCGCGGGGCGGGCGGGTCACGCGCCGCATGCTAGACGGCGCGCGATTGGTTCGTCAGTCGACCCATGCGCAAACACACCCCCTCCACTTTCTTCCAGCGTTCTTTTTACATGACGCGTACATGACCTGTACATCACTGCCGATTTTTAGTGACGGGAAATCCAAATAGATTCATCGACACTGATGATAAATACTTCATGCGTGAAATCATTTATGTTAAAGTATTTCAAAAATAACAACAGACGCGCCCGGATTGTAAGTAGCGTCTGACCTCGACGTCTGGTCGGGGTTCGGGCACGCGAAGTTTGCATTATACTATATATTTATGTTTGTGGGTTAGAACAATTACCTTTTGGTTTGTCCGACTGCGTTTCGACCGGGTCGTATCGACTGATTTAGGCTGACTGTTTGTAATGACCTATCTAATCAGCAGTGATTGACTGAAATTACTTATATCCCAAGCGTTATTAACATACCACGAGGAACTATGATTTTTTGAAATCTTATTGTTATTAGTATTATGATAATTTTTTTTTTTAATTTGGACGGCGTGGCGCGAAGCTCTGTGGTGAGAGGCATTGCCTTAAAATTAATAGGGTCTCGGGTTCAAACCCTGGAATAGTCATAGGTGCGCATGACTTTTCAAAGTTATGTGCCTACCTATCGCTTGCTCCGCGCCTCAGAAAGCACACTAAGCCGTTGGTCCCGGCTGCCATGAACATCAATGGCAGTCGTTATTAGGAAGTCAGTGCCTTCTAACACCCTGACAGCTGGTTTAACCAATGCTGTTTCCCTCTGGGTTGCGGAGGTCAAACGGCATTCCCTTCATGTAATAACTCAAATTTCAGCCAAATCTGGATAAACCAGCGAGCAGACCCTGTACCCTAACCTTAAGTATACCGGGATAATGCTAAGAGATGATGAAACTTACTAAAAAAAATTTGTTGCCTGTAAAGTCGGTATACGGGCGAAAGTTTTACGTGACAACGACTTTGAGTGGTAAAATAATTTTAATGTGAATACTCATTCGTATAGTAGGAAGAAGGATGAAATAATAGTAACAATTTAAAACATTTATTTATACAAAGAATTATATTTAAAACGCATCTCGCTCTGTCTCTCTCGCTCTTAGGCGGGCTAACCATGCCCGAGTGGAAGGGACGCGTGCCTCTCACTCGCTCTCATTGTGAGGGCATAACGTGAGCGGAGCGTAACGCAGTTTCTTGAAGTGTCACCCGGCAAACCAATTTATAAGACGTTGTCACGTCAAAAATTCTAGAGTTTGTAGCAAAACGTTTCCGATTTTATGCTCTATCTATGTTACATTGATGAATTAAAACTATCAAATTAAATATAATGTTATTGTATATATTATTTTATGAATTATGAACATTCCGTTTATACACAATAGTTTGAGTAGGGCTTTCGTGGAATATAAACACTCCATAATATTATATTGTTATTGTTACCAAACAACGCCGTAATTTAAACAATTACTCATTCTTTGAGTTCCAATAAAGCACTTATGTATAACTTATTAACCATAACTACTAATTTATTCTTTAAAACTGTTACTCTTTAACTTACCCAGACAAAACAAGGCACTTAGGTATAAATTGGCGAACAGTGGCCCCTCAGACCAGTCATAATACATATACGAGGTCGAGTATATCCCAGTGTGTGTACCTACACAAACCGCATTATAAAACCGAAAACATTCCCGCGCAATCGGCAAGATGTCACGTACATTACACATAACATCCTAGATTGTTGGCGGTTGGCGTGCGAGTTGCAAGCTGTAGCGATTTTCAAAACTGAGAGCCTACTCCTTTTCAATCAGAAACGAAACTTTGTTACACCCATCCCTTTCACTCAAAACTGATATGCCTTTGTTTTTTTTTCGGATGGAAAATCATGAAATGACTGCCTTTCACTGTGGGTGAAGCGAGAGGGTGTGTCAGTCTTTTACTGACTAAAAACCATCCATGTTCCTTCTTGAGCCTGTAACACCAAGGCCGCGGTAACCCTTTCGAACAGTCCCGCAACCCCGGCAGACTTGGCCCCCTCTCCAGGGGAAAACTGATATACCTAGAGCAGGGATGTTGCGTATATTCGCATCTGCATCTGCATTCGCATTTGATCAGTGCGGATGTTCATGCGGATGCGAATATCATGCAAGTAGCGACAAAAAGGAATTGGGCAGGGCCCGGCGATTGGGGCGCGTGCCGGTCGCACGTGACAATGTCCAATGGGAGCAAAGAAATTGGTGACAAGATTCGACACGTTACAAAAATAAGTATTTACGTTTGATTTAATTACAATAAAAATATTAATGTAAGTTATCACTTTTTTAATTCTTCATTAATAGACTTTATTTACATAATATCTTAAACACCCGCATCCGCGGATGTGAGCCTTCAAAACTCCGCATCCGTATTCGCACCCGCGGATGTGAAAAAATCATTTATTCATTCATTTATTTATTTATAAGCTATCATTACAGGTGTCTTAACCTAATGCGATAGCATAGCAATTTTTATAATAAATACAATATTCTATCTTTTTTATTATCAATCTACAATATTATTTAAATATAATATAATATAACATAAACTAGCCTACCTGATATATATAACTTCTATCAGCATTCGCAACATCCCCGACCTAGAGAGTGAAAGGGATAAGTTTAACGAAGTTTAGTTTTTCGTTGAATTAGAGTCAGGCCTCTGGTGTCTTATTAGAATTATTATTCTTTTGAGCCGACTCCTTTTGCCTGTTACACTTTGGGTTTTATGAGAACGGTATATTGATTTGGAGCATGAAGTATCCTCGAAACGTACACATGAGGACTCTATTACTTGCAACGCGTGGTAACAACTACCGAGCTGCCTGATGCTTGTGATCTGTCTGCTAATTTATATTGCCAATGTAAAGTATTAAGTTTCATAGTGCCAATGTAATACTTAAAGCCCAAATTTAAATAATGTTATTTTTTTGCCGGGTCGAAGCGGAGGGGTGTTAGCGGGTAAGACTTTTAGAGTAGCAATTTATTTGTGGTCCTTTTTGTGACTATTTGGGCATTATATTTTTGAATGAATATAAATTTAATAAGGTTAGAATTAAAAAGTAAAAGACGTGGCACTCGGAGACTGCCGCGATAAAGCTATTGCATAGCATTTTTTATCAACTTATTCAATTATAATTATTTATTTACTATATTTATCGATTTTCTATATAGTATCACCGGTTTGCCGGTCGGAGTGGGGGGTGTTAGGTTTTTTTCATTACGGAATTTCTGGATTTGGTCTCCACGCTCAAGGCCCACGATAGAAGCTATGCAATAGCTTAAAATGCTGGGCAAAGGGACGCAGTTGTTTTATCCCGTCCCGCTTCCGCTCGTGGCCAGCGCCGCGGGGCCTCGGTAGCATACTGTAGCGGGCGCGTGTGCCGACCCAAATACTCGCCTCTAACGGTGCGTGCGACCATACCTACACTTTTCACACAGCCTAACTACTAAAGTACTTGCACTTTATTCTGGTTCACTATATTATATCAATTCAGTTAAAGAATATTATTGAATTCCACAGTATAAAATTATTGTTAGAACTAACAATGGACCCTGTCGGGCACAACAATATTGAAAAGGGAAGGAATTATTATGTTCATATTATTTGTTTTCATTGGTCAATAAATAAGAAATTAAATATTTTCCTCAACATCACCATTATTATCCTAGCACTATCTCGGTTGCTCTAGACTTAAGCTCAGTGCCCAGGGTCTGCTCACCGGTTTAACCAGATTTGACTGAATTTCAGTTATTTATAGATGTCTAATTAACATGATTTTGGCGAACGGTATGGCATGGAGGTCAGTATACCTGCACACCGTTCCTGAGGTCGTGGGTTCGATTTCCCACACAGAACAAATCTTTGTGTGATTGAACATAAATATTTATTCTGACCTGGGTGTTTTCCTATGAATATTAAGTATGAATTTACAAAAAACAATGTATGTTATGATGTTTATCCGTTCTTTAGTATCCACAACACAAGTTCTTAATAATACTTATCTTGGAGCTAAATAAGTGGTGTGATTGTAAGAAGATATTATTTATTTATGATTATATTTAACGTTAGCGATTTAGCAACTTTCGCAATATAATATTTAACGTTACAAAACTTTTTGTCTTCGTGTTATATCTAAGAGCACTAGCTTACAATTCTAGTCTGTACCCTTACGCTGTTACTGCACGTCTACTGCTGTTATTATTATTCGTTTGCTATTAATGTCAGTTCACGGCTACCGGTGACGTCATTCGAACTGTTTCCTTCATTCCATTTTGCACTGCTACTTAAAAGGGATCTTTCACTAAACTACATTTATTAAGTCCAGACTAAACACACTAAATGATAATTATGAATATGATTGGGCGACATGCCAATGCGATGCGGCGATAGCCCAAAAGTAATAGCGAGACCCGTAGCCTTTAAATTCAGAGGGTCTCGGGTTCAAAACCAAGTTAAGTGCCTGGAAAAACACGCTAAGCCGTTGGTCCCGGCTGTCAGGAACATCTATCTATCTAAGGCAGTCGTTACAAGGAAGTCAGTGCCTTCTAATATCCTGACAGCTGGTTGAACTGTAGAATTACGTTCGCCTCTGGGTTGCGGAGGTCAGATGGCAGGTGCTCCATTTAACAACTGAATTTCAACCCAATCTGGTTAAACCAGTCAGCAGACCCTGGGCCCTCAGCGAAAGTCTAAGGCAACCGGGATAGTACTAGGATATGATGGGAGAAGTGTTTTAAAAAGCTTTTAAATCGGCGAGCGGTTCGCATCATAGGGGATGCTAAGGTAACAGCCTCACTCGAGGATCTACAGCTGCCCGCCCTCTCCTTTCCTCTCCCGAACAACACGTGCTGGTCTTAGTAACCATCCTCATACTGTGCAGACTATCAGCACTCGAACCAAGAAATTTGGAAAGTCGTTTCTGAGCAAGACCACTAAGCTCTGGAATTCGCTGCCGGCTCATGTGTTTTCTATATCCTATGATCCCGGGTCTTTTAAGTGGGGCGTGAAACGGCATTTTAGCAGGCCGTTATGAGTGGATGCGCTTTGTATCGTGCTTATTTTGCGATATTGAAGCGCTTTAATTTTTTTTGGACTGCATCGACTGCTTACCATCAGGCAGGATGTAGTCATTATCACATGTCACATTAAAAAAAATCCCGCCCCCTCCTAAGCAACACGCGCTGGTTTTAGAAACCACCTTCATATTGAGCAGACTATTAGCACTCGAACCAAAAAATTTAGGCGCATATGTCTCCCAGACCATACAGTCTTTTAAGTGGGGCGGGAACCAGCATTTATTTTTCGGACTGCATCGACTGCTTATCATCTAGAGGTCACTGGGAGGAGCCAACTTAATAAAAAACATTAATAATGATGTGTAATTATACATCAAACAATCACAGTTCAACCACAAAACCTCTCGTGACCTTGAACCGCTTAAACCGTACCCTCGTGTTTAACCGCGATTCCAACACGCAAACTGTGGCGAAGACCAGTTACAGTTCCACTATTCCATAGTTCCATTCTAGTAACGGTACACTCGGGCCGCAGACAATTAGTACGGGCAATAGGCATACGGAAATTCCATACTCCACGAATTGTTATAGGTGGTTATAATTAGCGAGTGACCTCGACCATCGGCTGGCAATTAGCTGTGATACAAAAATATAGAGAACGGTTCTCTTTACTGTTTTATAATGTTACGTTTTACTCATCGATCAACCAGTTTTCTCAGACAATAGGATCAATGACTAAGTTATATTGAATTCATTAGAAAGTTTTAATTCAAATAAAAAAAAAATAAATATAAAACTATATGAGTAATATTGTTAAAAACAAAAATAGGCTCAGAGTCTGAAATAAAGACCTTTTTGAATCAGTATTTTAGATAGAATATCAAGAAATAAAATCAAGAAGTAAGAACAGAATGTTATGTCCTTTGTGAGCGATTAAAGTGAACCTTCTTAAAACTCGAGAAAAATCTCGTGTTACTGCTGCAATAGATGCCTATCTTCTCGACATGGCACACTGCAAACAGCCTGTATAAAGAAGCAAGGAAAAGCATCTGCGAAGCTCAATTAAATACAGAGGCAAATTATATGCCCACATTGTGCCAGTTATGTTATCAGTCTCACGTAATAGGTTGCAAGCCTAGTGCCGCTTACTTTTATATTAGCTTTAGCCTCGTTCGTTAATCGGTGCACCTCTTACTGGTGAGGTTGGCTTTGGATCCTAAGATGATGGTAGGATCACTGTGATTCAATTCTCATTTCTTTATTACACTCCGTAAATACATCAGGAGTTAGGATAACAAACAGTATATTTTTAGACCCTGTCAGGCGCGGTAATATTTTGGAAGCATACCTACCTATGTAAAGGTGAGCAACAAGCCAGTCTTATTGTCGGAGCACTAACAAGGCACTTTCCCTGAAATAAGGTGCCCCCAGGAGGCGATTATCCGCTTCGCCGTTGAGTCGTAATTGTGGACATCAAAATGTGTTTATTGAAAACCTTCTGTATGTATACCTCAGACTTGTTAGTAGTTCTTCTTCTTCCATTTAAATAATGGCTTCGTGCGTCTAGCACATTTAGCCAGTGTCAAGTAAGTGATATATTAATTATATATAATTTATAGTAAATGAGAATGAGTGGTGATCAAGATGATAAATCGAAGATGAAATACCCTCCCCTAAACCCCTTGAGTCCTCAGTAAAGATGTGGGACTATACTGAGATCTCACATGGACTCCTTGAGAGAAAATTTGAAAAGTGATGTTGCACTGTTTCTCATGTATGTTCACAAACACTTAACGGTTAATAATCCACCGTTATTACACATTGATGTTAGAAATATCACAAATTTTAGAAAATAAAACAAAACTGCAGACATGACGCTTCACTTTCCCGCCAAGAAGTCCCTTGTTAGTAGTTAATACTAAAATATAAGTTGCTAAGTCTCAAATTCACAAACTCTTCTCTTTCTCTTTATAGGCGCATCTGATCGATTGCTTTTAGGCCTGGGTCACTTACGTGGGATATGCAAGCCGTCATTAATTGGTGCGTTTGTTACCGATCACCACCAATGTCTGTGCACAATTAATTTGCTGAGGAGTGTATCACAATGTATCGTGTGACCTCAGACGCAGTGCCCCCAGGCCCAGCTCTTGATCAGTACCACGCCCCCAGATGTGCGATGTGCCGAATGAGGCGCTCAATTTTTTATTTAGCCTGCTTACCACCTTACTGCCGCATTTAAAAAATCTATCATTAGATGTGGATCTATAACAAAATTCCTAAGCAAATATGTCTGCTGCGTTTCCAAAATCTCTTTAAGATGAAATTACGTGAACTATTGATAGAAAAATGCTATTATAATGTTAAAGATTAATTGAAACTACTTACGACTGTAAACTTTTGACAAAGTCCGACTTGTTAGTATTACTTTTAAAATACGTAAATACCTGATTTCGTGTTATATGAAATCGCAACTTATTGTACGCTCAGGAGGCAGACCACAGCTAGATCTAAACCTGTACTATAACACCTAACCTGTAACCTGTGTTCGCAATAAACGATTTTGATTGATTCATTAAAACCGTTTACCTACTAGGCACATAAATACCGTTTGTACATAAATTTTATTTGTATTTGCAATTACTGCTTACCATCAGACTTGTTGAAGTCAAAAAAAGAAATTTATTGATGCAGGCGTTACTTTGCGGAAATCCATTATAAGCAAGTGATGGATTAAAAATATCTTTGTAACAATTCCCAAATGTAATGATTCCCAAAATACAAATTGTAAAAACGCTGAAACGAGAGTCAAAGTCACTCTCGTTTCAGCGTTGGTCGTGAAGACATCGTTGTTCTGAGGCTCATTATCTTACCTTAAGATGCCCTGTGTAAGGGCGAAACAAGTGTCGTGTTGAATAGTTTCTCGATTTTTCGGGAAATTAAAGTAGCGCGGGAATTGTTACAAAGATATTTTTAATCCATCACTTGCTGGTTGTATTCATTTAGACGGGTCACATAAAATATCGACCGAAAGTGATAAACCTCGATGAAAGGCATCACTGCCTCCAGCCTGAACAGATCTCATTACTCCAAGTGTCTAAAACCAAGCTATTCGTTACTTATCTATGCAATAAACAAGCATCACGGTAAAAGTAGTCATTTCAAGAGTAATGCGGACTTAAGATAAACGCAAATTAAGTTGTAAAACAAATCTAGATACAGAGAATGGTTGCTACTGGAAATGGCTGGTTTCTAGATCTCATTTGGCTGTTAGCGGTCACTTTATGTTGCATACCTGTTCTTTGATGTGCGATATGATAAAACACTAGTCTTACAGTAGCTGTTATAGTGTTGCTTTCGAAACTGCCACTTAACATACACAGAAACACGCCTGTTTTCCCGAAGGGGTAGGTGGAAGCATAGCAAACGCTGGCACTTAACATAATACACACCCAATCACGCCTGTTTTCCCGAAGGAGTAGGCAGAGGCATATATAACGCCCACATTTAGCCAAGTATATTTTTAGTGCCACTTCCAGTGGCCGTGGGTTCGATTCCCACACAGGACAAATCTTTGTTTGCATGAACATGAATATTTGTTCTGGTCTGGGTGTTCTCCTATATATATATATTAAGTATGTATTTACAAAAAAATAGTATTTAAGTATTTTTATCCGTTCTTTAGTATCCATAACACAAGTTCTAAGTGATAATTATCTTGGAACTAAATAATTGGTGTGATTGTAAGAGAATAGTTATTTATTATTATTTATGACTTTCAAATGAGGTTGCTTTTGGTCCCTATACATTATTATATTATTATGACTGCTATAATTATCTCACAGTAACTTCTGAAGACAATGGCCATTACTGTACATCATCATCACAGCACGTTAACGTCTCACTACTGTCTCCAACAAACCAAGATGTAAGGGAAATGGTGCAGATTGACAGAAGCAGGTTTGACAGATTTTTAAAATGCGCAAAATGGTGCCACATTGAGTAAGGCCACCCGTTAGACAGATAACCGAGGCCAACGGAACCGCTTGATATTAAACCTTAACGGTCACCCATCCAAGGACTGACCTCTGTGAACATCGCTTCACTTCCTTGATCAACCGCCTAATACCGCAGAGCTACGCTTCAATATTTCCATTCAAGGCATACAAAATTATTGACTCTTCGGTGTTGAAATATAGAGGATTATTTCTCTATGACTGTTATTTACGGCTCGTAAGATTGCAACAACTTCATATTGCCATAGTAAAATGAGGAATTTTCCGGACATTGGTTCAATTACGTTGGTTATAATAGGTTGGGGAAAAAGTCTTTTCGTATTTTTGTATGAAAAGTCAAGACATTTTGTTCAAAGTTTATTTACATTTATTTACAATATATATGTACCGTTTTGTTGAATAACTTTCTGCCATTTTGTGGGCAGAGACATTATCCCGTTACTGTAGAAACTTTGGGACTTCTGATCAAAAAAACGGGACAAATAGTTTTGGCAGTCCTCTCTTGAGGTCAACCTTACAGAACCTAAAGAATTCTGCAGAGACCGAAACAGGTGAAAATCTGAAGGCGCAAGGTCAGGGCTATATGGTGGATGCACTAGGACCTCCCAGTCGAACTCTCTTAATTTTTGCTGAGTGGCTAAAGATGTGAGTGGTCTAGCGTTATCGTGATGAAAGACCACACCCTTCCTGTTGATCAATTCCGGCCGTTTTCTCTCGACTGCTTCCTTTAATCTCATCAGTTGCTGGCAGTAAAGATCAGAATCGATGGTTTTGCCGGGCGGTAAAAGCTCATAATAAACAATGCCCTTCCAATCCCACCATACACACAGCATCACCTTATTTCGTGTTTGGCCAGGTTTGGCCACAGTCTGTGAAGCCTGGCCAACTTTCGACCACGACCTTTTTCGCACGTTCTTGTCGTACGTGATCCACTTTTCATCGCCAGTTATCAATCTCTTGAAAAACGGCTCGGTTTCATTACGTCTCAATAATGAATCGCAAATGAGTACACGGTTCATTAAGTTTCTTTGAGTGAGCTCGTGTGGCACCCAAATATCGAGCTTTTTTGTATAACCAGCTTTCTTCAAATGGGTCAAAACTGTTTTGTGGTCAATTCCCAGTTCTTCAGCTACATCGTAACTACTAATATGCCGATCTTGCTCCACTCTTTCAAAAATGGCGTCCATTTTATTCGTAACAGGGCGACCAGAGCGAGGTGCATCTTTAACATCAAAATTTCCGGACTGAAAACGTTTGAACCAAATTTGTGCTACTCTTACTGACACTGCATCAGGTCCATAAACATCACAAATTTTTTTCACTGCTTGAGTTGCATTTTTGCCTTTTTTATAATAAAATTTTAAAATGTATCGAATTTCTTCATTAGATTCACTCATTTTTACGGAGAGAAAAACAAATGAAAAATAGCGGGAAACAACTTTTTTTTATTTTTTTCTTTTCTTTATAATGGAACCTTTTTAATGTTACCAAAACCAGCCAGACACAAATAGTACAGTCAAAAAAAATTTATAATAAGTTTATACCTACGTTATGCGAAAAGACTTTTTCCCCGACCTAATATACAGACAAAAACTTTTATAACCTTAACCTGAACCTAATAAATAATAGCCTAATAAATAATAAACCTAATAATTTGACGACCGATATGGCGTGGTGGCGAGTATACCCGCATTCCACCCCAGAGGTCGTGGGTTCGATTCCCACACAGGACAAATATTGTGTGTATAAATATGAATATTTGTTCTGGTCTGGGTGTTTTTCTATGTATATTAAGTATGTATTTACAAAAAAAAAAAAGTACTTATGTATGTTTATCCGTTATTTAGTATCCATAACACAAGTTCTTAATGATACTTATCTTGGAACTAAATAATTAGTGTAAGTGTCTGAAATTTTTATTTATTTAACCACAATCTTGACACAGTCTTGTTCTTCTATAAACCACTTTTCGTCTGTCTTATAAGATACATCATGGAGACACATTGTATAAACCTGTACCAACTTAATTAACCTGTGGTGACGAATAAAGTTATTATTATTATTCACATATATTTATTTAATTTACACATAATTTATATTTTTTACAATTATTATATAACAAAAAAAAAAAAATACAATACTGTAAAAAATATAAAAAACGGAGACCGCCGGTCGCGAGGTAACACCCAAACGACTGGCGGCTAGGGCTGCAGAGAGAGAAACCTCCTGACAATGCGCGCCGTATCGAGAAGCACTGCCTTTTGTATCTGACCCTTAACCCAGCTACCTAGCTTGAGCTTCTTAAGATATTGGTCGAAGCTCTTCGCTATCAACCCGTTGACCGTAACCACTATCGGAACAATCGTGGCTGAGTCCACATCCCACATGGCAGAAATCTCGTGGGCCAAGTCCAGATATTTACTTAATTTTTCCTTTTCTGCCTTCACGAGATTTTCGTCATGTGGAACTGTGATGTCAGCAACAATTGCCCGGCGCTCTGATCGATCCACCAAAACAATATCAGGCTTATTGGCGAGAATAGTTCTGTCAGTGATGATGGATCGATCCCAGTAGAGCAATGCATGACCATTTTCAAGAACTGGCACCGGTTCATATCTATAGTATGGCACTTCAGGTCCGACAAGGCCATATCGAAGAGCAAGTTGCTGATGGATGATCCTGGCTACAAGGTTATGCCTGTGCAAATACTCGCCGTTAGCAAGATGCGAACAACCCGAAACCACATGCCTGAGAGATTCTTCGGGTCGATGACATGCCCGACATATGTCAATAGTTCCATCTCTCAGTATATACTTTCGGTAATTGTTCGTCTTGATAACTTCGTCCATAATTGCACAGACAAACCCTTCAGTTTCCCCAAAGAGGTCCCCAAAACGTAGCCAGTTCACCGAAGCGGAGATATCTACATCTGGGCCTGTAAGGGCCTTGTAGAATCGCCCATGGAGCTCCTTGCTTTTCCATATCTCCTTGCGATCCTGAATGCTTAACGTAAGCGGTTTACGCCAGTTCTCATTAGCTAAATTGAGTGGGGTAAGGTGTTTGTCAACTGCCACAACATCTCGATGCATCACGCAATTCGTGGTAAGGAAAAAATGTCTGAGATTGTACACCTCGCGATTGTGGAGTGTTTTAGCATTTAAAAATCCCCGACCACCAAATTTTCGCGGGATGTACATTCTCATTACCGACGAACGCGGGTGTCGCATGCGATGTGCCGTTAACAGTTGGCGAACCCTGCAATCAATGGCGTCTAGTTCAGTCTGAGTCCACCTTAGTATGCCAAAGGTATAAATGAGCAAGGGCATAACCCAACCATTGAAGGCACGTACCTTGTTACCACCAGACAAAAGACTATTAAGTACTTTTGTAAGACGACCAAAGAAACGTTCCTTCACTGATTGCTTCATGTCCCCATAATTTAAACCCAACGATTCTGACATACCAAGATATTTATAAGTTTCACCTTCAGAGAGAGATCTGAGAGAAATCTCACTAGTAAGTTGTAAATTTGATGAATTCACAACGTTCCCTCGTTGTACTTGCATGACCGCACACTTGTCGATACCAAATTCCATGCCGATGTCGTTGCTGAATATCTGAGTGATATTCACCAATGACACTAGGTCTGAATTTTTGGTCGCGAAAAGTTTTAAGTCATCCATGTACAGCAAGTGAGAGATAACCTCACCCCCCCTTCGAAGGCGATAGCCTGATCCGGAATTCGTTAGCAAGGTGCTAAGAGGATTCAGAGCCAGGCAGAACCATAAAGGGCTCAGACTGTCGCCTTGAAAAATACCTCGCTCAATTTTAATCTGGTCCTGAGAAGCCGGGAGCTCCCCTCGGGTGCCCGGATGGCAAAGGACTGTGGTCCACTGTCTCATGCAGGATTTAAGGAAAGATCTTAGTTTTGTATCTACTTTATACAGTTTTAAGACCCTCTCCAACCACGCATGAGGCACTGAATCGTAAGCCTTTTTATAATCAATCCAAACAGCCGAAAGGTTACCTTGTCTTTTCCTGACCTGATTGCAAATGGCCATGTCAATGAGGAGAAGTTCCTTAGTACCGCGGGACCCAACCTTACATCCATTCTGAGTAGGGGCCAAAATTTTATTTGCCACAATGTGCATATTAAGTTTTTTGGTCAGAATAGATGTAAGGAGCTTATAGATGGTAGGTAAGCATGTGATAGGTCGATAATTTTTTGGTTCCGCGGTACCACCGGACTTATGCAGCAGGAAAGTAACACCTGTTGTTAAAAAAATTGGAAGAGATCCAACCTCGAGGGCTTGCTGGAATTGTGTTGCAAGTAGTGAGTGAGCAGAACGAAACCATTTCAGCCAGAAGTTGTGCAGTCCATCAACTCCAGGACTCTTCCAGTTCTGAGTAGAACTTACTGCACAACTTACGTCCAATGGAACAATGGTAATAGGTTCCATGGTTTCAATGGACTCACATCTGCTACTTACAACACTCATCCAGTCACCCTCGGTGTACTCGACCGGTACCGACCAAATGCTGCGCCAGAAGTTTTTCATGGTATCAACATCCGGTAAGTTATCATCTAGTACACGTTGGTTAGGTCTCTCCCAAATCCGGTATACCTTCCTCTGATCTTGTTGGAAGTTACGATTCTGCCAGTATCTATCCACACGTTCCCTATAGCGACGAATACGGCTTGCCCAAGCATAAATTTTCTGTTTCAAAAAGTCAATCCGCTCTGTGACACAAGCCAAATAATCCGATGATCGGATTCCGGTCCCGGCAAAGGCCTGTGACACAAAGCGCATTACTCGAGGTCGATGATTTCCCTCCCTGAAACAGATTAGCTTCCCAATGAGAGTCCTAAACGTATTGATACGTCGTTCGATCCTCAATTGCCAAGCAGGAGCACTAGGAACTGCACGTTGTGCACGAGGAGTGTCGACAAACTTTACATGGGCAACTTGACATGCTGCAATAGCTCCACAATAAAGGATCGAATGAGTATCAGTAAGATCTTTACTTGTGCTTAAGTACGGCACTAGCAAAGTGTTCAGGACTCCCATAAAGGCCAAATTTCGTCTATGTGTGGGCAAACGTGGTAATCGTGGTCTAATGCACGATAATGTGGACCTATACCTCACAATCGCATCATCCAAAACCGCCCTCAATTGCTCATACTCACTGACATTAATACTCTCGCAATTGACAGCATCAGCATCAAAGTCCACCTGCGACACTGTCACCGAAGTAGGCGGTGGCATCGGGGCAAGAGGGCTTCGTATCGGAGTGTCAATGGCTTGAGTCGGTAATGTGTCGGAGCGTAGCCTATCAAGTAACGCGTCATCAAGCATCTTGCAACGCTTTATGGCACGCACTTGATCCGATAATCGTTGCGTAGTGACGGTGGTATCTGGTTCAAGCGCCTGGAACAAAGGCAATAAACGAGTACGGTACGCGGTCATAAAGGTTTCTCCCTCCGTAGCCCTATAATACGCACGCATTACATTTATGTTCATATTTTGAGTCCATTTCATGCGGCGCACTAATCCACCGGAGGCGAGGACCGGACGCGGGGCGGCATGCCCTGCAAGTCCCAAGCCGGCCGGCAGACGGGGTCGTCCTCTGCGCCGTACAGGTGGTGGCGACGGCGGGGGCGACGGCGGCTCACTCTCGTCGCTCGACACGCAGCTGGTGTCTGGGGCAGTCCCATACTCGTCCCCAGATGACGACGCTGCCGTGGAGCCTGACGGGTGGGGCCGCGAAGATGTTGGGCGTGCGGGATTCTGATCCGCTGTTCTTTTTTTTCCTACTCGTGGCCTTAAAATCATTTTTCTTTAATTTAATATTGAATCATTTTTATTTGACATTACATGTCACTCGAAGCAATATAAGGTTTGAAAATTTTTCACAGCTAATTTTGTCATTTTAATTATGTTTTGTATTTTAAATTGATTTGGTAACACATATTATATTTACTTAAACTCTTAGGAAATAAACTGGATTATAAAATAAATAGAAATAAAAATATCACGAGTAGAAAATATATGTGTGACAGCGGTGTCAATTTTTTTTTTTTATTATTATTATTATTTTGGAATATTTATTTTTTCTCAGAAATCTTACTTTCTGGTGTTTAACGAGACTCACGGGCCTAAACCAAGTGAGAATGATTTATCAGGAATCTTCTTGAAGAAACTTTCTTACAGTTCGACAAGTGTTTAGGATAGCGGCTTTCTGCATAGTCATGTAGGTGTTTTGTGGTAGATTTAATATTTTCAATGATTGTAGGAGATATTTAGGTATAACTCCGGTACTGGAGAGCACCAGTGGCACGATGTATACTTTTTATTATTATTATTATTATTATTATGTTTGTCTTTTTCCGATCTCGGGCCAATGGTGACCCGGACATTTGGAAGGCATGCGTGGGGCCGAAGCCAACACGTAGAGGCCCCTTAGACAATTTTAATCTAATGGTTATGTGACACCAACCGGCGATTATCCCTATGTGCATTATAGAAATACACCTAAGGACAATCCCCGGTTGGTGCAGTACTATTAGGATAAGATGGAATCTACTATGGCCGGGATATTGGGTTGAAAGCTGAAGGACTGGGTAAATTGGACTATGGATAGAGGAGACTACCGGACACCTGCCGTCATCATCAGTCTCAAATGATTGTAAATGGCAGGCGGTGACTAGCCAGAGGATTAAATGGGCACTCCAAAATAGCCGTAGTGCAACGGCAGGAGCGCAACATAGATATCCTCGGCTTCAGGGTGTCGAGAGGTGTACACCGTTTTCTACTCACTGCCCAAGAGGACAGTGCGCCAACTCACGACTTATGCATCTTTCACTTCCACCCTGCGAGCATGTAGCTCTTGCGACTCCACCCTGGACAGCCAATGAAGGCAAGCCAGGGGCGAGAGTCCTGCTAGCCTCTTGGGGCCCACTCCGGCGAACCGGAGACGACACCGCAGTCCGACCCTCTGGAGCACTCGGAATTACGCCCGTGGTGTCGCCACTCACCAACAGCTCGCCACAAGCTGCCCTGCGGGCTTATTATTATTATTATTATGTTTGTCTTTTTCCGATCTCGGGCCAATGGTGACCCGGACATTTGGAAGGCATGCGTGGGGCCGAAGCCAACACGTAGAGGCCCCTTAGACAATTTTAATCTAATGGTTATGTGACACCAACCGGCGATTATCCCTATGTGCATTATAGAAATACACCTAAGGACAATCCCCGGTTGGTGCAGCACTATTAGGATAAGATGGAATCTACTATAGCCGGGATATTGGGTTGAAAGCTGAAGGACTGGGTAAATTGGACTATGGATAGAGGAGACTACCGGACACCTGCCGTCATCATCAGTCTCAAATGATTTTAAATGGCAGGCGGTGACTAGCCAGAGGATTAAATGGGCACTCCAAAATAGCCGTAGTGCAACGGCAGGAGCGCAACATAGATATCCTCGGCTTCAGGGTGTCGAGAGGTGTACACCGTTTTCTACTCACTGCCCAAGAGGACAGTGCGCCAACTCACGACTTATGCATCTTTCACTTCCACCCTGCGAGCAAGTAGCTCCTGCGACTCCACCCTGGACAGCCAATGAAGGCAAGCCAGGGGCGAGGGTCCTGCTAGCCTCTTGGGGCCCACTCCGGCGAACCGGAGACGAGACCGCAGTCCGACCCTCTGGAGCACTCGGATTTACGCCCGTGGTGTCGCCAATCACCAACAGCTCGCCACAAGCTGCCCTGCGGGCTTATTATTATTATGTTTGTCTTTTTCCGATCTCGGGCCAATGGTGACCCGGACATTTGGAAGGCATGCGTGGGGCCGAAGCCAACACGTAGAGGCCCCTTAGACAATTTTAATCTAATGGTTATGTGACACCAACCGGCGATTATCCCTATGTGCATTATAGAAATACACCTAAGGACAATCCCCGGTTGGTGCAGTACTATTAGGATAAGATTTATTTATTTATTTATTTATTTATTTATTTATTTATAATCTTATGCTACCATTACAGGTGTCTTAACCTAATGCGATAGCAAAGCAATGTTTATAATAAATACAATATATTATTAATCTACAATATTATTTAAATATAATATAATATAACATAAACTAGCCTACCTGATATCCTATATTAACAAAATAAGTTCTAAATCTAACGTAACTGATAACTTATTATATTTAACGCAGTTCTGGCGAATTCACTAAAAGTGCATGAAAATATATCCACCGTGTCATGAACCGTGTTTATAACATGAAACGCGCGGATAAGTGGCGTTTTCGCTAGTAGTAAGATGGAATCTACTATGGCCGGGATATTGGGTTGAAAGCTGAAGGACTGGGTAAATTGGACTATGGATAGAGGAGACTACCGGACACCTGCCGTCTCATCAGTCTCAAATGATTGTAAATGGCAGGCGGTGACTAGCCAGAGGATTAAATGGGCACTCCAAAATAGCCGTAGTGCAACGGCAAGAGCGCAACATAGATATCCTCGGCTTCAGGGTGTCGAGAGGTGTACACCGTTTTCTACTCACTGCCCAAGAGGACAGTGCGCCAACTCACGACTTATGCATCTTTCACTTCCACCCTGCGAGCATATAGCTCTTGCGACTCCACCCTGGACAGCCAATGAAGGCAAGCCAGGGGCGAGGGTCCTGCTAGCCTCTTGGGGCCCACTCCGGCGAACCGGAGACGAGACCGCAGTCCGACCCTCTGGAGCACTCGGAATTACGCCCGTGGTGTCGCCACTCACCAACAGCTCGCCACAAACTGCCCTGCGGGCTTATTATTATTATTATTATTATTATTATTAAGAAACGACAGTACCCAGCGGTAAATGTGGCACATCGATTTACCAACAAATTTATATAAAACATTCACTAGTACTTAAAAAGGAAATAGTATTACAGCTCCATATAAATCAAACAATACCATTCTGTCAAACGATAAATGTATTTATTGATAGGTATGATATATTATATATGGTATATATTTACGTATTTCATCACATAGAATAAGGTAGACAAAAAATATAAAAGCAACCCTATAAGTAGGTCGGAGTTTTGGCGCCAACGCAATAAAAGACACATGGCGGCAGCATTTTATTTTTCAAAACTAGTTTCAATTTGAGTTTTTATGTGTAAATATACTGCCCTACTAAGCACAAAAGCGGTATCTCAGTGAAAGCTAGTTTCGAGATAATTGACATTATGTAAAATTAGTTTTTTCGTTAATTTACAGATTGTTATTTTTTTTTATTAAACGTAATTTATATATATTATTAGGTATATTTGGCGGTATTCAACTATACGGCTGGTTGCCTACGTTAAATTGATATACCTCTAATCTCCTTAGTAATTTAAGGTAAAACTGAGATAGAGAAAACTTTCTTAACGTTTTTTTGTACCTTATAAATAACATACCGCTATAAGACTTAGTTCAATAGAAGCGTATTTTTCTGAGTTATCCGATGCCATAAAAATCTAATTTATGGATTTTTTTGAGATACCGCTTTTGCGCTTAGTAGGGCAGTATAGTGGTTTCTTAGACATAACTTTTTCGAGTTCTTCGGCAGTGTAGGAAAGTGGAATATTGCAGTGAATTACTTTATAGCATCGACAGATTACCATCAGGCAGGATGTAGACATTATGACATAAAGCAAGTGATGGATTAAAAATGTCTATAGAGAGTAAATCTCTGTGAGTGAGTCTCTCGTTTCAGCGTTGGTCGTGAAGACATCGTTGTTCTGAGGCTCTTATCTTACCTGAAGATGCCCTGTGTAAGGGCGAAACACGTGTCGTGTTAAATAGTTTCTTGATTTTTCGGGAAATTATAGTAGCGCGGAAATATTTACAAAGATATTTTTAATCTATCACTTGCTTACAATGGATTTCCGCAAAGTAACGCCTGAATCAATAAATTAATTATGACATAATAAAATATCCCAAGAAGCAACATGTCGAAAGGTAACCCACATGGAGACGATATTCCTTAATCGCCTTTTGCGAGGCTCTGACAAACATAAATAAATAAATATTTCCTGACAATTACACCAATTATTTAGTTCCATGATAAGTATCATTAAGAACTTGTGTTATGGTTACTAAACAACGGATAAACATTCTTACATACGTTTTTTTTTGTAAAAACTTACTTAATATACATAGGTAAACACCCAGACCAGAACAAAAATCATGTTCATGCACACAAAGATTTGTCCTGTGTGGGAATCGAACCCACGACCTCTGGAGTGAAGTGTAACATAGATCCCGAAAAACGGCAATAGGCTCGCCACCTACAACATGGGTCAAAAATATAATTGCCGAAATGAGGGCTTATAATATGCCTCTGTTTACCCCTTTGGCAAAACAGGCGTAATTGTACGTACGGCACTCTTGTGTTAGACATTATCATCACATCAGCTTTATAGGACCACTGCTGAACAATGGCTCCCTTTATAGATTACATTTTATTGGGGGTATTTGCCCAAGATTACCACGCTGGGTAAGTGTGTTGCAGTGATCGTAGTTCCAGCCAGTACTAAATTTTTTTTTTATTACATACATACATACATAATGTCACGCCTCTTTCCCGTAGGGGTAGGCAGAGATCACATCCTTCCACTTGCTACGATCTTGGCACAAACTTTTAGCTTCATTCACACTCATTAACCTCCTCATACACGCCCGTCGGTTTAGGGTACTTTTGACCTGCCCTTTCTCTAACAATTTCTGTATTTGGTCATGGAAGGTCTTACGTGGTCTTCCCCTCCCAACACTTCCATCCACTTGTCCATCATAAATCACTTTCGTTAATCTACTTTCATTCATCCTCTCAACATGACCAAACCATCTAAGCATACCTTTCTCAATTCTTGTCACTATATCTTCTTTTACACCAACTTTAACCCTTATCACTTCATTCCTTATCCTATCACTCAATTTCACACCAAGAATATTTCTGAGTGCTCTCATCTCTACTGCATTAATCTTACTCTCATGTTTCTTCTGCCATAACCAACATTCGCTTCCATACATTAGTGTAGGTACCAACACACCTCTATGAACTGCCAGACGTGCCTTTTTAGACACTTTCTGACTGCTTACAAAGGCGTGAAGTGCCCCATTCAACATGTTACCAGCATTCACTCTTCTATCGATATCGCTTTCACACTTTCCATCTCTCGTAAATTTCGATCCCAAATACACAAACTCATTCACTTGTTCTACTTTCTCACTTCCGATTGAAATTTCACAATTTGTCACTTTGTCTTCTCTTTCAAAAACCATAACTTTCGTCTTACTAACGTTTACTTTCATTCCTTTCGCTATTAAAGACTCTTGGACTATCGTCACCATCTCCTGCAACTCCTCAGCCGACGACGCAAGCAAAACTTGGTCGTCAGCATATAGAAGGCATTTGATGAGCGACTCGTTCATTCTCAACCCTTTAGCACACTCTTTCAAACCAGTAAGGCAATTGTCCAAAAATAGGTTGAACAGCCAGGGTGACGCCACACATCCCTGTCTAACACCTTTATAGATGTTAAACCAGTCCGTGCACGTCCCATTAATCCTGACACAGGCGCTGGAACCCATATAAAGAGATTTCAACGCCCGTATCAGGACACTGCTCACTCCATTTTGAGACAATGCCGACCACAACTCATTCCTCGCCACTCTATCATAAGCCTTTTCCAAATCTATGAATGTGCAATAGATCTTTTGGTGTTTCTCCAAGAACTTTTGGACTATGCACCGTAAGGAAAAGATCTGATCCGTACATCCCATTCCCTTTCGAAATCCCGCTTTTTTTTATTAGTCACACAAAACAGAGATATAGTAAGGACACAAATATGTTACATGCAAAATTCTATAAGTAGGCTGTATCTCCACTAACATGTGTTAACAGCATGACTGGTCTATGTCGAACGTCACAAATCGCGAGAAGTAGAAAAACAATTTAACCCTTTAACAGACAGTGGTCAATATATGACCTCCATAAATTGAACCTTATGCGGTTAACTTAAGGTGGAAAACCAATTAATATTTTCCACGTGCTCTGCCTGTGTGTGTGTGTAAAAATAAGTACAACAAATACAAAATGAATAAATTACAAATAAAAAACAAAAACACATACAATTCCCAAATAAATGCACGTAGTCTAAAGTAAAATTATAAATTTATATATCTATAGTACGCAGGATACCACAAGACATACTGTGTATTTAAAGACCTTACTGCTCCTTTTGTACTATGGAACTGTAATAATTGGTACAATAATATTAATGATCAAGATTTGACAAGTGCGAATACAATTGATGTTATTCTATTTGAAATTGGCTGTGAATTTGACTTCAATGGAATTTCAGAGGTTCTTGGGCTCGTTCCAACATTATTTAATATCTGATTAAGTTATTTAAGTATCTACTTGTTTGTTAATATCAAGAGTTAAGTATAATATTAAATTAAAGTCTGTTTTTTGAATAGACATCTAATTAGGTGTTTATTTCAGTATGTATTTTGTTTGTTGTTACCTAAAGTTAAGTGTAAGTATAACTTTTTTATGAAGAGATATTTTATACCTTTGATTAAGTGTTTAACGAGTTGGATATTAAAACAAATTTAAGTATATTACCTTAAAATACATTATATTTATTATAAAATGAAAATATAATGATATTAATGAATATATTTAAACTGATATTAACTAGTGTTATATAAATAACTAACTATAAAGATAACTAAAAGTTTTTTTTTGTGAAAATAATGTTAGTTATTATACCAAGAAAAAGGTAAGTTAATAACTATACTGACCACCTTACTCAGAGCTAGGAGCGCTAATAAAATTTACGTACATACATACATACATTCACGCCTGTTTCCCTGAAGGGGTAGGCACAGGCATATCATACGCCCAAACTTTGCCAATTATATAGTTTAATTAAATTTGAAAAATCAACGTTATTTGTCAATTATAGAGCTCACCGTTGTTAAAGTCAACACGGTGACATAACATTGAAGTTATTCAAATTTACAATATAAATCATTTAAATAGCATTTAAATATTTCATTTGTAAATAATTGTCTATTGTTACAGCCGTCAACTTTGTCATGTTAAATATTTATGATAATAGATGTTTTAAGTACAAAAACGTAATTATTCTAGAAAATTCTCTGTAAAATTTTGTTTTCATGACAGTTATGACGACTTGGAAATAATATTCTCGCACACACACACACACCTAAGTCCAAGGATACGTCGTAGAAAGAAAACGTTTATCTACGAGGCATAGGTAGATTTTAGTTTTTTTGTATTTTTTTGATATTGATAGTCAAATACAGTCAATTAAACTAGGTAAATATGTTCATAAATTAACATAAAATTGTAAATTACGTTATTTAATATATTTATGAGTTGTACACGTCTTTTAGTATATCACGTCTTTTTATTTGAATTTTAGTTTAACGTTTTTTTAACTGCTAAGGACTCAATCAATCAACATCTTTATTGAAAAATATCTTTATTGTGAAACATGGGTTACACTGGTGTTATTGGTTTACATAAGTAAGACCCTAGTACTGTGGGGTGTATTTATGGGGTTCCTACCTTAGGAACTCAAGCCAACCTCACCTGCTACTGATGCACCTGCTAATTAACCGACGAGGCTCTGGCATGCCTAAAACTTACCGGTAATAGTCTTGCCACCTATTACGTGGCACCAACAACGTCATTGGCGAAGTGCGGGCGTATAATAAACCTCTACCTACCCCATCGGGAAACAGGCGTGGAGGTATATATGTATGTCTTCAATTGGCAATATCTAAGTTAGATGTCTTGCTACTCTTGTAACATTGTAATTGGCGAAATGCTAGCTAGCGTTTATTATGCCTCTGCCTGTACTGTAGAGTATGAACGAAGGACATACAAAAACTCTGCGTTCGAGCTCTTTGGTCACAGTGAATTCGAATTTATTTATTTATTAATACACACGACAAATTACAATTTTACAAATAAAAATCTTAAGAACTAAGGTACAGTACATAATCCAGATTGTAATTTAAATTTGTGTGTAATAAGCAAAACAGGTTAAAAGACTATACATCAAATACAAGGCTTATTATAAATATCACTTAAGACTAAGAGAATAGAAAAGTACTTGTACATATTATACCTAGTTATCTAAATTTAGTGACATGGGTACTACTATAGTAAGATAAGTAAATAAATAATCTATTATGTAACTACTTATTTACAGTAACACAAAAAACAAACAATTATGACCTTAAAGTTAGCTGGATGAGACAGCCTGACTGGATTTGGTGTAGAGGATATCTTTTAGAGAGACAATATAGGAAGACATTTTAGGGTACAAAATGTCTAGTTTACAATCATTGTTTGCCAATTCATTATACTGACGAGCCATTCTAACAATAGGATTATAATAAGAGATATTTTTTTGTAATTTTGAAGAGAGAAAAGATTTGTTTTTTGGAATAAATAAAGAATATGAAGACAATTGACTGTCGAATCGATATATGGAGAATCGAGTGTAGGCGGGTCGTGACTCGAATCTCTAATTTATTTCCTAGTATTCTTTTATATTATTAAAATACAGAACTGTAAGTCCTGTCCTGTCGTAAGACCTGTCAAGTTTAATTTTTAATTTGACGACCGATATGACGTGGTGGCGAGTATACCCTCTCTCCGCTCCTAAGGTCGTGGGTTCGATTCCCACGCCGGACAAATCTTTGTGTGCATGAACATGAATATTTCTTCTGGTCTGTCGGCTGTCCTAAACTTAAGCTTAGGGCCCGCTTACTGGTTTAACCAGATTTGTCTTAATTCAGTAATTACTTGAAGCGACTGCCGTTTGATCTCCGCAACTCAAAGGGAAACATTGTTCCACGGTTGAACCAGCTGTCAGGATATTAAAAGGAACTGACTTCCTTATAACCATTCCTGACTGCCATTGATGTTCATGTCAGCCGGGACCAACAGCTTAACGTGCTTTCCGAGGCACGGAGCAAGCGATAATTACGCACATAACTTCGAAAAGTCATAGGGGCTGCACCAGGGTTCGAACCCGGACCCTCTGAATTTGAAGTGTATGGGTTTCGCCACTTAACCACAGTACTTATGTGCAGTCATGAAAGTTACCTTTCTTTATTTATTTAATTAAAAAGTACAGTTATTAACAATAAAGCGAGAGCTGAACATTCCAACACAGGTTTCAGCATTGGTATTGTCACACTTCACATTGTAAAAGACTATTAAGCAATAAAGCATATTTAATTTTATGTTAAGAAGTAAATAAATTAAGCATATTTCTTTACTGTAAAAGTAAAAGATTATAGTAATCAAACAATGCTCTATGTTCAAGTATACAAGACATTTAGAACCTTTTCTAAAAGTTAGTTCTTTTGAAAATATAAATTTGGCGAAAACCAAGGTCAAATATGGAAAATAAATTACGCATATATGAATTATTGGTTTTATAACTATGTAAGTTGGTAATACTGATCAAAAGATGTCGAAAGTATTTTCAATAAATACTTATGTTGATTTAAAATATATCTACCTATTGTCTGAGTTCTTTAAAAAATTAAATTAAAAATTCATTTATTCAAGTTTGGCTCAATAGAGCTCTTATGAATGTCATACTTATAAACTAACGCGCCCATTCACTGCGGGCGGGAGCTTGATCGTAAAAGAACGGGCAAGAAAATCGTCAAGGTTGGTTTTTTCTCCCGCCAGTTACAATTAAAATACATAATATTAAAACAATTGTGTTCTGCAGTCACAAGATTTGAAAAAAAAAGGGAGACAAAACTCTTTTTAGCAATATTAACATAATTACGGATAAACATAGTAGACATGAGCAGACGCGTTACGCTAAACCATATTTTAGGGAGCGCAACGACCCGACGCATGACGCTACCACCGCGGAAACATATAAGTGAGCGTGATATACTCAAGCTGTATAAAAGGATTTAAGTAAAAATTACATTAATATTAGAAGACTGAATTAAATTAAATGTGCTGCAAACCAAGGCTGAAAACTGTTCAGGCTGCATTTCGAAACGACTGACTCGATGTAACCATTACAGAGCATTCTTTACTTTGGTCAATTTGATCTATAACAAAATAATGTAATTGTCTGTCTCAGTCTGTTTGTTCAGGCTAACTTCTGCATTCACTGATTTTCATTGGCAATCTGAAGTTAAAAGTGGAAAATGACAAGTCTTCCAAACGATCTAAATGCCACAATCCAATCACTATTAAATCATAGCAAATCCCACAACTGGGGGCCTACCGCCGAATTCGATGGATTACCGGTAATCCATCTAGATCAAACTTTGTTTACGTTTATTAATCCGTACCGGGGATTCTGCCGACAGCCACCTCTCATTCATGACCTTCAGTCCGTGACAGACCAATAGGTAAATGGAGAACGCCATTTTGTTTCGATTTCCATGAGTTCGGCGGTACGACAGAATCAATTCGAAATCCATTTTGCCTTATAATCGATTGCCATCGAACTCGGCGGTAGGCCCCCTGAATAGAGTAACGCTGGTATTCATTGCCGATAATCGGAAGTTAAAAGTGGATAAGGACGAGTATTCCAAACGATCTAAATTCCACATTCCAATCACTATTAAATCATAGCAAATCCCACAACTGAATAGAACATCGTTCCACTCGGTGATGATTTATAGGACATGCATTTCCTTAATAACTGTCTGGCTTGGCACTAATTAAGACGTGATTTGAGTTACAGCTATATGTGTAACTTCTTATAAAAGATCTTAGGAATTTAGCCTATATTACCACGACATCATTTTGCAGACCTATATGGCGTGGAGGTCAGTATACTCTCCGCTCTTAAGGTCGTGGGTTCGTTTCCCACACAGTACAAATCTTTGTGTGCATGAACACGAATATTTGTTCTGGTCTGGGTGTTTTCTATGTATATTAAGTATGAATTTACAAATAAAAGTATGTACTCACATACTCATTTATTGGTAATACAACATTACACATCACAGATAAGAAATCATACATAATTATTAAAAATAAATTAAATTACAATATGATAAGGAATTGATAATGTTAAAATAAAAAATGTCAATTACATAAAAGAAATATAAATGCAATTAAATATGGTTATTCGTTCTTTAGTATCCATAACACAAGTTCTTAATGATACTTACTCTGAAACTGAAGAGTACGTATAATTGTAAGAGAATATTTATTTATACATACATACATACATTCACGCCTGTTTCCCCGAAGGGGTAGGCAGAGGCATATTATACGCTCACACTTCGCCAATGATATAGTTGGTCCCACGTAATAGGTGGAGTGGGTAGCCTATTGCCGCTTACCGGGCACTGTTATGTTCGCCAGAGCCTCGCCATGAGGTTGGCTTGGGCTTCTTAGGTCTTTATAGGAACCCTACCTTTCCTTTCGTTTCCTTTATTAATAATATTTATTTATCATTTTAAAAATAACGTAACAACCAAATCATCATAATAGTTTTACGTGCCTTTCGATGCACTTTCCTTTAAAAAGCTTAAAATCATAGATCAATATATATTTTCAAAAACTTAACAAAATCATTACCTCACGTCCCAGTACATACATACATCCATACATACATCCATACATACATCCATACATACATCCATACATACATCTATACATACATCCATACATACATCCATACATACATACATACATACATAATATCACGCCTGTTTCCCCGAAGGGGTAGGCAGAATAGGTGGCGAGCCTATTGCCGCTTTCCGGGCACTTTTATGTTCGCCAGAGCCTCGTCCGTTGATCGGCAGGTGCACCACTTGCAGGTGAGGTTGGCTTTGACTACTCAGATCTTGGTAGGAGCCCTTTACACCCAGTACACAGGCCTCTTTTTACAATCTATGGTAAGAGATATTCGGGTCACACTTCACCGTACGGTTCCAATGCGTATTGATGGAGGCAGGTGACGGAGGAGGTCTTGCTTTTTAAATTTTTCAAGCCAGGATCTTCTAACTTGAATTACCAACTACCACATATAGTTTAAACCAGTACCAAAAGCATGACTTGCCTCCCGAAGCACGGAAGCGCTTGATATTAAATGCCCCATAAACAGTCACTAATGTACTTTTTAAATTTTACAGACCAAGCATCCTCCTTTCATAAATCCTAAATCAGTTTTTTTCTGATATTGTTTTTTTTTTCTCCATATGTAGTATATTGTTTGTTATATTTTCAATATTTTCCCGTTAGTATTTAATTATTAGATATTAGCATTATTTTTTATTATTGTTAATTTATAAGTCATGCTGTGTACCTACACTAATTGTGGATTATTGTCTAGCCTTATTGTTTTCTTTTTTATTAGTCGTTGTTAATTTTTTATGATGATAATCTGTCCATGTACCTAAATATAAATAAAAAATTAAAATAAAATTCAAGGACTGACTTCTGTGTACTCTTGACTTCATTTAACGTAGACAGTATTTTAGCCAAGAACCACTTTAGGCAGTGTTATTTGTAGTACTTTCCGAGATATACTATAGATTACGTAAGTGTTACCAGTAACAAATTTTCCAGTATTGGCTTATAATTCTTCATTTGCATTTGCAAACAGCAGCGGTGGCGGTATCGAAACTATTACGTTTCCCGCGAGGGTAAGATGGCCATCTGTTTTAGTTTTATTGAGATATTCCTGCATTTTTTTGTAAAAATATTACAGTTCATTTGTTTAGAGGTAAGCCTGCTGGAGTATGACCCAATACCCTCGCACCTTGATATGTGAAAGGAGGCTCGTGCTCAGAAGTGGGACGTTAATGGGCTGAGATGATGATGAATGAACAGCTACCATATATAAAATCTACGTACAAGTACAAATCTTCTCACCCTATACTAATTTATTATACATCAAATAATAACCTTAAGATCCTAAAAACAACCATGTCCATGCTCATGCAATTAATTAAAAGCAACTAAGAAGGGAGTTTCTTAAAAAAATTATACTGTCATGAAAAATCTCGATCTCGCAGTTGTTGACACTGTTAATAGCCGTGCATTAACTTTCTCCATAATCTAAAATATACCTAATATACATGTTATAGTGGTCACCTTACAAACGGAGGTTGTCCGTGATTAGTTGGAGTGCTCAAACATGCCTTTACCAGCCCCAGTGATACATGGCCGGCATTATGTCTTGCAACTGGGCCGGTAGATAGGAACTCAGCTCCACGTATATCTCTTTCCCTTTTACCTTCATTAGTTCCGTCATGATACTTCAGTTATTCCTTTCTAACTGGTGCTAAATTGGTTTTGCTCTTTAAAAGTGGATGCGTAATTTTTTTAACGGCTTATGGAATATAGGTTAGATAAAACGCGTGTTCTGAAACCAATAGTGTTACTATCAAGAGGTTGCTCTGAATCTAATAGTGGTTTGTACCACAATCGGATTACTCTGAAACGTATAGTGGATAAATTAAGCGCTTTCTCTGAAAGCAATTGTGGTATGTACGATTAATTTTCTGTTCTATGTTTTATGTATTTATAATAATAATAAAATCATTTATTTCGAACCATAGTCCATTTTGTTAGTAACAATTTACTTAACCTACCGTTAGTACACACTAATAATCACAATAACAACAACACAATACCAATCAAGACTGTACATTTCCACTCGAAATTGTACAGCAATGATTTATATACACACAATCTAGACGACTAGCGATCATGCCTAAGGTACCGTCGACGCTGCCACAAAATGTCTTTATGTCTGTGTCTTTGTGTCACTTTATGTCTAAATAAAATTTTATTTCCTTTCAAGCTTTTTTCTGAATCTTATAAAGCTTCTATCCAGCGCTTTTTCTGAAACTAATTGTCAATATCTTAAATGTTCTCCACAAACAGTTAAAAATAGTGGTTCGATCCCAGGGTTGATCTGAAAGCAATAACGCGTTTATCGCTTCCTCTGATTCCAGTAGAGGATTGTTCATGCGATTGCTCTGAGAGACAAATAATATTTGAACGGGATTAATAAATATAATATCACACCTTTTTTCCCCGAACGGGTTGTCAAAGGCATATCATACGCGTAAGTGTATGTTCGGAAGGTGCACCACTTGCAGGTGAGATTAGCTTGGGCTCCTCAGATCTTGGTAGGATCCCTATACACCTCCCCCCGAATATGTCTCCACCCTGGCGTGGTGCTCCTACCACCCGTAACCCACCGTGGCACCTACAAATTAACATTTACCAGAATATTGCTAAAGTAACTTAGGCGCCTAGACCTTCCTTCACAACTAATCATATTTTAAATTACCATTAATTCTAGGATTAGTAAAATTTGTCTTTATGTTTAAAATACCAATCTGACAGGAAAATTTTATGCTATACTCCATTAGAATATTATTAAACTGGTGAATTTAGTTGGTATATTTATATTTTCTCTTTGTACCCAGTGAGTGAACCCAGATCACCCTGATATTTATTTTGCTTTCACATCGTCGGCGCCTGCGCAGTGTCTGCGGCATCAATTGTTAGCATACCCAAAGGTCGGGCGGTGACCTTCAGTATGAAATACTTCAGAATTCATACATGTCTTTACTTTCATTTTGCGTCGCTGATCCCGATGCTTCAATGTCCGCTGGAATTGTGTCCATCAGTCTTCTTAGCAGTGTTGTTGCGTAAGTAAGAGTTTCGCTATCGATAGTTGACGTTGAAATATAGTCATGCTATCGAATATCTCTTTACCCATACTTATATCGTATAACTGGGGAAATGTGGGCGTATAATATGCCTCTGCCTACCCCTTTGCGGAAACAGGCGTGTTATTATGTAATGTTATGACTGGTCAAAATGAGACTCCCAAAAAGTGAGAAAGGTTCGTCACGATAAAAGCGTGCGGTTGGACTCAGAATACAAAAAAACAGTTTCTTATAGTCAAAAATATTCGACTCTCCTATAGACTGCAAAGGCGAGTGGTACGTCTTATTGGGGATGCCGACTTTACTGCATCTCTAGAAGAACTCCAGCTGGGAAGGGACACTTCGCCTCTTGTCCTATCGGAATTTTTACGGAGGATGTTCTAAAAACCTTTTCGATCTAATACCGCACTATCGATATTAAATATTATTAATATCGCGATCTTATCGATAAGCTAGAGTCATTCACTATCACAACACTGCTCCTGATTACCGTGATGTTTGAATGCACATTTTGACCCGTCTTGTTAGCTATATCTTCGTCCACCTTCATGTTAAGTCGTTAGAAAATATTGCGATCTACATGCCTGCATCTATCACTGGGTTTGATGTATTTTGTAGTTTAGCAGTCCTGATTTGAACATCGATCTTATTTCCGATGGAAATAAAGGTTTCCTTCGTGAAAATAAATGATCAAAATTAATAAAACACTTAGACATGTTACAGTGCGTTAGTAATCAGAAAATGTGATCTATTAGGTAATCAGAAACGAACAGCGAATTCAAGTAGAGTTTACAGAGATTGGATGGCCGTCTGTTTTGTATTTGATAACAAGCGTTTCCTTGCTTCGGATACCACAATCAGGCCGCTCTGGTACCAATTATCACCAAATGTAGTCGTTAAGCAAAGTTAGTCCCCCAGTTGTAAACAGCAGTACGCTTCACACCTGTCTCCGCGAATCACCACTGGATCCGCTTGGCGTCGTATACAACCTTTTTTTTTTCGTCAGTAATAAATGCTGTTTACGCACTGTCTCCCGGCCAATGGGAGACCGGGAGGAGAGTGTGGGGCTCACTGCGGCAGACGCGAACACCGCAGTCTTACCCACTAAAAAACTTCCGAGGACGCCCACTGCTGTTGAAAGGGGTGCAGTGTATCGCGCCTCCCTTACCTCCTTGAGCGGCCATGGCGTAACTGGCCGACTTCTGAGAGGGTTTATAGCTAGACGGAAGGGGCCCCCTGCCCCCGCCGCCTAAGACCCCCCAGGCGCCGCCAAGCGCCGGTCGCTTCTGCGACATCATCACTTCGCAGAAGGAGGCCATTGACTCCCAACGTCGTATATAACCTAAATATATGTCCAAAATCCCTTTTACTTTGGTTTGTGTGATGAGGCCAAATAGCATTGATGCATTAATTTTCTGATAAACTTGGTGCCAAGTTCGATGGACGGTATTGAAATTTATTTATAAGTAACAGTATAATATATCATATCTTCTTATAACATAAGATAATGTATTCTAGCCTAAGGTCTGTCTTGGCTACTTTTCATATTTGAATTACGATTTTATATTATAGCCTTCGCAAGTTCTAAACTTACAAGTATTTTTCAGTTCTTATTTTATAATTCCGAAAATTTGGATTGTTGGTAGAAACTAGCGATCGAACATAATAATTCGTTGGTAGTTTTATAACAACTAGCTATACTGACAAATACTTGTAAGTTTAGAACTTGCGAAGGCTATAATATAAAATCGTAATTCAAATATGAAAAGTAGCCAAGACAGACCTTAGGCTAGAATACATTATCTTATGTTATGAGAAGATATGATAATATGTTATACTGTTACTTAAAAATAAATTTCAGGACTGACCATTAAACTTGGCACCCATTTAGATCTCACTTCTTTTGTCGTTAGAGTCAACAACCAAGGCATTTATCATAATATTAATGTTATTGATTGGATTAATAACTACAGAAACAAACACCCAAGACAGTACCGTTTCCACTGTTATCAATAACTGCGCTTGTAGATTTTAGTAGAATCGCACTAACTAAATCACAAAGTTTTCTGTGTGTAGAATTAGCACTGGTGGGCGGTGTTAATGGTTCTGTGAAGGTTTGTTGAACCGCTTCTCTTGGTCTACTTAGGAATGATTTAATTAACTATGCACTCGAGTGAATATGCTTTTGTTATTTACTTGCACAGTGGTGACATTTGCCTTATGCGTATAGCGTCAAAGACAAATGAAGATTGTTATTTGAGTACCTAACCAATTGATAATTTAATAGAGCATAACCTGTGAGTTTCTTTTCAGTTCTTCTCACATAGCGGTGGCTCGGAACTGGCACTTTGATTCAATTACACTTAAATATTTTTAGATTTTTAATTGTTTTGTTGCATGAAAGTGAATCTAAGCTTCGTGATTTCAGTGTAATCATATATCGATTGTTTTTTTTTATGTTTAATTTTGTTACGTTTTAAAGTACTTTGTTATAGTTTATGAAATAATATATTTGAAGTCTGCTTAGTAATAGATATGTCCATTGTGAGAAGTACTTCAGTAGCCGCGAAATTAAGTGACCGAATATTAATACTGGGCTTAAGCAGTTTGGATAAGTCATTTCTTTGTTTAAACCTTTTTTGTTAAATGTGAAGTGGTATTTTACTGGTGGCACTTCAGCCAGTGGTTGATGCAGTTTCCGGATAACATTTATAATACACAGAAAACCCTAGTGCGTCGTCGGCTCTTTAAAAAACTGGTTCACGCCGTTTTCGGAGAGCTCTAATAAATACTTTTTTTTTAAATTCTTCTATTTGCGCTTCATTTGTTTTTCCAACGTCAGCCGTAAATACGCATTTATGCAGGACGTCATGAAAAAGTGTGGTTTTTACCATACTAATTCCACGGCGAGAAGCACTCTCATTTTTGGTTGCTATTGTTCATAGGCTACAGTGGCCACTTCCCATGAGGCAGCAAAAGGCCACAATCCGCATAATTGAATGCCATCTTGTAGTATAAATTAATCCCACCCACACCCACACTAGAAAAAATATTCATTTTTATAAAGATTTGTCCTGTGTGGGAATCGAACCCACGATCTCAGGAGCGGAGTTCAGGTATACTAACCTACACGCCATATCGGTCGTTGAAGTATAAAAGAAAACATAGCACATCTAGTAGTTCTTAAAAGACGTAATTGTCATTTTGTCAATTTTACAGTAAAAAGGGTTTAATTTTTTTTTTTATCATGACTACGAGAACATCGGTTTGGTGTTTGGCGCTTTCCATCGGATAGTTGTTAGATTACAAAAAAGGTCTTTCAGTATAGAGATACGTCTACATAAAAGGAAACTTGTCGCATAGTTAACTCAATTTTGGATATTTGTCATTTACGTAATTTGTAATTTCTTTATTGTTTATAAATATGATACAAACTGTTTAATAGTATCTCTAATCCTATACATGGTTTATCTAGATACTAGGTTAGTTCTCAATAATTATAATTTAATCTATAATTATATAAAATAAAAACACTTGAAAATCAACTATAACTATATTAATATAATTTCTATACGAAATGTTTCATTAAACATTGTTCGATTCGGTTATTTTATTTTTTAAATCTAATGGCAAATTAGTAATTAAATGGGGAATAAGGTATTGCGTTGTTCTTTTCACGTAATCATTCTTAATATATATCATATCTTAATTCTCAGTGTAGTTAACTTTTTATTTGTAATGCTTCTAGTGGATATTTTATGGCTTATTGATACTTGAATAAATAAAATAAAAAATATACTTTATTGTCTTTAAGATCAACATGATCATTTAGATTCGTCAAACATTCAGACACAAAATGGAAATTCGGTATATTTTTTTAACAACAATGAAAGAGATATGAGCTGTACAATAATAAAGAAATAAAAGCAAATGGGTTCTTTGTCAAGGTTTGTCAGTTTATTCGTCTGTTGTGGTTGTTCTCAAGATTTGTCAGTCTGTCTGTGACTGATCGGGGGGATCTGTCAGTCAGCCTGTCGTGATTCTAAAGGAGGGAGGGGATATTACTAGTCTTTTTAGAACTAGATGTGCGGCATAATATAGAGCCGTGCTTTTAATTTTTTAGCCATTAGACATCCATACACAATTGAAGTTCTACTGTTTCCAGTCTTCTTCTTCTTTGACGACCGATATGGCGTGGAGGTCAGTATACCTACACTTCCAGAGGTCGTGGGTTTGATTCCCACACAGGACAAATCTTTGAGTGCATGAACATGAATATTTGTTCTGGTCTGGGTGTTTTTCTATGTATATTAAGTATGTATTTACAAAAAAAAAAGTATTTAAGTATGTTTATCCGTTGTTTAGTATCCATAACACAAGTTCTTAATGATACTTATCTTGGAACTAAATAATTGGTGTAATTGTCAGAAAATATTTATTTATTATTATTTATTATTCTTACACTCATGTGCCACCATGCAAAAAAAAAATAGAATCTTCACAAAACATGGAAGATAGTTTCCTCACCAAACCATGTTCGCTAATGGCCTACCTAGCTTGGTTCTTGGTTGTAAACAAAACGCTCTTAAACGAAAATAACTGTTGTATTTGCCTCGGTTAATTAAATTTAGCTACACCATTCCGTTTCCCGAGGTGCATTGCCCTTGAAAGCTTATTTTGACTTGTGTATCGTTAAAACGCTACACCTTGCTAGTGGTACAGTCGGCATCAATATTAAATTAATTATAATCTTACTTCCAATCATAAATTTCTTTGTCTATTTAATGTTCCTGGGTAACCGAAAAATTGAATTTTTCCCGAAAATCTAGATGATTTTCTAAATTAAAACGACACGTGACACAAGCCAAATTGTCCTCGCCGCTGACGCACGCTGAAGCATGCCTCAAAGCTTTCGTAGTCTACATTATTTCCTATGTCTTACTCCTTGACAGTTTTCTTTCATCATCAGCTCAGAGGCCTCCACTGTTGAATTTAGGTCCCCCCAAAACCTTTACCAGGTCGCATGTCCATCTTTCGGTTGAAATTATCTTGAGCATTGTAATATAATATATTATATTAACCTTATATATATTCTATATTGCACAAAAAAAACAATAACAAAAAAAGCCTTACTATTATTGTATAAAAACCTTTAAAAAAAACCTTATTATTATTGTATGTTAAGCTCATTTCACTTTATATTTGCTAAAACTTTTCAAAGCCACAGTTCACCCAAACACCTCCGATATTAAACTACTTTCTCCACCATTTATTTATAAGGTTGACTGTACAACAAATTCATGTGGAATATAGGTACGATATTGCTGAATTCTCTGAGAGGTCGGTTACTCCTGAGTGTGCTCTAATTTTAGTAGTACTAGAACATCGACCTATAGCCAGGTTTTGATTCGACTACCTGGTTGGTAGACCTATTGATTGTTTTAATATATTATTTCAAAGTCTTTGAGTAATACCATATGCCTACATTCGTCTTGGTAGACTTTTTTGTTGGACATATGTTTATGAATACAAATTGTTTTGGCATGTCTGTTTTACTTATCTTTCTGGTTTTCCAGGGCATTGTAATGTTTTAGAAATAAAGTTGCTTCTTTTTCCTCATCTCTATAATAAAATGTGGTCGATCTAAAATTCTTTTGACCAAGTGAAAGCGTGAAAAAAGTCATCATTTCAGACTTATAAAGTCCACTGCTGAATGACTGATGTCCATCTCCAATAGATGACATTCTATTGGTAGGTTGGTGATTGTATCGCAAGCGAGTACGCAGGATGACGCTGCTGCCCATCATCCGATAAGATTTCTCTCTCTTAGGCCGTGTCCCCAGTAGGCAAACTGTTAGCGGCCGACTGAGTTTGCGGCGTACCGATTTAGTACGCCCTTCCATATATTTGAGCTAGTTTTGCGCTCACTATACGCAGTTTGCAGCGTCGGTCTCTCAGTCTTGCAACTCAGTCGGCCGCTAACAGTTTGCCTACTGTGGACACGGCCTTACTCTTACGACCCCCCGTAAGGTGAGAGGTGGTGACTCTATTCTAGGCTGATGATGGTCGGCACACGGATTCTTCTTGCTATTAAACTAAATACCGTCAACAGTAGTGTTATTGTTGTGTATGGAAGTTGAGGGTACTTGTTAAACATTCTTAGTTAATAATGTTAGTGTAGTATGGAGGTTCATAATGTGTTCACTTTTACTTTGGTTTTTGCTACAAAGCTCAATACACGTATTTACCTAATTACTGTGATTTATTGAACATAACAGTTATAAAACGCAAATATTATTTTGAACACAACAGTCGTCAATATTAGTCCATAGACAATGTTAAAGCGTGATAAAAGACGATTGATCGTTCCTAAATTACCTTCGACGTAAATACCTCCAATAAGTGAGGCAATCAACTAAGTACCGTCGACAATAGACGTAATAAGCTGCAAGTGTTCCTTCTCAACTCCGTGATATTGGGCATTGTGCGTGTAATTTGTTATTGGCTAATTTGTTATTCGCCACATCTTATTTGCGTTGGGTAATAAAGCTGTTATTATAATTATGGTGATGAGCCCTTGTGTGAAGAGTAATTTTGTAATCTCGTTTTTTCTAATAGAGACTTTGAAAGCGAATTTTATTATTGCATTGAATTTGTATTTAATGTTCAAGTCGTACTATAGATCTGATGAAATGTACTGGGTTTTGAATGCTATCAATCCCACGAAGTCAATAAAACTTATAATCAAATTAAACTACTGTTAATTTTATAGTTTACTGTCTCCAGAAAGTACAAACCTTAGGTCCTGGATTTGACTCCTTCACTTAACAACTTTATCGCGGTCATAAACATATTTGTATAGGTTTAATGTCGCATAGATCTTAAGTGTCTTTAAGAGTATGTGGATCTTGAATGAATCCCCCCGTTCTTCGTAAGGTAAGTTATCAGCTAAAACTAATTGTAGTAGACTTAAGCTTTGTTAGAATATTTGATTGATTGATTGATTGATTTTAGAAGCCCTAATAGGTGGTCTGTAATATTCTAATCTACATCTAACAGCAGAACGCAAAATATCTTATAAATACCTTAAAAGGTTAAAAAATGCTATCAGAATTAATTAATAACGTATGTATAATTAAAATTAAAGAATTAAGTATGTTTATCCGCTGTCTAGTCTACCGTCAGTACATTTGTCGGGGTCATAGCAAGTAGAATAATGTGATGACAGCCCTAGGCATAGGCCTAGGACTGCAACCCGTTTGTAATTCCCTGGATTTGATCTAGTTTGAAGAGCGTCCGGGAGCTGTCCGGCAGGGGATTATTAAAACCGGACACTTTTGTTGTCCGGGAAAATAAAGATAGATATAAATTGAAATAAATCTTAGTAAAAATGTATGCATAATAACTCAGCAAGCAATTATGAAATATGACGATTATTCTGTCGCAAAAAAATAGGTAATTTGGCGGTGTCCGGGAAAGTGTCCATATTTCGCCAAAATATCCGGGGTTTGAACCGTGTTTATCCGGCGTCGGCATTTTAGGTGATCCCTATCTATGCCTGGAAATAAGGCGTGATAATATGTCAAAAGTACAAAAAGCCTATATCGCTCAGAAATGTCAAACTTAGTACTTAAAAACGTCAAAATTAAATACATTTTAAAAACAACCGAAATATGATTACACTGAAATCACGCAGCTTAGATTCACATTGCATGTATGTACATAACAAGTAAAAAATATTGAAGTGTAAGTGAATCTAAGTGCCAGTTCCGAGCCACCGCTCTTTTAAATGATCAAATCTTTAGGTACTTCAATTGCAATCTTCATTTCTCTGTATAAAATCTATCAGATTAAATGATCAATAAATGTATTCTCCATTTAGTTTCCCTTTCATATCTCGCTGCGCTTCACAAAACACCCAGGTAGACCTATCAAAAACCCTATACCTTACTACCTAGCTTTAATAATATCTATCAGCAGTGTCAATTGATACCCATACTTTCCTCTCAACTTTCTAACTGATTAAATGTCGGTACGCTATTCAGTGTGAAGTGAAGCCTACAAAAACAAGGCCGCGGTGCGCTGGTTTAGAAAATCTGAAAATCTTATTAACGGTTTCACGTGTATCTGTTAAGAGGGATTAAGTGCTAAGAAGTAATTAGTTGTAACTTGTAACGTCAGTTTTGGTTAAGTTCGTTTTTTTATTTAATACTTGGAATGCGTAAATGCGATATCTGTTTAGCTGTCTGTTAAGTCTTAGCATACTATTTTTTTATAGATGTCAGGTTTGTTTTTTTGAATGAATATACATACGTATACATTCACGCCGGTTCCCCCGAAGGGGTAGGCAGAGGCATATTATACGCTCACACTTCGCGAATATGTGGCGAGCCTAATGTCGCTTACCAGGCACTGCTATGTTAGCCAGAGCCTCGGCCGTTGATCGGCAGGTGCACCACTTGCAGGTGAGGTTGGCTTAGACTCCTTAGGTATTGGGAGGATCCCTAGTCACCCTAAAACGTACGTACTCAATTTCCTAAAATAAACAATAATAAAATTGGGCTTATTACAAAACGATGTCTAAAGTTAGACCAGGCTTAAAACTAGTCGAAAGATGGTCGACAGCGAGACGGCATGGGAGGCGATGGCCTTCTTCTGCGAAGTGGTGATGGTGCAGAAGGAGGCCGCGGAGCGGGAGAGGGAGCGGGATCCGCTCTCTCTCCGGCTACGCCGTTATCGCTACGGGCGGGCCAGGAAGGCCTTTCCGGCCACGCCCGGTGGGTCTTAGGCGGCGGGGGCAGGGGGACCCTTCCGTCTAGCTATAGACCCCCCCAGAAGTCGGCCAGTCACGTCATGGCCGCAAAAAGAGGTAGGAGGGGCGACACACTGCGCCTCTCTGAGGAGGTCCTCCCGGTTCTGATCCAGGGTAAGTTGGTCCTGGGCGGGGTGCCAGAAACTACAAATCCCCTGGTGCTGGCCCCCCGCCCCTTCAACAGCGGTGGGCGTCGTCGGATGCAGCGGTCGCGTCTGCCGCAGTGAGCCCCACACCCCCTCCTAGTCTCCCCCTTTTGGCCGGGTACATCCGGGTAACAAAATGCATTTACGCACTGTCTAGTGTCATTTTGTTACCGACGTAAATAAAATAAAAAAGGTTTAAAACTAGTTCTGTTACTGTCTTCATCTTATCGAATGTAAGTAACAGCACTAGATTTAAATCTGGTCTAACTTTAGACATCGTTTTGTAATAAGACCTTATATGTCCATTCTTTGAGCTAATGATTGGCTATCTTTTATTATGTTGGTTAAGTATTGGTTTTTCTTGTATTTACTATTTTAAACATTTGCTACGTTAATAAGCTTGACGGCAGGCAGGGTCAAATGTTTGATTAGGTTTAAGGTTTTGCAAACCCTATAAAGTCTTACTGCTTAATTAGTGCTTAAGCAGGTCGTTCTTAATGATAGCATAGATTAAAGATTTTTTTGCTTGTTCTTCATACACCTGCTGCTTAATAAGCGCTTAAGTATGTTAATAATAGCTTAGGTATCATTTTGAATAAAGTTTAAAAAATGTGTAACAATTCGCATTTTTTTTTGTTTCAATCGAAGTCTCGACTGTCAATCGTATTTTTATTTCATTTTGTTCATTATATAGGATAATGGCGGCCGCCCCCGACTTTGTACGTATTTAAATTGAGTTCCCGTGGGACTATGAAAAGTAGCTTGTAACTTCAACTATCTGTTGATTAAAGTCCCGTTTGCGTTTTGGCTTTCCTAGTCAGCTGCGTTTTGTTTTATGCACCACGTTTGCCGTATGCCGTATGCCACGTCTTAAGGGAACGAGATAAAAAGTATTCTATGCCCGTCTCCCAATTCTAAGCTACAAGTGGCATTATTCTAAGCCGGATGAATCAGGCCATCTGAAACCCTTCATCTTTTTTTGTGAAAGAAGTGCTCAGAATACGTAGACTTTAATGGGCTAAAATGAAAGCGGCCAATCATTCCTATGTCTACATTTAATATTAAAAATATAAATCACCGAATTAAAAATATAAATTACATAATTAAAAATAACTTTCGAGTGAGCTTCCAATCACTGACGGACATTGTTACCTTCACACTAAATCTTTATTTTACGGTTTCCTCGATACTCAAACCGGTTTTTGACATACCAACACCAACACTTCTGATGCACTTCAGTATGTCGTTGCCGATTAAAAAGTCGACGACCTGAAGTATAATCGCAAATTGCTTTAAAAGCCGTGAAGGTCTTGTGTGGGCTTAACGTTTCTTAAAGGTATCAGAGATTACTTTTAAGCTTTATGACGCCTGATATGGAGTGTAGGCTAGTATAACCGCACTCCACTCCTGAGGTCGTGGGTTCGATTCCCACATAGGACAAATCTTTGTGTGCATAAACATAAATATATTTTTTTTATTACACACGTAAATGTCTTTGGGGTGGCGGCGTTATGCGTCGGGTCGTTACGTTCCCTAAAATATGATTGAGTGGAACGATGGCTGGTTCATGCGTCATACTCGTGAACGAGTGCTGCTTGTGGGTCTGCTCTTGTCTACTATTTTTATTTGTAATTAAAAATTCAGCTAACTGAAAAAAGCTATTATTATTTTTAATCTAATAACTGCACAACACCACTTTTGTCCTATCATTCTCCTAAATCATTACTGTGTAATATGAACCATGGTATTGGTGGGTATTTGTTTTTGATGTGGAATAGTTATATAGCAAAGTATTTTTCGAATGATTATATAGATAATAAGACGGAAAAGGTTACAGCAAGTAAATGATATCTTTCATAAGACCAAAAATATTTGTGGTTTGCAGCACATTTCATCAATATAATGTTATTTTTGTTTAAAAAAAATTATCCTGTTAAGCTAAAAGATTTTGTACAAAAATAACATACTCAAGCGAGTATGTCATGCTCACTTAAATGTCTTTGCGGTGATGGCGTCATGCGTCGGGTCGTTACGTTCCCTAAAATATGGTTGAGCGAAACGATGGCTGGTTCATGCGTCATACTCGTGAACGGGCGCCGCCAGTGGAGACTGGTCTGCTCATGTCTACTATGTTTATTCGTAATCATGCTCGTATAACTTCAAAAAAAGTTATTTTCTTCATTTATTTTAAATCTTGTGACTGCAGAACACAGGTTTTTGTAGACTTGTCAAATTGTTTTATTACTAAGTACATTTCTTGTAACTGGCGGGAGACAAAACTAACCTTGACGATTTTCTTGCCCGTTCTTTTACGATCAAGCTCCCGCCCGCAGTGAATGGGCGCGCTATTTTTTAAGTTTGACCTTCAGAAGAGCTCTTTTGAGCCAAACTTGAATAAATGATTTTGATTTGATTTATGTGACACGTCATAATGACTACATCATACCTGATGGTAAGCAGTCGATGCAGTCCAAAAAAAAATTAAAGCGCTTCATATCGCGAAATAAGCACGGTACAAAGCGCATCCACTCATGATGGCCTGGTTTGTTCTGGTCTGGGTGTTGTCCTATGTATTTTAAGTATGTATGTACAAAAAAAAAAGTATTTATGTATGTTTATCCGTTATTTAGTATCCATAACACAAGTTCTTCATGATTCTTATCTTGGAACTATATACTTAAGTTAGAGTAATTGTCAGAAAATATGAATTAATCAATTTATAGGCATGTGAGAAGTATAAATCACTTGTGACGGAACGGATAAGGCTAAATTGTATTAAAAGCCAGTGAGTGGGGGAGAATTATTTTAGTTCAACTGAATCAATTCAGAAAAGGTAATTTTAGGATGTGAATGGTTAGCTAAATTGTGAACTCATTGTATTGTGACATCAGCTGTGGGCGGAGAAAAGGCAGGCTTTATACTCGATGATTTTGTGTAATTGCATTTTTAAGGAAATGTATACTTACTGTAATTTTGTGGATAGGGATTATGCTCAAAGCAAAATAAAAAAAAGAGATCAGCCTTTTAACATCCCACTAGGCTTCTTGGTGGGAAAGTGAAGCGTAATGTCTGCAGTTTTGTTTAATCTTTCGAGCACGAATGTGTAATAACTGATGATAAAAAGAAAGAAGGCTTATATTGAAATAAGATCTGAAGTTAAACCAGGTGTAAAACTAGTTCTGCCAGTTACGCCATGGCCGCACAAGGAAGGGGTTGCTTCACATCGTGCCTCTCTGAGGAGGTCCTTCTGGTTCTGATCCGGGGAATGTTGGCCGCGGGTGGTATGCCAGAAGCTACAGATCCAGGCACTGGCTCCTCGCCCCTTTTCAACAGCGGTGGGCGTCGTCGGAAGGATTTTAGTAGGACTGCGGTGGTCGCGCCTGCCGCAGTGAGCCCCTCACTTCCTTCTCAGTCCCCCCATTGGGCGGGAGGCAGTACGTAAACAATATCTATTCTTTTACCGACGATAAAAAAATGTTGAAAACTAGTGCTGTAAATGAGACAAAACAGTGCAACATCACCTTTACTGAGGACTCAAGCGGTTTAGGGGAGAGCATTTTATTTATCATCTTTATCACCACTCATTCTCATTAACTATGTATGTAATATTATTAATATATCTTTAACTTGACACTGGCTAAATGTGCTAAACGCACGAAGCCATTATTTGAAAAGAATCCCACAACTCGCCTTTTCATTTAAAAGGCAGTACTCTTTTGTAGTCCCATAAAAAAGGTTTTATCTGATACCTAAATACGATGAAACTCTTTTGGACTTAAAGACCTTTAAAGTCTTACAAACTTGCATTGACGGCTCCGACACGAAATGTAACCGATTATTCCATCTAATGAATATAAGCACTAAGTAATTTAGTTTTTAGTGTTGGAGCTTTTAAGTTGAAGATTGATTTAATTTGTGATTGTAATTATTTTAAGTAGATACTTAAGTAGGGCTGCCACCCCTCCGGAATTCCCTGGATTTGCCCTAGTTTAAAAGGTAAGTAAAGAAACCCGTACCCTTTTGTTGCCAGGGAAAAACCTCATAATAACCTAAATTATAACTTATAACGAAACATTTTTTAAGCTGCAAAAAATATTTTTTGAGAGGTACGGGGAAATAACTATAATTCGTCCAAATGTCCGGGATTTGGGCCGTGTTTATCTGGCGCAATTTAGGTGATGGCAGCCCTATTCAAAAATTATAATTGAAAGATGTGACCACAATGAGAGTGCAACGAAGAGTTATTTATTTTTTATTTTATTTATTTAATTATGTTAATACAGTTTGATAAACCAATTACATTAACACACATTAAAATTCAAATAATTCGGCTAATAAATATTCATAATAATAGCAATAAACAAACACAACCTTACACTTTCTTCATAGAACCTTTACTAAATTGAAATCACCGTTTTTACGAAACATAACGTTTAATTATTGAAATAATTTATATGTAATACTTAACATTGACGCGTCCATCAATCAGTGAGACAGCTTATAGTCATAGTATAATTGCAACTAATCAACTAATACGATACATACTAATATTATAAATGTAACTACTTATTTATGAGAGTGAGACAAATACATGTATAGATCTTAATTGTAATAGCTCTTATAAAGGTCAGAACTTAAAAACTAGCGCGCCCTGAGCCTCGTCCGTTGGTCAGAAATTAATTTCTTATGTCTAAGTAAATATTCATTATAACAAGCTAAATGTACAACATTTGAAGGTGTCACAACATGCATATAAATACTCAAACAGGCTAATTACACTGCGTTACAAATTAAAAAAAAAGTTGAGTACCCACTTTGAAATGTCATGATTTTTTATTTCTACGTATCGTTTAATAAACATACATACAAATTTTCTTCCATCACGTCTTATTTTTTTTTCCGCAAGAATGTGCCAGATTATATTAGAAATTAACACGTCAAAACATATTTTAAAGAAATTTAATGAAATCAACCAATTTTGTTAAAATTGTTGAAGTCTAATTATATTTTTTCAGTTCAAAAAATCTACAAGAATATTATCCATGAAATTTTTATAAAAAATATAGTGAAACTTTAACTATCTTATCGTTTTAACCGCCAACAGTAAATCACCTAGCATAGTCGCGTCCCGACGGCCTTGAAATCGTTCTTCAAGCTTCTTTATATCTTGGTGAAACCTCTCACCCTGCTCATCACTGACCGCACCAAGATTAGATGGAAAAAAAGAAAAATGAGAGTGAATAAAGTGAATTTTTAATGACATTCTGCAACCCAACTTTTCGTATGTTTTTAACATGTCGTTCACTAGCTGTTCAGCATTTTCGGTGGTTCCCTAAAAACCTTTTTATAACTGCTTTCAGTGACAACCAGGCATCAAGTTCCGTATTAGTAAGCTTTTTGTCAAAATTTGGGTCTTTCATCAAGGTACGTATTCGTAGTCCCACAAATATTCCTTCTTTGAGTTTCGCATCACTTAACTTTGAAAATACTGTCTTCAAATATAAAAAACCATCTCCCTCTTTATTCATAGCCTTTACAAAAATTTTCATCAAACCAAGTTTTATGTGGAGTGGTGGTAAAATTACATTTTTCGGATCGATCAATGGTAAGTAGAAAATAATAATTGACACGTACCTTGAAAACTAGACGTGATGGATACCACATATGTTTGGAACATTTAATCTATGACTCATTTTACCTATTAATTCCAGCTACAGTTAAGAGGGTACCAAAATCGTGTAACGCAGTGATATCAAAGTAAACTATAAGAAATAAAAATAAGATATGAGATGAGAACGAATTAAAATTAGATTGGTTTAAACAATACAATACAACTCTGGCTGTACCTTTATTTTTTTATATCACGCAACCTGTACGTGTTTTCTTTATCTGTTTTTGTTATGTCTTTGTAAGCGTTTCTGTGTTATTAAATAAATTACAAATTAATATTTTCTGACTATTACACCAATTATTTAGGTTCAAAGAACTTGTCTTATAAAGACTAAATAACGGATAAACTAACTTTTTTTTAATACATACTTTATATACATAGGAAAATATCCAGGCCAGAACAAATATTCATGTTTATTCACACAAAGATTTGTCCTGTGTGGGAATCGAACCCACGACCTCAGGAGCGGAGTGCGGGTATACTCGGATGCACGCCATATCGGTCGTCTAACTACTATTAAAATAAATAATTATTGATTACATTACCCGCTGAGAAAAGAATCACAACTAACCGCTTGAAAGAATCTTAGAATCAAGTTGCAAAACGCAAGCCCTTGGACTAAAAAGTCTGACCAAATAAAACACTATTAATTGCTTGCACCATCGCACCATCAAGTTTTATGTACAATAGCTGTACTATACAGATATTACAATTAACTTATCTCAATCCCACACTACACATTCATTAAATGTTTCCACATTTTTAATAGTCAAGTGACGGCTTAATTGTTGAAAAGTTTGAATGTATGTTTCTATGTCTTAATGCACATATTATTATTTAGAGACATTTTGAATGGGTCAAAAATGTCGTTTTCGCTCAAGTGAAGGTGGGTTTGTTTCCAATTCAAGTTAAATAACTGAACGCTTCGCTTTGAGCGGTTGCGTGATTAGGGTGAAACTTTTAAACCTGCATTGCATATAATAAGTTATGTTATATTCTAATAAATTGCTAAAATATAAGCGTAAGTAATATTTTTATTTGAGCAAGTACTATATGAAAATATTAATTCTTATTAGTTCTTATTAATAAGAAATAACAGATTTGCTTAATTGGAGTTGTTTTTTAACCTAGAGGTTTTACTCAGGTTGCCGCTCAATTACTACTCAATTACTAAACCTACCTTTAATAACAATCAAGTCATTATTCAAATATTGATTATTTGCTTAGTGAACACATTTAAATATATAAAAGAAAAACTTATAATTAACAAAAAAATGGGTACAAGTCACAGCTTATTATTACATAAAGCAATGTCTTCCAGTTGCGAAATACTAGAAGAACGTAATTAAAAATTTATCGTGTTGTAAAATTAAAACAAACAAATATAGGTAAACAATAAAATGGTTTAATAATGCAAGGCATTGTTGTAAACAATCGTATCTCATACATACAACACTTTCTATTGTCCCATGCTAAGTGTTTACAAATTATAAATACACAAATACGCATTGTAAGTAAGTTCACAAGTCTAATTATTATTATGAGTCTAGATTTTTTTAAATATGTATTGATGGAACGTGGAAAAACTATTGATGGGCGCTGAGACGACATATACGACGATATTGACAGCGGTCTTCAAATTTAAAAATAAGTAAATAATACACACACACACACACACTATCACGCCTGTTTCCCCGAAGTGGTAGGCAGAGGCAAATAATACTTATCCGCTAATAATAATAATAATAATAATACTAATTGCCGCTTATCGACACCTGCTATGTTCGCCAGAACCTCGTCCGTGGATCTACAGGTAAACCACATGCAGGTGAGGTTGGCTTGGGCTCCTTAGTAATTGGTAGGATTCCTATACACAAAAATAAATAATGTTTTGCTCAATTTGGACTTAAGATGGAGCACATATGAAACACAATCTATCGTATTTTCTTTTATGTGACACGTTATACAATTATGATCATAGCGTGTCTGATGATAAGCAGTCTATGCAGCCAGAGAATTACCAAGGCGAATGTTGTTACAAAGAAATCGACTTAACAATTCTTTCAGTTTGAGTATTGATATACTGCACAGTAATTAGAAGATTTTTATTATTGCAAGGTGTTCAAAATACAACATTGTTCGATGTAAAAGTTTACTACCAAGAATTTATGCCTTGTACCTAACCTTTTAAGGTGTAAATGCCTTTTCGTAATCAGCGATATGTTTACAGATTCTTTGAACATTTCTGAATGCATGTCCATTGATTTCTAGAATAATAATGTGATGTGAAATTATAAGAGGAATCATTGCAAATAGATATATGTGGAGGTTTATACATCCTTCAGGATTGATCCCCTGTTAAAAATAAAGAAATAATATAGTAATTGCAACCAAATTATGGCTCTAAGTTCACTAAGTTAGCGTTGGCCAGTTGAATTGGTCCTAAACTGAACATCATCATATCCTATAATTAACCTGGTTGCTCTAGACTTAAACTTAGAGCCAAGGGTCTGCTCGCTGTGATTTCATCACTTCACTTCACTGTAAATCATATTACGATTTTTGACGAGTTCAAGTACTATGTAATAGTTTATGAAATAAAAAGATTTGAACGTGAACTGAACCTGATATTTGCTGAATTTTAATTATTACTTGGAGCGACTGCCGTCTGACCTCCGCAAGCAAGAGGAAAACATAATTCTATAGTTAGCCTTGGTGTTACACCCCCCGACTGGTCTCCACCTTGTCGTGGTGGGGGGGCTGAGTACCTCCCGGTAGGGCGTAGGAGGCGCTAGGGAAAAGGTAACACCCAGAGATTGGCGACTCTGGGTGCCCTTAGTACTGACTACCGGGGGGGAAACTAAGAGGGACCTGTGGAGGGCGCAGCGGGTGGGCCAGGAGGGCCCATCAAGCAGCGCCAGGAGGGTCTTAGGCAGCGGGGGCAGGGGGCCCCTACTGTCTAACCATGGACCCTCCGAGAAGTCGGCCACACACGCTATGGTCGCACAAGGAGGTAGGAGGGGCGCGTCCACTGCGTCTCTCTGAGGAGGTCCTCCCGGTTTTGGTCCGGGGGACGTTGGCCGCGGGCGGGGTGTCAGAGCTGCAACCCAGGTACTGGCCCCCCGCCTCTTTCTCAACAAGCGGCGGGCGTCGTCGGAAGATTTTTAGTGGGTATTACTGCGGGCGGTCGTGTCTGCCGGTGGTGAGTCCCACACACCTCTCTCGGTCCCCCTTTGGCTGGGAGACAGTGCGTAAACGCATTTTGTTACCGACGTAAATCAAAAAAAAAAGCTGTCAGAATATAAGAAGGCACATAACAAATGCCATAGATGTTCATGACAGCTGGGACCAATGGCTTAACGTGCTTTCCGAGGCACGCAGCAAGCGATAATTACGCACATGACCAGGTTTTAAATCTGAAATCCTCTGAATTTGAAGTCCAAGGGTTTCGTACTGGCCTATCTTCGCTTTGGTGCTAAACCGCTTTAAACAGCCCAATAAGTTAGTAAAATGTTTATATTTTGTTTCAGGTACATTAACACATCATTTTTTTGAAGAAGTTAATACAGTGAGTAAGGTTTATGAAGTTCTATTAGTATTTTTACATGCTGCTAAGGCATGGGAACTTCAGTATCCCTTTGTCAGCTAAATGCATACATAACATACATACATAATGTCACGCCTCTTTTCTGTAGGGGTAGGAAGAGATCAATTCTTTCCACTTGCTACGATCTTGGCACATACTTTTAGCTTCATATACACTTATTATAATCAGCTCAGAATTCAGAATTTGGAAGATATCGTTATAGTCGATATCTTCCAAACGGAGTAACTTTTGCAGGACGTCAACGTAAAGTCTGATTGAGATAATTTCTTGTAAGTGTTAATAATTATTATAATTCCAACGGGATATTATTGTAATTGCATATATCTGCCTAAAATTAATAAATATCATTTTTAGACACCGCCAATTCGATTATAATATAACGGTGACGCTACTACAAGGTTGTGTCGTGGGAATAACTGTCAGTGTCATAGGGATCAAGGTTCGCCGAGCTGATTATAACTTTCTTATACACGCCCGTCGTTTTAGGGTAGGTACTTTTGACTTGCCCTTTCTCCAAAATTTTTCTAGAATATTATTCAAATGATTTATTACCATCTAAGTGTACATAAGATCTTAAGAATTAAATGTGTTACAACTTTGTTACCCTTATAAGTGCTGCAATATCTTATAGTATAATTAATAGGTTAGCAATTACAAAAAAGTATTCAGTTTAACTATTATTTCGTGTTCAAGTATTTAAAATTATAATTTATGACATAACATATACAAGTATACCATAAAATTAAAGTTACTTAATAATCTTAATATTAATTATTTTATATACAATGTCATAAAATTTATAAACTGACAAACCTTGACAAATTCTGACAAAGAACCCATTTGCTTTTATTTCTTTATTATTGTACCGCTCATATCACTTTCATTGTTGTTAAAAAAATATATCTAATTTTAATTTCGTGTCTGAATGTTTGACGAATCTAAATGATCATGATGATCTTAACAATAAAATATATTTTATTTTATATTATCTAATTATATGTGAAAAACCCGTGAAGCGTGTAGAAGCATCCTGAATCTAATATTTTTTTAAACTTTTTACTAATATTAATATTACTATACATAGATGCATTTATATATTGTTAGGTGCTTACATACTTACTACATAAAAAACAATTCAAACTGTTAAAATAACATGTTTTATCTGATATCAGAGATAAACGAACCACTCAAGATAACAATACAAGTGCCAATGCGATAGGATGACTGCAACTAAATGTACTAACGAGGCCTTCGACACCTCACTTAATGTAGATAATCCTGAGCATCTTACAACAATTCGATGTCTGTCTTGTGTTTTGTTAAACAATGAATAAAAATGCATTTTATACAATGTCAAGAACATTCTAGTGTATACTTAAGAAGGTGGTATTGTTTTTAAGTCTGTTTAAAACGACTAGTTAAGTCGTACCTATTCAGATGCATACAAATCATGTTTACGTTTTTGGAAATAAAATTATATTCTGTTCTATCTTCTCGGATTTCAACGCGGCTATAGTGTTCAATTTCTCTCATAGGGGTCTCAAGGAAGACTAGGTGGTCTGAAACGGTTGCTAATTAGGGCATTGAAGTTGAATTAGTAATATTGTAGTGCAAACAAGTTAGGAATTAGGATGCAAATTTACTCATTGATTTATTGCATTCCATAATGTTAAAATAGATGGTGCCATAAATAATATGGTATCAATCACCTGAACCATCGGAACCTTGTCGTGCACAACATAGTTCAGAAAGAGAGAGGAAGGAACTTATTTTGTTGGTTGTACATATGTTCATTTAATTAATCTATTTACAAACAATATATATACTCATAGTCATATGTTTAATAACGTATATTGTTGCATTTATTAAGTAAATTATTTCATTTTAATCAGTAATTAAAATTTAACTTATTAAATATAATAGATTTGGGTTTTTCTTCTTTCAGATGGTTAATTAGTTTAATTACTTATTATATTTATTAGTTTAGATGACGTGTTATAGCCTTTTTTATGTGAGATGGGGCCTCACTGGTGGGACTTTAACTGGCTGAGTTGATAATTATTAAATAAATTTGATGAAAAATTACGATACCAACTAAGTTTAGCCATAGGAACCGTATGGTACAGGCCTAGAATGGTGCCACCTCCTCTTATCTCACGGGCAGTCGTAAGAGTCGACGAAGAGAAATCCTAACTGATAATGGGTAGCAGCGTTGTCCTGCTTACTGGCATAAAATTGCAATCACCACTGGGTCCATAATTGTAACTGGTGTCGATGTTCCTTGTGTAAAACATTATGGAGTGCAATAAACATTAAATTGAATGTAATCTGTTGGGGGAGCTAATGTTCAGAAGTGGACATTATGAGGCTGATATGATGATAAACCTATAGCAACCAATATCCAGTATTAAAATGGATTGTTATATGACCAGAATTATTTATTTAATTAATAATTTAGTACACAGTAAAGTTAGTGGAAATAATATTAAAAAACTGTAGTAGTGTGGCTTACTTATTTCAAAATAAATTTATTTCAGTATTTTTAGTATAATACCTGTATTTTCCATACAGGTACTAAGCCTAGTTGAATTCTACTACTGGCAGGAAATCAGCGATTATTTATATGTGACAAAGTCATGCCTATATATTTGAATTCTTATTTATTTCGTCCCTATTAATGGTCATCATGTTATGTTCTAAACGCAAGCGTCGAATGCCATTTGGTTATAGGGTCAACCTTTAAGATCTCGACTGTACCATCCGATACTGATGACACGAATCTTGTATTTATAGCTAGATATGTATATAAATATTTTTTATCTTTTGTCTGACAATCACACCAATATTTTAGTTTGAAAATAAATAGGATTTTTTTGTGTTATTAATACTTAATAAGTTATTAATAACGGATAAAGATGCAGAAAATCTTCTTTTTTTCTGTAAATACTTTTTAATATCCATAAGAAAACACCCAGACCAGAACCAATACACATGTTTATGCACACAAATATTTGTCCTGCGTGGGAATCGAACCCACGACCTCAGGAGCGCAGCCATTTGCCTCCAAGCCATTTCGGTCGTCACGCCATATTGCCCTTATGTACTGTGCTTGCTATCAGCACTCAACCCAGGAAAATGATAAATAGTTTTACTAGGCGATATATTTGATCCCGTGCTCGGAATCAACAACCTTGCCTAACCTTTATATCGCTTCCTACAGGAACTGCTCTCATAACTGGTAGAGATAGTCGGAACGATCAGCGAAGTAAAGGTGAGTGCACAGAGGAAAAAAATTGAAACATTTACAGGGTGCAAATTATAATACATTAGTTTTACAACTGTGTCGCAACTATTCCACCTCCACCACCTCCGAATCAGAGGGCCTACTATTCAACGAACTCGAAACTTAGTTATACCTATCTCTTTTACTCTCTTGGTATATCATTATTGTGTGAAAGGGATGGGTGTAACGAAGTTTCATTTTCGTTGAATTAGAGTAGGCGTTCAGGGGTAATTAGCGTCCCAAAGTTAACGTATACAAAAATATTGGCTAATTAGTATATGTGTGCATGTATGAATGTTGTGTGTATGTATGTGTGTATGTGTAAAGTAAGTCTTGGGATAGGTGACCATTAGAGTGACATTTAATATCGGTGGCACTATTTTAGGCTGGTACCACACGGCACAGGCATAAGGTATGCAATGCTTCTTTGTATGTATATGGCGTTCATAGCTCTGCGGTCCTCGGGGATCGGAAACGATCACCAAAGTAAAGCAGAGTTTACAGAGGTCAATCCTTGGATGGGTGACCGTTTCTGTGGCATTTGATCTCGAGCGCTACCGTGCTTCGGACGGCACGTTAAGCCGTTGGTCCCGGTTATCACTAAATGTGGCAGTCGTTAAGCCACATTAGAGGACTAATTGGTCGGCCTGAATAATTCTAACAGCAGGACGCTATACACCTGCCTCCGCCAATCCGCACTGGGTCCGCGTGGTGGAGTATGATCCAATACCCTCGCACCTTGGTATGTGAGAGGAGACTCGTGCTTAGTAGTGGGACGTTAATGGGCTGTGATGATGGTGACGTGGGGCACGCCATTGCGCTGCTACCAAGATTAGCCCCACTATAACATATAGTTCCTTAGCTTAGCTTTACTTCGATACCTTGCATTCTTTTAGTGCAACAGCACCCAAAAGATTAATAAAAACTTTAAAACAAAGAAGAAACTTATCGGCTACTAATATAACTGCAGTTTTATAAAAAAGTTGAGCAAATAAATGTTTTTGTGATTCAGTTACCTTCATTGGGTTCCTATTGCTTTCTCTTGTATAAAATGTTGATTATTTCTGCAGTTCTGACGTCATAGACTGCGAAAGTACCAACAGAGAAGACACAGTGTAGTAATACTAGTAATACTTTTTCATGATACGATTTTGCATAAACTTTATATAGAGTAAAGGGTGTTTAGAGATCCTACCAAGATCAAAGGAGCCCAAGCCAACCTAACCTGCAAGTGGTGCACCTGCCGATCAACGGACGAGACTCTGGCATACTTAAAAGTTAGCGGCAATAGGCTTGCTACCTATTACGTGAAACCAACTATTTAATTTAGGAGGTGTGGGCTCATAACATGCCTCTGCCTACCCCTTCGGGGAAACAGGCGTGAATGTATGTATGTATATTTATATAAAGTTAGTATTATAATAAGAAAATAAACCTTAATCGCCTTAGTATCTATATATCGCCTTAATCTGATAGATCTTTGATACGAGCTATAGCTGAGTTAAAATAAAATTAAAATATTCTATAAAAATAATGTTTTTTTAATGCAATACGATGCTTCCGAGGTTCACTTGCTTAATTCATTAAATTTTGACTAATAATGTAAATGTTACTTGTATTCGTATATCTGTGAAAAATGAATTTTATAAATATGTATATTATTTCTAAATAAGAACTTGTGTTATGGATACTAAATAATGTATAAACCTACCTATATAATTATATTTTTTTTAGAAATACTTAATATACATAGAAAACACCCAAACCAGAAAAATATTCATGTTCACACAAAGATTTATGGGAATCGAACCTCCACCCTCCACGCCATATCAGCTGTAAAATTTTACGGATTTTTATTTTTTTTAAAATACGTGACTGTGTTATGGTGTCGAATTATTTACTAGTAAGTTTCATTACAATTACTCCCTACACTGTGTCCAGTTAGCCAAGTTTACAACCACTGACAGTCGTCACGCACTGCGAGCACCCAGCCTCTGTGAAGAGAATTTGATACAGCATTGTGTCGCGGGTTGAAGGTTGACTTTTTGTCTCGTTTTTACACAGGCCAAACACACAAGCAAAGGTATTGTAAACCATTTTTTGAAACGAACCTTTTTGCGACAGAAATTGTTAATAAATTTCAAATCATTCGTAATGGAGTTTTTAATCCGTTACAATGTGTTTCTTTTAGGTTTTTTTAAACGTAAACGGTTTTCACTGCTTAGGTCACAATGAGCAATTTCGATTTCGCCGAATAGAAACTTTCCACATGCGTTGGGTATTGTATTGTGTTGTATTTGTAACAATCAAAATAGCTTATTGAGTCAAAGACTTGTAAGGAAACAACTGTTTGGAGCCTTTTACAATGTACGATTTATTTCTTTTTCAATTACTGAAACAAACACATATTACTTTTTAGTCCAGTTCTTGTCATCCTCGTATCAAAAGAAAACAAAGACAGTATTTTGTTAAATATTAAGCACATAGCGATTTCGGAAAGAAATGGCACTAATTTTAAATATGAGAATGAAGTGAATGACATTAGAACATAATACAACAAATGAAAATACTCTACTTCAGATAGCATTACTGGTGTTTGTTTTAATATGCATTTAAATATCGCTGGCTTAATGGAATACTGACCTAACTCGGAGAGATGATTTTTGGGACATCATCAAAGAAGATCTTGTTATGAGGACTTATCATAGTTGTTATCAGTCTATGTTCCATTAAGCCAGCGTATATTAATTTAATGTTGTACATAGTATAAGAGTGGTTGCATCAGTCGGACGCAGATATCGTCCTATTCGGATCGGTGCATCTTCTCAGTGAATAGCAAGCGCATACTATTATAAGGCATGATAACAAAACTATTTATACTAAGGTGTCTGACAATCATTCTTTTAAAAATCGTATCGTTTTTAAAATCGTATGACGATCGTGTCGTAAAGTATAAAGGTGATTAAGAGCTATTGTACTCCCACTACGAATTACATCGGAACTAGGAAATCAAACAATTGTCGATTATTTAAATGCTTTGTGTATTGGTGTTTAGTGTATTATGGGTACTTTGTGGGGAAACAGTAAAAAACCATTTGATTTTATTTTTCCTCGTGGCACGCCCTTGCTTTAGTACCTATTTAATAAATATTTTAAACCTCGCGTTACATTTTTGAAGTTTTCATATTGATTCTTTCAAAGTCAAATTCAAAATCATTTTTTCGAGTTTGGATTTAAGATCAACCTTATCCTAAGATAACGGATATTATTAACCAAATTGTTTCATTAAATATGAAAACGGAAAAAGAAAATTTTATATTTGAATTATTTCAATCGATCGAGTAGTTTCGGTGCCTGTTCGATGCAAACAAACAAACAATTATAAAAAATCCTTTTTTAATACTTATAAGAAGTAATTCCATGAACATAAATAAAATTTGATGAATTTTCATTTACAAAGGAGAAATTTGAAAGAAATTTATTACTTTTGATAAATAAAAATAATAATAAATAAATAAAAAATCATTTATTGCTTTTAAAGAATACATTAACATGACAAAATATAAAATTAAAAATAGTCATAATCCTAAAAGCAACTGGAGTAAGCTCAGCTTATGCTGCACAGAGTAGGCTACTCTACGCAGCGCTGGATAAAGAACTTTCAAAGAAATTTCACAAGTAGAAATATTTTAAGTGTGTCATAGTATAGTAAATTATAGTCATAAGCATAAAATATAAAATAATTTTAGTACATTAACCTCCCTCACTCCTCTCACAAACCATGGTAAGAGAGTTTCGGGTCATACTCCAACCACACATACCAAGTGCGGATGAACCAGGGCCGGCTTAAGTCACGTACTGAACGATCACCAAAAAATTAATATTTACCCAATATGCTTGTAAACCATATCGGTACATATCTTCTAAACTATAAACTAGGACCTTGTTTATAATAAAACATGGGTATAGGGCTCCTACCAAGATCTGAGGAGCTCAAGCCAACCTCGCCTGCAATGGTGCACAGGCCGATTAACGGGCGAGGCTCTAGCGAACATGAATGTTCCGGGTAAGCGGCAATAGGTTCGCCACCTATTACGTGGGACCAACAATATTAATGGCGAAATGTGGGCGTACAGGCGTGGTAGTAAGTATGTATAATGTGGATTAGTTGGTAAAAATAAATAAAAAATGCTTCCTTGTAATTTATTACGTCAAATATTTAATTATGTAGATAATGCAGACGTGTGGCTAAAGTATGTAGTTATGTTAATGTGATAAGGACATTTCGAGGATAAATCGTTAATTTACAAAAATATATAACAGATAAACATCAATAATTATCATAAATATTTAATCTGGCACAGTTCCAGTTTTTTCTGAATTAATGCGGATATGCCAGTTTCTATTAAATCTGGGCCACTTTAACGCTCTATTGGAAAATAATAATTGCTAATGCGATATTAAAAATTTACTATGTCATATGTATCATAATTATCAGTCATTATTAATATTTTTGTACCCCACTTCTGAGCTTAGACTTCCTTTAATAAATCTAGGTGATACGTATTAAAGTACGGATTTAGGACATTATGGTTGCAGGTTTTCACCCAAAGGTGCTTAACCCAAACTTGGTTAAAGAACGAGGTCAAGAATAGTGTATAAGTGTGTAGGGATCCTATCAATTTAGAAGGAGCCCAGGCTTACGTTACCTGCGATGAGGCTTTGGCGAATATAAAAGTCCCCGGTAAGCGGCAACAGGCTCGCCACCTATTACGTGGGACCAACAATGTAATTGGCGAAATTTAGGCGTATAATAGCCTCTGCCTATTCCTTCGGGGAAACAGGCGTGATTGTATGTATGTATGTCAAGAAATCTAAATATTATATGAATAACATTTCAAGATGTAAGGATGATGGGGTTAATGTTTTGTCTAAAGTCGAAATATTTTATTTAAGCTTGGCTCAATAAAGCTCTTATTTATGTCAACTTAAGAACTGGCGCGCCCATTCACTGCGGGCAGGGGCTTGAACATGGGCACGGAAGATTGTTTATACGTTCCCGTGATCCCCCCTCTTTTTTCTGCACGTGTGGCAGTCGCTACATTTTTAGTGGGTATTCCGCCCCCGCTTTCATCTTTCGGGGCGGCGAGTCCCACATATCCCCGTCACGGCCCCCACAAAAAAGGTCATTTTTAGGAAGTAATAAAAAAAAGGGGGCTTGAACGTTTTTTTTTCCGCTAGTTATATAAAACATTCATAGTAAAGATTTTTTAAGTCCACAAAAATGGAAGACGGAAAATTAAAAAAGATAACTGAAAAGTATTTAATTAGACATAATTTTTAGTAAACTATATAATGAAGATTTCACCAAAGTCACTAATTTTATTATGAACTAACGAAAACTAACGCCAAGAAAAAATTCACGAGAGAGCAGATAATCCAGTTTCGATTGTTGCACGACATTTATACACTGTTTGTCATCCACCCAAGTTTCATTCATACAATTGTGTGTATGTAATGTAGGTAGATACCTTACTTGGGTAATTTGTCCATACAAAAGACTGTTAACACGTTTCGCTCACATATCGCCCATGCAACCATGTTTGGTGTAAGTTAGAAGAGATATTATTGTAATTTAAAAATTTAAGACTTTTTATATTTGTATTTTATCAGTACATAGTGAAAATCAAAGTCTCTTTCTCTGTCTGTCTCTATGTATGCTTAGAGTATTAAAACTAAGCAACGGATTTCGATTGAATTTTTGCTCAATAAATAGAGTAATCCAATAGGAAGGTTTATAAGTAGGTTACGCGATCGAAGTCGCGGAAGGCCGCTAGTACTTATTTGTTTTAGGATCAATGCAGTAATAACAAAAGCTGTATTTTTGTAAAGTTATTGATTATGTATGTGTGGGGAAGTGTTTCGCACACAGCTGAATATATCTGGTAATACTATGCCAATTTTGTTGTGATTCATTGTAGTGAGTAAAAATTAATAGATTATCTTCGTAGGAAAATGAAGAAGTCTTACTATTATTTTAATTTAGGAATTATTATGAAAGAAAATGATAGATAGTAAATAAATATTCTGCTATAGCTTACAAATTTTAAGACGGTCATAATAAAATTCACGAAAATTCTGACTGAAACTAAAATTAAGGTATTTTTCGTTTTGGCCTGACGATCAAAGTCAAAATAAATATTTGTATCATATTTATTATACATAGTACTTGAAAACGTCATAATTAAATATAATAAAACAATCGAAATATTATTACACTGAAATCACGAAGCTTAGATTCACTTATGTGCAACTCAAATGTATTACCGATATAAGATTCGGATATTTTTGTTAAAACTAAAATGCTGTATCTCTTTTAGGTAAAAAGGTTAGATTTTAAATAACATTATACCTATACAAACAGATGTTATTATTATTTTGTTTAAAATCGCTCTGCACTTGTGATACGGACCAAAACTGCAAGCACATTATGTCATTTGCTGTAATGTGAGTGCTCTTATAAAACTCACGCGTAGTGATGTCATCATCTGTCTGTCCATTTTTAGAGGGATTTAAATTTTATTTGATACGACTGAGACAAACGATAGAAAAATACTAATACTACATTTTTATATAATAATAATAATAAAAACGTTTATTTACATACAAATTTATTAAATTACAAATCACAATAAGAAAAATCTTAAAGCTAACAGCATTTTCAATCTAAAATAGGACCAAAAAGGCCTCCGCTCAACATAATGTCGCAACAAAGATTGTCACGACGCTGGTATTCAGCGGCAGCGTCTTCCTGCATACTGGCTTGAACTGCGATCACCAACCTGCCTGAACAGCGTGGTGCTCATGGGCAACTACCACCAATAGAATGTAATCTATTGGGTAAGCTAATGTTCTGCAGTGGACTCATAAGGCTGATATGATGAAGTACGTATAAATTATACGTGCACCTGCCGATCAACGGACGAGGCTCTGGCGAACATAACAGTGCCCGGTAAGCGACAATAAGCTCGCCACCTATGCGGGACCGACTATATAATTAGCGAAGTGTGGGCGTATAATAAGCCCCTGCCTACCCCTTCGAGGCAACAGGCGTAAGTGTATGGATGTATGTACGTATATATTACACATCTTGGTAAATTTCTAATATTTCTGACCCATACAAGGATTGGGAAGGGAAGACGACGTATGACATTTGAGATTTTGGAGAAAGCGCAGGTCAAAAGTACCCTTAACCGACGGGCGTGTATGAGAAGATTAATGAGTGTGAATGAAGCTTATTGTGTGTGCCAAGATCGTAGCAAGTGGAAGGATGGACCTCTGCCTACCCCTACGGGAAAGAGGCGTGACATTATGTATGTATGTAAAAGGATTGACTTGTGAACTCTGCTTATCCACGGTGAACTCTACTTATCCACGGTGATTTCCACAAGTGACATCTAAACAGTCATTAAATAATCATTATCAAAGTGCGTATATAGTACGTATCTTGGTAAATTAATAATATTTCAAATAACAATTTCTCAGTAGCTAATCGCGGACCTTTAAATGTCGACCCGTTTGAACCTACGTCAATGTAATTTAATATGTTTACTGTGTAGGTAGTAGGATTACTATTGAGTTTAATAGAGATCACTGATATTGCAATTGGAACGAGAGTTTGTTTATTTAATTTGTACTCCGAATAGGTACATTTGAATGTCAAACAACTCAATGTTTAACCTAAAAAGTAAATATAACTTAACATCGACTGTACCTACCATTCGCTAAGAGAGGAAAGTGAAGAGGAGATTAGGTATAAACTGGTTCGGGCGGGGTGCCAAAAGCTACAAACCCAGGCACTGGCCCCCTGCCCCTTTTCAACAGCGGTGGGCGTCGTCGGCAGTTTTTTAGTGGGTAGGACTGCGGTGGTCGTGTCTGAAGCAGTGAGCCCCACACTCCCCTCTCGGTCCCCCCATTGGCCGGGAGATAGTGCGTAAACAGCATTTTTTACCGACGATAAAAAAAAAAAAGGTATAAACTGGTTAAGTTATGATCTTCTGTGGGAAACACTCTTCAAAGAATTTATATGAATATTTACTGGTTCTTCAACTATATATAAACAAATAAATAAATAATATTTCCGTCAATTAAACCAAATATTTGGTTCCAAGAAAAGTATCATTAAGAACTTGTGTTATGGATACTAAATAACAGATAAACATACTGAATGTTTTATTTCGAATATTATATATACGTAATATACATAAGAAAACACCCAAATCAGAACAAATATTCATGTTTGTGCACACAACGATGTATCCTTTGTGGGTATCGAACCGCGTATACTCGTCACTATGCAATATCGGTCTTCACATAAATACATGTTGACTATAATTCCAATCTCTAATAAGTGTTATAGCGTGGGTAGGCCACCCCCAGGAGACCCATTCGGCATACAGCCAACGAGACACAGGTACACAGCAGGTGTTCCATAGACTCCTCTTCCTCACCACATCTACGACATAGGTGATTGCACTAGTCGCATCCTGTGGAGCATTTCGTTGGTGGCATAATGCCCTGTTAGAGCCCCAATTATCAGTCTGGCTTGTTTCCAGCTACCGTCGCAGAGGGCCTTACACCAGCTGCTCCCTGTCTCCCCGATGAAGGCCTTTAAATGCTTAAGCGCCGGTAGCAGCTGCCATTCCGATAGTTGTTTCTCCACTATATGCTTTTTTAGCGTCGTGGATACTGTACTCATGGAGAGTGCAATGCATGGCTCCGGTCCCGTCGCGTGCTTATTCCCTATCAATCCGGCATGGCCTGGTATCCACATGATAAAACTGTGGTCAAATTCCGACGATTATTGACCAACGTTTGAGCATGTGTGCAAATGTTCGTCCTTAATATCAAATTAAAATTATATCCTTTACAAATATATTAGTGTTATGTATTACAGCTTCTATTTAACTACCATTTTGTAATCTTAAACAGTTATTTATTCCTATATTTATCAATAAAATTGACGTTATTTTACGCTAAAAGCCTGTGTTAGGTGTAAATGCCACCAGTTAGGAGCGCGGTGGTGTTGCTCGTCTTATCATCTAGATTTACAATATTTGTTCTGCTGAGAATGTTTGGCTTTATCACAAAGTGGGCGGGGCAGGACAGTGACCTTCGCGTCTTATATTTTGGTTTAACGTAGTGATTTCGGTGGAAGACACTGATAGAAGGAATTTCTCTATGCAGCTGAAGGTCCTCACGAGACTGTAACCTCAGCATCAACAATAATGCGTACCGCTCGGCTTTACAGTCTGCTAAGTGCATCAAAGACGAATTTTGCAGAATCGTCCCAAAGACGGGTGCAAACACAGCAATACTCCACACTCGTACCGATCGTGATTATAACAGAATTTTAATAAAACATTTTTATTGTTTTGGTACCGTAATAGTTGCTTATGTTTAAACTTAACATTCCTATTTTATTTTTGTTTATAAATATATTATATTGAAAAAGACACACACATTTACTGCTCCAACACAAGTCTGAGAGGTTAGTTTGGCTGAAACCAAAGTATATGCCACGTAGTTATTTTCTTTCTTACAAAGTATGTAGTATTATTATAATAACACAATCCATTGCACTCACGTCTCAAAATGTCTATTTTCCAAAATATTCACTGCTTTAAATATATTTTTGAAACCAAATCTAGAAGCAATTATGTAGTTTGAAATAATTTATTGTTTGATTTTTTCTTAATACTTTAAAAAAAGAGACGTGTAATGGTTAAATACTCATTTGTGAACTGCACATTCTATGTCAAACCTCTCTTCACTAAAACACAAAGTTGCAACGCAAAATAACACAACTAACGCCGAGTTACCGTCCGGTAGCCGTAGCCATATTAGACTCACGCCACTCCCGCAGTGAGACGATCATCTCTAGATAACCAGTTTAAAACGTCCTATCTTATTTATAAGGCACGCGATAGAATAAATATGTAAATAATAATTACACTAACTAAGGCTCTGGCATATCTAAGATACTATTTATTAGTTTAGACTACACAGCGTTGGGAGAGCTGTTAGTTAAAACGTATTTTACACTAGGAACAGCGGTTAATCTATGGGGCATTATCAACGGTGAATTCAACTTAATTTTATTAATTAAAAAAAAAGTATTTTCGTTTATCTTACACTGCAGTCCTAGCCCAAAACTAAGAACTGATTTTTCTATAAACACCCATACCAAAATATTTATTTTGATATATTTAAATTAATTTATTAATTCGTATAGGAATCGAAGTCGTAATCTTAGGAACAGTATGCAAATATACTGACCTCTGCGCCATTAAGTCAAATGAGTCGTGGCCTTACTCAATGCAGTGAGGATTTGGAAATAGAACAATTCTAAAAAATATACAGTACTGGGGGCCTACCGCCGAGTTCGATGGCAATCGATTATAAGGCAAAATGGATTTCGAATTGATTCTGTCATACCGCCGAACTCATGGACATCGAAACAAAATGGCGTTCTCCATTTACCTATTGGTCTGTCACGGACTGAAAGGTCATGAATGAGAGGTGGCTGTCGGCAGATTCCCCGGTACGGATTAATGAACGCAGAACAAAGTTTGATCTAGATGGATTACCGGTAATTCATCGAATTTGGCGGTAGGCCCCCTGAAGTTAGGCGTCTTCTATTACAAAAGACACTACATAATGCCAATTTGTCTAGTGTGGGAATTGACCCCACGAACTTCGGAGCAGATTGCATATACCTCCTGCTCCTAAGGTCCGTCTATATCAGTCGTCAAGGTAGTCGTAATGAGGACTTGGAAATATAACAATACTAAAAACTTAGCACTGCTTCATTCTACTACCACGCAGTGCCTCAGTCAACTATCCCATTAGCCGTTAAGGTCCTCCCTCACCGGGTGAGTTGGCCTGTAATGTTACAGATTCGAGCATTGCATCAATGAGGGCGGAGAACCGAGCATTACAGTCGCAACCTTTAACGATACAATCTGTAATAATTTGCTGAACTAAATGCTTACAATCGAATCCATTGTGTTACTGTAAAAGCTAATGCACGACAGTTAGGGCTGTGTGTGTTGTAACGTAATGATCAAAATCGAATCTGAGATATATCATTACAGGCGTGTAGTGTGTGTATAGACTTTACCTTTCATTAAGCTTAGTGTAGCTTTACGTTAATATATAAGCTTAGGTTCTATTAAAAGTAACATTCATAATAAACCAACAGTCGACTAAGCTTGTCTTTCCTTTAGGGTTGCCACGAATAGTGATTTGGCCGAGTACCGAATATTCGGCAACGCTGTCGGCCGAAGCGGCGAATATTCTGCGCTTCTGCCTAAAGAATAAATACTTGTCAAGCGCGTAAACAAGAATAAGACAATCTGCAACCTATCTCCCTCGTTTCGGTGCATAGGAAGCGCGGGCGGGTATCGTATCTTAATCGTATTGTAATTTGGAAATTTTTACATATAATCTAGTGATATGTGATATTTCTTTTTCATGACTTGGTATTCGGTATTCGGCCGAATAGTTCGTATTGTTCGGCCGAATATAGAAAAAGTGGCGGAATACGCCAAATTTACGTGGCAACTCTACTTTCCTTTGGTTCACCTATTCACTACTTTACAGGCGAATGCTCCCGGTGAAGGAGCACCTTAAGTCTCCAGCCCTAAGGCCCGTCCATATTTCGCCATGAACCCATAAGACCCACTAACTACGGCACCATAGGTGGGTGTACATCTTCGTAAGCCACAAATAAACCCACAGATAGTCAAATAAATTGCACCCACTCGTTCGGAGCCCGCACAAGTCATGTCAACGTTTGAAGTTATTACTTCGGCCGTCATGTAAGGTTTGTAATAAATACTCTTCAGGTATATTAGTTTTATGGTGACTGGCTGTTGTCTACGACTTTGTCTGTATTACATATTGATAATGTGCATTCGTGTTTGTAAGGTTAATTAAGCAATGACAAAATTATGACATATTTAATATTAAGCAAAAAGCAAATTTTTTATTTTATTGTATGAAATCTAATTCTTACAATAAAATAATTCTTCGTTCTTATTTTTATAAAAAAAAATTTATTAGTAACACTTTTCTTGGACAACTTTTATCCCGTACAACTATTTAGTTTACAACTGCTAGGGTTGGCTGGTAGAGATCTCTTCTAGAGATAAGCTCACCTTTGTACATGTTATTTTATATACCTCATGTAATATTTAAAATTATTTTATGCAATAAGGGATTATTATTAAGTATTTTTAAGCGTCGCAGAGATTGCACTAACGGACGATACAAGCTGAAATCTGGCCTAACTTTACATCGTCATTATCACCTCCTTTTCGATGTCTTTTGCATACCAAGTTGAGAGGGATTAAAGGCATACTCCATGCGGACCCAGTGCGGATTAACGTAAACAGGTGTGTGGCGTCTTGTTGTAAGAATTTTACAGTCCTCCTAATAGGTTGTTAATTTGTCAACGACTGCTACATATAGTGATAACCGCAGGACCAACACCATAGGCACTGGCCCCCCGCCCCTTTTTCAACAGCGGTGGGCGTCGTCGGAAGTTTTTTAGCGGGTAGGACTGCGGTGGTCGCGTCTGCCGCAGTGAGCCCCACACTCCCCTCCGGGTCCCCCCATTGGCCGGGAGACAGTGCGTAATCAGCATATTTTTACCGACGATAAAAAAAAAGGACCAACACCATAACGTGTCTTCTGAAGCACGGGAGAGACGATTAAACATGTAAAGACTCACTTCTGTAGACTTCTTTGGTATGTAATCGTTTTCGACACCGAATTATTTTATTTATTTAGAACAACAAACAATTACATAATATTTTCATAGTTATAAATCTTAAGGTATACACTTACTTATTATCTAACTAACAACGTTATTCACAGAGTAATATTTAACGATTAGTCTAAGTACGTATACAAATATGAAAAAAAAATATTTAAATATTCATTTTGAGTTACTTAAAAAATAATTATTAATTGTCCATATCATTATCTTTAAGTTGCGGTAGTACACTGTTTCTAAATTGGTTAAGTGACATTCTGAATAGATCAATATTGGAGTAATTAATCATACTCTCAGTTTCACGGTACCAGGTGTTCATTATTGCTGGCTGGCTAATGTTAGGTAGACTGCAGGGATGCTCATAAAATATATTAATTTTAACTTTATCGCACAAATTAAAATTGAACAAAAAGCGAACTTAATTACTACAAGGCATGATACAAAAGACTAAACTGAGATGCATAAACCTATCCTACCACGTGACGAATCAAATAAGTATTTCAACGAAAAGTCGTGAGTATTCACAGATAACAAGCAGACCCGACTGTGGCTATTAAGTGATATTATTTCACTATCTGTTACGATTGATCGATCAGATTTGTACGGTTCATTTCGAAACAAGGCATACATTTCAAGGTTGCTATGTGCAATGTGTAATGGTAAAACAATAAAAACATCGATGTATCGTAACAAATCGGGACTATGTGTAAGGTTCATTAAGTTTTAATTGTTGGTGTTATGACTGAAAAGTGGCCGCGGCTAACCTTAGCTGTTAAGTTGGTTATCAATCATAACACTGTGCTTCTGTGTCAAGTTTGTACTGTTTTGCCATTGCTACACTAACGGTCGCTTCTGACTTCGTTTGGGCCGGCGAGAAGAAAATGAGAATTTTGTACTGCAGATTTTAAGATATTCATTTATGTTATGTAATAAATAAATATGATCCATGTACAGATTATCAATAAATACATTTTTATAATCCCTATTGTTTATTGTAATATATATTTAGCATAGTGACAAGAATACCTGCAGTCTGCTCTATTATTATTTAATATGGCATTTTTGCCAAGCTCTTTCTTGCTTCGGAATGCACGCTAAGCATTACGGACGTTGATGAACTGAGAGATTAAGTTTATGTTCAAAAGAAACAATTTAAATATTATACAAATATATAGATTAAGCTAGTACTCAAATATATCATGATATCAGCCTTTTAAATTCACTGCTGAACATTGGCCTTACCAATAGATGATTACATTATATTGGGGATATTTGCTCATAATTACCACGCTGGGCAGGCGGGTTGGTGATCGCAGTTTAAGCCAGTACGCGGTATGACGCTGCTGCCCATCATCCGGTAGAATTCAAATATATAGATTTAGCAATATTCTTGTCCTCATTTCGTGACAGAGCCTCTATTGGCCTTTCGGCCTTGTGTTTATTTGTTTCACATGTATTTCTTTAACTGGTTTCGATTGGCTAATGTGGCAGATCAGATTTGCGTTATCTTGAATGTATGAATTCGTGCCTGATGGTGTAACCTCATACAATATAGTTGATGTTGACTTTTATTTCAGTTGTTTTCCAAAGTGCTTGTAAATTTTAGGTTTATTTCTCTCGCCAGTTACAATAAAAATACCTAATATGAAAACAATTGTGTTCTGCAGTCACAAGATTAAAAAAACAGAAGACAAAACTCTTTTTAACAATATTTACATAATTTTACGGATAAACATAGTAGACATGAGCAGACGCGTTTCACTCAACCATATTTTAGGGAACGTAACGACCCGACGAATGTCTTCACCACCGCAGAAACATAGAAGTGAGCGTAACATACTCAAGCTACAGGATAAAAGGATTTTAGTAAAAATAACCAGTCCAGTATAATGACACTTTCAGGATATTGTTCGCGCTGCCGCGGCACTGCAGTGCGTCCGCAATGTTTGCCGAAGCCCACGTAGACTGTTTCTACAGCATTATTCGCAAGCGCAGTGCTTCGCTGCTGGGCCGCTGGCGTGCCAGTGCGAACACCATCCTGAAAGTGTTGACTGACAGATGGGACTCGCCACTGCTAGAGCTGTGGCTAAGCCTGCATTCTGCTGTAAAGCCTAGCAGATTGTAGTTTTATAATTTTTACTGACCTACCTATTGTAATACTAACATTAGCAAATAAGAATAATTGTTACTAATACTATGGGCTCTGCCTGAAATAAAAATTATTATTATTATTAATACTACAAGAATGAATAAAACGGGCAGCAAACCACAATTTTGTTACTGTTAAGTAGTATTACTTTCTACCGTTTTCGATTTCCCCCCCATTCTCGATTATATGAACCTTCACACACTACCCATCTCTTATCATCACGTGCTAATGAATGATATCAGTTTGTCAATGACCTTGTATTCGCCACAAGAGACAGCAATTAAAGAGAGGTTACATCCGCATAAAAGCCTCAAACAAAAATGATGAAACAAAAGAGGATCCAATAAAAACAAGTGATGCATCACAAACCGAACGACATCAAACATTTGCCTTTTGTTGTTTATGGTCACGCTCTGTTAACTGGAGGTAATGCTGTATAGTCTATGGTCAATATGGCGGTCGGGCAACGACCTCAAACCTATTCGCAACAGAAGTTAACATTCACTATGGCCATTCTAACGTAATTAAGTAAATGATCAAATAATATGAACAACGATTGTTATATGGATTTATGTCACGAAATTTTGTGCCATTAAGTTTTAATCATATTTTGCTTAGGTTAAGTTTTTCATATGTTTCGTCGGTCGGTCCAATAAAATATAATGCGACCTATTTAGAAATGTTATTATCCAGTAGCCGTATAGTGTTTGCAAGTTACATTTTATATCACTGTCTTATATTTCTTATAACTTTTAATATTTAGCTACCAATCGACTGACCTGATGAGATGGTAAGTGTTAGGTACTGCTGACTTGTCTATCTATGTGAGAATGTATAATTTTACTTTAGACTGCGTAGATTTATTCAAAAATACTTAATGTTTTTTCATTACGCATTGAATTGTAACAAATTTCATTATGTATTGGAATTGTATTTTTTTTATAATATCACGCATTACTGTTTCGTATTTTCTTAAGTCAGTACTTACTTTTTAATTTGTTTTTCTACTTCTCGCGATTTATTATGTTCGACATTGCATGTCATGCTGTTCATACATGTCAGCGGAGATATAGCCTATTTATACAATAAAGCATGTAACATAATTATGTCCTTACTGATCTATTTTGTGTGACTAATAAATACAATTTGAAAAAAAAAATTAAAATGAATCTTTGGGTGACTAAAAAGAGGAATCCGTTTAAGTAACACGTCATTCGCATACAATGGTCCATACCTACCGTAGAACAAGCTCGGTTACAAGCGGACTTACTTAAAGTAGCTCTACAACCGATGCAGGTGTTGAGCTTTTAAAACATATATTTGATGCTTGGGAAAATTCTTTGGACGCTTTAGGTATTTTTTGCGATCTGTCCAAAGCTTTTGACTGTGTTCCTCATGAAGCATTGATAAAAAAATTAGAATATTACGGAATAAGAAACTCCGCATTGGATCTTCTCACTTCATATCTAAGTGATAGGATTCAAAGGGTTGAGGTTAATGGAAAGCGATCTCAGGGGTCTGTTGTAAAAATGGGGGTACCGCAGGGCTCGATTCTCGGTCCGTTTTTGTTTTTGATTTATATTAATGATTTGCCATATTTTATTAAAGAAAACCACGAGATAGTTTTGTTTGCTGATGATACATCATTATTGTTTAAGTTAAAACGAAATCAGAATTTAGACGAAGTAAACAGTGCGATCTCGAAGGTGGTGCACTGGTTTGACGTTAACAATTTGCTATTAAATGGGGCTAAAACGAAATGTATTAAATTCGTGATGCCTAACGTCAGACAGGCAAACTCTACTATTATGGTAAAGGAGGATGAGTTGACCCTTGTGGATACTACCAAGTTTTTAGGGATCACTTTAGACTCTAAGCTACAGTGGGGCCCACATATTGGTGAATTGTCGAGTAGACTTAGCTCTGCAGCATTCGCGGTAAAGAAAATTCGCCAATTAACAGACGTTGTAACAGCTAGGCTAGTTTATCATAGCTATTTCCATAGTGTTATGTCCTATGGTATTCTTCTGTGGGGTTGTGCCGCAGACATTCAAACTATCTTTGTGCTGCAGAAGAGGGCTATTCGAGCAATTTATAATCTCCCGTGTGGACATTCACTAAGGGAAAAGTTTAAAGAAATTGGTATTTTGACAGTGGCCGGTCAATTCATTTATGATAACCTGGTTTATGTACATAAGAATACTGATCAATTTAGTAAGAAAAGCTGTATACATAACCTAAACACTAGGAATAAGCATAAATTAGTTGTACCTGCCACTAGGCTCCAAAAGATAAACAAATCTTTTAAAGGTCAATGTGTACGATTCTACAATAAAATCCCAAGCAACATACAGCAATTGAGCCTAAATAAATTTAAATTAACCATAAAAAACAAGCTGTCTTCAAAGGGATACTATTCTATTAAAGACTATATGGCAGATAAAAATGCTTGGGATTAAGCTGCCGTTTCATACAGGCTATTCTAATATGAATGACTTGAAAAAATAAATATTGTTAAGGTTATGTTATATTGCATTGTATAGCTTCACAGACAAATGAAGATTGTAATTCTAGTACCAAACTAATGGACATATTTAAAAGAGCATAGCCTGTGAGTTTCTTGCCAGTTCTTCTTACAGAGCGGTGGCTCGGAACTGGCACTTAGATTCACTTACACTTAATTATTTTTTGTTTTTAAATTGTTTTTTTGCATGTAAGTGAATCTAAGCTTCGTGATTTAGTGTAATATTATTTCGATTGTATTTTTTTTCATTTGTAATCATGACGTTTTCAAGTACTATGTATAATAGTTTATGAAATAAATAATTTTTTTACTTTACTTTACTTTACTTTATCTAGGACTGGTAAAACTTATAGGTGCTGGAACGCACATGTCTCTATTCGCTCATGCCATGAAAATTTTTCAAATGTTTTGGTTATGAAACGCGTGGCAGCCTTGACAATTCATGGCTTTTGCACCACGATAATGCACCAGCTCACACTTCGTTTCTTGTTCGTCAATTCTTGGCCAAAAACAATACTGTAACGATGCCCCGGCCTCCATATTCGCCAGACATGGCTCCGTGTGACTTTTTCCTATTTCCAAAAATAAAGAGAACCTTAAAGAGCCGTCTTTTTACAAGCATAAATGACATTAAAAGCGCATCGCTGAAAGAGCTAAAGGCTATCCCAAAAATCGAGTTTGAGAAGTGTTTCGACGATTGGAAGAAGCGCTGGCAGAAGTGCATAATATCTAATGTGGACTATTTTGAAGGCGACAACATTAATGTAGACGAATAAATAAATATTCTTTTCAAAAATCGAAAACGTCCGTTACTTTCTAAACACACCTCGTAAACACACGGTTGACGTCCGTATCGGATTTGAACTCAGTGCCTATTGGTGTGATGCTCACTCTAAGCCAAACTCTAAAGTGATAGAGTACGACATCGTTAATTAGTTCTTGAAACAATTACCTAACAGATCAATTTTTAAATCAGATACCTTTCAAAATATCTGACTATCAACAACGATTATCAGTGCCATGGAAGCGACCAGTTGCTATTTGTAAGTTGTGGTTGTGTAACGAGTGGTCGTCTAATCGGGCATCTCATCAATTGTTCACAACGTCTGTGGTCGTTGACGTCGTAATTATTGTTCCAATTATAATCATCTGTTCAATTAAATCAGCTTTTACGTAATCTTGTTCAGTATTTAGAGTTCTTTCGCCAAATTACTTACGGAATGCAAAGAGAAAAACTAATATACCGAAACTATTCAACACCAATTTGTGTTGAATAGTTTCTCGATTTTTTGGGAAATTATAGTAGCGCGGGAATTGTTACAAAGATATTTTTAATCTATCACTTGCTTATAATGGATTTCCGCAAAGCAACGCCTGAATCAATAACTTATTTGGAAATCTAATGTACAACTTAATTAACTTTGACTATGGAAGCCTAATACTTGTATTTAAATCAACAGACAGATAAACTGAAAAAACTTGACAAATTCTGACAAAGAATCCATTTGATTTTATTTCTTGATTATGATACCGCTCCTATCTCTTTCAGGCTGACTAGCCTGTCGTGATTCTAAAGGAAGGAGGGGATTGTCCGTCAGTCCCTCAGTCTGACGGTGACTCTAACGAGGCTTCCAAAAGGCAACGAGATTGAGAAGAATGCCTCAAGAAACTCATCTCGGCTTAAAATCTAATCCTCAAGGTTTTCGTTAAGGTTTTTACTAGCAGCCTTGAATGTACTAGTAAAAACAAAAATTTGGTAAGATGACAGCACTATTCAAATCAGAGAACCAGACAGAACGAAACGGTTTTTCGGCTTGACACGAAACTATAATCTTAGCGAATCCGTCATGCATGTGCCAGGTCTCAAGTTACGAAAATTTGCTTCGAAATATTTCACAAAAGAAGTTTGTGGTTTTAAATCAGTCATTAGTATTCAGGTTACATTCTCGTATCACAATTCACATCACTATCTCACACCAGTTGAATTAAAAAGACCACATTGTTCCAATTCTTAATGTTATCCTATTTTCATAATTAAGTAACTCGAAATAGGATTTTGTATGACATAAGATATCTTTCCAGTATTTTAAGACAACATTTTATATGTTATAACATTTTACAAACGTTTTAATCAAAATGAATACGATGGCGATGGACCGATGATCTATTCAAGGCCGATGCATGCAGGCGACTCAGGATCCCTCAATGTGGAAATCTATTGGGGAGGCCTATGATCAGCAGTGGACGTCATGTGGCGAATACGTTAAGATTTTCTATCAATTTTATTTGTATTTTTAAATATTTAAGTTATTTTTTGTCTACTGATGATTCATGATTATATGGCAGAATAGAAAGAAGTATTCTTTGTCTACCCCTACGGGAGCTAGACGTAAACATATGTATGTAAATATTTGCATTCTGAACGAATTGCCACGACATGAGCTGGACAAATAAATTAAACACCTACTAATACCATGTTGTTAAGCAAATAAATAAATCTATCAATACAAGCTTCAAATATTTTAATATCATAAACTATGACATAGTACTTAAAAACGTCAAAATTAAATATAAAAACAATCGAAATATGGTAACACTGAAATCACGAAACTTAAATTCACTTATATGCATAAAAACAATTAAAAAACGAAAAAATATTCAAGTGTAAGTGAATCTAAGTGCCAGTTCGGAGCCACCGCTCTGTAAAAAGAACTGGCAAGGAACTCACAGGCTATGCTCTGATCTTTTGAAAGCTATATAACTTACTATATCACTACGTGGCATACTATCTAACAGCATTATGGTTCCTCATACCCGCAATACCGTTACAATGTTATTTTAGATGAATTGTATAATTTTAACTCCGTGTGGCCTTTTTTAGCTCTCTGTATGACGCAAGACTCCGCAAATGGCAAAATGCCCTAAGCCGACAGGTTAAATTGTTTCACGCCGCACGTCTGGTGTGTCCCTTATAGATTTTATCGCAGCAATGAAACGCGAGGTATTTGATAAAGCTCACTTCATTGAGCCGCCTGGGGTTTTGAAGTATCGTTTTATTGTACTGACTAACTTTAGACCGCTTGAAGCGCTCGTAGCTCCGAACGATCACCGAGGCAAAGCATAATTTACAGAGGAGTGTCCTTGGATGGGTCACCGTTTGTTGCTATCGTGCTTCAGAAACACGTTAAGATATTGGTCCCGTTTAAGTTAAACCATGTTAGAGCCGTATTGGGCGGCTTCAGCAATTCCAACAGCAGGACGCTACACCCACTCCTATTAACTTTGTTTGTAAGAGGAGGTATGGCCCAATGATGGGACGTAAACGGGCTGAGATGGTAATGATTTAACGCAGGGAAACACACTGCGATTTGTGTTAGAGTATTTCCTTTTACCATAATTATTGAAGGGCAAACATTTTATTGCCATTAAGCCCGTGTTAGTCTCTCGTGTTAGGCGGAAAAATCAAAAAAAAAATTTTTTTTAATCCAACACATTCTTACAATGGATTTTCGCAATGTAACGCCTGAATCAATAAATTACTGAAATAAACTTGGGACCAAAAATATATTTATCGAAATGTGGGCGAATGTGATGTCTCCGCCTACCCCTTCGGGAAAACAGGCGTGATAGTATGTATGTATGTAAATAGTCCCTGAATGATTATGGCAAGACTGCAAGTTAATTAAAAAGATTTATAAATATTTATAAAAAATACCAACGACAAAGCTATGCGTAAGTTCTTTTTTTTGTGTTCAAAAATATTGCTTTCACAAAATGCAATCAACCAATTCTGTTTTACATCAACCAATCTGTTTTACATCAACCAATATGTTTTACATCAATCAATTTCACCCAACTCCGATTGGTGAATTGCATTATTCCGCAACACGTTCTTTTTAATGACTTACAGCGATAGGTTATCTCTTGAAATCGATGTTACATTACAATATATACGTATATTATTAATGTTATTATGCCTGTCTGTAAATTGTTTATTGAAGCAATTTTTTGGAGTTCTGTATTTTAATAGGAACACAATGGCCGTGGAGAACACAATACATAGGTAGGTATATCAGGGGCCCTACCGCCGAATTCGATAAATTTCAGCTATTTTCTGAGGTACATCAATCCGTACCGGGGAATCTGCTGACAACCATAGATTATTCATGACCTTGGCAGACTACTGAAGCGACTAATTAATGATGATGACACATTTTATAATAATACATAAAACACAGATAGAGGCAGTCAAATATTACGTTAATCCTTCAAAATTTGTGTCTAAATGGAGAACGCCATCTTGTATGAAGTTCCATGTGCTCGGCGGTACGACAGAATCAATTCGAAATCGATTTTGCCTTATAATCGATTACCAAATCAATTATCAATTATCAAATACGGCGGTAGGCACCCAGAAAGTACCATTTTTATCCTTATTTATGTTCATCTTGCCAAGGAGTGACAAATTAATTTACATATATTTTTTTTTTTAATTTTCATAAGAGCTCTTTGAGCCAAACTTAAAAAAATGATTTTGAAAAATTTGAAGTGAGAGATGAGACTGTTACTAAATTTGCACTTTATCTTTCATATGTTTAGATTTGGACTAGCTCTCATTAATTGAATATTTTTTTAAGAACCTTTACTTTTGAACAGCTTTTTTAAGTTGTCACTCAAGCTTTTGGCCCATCCTTATGGGAAGTTTTGACTAGCTAATGTTGATGGAATACCTAAGGGGTGTTTTCCAAGAAAAGTGTTACTAATAAAAAATGAAAATTAGAACAAAATATAAAGTAAATCTGTTATATGCTAATAATATATGAAAAGTATATACATAGATACATGGGTGTATAGGGATCCTACCAAGACCTAAGGAGCCCAAGCCTCACCTAAAAGTGTTGCACCTGCTGGTCAACGGACGAGGCTCTGGCAAACATAACAATGCCCGGTAAGCGGCAATAGGCTCGCCACCTATTACGTAGAACCAATCAGGTATATAATTGGCGAAGTGTGGGATATTTAACATGCCTCTGCTTACCCCTTCGGGGAAACAGGCGTGATAGTATGAATGTATGTATATACATAGATACATACATATAACTTATGCTAACATTATTGTAAGAGAACGAATTGAACATTTAAAGAAAAAAAAAGTTCTAATTATGTGCCAAATTTGACAAGTGATTCTTCAGTTTACTTTTGAACGTCTGAAGTGATGGACTCTCACGAAATAGAGAACCTATTTTAAGATTAGTTTAGTAGTATTTTTTAAGATTTTTTAAGACCATTCTAAACATTAGTTTAAGGACTATGAAAGTTAAGGTTATTTTGCGCTATGTGAAATGTGCGAGAGTATTTTTATCAGATTTTCTACACTTATTGATAGTAGCACAGACAAAGTCGCGGCTACAATTTGTATTGTTGTCCATTGAATATTTCAATTGTGTTGTAACCTTGCTGACAGTTATCTTGTATTATCATAGCTAACAAACCAAAATATATTACATTACACCAATCAATGTACCGCAGTAGTGTTTATTTAATATCGTTTAATCCAACTCGTATTTTGCAATCTACTAAAGAAATGAATGACATAATATAGGGTAACCAAATCTCCGGATTTATTTTAGGATTTTAGCATTTTTACATTTAATAAAATAGATCCTACCAAAATCTAAGGAGTCCAAGCCAACCTCACCTGCAAGTGGTGCACCTGCCGATCTAACGAGGCTCTGGCAAACATAAAAGTTCCCGGTAAGCGGCAATAGGCTCGCCACCTTTTACGTGGGACCAACTATATAATTGGCGAAATGTGGGCTTATAATATGCCTCTGCCTTCCCTTTCGGGGAAACAGGCGCGAATGTATGTATTTATAATTTTTTTTCAGATACTTTTCTGTTGCAAAAATCTAATTATGAAGTAATAATACAAGGCTCGAGGCGGCTCGTCGGAATAGAAAATGGCAGTGTCATGCTTGCAACAATCTTGACTTTCTAGACTTTAATGGAATGTGCCCTTAGTTCTTCTTCTGAGAGAATACTCTGAACTTATTTTCTAAAATTTTCGGTAGGAGATTGGACCTTTCTGAGTGTTTTGCCAACTTCAAGCAAGCTGACTCTCTTGTTTAGTGGCGTTCGCTTTCATGACTATGAGAAGTTTAAGCGGGCTTCGAAAAGAAGCTTAGGGCGTTTTGCGTAAACTGCTGTTTACGGTAAAATAGATCAAAAATTACAACTTTGTCTATGGCTTTCTACATATCTGTTAATTTCATTTTAGGCCACGCGTTTAGCTTTCACACCTAGCTAGAACAAAGGAAATATGATATTTTCCAGTGACTTGTAAATTACGAATGCAAGACAATTCGCAACTTGCAACAACACAACTTTAAAAAGGAGAACATACGATTAAGCAACTTTTTTTTCATTCAATATTTCTCGCCTAGCTACCCTTATCTACCCAAGTGCCGTGTGGTACCAGCTTAGAATTGTACCACCCCCTCTCATCTCACGAAGCAGCGTCATCCTGCGTACTTGCTTGAACTGCAATCACCAACCCACCTGCCCAGTGTGGTGATTATGGGCAAATACCACCGAGGCCAATGTTCAGCAGTGGACTTTTTAAAGCTATAATGATGGTGAACCCATACCTAATGTTTACTTCATAATATTGGTAGTTATTTCACCTTGGTAAAGTGTAGGATCTACAATTGCTGTTGATATCAGTAATTATTTAATGTTCTGCAGATTGTAGAAAAAAACGTTGCAATTTTTTTGGATTTTTAATGCAAATCTACCTTTTTCTGCATAGTTTCGCTCCTGGCAACCCTAACCTAATGTGGCATGTTTAAGACATTACAGTTCACCAGCTTTACTTCATTATACAGTATTGTTTACCGTTGGTCATTGGTTCAATTCACTGTAATGTATGGGTTGATATTGCAATTGTTGCGTTGCGTTCTGTCTATCATTTGTTATGGGCTCTACAATTATTGTTGATTTAATTATCGTTCTCGCAAATGGAATGGTATCGCTGCTACTGAGCGTTTTTAACATTTCCCAACTATAGAACTTTTTATATAGTGCCAGGTACCTAAAGTTAGAATAACACATATAATATCAAAGTAACATATAGAATGCTCCAAAATACATGTGAGATCCATAGAGGAACATCCTAGAAGAAGATTCGCATTACTTCAGTGTAACTCAACCAGGACTAAGTTCAGTCGTAAATTTTATTTTTAACTAAGACTTTTCCTCTATAAAAAATGATTAAAATTGTGCCCATCATAATGTCCATTTATACGTGTAGGCATTTTGGAATGGATCCCAACTATAGACTACAGTGCTACCGAGCGGATTTAGACATCACTAAATTAGATAATGCGTCGACCACTAACACACACACATAAAAATCTTAATGATAGTATTTTGTTTTTATAACGATCATAATTTAAGAATGACGAAGGTCGTTTGTTTGTTTCCAACATAGGAAAAATCCTTCAATTCTCAATACTTTATTGCACTTCATAAGTTAAATTAGGTGTTCAAATATTACAATCAGTATTTTTATGATCCCTGTCAGGCACGGTTATATTTAGGAGATTTCTTATGTTCATAAATATAAATATTAGTTCTTTATATTTTTGCCATTTTCCTACATTTGTGTACGTTGTCGAAACCACAAAGGCTCAATTTAACACCAAATAAATATAACTCGCTTCTTTTTTCAGATTGGCGCCATTCTCAAGAGAAAACAATTTCAATTCAATGTTTATTGCACTTTATAATGTTTTACATAAGGTATTACATCTACACAAGTTATAATTATAGACCCTGTTGGGCACGGCAAACTTAGGAGTTTGCCGTCCAGGGTCCTCTCTCCTAAGAGAGGAAGCATACTAGGTCCTTTCCTCACAATTTTACATAAAGTTTCCATTAAATAGTTCACAATAAGTGTCCTAAAACAAAATGTAACCATTATTGGAATTTTATAATACTTTTTTTCTTTTTAAAATCAGGTATTTTTGTACTACTATCAGAATTGTATAGTTTATTTATTATTTTATTAATTATTGTGCACATATTTTAAATGTCCGTATACATTATTTTTTTTAAATTGTCATGTCATATTTTTAAATAAATTTATTATAACTTTAACTTTGTTTATTTATAAATGTTTCGAAAAAGGTATCGTCAAAACTGACATTTGACAATCGTATGGCGCCACTTGTGTATAAACCTGTCAAAGAGACATCCGCCCAATACGTGTTCTCGAACCAATTCAATACTTATGTGAATGTGACATTTTATGAAATCGAATACTGTCTATTGCGAAATACTTTTTCGTATAATGTTCCTTTAACTATATATGTGAGTATTCGTGTATTCGAGTGTCTCGTTTATATCACCATCACCTCAGTCGGTGCAAGAATTTACCAACCATTCCTTTTTTTTTTGATTTACGTCTGTAACAAAATGCATTTACGCACTGTCTCCCGCCAAAGGGGGAGACCGGGAGGGGGTGTGGGACTCTTTGCGGCAGACGCGACCGCCGCATTCGTACTAACTAAAAATCTTCCGACAACGCCCACCGCTGTTGAAAAAGGGGCGAAGGGCCAGTACCAGGGTTTGGTTTGTAGTTTCCGGCACCTCGCCCGCGGTTAACGTCCCCCGGATCAGAACCGGGACGACCTCCTCAGAGAGGCGCAGTGTGTCGAGCGCCTTCTACCTCCTTGTGCGGCCATGGCGTGACTGGCCGACTTCTGGGGGGGTCTATAGCTAGACGGAAGGGGCCCGCTCCCTCTTCCACTCCGCGGCCTCCTTCTGCGACATCACCACTTCGCCGAAGGAGACCATCGCCTCCCACGCCGTCTCGCTGCCGACCATCGTTCGCATGATGGTCGGCATCGAGAGAGCGACTCCACCCAGGGCCGCGGTTCCATTCCATTCGTTTATATACTGAATGTTTGGTTTCTTTATGTAACTAACGTATTATTTTTTTCTTTTAAGGTAACCAACAGCATACACGAGTAAATCTTCAATGTTTGCTGGTAAGATATTACTCAGAGTTGTGAATTGTAGATTTTAACGTTTTACATCAGAACTAATCGAATTATTAAAGTATAAGATTTTTTTTGTATAACAAGCAAACCATGCAAGATAACTAAGAAAACCTTTGAATATCTTGTGGCATTAGTTTTCTGAACATATTGTTGGATATTAAATTGTCGGGTCGTTTCGTACAAAGTAATAACTCTACAGTCTGCCTGGGACATGTACTTTATTCAATAAATTTATTTATTTATTTAAAAAAACTACTTCAAAACATATGGTTTCTAAATCAGTTCTTACCTATTTGCTATTAGTATAGACCTACTTTCACTTCCATAGCTAAATATTAGTAAAAGTTAATTGCAACAAGGACTACCTTTATACGCACAACATTAATGACACACATTTCATTAAGTTACACATAAAAGGCATTACAAACATCCCAACCACACATAAGATCCTTTATCTAAGTGAATATTCCTCCACACTGCAATGCCTTGCATTATAAACAGTTAGTGGCCGCGCGAAGCAAATTTTCATTCCGCAACTTCATCCAAGACATTGTGTTGAGTTATTGTCTAATTACCTGCAAATTTGTTGTCATCTTAGTCACCATCACTGCTAGAAGCTCAATTCTACTTACAGCTGATTATTCTATTCATTGCAGCACATTTAACTAGGGATTTAATACATATGTCCTACGCGAAGTATCGTCGTCACATGTCAAGCGAAACCGAGAAGAGTCTTTTTTACATTTTCAAGAAGACTTACAGCTTATATGTCGTTTTGAAGTTTGCCGCCAAAGCGGAAAAATGTACATCGAGATTATGTTTTTTTCCTAAAACTGGTACAAATTCGAACTCTTATGTTCTTTATTTTATTTTTTATTTATTTCATATAAAAAGTGTATATAATTGTATACAGGAAGATGCCAACATAAACTCTTTCAAGTTTTACCGGTCATCAGTGTTGTCGACTTAATTACAATACCAATACTAGCCAATGAGTATACAACTGTTAAAATAATCTAAAAAGGGAAAGAAAACAGAAAAAAAAACAAAACATATAGGTATACAGGTAAATAAGTTATAAAATAAAACTTTCAAAATAAACGAAATCGAGCATAAAAAGACAAAGTAAATGCCACGGGGCACAACTAGCCAATTCCTCCAGTCAGTCGGTATGCAAATCACCTATAGTTAGTGTACCGAAAAAGCAAGCTATATATGTGTTCCTAACTGTGGTGGAATTTTAGAACTAACTTGTTCGACAACGTTCAAAAGCATGGGAAAGTTGCACATAACCGTGGATTGTGTACCGGTAATCGTGTTGATACCAAAAAATACACTACTTTACTGGGATATGCGTAAGGTAAGGTAAGACTCGTATGACTTTAACCCTTTACCAGACAGTAGTCAATATATGACCACCATAAATTGAACCTTATGCGGTTAACTTAAGGTGGAAAACCAATGAATATTTTCAACGAGCTCTGCCTGTTAAAGGATTAACCTACGAACTATTTCTTACTTGGACTGCGACTAAATTACGACTCTTTATCATTCTATAACATTTGACGACCGATTTGGCGTGGGGGCAAGTATACCTGCACTCCACTCCTGAGGTCGTAGGTTCGCTTCCCACACAGGACAAATCTTTGTGTGAATAAATATGAATATTTGTTCTGGTCTGGGTATTTACCTATGTATATTAAGTATATATTTACAAAAAAAAAATGTATTTATGTGTGTTTATCTGTTCTTTACACACACAAGTTCTTAATGATACTTATCTTGGAACTAAATAACTGGTGTAAGTGTTAAAAATATTTATTGTTTATTTATTTATTGTTATTATATGCTTAACGACTATGTTTATGCTCGACGACTATGTTTATGCTCGACGACTATCTTTATGCTTGACAATACTTTTTACTCGCCGACTTAAAAAACGTTAGTACTGTTTAAGTTAGCGGAATTGGGCCGCAACTGTGGGTACGTGGGACTCACCGCGAGATTATGCGGATTGCATTATTTTAACGTTAGCCAGTAGTCGCCGGTCACTTAGTGGCTCTCGGTCCTTACGGTACCGTGGTAATGGCGGCCATAAATACTGCATTATATTCCATCTGACGAGGCCTACTTGAGGGGCCTATAACTGAATTAAATTTATTGAGATAAAACTAAGGTTTTACACGCTATGTAGTCAATTGAGTGTTGTATTGTGATAGTGGATGAGATATATTGCGTGGTGGCGAATGTACTTGCACTTCTCGTGGGTTCGATTCTCACACAGAACAAATCTTTGTGTATTTAGTATGAATTAAGTATGTATTTACTATGCATATTAAGTAATTTAATAAAAAGTTAAAAAAGTAAAAGTTAGTTAGTCGGAAATATTTATTAATTTATTAGTGTTTATTTTATTGCTCGTAGATACGCGAGAGTAGGTCGGAATTGATCACCGAAATTTAGCATAGTTCACAGAAGTCCTTGGATAGTATGTCTGTATGTGATAGTACGCCTAGTTACAGTTGCGACTACCAAAATTCTTACACCAGAACATATGACTCCTACTCATAGGAAGCATAGGGATCCTACCCAGATCAGCGGAACCCAAGTCAACCTCAGCTGCAAGTGGTGCACCTGCCAATCAACGGACGAGGCTCTGGCGAACATAACAGCTCCCGATAAGCGGCAATAGGCTCGCCACCTATTACGTGGGACCAACTGGCGAAGTGTGGGTATAGTGTGCCTCTGCCAACTCATTCGGGGAAACAGACGTGATTGTATGTATGTCAAGAAATCTAAATATATAAATAACATTTCAAGATGTTAGGATGATAGCGTTGCTGTTTTGTCAAAAGTCGAAATCTTTTATTCCAGCTTGGCTCAATAAAGCTTGAATTTACGTCGACTTAAGAACTTTTACGCCCATTTACTGCGGGCAGGAGCTTGAACGTAGTTATATAAAAATTACTTAATATTAAACAGCAGTACAAATTTTATGAGTCCATCAAAAAGAATAAACAGAAAAATTAATATATTATGTATGTATGACGACCGATATGGCGTGGAGGTCAGATACCTGCACTTCACTCGAGAGGTCGTGGGTTCGATTCCCACACAGGACAAATCTTTGTGTGCATGAACATGAATATTTGTTCTGGTCTGGGTGTTCTCCTATGTGTCTTAAGTATGTATTTACAAAAAAAAGAAAGTATTTATGTATGTTTATCCGTTATATAGTATCCATAACACAAGTTCTTAATGATACTTATCTTGGAACTAAATAATTGGTGTGATTGTAAGAGAATATTTATTTATTATTTATTTATTTATTTATGTATAAATAAATACACACGATAAGACCCCGACCCCTAGTGTTCTATTTCAGTGGTCTTACCCAATACAACCATTGCAACAACCTTAAACAGAATCAATTCGATATCGTTATCTAAGATTATTATCTTGTACGCACACGTATCAATTATGCATTCATGCTCTAATTGTTGTAATGGTAAGAATTATAATTTCGGTGAACGGTAGTTTTGGTTGGAGGGCTTTTAGAATCGAGTCTGTAATTGTGAGGTTCGAATTTATGATACAATATTTAAAATCGAAATTATATAATCAAGTCTTTATTTGTATTTATTTCTATGATTCAGTTAACATACAGCTAAATGCTATAAGAAATTGTATTTTTTTTTTTATTTTAAACATTGTGACTGCAGAACACAGGTTTTTGTAGACTTGTCAAACTGTTTGACCATGCAGTACATTTTCTACATCTACATACATCTACATCCCGCCAATTACTGTACAAAATGTATATAAAAAAACTAAAATTTACGATTTTCTTGCCCGTTCTTTTACGATCAAGCCCTATTACGTCCGCAGTGTTTGGGCGCGCTAGTTTTAAAGTTTTGTAATTTTGACTTTCATAAGAGCTCTATTGAGCCAAACTTGAATAAATAATTTTGACTTTTTGCCTATTTGAGTATGTCTCTTTTATAAGCAATACTTTACACCGTAGGAAGCGAAAATCACTAAGCATTGCTTGATGGAATTCGAGGCAGTACAGTTCTTAACAGGATTTTCCATGAAGTGTATTGTTCTATTTAAGGGCAGGCGTATCGCTTGCCATCAGATGAACGTCTCGTTTATATATATTGTCGGCGAAATAAAATAATAAATAAAAATAATCTGATGCTCCAAAATAGGAAAATAATGTCACATTACACGATTTCACTGTTCAAACAATATAAACATTTATATTAAACTAAAATGTCTGCTTGTTTGTAAAACGAGAAAAAGCGGTACATATATATTTAGCGAACCTCTGTTCGTCCTGGTTGTCATCAAGAATGATTATAGACGTTCAGCCAAGTTGTCAAGAATTCTAAGCGTCAGGAAATAATCTAGTAGCTAAACGCCCAGGGTTCGGAGTTCGGGAACACTCCTCACATTTTGGTTCCTGCGACACTGATGCCCAATAGTGGATTTGAATGGGCTGATATTCACAGCGAAAGTCGAGTCTAATAAATAAGTCAAATCTAACCAAAATTCCTAGGCCTAACTGAAGTTTACCCAACTCTAGTTGGCCTGTGTCCTAAGCGTAAGCCTAGATTACAAACGAGATAAATGTCAAGATGATGAAAGTCTACATCTCTTTGACGACCGATATGGCGTGGAGGTCAGTATACCTGCACTTCACTCGAGAGGTCGTGGGTTCGATTCCCACTCAGGACAAATCTTTGTGTGCATGAACATGAATATTTGTTCTGGTCTGGGTGTTCTCCTATGTATCTTAAGTATGTATTTACAAAAAAAAAGTATTTATGTATGTTTATCCGTTATTTAGTATCCATAACACAAGTTCTTAATGATACTTATCTTGGAACTAAATAATTGGTGTGATTGTAAGAGAATATTTATTATTATTTATTATTTATTTATCTCTTGCTTTTACGATTTCTCTTCCATACCCAACATTCCAACACCCTTCTGTCAATCGATTTTATTGGGACACTTCCTGACTGTTGACCGAGTATGTATGTGCAAAGAAGGAAAGGGTACATCAAAAATTGGTCATTGCAAAACTAAGTATCAAACTATTAAAATTGTAATTGGTATACAACTTGTATTATTGAGGCGATAGCCCAGAGGTGAGACCCTTTGCCTTAAATTTCAGAGGTTCGGTTCAAACCCTGATGCACCTATGACTTTTTGAAGTTATGTGCGTACTTATAACTTGCGCCGTGCCTCAGAAAGCACGTTAAGCCGTTAGTCCCGGCTGTCATGAATATCCTTGACAGTTGTTTTTAGGAAGTCAGTGCCTACTAATATCCCGAAAGCTAGTTTAACCATATAATGATGTTTCCCTCTGGGTTGCGGAGGTCAGACGGCAGTCGCTCCGTGTAATACCTGAAATTTAGCCAAATCTGGTTAAACCAGTAAGCAGACTCTAAGCCCTAAGCTTAAGTATAGAGAAACTGGGATAATGATAGAATAGGATGATGATACAAGTTGTATGATTATAAAATTTATTTTATTATATAACGTATTTCATTATTAATATCGATATGGCGTGGAGGTCAGTATACCTACACTTCACTCCAGAGGTCGTTGGTTCGATTCCCACACAGGACAAATCTTTGTGTGCATAAACATGAATATTTGTTCTGGTCTGGGTGTTTTCCTATGTATATTAAGTTTGTATTTAAAAAAAAAAAAGTATTTATTTATGTTTATCCGTTGTTCAGTTTCCATAACACAAGTTCTTAATTATACTTATCTTGGAACTAAATAATTGGTGTAATTGTCAGAAAATATTTAAAAAAAAAAACTCAACATAGAGATAGAAAAATTAAAGAGTTGTACTTGGCAATGTAGGCCAGTGTATATTGAACGTGACATACATCTTCAAATAATGTAAAGTAGGCACTTCACAACAAAACGCATTACTAGTAGGTGAACCACGATGTGCTCGTCGCTAGATACTTATCGGAACTATAAAAAAGATTTCACTGCACGCTTATGTCAAAACTTTCTGTTTAAATGTTGTACCAAAATTACTATAAAAAGTAAAAGTAGTAATTGCATAGGTTCGACCTTATCTTATTCGAAGATTGATGCAGGACAAGCAACAATTATGGTCAGTAAACAACAAAGAAAATCATTATACCTACTTTATTTTACCGGTTGGTTTGGAAAACTTAGGGTTGATGGAGAATCTTCTTTGAGTTTTTTATTGACAGACAACTTTCTTCTTGCCTTATCGCTTGCTCTAGGAAAGCACGTTAAACAGTTTAGGTTTTATGTCAAACTCTTACTGCATAAAAGCTATTCAACTTTGGAACTCACTCCCTATTAAAATAAGGTTAGCACAAAGCAAACATACTTTTAAAGAGTTGCTAAAAATACTTTCGTGAGTAGTTGTCATCTGATTGTGTATTATTAATAATACATATTTAATTCCATGTAAGTTTACATGTCTTCTTATTCGTACTGCCTCATACTATTCTGCTAACCCAAAGGTTAACTGCTAGAGAATGCCTTGTAGCAAGTTCGCCTCTTGTAATGATTTTTTATTTGTGCGATAAAATAAAAATAAATAATCTTCTAGTCCCCCATGATCAGTACCAGCGTGTTTTTACTTAAGTGTAAAGTTCACGGATCTTTGCAGAAAATTCTTACAGGCCTCGTGTTTACTTCACAAATAGACAAATATGCTGCAATATTCCACAGAGGAATTCGTTTGATATTTTTTATGATAGTGAATTAACTGTTTCTTATTGACATGGTTGACCAATTACTTTGTGATAAAAGCAGTAATACATTTAATTTTTCATTTGTTTAATTTGTACAATCTCCAAAGTATACTGTACATGTTCGTTGATTTTTTAATTGTCATCAATTACTCATAATATTACGCGTAGTGCAGCGCTGTCTATAAAAGCAACGTCTTTATTTACTAAAGCAACATCTTTTAACCTCAAACTAATAAACTTTACAAAGTATTTATTATAGCATACTGGCGGCCCCTTAGTGAGAATACATACAGAAGGCAGAGATGACATCCTTCCACTTGCTACGATCTTGGCACACACTCTTAGCTTTATTCACACTCATTAACCTTCTTATACACGCCCGTCGGCTTAGGGTACTTTTTACTTACATTATCAGTAGCAGCGGCGTGTGTTGCGTCGAATCAAGGGCCCCATGCTTCAAGCATCACAACAAGCCGAAACAGAACCGGTCCCGGTATGCGGCCTACAGTTAACAGCCAAGGTCGTTTCTTTACCACAATCTTTAGGGTTCTGTCCGCAAGGCCACTGAACCTTTATCCTTGACATAAAGGTCAGTATCAAAATCATAATCAGCCTTATAAAGTCCACTGCTGAACATTGGCCTCCCAAATATATTACATTCTATTGGGTATTTGCCGATAATCAAGGGCGCTGGGAAGGCGGGTTTGTAATCGCAGTTCAAGTACGCAGGATGACGCTGCTGCCCATCATTCGCTAGGATTTCTCTTCGTCGACTCTTAGGAGTCCCCGTGAGATGAGAAGGGGAAGTCAATATTTCTGCACTTTTGATTTCAAAAAAGTCAACCGCTAAACACAGACCTCCCCCGTAAATTTCCAGCAAGACTGATTGCTAACCAACCGATTCATCGTGATTTTAATTAGCAAATTTTATTAAAATTAATTTATTCCAGCTTTGCTTTATTTCGATGCATATCTAATCTGGTAGCGCCACTTCCTTACAGCGGGGAAAATCAATATTTATATCAACTGAATTGCTTCTACTAAGGCCGGCTTGCACTAGCTGCTCTTCAATATTAAATATATTGAAATAAAAACTTTGTCTACTCATACAAAATATGTCAAATTAAGATTATATAGACCACATAAAACGCGTTTAACTCTCTTGTGAGTCACTCTAAAAGATCAAACTACATTAATATTTAATTGTTATTTCGGATCGTACGGAATCTTTTATGAACGACTCGCGCTTGGCCGATTTTATTACCCTTTTTTTGTGACCACCTTTCTACACACCCAAAACCATAACAACATAACTAACTCCGCACATCGCACCAAATTCAATTTTGAGGTTCACAATTTAAGGGTGAAGGTCCTCTCACGTAAGTTTTTTGGAATTTCAAAGGTCGCTAAGGCCATGTGGCTTGTTTTTTGCAATTTTTTTGTCTGGTTCGACCAAAGTGATAGCTAACCTACCTGATTCAATCTTTTTCATACCGGTTTTTTATTTGCGCTTAATGTGATATGAAATAAGATATCTGAGGTAATATTATGTATGGTCTGAGGTATTTTTGACGACAGCTTGAGGCGCTGAGGTCGTATAAAGCTAAAGTCAGAATAGTTTATTGAAATAGGGCTCAAAATAGCTATTATGAAATTCAACTTTAATACTGAAGCGCTCTTATGCTGTGAACTGGATATCTCCACTCCGCTCCTAAGTTTGTAGTCGATTCCTTCTGAGTATGACTCATTATTCCCAAGTTTACCTTTACAAACATAAATATACAAAAGTTAGTCGTGTATTTGTCAATTTTTTTTTCTTTAAAGGTCATGGGTTCGATTCCCACACAGGACAAATCTTTGGGTGCAGAACATTGTTCTGGTCTGAGTGTTTTCCTATGTGTGTTAAGTATGTAAGTACAAAAAAAAGGCATTTAAGTAAGTTTATTCGTTCTTTAGTATCCATAACAAAAGTTCTTAGTGATACTTATCTTGGATCTAAATAATTGATGTGATTGTAAGAGAATATTTATGTACTATTTATTTAATTATTCTTTAATTTATGCCTACATCGCTTTAGCTTGGGGCTAGATAGTGCTTGTAAGATGTCAAAACAGATTAATTTACTAGAACCAAGGAACTACATAGAGGTCAGCGACCGCTCGCATATTTTTTTGCGCGACTTTCAGACTTTTGTAATTTTTTAAAATTAGTTTAAAAATCCTTCCAAACTTTTAAGAAATTACCCATTTATGAACTTCTGTGAACGCTGTTTAACTTAGATTATAGTACCCAGTCTGGCGGCAACTTTAACGTCAGGGTCAGGAGATAACTTAGTAGATAGGTAGATACATGGTGGTTTATTTCAGGTTACAATAAAGCTTACATATTACATATATAATGTGGTACATACGTGCAAACGTTTTTTATCTATGTGCATAAATTCTACATACTACGTGTGTTGTATGTAGAATCCTTTAATCTTGTATGACCTACTTTAAATTAAGCGAAATCTGATGTAGCTCCTACAGTTTCACGGCCCCGTGTATAGTGTGCATGGTTCCTCTGGTACCTTGGGGAGCACTAGCCATCTGGCGAGGCTCTAATTTCGTCATCGCATATGTCCAGAATCAGGTATCCGCTGGACATGTGCCGTTGCCTTTTAAGACACTTCTTTGCTAGGGTTGCCTGTTTCAACTTTTAAAAAATATTTTTGATTTTTAAAAATTTTGTAAAATTAATTATATACTCATTAGATTTCGCCTGCGTGCCGTAGTTTATCCTAATTAATTTTAGGTATTTAGCATTGCTCAGTAAACAAACCTTGGTATAAATTAAAAAAGCCGGGAAGGATTTATAACCTGTATTGAACTAAAAGCAATATTTAAACAATCAACGCTTGCGCGATCTAATAATTGTAATAATGTACACTGCCATCTTTTGGGCAAACATAAGCACTATTATTTACACTAAGAACGTATAGTTACACATACAGTTTTGAACACTCAGTATAAGTTAAAGGTCAAAATTTTATATTTCTACCTCTAAGTTATAATTCGAGGTGAACATAGTTGCCTGCCAGTCAGGCAGAGCAGGCCAAGAAATCCAAATTTATCCTAAAAAACAGACCAGAACAAATATTCATAATTATATACACAAAGATTTGTCCTGTGTGGGAATCGTACCCACGACCTCAGGTGTGGAGTGCGGGTCCCCCCCGACTGGTCTCCACCTTGTCGTGGTGGGGGGGCTGAGTTCCTCCCGGTAGGGCGCAGGAGGCGCTAGGGAAAAGGCAACACCCAGAGACCGACGACTCTGGGTGCCCTTAGTACTGACTACCGGGGGGGAAACTAAGAGGGACCTGTGGAGGGCGCACTGGGCGGGCCAGGAGGGCCCGCTCAGCAGCGCCAGGAGGGTCTAGGCAGTGGGGGCAGGGGGCCCCTGCTGTCTAACCATGGACCCTCCGGGAAGTCGGCCACACACGCTATGGTCGCAAGGGGAGGTAGGAGGGGCGCGTCCACTGCGCCTCTCTGAGGAGGTCCTCCCGGTTTTGTTCCGGGGGACGTTGGCCGCAGGCGGGGTGTCAGAAGCTGAAACCCAGGTACTGGCCCTCGCCTCTTTCTCAACAAGCGGCGGGCGTCGTCGGAAGATTTTTAGTGGGTATTACTTGGCGGTCGTGTCTGCCGGTGGTGAGTCCCACACCCCCTTTCGGTCCCCCTTTGGCCGGAAGGCAGTGCGTAAATGCATTTTGTTACCGACGTAAAAAAGGTGTGGAGTGCGCGTAAACTCGCCACCACGCCATATCGGTCGTCAAATTTGGTGCGAAATGTGGGCGTATCATATGTCTCTGTCTACCCCTTCGGGGAAATAGTCGTGAAATTATGTAGGTATGTATGTATATAGCAGGGATGTTACGGAGCTTCGACTCCGGTTCCGTTAAGTCGGAACTTCCGATTATTATTACACCTTCGGTCCCGACTTCAGCTCCGACACTTTTAAATCTAAGGTCTTAATCGGAGGTTGAAGCATAACATAGCGGCGGCGGCGGTTTGTGTCGACTGTTATGAACAGGTTCATGCATGTCGCGCGGGGAATCCCCCCGACTAAATTTGACTAAATAATGTTTTATTTGTCTTTAAATAAAAATTCTCTCTCATGTCACCACTTCTGACCCTGCTTCCGACTCCGATAAAGCAAATTTAAAAACTCCGACTCCGCCTTCGGTTCCGATAAAACTACCTCCGTTACATCCCTAGTATATAATAATAAAAATAATAAAACATTTATTACCAAAAAGTGGTACAACATTGATTCACTGGTAGTCCCCAAACTAGGTAATCCTGTCTCTTGGGGACTAGAATTTGAGATTTGCATTAATTTTAAATTATCAGCGTTGCAAATATTTAACAATCATTATATTATATTATATTCTAGACATTTATGGCCATATATTTGTGTACTTAAATAACTTTTTACGTTAGCCTGTTTTTTGCGTGTGTGTGGAATGAGTGTATTAGAGCGTGAGTGGGTATAAGGTAACGTGTGTGAGATAGCATGTAAGTGTGTGATAGCATGTAAGTGTGTGTGTGTGTGATAGTGTGTGAGTGCATGGGTTGAGTGTCTAAGAGAGTCCATTGACCAGTAGAAGCTCTGAATTGTCGTAGGTAAGCGAAAGAAGCCACGCCAACACCTTCCTCCTGGCTGCGCAAGACACAGTATAGGAGACAACCCTGTGCAACTCACGTTTCACAACTAAGTATGGTTGGAATGTAGGCTGCATTTTGCGCCTTTTTAGGCGAACCTCTTGTTGCTATGGTAGGTACCACTTCTTTTTTTATACACTCGCATATTCCTCTGAACTGTCTGTGGCTACTTACTGGATAATTAACACTACCGTTTGGAAAATACGACTCTGTTCAGCTTTTGCTTCAAGTATTAAGTATATGCTTTATGGCATGCAAATTACGCATACGAATGGAATTTATTTATCATAGTGATTGTATAAAAAAGTAGTCCAGTTTTATTTCAATATCACATTATAATTAATTGAAAGCAATGTCATCGAGTCCTTTCGATTTTCCTTTCATTAAAATTGTACAGTTAAACATATTTTAGCATAGGCGATGTGATAATGACCTATGTAATGATGTGAAAGTCGTACTACCAGCTCAAATTCTAGTTTATTGATTAATTCTTTGCGCTGTGTGCCCCGCCATTGCCATTTCGCTTGCTTACTAAAGAACGATGGGGCTCAAAGGCGCCCGCGAACCAGCTTCGCTTACTTACTTACGAATCATGGAGCTTTAAGATTCTTCAATGGCCCCCGCGAACCAGCTAACTATTCTTCTAGGTACAGACTTCCACTCTATGGTCAAGGCGGCGGCAAGCCGATTCATCGCTCAATGTATATTCAGTAAAAGTCTAACTCACCTTTCTGCTTCACCCACAGCGGGAAAAAGTCATTTTATGATTAAAAAAAAAACAAGGTCTGCTTGTTGGAGTGTATTACTTTGTTGCTATATTTGATGCAACGAAAATAAGGTTCTTAGCTCAGTGTATGTATGTTTTTGTCAATAAAATGTTGTATTGTATGAGAGTATGTTCATTGCGTAGGTGTTGAGCCGCTACTTTGGAACAAGCTCCTGTTAAACAAGCACATAAAGTCATATTATATTGACTTGACTCAGCACATTTTAATTCAAGAAGGCGAGAATGCAGATATTTGTTTAACTATTTTATTGTTGCATTAATAGAATAAGAAGTTATTATGGATATCGGTGGCGATAAAGTCTGAAAGGCCTAATCAGGCTGTAAGACTATTTATTTTGCCTTTGCCCCATAAAAATATAAGCCTCTTTTTCGCTAAGAAACTGCACTAAAAATTGTTTTCGCGCCAATAAGAAAATCCGTGTTCCAATAACATAAAATGTTATTTAATTTTTTCTTTCTTGACTTTTCCCGATTATTTATATAATGCCAATCGCTCCTAATACGGTAACTGAATTGCTTTTCATTGGTTACAAATAACGTTGCGTTTTTTTATAGTCGTTTTGAAAAGTCGTCATTAAAAGCGTTATTATTTTATTTCAGTTTCGCCTGCTTTTTTCAGTGCAGGTGTAATTGTAAATAGTGACATAGAACACCCAGCATGAAAGTTGTATCTCCTGACAATCTCTCCCAATAGTTGTAAGACGACCGATATGGCGTGGTGGCGAATATACCCGCTCTCTTCTCCAAGATCGTGGGTTCGATTCCCACATAGGACAAATATTTGTGTGCATGAACATGAATATTTGTTCTGGCCTGGGTGTTTCCCTATGTATATTAAGTATTTATTTTACAAAAAAAAAGTATTTATCCGTTGTTTAGTATCCATAACACAAGTTCTTAATGATACTTATCTTGGAACTAAATAATTGGTGTAATTGTTAGAAAAGATCTATTTATTTATTTATATTTATGTAGTATATTGGGGAGGCTAATGTTCAGCAGTGGACTTTATGAGGCTTACCTGGTGACAAACTTTAAAGGTCCCTTGTATTGTGTTCATTTGTGCACTTTCAATGGCACGTAGGAAACCCTGCAAAAACATTAAGAAAATATACTACTTTATGTTTGGACACATAAATCAAAATTCCTTACCGAATAAAATTGTATTTTACGTCAGTTATCAACGTTGATGAAACACTTAGGTTATTCATTATTATCATACTTTAATAGCTTAAATTTTATTGTCCACCTCAAACTATAATATATTGCAGAATCGCGTTGATACCTGCCAGACTTCTGACTTCAAACGTATATTTAATTTTACAGGATTATATTTTGTTTGTCCGTTTTCGGCCTTCGAGATATAAATAATAAGTATCCCTATAAAAATAATTAAAAAAAAAACAATTATCTTTTTCAGTTTTTTACAGTTTTACCCAATAAACAAAACTACCATTTAGTTAAATTTTTAATACCTAATGCTTCTTTTAAAAATAGTAACGACTTTACTATACCGTGAATGAAATTAGCAAGATTTAAAATAAGTTGAATGAATTCGTTATATAAAAATAAATTATAATAATATAATGTGGTCTCGCACTAATTGAGTAGTAATTTATCATTTCTATGTTACGTATTATGACTGTATGATTAAATTACGTTATGTTGAAGTTTTGCTTAGTGACTGAACCGAAACGGCATCATCATAGACTGCAGCTTACAGCCCAGGGTCTGCTCACTGGTACAACTAGATTTGACTGAATTTTAGTTATTTAGGTGGAGTGACTGCCGTCTGACCTCCGCAGCTCAGAGGGAAACATCATTCTATGGTTAAATCAGTTGTCAGTCTGTTAGAAGGCACTGACTTCTTAATAACGACTGCCATAGATGTTCATGACAGCCGGGACCAACAGCTTAACGTGGTTTCCGAGGCATGGAGCAAGCGATAATTACGCACATATCTTCGAAAAGTGGGACTGAACTAAACCGTAATTAATTATATAAGCTCATTATCGTCTCACTACTATGCTCTTTTCTCGATTAATAATCCTCTTACGAAGTCTTTAAACGCCATGTGACCAACAAACAATAGATTTTCTATCGTGTTTGGGACTGCTGGTGTTTAACGTGCTAACATCACGTTACAACATAGACATCTTATCTGATGAATTAAAAGGTTTCAGGACGTACTCCACCACGCGGACCCAGTGCGAATAATGGAGGCTAGAGAGACTGGTACAGGGATATTGCAGTGTTTAGCAGTAGTAGCTTCATGAGACCATGAGGTCATCATGGAGGAGGTCCGTGTTTGAGGACTGTTCGCTGTGCGAGACTTTATTAAATAGTTTCCGTGGATGTGGAACGTGACAGGCTAAAGAAGAAATATAGATGGTTTTTATTCCGCAAAAGTCTGACACACCCTTCCGCTCTACTCAGAGCAGGAGAGAGTCATTTGAAGATTTTCCATCAGAAACAAAACAAAAAATACAGGTTTAGGGTATGCAGTGCTTACTTGCATTTTGCTTGCACGCTGGGAGGAAGATGCTGCTGTAAGATTTTCCAAGACGCGATTAAGGTCTCCCCGTGTTTTCTCCAGTCCTGTCTATACGACTGCAATTGCTATTAGCATTTTAAAATATTATTCAGAAGACGAGCAAATACACATAAAGACAAATTAAAAAAAAAAAGATGCTAAGTATATTATAATTAACATATAACCACAAGGTTATTTGTTAGTAAGAATTTTCTTACACAAATATATTAACCGTATATTTGTATAAGAAAATTCTAACTACAATTGCATAACAACTTTCAATAGGTAATGTAAGAACCAGTGGCTAACAAAGAAAAGTATCTACTATATGAGCTGGAGAATGCTTATCATAACTACACATTTTTACCTTTATTTACCTGTATAATTACACTAATTGCACACAAATGTAAGTAATTATCTGATTCCTGCTCACGCAAATGACTAGCCGTTATGTAAAAAGAAATTGTTATGTACATAATAATTTTACTTGTGGGAAACCGGTGAAAATGCGATAACTTTAAAATTGGAACAAATTTCAGTGTATTCTCGGATACTTCGCTGCGAATGATCTAGAAAAAGATATTTCTACTGTAATTTTATGTCGACCGGTTAACGCGTCCTTTGGACCACAAAACAAGGATTGAAACAATAATTATAAGAAATCGCGAGCCTATAAGTAAATAATAAATAATATTTTCTAACAATTACACCAATTACTTGGTTCCAAGATAAGTATCATTAGGAACTTGTGCTATGGGTATACTAAATAACGGATATACATACATAAATACTTTTTTCTATAAATACATACTGAATATACATAGAAAAACACCCAGACCAGAACAAATATTTATGTTCATGCACACAAAGATTTGTCCTGTGTGGGAATCGAACCTACGACCATAGGAGCGAAGTGCGGGTATACTCGCCACTGAGAAGTCCGCCACACGTCTATGGTCCACTGCGCCTCTCTGAGGAGGTTCTCCCGGTTTTGGTCCAGGGAACGTTGGTCGCAGGCGGGGTGTCAGACGCTGCAATCCAGGTACTGGCCCCTGCCTCTTTCTCAACAAGCGGCGGGCATCGTCGGGAGATTTTTAGTGGGTATTACTGCTAGGAGTGTGTCTTCCGGTGGTGAGTCCTACACCTCCTTTCGGCCCCCCTTTGGCCGGAAGGCAGTGCGTAAATAGATTTTTAAACCGAAGTAAAACAAAAAAAAGCCCCAAGCGATTCCGGCTTCCCTTGTAGTGATGGACTCAGCAAGAATTATAAAGTGACTAATCGACGGGTGACACGCTATCCTACAATATTAATAGATACCACTGGTATTAAAATCATCCATAGTCAGCGGTGACCACTTTCCACCACATAGAATAAAATAAATTTTTAGCTTGAAAATATTGTTGCAACGTTGATTTTTGAATTTCTAAATAAATCATATTTTTCATATGCAGACGAATCCACGGGCGAAAGCTAGTTAAAAATTATCTTCATCATCATCTTCATCATCATCTTTGCCCCTGGTTTCCCTGCTATCTGCGCAGACGACGCGCGCGTATTTTGTTTCCCCGTACGTGGTTAATTAGCTAAGTAAGCTTTGCGCAACTTTGGCGTCGCGGGTTCGACGCCCGGTTTCACTTTCTATGGAATTTCTGCATGTGCACAAGGCAATCGGCAGACGGTAAATCATAATGCGCAATTCGTGGTACTGTCGTTGCGGTATATTACAAATGTTGTAAGGTTTTATTAAATTCATTGGGATTTCTGGATTTATCAAGCTGCCTAACTTGGTCTAATGATTACCTTATCTAATGATAATCGGGGCAAAGTGCTCAGCAGCTAAGAGTATGAAACTGTGTCACAGATAACAACGACCTCCTTCTAAATATTTGCTCTAATTAAAACACAAAATTACTCCACGTAGAACGCGCTCCAGCTAAGAGGGAGATAGAGAAAACGGCTGGCAACGGTTGGATGTAAAGAGTTGCAGATCGAGCTCAGTAGTCATTAAAAAGGTAAAAGTGTGTCTAGCAGTGGATAAAAATAGGGCATAGATAAATTAGTTATTATGAAGCATTAGACACCAACAAATTGTTAAGCATTCTAAAAGAAAATCTAGACTTGTATTTTTCTCCGAAAAATGATTTTGATCCATTTCGAATAACTTTTTTCAATTATATGGGTGTTTGGAGATTTTCCCAAGACCTTAGGAACCCAAGCCAACCTCATCTACAAGTGCTGCATCTGCCGGTCAATGGAGGTTAGCCGATATAAAAGATCCCTGTCAGCGGCAATAGGATCTCCATTATGTGGGACCAAAAACATAAGTGGCGAAGTGTGGGCGTGTAATATTCCTCTGCATTCCCCTCTGGGGAAAACAGCGTGGTTGTGTGTATATTGTTTAATTATCACTTTAGAATTCCTACCCTACTTCCAACTGCCCTCAAGTTTATGTTGTTTTGACTCTCGCAGCATGTTTAACGGTGCTATGACAATCAGTGTCACATTTCTCTCGGTTATCGCAACCAACTGCATATCTCACCGCAGCATCGTTCTACTAAATTGAATTATTAGTCCATTCCACGTGGTGACGAATGACCTCTATAGTACTTTGTCATTCTTACTAAATAGTTCTTTTATCAAGGCGCACGCTTACTATTTATTAGTGAAATTGTTGAGACATGGAACTAAGTACAAAACTGTAAAATACCTAAAGCATTACTTTGATCGCTAGCAAGCTGGACTGTGTGTATGTAGGTCACTGCTGCGCGATTTCAAGTGGAATTGTGCTGCATTGACTTGCATATATAAGTTAATTAATTATTTTATATAAAATCCATCTGTGACTTTGGTACAGTCGGCTTCTAAAGAAGGTAATAATTTGAGTGCGTTGTCAATTTAACTATAAATATTAGTTTATTAAAAAGTAACCTCACTATTTGAATGTAAATTTATGTGACATGGTACTAGGTACAAAAACATTAAAATACTGCTTTGCATTTTGCGTGACATTGACAACGCTTTATTCCAACTGCTTATCTACCATATATCACTTTGTAACAGATAGTAGATAAGCAGTCTTGCATTATACTGTTGATCTAACTTCCATACAAATCAACATTTGGACGACTGCTATTCCGTGGAGGTCAGTATATCTGCACTCCGCTCCTAAGGTCGAGGTGTTTTCTGTTTATATGAATACAAATTTACAAAAAAAAAAAATTAAAATCTTGGTGTATTTTTCTGTTATCATGTGCATGAACTTTAAAAAACATCCTATCTGTACTTATTTTCGGTCTTAATGGCGTTGAGTGTAATGTTATTTATATATACATACATGTCTGTTACCCGCGAAGGTGTAGGCATAGGCATATTATTCGCCCACATACCGCCAGTAATATTATTGGTACTACGTAATAGGTGGCGAGCCTAGTGCCGCTTACCGGGGACTTTTATGTTCGCCAGAGCCTCGTCCGTTGATTATCAGGTGCACCACGTGCAAGTGAGGTTGGCTTGGGCTATACACCCTGTTATTTATTGTTACACTATTATTAATAAACTTAATTTAAAGAATTCGCTTTTTGTCTACAATGAAGGCACAAAGTATTTCAGAAAATTATTGACATACGTAAGTACCGAGTTAAACAAGTTTGCAAGTAAACAACAAAACAACAACACCGTTTGTATTATTAGTAGTGTGGTATAAATGATCAGTAACGGGGATCTATAAAAACTCGTCAACGCAGTGGTCACCCGCCCTGCGCTCTACATTCGATGCGCGTGCGCAGACCGTTACGACACAGTATATATCGACACCGTAGAGCGAAAAGACACTAATTCGACATTTGACGGAAATTAAGTTAGAATTCAGAATTTTAGTCTTATTGAAATTTCTGTAATTTAAGGTATAAAACCATACTATTACCATTAGAACAATCTCATACCAAAATTAAGGTCAATTTTTATTTTCAAAAACTTTTAACCGTATTTATTTAAAACAAGTCAAAGTCATTCATTCAAATTTGGCTCAATAGAGCTCTTATGAAAGTCAAAATTCAAAAGTTAAAAACGAACGTAAATTAACTTAAGACCTATTTACTTTAACTGCTTCAATTATTTTATATAATGTCGTCGCCGTATAACGAAAGACAACTAAATAAGTCTAAACGTGTTTAGAGTGAGTGACGGAGAAACGGTTTCTTGGAAGAAACTGAATAAGAAATCATAACATAGTTTTGGTATAAAAATAATAATAACGTTTACTTAACTTAACTGTAACTTAATTAGAAAATAAAATGAATTGTAATTATACATATATACATTCACGCCTGTTGCCTCGAAGGGGAAGGCAGAGGCATATTATACGCCCAAACTTCGCCAATAATATCGGTGGTCCCGGGTAATAGGTGGCGAGCCTATTGCCGCTTACCGGGCACTGTTATGTTCGCCAGAGCCTCGTTCGTTGATCGGTAGGTGCAACACTTGCATGTGAGGTTGGCTTGGGCTCCTTAGGTCTTGGTAGGATCCCTATACACCCAGTACAAATGTAATTATGGTGGGTTAATATCCACAATAATTTTAATTTGGTGTTGCAATCGTTTATAGGCTGCGATGACCACTTTCCATAAGGTGGAGGCAGGCTTGAATGCCAGCTTGTGGGATAAACAAAAAACTGTTTCGGAGTTTTTCATGCTAATTGACTATGGTTTTTATATATTTTTCGAAAAAACGAGTATTTTATATTTGTATAATAAAAAATATATGAAAACAATCATTTCTATTTGCTTAAATAATTCCAGAACATTATTGACATACGTAAGTACTTTCACTTTTTCAGGCTTGAACAAAAAACTGTTTCGGAGTTTTTCATGGTAATTAACATTTGTAATTATATATTTTCTAAGAAACGATTATTTCATACAATAATAATAAAAATTATACGGAAAAAATCATTTCTATTTGTTTAAAGTATAAAAACATCGTTTTCATAAAAAAAATATTATAACAAAAGTATACAATACACTTTATGAAACTTCTTGGCGGGAAAGTGAAGCGTCATGTCTGCAGCTTTGTTTTATTTTCTAAAATTTGTGATATTTCTAATATTAATGTGTAATAACGGTGGATTATTAACCGTTAAATGTTTGTGAACATACATAAGTGTTGGTAAATCAAACAAAACAGTGCAACATCACTTTTCAAATTTTCTCTCAAGGAGTCCATGTGAGATCTTAGTATAGTCCCATATCTTTACTGAGGACTCAAGGGGCTTAGGGGGAGGGGATCTCATTTACCATTTATCATCTTTATCACCACTCATTCTCATTTACTATAATTTATATGATATTAATATAGCTCTAACTTGACACTGGCTAAATGTGCAAACCGCACGAAGCTATTATTTAAAAGAAGAAGAAGAAAACACTTTATATAAACTCTCATCGAATGTCCACCTATTTTCGATGTCAAACCACTGTGCTGCGTCGATATTTACTGTGCCGTTACGCTACCGTTTTTGTGATCGCGGAGATACAGCTATTTTGATACGTGCCACTGTCCTGCTCGCACGCGCCAACCCGCTCTCGACACAATGTGATCGACACAAAAATCGATTTATCCGATGACTCAGTTAGGTTAGCCATATAACACTTTACGATGCCGATGACAGATTTAAAATTTTATATGTCAAACTTGATGGTTTAATATTTAATATATTTTTAAAAGTGAATCGGTTGTGTATCTTAAACATGTTTTCTTAATTAGATTTAACGTTAAAATAATAAGAATAAGATATTATCCCATTCAGATGACGGACCAGACAAAGGTCGCGATATCACGCTGGGTACATACATCATTATCCCGGTTGCCCTAGACTTGAGCTTAGCCCAGGGTCCGCTTACTAGTCTATCCAGATTTTGGCTGAATTTCAGTTTTTACTTGCGACTGCCGTCTGACCTGAGTAACCCGAAGGGAAACATAATTCCATGGCTAAACCAGCTGTCAGGATGTTAGAAGGCACTGACTTCCTAATAACGACTGCCATAGATGTTCATGAAAGCCGGGACCAACGTTGTTGTGGACGTGCTTTCCGAGGCACGGAGCAAGCGATAATAACGCACATAAATCGAGAAGTCATAGATATGTATAAGGTCGGGGAAAAAGTCTTTTCGCATAACGTAGGTATAAACTTATTATAAAATTTTTTTGACTGTACTATTTGTGTCTGGCTGGTTTTGGTAACATTAAAAAGGTTCCATTATAAAGAAAAGAAAAAAATAAAAAAAAGTTGTTTCCCGCTATTTTTCATTTGTTTTTCTCTCCGTAAAAATGAGTGAATCTAATGAAGAAATTCGATACATTTTAAAATTTTATTATAAAAAAGGCAAAAATGCAACTCAAACAGTGAAAAAAATTTGTGATGTTTATGGACCTGATGCAGTTTCAGTAAGAGTAGCACAAATTTGGTTCAAACGTTTTCAGTCCGGAAATTTTGATGTTAAAGATGCACCTCGCTCTGGTCGCCCTGTTACGAATAAAATGGACGCCATTTTTGGAAGAGTGGAGCAAGATCGGCATATTAGTAGTTACGATGTAGCTGAAGAACTGGGAATTGACCACAAAACAGTTTTGACCCATTTGAAGAAAGCTGGTTATACAAAAAAGCTCGATATTTGGGTGCCACACGAGCTCACTCAAAGAAACTTAATGAACCGTGTACTCATTTGCGATTCATTATTGAGACGTAATGAAACCGAGCCGTTTTTGAAGAGATTGATAACTGGCGATGAAAAGTGGATCACGTACGACAAGAACGTGCGAAAAAGGTCGTGGTCGAAAGTTGGCCAGGCTTCACAGACTGTGGCCAAACCTTTTTTTTTTTTTTTTTTTGATTTACGTCGGTAACAAAATGCATTTACGCACTGTCTCCCGGCCAAAAGGGGGAGACCGGGAGGGGGTGTGGGGCTCACTGCGGCAGACGCGACCGCCGCAGTCCTACCCACTAAAAATCTTCCGACGACGCCCACCGCTGTTGAAGAAGGGGCGGGGGGCCAGCACCAGGGGATTTGTAGTTTCTGGCACCCCGCCCGCGGCCAACGTCCCCCGGATCAGAACCGGGAGGACCTCCTCAGAGAGGCGCAGTGTGTCGCGCCCCTCCTACCTCTTTTTGCGGCCATGACGTGACTGGCCGACTTCTGGGGGGTCTATAGCTAGACGGAAGGGGCCCCCTGCCCCCGCCGCCTAAGACCCCCAGGCGCAGCCGGGCGGGCCCTCCTGGCCCGCCCGCTGCGCCAACGGCGTAGCCGGAGAGAGAGCGGGTCCCGCTCCCTCTCCCGCTCCGCGGCCTCCTTCTGCGACATCACCACTTCGCAGAAGGAGGCCATCGCCTCCCATGCCGTCTCGCTGTCGACCATCTTTTGCATGATGGTCGGCAGCGAGAGAGCCACTCCACCCAAGGCCGCGGCCAACGTCGACCGCGGCCCCGCCCACGCAGGGCACGCCACCAAAGTGTGCTGCGCGGTGTCTTCCGCGCAGTCACAATGGTGGCAACACCGGGTCGACTCCCCCCCGGCGACGTCACACAGATACTTCCCGAAGCACCCGTGCCCGGAAAGTACCTGCGTGAGCCGGAAGGTCATCGACCCCCACCGACGGCCGACCCATCGCTCCAAGATGGGCCCGACCGCCTCGAGGATACGGCGCCTCGATCCTTCGGCACGAAACTCGGCGCTCCGAAAAAGCTGCCGCCGCCATGCGCCCAGAGCCTGCCTCTGAGCGTCTCTACGCCACCGCACCACAGTGTCCGGTGCGGGGCGGAGACCCTGGCTCCGGGATTGCGCGCCTCGCCAGAACACTGCCGAGAGAACCAAGGCGTCTAGGTCCCACGGCAGTGACCCGGCGAGTGCGCAAGCCACCTCCACAGAGATGGTGCGATACCCCCTAACGACACGGTTCGCCATGACCCTCTGCGACTGTTGCAGGACCTGTCGATGGCGACCCGATACGGAGCTCGCCCAAATTGGGGCCCCGTACAAGGCTATGGATCGCACCACCCCCATGTAAAGGCGACGGCAACTGCCGCCACTCCCCCCGAGATTGGGGAGCAGGCGAGATAGAGCTCCCGCCGTGCTCACCAACCTCGGTGCTAGGTGCCGAAGGTGAGGTTCGAAGTCCCATCTGCTGTCGAGAAGGACGCCGAGATACTTTAGCGTGTTCCCGACAGGGATGGGAGTTCCTCCTACCACAATACTGGAGCCCGCAGGCGGCCGCCTCCGGGGACCATGAAAAACGATAGCCCCGGATTTGTGCAGTGCCACTTCGAGCCCCAGCCGCCGTATCCTCTGGACCACCGCCGCGACGCCGACGGTGGCCAAAACTCTCGCATCCCGGAGGTCAGAACCCCAGGATGTTACGAGGGTGTCGTCGGCGTAACAGATTACGTCCACGCCGGGCAGGTTCACACAGCGCAGAACGTAATCGTATCCGATGTTCCACAGGAGTGGTCCTAGGACAGACCCCTGCGGAACACCGCACACCATACGCCGACGACAGCCTCCCCCTCCCATCGTTGGGAAGACTACCGCCCTCTCCGACAGGTAGCTCCCCAACAATCTCCGCAGATATGGAGGCACCTCGTGGAATCGGAGCGCCTCCATAATCGTTGGCCAGGGCAGGGTGTTGAAAGCGTTCGCGATATCGAGCGACACCGCAATCAACACCCCACCCCGGGACACCGCCTTCTCCGACAGGTCCTGCAAGCGGCCGATCGCGTCAATCGTCGATCGGCCGCGGCGGAACCCGAACTGGAGGTCGGACAAATCTGGTCCGACCTCCTCCAGGTGCTCGACGAGGCGGTTGGCGATGACACGCTCCAGGAGCTTGCCCGCCTCGTCGAGAGACTGTGGCCAAACCTGGCCTAACACGAAATAAGGTGATGCTGTGTGTATGGTGGGATTGGAAGGGCATTGTTTATTATGAGCTTTTACCGCCCGGCAAAACCATCGATTCGGATCTTTACTGCCAGCAACTGATGAGATTAAAGGAAGCAGTCGAGAGAAAACGGCCGGAATTGATCAACAGGAAGGGTGTGGTCTTTCATCACGATAACGCTAGACCACACACATCTTTAGCCACTCAGCAAAAATTAAGAGAGTTCGACTGGGAGGTCCTAGTGCATCCACCATATAGCCCTGACCTTGCGCCTTCAGATTTTCACCTGTTTCGGTCTCTGCAGAATTCTTTAGGTTCTGTAAGGTTGACCTCAAGAGAGGACTGCCAAAACTATTTGTCCCGTTTTTTTGATCAGAAGTCCCAAAGTTTCTACAGTAACGGGATAATGTCTCTGCCCACAAAATGGCAGAAAGTTATTCAACAAAACGGTACATATATATTGTAAATAAATGTAAATAAACTTTGAAAAAAATGTCTTGACTTTTCATACAAAAATACGAAAAGACTTTTTCCCCAACCTATTATTATGCTTGATACAGACCATCTGCAATTGGTTACATTGGAAGTTATTGGGGGAATTGTAGTTCAGCAGTGGACCTCCTTGGGCTTATGTTTATTAATCATATTGTATCTTACCAACGACTTATATTAGCTCTATCATGACTAAAAGACACCACCTGTCGAGCCCTTTCAGGAAAGACAGATGTAAACTCTTCTTTACTATCAGGAAATACATATGTAAACTCTCCTTTACTTTCAGGAAAGATTTATGTAAACTCTGCTTTACTTTCAGGAAAGATATATGTAAACTCTGATTTACTTTCAGGAAAGATATATGTAAACTCTGCTTTACTTCGATGATCGTTTCTGACACATTTAGAATCACGGAACTACGAGTGCTTCCCTTGTATAGTAAAGTAAAGTAAAAAGTTCTTTATTATTTATTATATTATAAAAAAAATATATATTACAAAAAAAATACCTAATATAAATACACTGACAGCTTAAATTGGCTAACATTCAAAAAAAAGTTTTTGTGTAAGTGAATCTAAGTGCCAGTTCCGAATCACCGCTCTGTAACAAGAAACGCACAGACTATGCTCTTTTAAATTATCATTTATGAATCTATTATAATAATAAAGAACACACATTAAATATTTGAAGATATTGATATAATATTAATAACGTCCTTTTCGCAGCACAAAAGATAGTTATTCTAAACCTAAACCAATCTAGAAGCTCTGTAGAGATTTGCCGTTTATCTAAATTGCAATTTATGTTCCTGTGAATATTATAAATTGTAATGTTAACGTACGTGAATCAGGCAGTTTCATATCTAGACGCACTAACCAAACACTCAGACATACATATTGTAATATAGTAATGGCAATATGTTTCCAACATTATCTTGATGAGTACATTAGCCTCTACAATGGTTGTTATTTATAAAACACAAGTTACATACTAATTGATATTACATGCGTATTCCTTGCGTTGTACAAAATTATTTGTAAGAATTCCTTTAGCTTTTGACTTAAAAAGAAATTTATATATGAAATGTAACAGGATTATTTAGATTCGTCAAATTTGTATGGATAATAGTTGGATTCTTAGTCAGTTAATCTGTCTGTGTTTTTTTTTCTCAAGATTTGTCAGTCGGTCTGTGACTCTTATTGGGGTAACGTTTTACAATACAGTTGCTGGGGCTTCCCAAAAAGTAGTAAAAAGACACTTGTATAGGAACGCCTCGCTCTTCCTATGTAAACATAACTGTTTCTTTTAATAATAAGTTTGAAATAAATTCGTCATCCTTATCATCTACAAAAATATGTGCGTTTTTCCGCAAACTAAGACACAATACATAAACTGTTGGGACTTCTCTATAAGTAACCAAAAATACTCGTACTTGTGTTGGGATTAACCTACTACTTCTGGATAAAAGTAGATCAAAAATCCTCTAAAAGTCACATGTTGAGCATCCGCCTACACAATTGTTTTATATTAATAGCGTTCGTTCGCGAACTTTTCAGTGTTACCTATGGAATTGGTATTTCGTAATATTTAAATGAATCATCAGTATATCCTAGCATTACCCCGATTGCCCCAGACTTGTGCTCAGGGCCCAGGGCCTGCTTACTGGTCTAATCAGATTTTGGTTAAATTTCATTTATTACACGAAGCGACTGCCGTCTGACCTCAACCCAGAGGGAAAGACCGTTCTATGGTTAAACTAGCTGTCAGAATAGAAGGCATCGGTGTTAAAATTAATGTCCAAGAATAATTATTGATAATAATAATAATAATTTCTTTATTCCACATGTAGTTCACAATTTTCTTACCAAAAACACTGGCTCCCAAACTAGTTATATAACTGTATTTCAGCAGCCAGTTTCTTCCCAAAATAATTTTTTTACAACATTTCAATGCTATACATGGTAAAAGAGTGCATGTTTGTGTGTGTGTGTCGTGTGTGTGCGTTGTGTTTCGTGCGTGCATGCGTGATAGAGAGAAAAAAGTTATCTGAAGTTCATAAGAATGGCCGTAGCAATTTCTCAACTTCATCATAATTAATTTATATGTCTGCAATTTTCTGTTATAGATCTCTGTAATAAATACAAGCTATTTGTAAGCTAATAGCCCTCTTCCTTATACCATAATAATATTCTAAACATATCCCCTTGTTTTCATAAATCACCCTTTTGATTTTGTTCCACTAGCGCGCCTAACTATATATTGTAATCTGATCCCGTAATCTTTCAAAATGGCGTATTTAATCTCCCATCTGTACCAAATGCAGTATGAGCGCCCACTATAAATTGCTTTAAGCATTCGCGTCATGATTGATAAATGTGTTACAGTCAGTAACTCTAGACTGTCAAAACCAACTTTGACTGCAAAGATCAGGAATCAGTGGTTTTAAGCGATTTCCTTAGTCAAAAACTAAGGAGACTAAGGAGTCAAAAACTGTGTTGAATGTATACTGTTGGGCTTTAAAGTTTTGAGGCGGATCTTATTTCCTTGAAAATCAATTACGTAATATTTCGATAATCTTTTTTTATTATCTAGATTCTAGAGATTTTTGTGCTAAAAGTTCAATTTGCTACAACTATTTAAAAAGTAATAGTAGTACTTTTATGTATTGGATGTATAATCATGTAATGACCTTCTCCCGCTGTAGGTGGAGCGGGAGGGTGTGTCAGACTTTTACTGACTAAAAACCATCCATGTTCTGTCTTGTGGCTCCTACGTCCAGAGGCCGCGGTAACCCTTCCGGACAGTCCCGCAGCAGTAATAGTAGTACTAGAGTTACGCCGAAAGCCTGCTACTATTTTTAACAGAGTTTCTAGACAATAGAGATGTCTGACTTACAAAGTGAGATTGCCACAATTGCCAACTACTAAAGTAGTTGCAGCTTGGTTTCTGCCCGTTTCAAATTCTACTAATATTATAAACGTGAAAGTTTGTATGTGTGGATGGATGTTTGTTACTCTTTCACGCAAAAACTACTGGAGCGATTATGATGAAACTTTGTACGTGTATAGCTGCAGTCCTGGACTAACATATAGGACACTCTTTATCCCGATATTTCCACGGGAATGAAGACCACGCGGGTAAAACCGCAGGGCGCTGCTAGTGGGGTATAATTCTTACTATCTATCAGGCCAAGTTGGCGGGAAGTCGGTGGCCGTGGAAGACTTAGGGAGGCCTATGATCAGCGGAGCGAAGTGCGAATCGAAGTGGACTTCATATAGCTGAAATTATGAAGTATCAAGCAAACACAAATTTTGCAGTCAAAAGTGGTTTTGACCAGTTATAATCTTTGGCGGCAACACATGCATGTGTGCTTGAGTGCAGTACGACGGTTTATATGTTACTGGTTGACCTCGCAGCTTCCTTGTGGGAGAGCTGAGATTCTTTTAAATGTCAACCAGAATTAATTGCGTTTATCTACGTTTCCTTTGCAAATGTAGCGAGATCCCTTGTGTTTACTGAGTTAATATAGTTAAGTGTTCTAGGGAAACCGTTGAATTTTTTAAAATATAAAACATATTTTGTGCATTTTTCATAAGTCGAATAGTTTATTGTATTTTTATTTTATTTCTGTTTATTCTTTGTATTTGTCTGAGAAGTTAAAGGTCTCTTTGTTTATGTACTTATAATGCAGTAAACAACTAAAAGTTTGTATAGTAATGTAATGTTTTGGAGTAAGCTTTTGATTTTACACAAACAATTTATGTAGTATATACTGTATAGGAAGATCGTACGTAAAGTAAGTTAAAGAGTTTTGTTTATTTTACATATGAAACTTTTCTAATTTGAACTCTATTTTGAATTTTCCTATGTGTTAAACACAATAGGTATATTGTTTTTCAAAAATAGTGTGAATTCGAGATTTTATGTGTAAATATAGTGGATTTTTAGTCACTACTTCTTCGGCAATGTACTTTAATGTAGTAAAGTGATATATTGCAGTGAATTGTGATTTTCCGTTTTAACTCCAAACTTCCCAGAAATCGGCATCTGACAGATTTTACTTGACTTTGATAGTACTGAATAACGAAAATTATGCTTTTTATGCAAATAACTTACATACAAACAGTCCAATCAAATCAAATCAAAAAAAGCCTATTGCCGCTAATCGGGATCTTTTATATTCGCCAGACCTTCAACCGTTGATCAGCGGGTGCACCACTTGCAGGTGAGGTTGGCTTGTCTTCCAAGATATTGATAGGAGCCCTATACACCCATATTAATAGTATTACTTGACACCGGCAAATGCCCTAAACGAGTAAGTGTATATTTAAGAATAAATAAGGTAGATAGATAATTAGTTTATTTATCGTCACAAAACCTTTGCAAAGTAACTGTAAAAAAAAAAGGTCAAAATATTTCACGATACAATAACGATATGAATTTATTGACACTTTAAATATCACGTACATATATCCAAGTCCCCAAAGGCTAGAAACAAATCAGTGGGCTTTAATGATTTATTAAACAATATCAGTTTTACCCCGTGACAGTCAGTTACTAATAGTTTCCTATTACATAAATCCACAAATAAGGACGTTCGACCGATTTCTCTCGCTAGCCCTTTGTTTGTGTCCTTAGACTGTGACCTAAACAGCCTTGTGATTTGAACTTGATCCCTATTCATTGGCACAGTAATGGCTAGTTTCGTGTAGACCACCAAATACAAGTTCGGCAGTAATCTCGCTCACGCGTCGTGATGTAACTTTGGGACTGTAGAAAGTGTAACATAGATAGGGCGACCACTTTTACTCAATTTTGGTATTCATAATATCACCTTCTGTGGCTATTATTCTCACTTCGTTGTTTTCGATAATACTTGGTACCGACGGCCTTATAATAAATAAATAAATATTTTACATTTCAGTACACCAATTATTTAGTTCCAAAATTAGTATCATTAAGAACTTGTGTTAAGAATATTCAATTACCGGTAAACCTACTTGCATACTTTTTTTGTAAATACATACTTAATATAGATAGAAAACACCCAGACATGAGCAAATATTCATGTTTATGCACCCAAAGATCTTATGTATCCAAAATAAAGTATTTATGTATGTTTATCCGTTGTTTCGTATCCATAACACAAGTTCTTAATTATACTTATCTTGGAACTATATAATTGGTGTAATTGTCAGAAAATATTTATAATAATAATTTGTATTATTCTCTTCAATGTTTTACTCGACACTCGTTGTCCTTCACATGTTAAAATTATTTAATGTACTTTTTTTTGTAATGACTGTTTGAGCCAGAATTAATTAAAAAAAAAAATTTTTGAAAAAAAAAAATTACAGTAAATAACAATTATGATAACACGTTAACACATTATAACACATTAATGTACATATAACAAACATAAGTTATTGATACAGAAGTTCGTTTTATTGAACGGAAATGTTCTGTTTAACCACATGTGAAAATGTTTGTTGGTAATTAATAATTCTCCGAAATCGAAATAATTATATCTCATTCATCATCATCATCACAGCCCATTAACGTCCCACTACTGAGCACGAGCCTCCTCTCACATACCAAGGTGCGAGGGTATTGGGTCATACTCCACCACGCTGACCCAGTGCGGATTGGCGGAGGCAGGTGTGTGGCGTCCTGCTGTTAGAATTTTTCAAGCCGCCCATTAGGCCTCTAACATGGCTTAACGACTACCACATTTAGTGATAACCGGGACCAACGGCTTAACGTGCCTTCCGAAGCACGGAAGCGCTCGATATCAAATGCCACACAAACGGTCACCCATCCAATGACTGACCTCTGTAAACTCTGCTGTACTTCGGCGATCGTTTCCGACCACCGATTATATCTCATTACAAGTTAGTATTTAAGATTTAGTACCTTCACGTGAGACAAAGAAAGTTCCAATTGGTCAAGCAGTTTTAACCGCACATTCTGGTTCTGATTTGACGTTAAGCCGTGTGGTGGCCTAGAATAGTGCAACCATCTTATATCACGGGGAGTCGTAAGAATCAACGAAGAGAAATCCTACCGGATGATGGGCAGCAGCGTCCTCCTGCTTACTAGCTCTAACTGCTATCACCAACCCGCCTGCCCAGCGTGCTGATTATGAGCAGATACCCCCAATAAAATGTTATCTGTTGAAGGGCCTATTGTTCAGCAGTGGACTTTATAAGGCTGATATTATGATGATTTGCAAAATAGAACCAAATGTTTGAAAATGATGAAAACTTGATGTATTGAAACTTTTTTTGTTTTTTTAAGGAGTTGGGTACAAAACCGTATGTACGCCTCCTGATTACTGACCTCCTCTCACCCCCTACCTATGTTTATAGGCTTGTACGGAAGACCAGAGTCGCGGGGCCATAGTGACACTTCGGCACATGCTGAGTATAAGCCTTTTCCGTGCCACATTTGTTTATTTCTTCGTAATTTTACACTATTGTTACTGATGCCTTGTGTCGTAGAATAAATTATTTTCTTTCTTTTGAAGAACGAGCACTTAAGTTTAGACTTGAGACCGACAGATGCAAAGAATGAAACCACAGATCACGGTAGGGACACGTGTTGTAGCTATTGATAATTATGAAGTGAGAGAAATAATTAATACATTAAGTATTTTAAATTCGCTGCTAAGCAAAAAGGAAGAATACAATTAAATATCTTATATATAAAATACTTTTATTAAAAATACCAGTGAACCAACCCAATGATTATGCCCTCAGCATTATGCCGAAATGCCGTAAAGACTCTTGTCAGTTTCCCTGAAGTTCCGTATCATTTTTATAAGAAATTAGGAACTGTCCATGGATTCGCGCGCGTGATCTACAAATACATTGAAACACGCATAAAAAGTTGCCTTTCAAAGGTCTCATCTTGTCATAGTTTGATCCAAATCGGTTTATTAATGCTTAATTTAAATTGCAACCAAGAAACACAATCTTAGGAACCAAGGTGAGAGCAGTTCGTGTCATACTTCACTCTCTCGGAGACTGCCGCGGTAAAGCATAGCATAGCATTTTTTATCAACTTATGCAATTATAATTATTTATTTACTTTATTTATGCAGTTTTTGTTTTCTTTGTTTGTTATTGAGATAAAAAGATATTAAAAAATAAACTAAAAATAATAATAATAAATAACTTATAATAAAAATTAATAAATAATAAAAAAATAGATTTAAAATAATTATTTAAAATCAATTAATTAATTTAACGCAGATACAACCAATGCCACCTAAAGGCGGGTTTCTGAACTAAATAGACAAGCGTGATATTTCAAAAAGTCATTAAAATTTCTGCTATTTATCGATAGATGGAAAAACTAAAAAGTATCACCGCTGTGCCGGTCGGAGTGGGGGGGTGTTAGGTTTTTTTTTCGTTACAGAATTTCTGGACTCGGTCTCCACGCTCAAGGGCCGCGATAGAAGCTATGCAATAGCTTAAAAACTGAAGAACCTTTTGATGTAACCCCATCCTCTCGTTTCCTCTCTCGAACTAACTTATAAGCACTCGAACACAAGTTGGTGAGTCGTTCCTTTGAACTTTTTGGGTGCATGTATTTTTCAGTTCCTAAAATCCCGGGTCGTGAAACTGCATTTATGGAAACCGACATAAGTGGGTGCGCGTTGTTATGGTCTGTTTCCACAGTATGGAGCGCTATCATTTTTCATCAATTACTTACCATTTGGCAGGATGCGCTAATTAATTCTGACGTCACACATACGGATTTTGTATTGTCCCCTTCTAATATCTAACCCCAAGTCTTTAGAGAACCGCCAGCGAACATTTAAGTGTTCACCGTTTACAAGTTGTGTCCCAATATGCCACCAATCAACGTGGCCACATATCACTGGACAATGGTGCCATTTCTCTGCGCGCGCGCCGCTTTAGATCGTCGCGTGAGCCTGTCTGTCACTTTGTGCTGGGGTTCACTGTGTCACTTCAATGAATACTACATCTCGTGCTCAATAATATTTTAATCTGAAAATAGATTGATTGCACGGTGCGGTATGTGGACCACGCGGTCTATGGGTATATTATTTATTGTTCTCTTCTATTTACGCTATTGTATATTTTGAATAAAGCCCATTTTACGATTGGAATCCTGGTTTATTAAACTATTTTACTCTCCACAGGGATATGAATTATTGTAAAGTATTCGAAACGTTGGTATAAATATGTTAAGAAACAAAGACAATCGACGTCAAAAAGCTTCAAATGTTTCCCTGTATAATTTTACGAAAACAGATTTTACGAAACTCCATTCTTAAGGGGCTTAAACGGGGATCGCACTCTTATAAAATATAAGCTACACTGATCAGCAGTGATAGGAATAGGTAGTGCCTATTTGCCTAAACTTCGAAGAATAGAGACAAGAATCGGAGACTTCCTTAGGGCTAAATTTTTTTACGGGACATTCTGTCCCGACTTTCGGGACAGCACTTAAATACATTAAAAAAATATGCTACTTAAAAATATTGTACTTGTTCTCCAAAAAAAATTCAGAAAATTTTATGGTTGTAACGACTGTGTGTTATTTATTATGTTATGTCTAGTCGCAAACTTTAAGTAAATATAGACGAATTACTTATTTCAAATAACATATTTTTTTAATGTATTTAAGTGTTGCCCCGAATGTCGGGAAAGAATGTCCCGTAAAAAAATTTAGTCCTAAGGAAGTCTCCGATTCTTGTCTCTGTTCTTCGAAGTTTAGGCAAATAGGCACTACCTATTCCTATCACTGCTGATCAGGGACACTTGTAATCATTTTATGGAACTTTATTATACTTTAAAATTTAGCATTTACACCCATGCTACATACTTTTGGAGGCCAAGCCAACCTAAGTTCCCGGTAAGCGTAAGGCTCGACTCAACTTACGTGGGACCAACAATATAATTGGCAAAATGTGGGCGTATAATATACCTTTTCCTACCCTTCGGGGAAACAAGCATAATTGTTTGTATGTACGAAAGTTTTTACTAGTAAAAATCAACCCGTCCCCGGTAGCCTGAATGGAATTCAAACCCACGGATCCCATTCAGGGTGTAAAGAACAACGCGTGCTTGAAATGCAAATCATAAAAGTACTAACAGTATCAAATAGTCCATCGGTGTCGTGGTAGCTCAGCGGTTAGAGCAGTGGACCGGTTATATAAAGGTCGTGGGTTCGAATCCCATTAAGGCTATCGCGGACAGGTTCGATGTTTCTAGGAAAGGGTTCTTTAAAGATACGCAATTTAACTTTGGTGCTCTCTTTCAACTATCTAGTACCAAGGGGCCGTTCAAATATTACGTAAGCAGATTTATTATAATCATTTATCACCCCCTCCAAGGGGGATCAGCAAAAGTAAGCAAAGCTCTTACTTCCTCCCCCTATGCGTACGTAAACATTTTTCAATTATAAATAATACACTGACAGAGGACATTCAAACGAATAGCGCGCGTTAATTCCCCTAATCGGTTCATACTAAATGCATCCGTTTAGGCGAGTGCTTAAACGGGGGAATCCCCAAAAATGCGTTTCGTTTTCAAGCATAGATAATGTGAGGGTTGCCATTCGTGTAAAAAAGTGAGGAACTTGCGATGATGTAATCATAATCTAGACTCCCCTACCCTCCATGTCATCCAAGATAAGCAAAACAAACACCCCCCACCCCCCATACTGCTTACGTAATATTTGAACGGCCCCCAAAAAGATACACGCTCGATATATATATAGATATTATAATACAAAATTCAAACTCATGAAGAGCAATTGAATCGTCAGCATGACTAAAGATCTAAGTGGCAAAGAGGTGTTAAGTAAGGCAATGGATGGGCCCCAAGAATTTGCAAGTCAGCGAGAAATTAAAGTGTGTCAGAGAAAATGGCTTCCAATGTATACAGATGTATATGTCGCAGGCAAATGACGAAATACGGTATTTTACAAACGGCAAGGCCATTTTATAAAGTATGGTAATTTTTTTTTATTTTACTGAAAACAAGTAGCTCTTATAGCAATTCGTGGCCTTTAAGGCTTTGTTAGGTTAAAAGTTAAAAGTCTCCCCGAGTTAGATGTCATGATAAGTTGCGTTGTCGGATTTGTAGGCTATAAAAACAAAAAATATTCCCTATATAATAACATTAAAATTTACCTTGTCGTTTAATAAAAAGGGCTCATTCTACAATCTGCCTGCGACATAATTATACATGAAGCATAGTACGACTTTTATGTTTCAAACACGATGTACTAAAACGTAACCAAATTGCACTCATTAAATAACATGAATTTGAGAATGTGTTTTGTGGGCCAATTGTATTGTGCTTATTGTAACACACTTACCTAATTAGGAGTATCGGGTTCAAACCCTGGTCCCGGCTGTCATGAACATATATAGCATTTGTTATAAGGAAGTCAGTGCCTTCAATAAGTCCAGTAAACTGGTTTAACCAAAGAATGGTGACGACAGTCCCTCCATATAAAAACTAAAATTCAGCCAAATCTCGTTTGACCATTAAACAGACACTGGGGCCTCCTTTTTTTACGTCGGTTACAAAATGCATTTACGCACTGCCTTCCGCCCAAAGGGGGACCGAAAGGGGGTGGGGGACTCACCACCGGCAGACGCGACTGCCAGCAGTAATACCCACTAAAAATCTTCCGACGACGCCCGCCGCTTGTTGAGGAAAAGGCGGGGGCCAGTACCTGGATTGCAGCGTCTGATACCCTGCCTGCTGCGGCCAACGTCCCCCGGACTAATGCCGGGAGGACCTCCTCAGAGAGGCTACCAAATTGAAAGCTAGCATTACCATATAATGATATTTCTTTCTGGGTTGCGGGGTTCAGACGGCCATCGCTCCATATATAATAACAAATAACTACATATAAAATAACTAAAATTCAGCCAAATCTGGTTAATCCTGTAAACAGACCCTGGGCCCTAAGCTTATGTCTATGGCAAACGGGATAATGCTAGGACATGATGGTGGCACAATGTACTAAGACGTAAGCAAATTGCACTTATTAAATTACATACATACAAATACAATCACGCCTGTTTCTCGAAGGGGTAGGCAGAGGCGTATTACAAGCCCACATTTCGCTAATTATGTATTCAATACTTAATGTCTTTATTGCACTCCATATGTTACAAAGATGTTATTTATAATATCACAGATACAGCATGGCAACTTTGAAGAGAGGAGGATTCTAGCTTTTACCTAATATTTAGATTAGTTTAAATTTAGATTATTGTATTTGGTTTATTATACAGTAATCTATGTAGTTGGTCCCACGTAATAGGTGGCGAGCCTATTGCTGCTTACCGGGAACTGTTATGTTTGCAGTTAAATAACATGAATCTAAGAATGTGTTTTCTGGCCCGATTGTGTTGTGCAAATGGTGACGCACTTACCTAGGTAGATATATTGAACGTGCTACATTACAATTGACTAAGCAAAGGATATTGAAGGTTGATACTTTATTTAAAAATAATATTAAGTCTTTAATATTGAGCAGCTCATTTAGTGGACCTTGTATAAATAATAAGCCCTGTGCGCAACATTAACGGAATGAAATTTTAGTAATTTACCTGTTTGTGATATTTTTGTGATTTCAAGTTATGTGTTGTGTTTTGTAGTTGTTTGTGCCATTAATAAGTAAATAACAATTTAATGACACTTTTTAATGGATCATATTTAACGTGTCATCAACATTAATAAATTGCCAACCTAACCTAACCTTTTTGTACATCAAAAAATTCTGATTGAGCATCTAATCCCCTATTAGATGCTCAATCAGTATTTTTGATGATCAAAAAAGTTTTTTTTAGAGGTTCAGTTTATTATATTCCCTTTTTAATTGAGAAAACATTAACTAGGATTTAACCTGTAGGTACTGCAAGTAAACAACAACACATTTACCAAAAATAAACGACTTTTAATACACACAAAACAATGGAAATAACTGTTATATAAATACAGTACTATTTCTAGTATTAAATTAGAAATACAATATTTATTGGAAATAGTAGCCGCGTCTGTGTGTGTGCGTTTGTGTGTGTGCGTTTGTGTGTGTGCGTTTGTGTGTGTGTGTGTGTGTATTAACACTTGGCGCCATTTGGTCACACTAGGCCGAACACCCTTTTTTTTCACTAAACTCATTGCCTATTCAAAAATTGTACCTACCTGAGTCTTATTGTTAATGAATGTAACGAAACGTCATAGAACACGTTTAGTTTGAAAGCTAAAGTAAAATACCTATATTGTTTCAAATATTGTTAATTCTTGTTATTTAGTAATGTGATTGACATGTAGGTAAGTATTGTAAAATAACAACTTAAATGTGAAATAGTTTTGTTGGCTGTTGTATACGTTTAATGATTGATATCATTATCTGATGGCGTCATTGTCATTAAACTCATATTGGCATTGAAAACAAGAATCTTTTCTGTCAAATTCTTTTCGTAAATTGATATCTCCTTTTAGTACATACTAAATCAAACATATTGTACTAATTTAAATTGCTATTTACTTTTGTAAAATGTATTATTATTTTTATTCGTGTTATACCTACTTATTGTAATACCTACTCTTGCGCTTGTATTTGTTTTCAATTATACAGTCTATCTTTTTCAATTCAATGCCATTAAAATGAAGCATGTGTAAATTCCTAAAACCTGTTTGTTAACAGATGTTATTAAGAAATAAACAAGTTCTATACAATAGGATGCAAAAAAATTTTTGAGCGTAATATTTCCCTTTCCGATTTATGTCCGCCAGGGTTCATGGTTAGTTCGAACTATAACTATATGAAATTTTGTTAAACTATGGAAATTATGAAATTTTTAGAAATGATTATGCTGATTTTCTTTTATTATTTATCAATACACCTAGAAGTATCTTTAGAAACGACTTCTAAGCTAAGACTTTTATTTTAAACTTTTGTGCTTTTATAAGGCAGCATTACGCAGATACAACGCTCTTTTGTTTTAATTTCTTAGTTTTTTAAGGTTTTTTGTGTGACTTTGTCTATTTTTTGTTTAATTTACTGTTGTGTTACTTAGTCAATAAAAAATATTCTATCATATTATCAAAATAGATCTTTTGTTACATTACGAAAAAAATGTAACAAAATGATTGAGTACCTATATAATGTATTTATCTATCTACTATCCAATTTTGAGTAGTGTGTCCGTAATCTGCGCTCACGTCAGATGAACCGGCTGCGCCTGCGCGGCGAGCGCCCCGCGCCGAAGGCAGTCTCGACCGCGCCGCGCGCCGCTCCGCACGCGTGGAACTTAAACAACAATAACGGTTATTCGTTGCAAAATATCCGAACGATTGTAAACTTTATTGTTCCCGTGTTATTGTTGCCAATCGGTCGGCCGTGGAATTTCTGATATTCGGGTAATTAGTATACTACCATTGTTGTGTTGATGTGAACGTTACATAAGAAATGGTTGCAAAAGGCTTTGTGAATGTGTTGTGTGGCCAGACCCGAGTTCTATCGGACGCCATAGAGTTTATGAGATAAATCTTTGATTTAGACACCCTACTTTTCTGTTCGCTTTTGAGAATGTGTTTGTATTTTCAGTTTACGAAATTATCTAACACGATCTTAAGAGTTGGATTTTAAAAGTTAAAAACTTGACTCATCAAAAACTTGGTCAGGGTAATCAAAGAGTTTCGTCTCACGTTATGCGGTACCGTTTACCTGCGCCTTGGCAGCACTGTCGACAATAGTAACTTGCCTTACCAAACTAAACATAAAATTTTCTTTTCAGGTAAAAAGGACGCATAATGGACCCCGCAGTTCAGTGAAGTGCTAGTGTTGTGCTTAACAAAAATTAACGTGTTTTATACGGCTGTGGATGAGCTATGATGTGAGACGGTTTGTGAAGTGCCAAAATGCCATCGGACAGTGGGTCTGCGTGGTCGCCGCCAGCTTCCAACGGCGAGCGGAGGTTGAGCAACTCTTCAGATGGCAGCGCTTGCAGCGGTTACTCCAAAGCGGTGAGTTTTGTCACATCCATGTTTCGCAAACGAGTTTCATGCTAAATAACACTTACAACGACTCAGCAACCTTGTACTCTCATCACCCTAATGTAAGTTTCAATCCAATTCTAGTTAAAGTCAAAATATTAATTGCAAATCTGTGACGTCCAAGATCAAATGTACCAAGATTAAAAAATGGCCCTATAAATAAAGCAGTAACAAACATAGATCATCATAATACTTAAATTAACAGCTAAAATAATTAAAATTAAATTTATGTAAAATAATGAATTAGATAGACGTCAATGTACAATACCTACATTTTAATCAAAATCTAGTCACTACCATAATTTTACTTTTAATAAACTGTCTGGAGTGCAATTAATAAAAAAATAAACAAATAATAACAATACATTGCATTGTACCGAAAGTAAGATATTATTTAACAAAATACATATAAAAGCAGAATAATAATTTATATCGAATTTTAGTGAAATTATCGTCGGTTGTATTAATCATTGAAAAAAGACATTTAGGTATGTGATAAAATAAATAATAAATATTCTCTTACAATCACACCAATTCTTTAGTTCCAAGATAAGTATCACTAAGAACTAAAATAAAAATAAAATACATAACTAAAATACATATTGAATCTTAACTTTAGGAATGAACAAGGTAAAATAATGTGAATGAAGATTTGAAAAATGCATTAACAATCAGTAATCTTAATAACAAATAGAAAACGAGATCTCCTTAAAAATGTATTTCTGTACACTCGGTCACGTTTAAAAATACAAATGTTTTTTTCAAAAACAACTACCTACCAAAGACGATTTCGCGGAAATAGTGTTAGGGACTAAAAAATCTCCTTTAAAACTCCAAAGTTAATAGGAATTAAAATTTCTACCGAATTGGAGTAGTTTTTCATCTAACCATCTTTTTGTAGCTAGTGGCAAAAATTTTCTATAACTTCGGAAATTTCACACTAAACAACGCCATCTATATAACTTAGTAGAGTATAACGGGGTAGAGCTTTAACCTTTACTTACTGTAGTCCTATTTTTAATATTATATTTATTCGATTAATACGTAAACACTAAGATTGATACATAAAATATCAATGCACAAAATCATTTACCCTGTGTGGGAATCGAACCCATGATCTTTGTAGCGAAATAACGTAATACCTACAAACCTATTTTATTTTATGCGCTAAATCTGCCATTCGGTGTATAAAAATTATAAAATGACACTATTATCCTCTTATTAGTGACATTTAACCTTGTTAAATTGAATTTTTCCTCTCTCCTACACTATGCTGTGCCTGACAGGGTCCACAAATGTACCAAATTGTAATATTCACCACCTTATGAAACCATTGTGGAACGGAATAAAGTATTGAGTATTAATTTAGTAAAAATTATATTTAGGTTCTACAAGCAAATCAAAAGATGTAGTGTATCCCAAGCTATTAGTATTTTGAGTCACCACACCCTAAATGTCAGTATTTGTGTGGTCTATTTACGCTCAATAGAAACAATGCACTGGAATCTAGAGCAGTATCGAATCAAACTGATATATCAGACCGACCACCAATAACACAAATGTGGTCCACATTTTATGACGGAGCGTATAACAATTGCGTACTCTAAAACAAGTAAGGGCCCGTACACAAACATTCTATGCGACGTTCGTGTCGTAAAAATCTACGACTAACTTCATATAATAACATGTTAATTTATATGAAGCTGTTCGTATATTTTTATTTTTTGCGAACTTTTGTAAACAAGTTCTAAGGGCTTACATAAAAACACGATGCGACGTCGTGACGGAAATAACTAAAACGACACTTACGCTTAAGACCCAAGGTAGAGTTTTGAATGAACTTCTAAAAAATTTTACTTCGATGTGAGTCATCATCATCATAGCATTATCCTGGTTTCCAAGACCAACGTCTGCTCGCTGACCTAACCAGATAAATGTCTTAAAAAATCTATGATGTGCTTCATATCCGCAATCCGAGATTGAAACCAACCTTAGATTGGTTGGTTGGTGATTTTGGTTTAAAAAGTTCCTAAAGTTCCAATTCAAAGATTAGTTATTGAGACTCTTTTTATTGAAAATGAAATTTTCAGATAGCCAAATTTGGATCGAGATAGGTTATACATTTTAGGTGTTACACGACACGACGTCGTATCGTGTTTATGTGTAAAAGCCCTGAGTAATTCGTGACCGGACAACTCCAATGTCTCGAAGAAATGGTTTCAACACTGCCGGTTCCTTGGCCTACTGATACTGATCAAAATCAGCAGTAGCGGAAACCCCTAGCCTCAGTGGGACTGATTCGCTGCGTCCGGACTAAGATAATGGGATAATAAATTATATTATCTAGCCTATTGTTGTTTCTTTTAAATAAACCGTGCTGTATTATTAAAAAAAACTTGTATGAACAATGTGCCTTAAACAGTTTTAATATTTCCGTTTCCATTTGAGGTGAGGTTAATGCGATTGGATTAGACTGTCGACTACGAAGTGGTAGTCGGTATACCTGTAGTCCACTTCTAAAATTGCTTGGATCGATTCCCATTTCAATTTAAATATTTTTTTGTGAATGCATCCAAGGGCCTGGATGATTTAGATTCGCAAATCGGTCCGGCAGATGGCGCTGCAGTCAGTACCTAGGTTATGGAAATATCATGCAAAACAACGTCTGAAGGGTCCGCTATGTTGTGTTTGCGCTATGTTTATCTGTTGTAATAAGTATAATCATAAAAGCCAACAATTTCTTAAAATTAGTTTCAATAAAGCTGTTATGAACCTTAAACTAAACACTAACGCGCCTAACTAAAGACATTTTCAAGAATCTTATGAAGTTTTGTTCCTCTGCCATGTCAAACATACAAATACATTAACAGTCATATTGCAAAATTAGTAATAAATTAAAATTCTGTTAGTTAATTACCTATAGCTTCGTATGCAAGTGTTGGTATGACCTTTCCATTTCAAACGTAGGTATTTTAGTGAATGCTTATATATCCTGTTTCATTTTCTGTTTACGTAACTTGTTATTGTTATATATTAAACATACAACCTTTAGCAAGTTTTGAATGTCATTGCTGAATTTGTTAGTTTAATGTTAGCAGAAAATTTGAAAGCGGTAGAAATATTTGTTTCGTCATCTTTAATATTATTTATTCAATTGTTTACATTTTGGGTTACATTATTGGAGTTTTTGTAGGGTTCCCTTATTTAAATCACTTAATCAGTCACAATCCAATTAATCGATATCAATAATAACAATGTATGTAAATCTCTTCAAAAAATTAAAATTATTAACTTGGTCTAGTTGTTTTGGATCCTTGTCAATGCAAACAAACAAACAAACAATCAGATTAGTTCTCTTCATAATATTAGTTTGATTATTGTTCTAATTGTTGAGCACTAAAATTTTTCATGTAGGGTGTTTGGGGATCCTCACTAGAACTTAGGATTCCAAGCCAACCTTACCTGCAAGTGGTGCACCTGCCGATCAACGCGGCGAACACATCCCGGTAATGGGATCGCCACCAACAATACAATTGGCGAAATGTGGGCGTATAATATGCCTCTGCCTACTCCTTCGGGGAAACAGGCGTGATCGTATGTATAATATTAGTATGGTATGATTATTCTTATAAGCTGTTTCTTGGGGTCCACTTGAAGCGTTCAGAACAGTAATTTGTGTTAGAGATGTCATTTTCTAGATTTGAAAGTGGACTTTGATTTGATTCAACTTAGGGTCTTTAATTACTTTTGACGACCGATATGGTGTGGAGGTCCGTATAACTGCACTTCACTCCAGAGGTCGTGGGTTCGATTCCCACACAGGAAAAATCTTTGTGTGTATAAATATGAATATTTGTAATGGTCTGGGTGTTTCCCTATGTATATTTAGTATGTATTTACAAAAAAGAAGTATTTATGTTTGTCTTTTCGTTATTTAGTATCCATAACATAAGTTCTTAATGATACTTATCTTGGAACTAAATAATTGATGTAAGTGTCAGAAATATTTATTTATTTATTGTTTAATTACTGTTATGCTTGACACGACGCCGCGTGTCTAGATATTATTATTTGTATGTGGTATTAGGTATTTGCGCGGATTTCTTACTAACCTTATAGCGTTTCATAGTAGCAAAGCCATACAGACACAGCTGATAGCCTATTATTTCCTGCCTTCCACATTCAGGAGTCGCCCTTACCTCAAATAGTAAATTATTCAATGAACATCAATAATTTTAGTAAAGAAGTCTTGTGTTAGATTTATTATTATTTTCCTCTGTTAAACATTTTCAAGTAAAGGTCATTTCGTAGATTTCGCAGTGGACTATCCGAGCTATCTCTCCTAAGTTTGCCGTGCCCAACAGGGTCCATAATTGTAACTTGTGTAGATGTAAGACCTTATGTGAAACATTATGGAGTGCAATAAACATTGAATTGAATAGCCCTAAAATTTGGTCTAAATTTAAACATAGCGTATTTGCTTAGCTTTTCTTACTAGTAACCTTTACATAGCGTTTCGAACTAGCAACTGAGTCACCACTTAGCGTTATTAGGAGCTGTTTGGTTCAACTAAGGTCAGTAGCGGCAGTGGGGCTAGCAAATTCGCTGATGCTAAAACGAAAGCAAGCTATGTGTTTCTGAGAAAATTTCATACATTATTGTTTGAATGCTAGATATTATGCTGCTTATTGTAACCTTTCAAGCTTCTGGTATCCTGCAACGATTGGAATTCCACTACTTTCTGCCTTCCGATAGTCTACCTAGCAGAATTATACCGGTACTAAGGTGTGCCTATTCGCAGATACCAAAACAAGAGAGCTATGGATTTCTGACAGAATTTGATACAGAGCTTGGACTTCTCACTCTGACGTAGGCTTAAAAGCCACACATGCTGCTTATAATAATCAATGTTTATTATACCAAGTCAATGTCATGCTCTTTTTTTATATTATCAAGGATTAAATATATATAAATAAAATGAATATTTTCTCACAATTACACCAATTATTTAGTTCCAAGATAATTATCATTAAGAACTTGTGTTATGGATACTAAACATCGGATAAACATACTTAAATTTTTTTTTTGTAAATACATACTTAATATCTCTGGAGTGAAGTGTAGGTATACTGACCTCCACGCCATATCGGTCGTCGATTATATTAATACATTTATTAATTACAATCTGTTTGTCTTTGTCCACGAAAGTACATTTCAATGTGCTTTGTAAAACATTATATTCTCAGAAATGTAAGTGTAATTAAATATCAAAAGGAATTTCAAATGAAAGAGATCTCCAATTTTAAGAACAAGCAAAACACTTCAGTGATATTTGAGACGTAGGATAATTTTAGTGAAAGTGTTTTAAACACTGCTTCCCACTCGTTGAAGCCACTTTCAGGGAAACAACGCATAAAAGTGAATGGTGCATTTTAATCGTTTGTAAAGAATCAAAATAAAATCTTATTGTATGAAATTATACGTCTTAACTCTTGTATGGATTAAGATTATTGCCATTGACCACATGCAGTTGTTATGATTGCTAATTTAAAATATTTTTGATCAGATGTTATAATTTGGGGTTTTGGAAAGTTAATAATTATATGACTCACATTCTTACTATAATAACGACCAATATGGCGTAGAAATCAGTATATCTGCAGAACAGACCTTTCATCAGATTTTTTCCCGCTCTGATTGGAACCCAGCAGACTTTTACTGACTAAAAACCATCCATGTTCCTTCTTGAGTCTGCTGCGTCCCGAGGCTTCGAACAGTCCCGCTTGGTCCAGACCTAAGTTTGTGGTTTGGATTCCCATACAGCAGCAATAAATAAATAAATATTCTCTTACAATCACACCAATTATTTAGTTTCAAGATCATAATCATAAGTATTACTAAGAACTTGTGTTATGGATGGTAAAGAACGCATAAACATACTTAAATACCTTTTTTCTTTTTTGTAATTACATACTTAATATGTATATAGAAAAACACCCAGACCAGAACAAATATTCATGTTTATGCACACAAGGATTTGTCCTGTATGGGAATCGGACCCACGACCTCTGGAGTGAAGTGCAGGTATACTGACCTCCACGCCATATCGGTCGTCACCAATACTTACGCTAAGGACCTTATTTCTTCTTGATTGCTGTATAAGTATTTGCTTATAAGCATTTATCTCTAGAACTGAGTCTATGTCCTCTAGCTAGTAAATTTCCGACAAAACATTGCAAAACAATGTTACGTAAGTTACAATTGCAACGCAGGCTTACACCGGCTGAAGCCTTTCAACAAAGTGACACCGGTGTCTGATGGGGAGATTAGCAGTATTAAATAGCATTTACTGGCGATGATTGGTGGATATGAATCTTATAAGGTAAAGGGGAACATGGAAGGAAGCCGCTTGTCATTGTATATAATATTGATCCACTCTTCACAATAAATGCCTAATGTAGAGAGGAGTAATATTACCGGGAGAGGAAGAGGTTGAAATAAAGAGAAAGATTAAGGATGTTAAAATTTTATGTACGACAAGGAGGTGAATAAATCGATTGCGAATAACCATGGTGAATGATAGGAAATAAACAATGCTGCGCCGACCCCAGATAATAAATTGGGAGGAGGGCAGGAAAATGATAATAACGGCCACTAGCATGGAATGATATAATAGAATTGTCCAATTTATTGTAGCAACAAACTAATAAAAGAAGTCACAGTACGCCTTACCGGCTTTGTCTATAGAAAACAAAATCTCGACACAATTTACACAGCATTTTTCGTTAAACTTTACAAAACGTGGTGTGATGAGTAATGAAACTAAATGACTGGTCGATATTGTTATAAAATTTATGCTAATTTATTAAGTACATACTTTAAATTTTAAATGATCTTAAAATTTAGACACAGTGAAATACTGACTATGTATTCGTTTCTATACCTTCAAAAAGAAGCCGCCACGTATCAGAAAAAAATAAATTGACCCATTAAAATTTACTATATGTAATACAATTAAAAAAAAACCACGAGATGGTACCAGCTTTACCATGAGATTTACCAGAGTTCCCATACCCCGATCTGCTGGCTTGCATTCATCTACTTTCCCAATACCACAGATCCAGTAAACAGTGTATAATCAGCGGCTGATTGACACCTCTGAACGGGCACAAACGCAGCTACTCAGCAGTAATTATGGCTACACGCATCCTAGATTGAGGATGTCTCCAATCAATCTGCATTACCATATCCTACCTCATTCTAGACTCCCACGACCCGAGCTCAATCTCCGGGTTTCTTAATGAATATGCCTTATTAGCAAAGAGCGGAGTAAGTAGAGCTATTTCGGTTCATTAACCGCAAACGTTGATGTTAATATGGACGTACCCCGGGAATCTAACTGAACAACCGGAATTCGATGCAATGGATTCAAAAAGTGGGATCATTGAGAACTTTACAGATTTTATATACATTTTTTTTAATGGGACACGTCATAATGACTACATCCTGCCTGATGGTAAGTCGATGCAGTCCATCATCAATTACATCATAATTAATGCAATTGTTGGAAATATCATTATACAATCATGTTCCCAACAAGATTTTGTAAGCTCACAATGATTTTTTGAGCTAATATCTCGGCTTGCGGGTAATATCCATATTTATACAACGTATGTATCTCAAATAATTAAATATTACATTGATATGGCGGAAAACATTTTATTTTTTATTTATTTGCCAATAAATGATGTATGAACATAATAATTCGTCCTCTCTAGAATATTGTCGTGCCCGACAAGGTCCATGATTCGTTTAACTATAAAAATATAGCTCTGCCTTATTATACCGACCCCAGCTTATCACAGTACTTAGTTAGTTTTTTTCCTATCGAGTTTTATAATCTATCTGTCGTTAGATTGAATCGTGTTATAGATAAACGTCAGATTGAAATCAATTATTATGCAAAATATTACATTTGGTATTGAAATGAGAGAATGGCTGTTTGGTAAAGTAATACGTATTTTGTAAATCATTTATTTATTTCATCCAAGTTTTGTATTAAGTGTTTAATATTGCTAAAATTATCTTGATCAAATCGAAAGAATTTGTAACATTAGAAATTATTGTAGGTGGAATCATAGAATGTTTTCATCATTAAATTCCGCATTAAAATGATGAACTATTTATTATAAAGAGTCTAAATCATTTCTCGGCCTAATGTATAAATAAATATATTGATAAATACATCATCTCACAGCTTTTGTCCCATTTGAAATGGGCAGAAACCTTATTACATACATAAATTTACGCCTGTTTTTCCGAAGGGGTAGGCAGAGGCATATTATACGCTCACACTTCGCCAATTTTTTCGTTAATAAACACTGCGTTCCGTCAACATAACAGCCTTATAAATGTTTAGCTAAGTGTAACAGGATTCTGTATCCTCTTTGTTAAGTACAAATCATCATCATCATAACAGCCATATAAAGTACACTGCTGAACATTAGCATCCCCAATAACATAGATAAGAATGTAATCTTTTGAAGGTATTTATTTGCCCGTAATCACCACGCTGGGTTGGTGATCGCAGCTTAAGCTAGTGCGCAGATTGTCGCTGCTGCCCATTATCCGGTAGGATTCCTCTTCGTCGACTCTTACTACTCCCCATGAGTTGAGAAGGGGTGGGACTTTTCTACGCCGTTACCATAAAGTACTGCATACCATAAAAGTAGCTAAACAAAATTCCGATACCTACTTTATAGCGTAGATGATCCTTCCTGAAATCTGTGTGCACGACCCCGGGTTCTTGTACAAGTAGTAGTATTCTATAATAATCAAATATACGTAAGCTTGCTATAATCAAGACACATTAGGAGTAATATAAACCGAGAAACACTTACTTATGTTACATAAAGAAAGTGAATTATAGGTGTCAGACGGAACAGTTTAAATGTGATTAGAGGATAATTACGGACCGATACTTACGGTTACTTAACACACAATGTAAATAACCACTTTACCAACCGTTTTTTACACATTTTCTTTATGAAACCGCTATGAATTTTTTTTGTTCAAACACCAGATGTTTAATATTAAACATCATCATACATAAAATCACGCCTGTTACTCCGAAGGGGTAGTAAGGCATAATATATGCCCACATTTCGGCAATTATATTGCTGATCCCACGTAATAGGTGGCGAGCCTAATGCCGCCTATCGGGAACTTGTATATTCGCCAGAGCCTCGTCCATTGATCGGCAGGTGCACCACTTGCAGGTGAGGTTGGCTTGGGCTCCTAAGCCCTATACACCCGCTGATATAACATAACATTAACAGTATGTCCCAGTAAGTAAACCATACAGAAGGTTTAACTTTATCATCTCAATCCATTAACTGGCACGAGCCTCTTTTCACTAACTTGAGTCAAATTGAACACGAAGCTTCGTAAAATTTGACATTTTAATTTTTGAAGCTTGTCGTAGATTTTTACGACACGACGACGCGTCGCGATGTGTACGAGCCCTAAGAGCCAAATCACACTTCACCTTAAATGTTAATCTAGGTAGGTAATTTACAATCATTACTTATGAAAATATATTATACATGTAAATAGGAATAAAACTTAAAATTATTCAATATTTTGATCTGAAAATACAAATCTTCAATTTCTTACTTAACTTTATTATTTTCTCGTTAGTGATGGCGTGTCTCAAGTGTTACTCATGTGTCGCTTACTTCATAATGATTCTTTGTCCATAAGATAGATTATATCATCAACCTTCAAGGAAATATATTTCTAAGTCATCCTTAGAATAGCTTTGATCATGAAGTTGAAAATAATGGACTTGTAATGGTTGAATCACAACATCATAACCGCCGATCATTATCGTGATATTACGTACCTATCTTGATTTCCTTGATACATATACGGACTGTGCTGTGTTATTGGCACTTACAAAGAATTCTACCACCGTAAGTCTTGTTTGGCCGTGTAGTACCGGCCTAGAATAGTGGTACCCCCTCTCATCTCGTAAGGAGTTGGAAGAGTCGACGAAGAGAAATCAGACTGGAAGATAGACAGCAGCGTCATCCTACAATCTGGCTTGAACTGCGATCACCAACCCGCCTGCTCAGTGTGGTGATTATGGGCTTATACTTAAGGAGATGCCAACGTTCAGCAGTATACTTTATATGCCTGTAGTCGATGCAGTCTAAAAAAAAGTGAAAGCGCTTTATATCGTGAAATAAGCACGGTACAAAGCGCATTCACTCATGACGGACTGCTTGAATGCCGTTTCACGCCCCGCTTAAAAGACCCGGGATCATAGGAAATAGGAAACACATGAGCCGGCAGCGAATTCCAGTATTTAGTGGTATTAAAATTGATGATGGTAATTTCTTCTTGGATGTCTTGCCCGAAGATGTCGTTGAAGGCGCCAATGGGATCTAGTGTAAATGAGCCAAGAGCAAAGGGCCTTCTATTTGAAACATTTTATCCAGAGATATTTGTGTTTAAAGTTCAGTTAAAGGCGACTAAGAGAATGAGTTTTTGTCAAGTGTCAACATAGGCGAAGGGCTAGTTATATTTGACAAGTTTCGTCTAGAGATCTCTGCCAGAACTATACCTACTTAGTTAAATCTAAAGAGCTCCTTTTTGAATAGCAAGGTTTCGCCCACTCCAAATATATGTCCAGGCGTAAGATTATTTGTATAAACGGAGATAATTGTATCAGAATGATCATTATTTTATAGTTGGTAGTAAAATGTGATTTGTCGTGTCTGTGTCCACCAAGGTCGGCAGGTATATGCTGGTTGCTGAGATACAATAATAACACTTGCCTTTCGCTGCAACTTTTCAAGGTTGTCTTGGGCATCGTTCGATTGCTAAGCGTGAAAAGTTATTATGATTACCTACTGTTTAAGTATGTGAGTTGACATTTTATTCCCTTATATTATCATAATGAAGGGCCTCTAAGATTTTAAAACTGATCAGTGGTATCTTTTACTTATCTTTTATCTATATTTCTACGTGTGTATGTCACTGAACTCCTGACCGATTTGATTATTTTTTTTATATGTGTTTGATGGCCACCCTGGATAATTTAGATTCACAAATCAGCCTGGCGTAAAAACTGAATATGAGGGAAAAATTTAAACATTAATGAAAACTAAATTATTATATGAAGCGCTCGTAGCTCTGCGGAACTCGGTGGTCGGAAACGATCACCGAAGTACAGCAGAGTTTACAGAGGTCAGTCCTTGGATGGGTGACCGTTTGTGTGGCAATTGATATCGAGCGTTTCCGTGCTTCGGAAGGCACGTTAAGCCGTTGGTCCCGGTTATCACTAAATGTGGTAGTCGTTAAGCCATGTTAGAGGCCTAATGGGCGGCTTGATAAATTCTAACAGCAGGACGCCATACACCTGCCTCCGCCAATCCGCACTGGGTCAGCGTGGTGGAGTATGACCCATTACCCTCACACCTTGATTTGTGAGAGGAGGCTCGTGCTCAGTAGTGGGACGTTGATGGGCTGAAATGATGATGATGAAATTATTATAAAATGTATCCCAATAAAATGTTCTAATAATATAAACTTTTCATTTTGAGCATGGCGTTTGACATTGCCGTCTGACGTTTGACAATTAGCACAATATAAATAATCTTAATAAGACAGGACAACGGTCTGTCGGGTCAGCTAGTATTTTAATCATTTGTTTAATGGATTTTATGCGATAGGCACTTCAATCGCTCGATTCCGGATAATAGTAACAATCCGGAATCGAGCGCTTGAAGTCGTAGTCATTTAACTAAGTTAAAGGTGTTGTATAAGGTGGGCAATATGGATCCTACCAAGACCTAAGGAGCCCAAGCCAACCTCACCTGCAAGTGGTGCACCTGCCGATCAACGGACGAGGCTCTGGCGAACATAACAGTGCCCGATAAGCGGCAACACGCTCTCCACCTATTACGTGGGACCCACTATATAATGGGCGAAGTGTGGGCGTAAAATATGCCTATATATATATAATAGGCTTGAATGTATGCAGGTATGAAGAATCTGTCTTAAAGGAAGTTATTCGGAACACTCAAGCTTACCTTCTAATTTATACTATTAGAATGTTTCTATGAAGAAGGATTAATAAAGTTCCCAATATCGATTCAATCATGTGGAAAACATCGATGTTGACAAGTTGTTGAAAACTAAGCAGAGCCTTGATTATGATCAAGCTTTGAATTTAATTAAAGGAAATTCGATATCTGAAAGAGTAAATCAGTGACTGTAGTCGGTGACCATGGATTGCACCGACGAAGTCTCAGCGGGTGAACCTTTATTTATTAAAGTAATTACAATGAGTTAACATTACAACAATTATATCTGAGTGCATAATTAGTGAATAGAGAGACTAACGCGGTGTCCTCAGTGAGCGACGACTGCGACGAGCGCGACGCGATGCGATGCGATCGGCACGATAAAGCCAATATTATATTAATGGCTTTATTTGCTTTCGACCTACGACCTACGTTATGAGTGGGTATGCTATGGAGCTCTATTTATTTTGGGCTGCATCGACTGGTTACCTTCAACCAAGATGTGCTCATTATTATGTACCACATTAGGAATAAAAATAGTTGGACATACTTACCTTACATTACGTTAGTTGTACGGAGTTGCTTACGTAAAAAGCCGCCTGTAGCGTCTTTGCCGCTTGCCGCGTCGCGTCACGCTCATCGCTTACCGCCAACTTAGTACACCGCATGAATAGCCAACGCCCATACTTTTCCTCCCACGGGTCGTTAATGCACCTGCTGATTCGACATTTGCTGCTTTGCATGCGCCGGCGCCGCTCGACGGCCTTCGCCCATCACTTCTAATGCAACCTGCATTTCGTAGAGAAACCTGATTTATTGTAATGTAACGTTTATTGATTGGATAACATTTATTGCCCGGAGACTGCAATAAAGTCAAATTTTATACGATATTGAAGTTTATGTAAATACGCACTCGACCAGTTGGGTTATGAAGTGGGAGGTTGCTTAATTGTTGAATACGATTTGATTGATTGAACGATATAAACCAAATTATACAGTTATTTGGAATTAATATTACACAATAGCTTTTTAATGAAACACAATTTATAGGGGAATAGCTTTGGGATGTAAAATATTATTGCGTTATATAATTTAATTATGCAAGATAACTGTCGCAAACATTTTATGTAAGGACAACCATACGTACTCGTATATTTGCTAAGGAGAAACTGAGGTTTGTATAATATAACTGCACTCTGTTCCTAAGTTTGATTCACAAACCAGACATTGCTCATACTTATTTCCTAAATTGGTCAATCAGAAGTAGTAGGGATTCATTCATTCTGGCTCACTTCGTTCATTGGGTTCATTGATGTTAAAATCACAAAATAAATTTGCATCCGCCTAAAAAAAAAAAAAAAAAAGTTTGGTGTCAAATTGGGGGTTTTGAGGTGTGCTGATTCCAAATCTGTGGTCCTTTTTAACGTGTGACATGTATTTCCAAAGTTACAAAAACAAACGACACCACCCTACTTCATTAGTAATGATCTCATTAGTGTAGACTTACTCCATTAGCTCGCTACTCATTAGAAAATTAGCCTTCATTAAAACAAATTTATAGTCTAAGAGATTAGTACTATTTAAAGAAACAATAGTCGAAGAGACAAGTATCTAGTAGTAGACGAATGTCGATGAATATTCATTCTGAATCAAAGTGAGCATTCATTCTGGCTCGTAGTAGTAGAGATTCGTTCATTCTGACTCAAAGTACTAACCTAACCTAACCCACCTATAATCTAACCCACCTATAATCTAACGCACCTATAACCTAACCCACCTATAACCTAACCCACCTATAACCTAACCCACCTATTACCTAACCCACCTACAACCTAACCCACCTATAACCTACCCCCCTATAACCTAACCCACCTATAACCTAACCCACCTATAACCTAACCCACCTATAACCTAACCCACCTATAACCTAACCCACCTATAACCTAACCCACCAATAACCGAACCCACCTATAACTTAACCCACCTATAAGCTAGTGTAAAGTGTACAATCATAATGGTATGCCCAATGTGGCTTTTCATATTACCTTTACTGTTGTATTGAAGTAGTTACAAGACACATATGACCTCCGAGTTCTTAAACACTAAAAAAGCTTTATAAGCTACTAGCTATAGTACAATAAAAATATGCCCAAAATTCTTTGAAAGGCTTCGATATAAAAATAGAATTTATACAACCACCGAAAAGTGGAAAAATATTAGTAAAGTAAGTTGTAAAATAATTGATTTTAATTCAGAAATTTGAAAGATTCCTCAAAGAAAGAAAGTAGAAGCAGTTCAAATGATAGTAAGCGAAAACAAACTAAAACTCTTTAAATTTCTAGTTAATATAAATGCCCCTTGCTAACGTTTTTGAAACGTATTGCATTTACGTATTGTATTCTAAGATAAGTAATATTATTCAACAGCGATTTGTTTCCCAAAAAATAAATATATAAAATAAATCAATTCTTGAACCTAACCTACCCATAACCTAACCTTGTAATAATATATAATTTTAGGGTATTGATTATAAATTCCACCAAAGGCTTATATTATTACTCTTTTGAAGCAAGTACATTAAACAATACTTCTCACAGATAGAAGTTAAATTAACTATACACCAACAACGCCTAAACCCATCAAAAGAAAACCAATAGATGAACTGTTTAAAGTTACAACAAAGAACAAGAAAAAAAAGCTATCGAATTCACTGTCACGAGCTCAAGATTGTGGCATTACAATGCTAACTTCAAACTTGGATGATGCTAGCAACGCAACCCACTACATAAAAATAGAGGTCTTTGATATGAAAAAGATATCAAAAGTATCACTTATCGAACATTGGAAACATTCTCAAATGCGTGTAAAGCTGTACACCAAAAATCATACCTACATCAAACTATGAAAATGTGCAAAAAGTAATTTACGATATTGCAAAAGAAATAACAAGTGATAGATAATAATTGTAAAAAATATCATTTTAAAAATGACTTTTGAGTATTATTTTATGCAATTAGTTAATATATCATTCCTCAGTTTATTATAAGACCTCATTATCTTAATTGCCTCTATATTATACTTAAAAACTCAAACATTATATCCGATGGTCGTATAGTTGATATATTCACTATTAACCAAGTATTTTTATATAACTCAAAATTTGTTTTATCTGGAGAAAGAACAGTGAGACATTTCTTAAAATTCAAGTTACATATTTTTTATCAAAAACCCTCGTGATAAGCACGTCAAGTAGTACCCGAAAATCCTAAATAGTCCAACAATAATATAAACAACTTTTTTATATTTACATTTTAAAACTATATGTAACAATTATACACTTTCTTAAAAATACATTCTTTAAAACATACAATAAATAAAGAGAAGTTACAAATATAATTCTTTTACAAATTTTATAGTAAACAAAACTATCATTATATCTTAATAAATAATGACCCCACGCCAAAGTATCAATTAAATTAGGTAAAATATGACGCTTTGTATCATTATGTTATGATAATGAAATTTTATTAATTTTTTGGGTGAATATCTTGTGTTTTATTGATTTGAATCTGTACATGTCATGATAATGAATGTTTTGATCGAATAGATATGATTTATAATTTTGTAAATTTAATTGTTTCGTAACAGTTTTATTTACATTAAATGCATACATTTTTGATCGTAAACTAACAAAATCTTCAAAAATTTTACCATTATTTTTGTCTTTGAAAAATCTTAATATTTTTTATTTATTTTGGATTTTATTTATTATATATATTTGTTTTAACATATATTCATAATGAAATTCATACATGAGTTTTGGAAATATCTTAAATGCAAAATCCTAGGTAAATTTGTTTATTATAAATATTATATTATAAATCATTTTTATTTTGTATCATTGAACTACGGCTAAATTCTCTGAAAATATTGAAAGACTGTGAAATTTCGGTCGAGCGATTTAGTCTTGTACACCTACAGATTTACCACGATTTTCCCAATGAGTTAAAAGTTTTACGTTTACTCTCTTCTCTATATTCTTCATTGTTTTACCGAAAACTGAATTATTCATTAGCTTATAAAAATCCTTTTCAAAATCAGATGTTGCTTTTGTCCTCAAAATAGTATTTAAATCTACATATATTTTTGAAGCCAAGGACTTTGATTAAATTTTAGTACTCGATGATTTTTTTTTAAATCTCATACTTAATTTAATATACCTATTGCTTTAGATTTCTATAATGAATTATGTATTTATTTTTATCATTAAGATTAGGAATTAATTTTTTATATTTAGAACCTCCAACACAAATGTTTTCTGGACAAAGAGGTAAATCCGAATGTAAGTTATGAAGCTCATCAGGGTACGTTAAATCTACTTCTAAAATTAAACCATATTCGGAGGTATCCGATATATCAAAATTGGTCTTCGGATGTAACCGTTCAAATCCTCCTTGGGGAGATATTGTGACATAGCCCATCCGTATAAATTATTGGCATCAAAATATGCCAGATAAGATTTATCTGGGGTGTTATCATAATTGTTTAAGTATTCATTATTAGCATACTTACTACTACATTGAGATACACCACCACGAATACCACCTCTTATAAAAGCAATTTTGTCAAAGTCCGTTAATAGTTCTAATTGTGTTTTGGTGTACTAATTAAAACATAGCATCCCAACTTAAACCCGGTGCCGTATAATAGTGCGCAGGGTCAAGATTATAAGTAGCAATACAAAGGTCTCTAAAATTCTTCAAATATATCAGTTAGAAGTAGAATATCAGTTTTTTGATATAAATTGGAATAATCACACATATTTACACACTTACAGTGATTCCAAACATTATGCGCATGGCTATAATCATTGTCAGATACGTTTGAATTTGTTAAGGTGTTGTAAAAATCATGTTGATCAGGTAAATATGTTACTTTTAAACTATCAAAAGAAGTCATAAACTCATAAGGAAAAATACTTTTTTTTCTAAGACGTATAAAATCTTCATTAATGGGAAAATTCTTTTTAAGAGTGTAAAATTGATTATCTTCAATATTTTTAGCTAATTGGTCAAGACTACACGGAAAACATTTTAATGAATCTTGAAATTTATTCTTTGTCTGTTAATATGTAATGTTTTTGAAAAAGATATATAGTTTTCTTTATTATGAGATATTATTTCCACTGGCCCATCTATCAAATTTAGAGTATGAACAATAAAATGTGAATTATAATGACTTAAGTTATGTAGAAGCACGGGAATTAAATTTGGGGCTCTAAATTTCTTTGCACATATTTCATGTGAAACATTTTCATCTTCTACATTCAATGATTCACACTTCTTATAACACCAAGAAATCTTGTTTATAATGTATTATTATTCTAAACTAACAATTTCGTATAATCGCTTTCTCTGAAATTGTTTATTTTAAAATTTTCCTTTAAATATAATTAGCCTATCACATAGATACTATCGTATTCTTTTTTTAAAAAAACAATATTCTAAAATATAAGAAAATATATATATCTATACTTCAAAATTTGGAATAAAAAATTTTATAAAACTAATTTTATTTGAAAAAAAGAATATCTGTAAGTACTTCAAAATTTTATTCATATTTGAATAAATTATTTAAATAATTTTTTTATTCGATTTGAATAATATTTGTAAAGAAGTTGAGCAATGTGAGTTGTATGATTCATGTTTGATGAAGATTTCGTATATGCTTCGGGTGAAAATCACACTTCTTATAACACCAAGAAATCTTGTTTAAAGTATAGTATTATTATTATAAACTAAAAATTTCGTATTATCGCTATCTCTGAAATTGTTTATTTTGAATAAAATTTTGAAGTATAGATATATATATTTTTTATATTTTAGAAGATTGTTTTTTAGTAAAAATTTCCTTTAAAATATAAATAGACTATCACATAGACATTATTGTATTATTTTTTACATTTATTTTAATCAACGACAGCAAAAGGATGTTTCCTGAAACGAACTTTTATTCACAGTTCAGATCGCGATGTCAAGCGTTATAGAACTGAAGAAACAGTTTCATCTTCTTCTAGCGTATCCGAAGGACCCAACGTAGTTTTACTTTTATCTAGTGCATCAGGAGGATCCAACATAGGTAATCATTTAAATATAGTGAATTGTGACGCTTGTCAAAAAACAGTTAGTAAACGATATTTTGCAAATAATTTAAAAAGTAACATGCATAAAAACAACACTTTGAAATTACATGGTACGTTTGAAAACGTATCAGTTATTAAAACAGCTTTTAGACAAAGAATTGTAGCGTATAAAATTTGTGATACGTCAAATCGATCTCTAATACCAATATTTGAAACTCCCGAATCGTTTTATGAGTTCAATTATAGAAGATATATTATTTTTAGTTGAAGAGTCTATCAAAAATATTCTATTTTTAAAGTTAATTTCATATTACATGCTTATTTTTAATTTGATTTTTACTTTGTTGAATACAAACAAAGTAAAAACGATGCTGTAAATTCATTTGATTTTCAAACTATTAATTTTATAGACGATTTGAATATACTTTTTTCAACTTTGAGTGGCACTTTTTCAAATAAAATAAGTAGTTTCGAAAAAAAAAAGACAGTGGATAGACTCTCATAAATATAAAGAGCGTTGATATGAAAGTAAATAAATTTAATCCTCTTCGTTGTACTTCACATACAGATTTACCCAAAGACATTAGGTTAAAATAAAGCTGTAATTAACGTTCAAAATAAAGATAATTTATGTTTTAAATTGGCTTTACTCTCCGCTCTATATCCTGTTAATAAAAATACCCATCGCGTATCCTCATACTCTATGCATTTAAACAAATTGAATTGTAAAAATGTATTATTCCCTGTTAAACTATCCGATATTTCTAAAGTTGAAAAATTAAACAATATTAGTATAAACGTTTTTGGATTAGAATTTGATCAAAAGAAGAAACAAAACAGCGTTATTGGTCCTCTGTATTTTACAAAGAGTCTTAGGAGTAGTATTTGAGTAATGGTACAAACGACAATTACTGATTTATCAAATATTTATCTCGTTTAGTTAGCAAACAACTTTTAAATCAATATCATATTGTCCATATATGTGATAGATGTCTATTGTATTTCCCAACTAGTGAAAGGTTATCAAACCATCAACAACATGACTGCTCTCACTATGGTCGGCTCACATCTAATGATAAATTAATGTTTAATCATTATGAACGAAAATTAAAGGTATCTTTTTGTTAGAGGTATGAGAGCAGTCATGTTGTTGATAGTTTGATAACCTTTCACTAGTTGGGAAATACAATAGACATCTATCACATATATGGACAATATGATATTGATTTAAAAGTTGTTTGCTAACTAAACGAGATAAATATTTGATAAATCAGTAATTGTCGTTTGTACCATTACTCAAATACTACTCCTAAGACTCTTTGTAAAATACAGAGGACCAATAACGCTGTTTTGTTTCTTCTTTTGATCAAATTCTAATCCAAAAACGTTTATACTAATATTGTTTAATTTTTCAACTTTAGAAATATCGGATAGTTTAACAGGGAATAATACATTTTTACAATTCAATTTGTTTAAATGCATAGAGTATGAGGATACGCGATGGGTATTTTTATTAACAGGATATAGAGCGGAGAGTAAAGCCAATTTAAAACATAAATTATCTTTATTTTGAACGTTAATTACAGCTTTATTTTAACCTAATGTCTTTGGGTAAATCTGTATGTGAAGTACAACGAAGAGGATTAAATTTATTTACTTTCATATCAACGCTCTTTATATTTATGAGAGTCTATCCACTGTCTTTTTTTTTTCGAAACTACTTATTTTATTTGAAAAAGTGCCACTCAAAGTTGAAAAAAGTATATTCAAATCGTCTATAAAATTAATAGTTTGAAAATCAAATGAATTTACAGCATCGTTTTTACTTTGTTTGTATTCAACAAAGTAAAAATCAAATTAAAAATAAGCATGTAATATGAAATTAACTTTAAAAATAGAATATTTTTGATAGACTCTTCAACTAAAAATAATATATCTTCTATAATTGAACTCATAAAACGATTCGGGAGTTTCAAATATTGGTATTAGAGATCGATTTGACGTATCACAAATTTTATACGCTACAATTCTTTGTCTAAAAGCTGTTTTAATAACTGATACGTTTTCAAACGTACCATGTAATTTCAAAGTGTTGTTTTTATGCATGTTACTTTTTAAATTATTTGCAAAATATCGTTTACTAACTGTTTTTTGACAAGCGTCACAATTCACTATATTTAAATGATTACCTATGTTGGATCCTCCTGATGCACTAGATAAAAGTAAAACTACGTTGGGTCCTTCGGATACGCTAGAAGAAGATGAAACTGTTTCTTCAGTTCTATAACGCTTGACATCGCGATCTGAACTGTGAATAAAAGTTCGTTTCAGGAAACATCCTTTTGCTGTCGTTGATTAAAATAAATGTAAAAAATAATACAATAATGTCTATGTGATAGTCTATTTATATTTTAAAGGAAATTTTTACTAAAAAACAATCTTCTAAAATATAAAAAATATATATATCTATACTTCAAAATTTTATTCAAAATAAACAATTTCAGAGATAGCGATAATACGAAATTTTTAGTTTATAATAATAATACTATACTTTAAACAAGATTTCTTGGTGTTATAAGAAGTGTGATTTTCACCCGAAGCATATACGAAATCTTCATCAAACATGAATCATACAACTCACATTGCTCAACTTCTTTACAAATATTATTCAAATCGAATAAAAAAATTATTTAAATAATTTATTCAAATATGAATAAAATTTTGAAGTACTTACAGATATTCTTTTTTTCAAATAAAATTAGTTTTATAAAATTTTTTATTCCAAATTTTGAAGTATAGATATATATATTTTCTTATATTTTAGAATATTGTTTTTTTAAAAAAAGAATACGATAGTATCTATGTGATAGGCTAATTATATTTAAAGGAAAATTTTAAAATAAACAATTTCAGAGAAAGCGATTATACGAAATTGTTAGTTTAGAATAATAATACATTATAAACAAGATTTCTTGGTGTTATAAGAAGTGTGAATCATTGAATGTAGAAGATGAAAATGTTTCACATGAAATATGTGCAAAGAAATTTAGAGCCCCAAATTTAATTCCCGTGCTTCTACATAACTTAAGTCATTATAATTCACATTTTATTGTTCATACTCTAAATTTGATAGATGGGCCAGTGGAAATAATATCTCATAATAAAGAAAACTATATATCTTTTTCAAAAACATTACATATTAACAGACAAAGAATAAATTTCAAGATTCATTAAAATGTTTTCCGTGTAGTCTTGACCAATTAGCTAAAAATATTGAAGATAATCAATTTTACACTCTTAAAAAGAATTTTCCCATTAATGAAGATTTTATACGTCTTAGAAAAAAAAGTATTTTTCCTTATGAGTTTATGACTTCTTTTGATAGTTTAAAAGTAACATATTTACCTGATCAACATGATTTTTACAACACCTTAACAAATTCAAACGTATCTGACAATGATTATAGCCATGCGCATAATGTTTGGAATCACTGTAAGTGTGTAAATATGTGTGATTATTCCAATTTATATCAAAAAACTGATATTCTACTTCTAACTGATATATTTGAAGAATTTTAGAGACCTTTGTATTGCTACTTATAATCTTGACCCTGCGCACTATTATACGGCACCGGGTTTAAGTTGGGATGCTATGTTTTAATTAGTACACCAAAACACAATTAGAACTATTAACGGACTTTGACAAAATTGCTTTTATAAGAGGTGGTATTCGTGGTGGTGTATCTCAATGTAGTAGTAAGTATGCTAATAATGAATACTTAAACAATTATGATAACACCCCAGATAAATCTTATCTGGCATATTTTGATGCCAATAATTTATACGGATGGGCTATGTCACAATATCTCCCCAAGGAGGATTTGAACGGTTACATCCGAAGACCAATTTTGATATATCGGATACCTCCGAATATGGTTTAATTTTAGAAGTAGATTTAACGTACCCTGATGAGCTTCATAACTTACATTCGGATTTACCTCTTTGTCCAGAAAACATTTGTGTTGGAGGTTCTAAATATAAAAAATTAATTCCTAATCTTAATGATAAAAATAAATACATAATTCATTATAGAAATCTAAAGCAATAGGTATATTAAATTAAGTATGAGATTTAAAAAAAAATCATCGAGTACTAAAATTTAATCAAAGTCCTTGGCTTCAAAAATATATGTAGATTTAAATACTATTTTGAGGACAAAAGCAACATCTGATTTTGAAAAGGATTTTTATAAGCTAATGAATAATTCAGTTTTCGGTAAAACAATGAAGAATATAGAGAAGAGAGTAAACGTAAAACTTTTAACTCATTGGGAAAATCGTGGTAAATCTGTAGGTGTACAAGACTAAATCGCTCGACCGAAATTTCACAGTCTTTCAATATTTTCAGAGAATTTAGCCGTAGTTCAATGATACAAAATAAAAATGATTTATAATATAATATTTATAATAAACAAATTTACCTAGGATTTTGCATTTAAGATATTTCCAAAACTCATGTATGAATTTCATTATGAATATATGTTAAAACAAATATATATAATAAATAAAATCCAAAATAAATAAAAAAATATTAAGATTTTTCAAAGACAAAAATAATGGTAAAATTTTTGAAGATTTTGTTAGTTTACGATCAAAAATGTATGCATTTAATGTAAATAAAACTGTTACGAAACAATTAAATTTACAAAATTATAAATCATATCTATTCGATCAAAACATTCATTATCATGACATGTACAGATTCAAATCAATAAAACACAAGATATTCACCCAAAAAATTAATAAAATTTCATTATCATAACATAATGATACAAAGCGTCATATTTTACCTAATTTAATTGATACTTTGGCGTGGGGTCATTATTTATTAAGATATAATGATAGTTTTGTTTACTATAAAATTTGTAAAAGAATTATATTTGTTACTTCTCTTTATTTATTGTATGTTTTAAAGAATGTATTTTTAAGAAAGTGTATAATTGTTACATATAGTTTTAAAATGTAAATATAAAAAAGTTGTTTATATTATTGTTGGACTATTTAGGATTTTCGGGTACTACTTGACGTGCTTATCACGAGGGTTTTTGATAAAAAATATGTAACTTGAATTTTAAGAAATGTCTCACTGTTCTTTCTCCAGATAAAACAAATTTTGAGTTATATAAAAATACTTGGTTAATAGTGAATATATCAACTATACGACCATCGGATATAATGTTTGAGTTTTTAAGTATAATATAGAGGCAATTAAGATAATGAGGTCTTATAATAAACTGAGGAATGATATATTAACTAATTGCATAAAATAATACTCAAAAGTCATTTTTAAAATGATATTTTTTACAATTATTATCTATCACTTGTTATTTCTTTTGCAATATCGTAAATTACTTTTTGCACATTTTCATAGTTTGATGTAGGTATGATTTTTGGTGTACAGCTTTACACGCATTTGAGAATGTTTCCAATGTTCGATAAGTGATACTTTTGATATCTTTTTCATATCAAAGACCTCTATTTTTATGTAGTGGGTTGCGTTGCTAGCATCATCCAAGTTTGAAGTTAGCATTGTAATGCCACAATCTTGAGCTCGTGACAGTGAATTCGATAGCTTTTTTTTCTTGTTCTTTGTTGTAACTTTAAACAGTTCATCTATTGGTTTTCTTTTGATGGGTTTAGGCGTTGTTGGTGTATAGTTAATTTAACTTCTATCTGTGAGAAGTATTGTTTAATGTACTTGCTTCAAAAGAGTAATAATATAAGCCTTTGGTGGAATTTATAATCAATACCCTAAAATTATATATTATTACAAGGTTAGGTTATGGGTAGGTTAGGTTCAAGAATTGATTTATTTTATATATTTATTTTTTGGGAAACAAATCGCTGTTGAATAATATTACTTATCTTAGAATACAATACGTAAATGCAATACGTTTCAAAAACGTTAGCAAGGGGCATTTATATTAACTAGAAATTTAAAGAGTTTTAGTTTGTTTTCGCTTACTATCATTTGAACTGCTTCTACTTTCTTTCTTTGAGGAATCTTTCAAATTTCTGAATTAAAATCAATTATTTTACAACTTACTTTACTAATATTTTTCCACTTTTCGGTGGTTGTATAAATTCTATTTTTATATCGAAGCCTTTCAAAGAATTTTGGGCATATTTTTATTGTACTATAGCTAGTAGCTTATAAAGCTTTTTTAGTGTTTAAGAACTCGGAGGTCATATGTGTCTTGTAACTACTTCAATACAACAGTAAAGGTAATATGAAAAGCCACATTGGGCATACCATTATGATTGTACACTTTACACTAGCTTATAGGTGGGTTAAGTTATAGGTGGGTTCGGTTATTGGTGGGTTAGGTTATAGGTGGGTTAGGTTATAGGTGGGTTAGGTTATAGGTGGGTTAGGTTATAGGTGGGTTAGGTTATAGGTGGGTTAGGTTATAGGGGGGTAGGTTATAGGTGGGTTAGGTTGTAGGTGGGTTAGGTAATAGGTGGGTTAGGTTATAGGTGGGTTAGGTTATAGGTGCGTTAGATTATAGGTGGGTTAGATTATAGGTGGGTTAGGTTAGGTTAGTACTTTGAGTCAGAATGAACGAATCTCTACTACTACGAGCCAGAATGAATGCTCACTTTGATTCAGAATGAATATTCATCGACATTCGTCTACTACTAGATACTTGTCTCTTCGACTATTGTTTCTTTAAATAGTACTAATCTCTTAGACTATAAATTTGTTTTAATGAAGGCTAATTTTCTAATGAGTAGCGAGCTAATGGAGTAAGTCTACACTAATGAGATCATTACTAATGAAGTAGGGTGGTGTCGTTTGTTTTTGTAACTTTGGAAATACATGTCACACGTTAAAAAGGACCACAGATTTGGAATCAGCACACCTCAAAACCCCCAATTTGACACCAAACTTTTTTTTTTTTTTTTTTAGGCGGATGCAAATTTATTTTGTGATTTTAACATCAATGAACCCAATGAACGAAGTGAGCCAGAATGAATGAATCCCTACTACTATCAGATTCAAAAATCATTCGAATACACTGAAAACTTGAATCTAACAATCTCGTGTACACAGTATATCAAATTTAAGAAAATACTCTGAAAGGAGTATATGACACAGACATTGATTCCTCCTTGCTTTTTATATTAAGATTAATTTTAAGTTACACTACAAATCAGCCTACCCACTTAAAAAAAATCAATCCTTGTTCATTCTTGAGAGGAATGCAATGCAACGTGGCCATTGCGGCGCACCTGTCACTCGCCCTGACATTTGCTGCGCTCGCGCCGGCCTTCGTTCAATCGAGATTTTCGATAGCTATCAATAAACTAGAGGTTTGATGAAATATACATCAATAGAATTAGAAAGTGATCCAACAGATTTTGGTTGCAATTGTTACCAATATGACGGCCAGAAAACGTTGTTTTGTCAAAAAAGAAGAAGTATTACAATTATATTCAATTTATAATACTTAAATTTGGATTTTTATCTCAAATCCGCAGGCTTCTCAAACATGTTTTGATAGTTAAATAAAAATTGTGCATTTCAAGTCAAAGTAGTTGTCAAATCAAATTATATTTTTAACTATAATCCGTATGATTTGTAAGATAGTTCATTGTGTTAAATAATCTAATCTAAATCATCAAAGAGTTTCAACTCTCGTTTCAGCGTTGGTCGTGAAGACATCGTTGTTCTGAGGCTCCTATCTTAACTGAAGATGCCCTGTGTAAGGGCGAAACACGTGTCGTGTTCAATAGTTTCTCAATTTTTCGGGAAATTATAGTAGCGCTGGAAGATATTTTTAATCCATTACTTGCTTACAACAGATTAAGCAATTAATGTTAAAGTAGTTAGGCATTAAATAATAAAAGTCAAAACACACACAATAAAATAGATAAAGAAAATAGAATAACCTTAAATCGACAAAGAAAAACATCATTGAACTGTTAATACATTCAGATTGTCCGTTTGACAGGTTTACTAAACCAGAAAAAGCCAACGGTATACCGCAATCAAAACTTCGCGACTCAAATTCATAAATACTCTTTACCACTATGTGTAAAATTGTTTTAAAACAAATCACGCAATTCCGTTATCGAATTCGTGTAGCGTATCACTCACGCTACCAATAATGATGGCTCCGAATATCCGTGTATTGGTGCTCAATGAGAAATAATTACACATTTGGGAGACAATATAGGAAGGAAAGTCAGGTTTTACGTAACCATTATCAACCTATATTTCCAAGAAATTGTTGATTGAACAGTATAAGTAAATAAAGGTCTTATGAACGTCAACATAAAAACTAGCGCGCCCATTCACTGCGGGCAGAAGCTTGAGTAGAGATTACCCGTAACCCGTAAAATTTTGTTCTCTTACGAACTTTTACCCCCCCACGTACACGAATTTTTCAAAAATCCAAAATGTTGCTCTAATAAGTAAAAATAAAAATAAAACATTTGAATATATGAATCATTAAAGTTTAAAATTGGTGAAGACCTTTAGAAGTTCTTATGAAAGTTAGTTCAAGGTACGTCCTTCAAATAAATTAAGGATAAAACTAGTAAAAGGTAAATTGATTTTGATAATTAAGAATAATATTCCAATCTCTATGAAAGATATATGCAAATTATTGAAGCCTTATTTGATAGTAGGCTTCTCAGCCGAACGGATTATTGAAATAGCCTGTATCGAAATGGAGCGGTTTGTTGTATTGAGTGTATACAGACCTCCATCAGCTTCATATGATTTATTTGAAAGTATTATGGATGAAGTGCTGGGAAAAGTTTATAATGCTAACAAAAATGTTATTGTTTGTGGAGATTTTAATGTTAATTTGCTAGAGTGTTCGAGTGCATGTACAAGAATAAAAGCACTTTTTAAATCATATAATTTGATAAATGTGTTTCTAGAGCCAACAAGAATTACAGCCACTACTGCCACTTGCTTGGATAACATATTTACAGATATTATACTGAGTGATGACAGTAAAAAAATTATTAATCAATTAGATTCAGATCATTGTGGTCAACAAATATCTTTGCTTTGTAGAAATAAAACTGTGGCTAAAAGAACAATAACATTTATACCAAAAACCAATAATCGTTTTGAGAGGTTTAACAATAAATTATTATCATTTAGTTTACCCATGGTAGATAAAAGCAATGACCCTAATATTTTATATAATATGTTTTTTAGCGACTTTTGTAGTAGTTTTCAATCAACATTTACTCCCAAAACGATTAAGGTAAATGATAATGCTGCCTTTAGTGAATGGGCTACTCCTGGGCTACATAAAAGTAGAAAGAGACTGTATGAACTGTATGACGAAAGAAATGTTAACAATAGTGAACAATTTCATAATTATGTAAGGAAATATTCTAAAATATTTAGAAAAGCATGTCATACGGCAAAGTCTTGTTATTTGAGCTATAAAATTAAAAATAGTGATGATAAGATTAAAATGACATGGAATATTATTAATAGTGAAACGGGAAGAAATAAGAATTATAATAATAAGTTTAAACTCAACATTGATAGCAAGACGCTTACATCTGACTTAGATATTGCCAATGCTTTTGAAGACTTCTTTACTAATATTCCAGTGTCTACTACAAAAACTTTAAATTCCTCGCCTACTTTAGCGGAGGCTATTTTAAGAGATAATGTAAACATTTGTACAGAAGAGTTTATGTTTAATCATGTAACACCCATAGATATAATTAAGACATTTAATACTCTTAATGTTAAAAAGACTGCAGACCTCTGGGGCAATTCCATCGTAGTTACCAAGCCTATCATTGTTTCGGTGGCGCACAGTTTAGCTATAATATTTAATAAATGTATAGATTGCGGCACGTTTCCAGATTTAATGAAAAATAGTAAAATCATTCCACTATTTAAATCGGGCAGTACAGCAGACCCAACTAATTTTAGACCTATTTCAGTGCTGCCTACTTTTAGTAAAATTTTTGAAAAACTTATTTACAACCAAATGTTAAGATTTTTTAATAAAAATGGCTTAATGCATTCAAAACAATTTGGATTCACTAAGGGTCGCTCCACAACCGATGCAGGTGTTGAGCTTTTGAAACATATTTTTGATGCTTGGGAAGATTCTTTGGACGCTTTAGGTATTTTTTGCGATCTGTCCAAAGCTTTTGATTGTGTTCCTCATGAAACATTGATAAAAAAATTAGATTATTATGGAATAAGAGGCTCCGCATTGGATCTTCTTACTTCTTACTTAAGTAATAGGATTCAAAGGGTTGAAGTTAATGGAAAGCGATCTCAGGGTTCTGTAGTAAAAATGGGGGTACCGCAGGGCTCGATTCTCGGCCCGTTTTTGTTTTTAATTTATATTAATGATTTGCCACATTTGGTAAAGGAAAATCACGAGATAGTATTGTTTGCTGATGATACATCATTATTATTTAAAATAAAGCGATATCAGAACCCAGACGATGTAAACAATGCGATCTCAAAGGTGGTGCACTGGTTTGACGTTAACAATTTATTATTAAATGGGGCTAAAACGAAATGCATTAAATTCGTGACGCCTAACGTCAGACAAGTAAACACCACTATTAAAATAAAGGAAGATGAGTTGACCCTTGTGGATACCACCAAATTTTTGGGTGTTATATTAGATTCTAAGTTACAGTGGGGCCCACATATTGGTGAATTGTCGAATAGACTCAGCTCTGCTGCATACGCGGTAAAGAAAATTCGCCAATTAACAGACGTTGAAACAGCTAGGCTTGTTTATCATTGCTATTTTCATAGTGTTATGTCGTATGGTATTCTTCTGTGGGGTTGTGCCGCAGATATTCAAAATATTTTTGTACTGCAGAAGAGGGCCATACGAGCAATTTATAATCTACCATGTAGACATTCACTAAGGGATAAATTTAAAGAAATTGGTATTTTGACAGTGGCGGGTCAGTTTGTTTATGAAAACCTAGTATATGTACACAAAAATTTTGATAAATTGAGTAAGAAAAGTGATATACATAACCTAAACACAAGAAATAAGCATAAACTAGTTGTACCTGCCACTAGGCTCCAAAAAATTAACAAATCTTTTAAAGGTCAATGTGTGCGATTCTATAATAAAATCCCAAGCAATATACAGCAATTAAGCCTAAATAAATTTAAATTAACAATAAAACGCAAGCTGTCTTCAAAGGGATATTATTCTATTAAAGACTATATGGCTGATAAAAATGCTTGGGATTAAACCGCCGTTTCATACAGGCTATTCTAATATGAATGACTTAAAGCATGAATATTGTTATATTATGTTGCATTGTATAGCGTCACAGACAAATGAAGATTGTTACTAACCAATCGATAATTTAAAAGAGCATAGCCTGTGAGTTTCTTGCCAGTTCTTCTTACAGAGCGGTGGCTCGGAACTGGCACTTAGATTCGCTTGCACTTAAATGTTTTTTGTTTTTTTAAATTATTTGGTTGCAAGTGAATCTAAGCTTCGTGATTTTAGTATAGTTATATTTTATTTGTTTTTGTTATTTTTTATAATTTTGACGTTTTCAAGTACTATGTAATAGTTTATGAAATAAAGTATTTTTGACTTTTGACTTTTTGACTTTTTGATGTAAATATTGACCACTAATGATGAGATGCTGTAGCAGAAAGCAAAAGGAAACATGTTAATGATATTATTTTGCATACTGCAAAGAATATAATAATAAAGAAACGACATGTAATACCCATGTCTTAATAAATTAAGTCTTAATGTTATATTTTACATTTCAGTAAAGGTTCACACTGATTACAAATCTGCATCATATTTCTTGCGTCCATAAATGGAAATTTTGTCTCATAAAGGTACTACAAGTGCTTTCAAGTTAATTATTTTAACGTAGCGAATTGCAGTTCATAAGGAACAGGAATTTAATTAAGTTTGCCTAATTAGTGTACGATCTAGATTAATAATAACCTTACAGACCTAACTAATTGGCAAACATTTCGGCAAATAGCAACTTTCTGATCAATATTATAATTTCCCAAGTTCGGATTCATATTACGAAATTGGATCTTGATTTGAATGCCACTTGATAATCATTAAACGAAATAAGGAAGTTGCGTTTTGCATGTTAAGCTTTATTGACAGCGCTCGCCTTCGATTTAAAGATCAGAGAAAACCAGGTATTTAAAAATAATATCAAGAATACGAATTGCTCGGTATGTCCACGATATTTTTTAAATAAAAATGGTTCTTAATAAAAATAATACAATGGGACTATGTATGTTGGCAAAATATTTTTATATTTTAAAGGAATCGTTATAAATGATGATTTTTTGCTTATAAAGAACTCATACAAATCTTATTGAATTATTATAATTAATCGTCAATAAACTTCTGAAAATGTTGTAAAAGAAACTCTTGAAATGGTTTACTGACCCCTTAGATACACTATCTTGAATGGTAAACTTAGAGGTATAATAATTTTATAAAGGTCATGTTATCTATACTTTCGTTCGTTTACTTTATTGTCTTCGAACTCACAGTATTTTTTACTAAAGGAATGTTATGCTATGTTTGCATTGCTCTTCATGATAAAACTAGTTTTATCAAGAATATCAAATGAACATTATTGAGAATTGAGAACATGTTCAGGAAATAAGTCTACAAGTTTATGGCCAACTGTAGTTTTCCTGTCACTAATCATGCTATCTGTATGCAAAATCTTAAGTTGACAATTAAAATATGCGTCCGCTATAAGCCATTCACCAAAACCAGGTGACTCGATAGGATCAGTATCAGGAAGTCTACAATAGAATTGACGAACTTGACCGCAATGATAACTGGTTATGATACTAGTAATTCTCTTGCCAATATCATCTCTATTGCAATTTGCACAAGGCAGCATACTTGTGCCGCTCTTAATAAATATTTACTTGACAATTTGATAAAGACAACTGGTTCATGCAAATCTGAATGTAATTTATGTAAGTAATAGAGTCGGTTTCCACTTTTATTATTATAGCTTTTAACTGTTATCATTAGCTACACGGGATTATGTGATTGTAACGGATTCAAACCGAGCCAAATTTCTTAGCTGTTACGGTACCTTGCTTAATAGTAATATTCATTTGGTTTTAAAAACTCCTAATGCAATGTTTCGGAGCAAAACTAAATAGGGAAAAAATATGAGAATGGAGCAAATTTGTTTTGTTTGTTTAATAAAAAATTGAATAAATTACAAAATATTTATTGAAAATGGAACCAAACCAGACTCACATCCACCCATCTCAGACATTTGGCTCAAAGTTATCATTGTAAAGAAATCAATATGAACGATTTTTTTTCAAATGTACAATGTTTTAAACTGTCTAAATAGCTCAACTATATTTTGGAAAGTGAAATAAATCCACAATTATATCCGATACATTTTCCTAAGTTACTTCTGGTTCTTTTAAATCTTCCTAAAATTCTGATACACCAAGTATCATATTCTTAGCTACTAAAAAAGTCGGATATCCATAACATTAAGTATCGTGTTTCCAAACCCCAACCTAAAAGTTCCTGCGTGTTCCACATACGACTAATTGCCCCACATTTCCTGGCGAAGAAGCCTTACAAACACCGCTTTGCGAGGCGTTTACTATTAAAACTGTCGGTTTCAACATGTGGAAATAGAACTTGCCTCAATGACCTAAAGTTCTCGGTGCCGTCAAAGGTGAAGTGGAGCATGCTCTAGCCTAGATGTTTTGTTTAGGAGACGCATGCGCTTGCATGTAAATGAGTGGGTTTCTTGAAAGGACTCTTTAAAAGGAAGTGCACTAAAAGAGATGACATTTTTTGATTTTTTTATGCTAAGCATCTTAACTGCTTTCTCATTGGGTTCTTAGAAACTTTTGAAAGACATGTTTGATGCCACTGATTATTAAAATATAGTTTCTGGAATACATTTTATGCTCAAGATTTCACGCCACCCGATCTAGATCTATTCTAAGCTATATTTTATATGTGCTAGATGTTAATTTTATTTTGTAGCGCATAAAAACGTCTTAATCAATTCATACGAAAATATCTGTATTCAGAAAAAAAATATCTTATGTTGAAGTGAGTGGTTTGTTTCAAGGATAACAACTAGCTTTTGGTAAGGAAGGGCATTGGAAATTTTATGCGGTTAAGGCTTATATCGATTGAAGAAAAAGAAAACAACAAAAGAGATTTATCGCATTCGGATTTCCATACCACTTTTTGCGCCGGTAAGTTCTTTGTTGTGGATGAGTATTTTACTTTCCATACTTGATTAAGTTTTGACTTTGAGTGAGATTCAATAAAATGAAGTCGATTTTCATTGCAACTGTATTACATTTCATACAACCCGGAGCAAATTTCCTCAAAATAAACAATTTGAACCGTCAATTGTGGTGCACAGTTAATAACTGTACGATCTAAATGTAAGTTCAATTTCAAGAAGGCAGTGTCAATGTCTTTAAGCAATCAGCTGCAAGAACATCGCTAATCCATTATGATGAGAAACAGCTATGCCATTGAAGATTTAGTGATGATCAGACATCAATAAGCTCGAACGGCTTATATTTCCGACCATTTTTTTAAAATGACTACTAACGTAGTCACCGTTTTAATTAGTAGACAAAGTATGCTGAACTGTGTTCACCACTTCTTGTCACATTGCATCTTCTATCAAAACAGTGTCTATATTGTACAAAACATCATTAAATTTAATCAGCACGCATTAAAACTAATTAATAACATCGTTAATTGGTAGTAAGATAGCATTAACTATATCTCAATGTTTATTATTTCAAATGCAGTTGATTCCTTGTATAAATTTCCATGATTTCACTGTACCTTGTCAAGTTAAGCGTCATAATATTTTCCAAGACCTTTTTGAACTCTCTAACGATCTCGTGCTGTTGCGTCTTACTTTGTTAAAGGTTATTAATTAAAATTAATTGTTTTCATACGTCTTCTGTTTTCCTAGACTTCTAGAGAGATTGCAGAGATGTAGGATACGTACTTGATTGATTGTTTGGTATCTGTATGCCCCAGGAAGTATACGTCAAACAACGGATTTGTGAAAACGTTAAATAGTGCTGGCAAATAAAGATGTAGATGAGATCTTGAAACACCAAGAGTTATCACATTTTCTTACATCCTCTTTTTGGTGATTGTTCTAGATATTATCCCCCTCTATCTAACGAAATTCTTTGAAGTTGGTTAAGTATGATAACGTAACAGATAGATAGATATCCCTGACTGACTATATAGCTTGCGCAATGCTACATTTCGCGTGCAATTACGCCCGCATACGAATTATGGAGAAATATAGAAATTAATGATATATACAAAGGTTTTGGAGAAAGGACTCGTCAAACTTACGATAAGTATGCCTTATATACCTTAAATGCAAACCACATTTTCTTTGAGCAGGATTTGGCATTTCAGTGCTTAGGCCTCACCAATTTGTCGAACTAAGGAAGATAAAGATTCATTTATTTGTCAAAACATGAGTTGGTACAAATAAAACATACATTAATGCTTATTTTAGGATGTTAAGGTATAAAGTACATAGTTTCAACATGTTGTACCATAACTGGTGTACAAATATAACAATAATGTTGCAGTTAGTGAGTGGGTAAATAATACATCAAAATCATGTCAAAAAATTAAGAAACGTTCAAAGAATAAAAATTAAACAATACAAATGTAAACAATACGTTTTCATTAATTTAAGCCATAATCATAATAGTCATTTATTCATAGAGATTATTTATTTAAACTGAGTAGCATCTTAGAGTAAATGTTGACTCTAATATGTAACTTTTGAAGCTTTTTTGAATAAAGTCGTATTTAGGGTTTTAATGCTTGGGATTTTTTTATAGATTAATGATAAAACAGATACTTTGTGAGTATTAGTAATGTGATGTAGCTTATCCATGCAAGAACTGTGTCAAAAGAATTTGAAACAATGCGACATTAACATCTAACACTCAAAGTCACACAAAGTTGTACATTCTATTCCCAAGGCGAGAGAACATGACATCGGCTAATTGTTTGGACAAAGAACTGTTTGCAAAGATAATTGCTGTCACGTATTACAAGTCATACATATCCGCCATTTAGAAGATAAGATAAACTGTTAATTTGGAAAAGTTGACACATTTTCTTTACAATGTAATGTTTTTGTGACTGAAATAGATATTTATGAAAGAACTAGTTCTTGTGGATTGACTCGCGTTTCTTTTTTGTTGATAATGTCAAATATAGCTAAAAGAATCTTAGTATGTGGAGGGAATGCCTGACACTACGGGAAACAGGCGTGATGATAAATGTATTGTTTGAAAATAAAAAATGCATTATTCAAGTCGGTCGCGATGGAGAACTTGTTAATGTCGAGGTACCTTGAAATCAAACGTTTTAAGAATGAACGCCCATTCACTGAAAGTAGGAGCATTAGTGGAGAAGTATTGAGTAAGAATGTGGTCAAATTTGTTTATTTCTTTCAAGACATATTTTACTTCTACATTGTTACTTAGACTATAGCTTTTACATACATATTAGGTCGGGGAAAAAGTCTTTTCGCATAACGTAGGTATAAACTTATTATAATTTTTTTTTGACTGTACTATTTGTGTCTGGCTGGTTTTGGTAACATTAAAAAGGTTCCATTATAAAGAAAAGAAAAAAATAAAAAAAGTTGTTTCCCGCTATTTTTCATTTGTTTTTCTTTCCGTTAAAATGAGTGAATCTAATGAAGAAATTCGATACATTTTAAAATTTTATTATAAAAAAGGCAAAAATGCAACTCAAGCAGTGGAAAAAATTTGTGATGTTTATGGACCTGATGCAGTGTCAGTAAGAGTAGCACAAATTTGGTTCAAACGTTTTCAGTCCGGAAATTTTGATGTTAAAGATGCACCTCGCTCTAGTCGCCCTGTTACGAATAAAATGGACGCCATTTTTGAAAGAGTGGAGCAAGATCGGCATATTAGTAGTTACGATGTAGCTGAAGAACTGGGAATTGACCACAAAACAGTTTTGACCCATTTGAAGAAAGCTGGTTATACAAAAAAGCTCGATATTTGGGTGCCACACGAGCTCACTCAAAGAAACTTAATGAAGCGTGTACTCATTTGCGATTCATTATTGAGACGTAATGAAACCGAGCCGTTTTTGAAGAGATTGATAACTGGCGATGAAAAGTGGATCACGTACGACAAGAACGTGCGAAAAAGGTCGTGGTCGAAAGTTGGCCAGGCTTCACAGACTGTGGCCAAACCTGGCCTAACACGAAATAAGGTGATGCTGTGTGTATGGTGGGATTGGAAGGGCATTGTTTATTATGAGCTTTTACCGCCCGGCAAAACCATCGATTCTGATCTTTACTGCCAGCAACTGATGAGATTAAAGGAAGCAGTCGAGAGAAAACGGCCGGAATTGATCAACAGGAAGGGTGTGGTCTTTCATCACGATAACGCTAGACCACACACATCTTATGCCACTCAGCAAAAATTAAGAGATTTCGACTGGGAGGTCCTAGTGCATCCACCATATAGCCCTGACCTTGCGCCTTCAGATTTTCACCTGTTTCGGTCTCTGCAGAATTCTTTAGGTTCTGTAAGGTTGACCTCAAGAGAGGACTGCCAAAACTATTTGTCCCGTTTTTTTGATCAGAAGTCCCAAAGTTTCTACAGTAACGGGATAATGTCTCTGCCCACAAAATGGCAGAAAGTTATTCAACAAAACGGTACATATATATTGTAAATAAATGTAAATAAACTTTGAAAAAAATGTCTTGACTTTTCATACAAAAATACGAAAAGACTTTTTCCCCAACCTATTATATTCACGCCTTTCTCCCCGAATAAGTAGGCATAAGAAACGCCCACATTTCGCCAATTATAATGTTGGTCCCACGTAATAGGTGGCGAGCCTATTGCCGCATATCACACTTCTATGTTTGCCAGAGCCCCGTCTGTTGATCAGCAGGTGCACCAATTGCAGGAAGTTGCCTTAGGCTCCTAAGATCTTGCGTAAAGGCATTTACCACTATAAAAAAAAAATGGGGTGGTCAACTATGGGTTGACGAAATGGATTACGGGTCTGTGAAACGGACTGGCGTGGTGCTACAGGAGGATAAGGTCTTTCTGTCACCTTCTTGGCACCTTACGTAGGGCAGGAAACAGTGGGGTTTAGTCGGTAGTCCCGGCCACTATCATCTCGGCCGGGGAGTCCGACATAGGTTTGTGCTGTCCCTGCGGCGCAAAGTATGCGTAAAGGCATTTACCACTTTATAAAAAAAAAAGGCTCCTAAGATCTTGGTAACACCTATATTTTATCCCGAAATAATAAAGATAAACAGGGCCTAAAAGGTCCCTTGCAGCCGTGATGAGGTTCGTTAGTTCCTTACTAACGATATAAAACAAGCATGCGCATTTTGTAGCCTTGACCGTTTTCTCTTTTTTGCACCCGGAGAGCATGTTGCATTAATAATAATTAAAATTAATTACACAAAGATTGACACAGTGTAGGCGGATGCAGGTGTGGTGTCTTGTTTATTTTTTATAATTACTTATTTCTTATTTCATTTGCCAATTAACGAGATGTTAACAATCGCTTTAGTGAATATACGGTGTGAACTTCATCGGCCAGAAAATCAACTGAAAACTGATTTTTGTCAGTTATTTATAAACTTGATTAGCCTTACATTGCATGATAAGGAAGAAGCACCTGAGTTAAAGGAAGATTTAAATTTCATAACGTGTCTTCTGATACACGGAAGCTCTAGTTGTCAAAAGCCACATAAACAGACTTCTCCTACGGCTGACTTCTATGATCATTTCCTTTAACCAAGTATAAGCTTGCCGTCAAGATCCCCAATCTAGACCGATAACCGCCTGAAAACCGACTTCAACCTAAGGACAGTGTGGCAGCTGGCGTGGGTCTCCTTCTATGACACTCAAAAATACTTAATAGTGGATCCCACATCGGGGCCCGCTGGTTTTGGTGCTCAACGTCAATTATGGGTCCGAATAAATAGGTGTAGAACAGAATGCGGACGTTCTAATCACCACCTTTATAAATGGGAAATAAAGAAATCTTCGGCCTGTGATTGTGGAGCGCCAGATCAAACTATATCCCATATTGTAAACGATTGCCAGCTGTACTCTTTTCCCGGTGGTCCTGAAGAAGAAGATGAAGATCTTCTGACTCCAGCTGCTGAGAAGTGGCTACGACAACTGACACTGGAAATTTAAATTAGGCTCAACGCCATACGATATGATGATGATGATAACCAAGACCAGCGAAGCTACAAATGCTTAGATATATTCTCAATCACCACATTTGTCAACACTGAATGGCTAAAGCACAACATACGTACAAATTGAATTACCATTGTCCTTTAAGGTTAAATATCTTAACAAGCTCATTGTGCATTAAGCACCTTCTCCAATTTGTCACGGACGGTCTCGCAACCCGCTCTTTGTCTTGTAATTAACTCCATTTGTCTCAGTTTCAAGTTTTACTTTCATTGGAGTAAATGAACTTAATACCCACGCTCTTCTAACGTTCGTATCGGTTACGAAATCGAATACAATACGTATGAATTTGCTAGCAAAAACATTTACGGAGAATATAGGCATGTTACTTTTTCTAGATTATTGGAAAAGTCACTAGGTACTAAGGGTTAGGGGGCAATCGTCGTAGCTTTTATTCAAACTAATATATGTAATAAATAAATGGTTTTTTCTTAAGTTGGTCCTATATTGTAGCTGTATTTTATTTTTAAATTATAATCATTTAATCTATTTGTAGTATTTTTGTGTTTTAACGTAATTTGTGCACGTGTTTACTTTATCTTAGTTTTTTTTTTCTTGATTTGTGTGCGCATACTGGTATAAGTACATATCTTAGGATTTTTCTAAAGACATACGCTGAATAAATATTAATAGTCCCTCTTATGGATTTTTTTCTTAAATACATATATGACAGCCATGCTAATAAGCTATAGCACTTGACGCGACAGCCATCTCAAAATCTACAAGTATGCTCAGTAATTAAAACTTGCGTCACGTTATAATAAACGACCTCTTTGTCAGTCCATCAAACTATTGCCTTAGTATAAGCTCGTCAAACTTGTGACTTGTTGATCATAGTACTTAACACGTTTGGTAATGTATTTATTAAAGGTATGACTTAATAAATATTTGAAAACAGCTAACAACAGCGCTTCTAGCCCTAACTAAGAGCTTCTATCGGCACTAGCATGTATATACGTTTTTGGAATATATATTTGTAATACAAAGAAAACATCTAGACCAGGGGGCCAACCGCGAACTTGCTGGTAGGCAATCGATTTAACAGGCTAAATGGATTTAGAATTGATTCGTACCGCCGAACACATTGAACTCGATACAAGATGGCGTTCTCCATTTAGACACAAATTTTGAAGGATTGACGTGCTGATCCAATATATGAATATTTCCATATGTCCATACAAAAAAAAGTTAGGACAAAAATAATACATTTTCCATAATAATGTAGATAATGTTATATTCTTATGCAATTAATTTAATGAGAAATAAATACAACTTCTAAACTTATTGGGAATCTTTACCTAAGCAGCGAACTACAGGTTTACTGACCTCCACGCCACAATGGTCCTTAGCTTGTCTTAGTTGTTCGTTCCTGATGGCATTGCTTTAGCCAAGTCAAGGCCAAGCCTCTTTAGGTCCATTGTTATTACACGCACTTCATTACGTTACTTAAATGTTCGTTTAAGCTACTCGTCGGTTCTAAGGCCTCGTGTACACTAAACTAAATTCTCCTTTGCGTCGGGTTGTCTGGAAGAGATAGCTTGCGCCTTTAGCGATAAGATCGCCTACATAGGCTTTTTCTTTGTGTTTCAATATTCATTGTAATCTGTAGTTTTTAAGTTATTTTGGTCAATAAAGAGTATATCTATCTATCTAAATTTGACGCAACTCACGCTTTCCAGCTGGCGTGCAACATAACTCGCTTGTTGTTTGTTCCCTGCGACATGCATATGAGAATCAAAGGTTCTCAAGTTAAGATAAGACTTGCAAAAAAACCGTAGTGAGACTTGGCGATATCAATGGTATTTTCTTCTGTGACATGTTACCGATACCAGCTAAAGCCGGATAAACAATACGTTCGCGTCAAATAAGGTGCAACAATTGTCAAGGGGACACGAGGCTTTAATCTTGATTTCCGCGACTATGCAACTGCAGCACAAACAAGCTGCGCGTCATGTTGGCCGCCAACTGGCAACGATTATATGATATACGAGACGCGCGTCAATTGTTGCTTAGTATATACGAAGCTTAAGATTTAAACCACCCACTGCATGGCCTTGTGAAACAGACACACCGAAAAACAATGCGTTTCTGATGTAGGAAGCAAGACTGATCGTTTTTATTGTATTTCATGACATATGTATGTCATTATGCAACTCATATCAATAGATTTGTATTTGTAACTTTGAAACTGGACTCTATATATTTCTTGTGTGTTTTTTATAATTAAATATTCTCTTACAATCACACTAATTATTTAGTTCCAAGATAAGTATCACTAAGAACTTGTGTTATGGATACTAAAGAACAGATAATACTTTATTTTTTGTAAATACATACTTGATATACATAGGAAAACACCCAGTTTAATAAATAATACTAGTTTATATTTGTCTATTGTCTAGTTTTAAGACAGATACTCAAGGACTTTAGTATGTAAAAACGGGTCGGTCCGCCATTTCGTGTTATATGAAACCGCAACTATTGTACGCCCATGAGGCAGACCACAGCTAGATCTAAACCTGTACTGTAACACCTATCTTGTAATCTGTGTTCGCAATAAACGATTTGATTGATTGAGTTAACACTTAGTCTTAATCTCTTATCGTCCCATTAACGCCCTTTCAATAAGGAAGTAATAGGGAATAAAGCCATTGGTCCTATGTATTAGGTCAGCTTAGTGGGGACAGGTAATTTCCCACGCAGACCTAGCCAGTATAGATTGGCGGAGATTAGTAGTGTCCTGCTATTCTGTCAGAACTTCTCAAGCTGCTCAAAGAGGCCTCTACATATAATACGCCTTTAAGCCTTCTTTGGCTGTGTTCAATGCTGCATCATCTCGCTCTGCTCCCAGAGTATCTGGGATTGGTGTAGCATGTCTTTTTCTTGCATGGACCTCTTTTATTCGTTATTGACTTATCAACCCCCATTCTCGATCATGTCATTATTTATACAGTCAATCCATCTCTTTTTCGGGTCTATACGGTAAGTAGTGAAGTAAGGAAACAATTTCTCCGCACTGGGTTCGAATGTGACCTTTATGGTGCTTGTTAGTGAGACTTTAATAGGCTGAGCACAGATATATATTTACCATAGACAACGCAAAGGAATGCGTGTCCGAACCCCGACCAGTTGTCGGGGCTGGTCACCGCTGCTTACAGTCCGCGCGCGTCTGTTGCTTTTTTAAAAACTGTAACATAGATTTAAAATGAGAGATTTCACTGTATTTAATATATTTATTATCAGCGGCATCAGAGTCGCAGATCAGTAAGTATTTGTCGTCACTAAATATCGGTAGTGACGTCATATTAGGTGTTCAAAAGTCGGCGCCCTTGATTATAACACAAATCATGATACTTGCGTTATCTATTGTATATCTATACCTGCAGGATGAGATTGTGATGACGATGAACTCATTGTACTCATTCTCTCCGAATTTAATATTACGTTCAAATGTGAGTATTACAGTTTCTCCCAAGTAAATATGAATGCACTGGGTGACTTTGAACTCCTTCCAACCCACTAGGTTTAAAAAACGATGTCACAACACAAACGTCCCAAAATAAAACATCGAATAATTAAAACCTTCACGCAGCTACTGTGCAGCCAATTAGCGAACAATGCAACATTACATTCGTTTAATAAACGTCACTTTAAACCAAAGGCCAAATGCCGTGTTTGTTAACCATTAAATGGGCACTCTTCCACAGATGTTTCGGCTGATCAGGGGGCCTCGTATATTGGATGGTTTCCACTTGACATTGCGGCTCTTCAAAGTCTTGACTTTGTGTCGACCATTTGACTTTTATGATTGGTAAAAGCGGTCGAGAGATTAGGATTACTAAAGTATGCGTACTTCGAGGATGGTCCTTGCGTGTGACTGTTCGTGTGGAGTTCAATATTATAAACGTCACAAACCAAAGGCCAAATGCCGTTTTTGTTTACCAATTAAACAGGCACTTTTCCACAAATGTTTCGGCTGATCAGGGATCTTAATAGTACCGACTTAACACAGCAGCATTTTAAAGTCTTGATTGTGTTTTGACCATATGACTTTTATCATTGGTAAACCCGATCGAGAGAATAGTATTTCTGTCGCATGCGTTCTTGAGGGATTACGTCCTTGCGTGTGACTTTTTATGTATGAAGCGTTTCCGTGCATCTAAACACACGTTACTTAGTAGTTCATAGAGAGATAGATGCATTATTCGGAACATGGAACGTTAAAATTTCTTACAGATTACAGGTGGCATTTTCTATTATATGTATTGAAGTGAAAATAAGGGCGGCTGCACAACAGTTCTAAATTTTATATAAAATGTCATTGCATATCAGTCATTTGTATGAAGTAGAGAGGGGCAAAGCGATGTTTTAAATAGATTTAGCAATAAACAGGTTTAGTGAACATTATGAAGACACCTTTAAAGTCATACTTTCATATAATTTTCTGAAAGCAGCCATAAGTTTAAAAATACTATCGGTAAAATCGTCTTTCAACCAAGGTCCCCTATTTTTATAACTTGAAGGTCTTTAATTAAAAAAAACCAAAAGAAAGTGAAGACTTCGAAAGTGAAATGCATGCTTCAAATCCAGTTTTGTGGACCCAATTATGAGCCATATATAGCCCTAGGTCACCTGGTCAGGTGCATATCACTTTTACCATTAACATTGACAGAAGGCAGCCCTTAGTGTTCTTTATTGAATATTTTCGCCAAATACGGCTCTTTGAGCGTTCCAAACGATACGTAATGAGAGCTTATTCCTTTTTTTTGCTTTTGTTGTTTTATGAAATTTAATAACGTTCTGGTACGTTGAAATGTTTTCGATTTTGTAATTTGATTTTTTTACCTTTTCTTTTAATAAATGGCTTCGTGCGTTTAGCACATTTAGCCAGTTTCAATTATATTAAATACATAGTAAATGATAAAGAGGGGTGATAAATATGATAAATGAAATGCTCTCCCTGAAACCCCTTGAGTCCTCAGTAAAGATGTGTAACTATACTGGGATCTCACATGAACTACTTGACATAATTTGAAAAGTGATGTTGCACTGTTTTGTTGTGATTTACTCATGTACGTTCACAAACACTTAAGGGTTTATAATCCACCGTTATTACACGAAATATCACATTTTTTTGAAAATGAAACAAAACTGCAGTTTCTGGCTGGAACGCCAAGAAGTTATTTATTATTGTTTTTTGAAATGCAATCTTTTTTATTAACCAATTATGAAGCATTTGTGATTTAAAGCCCAAAAGCATGCATAAAGTTGATAGTAATAGACAGAATGCTGACAAACTCTGTAACAAGTCTTAATAGGTGATATGTGGCTTGAATTTCAGAAACTATAACAGAATTAAAGCAGTATTCTCTAAGTTCAGCCTTTGCATGGGTGACCGCTTGGGTGGTATTTGATATAAGCCATTGGTCCCGGTTATTAAACCAATTTCAAAGTTGAGTTCAGTCAGATTCGTCGCTTGACTACGCCATTTAAAACAGGGTTGGGTAGGTGGAATATGACCCGAATTCCTTTCACCTTGTTTTGTGAGAGGATGTTGCCCAACAGAGACTTTTTAATATGGTCTACATGGGCTACGTGTTTTTTCAACCTTGATATTAAAATAACTTAAAGACATCCATTTCAGATGAAATATTTACTAGAAAATATCAACTCGAGAAAAAATCAGTCCTGATTATTTTTCTAGTAAAAATTGTAAATGCAAAAATGTTAGTTTAAAGATTCGAAACATCCTTTTTCAAAAAAATATTCTAGCAAAATAACTCTTTAAATACGGCAAAAATACATACATACTGTCATATTAGGTCTCCGCCGAAGACAAGCGCTGTTGTGGTCCTCCACTGCAGCACATGCTGAGTGGAGTCCTTTTTAGGAATATTTAAACTTATTTATAAAAATTCTTTACTGTTATGTTTTCTGTTCGTTGTTTATATGTTTTGATGTCTAAATAGCGGCAATAGGCTCGCCTCCTATTACGTAGGACCAACTATATAATTAGCGATGCGTGGGCGTATGATATGCCTCTGCTTACCCCTACAGGGAAAAAGGCGTAAATGTATGTTTGTATATATGTCTAAATAAAATTTTATTTTATGTTATACTATAGCTAACAATCAATGCTGAACTCTTAAAAACAAACCCCGGATATTACAACGATATTGAAGGTCGATCTTTCGCAACATCTACATTTTTAGTAATTTCATTATAATACTGCCATGACACATATTTAAACTCAAACTATGTAGGTAATTCTTCGCTCGTTTTTCTGTAATAAGTTAGAAATATTCACACGACTGATTCAGAATATGTTAACAATGTATTAAATGGATGTGCTTGTGAATATTTAGTTAGAATATAAATTTATTTTCGTAATTCCAAAGCGGTCAGTGCAGTTAAAAAGGTCAGTAGTAATACGCATAAAATAGTAGCGTATATAAATGTCAACATTAAAATTTATTTAAAAAAATGTTTATCGTTACAAAATCTACTTAGGAACTTCTAATTTTCTGTATATATGAATACATACATAGATACAACCACGCCTGTTTCCCCGAAGGGATAGGCAGGGGCACCTTATATGACTACATTTCGCCAACTATATTATTGGCCCCACGTATTACGTGGCGAGCCTATTGCAGCTTATCGGAAACTTTTATGTTCACCAGAGCCTCGTCCGTTGATTAGTAGGCATCCCTTGCAGGTGAGGTTGGCTTAGCTCTAAGGTCTTGGTACATGGCACCTATTCGATCCCATAGGAAGCTTATGGGGAAGCTTATGTTCAGTAGTGGCAGCAGCACAGACTCTTTCATTCTTCCCATTTGAGACCTAGTTTCTTTGAGACCATTACTTACTTACAAATGTTCGGTAAATGTAAATATTCTTAGTAGTCTTTTTTGTATACTTACTTCCACATTTTACATGAAGCTATTATGAAAACGTGGTCCCCAAGGGATGCTATTATTTAATAAAATTCGAGAGAAGCCGATAAATAAGGCCTTTGGGGGAGATCAATGTCTAACAGTAGACGACACTTGACTGTCTAAGTAAACGTGACAGACAAACGAGAATTAAGTCATATTTATTATTCTTATGTATTAGTATTGATTTATCGAAAAACCTATTGTTTTTTTAAATAACATACCTTAATCTGTTACAAAAAACAGTAAACATAACCTGATTATAAAATTCTGGTAAATCTGTTTCAAATAAGTTAATGAGGTCAAGGCGTTGGCTTATTGTTTGATCAAGTGATGTAAGATAAAGCAGTAGGTGACTTTAACCAAAGCGGTTTTACTGAGAAATGGTTTATTTTTTGTAACAGTTTGATTACGATAATGATTAGGTTTGTATTAGTAATAAAATAGTTGTATATCTAATAAATATATAGTTGCTCTTTGACACATTGTAAATGGATAATTTTATTAAGAAATATCATTTTGACTTTTTAAATATTTTAAGTCTTTTTGAAATACTACAATAAAATATTTCAATGAAAACTTATGTAATTAGAAAGAAAAGCCTTTAAAGGCCAATTTAAGTATCTTCTTCGATTTTTTGAAAAATACTTTCAAGAATGTTCCATTTCAACTAAGGGCACTCCATCTATCGTAATCATCATCTAGAATCTAGGTCCTATAACGTATCACTGCAGGGTACAAGGCTTCTCCAAAATCAATGTCAAAAGGATTCACTTGGGGCATCCTGCTGTTAGAATTTTTAAGCCGCCAACTTTGCTTTTCATATAAATCTTAATAAGTTTCTAATAATTTGTATTTCTATGGTCACTACTTATTTACCACATAGGGGAATAAATAACCAGGACCATCGGCTTGATATGCTTTTTCGTGCTTGGCCAAGTGTGCGCGTAAAAAATACCTCTGCCTACCCTTTTCGAGGACACATGCGTGATAATATGTATGTATGTTTAAGGTTCCAGGTTTTTCTGAACCCATAAATCAACGCCCAAGCCCATACTGAGCTGGCCAATTTAACGATCGGAAAACGAAAGATATCAAGTATACCCCATATCAACTAAGTGCACACCAGCTGCCGTAATCAGTAAGTTGTTATAAACACTGACTTTCTCTCTTCAAGGTCATCAGCTTGTCAATGCAATTGTCCATTGTGTCAGTGTCCCGATTCTCAAAGCATGAGAAATTTTACTTCAGATGTTTAACGAGTTTTAATACTTTAATGCTATACTGTTCAATTAGTGTTGAAGATGGGAATTGATGTCGGTATGTTCTTCTATATCTTGGTACGTGCTGTTAATGAGCTAACGCTATTTCTTGTACCTTATCTTTTTGTTCTTACAAACTAATAATTTTCTTTCTTGGTACCTAAGCCAGTAACAGCCTTGTTACTGGGCATATTAATACCCAATAGAAGAGACAATAGTCTGCTGATAATGGAGACATAGCCCACTAGCACTCTTGTGTCTCATCGGTCTGTCATTAATCTGAACGATGAGACGAAGTATGTAAGTTAGACGCCACTTCCCTCCCTCTTTTTAAGCTTTTTAGTATTATGTTTGTACAACGCTATGTAGTTCCGGCCTAGAATACTGCCAACTCCCCTCATCTCACGGGGAGTCGTGAGAGTCGACGAAGAGAAATTCTACAGGATGATGGGCAGCAGCGTCATCATGCGTACTGGCTTCTATAGAATGTAATTTATTGAGGAGGCCAATGTTCAGCAGTAAACTTTATAAGGCTGACATGATGATGATGATAATGATTTGTACTTATCAAAGAGGATACAGAATCTTGTTATACTAGCTAAAGAAAAATGGACTATACAAATCGTGAGGTGGCACGTCTGCCGGGAGACAGGAAATAATAGAATTTAAGTGTCTTACGAATGTCAAATCAATTAACCAATATGTGTCATTTAGAGATATCATTCAGATATAAGCCTACATAGTTATCTTCTGTTTTCATCTAAAAATGGTGTTAGAAAAAAGTTTAGTAATTCTGTAATATCATATTACCATCATGTATCTGTTTGTGGAGAACAATAAAGAAATTGAGTATTAAAAAATTTGCGTGACTAAAACTTGCCGGGACTAAAAGTGGATTTCCTTATTCGTCAATTAAAAAAAACATCCGACATTCCACATTCAAGATTAATTCAAGTTTATCATCACTCCGTTAAAGTATTGAATTTGCATAACGTTCTTATAGAATAGGCGAATTAATTAAATAGGAACGTTTGGCGTGTTCAAGACTGTAGTGTCCTAAGTTGTGAAGGCGTATAAGGTCGTACATTCTTACGTTGTTGCTAAATAAGGATGTCGACAAGAATAGGTTAAGGAACTGCTTCGTGATCTAACGATAAAGGGACGCGGATGTCCAAGTGAAGTGTTGGAATTGCCAAGTCTATCGCATTGATGGTCTTTGTCCGTTTGGGCTTTTTCACGCTTATGTCCTATTGTCAGCTTTGGCTCATGTCCTGCTCTTGTCGTATTATGAATAGATTAAGGGACGATTCGGGTAAACTATTAGGTTGTGCTTCTATTCTGGTTTATTATTAAAATAAATTAAGCTATTTTACCGTCATTATTGAACATATTCTTTACATTCCATACAAGTTCATAATACTCCTTAATCCTTAATTATATTATAAACGAGAAAGTTACCTCGTTAGTTAGAATTTTACTCCAGGAAATATTTTGTTGATTTGGTACGGTGATAGATAGTTATCTACTAAAACTTAAAGTAGTTACTTTGGAGAATAAATTAGGCACTTTTAATACTTAAAATAATTATATGCAATATTTTGTTGGAGACGATTACTTTATATTATAGTATTTTGATTGATTAACTCACTGAAACAGGTAGACGCACTTTGTTGTGAAAGCTTGCATATTTGTTAGGCAATTATTCTTTAACTAGTGCATGTATTTCGAACTCAGACCATTGTAGCATAGGAAAGGAATTAAGCATCTGCTTTGTTATCAAATAACCGGACGTCTAATTAAGCGAATTGCCACTTCTATCGTGAAAATGATCTATGTCCGGTCATCATATCATGGTATTCATTCATAATACGATCTGTCTATAAAATCAAATTTGGGGGCATTAAGCAAAGCATAAAACAACAAGATATAAGGCCAATGATCGCAAACTAATGCCATATTTGGCGTGACAAGCGTACCACTAGTGGCACGTGGAAAAATCAATTGTTTCTTGTGCCAAAGTTCACCTGAGATGAATTAGACTATAGATATTAGACTATAGACTAGAATATATTTTTCGAATTCCACTGTGCACTGCTGAAAATTAGCCTCCCCAATAGATTATATTCTATTGGGAGTATTTGCCCTTAATCACTACGCTGGGCTGGCGAGTTGATAGTAGCAGTTGAAGCCAGTACGCAGGATGACGCTGCTGCCCATCTGGTAGGGTAGTTCATCTGGTAAGATTCTTTTCGTCGATTCTTTCGACTCCCCTGAGATGAGAGGGGTGGCACTATTCTAACCTGGTACTACACGGAACCTTTCGTGAAAGGTTCCGTATAATTCGAGAATTAGGTTAGTTAAGTTTATTTAAAGCTTAACAATAAGATTATTATTAGATAATACGAATGTGGGTTTTAATATTTCTCTTTTTGGTGCAGCTGTGTTACTTTTTTTTTTTATTTATAGTTTTAATGGTTTTATTCAATACCTCTACAATAAATAGTTTTGAATTTGAAATAATAATAATGGTTAATTTTACCAAGAGATAATTACAAATAATCAGAGAAATTCTGACCCCTCACACTAGGCTCAGCCTGTCCTATGGGATACTTCAGTATGAAAGAACTAACCAAAAGTTGAATTAAAATTAAATTATAGATGTATGAAAATTTGTGTAAATCATGATATTAATATTGATTATGACAAATAAGTAAATACCAATTAAAGGAACAAATGATCGTATATAAATGATATTTTTATTAATCAGTTAAATTATATATTACCCGTATCTAGTTTCAATCATAAAGACAACAATCATATTAACGCCCCAGTACCTATGTGTATAACTTAAGCATAATTATTTTATGGTACAGGTAGTTAACTATCAACTTACCGAGGATAATTTTTTAGTACAAGCAGTTTAATATAACATTTACGACGTGTGAAAGCTAGTAAGAGTGTAAGAGACAGTCCTACCAAGACATAATCCCCTATTTGAATTCCTAATCCCTGGCTTGTGAAAGTTTTGATTATGACAAGTGTGAAACGAAGTGACAACGCGCACAAAAGATAGTAAAAAGTGGAGCGTACCTTTTGTGCGTGCGCTCACTTAGTACTGTTATTCGTATAACTGCTCAGGAAATTATACAGACGACTAGCCTCTGCCCGCTGTTACGAACGCTTGACCTACAGTTTATCGCTGGCTTCAAGAACAGCGCATTCTTTGTAAAAATCATCATATCAAAAGCTCGATCTGGTTACAGTTTACCTCGGGCTTTAAGAACCACGTATTCTTTATATGCTTATTATCTCAAAGCCAAATTTGGTTAGACCAGTAAGCAGAGCCTGTGCTCTAAGCTTTTGTCTCCGGGACCTACGGCTTAGTGCTGGGATGATGATGATAATCTCATTGTTTGTGTTACACTGATGTTAATGAGTTATTAGTACACCATTAAAACATAACGAATACATGTATATACATTGAGCGGCTTAAACTTAATCAGTTTTCTTTAACAGCGTCGAGTATTGAAACGAATATATGGTGGGATAAACCGTCTTAATGACGAGTTGAATTATTCTTCATTGGCAACACTGCAGGTGGACATTCACTGTTGCGGGACGGTTCGAAAGGGTTACCGCGGCCTCGGGACGTAGCAGGCTCAAGAAGGATAGCTTTTAGTCAGTTAAAGTCTGACAAACCCTCCCGCTCCACAGAAGTAGGTTATGTGATGATTTTCCATCCAAAAAAAAAGGTGGACATTCACTGGTCAAAAACTAAAATTTGGTACGAAATTTTTTAATGCAATAATAATTGTTGTCTCTTGTTATTTTTATTTCGGTGTGCAATAAAGAATGTTTTATTCTGTTTTAGTTGTTAGCAACAATAGTTTGATTTGTTCCTACTATGTTTTGGACGACCCTAAACCTCAGTTTTCGACCCGTGATTGGCCACCAATGTTGAAGTACCTTACAAGTGTCGGGTAAGCTTGTGTCTGACATATAATAGATCAGCTTGTGAGCTCCTACAACGGAAGCGCTCCTTGAACCCTAGTAGGGGTTATCGCCACAAATCCCTACAAGTGCGGTAATGACCCTTAATTGGATATTTCACGGAGTGATGACGTGACGCGGACTGTCCGTCCGTACCATCATTTCACGGTAAATGTACCGTTCGTGGACCGCTCGCTTCATTCTAATGGAGGACAACAGCTGCTTGTGAAAATTGGGCACGTTACGTGTTTGTGAGAATATTTCACTTTGTCGCGTTTGTTCGCTTCGAGAACGAATCTATAAGTACAAATAAATACAATAAATTGTCTTTCTCTAATACAACAATAAGAGGTTTTTATTAAATGCAGGAATGTATGAAAGTAATGCAATGACCTAATGGCATAACACAAACTATATCTAAAATGTTTTGATACATTTTAGGATATTTTTTCTAATTTGAGTCACAGATGTTAGTCGAATAAATTACTAACCTACCAAAGAGAAATGACCCAAGTATATTCGAAATGAGAATTAAAAACGCATTTATAGTTCGTATGTGTATATTTAAATATACCTACGATTAATAAAATTTGTGTCTAAATTGAAAAATCGGATGATCAATATGAACAATATTTAGCACGTCAACAAGTCTGACATAACTCACTAATATAATTAGAAAGTAATATAAAATCATTGATTTTAAAACACTAACAATTATAGAAAATATCTACAAAAAGAAACAAATCAATAAAATACTAAGAAGATTGTTATGCTGCATGTAAATAAAAATATTTCCTTCAAAGGTTTTTATAAATCTTCCAAGTTATTACGATGTCATTTAATTGTAAATCTGTCATTGGAAATCTGAGCTACGCATTGTCTTAATATGCATTGTATTCTTCATTCATACATATGAAAACAAAACACAAGCGTAAAACGACAGTCATTAACGCTTTAAAACCAGTCCACAATGTCCTATTGTCACTAATTATGTACATAGTAGAACTCATAAACATTGAAGATGATTATCTTATGAGAAACGTACATTAGTAGCACAAACTACTAGTGATGCTTCTTATAAAACATCCCATTCACAAGCATAACAAGCAATGAAAGTTCATCAAATACATCTGTTAGTAAACCTCTTGAAGCGATGAAAGCCCAACAACTAAAGCATAGACGTAATATGCTCTTAGTTATCGAAAAGTAATTGCGTACTTCAGCTAGATATAGCAACACATCTTCAATAGATTAACATTACATTCTCAGGAAATGGTAATGTGTGGTAATGTGAAAATGATTGGAGTATTAGAGCGTCGGATGGACGGAAAGAATTAGCCACGCGGTTCGAGTTGGCTGGATCCGGAACTCGACCAATCAGTTTGTGGTTCCAATACTAGAAGTTGCTATTTTTCTAACCGTAGTAATGTCTATTTATTATATTAGTATTCTATTTATGATCGAAATGATTTTCCTACTCCTGTCTCAAATTATACAGGGCGCCCCATAGCTATGCCACATGGAGGAAAGTATCTTGAATATTGTAGATGGAACATTTGACTAAAAGAAGACATTATTCTAATTTCAAAAACAATTTAAACTGCATTCATAGATTTTTAAATAATTACACGGTTGAAACGGGAATCAAACCCGCTACACGAGAAAAAAAAATACCCTGCAACTTTATCGTACCGATCGAAAGGGTTCATCATAAGGATTATTTTTTGCTAAAAAACAGAGTGTCAGAAATAAAAGAAAAACCATTAATTTTAACATTTGATGTGATATTTTGTTCAGATTAATGAAAAGCTAACATTTTCGTAAAGACATACCAACTGATAAATTTGTGAATATTGTATATTTTTTTTAATATTATATATCAATCAATCAAAAATAATTTATTTCATAAACTATTACATAATACTTGAAAACGTCAAAATTAAATAACAATGAAAATATTATTACACTGAAATAACGAAGCTTAGATTCACTCACATGCAACAAAACAATTTAAAATCAAATAGTAATTTAAGTGTAAGTGGCTGAGCTACCGCTCTGTAGAAAAACTGGCAAGAAACTCATAGGCTATGCTCTTATAAATTCTGTCTGTGAAGCTATACAATGCAATATATAACATTAACAATATTCATTTATAAGTCAATTATATTAGAATAGCCTGTATGAAACGGCATTTTAATCCGAAGCATTTTTATCTGCCATATAGTCTTTGATAGAATAGTATCCCTTTGATGAAAAAATAGGTAATATATATGGCTTAATCCGATTCAACTGGTCAGTTTACGACTGATGTAAAGGTTCTTAGTTTTTAGACCGAGAATGTCAATAGCGTAATAGAGAATTGTTTTGTTGCACAAGTAAGTGACAAAATGTCTCACCCATCACGTAGGTGTGTGTGTGTGTGTAGGTCGTGGTCGTTGACCCCCGCGGCCTATCGGTCAACTCCTGCGCACCGCTGTTTGATTATGCGATAGTATGTTGGAAACGGTTCTGAGTTCTCTAGACAGTTCGGCAAAAGTAGGATTTTGTTATTCAAATATGTTTTTGGTGATAACGTTTTATTGTTAAAGTGTGACGTCGGGTTTCTCTTTCAAATGTTTCTAGAAGACAATTCTCACTTCATGTCTGTGTGTTCCTGTTAATTAACTGCTTGTAAATTTGTAGTTTATTTATATTATCATACCTTATGTTTTTATCCACTAACATATCGCATGCTCAAAGGAACATCGACCCATTAATAGATAGGTCAAATTTGAGTTACGTACGTATAGTCTTTCTATTTCTTACTGAGATCGAATCAATGTCAATCAGACGTTAAAAACACAAGCCGAGTTATTAATTATTATAAACCAGTATAAATTTAATGCGCTTACAAGTAGGACAAGTATTCTTTAGAAGATCTTCTTTTTTGATGTCCCAAAAATCGTCTTTTTTTGAGTTAAGTCTCCATTCATTACGCATGCGAGATGAATTAACAGTTTTGCGAAGATTGCTTATTCAATTGTATTTTTGTAAATTACTAGCGTGTTATAGACTATAGAAGACACAGACAGTGCATATAAGTTGTCTTGGGGTTGTTGAGAGATAGAATCTAGTATTTATTTCTTGTTATTTTGTTGTATTGTATTGTTTAAACCAATCTTAATTTTAATTCGTTCTCATCCCATATCTTATTTTTATTTCTTATTTTGATAATAAGCCTGTTAGAGTATTTATATGCATGTTGTGACACCTTCAAATGTAGTACATTTAGCTTGTTATAATGAATATTTACTTAGACGTGAGAAGATAATGTCACAGCTACTGGTTGTCCATAATAAATAAATAAATATTTACTTGCATTGTAATAATGCGTTACATTATTCAAGATTCCTTCTTAATTTTCATTAGTTAATTTTCTGTAATATATTTCTATAATTTGGCGAAAAACGTGGCCAAAAAGGCAGTTTCTATTAACTAATGAATGAAAAATTTAAAATGTGTGTGGTGACTTCATACATCTTATTTTCCAGAGGTCACGGTCATTCGTGTAGTCAGACCTGACTGGTACACCCACGATGAAAAACTATAAGCTAATGTTGACTTACATGTCACCTCTGACCGGTCTTGCTCGCTCTTCACGCTTATGTCATCTAGACACATAATGTGGTAATCAGATATGACAATAATTTAGTATAAAAAATATACATTTCAACGTATTTCTGCAGAAAAAATTGATAACTACAAACTACGTGGCCAATTACTATTTATTAATAAACATGATTCTGGTGATTTTCTCATGAGGTCAAGGCCATATGTGGGATCAGTACTGCCTGGTACACCCACGATGACAAACTATGAGCTAATGTTGACTTACATGTCAACTCTGACCGGTCTTCTATTCGCGATCATCATCTAGAGGAATAATGTAAGTTACTAAGTTCTGCCAACATAGTATCGTATAAAATATTCACTTAAACAATAATGGTGTATAGGAATCCTACTAAGATCTAAGGAGCCCAAGCCTCACCTGCAAGTGGTGCATCTGCTGATTAACGGCCGAGGCTCTGGCGAACATAACAGTGCCAGATAAGCGGCAATAGGCTCGCCACCTATTACGTGGGACCAACAATATAATTGGCGAAGTGTGGGCGTATAATATGCTTCTGCCTATCCTATCGGGGAAACAGGCGTGAATGTATGCATGTATATTAAATAATAATAATAATCTAGGATCATAATTCATAATACATTATTAATTGGTCTAACACATTGTCCATTGTATTATTAAATTTTAGTTTCATTGATTTAAAGAGAAACCTAGAAATATGTATATATTGTAATAAAAAAATAATAGTTATATCTTATTTTCAAATAACTAATTGTAGGTTATTTAACATGTCTTAATTGAGTTAATGTGCGTTTTATTTTATTGACACTGATGCAATATGTAATACTTTTATTTCAACTATTTTTTAACAAACAATTTTTTTGGACGAATCTGAGCAATAAATCTCACTAAACATATTAAGAAATATGTACCTATGTTTGTTTGTTACCTTATCTTGCTTTAGTGACTTATCGAAATGAGATAATTTCGGCACACAGAAAGACCATGACCTGGATTAACACGTTGTATATTTTTATCTTGTAATTAATATTAACTAAATAAACATTCAAACCATTTACTTGAGAAAACAGGTATAATTATTACAGCCAATTATATCATAAGTTTACATCATATAGAATAAAGCAACAAACAGTTCGTTATGTACGGGCACGGAAATAGGTAATAGGACAGAGGACAACATTGATTACTATTTACTATACAGTTAGTAATAGAATTTTCTCCTATCTCGTTTTCTAATGTTCTAATTTCTATGATAAACAGTTCCTTAAGCCCTTTTCCTACTAACTAAGCTTTTATTGGCTGATGCCGTTAGATTACTTTTTACTAAGGTTACTTTTTTCACTCATAGTTTAGGGCGTCCACTCGCAATCCGCGCCGTCTTAAACTGTCACATGGGAAGTTTATGGTGGAGGAATAGGTATATTCAGCAGAGGGCCGATGATGTTGATGCATATCAAATACTTGCATGGCACGTAAAAGAAGTCGCGGTCTCCGTTAGCTCATAACTTGGGCTACATTTCTATCTGCCGAATTGGATAACAAAAAAGACTATATTTGCTGAGGCAATGGTTAGATAACGCACGTAATGTGTGGATTGCATGAATTACTCACATCTAGAGAGAGCTGGTACGCGTGCGCAGGCGTCGAACCGCGGGTAATAGGTATTTTCGACACATTGTTATACGTTTGTCACGACAAAGATACGTGAAAGCTTTCCGAAGAGCCCATGTCGAATAATTTCGGCATGCTTTGAGTGTATACCATTTATTTTTTTCTTCTATAATGTTAGGCACGATAATGTTTTAAAATGTATGTAAGTCGGTACCAACACAACTTTTTTATGATCAATTCTCTTTTTTAGTAAGGAGGCTATTATAAAAGTCTGTCTCAAATCCAATCTTTTTCTTAAAATAAAGTTTATTTTGATTCAGATTAAATATGTTTAGCACATTCAGCTAATATATATGGGCTCTTACCAAGATCTGAGAAGCCCAAGCCTACCTCACCTGCAAGTGGTGCACATTCCGAATAACGGACGAGGCCCTGACGACCATAAAAGATCGCGGTAAGCGGCAATAGGCTTGCCACCCATTACGTGGGACCAACAAAATAACTGTCGAAATGGGCGTATAATATGAATGAATGAATGAATGAACACTTTATTGTACACCAAAATAAAGAGAAATACAGCAATTGAAAAATTACATTAAAATTAATTGTACAATGGGCGGCCTTATTGCTCACAGCAATTTCTTCCAGGCAACCTTGAATACCCCTTCGGGGAAACAGGCGTGATATAATGTATGTATGTGTTGGGGTATTTCGCAACCTCAAACAGACAAAAAAGACCCAAACTAAAAAGCAATAACAAGAAAACAAATAATAGTGTCAAGGAAAGAAATCATATATTTGTATTTAAATAAATTGTTAAAATAGTCTTCCGTAGTAAGACCGTTGCCACTATCATGCCCTTGTTCCTAAGGGTCTGCAAATAATAATTAATGTCAAACAATTCAAAATGGCGCATGTCTTACCAACGTCCTTTGCATACTCGATGCGGTCATTACGTTATTGTGGTACTTAATAATATCAGCACGTTTTTGGGGAAAGTAGAGGTTGGTATTACCGCTAGTGCCAACCTGCATTCGCTGTCAGTCCTATTTGAAACCGTGAAGGTAGCATATGTCCTATATCCAGTGATTCTCCTTGGTATTTTGCAATAGTTTTTGTGGTTCGGTGGTTTTTTAGGTGGTGAGATTAGGTAAGAGTTACATTTATTTTGTTACATCTAATCTAATCTTAGGTTTATCTATTTTAGTTTTAAAGTGTAGAATTTGTTCTTTATGCCTACCTACTTGTTGTGAACTCTACCGACAGACTTCATAATAATGATATTTAATACTGTTACAACCACCTTAATTTACATTATGGTTTGCCAGTCAATTATTGATTTAATTATTAAAAAATCGCTTAACCTTTGTTAATATTCCATTTAAGCTATAGAGTCCAACTGATATTTTGAAGTGACCTTATATAGGCTTTATAAATCTTTATTTACGACTAATACCTTTTTTCTGTCGTATTATTTTTGTACGAAAGTTAGCATAATTTTTTTTCCACTTATTATCTGTCCCCGGCATAGTAATGTAATCTTGTCTAATGTCAATGTTGGCTAAGCTAACCTCTTACCTTTTGACACGTTTCATCTATACGACTTAGTGCTAAAAGTGAACCTTGTAATAACTACGAAACCGTGACCAGGGGGCCCAGCCCCGACTCCGCGCCGTTTTCTCACAACAGGGGGACACATCAGACAACACTTGTTATAGATATGTAGATGCTTTTTAAATAGACGCAGCAGGGTTTTTGCCCATCCGCCTGCTAAAGGCGACAGGCCGCGTCGACGGCGCGTTCGTGTTCCACGCGCGCCTCAAAGAGATGTCAGCACACTGAGGGGCCCTCAGGGCCAAGCCTGCCAGGGTTGCGGGATACCGGTTACCGCGGCCTTGGTGTTACAGGCTCAAGAAAAAAAAAAAGGTTTTAACCCAGCCCAAATAGAATATATGATTGTGTATGTATATAATATAATCCCATTATTGTATGAGTGACAACGAGATTTTATCTTAATTAGTCACTTCCTAAAAACTTTTCGCTCTAAAGCTGCTACTTGTAAATTTTAATATTATGTCTTTACTTACATTACACAATTCGCTGTAAATGCTGTATAATATTTTTTTATGACGCATTTTCTTCGTAAAATATGCGCGGCCTCAAAACTATACGTAAAATATGCAAATTAAAAATACTTGTCTAAAATTAAATTTTGTTAGAATACTTTTAGAGATGATATTGCTGTGTCAGTGTTTTTGCTACCAGTTTTATTTACTATACGTCTTAATGATGTTATTCAGTATATAGTATTAGCTGGTGAACTTGCCAAAGTCGGTTCCATGCTTACATCATAGATAACTGTATAGTTTGAAATGGGTTAAATTTAATTAATGTAATTAATTTGTGTCATAATTTATAAATTGCACACCCTTATTGTTCATCATAAATACTAACTCAGCCCCGAACTCCCCATTAGATGATTAATCAGTATTTTTAGAGGATCTTTTTATTAAGAGTATATTCTTATTTAAAGAGTACCAAAATATTTTTCGAAAATTTAAATCATAATTTGCAATAACAATCTTATTCAAGTAAAGTACTTAAGTCGTCTTGACTGCTTTTCATACCGAGCACAAATGTCACTTTGACATTTGAAAAAAAATTGTCAAAGTCATGCGTCTTATTTTCATTGTCAAGGCCGCTAATTTGCAGCAATCAATCACTCAAACAATACACTCATCGTCCCAACAACATAACAGGCCAACAACACACGCAACTGACAAAAAACAACGTAACGTCCAGATTTATTGCTCTTCTTTTTATCTATCAATTAACTCCTTGCCGCTCGACATATTTTTACAGCTAAAATAATGCTTTAATTAAACCTGACACGTTACTTTCCCCTCTCTCGGAGCCGCCGTGGAAAATCGCGAAAGTTAGTTCTTCTGAGTGCGTTGAGCAAACGCGCGCATAGATACGTGTAACGTATAACACGATTCGGACCCGCAACCGAACGAAAACGATTAAGTAATTCGAAAAACTAATAATAGAAGCAGCGAGTGACATCCTACAGTGTCGAATAGTGAACTAACTCTAGGGTTCTAAATTTAGACCGCATACCGAACGGAAATTTAGAACGGCCCAACGGATTGCATGTTCTAAATTTAAATGTGAGTGCAGCTGCCAGTGTGAACTTTGTTCGTAGGGAATCCGCTTTCTTTTTAAAACAAAAAGTATGTGTTTGATTCAGTCCGTTTTGTACTCTTGTATACGCTTGTAAATATTTATTTATGTTTCTTATTATAGAACGTTTGATGTTTTGCTTTCTTCGTGGCAGCATGAGCTCTTGGTCTGCTCTTTGATAATGTTCACGAGGCGTGACCTGATCGATTGTTTCATAATTGCCATTGACAGTGAAAGTGTTTGCACTAAAGTCATCTGAGTTGTTAGTAAATATTTTCTATTGTTTTCCTAGATGTTTCTTCTTCCTTTCACTGTTATGTGCATTATTTATGTGTAATCTTACATACTTACATATTGAAGGTACAAACTCATAATAACTACTTAGTTCTTACCAAATGTTTTGTATTCACAAATCTTCCATATGTATGTATTCACTAAATTTGTACCGTTATAAGTCACAGTTTAATGGACTGTGTTTGGGCGCGTTACACAGAGCTAGAAATAAATATATGGTCCTTTTGAAAGGACTGCCTTTATATTATTTAGGACACAGAAAGTTATGTTTATATTATCTGTAATCATTCAAGATTTGACCGAAATAATGATTTCTTATACTTTCTTACCCTTTATCGTTCTTATATCTTATTTTTATTAACTTTTGAAATTAAATATGATTATGTAGTAATTGATTATTGTCTACAAGTATCAGTTAGATTAAATAATTTCACTTTCATATTTATTTTTGAAATCAGTAAAAAATCAAAACTGTAAACATAGATTTTTGCTTCCGGACTTGATCATATCCTGGCATTATCCCGGTAGCCCAGGGTCTGCTAACTGGTTCAACTGAGATTGACTGAATTTCAGTTATTCCGTGGAGTGACTGCCGTTTGACCTCCGCAACACAGAGGGAAACATCATTCTATGGTTAATCCAGCTGTCAGTCTGTTAGAAGGCACTGACTTCCTAATAACGACTGCCATAGATGTTCATGACAACCGGGTCCAACGGCTTAGCGTGCTTTCCGAGGCACAGAGCAAGCGATAATTACGCACTTAACTTCGAACAATCATAGGTCCACCAGGGTTTCAACCCAGACCCTCTGAATTTAAAGGCAAGGGCTCTTGCCACTGGGCTATCGGCCACTATGTACTAGTGTTCTTGATACTTTCTATAATTCAATAATATCTTAATGTAAATATATTAATTTATCTTAACCTAACTTATCCCTTCTCCCCGCCAATTCGCATTCGGGTCGACGATGACCTGATGCCCTCTCACCTTGGTTCTTGAGATTCAGCCCAGAACTGGGACCTGGCTGACACAGTGATGACAATACTAAATAAATAAATATTTTTTGACAATTAATTAAGATAAGTATTATGAAGAATATCAAATAATTTGCTTTAGAACTTGTGTTATATGTTTGTGTGTATGGATACTAAATAACTTACTTATAAACGTACATAAATACTTTTTTTAAAATAAATACACACTTAATATACACAAAACACCCAGACCAGAAAAAGTATTCATGTTTCTGCACACAAATATTTTTCCTGTGTGGGAATCTAACACACGACCTAAGAAACGGAGTGCGGGTATACTCACCACCACTCCATATCGGTTGCCTGAATAAATTATGATTCTATTTATATTCTTTGGAATATAGACCTAGCTATTTATCCCTGACCACTTTGTCTGTGCATAATGTCGTCCTGGTAATTTCTCTCCTTCAGCATACTATATCATTAGTCTTAAGTATAGCTATTAAGTTACATCACAAATTGATCGGCCGAGATTGAGAAAGATCATCAAATATTACATCAGCAAACTTTGCCAAGTATTTGCATTACAAAATACCCAGGTACTTCTTAAATCCTCAGTTACGTTTGAGAGATCCATCATTATTTTTATGGCGAAGCGTGACTGTGTCTACAATATTAATATTGATAGCCAATTTTTTAAAAACTATTTATCGCTCTATAGTGTTTCTGATAGCAAGAGGTTTACGGGACTGTTCGAAAAGGTTACGGCGACCCCGGAACATAGAAGGCTCATAAAAAAACATGAAGGGTTGTCAATGTCAAAACAAAGTTTGACATTTCCTCCTGCTCCACCTAAATCGAAAGACGGTCATTAATGAATTTCTATCAAAAAAAAAGAAGTGGTTTCTTATCAAGTTTTAGATACTTTGAATAAGTAAAATATCATACAAAATTGGTGTATAGGGATCCTACAAAGACCTAAGAAGCCCAAGCCAACCTCACCTGCAAGTGTTGCACCTGCCGATCAACGGACGAGGCTCTGGCGAACATAACAGTGCCCGGTAAGCGGCAATAGGCTCGCCACCTTTCACGTGTTTTTCGGAAACCGAAACTAGATAAACAGGCTATCACATTATTGCTAGAATTTTAAAAAAACTTTTGCAATTTAATACAAAAAACTGTTATTTACGAACTCTATTCGGACATAAAAATAATAATCTGATTCTATCAATTTACTTAAATTACTACTAATCATCGTGCATCAATATACTGATTGAGCATTAAATCTAATTGTTGTTTGTGGTCTGAGCGAGTGTTTTAAATTTGCAATAAGATTAAGTTAGATTGGAAAATTTTAAATTTTGATGTCACGTTTAATAAAACTCTTAAACTAATCTCATTATCTTCTACAAAGTCTTACACAATGAGAACAATCAAGGTGTGCTACATAAAATTATTATTGAAGACAATCTTCGTGTGAAATGGATGTCGAAATTAATTAGTAGACACTTGCTATTAAGTAAGAGAGTAATTTTTTTTACCCTTATTTACTGGTTATAAATAAATGGAACGTATTACTGCGATATAAATCCCTAATAATATTATGATTCAATACGAGAGTTTTCGTTTCTTTAGTATGAACTCAACTCGATTAGAGTATTCGCCAGAAGACGTTATGGAGTTTTGGAATCGCTATGAATAATTACTAGACATAAAGACTCAAAACCTACACCAATTTTAGAAAATGACTAGCGGTCGCCCGCGGCTCCGCCCGCGTGGATGTCGGTTACCGCTACAAAATGCCTGCCCAGAAAAGACACGGTCAGCAAAATGATTCCCAGGTCAATTCACAGACACCGACACTACGACGACGCAGTCATTATCCGCAGGCTGCATAGATTGTCTTTATGTGGATGTTAAAGTTGTTAATGATGAAAATATTTAAATGTAATTAATACTAATTTTTCACTCCTACCGGCCCGGAGTGCAACCCGTTGTTTTGATTTGATAGATAACTAAAGCGATTATTGTAAAGCTTCTCTATAAACAACATTTGACGTAAAATTATTTTCAGGTAGCAAAATAAACTGATGGCCGGGAGCCTCGACCCGTGATAGGGCGCCGTGCAGCAGAAATCGTAATAATTCAATTTCGCCATAACTTCAAAACCAAACGTCAAATTTTGATCATTCAAAGACTAAATATTATCTACATAAACTGCACTAATTAGTGATGAAATAGATTATTTTGATAAGGATTAATATCATAAGTAAATTAAATGCGTTTAAATGTAGTACAATAAAAAAATGGTTGTTATGCCTCACTCGACATAGATAGGTATAGTGTGTCGCGGACTTTTTAGTAGATATTTATAAGATCTACAATTAATTAGCACATTTTGTGGTTTTATCTAATGTAAAAGAATATTTATTTATTTATTTTATAGTTTAGGCTGCGTACGCAAAATGAGTAACTGTCCTGGTGGATTTTTTACACTTTGTGTCCGAAAAACCCATATATCTTACGAAACCCTATTTTTTTACAAATTAAAATTTTGCCTATGTTACTCACTAATAATGTAGCTTTCTAATGAAAATGAAAAAATATTTAAATCGGTCCAGTACTTTTTGAGTTTATTCGTTACATACAAAAATACAAATCTTTCCTCTTTATAATATTATTACATTGACTCCCCCTCCCCGTACCCCAGTGAGCCTACATCGCATGCTGGCTAGCTGAGCGCGGTGAGCGGCAACCACGCGACTTTTTTCTAATACTTGCATTTTTAAACTCGTGATATCTTCCAAATGAAATGTCCGAATTGAATAATTCAAAAAGTTATAAAAAGGTATTGAAGCCGTCTTGAATATAAAGTAATTTTTTTTGATAAGGATTATTACTAAGGTACAAATATAGAGCCTTTTCAAGCGGCGGCATATAAATTAATTTTTTAGAATAAAAAACCGCTTACTGTGACGTAACTATAATATTTAGACATATGCTGTCGCGACACTTTTTGTAGATAATGATGAGTTCTGCAAAGTCGTAGTACATAATTTTGTTCTATCATCAATAGTTTTCGCTGCGCACGCTACGTAAGGAATTTTTCAGGTCATTTTTTTACACCTTGGGTTACATTATTGGATTTTTAGTAAGGATCCCTAATTTTTAAAAAAATATAATATAGCCTATGTTACTCGGGGATAATGTAGCTTTCCAAAGGTGAAAGAATTTTTGAAATCGGTCCAGTAGTTTCGGAGCCTATTCATTACAAACAAACAAACAAACAAACAAACAAACAAACAAATCTTTCCTCTTTATAATATTAGTATAGATGTAATAAACTCCCTCGATGTGTCATTCTTGCAATGGCGCCAAACCTCCAGAGAGAGATCTGTCAAATTGAAATAAGAACTATTTTAAAATTCTAATACTATTTCCGTAGAGGTCGCATACGAGTATTATGCAAACTCTTTGGAATCAATCTTTTCAAATTTCCCTGATCTAGAGCGAGCGTAATAATCAGGAATACTTTCTCCGTTATGTGAACGTTTCATTTTGCGACGGATGCGTAAAGTTATTGCAATTTAAGTGCAGCTGTATCTTAGAATAAAGATTTGTTGCACAACATACAGGCTACGGGGAAGTGCGAAATTCTATATGATCTTTTTTCCATATCCGACATTGTTAGTGAAATGGAACGCAACAGTTATTTGCGCAAATGTCTTAAATGATTATTTTTTATTATTATTATTGACTACGGATTTTGCTCAGTATCTTATATAAATAAATAAATATTTTCTGACAATTACACCAATTATTTAGTTCCAAGATAAGTATCATTAAGAACTTGTGTTTTTGATACTAAATAACGGATAAATACTCTTTTTTCTGTAAATACATACTTGATATGCATAGGAACACACCCAGATGAGAACAATCATGTTCATGCACACAAAGATTTGTCATGTGTGGGAATCGAACCCACGACTTTAAGAGTGGAGTGCGGGTCTACTCGCTACCACGCCATATTTCTATTCAATTTCTATTTATTTAAACCTTGTTTTCTAATGTAGACTCTGAAACCATCTCTAAAACATCTTGTTTAACTACAAAGAGAAAACGGATGTAAAGTATGTGTAATAAGTAATTTAATTGACAATAAAAAGTAAAATCTTTTGGAAAAGTGGTCTATTTATTGTCCACCTGTGTAGAAACAGGGCCGTTTTGAAATAGTTGTGTACTTCAAAGTTTTGTAAGCATCTTGACATTAGTGTAATATGTCAGTTCAAATTTGGTTTTTATTACAAGGCTGTAAGATGCGCACACATTTAAGTGTATCTCTTGTTCTGTGGCTGGTTGTACAAACTTGTTGTGGTAGGTAGGCTGGTTTGTTTTATTGTAAATAACATTATATAGCAACGTTTTATGGATAGCATTACGTTTACTTCCACGCATAAAGATTTTTTATTGTTTCATATCATCATATCCTAGCGGTATCCCGGTTGCCCTAGACTAAAGCTTAGAGCCCAGGGTGTACTCACAGATTTAACAAGATTATGGCCGAATATCAGTTACTACACCGATCGACTGCTATCTGACATACACAACCCAGAGGGAAACATCGTTCTATGGTTAAACCAGCTGTCAGGATGTTAGAAGGCACTGACTTCTTAATAACGACTGCTATAGATATTCATGACAGCATTTTTTATTGTTTAATATATATTCACTTAAAGAATTGGGCTACTTTGTACTTGTATATGTGTTTTGAGACTATCCAAACTCCCTTCCATCATTGCCAAAATCCAAACCTTCAGAAATAGGCCTTCCCATTTCTTTTCCACTATCTTAGGACTCCCTGCGTCTACCTGTTTCCCCATGGCCAAATCATCGACTATTCGGATGGGAGGCCTTCTTCTCCTATGTTTGCTAGTTCGCGGTCGCCATTGAAGAATCTTAACGCCTCAGCAGTCGTCGTTTATAAGAGTTACTTTAGCTCAGCTTTCAACCTGCAAATCCGTCGTCCGTCCTATATTGGTCACTCCAGTTCTCCTACGTATCTCTTTATTTTAGAATCGATGTTATTACCATAGATGGTAATGTGCGAGGTGTCCAGAAGCTAGGAGTGTCCGGCCTAGAATAATGCCAACCCCACTTATCTCACGGAGAGTCGTAACAGTTGGCGAAGATAAATCCTTCCGGATGATGGGCAGCAGCGCTATCCTGCGTACTGGCTGAAACTGCGATCACCAACCCGCCTGCCCAGCGTGGTTATATTGGACCCTCAATATAATATAATATATTGGGGAGGCCAATGTTTTTTTAATTGTACCCCGTGCGATCTTGATTTCTCAGTAAAAATAAATCAGCTTATAAAGTTTAAACTAGTCTTTGAAGTGGCGTCCGACTGCCGGGAGACATGACCCCAAAACTATTGTTCGTACAACGGGTGCTTGACAGGTTAATGTCTAAACTCATCTCGTTACTAAACGGTATATAACATTGTATGAGCGGTCAAGCAATGGTTATGACGTCGTGTTACTTTCAAATTTAACTGTTTATATAATAACACTCGTAACTCTAATTGCATTGTCCGATTCGTAACTGAATTAATATAGGTGTGGGATTAATTAATTATTTCTTAGTTATTGATCGGCAGAGTCGTCGGGTTTTGGTATTGTGGGTTTTTATAGTTGATGAATAGGCTATTATCCTACCAAGACCTAAGGAGCCCTCACCTGCAAGTGGTGCACCTGCCGATAAACGGACGAGGCTCTGGCGAACATAACAGTGCGCGGTAAGCGGCAATAGGCTCGCCCCTTATTACGTGGGACCAACAAAATCTATTGTTTGCATTTTCTAATCATTAAGACTGCATCGACGACAAAATTTAGGCATTATGAAGTATTAGAAAAGAAGCAGTCACCGCCTCCCGAACGTAAACTTATGAACTTGATTAAGGGATTTTTTGAGTCTTACACTCTTTAGATAACCTGACCACTTTCGAGTCGGCTGAATAAAATTTCTTTTGGTAATAAGCAGTTTCATTCTACCTTAATCTGTAATTATGTGTGTCATGTAATTCTATGTGTGTACGTCAAATAAATAAATACTTATTTCCTATTCTCCTGTTTGTTACAGACATCAGACAGCGCCGATTTTCTGGCGACACGCGCCCACACGGCTGGGGTGATCCCGGGCAAGCCGGCCGGCAACCCGCTGCAATTCGTCCGGGTGGGGCCAGCAGAGCTGGGCAGCCGGGCCAGGGAACAGCTGCGGAAGGCTGAGCTCGCCAAAAGAACCGAGCCCGCCAAGATCGAGATACAGGAGGAGTGGCAGTCGGTACGTTTATCCTTTGACTTGTTAGAAGACCCTAGTAAAAAGCGTATGTAGATTCCATCAGGCGGATACAGCTGTGAAGGGCTGAGTTCGTCAAGCGTTTAATGGAATTTCAAGTTGGGTTTTATCATCATCGTCTCAGCCCTTTACAGTCCGACTACTGAGCAAAGATCTCCTCTCACGAACCAAGGTGAGAAGGTTTCTGGTCATACTCTACCAGAAGTGTTGCGTCCTTCTGTTAGAATGTGTCAAGCCGCCTTATAAGGCCTCTAACATGGCTGAACAACTACTACATATAGCAACAACAGAAACCAACATCTGAACGTGCCTTCCGAAGCACGGAAGCGCTCGATATTAATCTCCAATCCAAACGGTAACCCATCCGAAGACTGACCTTTGTGAACTGTGCTTTACTTTGGTGATCGTTTCCGACTATCTAATATTAGGAAGACTACACACGCATTCGAACAGTTTAAATGTTGCGAAACCACGAGGGCTCCGTTAGCCATTTGGCTACAGATCCCTAAAAGATGACCACTTACGTAAAAGCTAGCTGATTCAATTGATCAGATGATTATAATTGAGACAATAATTACAACGGCGACAACTAAGACGTTGTGGACAATTGATGAGATGCCCGATTAGACGATCACTCGTTACACAACCACCACTTACAAATCGCAACTGGTCGCTTTTATGTCAGTAATAATAAGTGCTGATTGTAAAATATTTTAAAATAAATATTTCGACCTTTTTTCTGTCTTAAAACATTCGTAGCAACTAAATACAGTAAAATATAATATCATACATTCACGCCTGTTTCTCTGAAGGGGTAGGCAAAGGCATATTATACGCCCACACTTCGCCAATTATATAGTTGGTCTCACGTAATAGGTGGCGAGCCTATTGCCGCTTACCGGGTACTGTTATGTTCGCCAGAGCCTCGTCCGTTGATCGGCAAGTGCACCACTTGCAGGTAGGGTTGGCTTGGGCTTCTTAGTTCTTGGTAGGATCCCTATACACCCAAATATGATATCAATAACCTAATAAAAATTTTAACAAATATTTCTAAATATATAATTCCATATTTAGTGCAAAGTTGTAGTTCTCTTAATGACATGAGAAGCATCTAGGCATCAATTTCAGATAGCCTAGTACCAACCATAGGAGCCCAAACCAACCTCATCTGCAAGTGGTGCACCTACCAATCAACGGACTAGGCTCTGGCGAACATAACAGTGCGCGGTAAGCGAAAATAGGATCGCTACCTATCACGTGGATCCAAATATATGGGCATATAATATGTATTTTTGTCATAAATTCTGTCAAATCGTTTTTACCCTATTGTTACCTATTGTGTTCCGGTTTAAAGGGCGATTTTTATAGAATGATTGGATAAATTGTGTCTTTTTAGTAAGGTCTAGGAAACTAGTTTCCCAAATTTCTGGAATAAGTCTTTTCAAGAAGTTTTGATAGAATTCAGTCAATTTCGTATCAAATCGTTTCGATAATTAGTCATTTCAGTAAGTAATGGATCCTTAAATTAAGGATTCAGTGTTATTTCCGGAATAAGGCATTATCGTACTAATCAGCCAAGCAGCAGGGAGAATAATGAACGGACCGCAGTATAAATCGCCTATTATTGCGCAATTTTATACCATGTTATCCGTAGCTTCGAATAATTTACAATGATCATTGGGGAAATTAGTTTTATTCAAAACTCATTATCCAATCAGATAACTTAGAACCAAATGACTCGAAGCCACAGAACTGCAATTTACATTCGACATCATTGGCATTACGAAGTGAGAAGTCGCGGTCACCCAAATTTTGCAGGGTTTTCCAACCGCATGATTAACGCCGATATGAAGACGTGAAAGTATAAGTATGATGTTTGACTCGATCATGATTTAATGAACTCCAGTGGCTACTAAGAGTACGTGGTACAAGTTAAAGCTTTCTAGCCAATAATCTGCTGCGTGATATAACATGACAAATGACGCTTCAACTGCTAGCGAGCTAATTTGTACGTTAATAAACGTTGGATAGGTTCCTGGTTGAAAAAAATTTACTGTTACTATCAAAACTTATTTCAAAAATCTTTTTTTTAGCAACTACGGTAAATATTAGTTTTTACCAATAAGTCTTGCTATTGTTGGGGCTTTTACAGTAATATATATTTTTGCTTAGTTAGACTCATGTCGTTTCTGGCACATAAATTAAATTTTAAAAATTGTTTCTATTTTACCGTCGATCATAACAAACTGGAGTTGATATAGATATGACTTTTCATAAAAAAACATGTTCCGTATCTTTATACGGAACATGTTTTTTTTCTCAATTACTTACTACCTTCCAGTTTTACTTTAACGATTTTAATTATACCCATCTGTTATTTTACAAAAAAAACCTAGCCACTATGCTATAAAAGTGATAGAGGCATGCTGTTCATTAATTATGGCTGTTGCTTCTTGGCTGCGACATTTCAATCGGAATGTTTCTCATTTTTTTTTTTTTTTTAATAAACAACCTTAGTAACTTTTCCTTGAGAATGAAGAAAGCTGACTGACGCTACATTTAGGTTAATTGGCACATATAAGATGATTCTTTCTCTTTTCCCGAATAAGTGTCATTGAATTATTGATGAGGTTTCATGCCACCATATATCATGGTACGGGATTTATACCTCGTATTTTTTAATTTAATTATTTTCCCCGTAAATATACTTACCGTTTACGAGTTATTGTGCCGCAATTGAAATATGGCATGTTCTTAAAAATTTATCAATAAAAATTTAATTCAATATCACTTCAGTAGTAGGGATTCGTTCATTCTGGCTCACTTCGTTCATTGGGTTCATTGATGTTAAAATCACAAAATATATTTGCATCCGCCTAAAAAAAAAAAAAAAAAAGTTTGGTGTCAAATTGGGGGTTTTGAGGTGTGCTGATTCCAAATCTGTGGTCCTTTTTAACGTGTGACATGTATTTCCAAAGTTACAAAAACAAACGACACCACCCTACTTCATTAGTAATGATCTCATTAGTATAGACTTACTCCATTAGCTCGCACTCATTAGAAAATTAGCCTTCATTAAAACAAATTTATAGTCTAAGAGATTAGTACCATTTAAAGAAACAATAGTCGAAGAGACAAGTATCTAGTAGTAGACGAATGTCTATGTATATTCATTCTGAATCAAAGTGAGCATTCATTCTGGCTCGTAGTAGTAGAGATTCGTTCATTCTTACTCAAAGTACTAACCTAACCTAACCCACCTATAACCTAACCTACCTTTAACCTAACACACCTATAACCTAACCCACCTATTACCTAACCCACCTATAACCTAACCCACCAATAACCTAACCCACCTATAACCTAACCTACCTATAACCTAACCCACCTATAACCTAACCCACCTATAACCTAACCTACCTATAACCTAACCCACCTATAACCTAACCTACCTATAACCTAACCTACCTATAACCTAACCTACCTATAACCTAACCTACCTATAACCTAACCTACCTATAACCTAACTCACCTATAACCTAACCCACCTATAACCTAACCTACCTATAATCTAGTGTAAAGTTAACAATCATAATGGTATGCCCAATAAACGTATTTAATTATTTTTAATGTGAAGTTTAGGACTAAATAGCGCTGTGTGAGATGTATTTTATTATAACTTCATTGCTATTTTAATTCAATTATAGTTGGGTCGTTCGTTTATGATACATGAACTCTTTATTTTTAAATTCAAAGATAACAAAGCATTTTCATTGTTTATGTAACTGCATTACATTATGATTATCACTTTGTACACTCTTTGTCAATCTTGACTTGTTATATAATGTATCTATTTGTAGGTATGTGGTTATAAACACTATCCAATTGGCTTTTCATATTACCTTTACTGTTGTATTGAAGTAGTTACAAGACACATATGACCTCCGAGTTCTTAAACACTAAAAAAACTTTATAAGCTACTAGCTATAGTACAATAAAAATATACAAAAAAAGGCTTTGATATGAAAATAATTTATATAACTATCGAAAAGTGTGAAAATATTAGTAAAGTAAGTTGTAAAATAATTATTAAAATCAATTCAGAAATTTGAAAGATTCCTCAAAGAAAGAAAGTAGAAGAAGCAGTTCAAATGATAGTAAGCGAAAACAAACTTAAACTCTTTAAATTTCTAGTTAATATAAATGCCCCTTGCTAACGTTTTTGAAACATTAACTATGTTGATATACGTATTATATTCTAAGATAAGTAATATTATATTGTATGTTTCCCAAAAAATTAATAAATAAAATAAATAAATTCTTGAACTTGACCTACCTATAACCTAACCTTGTAATAATATATAATTTCGGGGTATTGATTTATAAATCCCACCAAGGGCTACTCTTTTAAAGCAAGTAGGTACATTAAACAATACTTCTTACAGACAGAAGTTAAATTAACTATACATCAACAACGCCTAAACCCATCAAAAGAAAACAAATAGATGAACTGTTTAAAGTTACAACAAAGACCAAGGAAAAAAAGCTATCGAATTCACTGTCACGAGCTCAAGATTGTGGCATTACAATGCTAACTTCAAACTTGGATGATGCTAGCACACAACCCACTACATAAAAATAGAGATCTTTGATATGAAAAAGATATCAAAAGTATCACTTATCGAACATTGGAAACATTCTGAAATGCGTGTAAAGCTGTACACCAATAATCATACCTACATCAAACTATGAAAATGTGCAAAAAGTAATTTACGATATTGCAAAAGAAATAACAAGTGATAATAATTGTAAAAAATATCATTTTATAAATGACTTTTGAGTATTATTTTATGCAATTAGTTAATATATCATTCCTCAGTTTATTATAAGACCTCATTATCTTAATTGCCTCTATGTTATACTTAAAAACTCAAACATTATATCCGATGGTCGTATAGTTGATATATTCACTATTAACCAAGTATTTTTATATAACTCAAAATTTGTTTTATCTGGAGAAAGAACAGTGAGACATTTCTTTAAATTCAAGTTATATATTTTTTATCAAAAACCCTCGTGATAAAGCACAGATTCGCTATTTAGCACGTCAAGTAGTACCCGAAAATCCTAAATAGTCCAACAATAATATAAACAACTTTTTTATATTTACATTTTAAAACTATATGTAACAATTATACACTTTCTTAAAAATACATTCTTTAATACATACAATAAATAAATAGAAGCTACAAATATAATTCTTTTACAAATTTTATAGTAAACAAAACTATCATTTTATCTTAATAAGTAATGACCCCACGCCAAAGTATCAATTAAATTAGGTAAAATATGACGCTTTGTATCATTATGTTATGATAATGAAATTTTATTAATTTTTTGGGTGAATATTTTGTGTTTTATTGATTTGAATCTGTACATGTCATGATAATGAATATTTTGATCGAATAGATATGATTTATAATTTTGTAAACTTAATTGTTTCGTAACAGTTTTATTTACATTAAATGCATACATTTTTGATCGTAAACTAACAAATTCTTTAAAAATTTTACCATTATTTTTGTCTTTGAAAAATCTTAATATTTTTTTATTTATTTTGGATTTTATTTATTATATAATTTTTTTTAACATATATTCATAATGAATATAAATATTATATTATAAATCATTTTTATTTTGTGTCATTGAACTACGGCTAAATTCTCTGAAAATATTGAAAGACTGTGAAATTCCGGTCGAGCGATTTAGTCTTGTACACCTAAAGATTTACCACGATTTTCCCAATGAGTTAAAAGTTTTACGTTAACTCTCTTCTCTATATTCTTCATTGTTTTACCGAAAACTGAATTATTCATTAGCTTATAAAAATCCTTTTCAAAATCAGATGTTGCTTTTGTCCTCAAAATAGTATTTAAATCTACATATATCTTTGAAGCCAAGGACTTTGATTAAATTTTAGTACTCGATGAACTTTTTTTAATCTCATACTTAATTTAATATATTGCTTTAGATTTCTATAGTGAATTATGTATTTATTTTTATCATTAAGATTAGGAATTAATTTTTTATATTTAGAACACAAATGTTTTCTGGACAAAGAGGTAAATCCGAATGTAAGTTATGAAGCTCATCAGGGTACGTTAAATCTACTTCTAAAATTAAACCATAATCAGAGGTATCCGATATATCAAAATTGGTCTTCGGATGTAACCGTTCAAATCCTCCTTCGGGGAGATATTGTGACATAGCCCATCCGTATATATTATTGGCATCAAAATATGCCAGATAAGATTTATCTGTGGTGTTATCATAATTGTTTAAGTATTCATTATTAGCATACTTACTACTACATTGAGATACACCACGAATACCACCTCTTATGAAAGCAATTTTGTCAAAGTCCGTTAATAGTTCTAATTGTATTTTGGTGTACTTTAACATAGCATCTCAACTTAAGCCTAATTATTTACCTACTTAAGCCGTATAATAGTGCGCAGGGTCAAGATTATAAGTAGCAATACAAAGGTCTCTAAAATTCTTCAAATATATCAGTTAGAAGTAGAATATCAGTTTTTTGATATAAATTGGAATAATCACACATATTTACAGACTTAAAGCGATTCCAAACATCTTGCGCATGGCTATAATCATTGTCAGATACGTTTGAATTTGTTAAGGTGTTGTAAAAATCATGTTGATCAGGTAAATATGTTACTTTTAAACTATCAAAAGAAGTCATGAACTCATAAGGAAAAATACTTTTTTTTCTAAGACGTATAAAACCTTCATTAATGGGAGAATTTTTTTTAAGAGTGTAAAATTGATTATCTTCAATATTTTTAGCTAATTGGTCAAGACTACACGGAAAACATTTTAATGAATCTTGAAATTTATTCTTCGTCTGTTAATATGTAATGTTTTTGAAAAAGATATATATTTTTCTTTATTATGAGATATTATTTCCACTGGCCCATCTATCAAATTTAGAGTATGAACAATAAAATGTGAATCATAATGACTTAAGTTATGTAGAAGCACGGGAATTAAATTTGGGGCTCTAAATTTCTTTGCACATATTTCATGTGAAACCCCCTATAATTACCTGTGTACCAGTCAAAATCTAACACTTTTTAATTGTTTAAATTAGTTTCACAAACATGACAAATTTTGCAATTACTTATCTTGCTTAAAATTATTCTAAACTAACAATTACGTATTATCGCTTTCTCTGAAATTGTTTATTTTATAAATTTCCTTTAAATATAATTAGACTATCACATAGATACTATCGTATTCTTTTTTTTATAAAACAATATTCTAAAATATAAAAAATATATATATCTATACTTCAAAATTTTATTCAACTAATTTTATTTGAAAAAAAAAATATCTGTAAGTACTTCAAAATTTTATTCAACTAATCTGATTTCAATAAATTATTTAAATAAAATTTTTATTCGATTTGAATAATATTTGTAAAGAAGTTGAGCAATGTGAGTTGTATGATTCATGTTTGATGAAGATTTCGTATATGCTTCGGGTGAAAATCACACTTCTTATAACACCAAGAAATCTTGTTTAAAATGTAGTATTATTATTATAAACAAACAATTTCGTATTATCGCTATCTCTGAAATTGTTTATTTTGAATTTTAATTTTGAAGTATAGATATATATATATATTTTATATTTTAGAAGATTGCTTTTTAGTAAAAATTTCCTTTAAAATATAAATAGACTATCACATAGACATTATTGTATTATTTTTTTCATTTATTTTAATCAACGACAGCAAAAAGGAGGTTTCCTGAAACGAACTTTTATTCACAGTTCAGATCGCGATGTCAAGCGTTATAGAACTGAAGAAACAGTTTCATCTTCTTCTAGCGTATCCGGAGGACCCAACGTAGTTTTACTTTTATCTAGTGCATCAGGAGGATCCAACATAGGTAATCATTTAAATATAGTGAATTGTGACGCTTGTCAAAAAACAGTTAGTAAACGATATTTTGCAAATCATTTAAAAAGTAACATGCATAAAAACAACTTTTTGAAATTACATGGTACGTTTGAAAACGTATCAGTTATTGAAACAGCTTTTAGACAAAGAATTGTAGCGTATAAAATTTGTGATACGTCAAATCGATCTCTAATACCAATATTTGAAACTTCCGAATCGTTTATGAATTCAATTATAGAAGATATATTATTTTTAGTTGAAGAGTCTATCAAAAATATTCTATTTTTAAAGTTAATTTCATATTACATGCTGATTTTTACTTTGATTTTTACTTTGTTGAATACAAACAAAGTAAAAACGATGCTGTAAATTCATTTGATTTTCAAACTATTAATTTTATAGACGATTTGAATATACTTTGTTCAACTTTGAGTGGCACTTTTTCAAATAAAATAAGTAGTTTCGAAAAAAAAAGACAGTGGATAGACTCTCATAAATATAAAGAGCGTTGATATGAAAGTAAATAAATTTAATCCTCTTCGTTGTACTTCACATACAGATTTACCGAAAGACATTAGGTTAAAAAAAAAGCTGTAATTAACGTTCAAAATAAAGATAATTTATGTTTTAAATTGGTTTTACTCTCCGCTCTATATCCTGTTAATAAAAATACCCATCGCGTATCCTCATACTCTATGCATTTAAACAAATTAAATTGTAAAAATGTATTTTTCCCTGTTAAACTATCCGATATTTCTAAAGTTGAAAAATTAAACAATATTAGTATAAACGTTTATGGATTAGAATTTGATCAAAAGAAGAAACAACACAGAATTATTGGTCCTCTGTATTTTACAAAGAGTCTTAAGAGTAGTAATATAAATTTGAGTAATGGTACAAACGGCAATTACTGTTTTATTAAATATTTATCTCGTTTAGTTAGCAAACAACTTTTAAACGTTTATACTAATATTGTTTCAACGCTCTTTGTATTTATAAGAGTCTACCCACTGTCTTTTTTTTTCGAAACTACTTATTTTATTTGAAAAAGTGCCACTCAAAGTTGAACAAAGTATATTCAAATCGTCTATAAAATTAATAGTTTGAAAATCAAATGAATTTACAGCATCGTTTTTACTTTGTTTGTATTCAACAAAGTAAAAATCAAAGTAAAAATCAGCATGTAATATGAAATTAACTTTAAAAATAGAATATTTTTGATAGACTCTTCAACTAAAAATAATATATCTTCTATAATTGAATTCATAAACGATTCGGAAGTTTCAAATATTGGTATTAGAGATCGATTTGACGTATCACAAATTTTATACGCTACAATTCTTTGTCTAAAAGCTGTTTCAATAACTGATACGTTTTCAAACGTACCATGTAATTTCAAAAAGTTGTTTTTATGCATGTTACTTTTTAAATGATTTGCAAAATATCGTTTACTAACTGTTTTTTGACAAGCGTCACAATTCACTATATTTAAATGATTACCTATGTTGGATCCTCCTGATGCACTAGATAAAAGTAAAACTACGTTGGGTCCTCCGGATACGCTAGAAGAAGATGAAACTGTTTCTTCAGTTCTATAACGCTTGACATCGCGATCTGAACTGTGAATAAAAGTTCGTTTCAGGAAACCTCCTTTTTGCTGTCGTTGATTAAAATAAATGAAAAAAATAATACAATAATGTCTATGTGATAGTCTATTTATATTTTAAAGGAAATTTTTACTAAAAAGCAATCTTCTAAAATATAAAATATATATATATATCTATACTTCAAAATTAAAATTCAAAATAAACAATTTCAGAGATAGCGATAATACGAAATTGTTTGTTTATAATAATAATACTACATTTTAAACAAGATTTCTTGGTGTTATAAGAAGTGTGATTTTCACCCGAAGCATATACGAAATCTTCATCAAACATGAATCATACAACTCACATTGCTCAACTTCTTTACAAATATTATTCAAATCGAATAAAAATTTTATTTAAATAATTTATTGAAATCAGATTAGTTGAATAAAATTTTGAAGTACTTACAGATATTTTTTTTTTCAAATAAAATTAGTTGAATAAAATTTTGAAGTATAGATATATATATTTTTTATATTTTAGAATATTGTTTTATAAAAAAAAGAATACGATAGTATCTATGTGATAGTCTAATTATATTTAAAGGAAATTTTTAAAATAAACAATTTCAGAGAAAGCGATAATACGTAATTGTTAGTTTAGAATAATTTTAAGCAAGATAAGTAATTGCAAAATTTGTCATGTTTGTGAAACTAATTTAAACAATTAAAAAGTGTTAGATTTTGACTGGTACACAGGTAATTATAGGGGGTTTCACATGAAATATGTGCAAAGAAATTTAGAGCCCCAAATTTAATTCCCGTGCTTCTACATAACTTAAGTCATTATGATTCACATTTTATTGTTCATACTCTAAATTTGATAGATGGGCCAGTGGAAATAATATCTCATAATAAAGAAAAATATATATCTTTTTCAAAAACATTACATATTAACAGACGAAGAATAAATTTCAAGATTCATTAAAATGTTTTCCGTGTAGTCTTGACCAATTAGCTAAAAATATTGAAGATAATCAATTTTACACTCTTAAAAAAAATTCTCCCATTAATGAAGGTTTTATACGTCTTAGAAAAAAAAGTATTTTTCCTTATGAGTTCATGACTTCTTTTGATAGTTTAAAAGTAACATATTTACCTGATCAACATGATTTTTACAACACCTTAACAAATTCAAACGTATCTGACAATGATTATAGCCATGCGCAAGATGTTTGGAATCGCTTTAAGTCTGTAAATATGTGTGATTATTCCAATTTATATCAAAAAACTGATATTCTACTTCTAACTGATATATTTGAAGAATTTTAGAGACCTTTGTATTGCTACTTATAATCTTGACCCTGCGCACTATTATACGGCTTAAGTAGGTAAATAATTAGGCTTAAGTTGAGATGCTATGTTAAAGTACACCAAAATACAATTAGAACTATTAACGGACTTTGACAAAATTGCTTTCATAAGAGGTGGTATTCGTGGTGTATCTCAATGTAGTAGTAAGTATGCTAATAATGAATACTTAAACAATTATGATAACACCACAGATAAATCTTATCTGGCATATTTTGATGCCAATAATATATACGGATGGGCTATGTCACAATATCTCCCCGAAGGAGGATTTGAACGGTTACATCCGAAGACCAATTTTGATATATCGGATACCTCTGAATATGGTTTAATTTTAGAAGTAGATTTAACGTACCCTGATGAGCTTCATAACTTACATTCGGATTTACCTCTTTGTCCAGAAAACATTTGTGTTCTAAATATAAAAAATTAATTCCTAATCTTAATGATAAAAATAAATACATAATTCACTATAGAAATCTAAAGCAATATATTAAATTAAGTATGAGATTAAAAAAAGTTCATCGAGTACTAAAATTTAATCAAAGTCCTTGGCTTCAAAGATATATGTAGATTTAAATACTATTTTGAGGACAAAAGCAACATCTGATTTTGAAAAGGATTTTTATAAGCTAATGAATAATTCAGTTTTCGGTAAAACAATGAAGAATATAGAGAAGAGAGTTAACGTAAAACTTTTAACTCATTGGGAAAATCGTGGTAAATCTTTAGGTGTACAAGACTAAATCGCTCGACCGGAATTTCACAGTCTTTCAATATTTTCAGAGAATTTAGCCGTAGTTCAATGACACAAAATAAAAATGATTTATAATATAATATTTATATTCATTATGAATATATGTTAAAAAAAATTATATAATAAATAAAATCCAAAATAAATAAAAAAATATTAAGATTTTTCAAAGACAAAAATAATGGTAAAATTTTTAAAGAATTTGTTAGTTTACGATCAAAAATGTATGCATTTAATGTAAATAAAACTGTTACGAAACAATTAAGTTTACAAAATTATAAATCATATCTATTCGATCAAAATATTCATTATCATGACATGTACAGATTCAAATCAATAAAACACAAAATATTCACCCAAAAAATTAATAAAATTTCATTATCATAACATAATGATACAAAGCGTCATATTTTACCTAATTTAATTGATACTTTGGCGTGGGGTCATTACTTATTAAGATAAAATGATAGTTTTGTTTACTATAAAATTTGTAAAAGAATTATATTTGTAGCTTCTATTTATTTATTGTATGTATTAAAGAATGTATTTTTAAGAAAGTGTATAATTGTTACATATAGTTTTAAAATGTAAATATAAAAAAGTTGTTTATATTATTGTTGGACTATTTAGGATTTTCGGGTACTACTTGACGTGCTAAATAGCGAATCTGTGCTTTATCACGAGGGTTTTTGATAAAAAATATATAACTTGAATTTAAAGAAATGTCTCACTGTTCTTTCTCCAGATAAAACAAATTTTGAGTTATATAAAAATACTTGGTTAATAGTGAATATATCAACTATACGACCATCGGATATAATGTTTGAGTTTTTAAGTATAACATAGAGGCAATTAAGATAATGAGGTCTTATAATAAACTGAGGAATGATATATTAACTAATTGCATAAAATAATACTCAAAAGTCATTTATAAAATGATATTTTTTACAATTATTATCACTTGTTATTTCTTTTGCAATATCGTAAATTACTTTTTGCACATTTTCATAGTTTGATGTAGGTATGATTATTGGTGTACAGCTTTACACGCATTTCAGAATGTTTCCAATGTTCGATAAGTGATACTTTTGATATCTTTTTCATATCAAAGATCTCTATTTTTATGTAGTGGGTTGTGTGCTAGCATCATCCAAGTTTGAAGTTAGCATTGTAATGCCACAATCTTGAGCTCGTGACAGTGAATTCGATAGCTTTTTTTCCTTGGTCTTTGTTGTAACTTTAAACAGTTCATCTATTTGTTTTCTTTTGATGGGTTTAGGCGTTGTTGATGTATAGTTAATTTAACTTCTGTCTGTAAGAAGTATTGTTTAATGTACCTACTTGCTTTAAAAGAGTAGCCCTTGGTGGGATTTATAAATCAATACCCCGAAATTATATATTATTACAAGGTTAGGTTATAGGTAGGTCAAGTTCAAGAATTTATTTATTTTATTTATTAATTTTTTGGGAAACATACAATATAATATTACTTATCTTAGAATATAATACGTATATCAACATAGTTAATGTTTCAAAAACGTTAGCAAGGGGCATTTATATTAACTAGAAATTTAAAGAGTTTAAGTTTGTTTTCGCTTACTATCATTTGAACTGCTTCTTCTACTTTCTTTCTTTGAGGAATCTTTCAAATTTCTGAATTGATTTTAATAATTATTTTACAACTTACTTTACTAATATTTTCACACTTTTCGATAGTTATATAAATTATTTTCATATCAAAGCCTTTTTTTGTATATTTTTATTGTACTATAGCTAGTAGCTTATAAAGTTTTTTTAGTGTTTAAGAACTCGGAGGTCATATGTGTCTTGTAACTACTTCAATACAACAGTAAAGGTAATATGAAAAGCCAATTGGATAGTGTTTATAACCACATACCTACAAATAGATACATTATATAACAAGTCAAGATTGACAAAGAGTGTACAAAGTGATAATCATAATGTAATGCAGTTACATAAACAATGAAAATGCTTTGTTATCTTTGAATTTAAAAATAAAGAGTTCATGTATCATAAACGAACGACCCAACTATAATTGAATTAAAATAGCAATGAAGTTATAATAAAATACATCTCACACAGCGCTATTTAGTCCTAAACTTCACATTAAAAATAATTAAATACGTTTATTGGGCATACCATTATGATTGTTAACTTTACACTAGATTATAGGTAGGTTAGGTTATAGGTGGGTTAGGTTATAGGTGAGTTAGGTTATAGGTAGGTTAGGTTATAGGTAGGTTAGGTTATAGGTAGGTTAGGTTATAGGTAGGTTAGGTTATAGGTGGGTTAGGTTATAGGTAGGTTAGGTTATAGGTGGGTTAGGTTATAGGTGGGTTAGGTTATAGGTAGGTTAGGTTATAGGTGGGTTAGGTTATTGGTGGGTTAGGTTATAGGTGGGTTAGGTAATAGGTGGGTTAGGTTATAGGTGTGTTAGGTTAAAGGTAGGTTAGGTTATAGGTGGGTTAGGTTATAGGTGGGTTAGGTTATAGGTGGGTTAGGTTATAGGCGGGTTAGGTTATAGGCGGGTTAGGTTATAGGCGGGTTAGGTTATAGGTGGGTTATAGGTTATAGGTGGGTTATAGGTGGGTTACATTATAGGTGGGTTAGGTTAGGTTAGGTTAGGTTAGTACTTTGAGTCAGAATGAATGCTCACTTTGATTCAGAATGAATATTCATAGACATTCGTCTACTACTAGATACTTGTCTCTTCGACTATTGTTTCTTTAAATGGTACTAATCTCTTAGACTATAAATTTGTTTTAATGAAGGCTAATTTTCTAATGAGTAGCGAGCTAATGGAGTAAGTCTACACTAATGAGATCATTACTAATGAAGTAGGGTGGTGTAGTTTGTTTTTGTAACTTTGGAAATACATGTCACACGTTAAAAAGGACCACAGATTTGGAATCAGCACACCTCAAAACCCCCAATTTGACACCAAACTTTTTTTTTTTTTTTTTTTAGGCGGATGCAAATTTATTTTGTGATTTTAACATCAATGAACCCAATGAACGAAGTGAGCCAGAATGAACGAATCCCTACTACTCACTTCGAATCTGTACTGATTGAAGTAAAATTGATTTATATTTATTTCGTGCTTCTTTATGAAATATAAATAAATAAGTACGATGAACGATAATTGCGTGGTGGCCAGTATATCTGCATTCCTCTTCATAAGTCGTTATGAGTTATTTTTTCACACAGCAGAAATATTTATATCTTTGCCAGGGTGAAGGTTGTTTAGGAAGCCTATTAAATTAAAGTATAGATATATGTACCTGGTAAGTTTATTTAGTAGTTTAGTAGTTCATAGTACAAGCTCAAATTAGTTTTAGATTAGAAGAGCTGTCAAATTTCCAAGAATATTTATTATATAAATGAAATAATGCGCCACTCATTAAACATTGAAGGTGCTGTTACTTTCATTTGATAAGATTAAGACAGTGACAGCACTAGTTTTAAACCTGGACTAACTTAAGAAATCGTTTTGTAATAAGTTCCTGTAAGTCTTCACAAATTATGCTTTTGTAATTTGTGTTTTTGGTATTTTTCATATTTTGTAATAATTATTCAGTCCACGGTTGGAGACGAAGAGCTGTAGATCGAGTTCTGTGGCGTGCCATTGGAGAGGCCTATGCCCAGCAGCGGGCAAGTGTAGGCTGATGATGATTCAATCAACCATATTAATACTAATTTCGTAACAGAGGTAATTTTTATTTGCATTACAATGCTGAAATGAGAATGCATGAGAAATAAAATCTACTCAGGCAAACGCCGACGAATTGATTATTTCTATTAAAAATTCGTCTTAAAATAAAATATAAGCTAATTTTGATTGTGTATGACGTATCATTTCTCGAGATAACAGTTTTGTCGGCAATAGTCATGCGATTCAAAGGCATCCTCCACCACCTAATGACGGCTTTGCCTTTAAAAAATATATATTTACCTTTGTCCAACCTGCCGGCTACAGTCTCTTTGGTATTCCCGACGTTTCCCCACCGGAAATACGTCGCGGGTCGTCGTCGACTCGGGAATGCGCCATTTCCGGTCTCTCAGAATTGGCGGGTTTATTTTTTTTCCTTAATCTAGCAAAGGTATCCAATTATTGCTACTATTCTGCCGACGGTCGATAATTACCTAAGGTGACAATTAAAGACTAGCTAGAGACATTAAAGCTAGTTCTTTGGCTTTTATTACCTAGATGATTGAATACTTTTAAAGTTAATGGAATTGTCGTTGTAATATTTGTCTTTTATATATATTAAGGCAATGAATAAATGACTTATTTAATGAATTGTAATATTTAGCCAGCTAGCTAAACTCGAGACATATGAAAAATAAGGTTGTATTGTTGAAGTAATATTTAAGACTATTATACTTAAAATACTCATTAGGTTTTTAAATAAAATTTAAGTGTATTGTGTTTTTAAATTAGTAACACTTAATGCAACAATAACTGGCTGCATAAGCAAGTCAGAACTATTCAAGAGAGCTCGTGATGAATTCATCAATACTAAAAATAACTAACTCAAGACATGACTAAATTGAGTAACTATTCCGTAACTTAACTATGAAGTATGCAATAAATTATAGATAGATTTGATGCTTTGTGTTTGTGTTTACAATTAACATTTTTTTGTTTTAAATGTCTTTGATATGTAACCAGTCGATTAGAGTATGTGCCAGTGTTGAATAATTTGCCTATGAATTGAATTTAATTAATGCAGCATTTTCGTAATTTAGCCAGAGTCAAGATCAAATCCTCATCCTCATACTGTGCAGAATATCAGCACTCGAACCAAGAAATTTGGGAGGTCGTTTCTGAGCAAGACCACTAAGCTCTGGAATTCGCTGCCGGCTCATGTGTTTCCTATTTCCTATGATCCCGGGTCTTTAAAGCGGGGCGTGAAACGGCATTTTAGCAGGCCTTCATGAGTGGATGCGCTTTATAGCGTGCTTATTTCACGTTATAAAGCGCTTTCATTTTCTTATTGGACTGCATCGACTGCTTATCATCAGGGAGGATGTAGTCATTATGACGTGTCACATTAAAAAAAAAAAAGAAAAAAAGTCCGCTTGTTGTAATATTCAATAGAAAAAAACATTTGAATTTACTCAATACACAAATTTAAAGGTCATGAAGACATCGTTGTTCTGAGGCTCCTATCTTACCTGAAGATGCCCTGTGTAAGGGCGAAACACGTGTCGTGTTGAATAGTTTCTCGATTTTTCGGGAAATTATAGTAGCGCGGGAATTGTTACAAAGATATTTTTAATCCATTACTTGCTTAAGTAGTAAATTTTTCTTTTGCAGCAAATTCAATAGTTTCTACGAAAATGGTAATTAGTTTGAGTCTTACTGTACGATATAACGTTTGCATTAGAATCATGTTAAACATTATAATTTGAATGCACGTTTAAGTAATGATAATGATGTAATTTTAAACACATTTCCCCGGTAGCCGGCAGACAGAATAATGAGCTCTCTGCTACAGTTTTTAATGGCAGTATTATTGTGGCGATTACAGAGATAGTTAAGTTGACTGTGGATTGGATGTCTGACGATCGCCAACTGGTCATTGTGTAATACTGATGCTTCGAGGAATTACCTTCTCAACTTATAGAGATCTATTAGGTTCTGGTAAAGTAAAGGGAGTTGGTTCAAGTCTTGAGATTTGTGATAGCGCTTTGGAATATGTATTAATCCTGAGTCCTGACTAAAATTTAGATGTTATTTACGCGAATAGAGATGAGCATAACAATAGAGTCAGATTTAATATAATTAAATATTATCTGGCGAAGGGCTACAATAATTACAGTAAATTACGGTTGAGTTTCGGTCTTTTGAAACTGCTTGTTGACAGTATACAGATTTAACACAGCTTTATAGCAAATTACAGTATATTTGAAATACATCCTTTTTGGTGCAACTGTGCTACATAAAATCTGAAACTATACTTGTTTAAATATACGTATTTGTTTATGTCTGCAAATAATAAGAACATGTTTCAGTGTACTGGTATTGATTGGAATATTCTTGGACCATACAAATTTGACGTGTTTATCTTGTAAGACGTTGCCGAGCGAAATTGAGAAAAAAACCACCGCTGACTTCTTTTGCACGCGATGTTTGCGCTCTCTTGTGTTACCTCTGCCATCTCATAACTTAAAACACCTTATTACAGACGTGTTAAAATTTATATTTCTCTGTGGTGTTAAACGTAGGTAGCTAGTATGCTAGCTCTCTGCAAATACCCCTATAGCACGAACTGGTATGCCGATGATGTTCGTAATCAGTCACGTTCGAAGACGTGATACAATACAGCTGTAGAAGACAATGTACTGTCGAATAGAAAGCAAAAGTGTTTGATCGCTAATTGATATCACATCTCCGTTGATATAATGCTTGTTTACTTTCTGTCAAAGAAAGAAATTGATATAAGAATAGGAAATGCAGTGACGAGGATTGAGAAAGTTGTGCTTAGATGGTTTGGTCTTACTGCTGGACTGTTGAAAAGGGTTACCGCGGCCTCAGGACGTAGTAGGAACATGGATGGTTTATAGCAAGTAAAAGTTCATGTCAATAGTATGGCTTTTGTTCGAGAAAGTACATTTACTAAACAATAGCTGAGGTTACGTGGGCGCCTTACTTAATAAATCATTGGTTTTCCCATATAAATATCAAACTCATTTTCAGCCCCTCAAGATCAAACTTAAACTATATAAATGAAGGACTAAAAAAATAGGCTCGGCACGTAAGGGAAATAAGCGTGAATGTATGTAGATTAGCATAAAAACTATCCAGTTTATAAATAAGGGCTTCAAATTATCTCCTTATCAAAATGTCCCACACTAAATTAGCCCAAGCGTCAAAAGGCAACCAACAGACGAAAGTTACTTTGGCATTTATTATTAGATTTCTTTATCATACCACAAACTATCGCTACACTAACTTTCTTCAAACAAAACTGTTTCAGCTGTTAACTACAGTTCAATGTACTAGTATGAATTGTTATTCAATACATTATACAAACAAATAATTGCTCAAATAACGTAGAACTGTCGCAGTGTAGCCGTAAGTCAAATTGCAAATGGTGCCTGCATAAAACAGTCACGAATCACGATGCGCCTGCGGCCTCGCTCCAGGCTAATCGATTTGAGATCTCGATATGTATTACGTCGATTATCGCATTCGAAACAATCGCAATAGGTCATGGTCTTTTTAGATGTTGTTTCACATTGACAAGTATAAAAAGCGTAATAAAATAACCTTGACTTCTTCAGGTGGAAAATTTATAATATAAATGCCCGTAAAATCGACATCATTACCATTATAGTAGAATACAATAGAAATACGTTTGTTCACCACACTAAACTTTACATATCAGCTTTATAAAGTCCACTGCTGATCATTAGCCTCCCCAATAGATTACATTATGTTGGGTATTTGCCCAATATCACCTTGGGCAGGCGGGTTGGTGATAGCTGTTCAAGCCAGTATGCAGGATGACGCTGCTACCCATCATCGGGTAGGATTTCTCTTCGTCGACTCTTACGACTCCCTATGAAATGGGAGCAATATTCTAGGTCTGTGCCACACGGCGCATAAGTAATAATAAGCATAAGTAATAAGTAAAGGTCAACTAGGCTTTTAGGCTGAATATGCCGCCGCATTACTGATATTCTCACGGGGCTTAATTGATTACTAGTCCTGACAAGCATGACAACATCAAACTACTGTACACTCATCATCATCTCAACCCATTCCAGTCCCATTAGCTTGTTTCAGGTTTCTTCTAAAAAACCAACGACAAGAAGAAATAGGTCATAGTCTACCTCGCGGTCATAAAGAGTTTAGGGGTCAGTCCTTGCATTGGTTACTGGTGACTTATTGGTTTGTTTTGCGGTTTCATATTAGAAACTATCAGTCTTCGAAAGGCACTAGTGTTGTCACCTGTGTGCTAGGTGTTAGAGTCGAACAACTCGTATAAGTTCTACAGATAATTTGCGTTGTTAATGTCGCACCTTTGGTATGACAAGGGCATAACTGCAGTATTTGCAATTTTACAGGAGAGCCATATTAAGATTATTTGTGCTCAATATTATATTGTTTACTTAATATTACTCTAAAGTTATTCTCCTTTACATGAAGTAAACTATACATTATGGTGTCTTTGAAAACCACCAGTTGAAAAGGCATTTTTAAAATACTTTTGCATACCTAACTAATCTTCAAAAATATTGACAATTATGCCCTTGTCTTACCGAAGGTGCGATGTGTATTTGTATTATTTCTTATTATATTAAGTGTTCTTCCTAATTTGAGTCACAAATAAATGTGTGATTTTTATGTCACGCATAGTACTTAGACGATCTAGTTCTTTTTGCAATATTCTTGTATTTACTGGAGTTATTTTCTCTTTGAATTTTTACTTATAACTGCATTACTATGGGGAGTACTTTCTATACACAAGTCTTTACTGTTGTTTACCCGTGTTAGTTAGTTAGTTCTATACGCCAGACCTACAAATCTATTTCAGTTGTTATTGCAGCTCACTCATATTTTTGTACGTACATCCGTTTGTTATTTGTTTTACCTACTCCGAGGAATGTTGCTGTTTCGGTTGAGTTTTAGTAATTGGCCCCCCAGTTGCCATAAACGCTGACTGCATTCAACGCGAGTTGCGCCTACACAGCGTGACGCCTATAAACGTCAATTGAATAGGTCATGGACGCGTGATATAGCTGCATTTTTGCAGACAGCATAAAAAAATATGTCTCTTCAATATTATTTTTTTGTATAAGTGTTCTTTGTTTGTTACCTTATGAAGTTATGAAGTCTATTCGTATTAAACTATTCAATACCTATCCATTTTAAAAACACGTATTACATTGGCTTGTATTAAACGTTAAAAATATATACCAACCTAATCTAATCTTATTGCGTATCAAAAATACTAACTCAGTTCTCAAATTTCCTATAATATTCTCAATCAGAATATTTGAGTCTTTTCAGACGTTAAGTAAATATTTTTCCTGTCACATATGAACCGTGATTATAATTTAAAGTTAATTATGTGGCGGAGGGGACAAGAAATTCATTTTCGCTACCCAGACACCAGTGGCTTGAAAAGATAATAAATAATATCTCTTGAACACTGGTTACGCTGTTAGTGGCCACCAAAATTTTAAATATGAAAGGAATGAAAGAGATGGATTCAAAACATATTTAAACTGAAACCTTAACATGCATCGTCTACTTTATTATAAGTACCACATTTTGTTTTTGGAATGGAAAATCATTAAACGACGTTTGCCCGCTGTGGGTGGAGCGGGAGGGTGTGTCAGACTACTAAGTAAAAACCATCCATGTTTCTTCTTTTGAGCCTGCTACGTACCGAGGCCGCGGTACTTTCGAACAGCCCTGCAACCCCGGCAGGCTTGGGAGGGGTCCCTGGGGGTATTATAAGTACCACTAGGTGTATACTTTTTTGGAATTTATCAAAAGGTATATAAAACAATCATCATACTAGGGAAATGCTTTTTAAAAAGTATTTTAAATCATTCCTCCTTTTATTCAATGCAATCTTCTAGAAACTGACATCCGCCCTGATTGCCATAAATAAGCAATAACAACTTCCATAAACTTGCTTGTTTCCTTGTATCATTCGAAAATGATTGTCTATCAACAATATTCTAGACTAAATCAAGCATTCAGTTCATTGCTTTCAATTTTAAATCACTCATTGACAAGATTTATAGCGGTCGTGCTCTGAATTTTCAATACTATGACAATCTTATTTCCGTTCATATCAATCTGTCAAGATAAATCAATGAGTTGCGTTGTCTACAATTCCCTGCTTATTGATATGTGGCTCATAGATTGGTTTGTTTGGTATTTTGTTATTCATTGTTATTGGTTCGTGAATTTCCAATTTATAAATGTTCATTTTAATGAAAACTATTTCTGTAAGGAATATTTTGTGTTTACTTGTTGTCGTGTACCTTGTCTAATCATTTTGGACTTTTTTATGCTTAATTTGAATGAAGATTAAATTTTTAAGCAATATATTTTTCTATTTTTGACGCTTTTGATAATATCTTCGTCTTCAGATCTCTGCATCTGCCTGTCTCAGGTCATGCTATTACACTAGTTCATAGGATCGCTATGCCTTCAAATCTCGCCATTTGTTTCTCTCCAGATCATGCCACTAAACTAGTTTAAATGATCGCTCGGTCGAGATTATCTAATTTCAAATCAATCATTGGTTTAGCAGCAGAACCACTTCTGGATGTTATTCTTCTATATATTTCTTCACAACGGAGCTTATCTAATACTTCGTATTTTTTATTGCTGTGGCAGCATTTAGGCTGACATAGTATATGATGACAAAGTCTATTTCGTAATTTACATGTACCATGTTAATCACGTGACATTTTTCCTCTCACAGAACCTTGACAACTGGAAGTCATCGCGACGGAAGCGTGTGGAACACATTATCGAGCGCTGTGTGGAGGTCCGCCGGATGGAGACCGAGCCCAGCCAGCCCAGAGCCAAGTCCAAGACCTTCAACGAAATGCTGGAGGAAAGGTCAGAGACACTCATTGCTTTATTACTAACTATGATAGCAAAAACACTTAAAAACTTCAGTGATAATGATGATTCCGATTGATTGGTTGATTATAATCATGATCAATCATTGACTTTCGTTTTTGTGATTTTCAGTCACTGTAAGTTCTATAAGGTTAAAGCGAACTATGGTTTGCCTATCACTCTTTGCTGTAGTATTAAAACAGATAAAGATATTTGACGATGTATGCTTATTTCAAAACGAAATGAATATTGAGGTACTTTAAAAATGCAATACATATAGGAAAATTAAATAAATACCAAAAAAGCAATTGATATGATCAACATAATCCAGTTATAAAGAAAACAGCATCTGACACAGCTGATCTTAAAGTACAAATGTCAGAATGTTGTAGTTGCTCATAAAATTGACCGTTACAACCCACACTAAAAGATATAGTGATGTAATAAGGTAATCACAACTAGTCTTATAGGTAGACGTAGTTAGATTATTAGGTCAGTAAAGGCATACTATTATTAGACAAGATGCTGTTCGCGACTTCATCCACTTCTTTGATAGTAACAGTGCAAAACTTGATTGCTAATGTCCTAAATGTTCTCCAAAGTCCCAAGTTAGAGATACTCAATTTCTTATACAAATGTTGGCTGTTTAGTCGTGAAGAAATTAATTCTATTTTATATTTTAAGGGTATTGTTTTAGTAGCAATATTTCCCATTTGTGTTATTGACATTACGCAGATTTTTAGTATTATTTTTTCCGTATCCAGATTACCAGTAAATGCTGGTACTTACTCTGATGGCACCAACCAGTTGCTCCAACTACTGTACTGTAAAATATATACGATTTATTTACGATGTCTTTAATAACTTTGTAATGTAGTATATAAAAAAGTAATAAACACAAAGATAGATCATGAATTAAAGTAAATTTGCAACACATGCACTAACCTAGTGACATAACGATTGTGTATGACAAAATATCAAAAGTTGCCCATGATGCACATAACATTACATGCAGTTACATTTTTATATGATTAACTAATTTCACATTCGCATTTATATAATTTCGGGAATATTACACAATACCGCCTATTTCTTCAGAATTTTACCTAATCTTATATCGATTTAAAAGTTTTGCCATTTGCTGCATAACATGATTGGTCACGACTTTTTCTCTGTATAATGTGTTTCTCTATATTTCGGCAATCGAATAAGTGACATCGGCAATGCTATCGAATACTTCGGTTAGTTTAGTGGCATTTTCTTCGTTGACAATACGCAAAGCGTTCATTTTGTGAGTGCTCGTTTTTTTATCAATTGTTACAATGCCGTTGATTGTTATTAGAAGAATAAGCTGTGTCATAATATGGAGACCAAGGTAATTTTTACAACTTGCTGTAGACTTTTCAATTGTCAAATTAAAGTTTGTATAGTATTTTAAAAGGGTATTAGATCGTTTTTACATATTATTCTGATCAACAAAATGTATTTAAAGATCAAATTGTCTTATCTGACGATAATATAATCGAAACGTAATCATTACAATTGCGAATGTCGAAAACTCAAGAATAACAAAATACGCCTATTGATATGGATAATTTCCCTCATTACCAATATAATATTGACTTATAATAAGTTATTTATGTTTTCAAAAAAGATTATCTAATTCTTCTATATATTTTTCAAAAGAAATGGTTTTGTTAAAATAACGATAATGATCTGACGACGGAAAAATTTATTTCATTGCGTTTATTTATTTAATAGTATACAAATAAGCAGGAAATGTATAATACTTCGTCTACTTTATTTACAGAAACATTGTTTTTATTAAAAAAGTAGGTTTTGTATTGACAATACGTTTTGCATCAAAGTTGTCCAAAGGGTAAGAAAAAAAAATATGTTTGCATTAAATAAGTGAAGTGTACTCGTAGTTGTAGTTTCGGTTGTCTTTTGCTATCCTTGCGTAAGTTGTGTGTATGTGTGTTATAATAGCAGAGGCATATTATACGCCCACATTTCGACTATTGCTCTGTTGGTCCCACGTAATAGGTGATCAGCCTATAGCCGCCTACCGAAAACTATAATGTTCGCCAGAGTTTTTTTCGTTGTTCAGCAGGTGCACCACTCGCAAGTAAGGTTGGCTTGGGCTTTTAAAGATCTTAGTAGGATCCCTATACTAAATTAAAAGAATGCATGATCATTACAATTTATATTATTAATCCTTTGATAACTCAATAGCTCATGTAAATAAGGGGCTATTGTTTGAATTATCACCTTGTTTAGTAAGGTGTACTTGATAATGATTTTCGAGTGCGTTATATTAAAATTGTTTTTTCTTTTTAAATAATGGCTTCGTGCGTTAAGCACATTTAGCCAGTTTCAAGTAAAACTTATTATTAAAAATAGATATTTACTAAATAGAAAATGAGAATGAGTGGTGATAAAGATGATAAATGGTAAATAAGTTTCCCGCCCCCTAAACCCATTGAGTCCTCAGTATAGATGTGGAACTATACTGAGATCTCACTTGGACTTTTTCAGAGAATTTGAAAAGTGATGTTGCACTGTTTTGGTTCATTTACCAACACTCATGTACGTTCATAGACATTTAACTTAACCTAACGTTTACAAATAATCCACCGTTATTACACATTATTGTTCGAAATATCAAAAATTTTAGAAAAGATAAGAAAACTGCAGTCATGGCGTTCCACTTCCCGCCAAGAAGTCCGTTTGAATCGTTTATAATCATTTGCTTATTATTACTCATCTATTTAATTTATGTTTTAAGGAACGACTCGTGAGTAAATCTTTTGTGTATTATCAACTGTTTGTATCGATTAGATATGATTACTGTTTTATTTGTGGGTATCTTTTATATGTCAAAGACTGAGTAGAGAAGTGATACACTTGATAACATTTTTGTTTTAATGTAAACTAGGTAGGTAACAATAAGTTGCAAATGAAAAACATATAGCATTTTATCTGCAATTTTTTTACTTGTTGTATCCTTGGCTTAGATGAACGTGAAGAAAATCTCATATCTCACCTAGTAGTTTATTTAGGAACGTAGTATCTTATTTGAAGCGCTCGTAGCTCCGCGGTGCTTGTTAGTCGGATACGATCACCCAAGTAAAGCAGAGTTTACAGAGGTCAGTCCTTGAATGGGTGACCGTTTGTGTGGCATTTGATATCGAGCGCTTCCGTGCTTCAGAAGACACGTAAAGCCGTTGGTCCCGGTTATCACTAAATGTAGTAGTCGTTAAGCCATGTTAGATGCCTAAATGGGCGGCTTGAAATATTCTAACAGCAGCACGCCATACACCTGCGTCCGCCAATCCGCACTAGGTCAGCGTGGTGAAGTATGACCCAATACCCTCGCACCTTGGTATGAGAGAGGAGCTCGTGCTCAGTAGTGGGACGTTAATGGGCTGAGATGATGATGATCTTATTTAGGTGGTTGAAAACGAATAACGACGAATGAGTTCACAGAAAATAGGCCTCCCCCATTAGCTTCCAGTGTGACCCCTTTCACGTGGCTTGCATCGTGATCCTGCAACTTTTATCAGGTCATCCGTCCGACTGCAAGATCGATGTCTCACGCTACTTCTAATTATAAGTTATTATAAAAAGCTTAACTCTCCTATAATTTTTTCAATACACGACATTCTTACATAGAATTAATTAATATATATTCGTCATAGTGTACATTCAGTAGTCCTTCTTTAGCGCATCATTGTAATTAGCTAGTTTTTTTATATTCAAACCAGATTTGTATCGGGCAGTTAATTAAGTACGACTAATTAAGCTTGCATAACATTCGTAGTTTTTTTCTCTATCTCTCTTGCTCATAAATACGTTTCCGCCTACTGTAAACAAGAAATGTTGTGCAATTAAAGATCTTTTGTTCTTTTCTATTGTATTTAATTGGTACGTCATCAGTTATCGATAGTAAAAGTAATGAGTTTTTTGTTTTAACGTAACTATTTTACTTTTAGATATAGAAAAGAGATATCGCACATTAAAGTTCCTGGTAGGCGGCAATAGGCTCGCCACCTGTTACGTGGGAACAAGAATATAACAGGCAAAATGTGGGTGCATAATATGCCTCTGCCTATCCCTTAGGGGAAACAGGCGTGATATTATGTATGTCTGTATATCGCACTTTCAGTATTTACTATAAAGACTTAACTGTAATTTTGTCTGACCTATCAGACACGGTTTCCACCTTATAAGTTGATAAAACTCCTAAGTTTTATCACTTTATAAGGTGGAAACCGTGTAGTTAGAAAGACAGGTTTTTAGCTTAGCACAGGCTCAATTTCTGGCTTTCCTTAATATATTTTAATGAAGGGGGGTTCTGACGTTTAATGATTGAAATGATTTTGAAATTAAGACTTTGTTCTTGTTAAATCTGCCTCTGTGTTAATAAGGGTGCAATATAAAGTGTGGAACAAGTAAGTATACAAATCATATTTCAGTGAGTCTCGAATCAGTAGCATGCAATTTTGTTATCGTTGGGTTTATCAATTTTACTTTCTAGCAATTTCATATTTATTTACGTAACCCAATTGACATTGCAAAATACTAAACTTAACACGCTGTACGCCATCGGTCCCTGACACAACAGAAATACAATTGTTTGTCGATCATTTGGCGTTCAAAGACTAACAGAGGCCAGCATCAAAAAGCAACACCTTTTTTACGCAAGAAGATTCCAATTCAACCAAATGAAACCAAAAAGTTTTAAAACACAACATGACTCACACAAAAATGCAATCTCATGCGGTTGAACAACCTTCACAGAAGGGCTCGTACATCTACATCCTATGTAAACACCGCAATAAAAAGGATCTGCCACTGCCTCCGACTCAGCTGGAGTCAATGACACCGATAGTACGGCACGTAGGTACAGTCAGCGCCAAATAAGTGGCACCCAAAGCGCCGTATATATGGAAACACGATCTAATGCTCTTGACAATAAAGACGTGTGTCGTACATTATGGCGCTTTGTATGTTACTAATATAAAGCTGACTACAACTCGCAACGTGTTGAGGTAGTCCCGGCCATGTAAGGAACACCGCTTGTAATATGAATATCGATCGAAGGAGACTTATTATCGACTAATTGATACATGCAACCAGAGATGCAGTAATCAAATGAGGTTCCGAGTTTAAAAGGATTCATTTAAATGGTATCATGAGTCATCGAAAATTATGTTGATTTGAATTTAAATTCCTTGAGGCAAATTGAAAAGTATAGAGTTAGGAAACAAAAGGATTTATGTATTTATAAAAGGGTAACCTATTTAAAAAAGACTTAGATTTAGATCTACAATTGAAAGTTACGCTCAGAATTTGACATTTGATGCATCATATTCATTATATTTATATATTTATTATTCAGCATAAGCTGTAGCTGTAATAAAGCACCCAAAGGTTGTCATTGACTAGTTTCATTTAGGGTCCCCGCACACGGGCCACCGGCCCGGCCACAACCACAAAACGACGCCACCGGCATATTTCCTGCAGCTTTCATATATTTTATATGGACTCGCCGCACACGGTTGACGCCGGTGGCCGCCACATGCTAAAAATCTAAATGTATGAAAACTGCAAGAAATACGCCGGGGGCGTCGTTTTGTGGTGGTGGCCGGTGGCCCGTGTGCGAGAATGCTAAGGGTAAGATCTTTTGACGACTGATATGGCGTGGTGGCGAGTATACCCGCACACCGCTCCTGAGGTCGTAGGGTCGATTCCGACATAGAATCTTTGTGTGTATGAACATGAATCGGGTCTGGGTGTTTCCCTATATATAGTAAGTATGTATATATAAAATAAAAAAGTATTATATGTTTATCCGTTATTTAGTATGCAAAACACAAGTTCTTAATGATAAGTACTTATCATGGAACTAAATAATTGTTGTAAATGTCGGAACATATGTATAAAATTATTTATTTATTGTCTTTTAAGAAGATTAACAGTCCAATTTCTAGTTGGTTTACAATACATACTTAATCCTATTGCCATTTACAAATCTCCACAAATAGTTATGAAGGCAATAACTAAATATGTAAGCGAATAAATAACTTATCAGAATTTTATGCAATGCCCAATTAAAAAGAAACATATTACTTTATTTTTATTACTTACTAGAAAAAAACTCATTGCTTATAAGTTTTCTTGCTGCAGCGGTACTTGAACAACATCTTCGAAATATTAATTAAATATAAATAAGTTGCTCTTGTTACAATCGTATTTTTGCGGGGTTTTTTGTTTTATGCTTTCTTTCGAATGCGAACTTCTGTTTAATATGGTTTCTGTCCAACCCGAATTGGATAATATATTGGCATGAAATTGTATATTGAAAATAAATTTGTTATCATTTTCAAGTAAATTTTTTTTTATTATAAAAATATTTGTGATACATATTAATTTTTTATTAAAAATACATAGTAATATGTATATATTATTCCTAGAAGACAACTACATGTATTATATCGATAAGTTAAGGTATAAAGATCACTTCCCGGTGTGACACATAAAAATCCTGGCACCAAACGGGCTTGAGATGTGATTCTGCTCTACTCTGTGTTTAAAACGCAAGTGTACAAATAACAATAAAATGAACTGTATACTTAGTGGAGACCTACTTTCGGCATATCAATTACTTGTAGGTCCGTCTCGGTCCGCGGACACCAACACCACACGACTGATTGGGTTACATACAAGACTTACCTACATGCGCCAGCGCACCCAATTGTAACTATTGTGATACGCATTCGAATTTGGAAAATTATTTTATAAAAAAAATTCATTCCTATTTATGCGACAAGGTGGCTTTCAAACATGCTTAAAATGCCTAGTGCGTTGCTGACACAATAACTGTTTCACGCCCTTCTAATAGTTGTTATATCTATATTAACATAGAACAAACGAACTGACATTGTAAACGACGTCTTCTACCCGATATCGACCAATCGGTATCGGTAATTTAGTCAAGGCCGCGAAAACCCATTGACGTAGACAACTAAAGATAGGTTAACGTGAGAATGAGGAGGTGGAGGAGGGGAAGCCTATGTACAGTCGTGGACCTCTTGTAGCAGAGAGGGTCATGACATCTTTATAATATTTGTCCCACTCTAATGACACGTTAAGATAAATGTCAACGAATACATTTATAAGTCAATTTTGTTCAACGCTTAAAGCATAATATTAGGCGTGATTTTATTTAAAACCACCCGTAACAAATTGCAAGAAAATTTAAAAACCCTCAAAAACACGCTAAATCTCCTTAATTTATGTAAAAGTTCCAAATCAACGACAAGTGCACTTCGCACCATTTCCACTTATATAACCTGATACCTTTCATTAACAATGCCTATCAACGTGAAGCGCCTTTCAAAATCAATCAACGCTTGATCTAAATAACAGTTGCGTAACTCAAAATCAATTACCGTTTAACAGTTTGGCAAATTACTGCCATTTACGTCATCGGAATGTCAACCTGCCCTGATTTGTAATGATAATAAATTTGTATCATAGTCATCTATTGGTATTTTATCAATATCATTAATCATTATTCTTCTTACAAGTAGTGTGGCTTGCTTGTTATCCAGATCCTGTAGTGATCAATGCAACCAAACACCTTTTCTTTCAATAATATCGGGATCCTACCAAGAAGTTCAAGCCAAACTCACCTGCAAGTGGTCCACCTGCCGATCATCGCCTTCTGGCGAACATAATAGTGCCCGGTATGCGGTTACAGGCTTGCCACCTAGTACGTGGGACTAAATAATTGGCGCAGTGTGGGCGTATAATATGCCTCTGCCTACCCCTTCGAGGAATCAGGCTTGATTTAGTCCTTTGACTACTTACCGCCTGCTATATGTATGTTTTTAAGACGATGATGATGGCAGGTGTATGGTAGTCTCCTCTATCCATAGAACGATAGCTTAAACATTTTAATCGAATAGTATATTTCATTTAAACCCAATATATCCTAGCACATACAGTAGGTCACATAAGACGTCTTTACAGACAAGCATAGCATTACTTTTTGGCATCTAGAGTAGCACCATGTAAAGAAAGAAAAATATTTATTCAATACAAGTTGCAAAACAAAACACATAAAATAAGTACAAAATATAGTTAACACAAGTCAAGAATAGAATAATAAGAACTTAAGTCAAAGAAGAACTCAACTTGTATTGAAATGGTGCTCACTCAGCATATTGTCGAACATCACAGAGATGTCGCGACGCTGATCTTCCGTGGGCGTTGTATATCCCCTGTGTAATAACCATAACACTACCATTTTTTTCCTTCGGTCTGCTAGAAGAAATTCCTTTTAGGGATAAGCAGTGCCGTTGTACATGTCTTTCATAACTTCTATATTTGTGTATGTTCTTTACGTGCATAAATTGTTAAATAAATAAATGAAAAATGTGTAAGTGTAATGTGTTGACTTTGGCCCCACGCTTGCCTTTCAAACGACCGGGTCACCTTTGGCATACTGACGAAATTATTTTATCAGCTACCCTAGCTGGTCTAAAGTACCTTAAACCAGCAGGAGTGCAGAAGAATGAAGATAAAAGTGTGTGCCAGGATAGTAGCAAGTAAAAGGATTTTGTCATTGCCACCGCTATGGAAACAAGGCGTTCCACTAAATATTTTTATTGCTGTCCACAAACAGTTCCACAATGTTAATAAAATAATAGAAATCTTTATGAACCCATTCGGGTATAACAAGTAACAGAAGAGACGATATATCACAAAACGAAATCTGACAGTTTCTGCATCAGACACATAATTATAATTCTCGTATTTAACGACCAATATGTCGTAGGGGTTAGTATATCCGCACTCCGCTCATAAGGTCGAGGTTTCGATTCCCACACAGGACAAATCTTTGTGTTCATGGACACTAATATTTGTTCTGGTCTGGGTGATTTTCATGTATTTACAAAAAAATTAAGTATGTTTAACCGTTGTTAAGTAATAATAACACAAGTTCTTAACGATACTTATCTTGGGACTAAATAGTTGGTGTAATTGTTAGAAATTATTTATTTTATTAAAGTGAATATGTGTAGCCCATTATAATGATATCGAAAAACAGCTTCTCACCTCCTAAATCAGTCGGTACAGCTATCGCTCGTTATCGCGTTCCAATGAGGGTAAGCGTCTCACCCAAACATCCTGTCTTCCAATAACACCGCGATTAAGTGGAAACTGTTTCTCATACACTTGTTTTACCTGTCTTGGAATGAATTTTCCACTAGTAGTGAAATTAATACCTACTAATGTTGATATCCTATGTCTTAGTCAAGGTTGGTGTAAGTAAAAGAATACATAATGTATTTAACGTGTCTTTATAATTTATAAATTGCCAATCTAACCTAAAAGTATTGCTTTTCAAAAATTTTAATACATATCAGAGTTTTGTATATATGACAGCCATTTTTTGACCATCTTGGTGAAAGAAACGAAATCGGTTCGCAATTAGAGGAAGGAAAGGAACATAGAAAAAGCAAGGTGTATAGGTATCCTACCAACATCCAAGGAGCCCAAGCCAACCTCACCTGCAAGAGATGCACCTGCCAATCAAGGGACCATAGCGGCAATAGGCTCGCCACCTATTACGTGGGACCAAACAGTAAAATCGAATAGTGGGCGTATAATATGCCTCTGCCTACCCCTTCGGGGAAACAGGCATGATTGTATATGTGTAGGAAAAGCAAAATATTATTATGTGTAATAAAATCGTGGTTAATCAACTAGTATTCTAAAATCAAGGCTATTTTTTATAATCAACCTATAAAATCTAAAATCTGGTTCTGTTACCTAATAATAAAATAGCCTTCGAATTTAAATTAAAGCTATCAAAAATAATGCATTTATATTAGGCTGACATTTTATGATCTGCCCAATGTGACGACATCTTTAAAAACGAACATATAGAAACCTCCTTCTTTTTTAAAGTAGGTTACTAAAAAAACCAAATTGCCAACACGCTAGGGTGACGAATCACTTCTACGCTAACCCGGATAAACTTCAATGACCTCGAGTCGTCTGTAGAAAGGCCTATTATCATTTAATTTGCATGCAATGCACACTCTGCCCCGACATGTATCATTAATAAGTGTATCATATTGTTGAGCGCATTTTATATGCGCTTGACACTGGCATTGAATTATATATATCTACTACCTACCTACAATAAAACTGCTTGGATGGAAAGTGAAACTTGTTTGAGGCACGTATTATTATTTCCAGTTTGTGAGAATTTTACTCAATTTTATCTTGGAATTTTCTAAAAGATTTTTGTCTTGTTGTTGCTTAAGTTTGATTTCTTCAATGAAGTACCTATTGTTTGAAAATACTTCATTGTATCAACGAATCGACTGAAACGTGCACTTAATGCTAATGGTACGATTGCATGTTTTTCAACAAAACAGTAATTAAGAAAATTTCTGATTGATACTGAACTGCGCTTTTTACCTAAAGACCTGCTATTCTTTTTTGTCGATTCTCATCATGATCCTTCTTTCCAGCTCCCAGTTTATCGACGCATCAAGCCTATTCGTTTCAGTACTAGCGTTATTTAACGACTATGACATATGACTACGACTATGTCATATTATCTTTTGATGGCAGAATATCTGAATAATATCTTAGTTGACATTAATAGAAATTCTATCTATGAAAATTTCTTTTTGAATCATTCCCTTCAGCTCATGTGGCTCTCTGTGTTAAGCTGTTAGAAAAAAAATTGTCTTTAATTATCCCGACGATGTCCAGCTTTAGGTTTACTAAATTGACAAAGAATTTTATCACATAACATGACGTCTATTATGAGGCGGTTTACTTAGGGTTTTTATTGGGTTATCACGTTTCATATAGTCCTTTGTTTAAAGCTTCAACGCACAATCCTTATTATTATGCTAGATAATCATAAACAGTCACGTACGTTAACTGAAATAGATAACGCAACTGCGATATGCAATTTTCAGTAACATCCATGACGTCATAAAGCCAGGAAATATCTCCTTCCTGTCAACCAATTGTATTCGTGGTATTTTTACAACTCCATTGCCGCGGAACCGACTGAAAGTGGACTGGCTTTATTCATGTTTAGTCGGGCTTAACCCAAACAAATATCTAAATTGATTAAAAGTTGAGCCATACTGAGTAGCTAGACTATTTATTTATTTATTTATTGATAAAAGATACACCATCAACATATAATTTTACATTGGTAATTAGTAACACACATAAAGAAAAGTTAAAAGATATGCCTCTACAGGTATATACAACACTATAGAATGTATGTCAACAATAAGAGTAAAAAATAATAATAAAAACAAACACTAACGAACAATATCAAAAAAGAACAATATTAATAACATATATTTACATAATAATTACCACTAATCTTCTTGAATAAATAATTTCAAACATTTATTTTTAAAAACACGCTCAGAATCATGAAAAATGTCGATGCTGCTGGTATGAACATTATTGTAAGTATGCATGCACCGATGCAGTGGAGCACCCCTACCTAGGTTAGTCCTACAATAAGGTACAACAAAGTTTTTATTCGTAGGGTGTCTAGGGATACGAGAAGGAACAGCAATATTAATTTGATTTAATAAGTTGGAACAGACTAAGTTCCCATGAAGAAGCTTGTGCAATGTCATAAGATCCAAACATTTGCGTCGATCAGCTAGTGTATTCATTTGAAAATGAGAAAGTCGAGCACTGTAATCTGCGCCGCGTGGACAATCCCTACTTCTGTAAGCAAGATAACGAGTAAAGCTCTTTTGTATTCGCTCTATTCTTTGAGAATGGACCATGTAGCTAGGATTCCAAATACTTGAGGCATATTCCAAATAACTGCGAACAAGGGAGTTATAAATAAGTGTAAGAGTGTAAATATTTTTAAAATCTTTACACATCCGCTTAACGAAGCCTAACATTTTCCAAGACTGTGTAACAATGGTGTCAATGTGTTCAATAAAGTTTAGCTTTTGATCCAGTACAACACCGAGATCGCGAACTTTAGATGAATCTTTTAAGACCTGCCCCGATAAAGAATAACAAGATGCAACAATATTTTTCCTTCGTGTGAATTTTATGTGACTACACTTTTGAGCGTTTAGTTCCATCTTATTAGTTATACACCATTCACTTACGGCATCAAGATCTCTCTGTAACAAAGAAACATCTATTGCATCGTTTATGCACTTGTACATTTTTAAATCGTCGGCGAATATAGAAAAGTGACTAAACTTAATACAATTAGAAATATCATTTATAAAGACCAAAAAGAGGATTGGGCCAAGATGCGACTAGTGGAATCTCTGCCAATTTAGATTACTGCTACACACTTTTTACCACTCTTTGACTATCTTTAGTTTAGGGTTTGCATCAAAGCCATGATTCTGCCTTGGGTCTGGTTGGGAGTATGTTTTCTGTAGTTCTAACGACATCACTCATGTTTAAAACTTTCTCCTTAACTATTTGCGCTGTTGGCAACGAAAGTATATTTTCTTTGAGGGTTGTAATGTCAAATGGGACTACGTTCGACACATTTAGAAGTTGAGAAATACCAACTCCAAAGTTGGGCTCGAAAAACCAATGTTTTAGTTACAATGGTTTATATTTATAGAAAAGGTTGTAGACTGTATAAAATTATAAAGAAAGCTACTAATTGAATGTCCACGACGCGACAAATTTTGTTTATTTCGACATAACCTTGTGCCCTTCGATTCCCAACGGCCGCACTAATACAGCAGTATGCAGATACCTCCGACTTTGTGAATTCCAAAATAAACTCATACTAATGAGTTTAATTTAATAAAGTAAAACTTTTGTTGTTGTTGTAGTTGAAAATTTAACTTCTACAGTTAATTCATCAGACAAACGACAGCTTTCAACAAACACATCAACGAAACAATACTCGTGGAAAACCACAGCTCGACAAGTTCCCTTGAAAAGTCACAGAAGGACACAATGTACTAAAGTCATTCATAAAAATAACCCGCTCGTGACAGACAGACGGACGGTAACTCAATACAAGCCGTCACCCTTTACTCAAAAGAGTCTAACCACAGGAACATGTAACTGTACCTTTGTTACTTTACGCCTTTTTGATCACACTTACTTTAAAGCAATTTATTTCACATACATTTTATTTATTTTACCCAAATTGTACTAAAATATTGCCGCAAGTATATACAAACCGAAACAACAATATCTTGACTACTTTTTAAAATTGTTTAGTTGAGTTGACAAAGTGCATCTTTACAATGCCAAGTCAGAATAAAGGATTAAAATTTCAATGAAAATGAAAAATTATTTATTTAATTATATAGGTAACTTACGAATGCATAATAATAAGTGATCTAAGAAGGTTTTAAGCAACTTAAATCTGAGCACATAGATTTTCTGAGTTTTGTCTTGATTTTGGTTAGTAAAAGTTTTAAATTGCACACTAAAATATAATTTTGCATAAAGTAAAACTCTGACCTATTTATAAACAAAACAATTTACATATTTTATATGTAATTAATCCATAACCCTACTAATGTTGATGGTCACCCTGCGACTCATTTTTCAGCCACAACTGGGACGCGAACGTAGATTTAGCTAACTCGTATTGCATTACGCATTAATTACCTAATCTCATAATATAACTAGTGTACCCCCGCGACTTTACTTGTCATCAAACTATTATCTTGATTAAACATATTACATCGAAATAAATTATCATTATTATCAAACTTCTTGGAACCGTTTTCTTGACCGCCAGAGTTTAGGCAGTGTCTAGTGTTGGTAATAGCAATAGAAAGTGAGGATGACTATTTTCTGATGATATTTGAAAATTGGCACAAAATATAGGTAGCGATTTTTACACCGCAAAAATTTTAAGAAAACAAAACCGTGACAATCATTTCAAACCAAGAACAACAACAAACAACAAAAAAAAATACAAAAAGTATTTATTCAGTTTCTGCTGGTCGGCAGTAGCCCACCAAGTATGTATATTATCAGAAATTTGATAATTTTAGTAGTTTGTAATTTTAACTAGAAAGCTGTTATACGTTGCAACCTTATTAATATTTGGTGCGGCATAGTACTAAAGTATTTAGTTACTTCTAATGTAGACTGTAATCGAGGTTGTCTTTAACATCTATTCTATTTTAGGAGGCAAAAAATCTACTAAATGACATGTATGGGAGTGTATGAGGAGATTAATAAGTCTGCATACATACATAGATACATCCAATCACGTCTATTCCCCCGAAGGGGTAGGCAGAGGCATATTATCCGCCCACATTTCGCCTGTTCTATTGTGGGTCCCATGTAATAAGTGGCGAGCCTATTGCCGTTTTTTATAAGCGTGAATGAAGCTAAAATTGTGTGCTAGGATAAAGCGTGTTTTGTATGTATCTATTTTATACCTTTGAAATACTGTGAACCGACACATTATCTTCTTTATCTCGACTACTGTCCTGACAATAATAATCTAATCAATTGACAAGCTTATCTCTGAAACATATAATATATTACGTTTACTCTTCCAGTACATTCTTATTCGGCCAACACAATAACACGATTAGGAAATCGTAATCCGATGACATGTATTAGATTGTCATGACATAAATATGTCTACAGTACCGCAAATCTACGGAAGCGTGTTGCTTTCAACTTGATTTTGAACCTTATGTCTGTGTAATAACTTAATAAGGCAAGACAGCGTCATGTCGTTTAGTAATAATTGTGTCATGACATGACAGAGTTTCGCAAGTTTCTGTAATGGTAACTAAAGCGTAAGTATTAGGATTGAGTTATTCGTCGGAAGTTCAAAGATGGTCTTTTATAACTATTTTCCCTATGAGGCGGATTTTGACATAAACATTATTTGAAATAAATTAATCAAAAAATCAAAATTCATTTATTTAAGTTTGGCTCAATAGAGCTCTTATGAATGTCATACTTATAAACTAACGCGCCCATTCACTGTGGGCACAATAAATAATCAATTAATATTTCTGACAATTACACCAATTATTTCTAAGATAAGTATCATTAAGAACTTGTGTGAATACTAAATAACGGATAACTTACATAAATTCTTTTTTTTTTGTAAATACTTTGAGTTTTCTAACCATTTAATAACAAATAATTTTACACTTTCACATTCTCTAATTCTATAAAATCATCTTCATTTAATAAGTCACAATAACAATTTTTAACGAAATGTAACACATTTGTATCCATTTAAATAACTGCGCTCATCTGTCACCTGTGTCGTTAATTCATTTGAAATGATAATCCGATGTTATTACGACACTATTAACTTGTAGTGATTCATTAAAGCAATAAAATTGTTTATATCATCGTGTATCTAAAGGTATTTCATTTTTTCGTCATACTTTCTTTATTAATTACCGTGTTGGTCAAGGTTCTTTCAGTCAGTCATAAAAAAATTCATAAAAATAATTTTAAATAATTGCTGCTTGCGCCCCACTTCCTTACTAAAGTTGTGACAGTGAATTGTGTTGTTGTTATTATATTTGTGTCTGATATGTAAACTAACATAGGTATAAGGAATATTGTTACTAACACTGAGTCAACGTTACTTGATGAATAAATGAAATGAATGAATAAAAGCTATCAGTGAGGCGTTACATCGTAAGGAAGGCTACTATAAGAGAACTATATTTTTATACAAAATCATCACTTTTCACAATTATACGCAAGGAAATAATATTTGTCATATAATGATTATAGTAGCAACTACACTTACTTACTTAAGAAAATAGGGGTTTCTATAACATAAGCTATTTGTTTAAATAACAATGACGTCAAAGAAGTGGTCACAATGAAGGTTAAAATTAAGAAACATTTCCAAGGTTAGTAACACAAATTTCGTACTGAAATTAATTTCGTTAGGTATGTTTTCTCATGAAAAGGCTTGCTACAAATAAAAGCAATGTGGAAGGTATGTCTCAAACTAAGTAAAGCTAATAATGAAAGTAATCGTAAAGATTCACATTAAAACTCCAAGAGACCGAACGTGGACCCTGGAGGAAATTAAGTAATTACATCGTCTCAAGGGTTAGAAAGCGAAGTGAAGTGATTCCCGATCGGACTGACGCTCTAATGCGCTCGTCAGTCGGTCTATCCGTCTTTAAATTGCACTTCATTGTTCAACTAATTTCATGGAAATTGTATCGACCTTTGTCCGTCCGTCCGTACACGACGGTGAAAAGAAATAGAAAAGTGAGCAAAAGAGAATATTAGTCGAAGAGCAACTTTGTACATAGAGTCATTTTGATACGGTTGTGTGACTTTTTTGGGAAATTCTTATTTTTCTTAATTAGCTGACCTTCTGATCTACATCATCTCTCAGATCTTACACACTTTCTTTTTAGCGTTTATATTCTTGGTATTATTGGAGTAGACATTTTCATATTAATTTCTATAAACTTAACAGATAACTAAAACCCAAAAATAATACCCCAAAATACTTTTTTCGTAAATTTTATTCAAGACATGTCTGGAAACTGCACAGATCTATCCAGCAACATAACTAATACAACACGTAACATACTATTGCTCACAGAGCGAACGGATCAATTGCAATGCAACAAAATTGTCCCGAGATCACTTTCTAAGCAAACACTATGATTATCCCAGAGCTCGGGGGTGCTCTGCTCTATAATTGTGATCTGTGATAACATAGGACATACCACTTTCACAGGGCATTAAACCCGCGTTTCCTTGCGCGAGTTTCGCCTTGTCGCGTGCTGTAAAGTTTGTAGATCTCGCTTTAACTATTCTATTTGTATCTTTAGCTGATGGAATTCTATTAGATTCAAAGTCATTGCCTATTCATTAATAGACATCAGATCTGTTGATATCCAAAACAACCGGACTATTCTGTTATTCCAATTGTTTAATAAAAATATCTGATAAAATAGGTTTAGTTGTTTCTTCAACCGTTTTGAAGTGTAGATTGATATTTCGCTCCTATGAATTTCAGACGAAACTATTTTGATATGTTTACCTATTATCTATCTGTCTGAGATGTTTTACAATGTTTGTTTTTCCACTATTTCTAAACATCTTTAATACAAATCCATTACTTTAATGGCTTGTTGTATTACTGCATTTTTTATTGTAATAATTGGAGGTATCAAAAATTATGAGAGTCTGATTGGGGCTGTAATGTCGATGGACCCTATATTATTTATGGCAGCACATTAAGTCAACCTTAACGAACCGTTACCATCAGGTGGGCTTCGTCATGACTGCTAACTTCCATAACATTTAAAAGACATAAAATGTGGAAAACTTCACGTAAATACTTTTAGCCACAACTCTAAGATAATCATTACGAAATTGCGGTTGACTAATAAGGTCAGTTTGAATATATTTGTAGCTAACTTTTATAGCATCAATTTGGAAAGATCAAACATATAGATTTTTACATCTTATTTTATTTTTAGTATTTATTTTATTACGTTTTTTTATGCTTGAATCGACCTTAGTTATCTTTTTTATTAAATAAGTTATTGTCAACATTACTTACTATAGCAACCTTTTTGTCATAAAACTGATTGCGTTTTATAACATTCTTCTGAACATCACTTACCATATTGTTATATCTTTCGAATTTGTAGCTCCGTTGTACCGGAATTTGATATCCAGCGCTTTTGAACATCGGAAGCCACATTATGCCGTCGGTCCCGGCTATTGGTTACTATATTTATGTGGCAATCGTTAAGTTTATTTAAAGGGTCTATTGGGTAGCTTGAAAACCAATTGTATGAACATTAAATTTATAGACTTCACTAAATTTTATCGTCATCAATAGAACACAGACCTGAGCAATTCGTAGCATAAGCATAAGAATAGCAGTTACGACGCTACTGATATCATCAAAATGAAACCGTTACCCATATAAATTTACCAATTAAGAAGCATTATTAAAAGCGTTCGTTGTTCGATCGGTTGCGCATATGGTTAGTAAAATAAACAGATCAAAACCTTTATATATGCTACGAACGCGAAGAACTTAAGGTTACCAATGTAAATAATTATTATACACGGTTAGTAATTTATTTTAAGACCTGAATACATATTTTGTCTGCCTTTGTTCTCGAGTGCCTAACTGCATTATTAAGAAGGTGATGAACCTAATGTTTAAAAGTATTTTATTAAAAACAACTAGCCAGAAAATCAGGCAAAAACCTTGCCAACTCCTGTTAGTACTAGTTAATAACAAAAAGATGAAAAGAGTCCTTCGATCTGTACGTTAAAGGAACCTTTCATTCTTCACAAATGCATCATTATATGTAAACTTGTGGGTCCTAAAAACTGCTATCAAGGCCCAATGGAAGCACGCCCCGTTGCGTTAGGCCTACTATACCGGAATCCAGCAATTCAAAAGCGAAGAGCTGATGCTAGTCTTTTTTGACGGTGCCCACAGAAAAACTTGCTTACCGTCGGGTACTGAACTTGTGATATGATAGTTAATTTCAACTAGTTTTATTGGCTATGATCTGAAGTTAAAAATATAATTGTGACTCGAGGCATGTTGGTGTATTGCACAGGGCCAAACGCATTTGATTTGATCTTAATTGAGTTAAATTTCACAGATTTATATAAAGTCACGTACGCAAAAAAAAAATATTTTTTTGTTTTCTCAAAATTTTGTGACTGCTAAACACAAGTTATATTTTTTTGTAAATTATGGTTTTAGTTTAAGTACATTTGTAACTGGCGGGATAAAAACCAAACTTGACGATTTTCTTGCCCGTTCTTTTACGATCAAGCAGTGAATTGGCGGGTAAAATTTTAAGCTGGGACCTTCATAAGAGCTCTATTCAGCCAAACTTGAATAAATGATTTTTGAATTTTGTTTTTTTTTAAATTCACTGACAAACTTTGCAGAAGATAAAAGAAGAGAAAAATAATTTTACATGAATGTTGTTGATTTGTGTTCGTGCAATAAAGGGTTTGAAAAACTTAAACAACAATTGGTGCAAGCTTCTCTTACAGCTGTTATAGGTATCACCATTTTCAATTTGTAACACATGTAATGTGATACTGTTGAGTATACTCAACAGTAAAATAGTTCTGTATCAGTCATAATAAAAATGAAGTACTTTATCTTTTTTGAGATAAACGATACGAACCAGTGATTGGCACAAATTTATCGAAATCATTGCGCAAGTCTTAGACATATGATGCATTTCATACTTCCATACAAGCATATAAAGGTACATACAAGTCTTACGTGCAGTATTTAATAATTGTATATCGATACTATGTTATGACAGACTTATAGTACGAAGCCTTATATGTATGTCACCATATATGACTTCCTCGCGTATGTTGGATGTTGAATGTGTTATTTACCTCAATTCTTGTAATACCTTGCCCGAAGAATGCTATACGGAGAAAAAATGTCTAGTAATATGTACTAGAATATCGCAAACAAATTCCAATCATCCACGAATGTATAATTTACATGTACGGTCGGAAACTGCAAACGTTTGTGTTTATTTATGGGATTACACTGTATAGCAGTGGTTCAACCTTTTCAGTTTCGTTACCCTTTATAAGTTATGTAAGTACCAATTTAACCCGCTCCCCCTAGCTTGCTGTCTGAATTGCTGAAAATTGGCTTATTCGTTCAGTCCGGTAATTTAGCAATTCAGACCGCAACCAGTTCATTAACCCCTCCACCACGCGAACCCTATGCGGGTTATATGCTATGCTTGTATACAAAATATATGTTAAAGTATTTATTTGATGGTATGGAGATAAAAGGTGGCTTAGGTTTTATGTCTCTTTTGTTCGATACTAGCGGCCGACCGCGACGTCGCCCGCGTGACCTGCATATAAACCTTGCTCTTAAATCACTCTATCTATCTAAAAATCCGCATTAAAATCCTTAGTTGCTTAGTTTTAAAGATCCAAGCATATATGGAGAGACAGAGGAAAGCGACAAAGTTTTTTACTATGTACTGATTCTAAATTCATAGAACTAGTCTATAGAAGTTTTTAAGGTAATTAATTAGTTTTAATTCTACTTACCGACGAATAAAGAGGACCTTATTTCCAATAATTTTATAGGTACTTTTTCTGCGTGAATTTCGAGCTATTTTCTGGAAGGATTGTAATTACTAATTAGTCCTAAAACAAAGTTATATTTTATAATAGTTAGTTATTTTATATTTTTGTATGTAAAATGCCACAGTTACTAAATACTACACAATATTAAAATAGATTCTCGTATGTATAAAAATGTATTTGTTTACGAAAAACAAGAAACACTGTGTACAAAATCCCAACACATCGTTGGAACATGACAAAACATAAATAAAACTTGTTTAAGAAACGGGGAGTTGCTCAATCGTCCGTCCATGTACACTGTTTTATTACAACTAAAATAAAACAAAGCGTTAAAATTGTTTTTATAGTACAAATATCTTCGATCTTTGTAGGGTTATAACAAAATGTTATATTTTTTTAACGAAAAATAAAATGGAACTATAATACGAACAGTATATAGTAATTAATCTCTTCACTTTAGTCAGGCGTTACTTATTTTTATCTATACAAGGGGCAATCCGGGACTTCGTCTGCGTGACCGACAAATTCTTTTAAAGGGTTAAATAGTTGCCAAAAATACCTTGAAAGTTGGATGTTATTGACCATATAGTCAAACAGTCGCCTTGTCTAGTCAAATGTTTTGTAATGAGTTTTGCATTCCGATATAATCATGGCAAAGTTGAATAACAAGTCTTGATTTTTATATTTACATTTTGTTCTTAATATACAAAAATACCAGGTATGCGTTTAGTACCTATTTCACTTAAGTCTATGTTTACTGTGAGCCAGTCATTATCCACTTCTTTCTACAATTAAATCGGGTATTTCAGAAAACCCTACAAGTATTTTATTTCGAAGTTGTTTTATTGCGTCTTTACATTTTTATAATTATGCAGTTTACGAGAAACCAGATTGGTTACTTGAGAAATCTGCGTGTAAGAAATAAAAAAAGCCATAACTATGTCAGGAACTTGTCTTTACATGCATACTACACTTGCTTTGTTTAACCTATTATGGTTCCCCTCTTAATCCCAAAGATTTACATATATACATAATATCACGCCTGTTTCCCCAAAAAGATAGGCAGAGCCATTTTTTTTTTTAAATATTTCTGACACTTACACCAATTATTTAGTTCCAAGGTAAGTATCATTAAGAACTTGTGTTATGGATACTAAATAACGGAAAAACATACAAAAATACTTTTTATTTTGTAAATACATACTTAATATACATAAGAAAACACCCAGACCAGAACAAATATTTGTCCTGTGTGGGAAACGAACCCACGACCTCAGGAGTGGAGTGCGGGTATTCTCGCTCCACGCCATATCGGTCGTCATATTATACGCCCAAATTTCGCCAGTTATATTGTTGATCTCACGAATTAGGTGGCGAGCCTATTGCCGCTTATCAGAAGCTTCTATGTTCGCCAGAGCCTCATCCGTTCATCGGCAGGTGCACCACTTGCAGGTGACGTTGGCTTATGGCTCCTTAGATCTTGGTTGGAGCGCTAGACTTAAGATTTAACTTTAATAAATCACAATCTACGATTGCTTTGGTTTTACTTAATATAAAGCCCCTAAAACAGATCAACTGCTGAGCTTGAATCTCGCCTCAGAAACTAAGTAGATGGGGACGTGGTACAACTTTGACCCAGTGCGCTTAAGTGCAGGCAAGTTTGGCGCGTCCCGCTGCTAGAATTTTACCAATACGACTTCTAATTTCAAAATCACGGGAGAACTCTATATCAGCTATTAAAGCTGCTAAACCCAATACAGGTTCTTACTTTAGAAAGCTCTCGAAAGCAAATGCCACAAAACCTATACCCCAATTTACCTATTAATGACAATTTACTTTTTTCCGTAGTTTTAAATAATATTTCTTGTTAACAGCCCTACAGTTACATGTCAAAAGTTTTGTCGTATTTGTAATAAAAAAGTACGGTTAATGAAACCCACGCATTGCATAATACGCCCGAACATTTTTCTCAAGTCGTATAATTTGGAATGCCAATGAGCGTTTCATCGTCATCATTTCAGCCATTAGAAGTCCACCACTGAACTCAGGCTCACCAATCTCACCAATTGTTTTTCTATCTTTGGACTATTTCTCGACTGGATCAAAAGGTTATATCTCAATAATCGAAGTACCCGCCGAGCTAGTTTCCTTGTGTTGCCCAAAGTAAGAACGAATTATGGTAAAAAAATGATCACCTTTGAAGGCGCGCAGCTTTACAACAAAATACCCTCCAACATTAGAAATGTAAGCTCGTTTAATGTATTCAAACGAAAACTCGCACAACATATTATTGATACTTACTCTTAACTATTAAATTGAATACATTGGATGGGCGAGCGTAATCCTTGAGTGACGACGATGTAATTAATAATTATTTATATGTTAATCTAAGTTCTCATTCAAGTGACTGTATATATGTCTTTTTGAGAATAAATATCTTTAACCATAAGGACAAAAGCTAAAGACATAGCCCAAAGGATTTGCAAGCTGATGTGTCAGTGGGCCAGTTATATTTATTGCAGCACTGATAAACAGTGGAGTAGACATGTCCTTCAGTAGAAACTATGGTTCGGAAAGAGTAGTGTAGGATGCTAACCTGCTAGGTGGAGCGACGATGTAAGCAAAACGGCTAGCAGCGGTTGGAGGTGAAGAGCTGAATATTAAGCTCATTGGTGTACCATTAGAAAGAACTGGTGTCCAGCATTTGACGAAGATAGGTTGATGATAAGGATTTTTTTACCTCGTTAATCGTCTGGAGTTATCAACAGGTCAATTCACATTGAATGCAACATGCTTACATATTCTCATGCCTTATTCCTGTAGGCAGGTAGGCAGCGATCACATCCTTCCACTAGATCATTAACCTTCTCGTACACTCTTTCTTTCATCTTAAAAGTAACTTTAACCCAAATCAGTCCTGCAATTTAAACTTTAAGAAATAAACATAGACTTGTTCTCATATTGTTGTGATTAATTATAAAACAAAGCCACTTTACGTTTCAACAACAAACATTCAATATACTGTTATAACGCCTACAGTATGATAAGCAATGTCAAAAGAAGTGAGATATAAGCCCATCGATCAAACAAAGCGTTATGCGCCTACGCACCTGACTCGCTAGCTTTCTGAATCTGAAGGCTGTCCGGCTGATGTAAACAAATACTATAGGAGCTGTTGCATCGATATAGGGTCTTTGGCAATATTTTTTAATAATAATTGACGTGAACATTTGTAAAGGTTGCCATGTTTTGCCAGTAGGCGTGCACTAATAATTTATTTTACCATGATAAAGAAATGGGTAAATGAATCGGTGATCTCAATTACCTTTAGCTCATACGTTTTTTTATATGAAATACTTAACCCATTTTCCTTCCTGGACATCTTAACGAGTTTCTTGCCCCATTGATTATTTAGTTATCCTGATTTTCAATAAGTGCTTCATTGAGAGCGACTTTTTTTCAGTTTCAATTACTTGTACCTACTGAGGACGCCCTTCCTTAGCAATGAATTAAATAAATACAGAACATTGTAATAAAAGGCACAAAAGGTAAAACCCTTGTTAATGTCTTTATAAATACTGTTTTTTTTACTTTTCCCTATACGTTGACTATTTAAAGTTAAATATATAAAGGGTATTCAAGACTTGTTTTCATAGTCCCAACATTAAGAAGAGTTACAAAAACCGTGTTAAAAAAAGTAGTAAATTAAGTATTAGATTTTTATAGACAAAAAGATATTAACTGTAGCAAAGCATTGCCCGAGATTACAAAGTCTAAACGGAATACAAATGACGTGAGCACAGCTCCCAACCAGTACCTAGGCATACCTCTGAACTATGTTAGGGCAAAGGCAAAAAAACTCGAGTGTCTTCCCATAGCTTCCTGTGTAGCAAGTTGCCGACGCGTCGCCTATTAGAGGCACGCCGAGAGAGGAGCGGTTTGAAAGTCAATGCGATGGAAACCAGACGGCGAGCTATACTCCGTAGGCGGCTCCGATCACAGTTTTTACACGAAAGAAATCTTGTGGATTTAAATCTTTTATTGACGATGGGAAAACTGTAGCATCTTCCTATTCGGTTTGATTCTTTGAATGTTTGTCATTGGTTGTTTTAATCATTAATATCTGAGCTTAGTCCTGACTTCGACCTTACAGGCTTACGGTAATGTTTTGTTTGAATAAATTAAATGTTTTTTTGTAATATGCGTACTTCAGTATCAATCGTTGGCTATATATTCAATAACAGTGAAATACATAAAATACCTAAAAACCGAACAGTTATTCCACCGTATTTACATTGCCTATCAATAAATACGTCCCTCAATTCCACTAGAAAATAAACTAGAACCTTTCCTTACATTATAAAAATCTGTTTTATGAGACTTAATGAAAATCGACTAAAGCCTCAAAAATAAATAAGAATGTTTATTTTATTTAAATTAATTTCATAGTTAATACATATTTTTCTTGTTCACGGCATAAACTTAGTTTTTCCTAGTACACATAAAAAGTCACTAATCCAGTAGCAATTATTTATTTCTAATACTTTTTAAAGCAACAGTTAATTGCATGAATTGCTCCCGGTAATGCAGGCTTGTTATGATTCCCTATGTAGGTTTAATAAGCTAGCAAAAAACCTCTACTCCATTATACTCAATTGACAAGACAAGTTCTATAAAGATCTAGCTAAATACCTTCTGGTTTATGACTTCATCATATCAGCCTTATAAAGTCTTCTGCTAAACATTGGCCTCCACAATAGATGACATCATATTGAGGGTATTTGCCCATAATCAGCATTCTGGGCAGGCGGGTTGGTGATCGCAGTTTCAGACAGTAAGATGACGCTGCTGTTCATGATCCGGGAGGATTTCTCTTCGTCATCCTCGTTTTCGATGAGTTAAATGGGGATGGCACCATTCTTAGTACCACTACGGTACGGTACCACTCAAAATATTGTCTGGTTTATGTTTTATACATACATATATACTATCACGCTGTTTCCCCGAAAATATATTTTTGGCTGCGAGTCCATTTCCGCATACCGGGAACTTTGATGTTCACCAGAGCCTAGTCCATTGACCGGCAGGTGAACCACTTCCACGTGAGGTGGGCTTGGATTCCTTGAGTCTTGGCCCCCTGCCCCTTTTTAACAGCGGTGGATCAGATTTTCTTTTAGTGGGTAGGACTGCTGGCGGTCACGTCTGCCGCAGTAAGCCCCACACTCCCCTCACGGTCCCCCCATTTGGCAGGAGGCAGTGCGTAAATGCATTTTGATACTGACGTAAAAAAGTAAAAAAAAGGATACACTCTAGACATATTTATGTCTTATTGTGTGTATTAATGAAAGCGAGCCGAGATGCTTTTTGTGAGCTATTGTTGGAACTATTTACTCTCGTCACGTGCAATACATTACAGCTTCTAGTCTCCTTATCTTAAGATTTACTATGTTTAATATTGATTTATGGGCCCTAATCACAGTGAGAAATCGCTGGTGCGTTTATCTGTGGAGGTAGATTGTATGTAATAAGTTGTAAGTCTTCTGAAATTTTAATAAAATGCTTTTCGAATTTAAACTTCTTAGAGTGAGTTCAGAGAGTAAACCTTCATGCAATAGTTTCAACCAAATTACCTATGAAGTACAAAAAGTGAAGCGTCATAACTGCAGTCTTGGTTTATTTTTTAAAATTCGTATTTCTTCGAACATTAATGTGTAATAACGGTGGATTATTAACCGTTAAGTGTTTGTGGACGTGTGTGAGTGTTGGTAAATGAAACAAACAGTGCTACATAACTTTTCAAATTCTCTCAAGAAGTCCATGTGAGATCTCAGTATAGTCCTACATCTTTACTGAGGGCTCAAGGGGTTTAGGGGGAGGGTATCTCATGTACCATTTTTATCATCACTTATTCGCAATTACTATGATTTACATATTATTAATATATCTAGGACGATAAATACTAAAATTAATATCATTTTAAATTATCTAATAAAGTTGGCTTACAATACAACTCAAAGTAATTTGGTACATTTGAAGACTTTTTTATGTAATTTTATTTATATTTGGTTCTTCTTTCCTTTGGTTTATAAGGTGAAAGGAAAGAATTAAGGACTTAGCCTCTCATCGGCTATAAGAAGCTGGGTAAGAAGAATGTCTAAGCCACGGGTCTCCAGACACAATGGAGTAATATCTATTGTCTCCAGTAACATCAACAATAAATTCACAATATTGTAATAAATATGCAAGACATTAGTCATAATAATCATTATTAATTCTATTTTCTTCGTATCCGCGGGCTCGGACGAGAGATGTCTTGAAACATGGCTGTTGTATATTTAGCCGTTGAATTGATGCGCTTGTGATTCACTGCGTGTTATGTGTTAGTCACGGGGTATTTTCTGCTGTTCCTGAGAACAATAAGTTACTGCTATCGGCTTTCGTGGTCTGAATGTTTAGCTTTAGTAACCATGTCTATCTGTAAAAGACGTATATTAGCCCTTATTATTTTAGCCTTTTAAAGTTAGCCTAAAGTGTACCCAACCCGACAGTCCAGCGTGGTGTTTATGGGTGAAAACCCCTAATAGAATGTAGTCTATTGGGGAGGCTAATGTTCAGCAGTGGAATTTATAAGATTATGATGATAAAAGTGTCTTAGACGTATTAAGCCTCATGGTTTTAGTCATAAAGTCTAGGCTAAGCTCAAGGTTAGACTGAATTTCAGTTATTACGTGGAGCGACTGCCGTCTGACCTCCGCAACCCAGAAGCAAGCGTCATTCTATGGTTAAACCAGTTGTCAGTCTGTTAGAAGGCACTGACTTCCTAATAACGACTGCCATTTATATAGATAGATGTTCATGACAGCCGGGACCAACGGCTTAACGTGCTTACCGAGGCACCAATTTCCAATACAACAGCACAGTTGACTTCACGTCTTCCTCATTAAGTGCTAACCAGGACTGAAACGGCTTAAAGTGACTTTCGAAGCACCTTTGTGAACTTTGCTTAACTTCGGGCATAATCCCGCAGAGCTATGACCTTTATTTAAACGACTCTGTCTAACGATTGAGATGCAAGGTTGTAAGGTCAAACTTACATACTAAATTTGAAAAAAATGGTCACGACTAATCATACAGAAGACACGAGTGAGCAATTTCTTCATGTTTTGACAGATAGCTGTCCTTGTTAATATAAATCTAATAAGATAGGTGATCTATCTACTTATAAGAACATTCCTGCACTTGTCTATACTGAACAATGGGATATGTGATTTATATCCATTTACCTAGTTATGATTCTTTTCCGTGCGAAGTGGAGGCACTAAGGAAGGAAAGCGTACCTAGGGCCCGCAAGATCGCAACCGGGATAACGCTTATATGAAAATGATACATACAATATACATACATACAATCACGCCCGTTTTCCCAAAGGGGTAGGCATATTATACGCCCACATTTCTTCAGTTGCATAGGTGGCGAGCCTATTGCCTTAACTAACATTATTTATTAACTTTAATGTTCGCCAGAGCGTCGTCTGTTGATCGGCAGGTGCACCACTTGCAGGTGAGGTTGGCTTATGATGATCATAATCATAAATGATGGTAAAGATGAGGATGCTCATTTATGATTTTGTGTAATTTTGACTATCAGCCAGGATGTGTGTGACATTAAAAAAAATGTCTAAAAAATCATTAAATCCCTGTGCAACAATCAACAACTCTAAATATTTAAGTCTCAAATGCCAAGTGAATTAATTCCCAACAGCACTGAGCTACGAAAATCCAGCATAATGATACCCCGGCCTTTTTAATCGTAATATCACACATAACTGTAGTTTACTGTATTACCGCCATTGCCCTTGTACATTAACGTGAATATTACCTGCGCTTGCGGCGACTAATCCCTTACATCGTCGCTTTTATAGCTGTTCTAATAAAACATTATACCAGTATGTCTTCCTTTACTGTTCTCACAGACAAATTACTGCGTAATCGCTTACTTATGTGACTGACAATGTTCATTTCATGTTGTTCTCGCCCCATTAAAATGTCGCGTAATTTATAAGCGAGCGCGTGTTTTTCCAAAGACTAAACTCATCTACCTACGACATAAATGAGAAAATAAATTGTCACCAGCTTCCAACCTCATTCGTCACAAGTACAGTTTGAATTAGGACTGGCTTAAAGTAGCTTTTATTCTTCTTCTAATAAGTATAATTGATATAATAATAATTGATTTTCTATAAAGCTTTCGTAATTTTAATTTATTCGCCAAACTAAAAAGTTTGCTGGCGAAAGTTGAATGTATAATATTGACTAAGAGGCTTAGGAAAGATCTTAAATCTGAGAAATAACGAAAAGAGTCTATAAGCTCAAATCATGCATAATTCTACATTTTTTAATTCGAATCCTACTACTATACTACTTAGACGAAATATGCTAGCGAAAGGACCAAGAGCGCATTTTTCCTGTGGCAGCTTATTGGACTGACCAAAGTAAGAAAATAAATTAAATAGTCTACGGATTTCGTATTGGGCCTTACCTATTTGCTTATGGTACGATGCAAATTGTCTCTGTCAGACAAATACACTTCTAGAAGTTTCTATTAGCACCATTCTTGTATCGACGTGTCTACCACTCATCCTTACATACATACAGCTGTTTCACCGAAGGGGTAGGCAGAAGCATATTATATGCTCACACTTCGCCAATTGTATTGTTGGTCCTACGTAATAGGTGGCGAGCCTACTGCCGCTTACCGGGTACTTCTATTTTTGCAAGAGCCGTGGACTTTACATATGGTAGTTTCGGATTTGCACTATCCCTGACGAAATTTCTTCAGTCTATATTACTGGTGGTTGTTTGGGTTTGTTTGTTCTTACTTCATTGATTCAAGAACAGGGGTAATGTGGCAGGCAAAATTACAAGGCAATTTGAGATAGCATGGTGATAAATTTCACTGAAAGCCAGGCGCTCCCAAGAGCTTCACCGTAAGTTACATTGTAAGCTACATAAACAATGACGTTTCCCATACTTTCACAATTTCCTTAGACGTTTAATAAAATGTTGCATTTCTTCAATTTGCTTGCGATACATACATTTCATTGCTGCCGAATGTATTTCGCTGCTTTTAACCTTTTAAAAAGTCGCGTTAAAATATTGTGTGATATTGTGCTACTAAGCGGCGATAGCCCAGTGGCTAGACACCTTGCCTTTAAATTCAGAGGGTTTTGGGTTCAAACCCTGGTGGCACCAATGACTTTTCGAAGTTATGTGCATAATTATAGCTTGCTCCGTGCCTCGGAAAGCAAGTTAAGCCGTTGGTCCCGGCTGTCATGAACATCTATGGCAGTCGTTATTAGGAAGTCAGTGCGTCTAACAGACTGACAGCTGGTTTAACCATTGAATGATGTTTCCCACTGGGTTGCGGAGGTCAGACGGCAGTCGCTCCACGTAATAACTGAAATTCAGTCAAATTTGGTTGAACCAGTAAGCAGACCCTGGGCCCTAAGCTTAAGTCTAGGGCAACCGCGATAATGCTAGGATATTATGATATTTTGCTACTTGGTCATGACCTGATATAGGAATCGCTCAGCCATGGCCATACTTATTACCGCTGGAAGTGTCACAGCGGTCAGGCTATACTAACAACGCCAATCACCTGGAAATCCCGAGACTTGTAAGACCCCACGGAATATCGATCAATGTCTGTAATAATGACAAATCGTAATCGAATTATTAACATGTAGTGTGTACGTTTTATTAATATTTTTACACGCTTAAAATTTATTACCAAGAATACACCCACGAATTGCGTCATATATTACATTCTGCTGTCAAAATTGACATAAAATTGGATAAGACAACATTTTTCAAGGCTTAGTATGGTTATGAATTATTATTCACTCAGTTGTTCGTTTTTTTTATTATGTATCTTGCGTTATTGTTTAAGTTACTTATCATGGTTGCTGTATTATGAGTCTTACAAATAAAAACTATACGACGCCGTTACTTATTAAACTACAACGAGCGTTTGTGTATGGAAAGCCCTACTTAGCTAACAACATTTCTTCTCATTTTTTTAATAGTAAACTTTTTATATTATATTTAATAAAGAGATAGGTTCTGCATTAATCGTCAAAACAGGATATCATTATAAGCTGTTTTAGTAAGTAAATTTTCTCATTTTCATTTCCTTGCACAAATGAAATAACTCGTAAATGGTATGTAAACAAACATGAACACCTTAGATAAGACAAATGATGCAAGCGTTAATGTATTTAAAGGCAAACAAGGAATACAAATGTTTGGAATTGCGAATGCATAATAATGCGAATGGTGAATAATATCGCGCATTTTCGCATTCACAGTCACACGCGTAACAAAGTCGATTACTTAACATCTTAAGAATCACGTTTGCAGTCTGCCCGCCCGTGTCTTGTTACTTGAACGCGCGGAAAATGTCGGAATGGGTTTTCGTGCAAAAATCCACGACGTGTACAATTCTTGGCGAGCTCGTGAGCTATGCGGTCACGTATTGGAGTACAACCGACAGCTACACTCGTTGCATTTTGCTAAAATAATCATTACCTTATCTCGTGATACTAAACGCTATTTTCTTAAAGCACAGTCGTGATTTTCGTTATAAATCTTGGTCGTTCATATTTTTGTTGTTCTGCCTCATTGACGGACATTTGTTTTGCAACACTTTTCTTTTTAAATCATTTTGTTTTTGTTGGAAAAACTATGTCTGATTTGAGAGCTTTGTTTCTTATTTTGTTAGTTTCACGAAAACATTGTCCTTTAAGTGTTTTCGTACTATTGCGTCAACTTGTGGATTGGACAAGCCAGTTGGTTAAATTTGTGAATAAAAACAAAACATTTGTAGAAGTCATGTTTTTTTTTGCTTTTCACGCATTTAATTGAAAGTTAGTGACTTTTAGTTAGATATGTGTGAGTTGAATTTATAGAAAATTTCATTCTTTATTTTATAATTATAAATTTTCTTATTATTTATGCATTTCATTCATCATGTTTTTTATTGACTTCATAACAGTTTCATGTATATTGCCACTTTTACACAATCCATAGAAATTTAATTAAATGCTGCGACTCCTATAGGCACCCTTTATCACGGCATACAAGCAATGTTATATCCCTACCACCTTCTCTGGAAATTAGGATGTTTCCTGATTTTAATAGCTTCATGGACACGCCTTACACATTCTTTTGTTTTAAGAGAAAGTTAATTAAATACAGCTACTTTAGGCGATCCTTAATTTATTTATTTAATCTTTATTGCACACACATAAAAATACAATGTACAAAAGACGAACTTAGTACCATTAGGCATTCTCTGCCAGTCAACCTTGGGGTTAGCAGAGACATTAAAGGCGATGCAAGTAGGAGATAATATTTACAGTTATTATATATTTACATAAAATAATACGATGATGTACATAAAAATACACACACATACACATATATAAACACAAATACATACATATTTAAAAGTAAATAAATGAATGACTTGGGGGGGGGGGGGGATTTCATCGATGATCATTCTTTTAAGAAGTAATTGAAAGTTAAGTTTTTAAAAGTTAGCTTTGCTTTTAGCCAATCTGATGTTTGGAGGAAGAGAGTTCCAAAGTTGAATAGCTTTAACGCCAAAGGAGTCTGACATGAACCCTGTACTGTGTTGGGGTGTGGGCAAGCAGAAGGTTTTCAGAGGAACGAAGCTGGCGAGAGTGAGTAGAGCTTAGGAATCTGAACTGTGATCGCAAATACTCAAGAGAATTGGGCTCATTTAAAATAGAAAACAGGGTAGTGAGAATCCTAGTCTATCGATGTTGAGAAATAGTCAGCAATTTAAGCTGGAAACGATAAGAAGGTGTGAAGTCATATTTTCGCAGACAGAAAATAAAACAAAAAACACTTAATCACGGCACACAAGCAATGGTACTTTTCAACTATCTTCTTCTATTGAAATTAAGATGTTTTCTGATTTCAGAACCCTCTCGGATCATTGTAGGGACCTATTTTACACAATATATTGTTTTAAGAGAAAGTTAGTTTACAGCTAATCTTTAAGGCCACTCTTAATCAGGGCTCAAAAATAAAAGATACATCACCACCTGATTCTCTCTTTAAATTATGATGTTTTTTGTTCTCAATAGCTTGACGGATTCACTATACACATTCCATTGTTTTAAGCGAAAGTTAATTAAGTACAGCTACTCCTCTAGGCCACCTCTAATCACGGCACACAAACAAATTAGCTGCCGACTAATAATTTTCTTGATGCATTACATTGTATTTATAACTGTCCCCGATGCACGGAATGTTGGCCGCGGCTCTAACGCCGACCCGCTGACCGTAATGTACGGAACCGAGTAATGTCACTTTAATGCGATTATTGCGAATATGCCAACTGCATGCATCGGCATTACGATAATCGATTCGGATGGACCGCATTTTTTTGCGAAGGACCATTATGCTTTTAATGTTTTCTGGGAGGCTGCATGTGGGATTTAAGGATAATCTATAGAGCTTGATTATAGATATCGCGATTATAGAACATTAACATAGTTAATATTACATCAAACGCTTCTAAGGCTCTGGATAAAATAGAATATTCATCAAACAATGTTCATAATATTTCTAAAAGAATAAAATACTATTTACAATTTTCAACCACTTTTTATATATCATCATGCAACTATATATGTTTCAACCATAAATATATAAATGGGTGACTTTAACATTATATGTCATCTGAAGACATAGTAGCAGCTCTTTTTAAAGATTTTGAAGGTTCCAATTTTCTGAGAAATATTTCCTGAGTATCTAGAAATCGGTTCTGATAATTGTTGAATTATTCCACTTTATATCCTCGTCAAACAGGGTTAATATAGTGCAGTGCGAAATTTACGCCTGGCATTCCAAAAAAACACCACATTCAACCAACGCGCGTCTGTTGAATCGCTTCGTGATGAACCAGCCTGCACGAAACTCACGCATCAGAAAATTGCCTTTCAAACAACACTTCCAAACTTATTCCTTTTCTGTTTTCAATAATTGAAAACTGACTTCAACAGTAGTTACCTCATTTCATGCCCTAGACATCTCATCGTTCCGTGTTTTTGTTGTGTAGATCTGTTAAGATTTTTATACTTTGCAGTTGAAGGCCTAGAAAACAACTTTGTGACAGTTCCCGACCACCTAAAATTTCGAAAAATTCAGGAATGTCTTAAATCAAAATCACCAAGCTGTAATAAACTTTCAAAAGCTTACAATGAATCAATGATGATGATGACCTAACATCAGAATCAATAAATTATTTCCGATAGATGTTGTTGTACTTTTTTATTACATTTATCACCATGACGTTTCTAAATATCTACAGCGCATCCTACTTTTTAAGAGTTAAAGAAATTGGGCATTTTGTGTTTTTAACAAATTTTTGATTATGTAAACAATTTCAGTTTTTCAAATTGTTTTTTAATGCTCCACTTATCTTTGAAGAATCAACCTGCTGTTTGCTGTTTTATATCCGCTATTGCGCACTTGCTTCCCGTCTGACATTACAAGATCATTACACACCCATGGGCCTCACCTTATTCACCCAAACCGATCATTAGTAACTCGTAAATCAGTATGGCACTGTTGAAACTGCTTTCTATTCAAATTGACAAAAGTGTTACGGCGAAAGTGATGGCTAGTTTTCACTTTTTTTGGTCACTTATATCACCGACGATAATGTTATTCATCGTTCGATAATTTTGTAACTCGGCATTCACCTTGACAACTCGTTTTGTGATTTTCTTACGCTATGTCGCCCCGTGGCTCTGAGTGCAGTGAAACCACACAAGACTGCTTTTTTATATTATTATCTAATTATGGTCTGTCTTTACTTTATTCAGTTCATTTGAGTTCGAAATCAATCCTGTTATATTTGTAGTCAGGTTTTAGGGAACTTTGTTTTGCGTAGGTTGTAATATGACACTAGTTAAGAATTATATTATCTACAAACTTGAATTAATGCTTAATAAATGTATAATAGAAAATATAGTGTTGCTAAATGATACTACTACGATCGTACCTTGCAATTTAATGTTATCGTCGATAGGAATCGGAGAAACACAAATCAAGATCGTTGAATAAATCTTTACGACATTCATAGTTATTAGATCATACGAAATTTAACTTGTCGGAATAACCTTTATTATATTCGAAATCGAAATATTTCCAACCCGGCTTATCATTACTAAGACTATAAATCGTTATGCTATGTAAATATGAAGCAGCTAACATTATAAATGTGTGTGAGAAAATGAATATCCTCGTCTGTTTTAAATGGAGTTCGATATGTATGTAAAGTGTCTTTATAGATGGTTATCACGCCATCAAGCGATTTTGTTATGTCGATAAAGAGATCTTATGTATTATAAATTTTACTTGCGTGATTATAGGGATTGTCAGTATAGTGATCGGTATTTTTATTGATACGATCTACAATAATTTTAATAAGTAAATTTAAAAAAGGTTTAGTTTAAAGTTTTTTTTAAATTTGTTTGTTTATTATGTATAAAATATGACTGGAATTTAATAAGCTTCATTATATATTGAGTCTACGAAATGTTATTTACATTGCTCTCTATTGCAACAGCACACGTCAGCCTAGGTAGTTATTTATGTTATAAATACTGAATTATTAAAACATAGACTCCGTACCATTTGTATTCATAATATAGGCTATGAGATCAGTGTAATCTTCCGTAGACACAGTGACAAATGCGATGTAACGCGATGACGTTCCACTGAGCAACCAACCAGCAAACACGGTTATGTCTATAAGCTAGCCTATCTTATCAGTAGGCTAAATATATATTTTAGTCATGTTTTCATTATTTATGACATCATCTTAAAAACCTATTGACAAACACTACAGGTACAGCACTGTAGCCTGAATAGTGTGCGTGCAATAAAATTAAGCGGTTACAAATCTTAAGATGTGTAAATAAAAATTACCCAAAAAAAAAATCTTAAGCAGTTAAAACATTAGAACAAGGAAACAAACAGAATATAACCATGTCCCAAATCGACTCCAATACAGCACATAGTCCTTAAAGACGAAAGTCCTATAAGAATTTTATTTATCTTTCTAGGGCTGGCCGCAGAAGGAAGAATCACCTCGCCTTGTACACAGACGACGATGGTCACGACCTCAGTGACCTGGGTATCGGCACTTCAAGCACCAAGAGCAGTCTGAGCGAAGACTGCGACACACACAGTTTGGCTGTAAGTATTCTTTAAATAGGTTGACATTTAAAATTTTCTAAGTACTAAAAATTCTTAAATAATAAATTAATAAGAATTTGAGTCCGCGCCGTCGCTGATTTGTTAGATTTGTAATTATACAATCGAATTAAAAACCTCCTTCTTTATCGAAGTCGGTTAGATATTTACTATTTTAAAAAGTCTTAGGGTCATATTTTACACTGGGTAAGCTATAATTTATATTTGCAGAGCGACGGCATGGACCTCGATAAAAACCATTCCGATGTCGAGAACCTATCAAATTGCGATAACAATCGGAAACTTGGTTCAAGTGCCAACGAGTATGACACATGCACGACTACTACCATCAGCTCCCCTGAACCTGAAGAGTACACTTACGAGGGCGCTATTGAAGGCTACAAATCCAGAATCATATCGCAAACGAACAGTAGCCTAGTTAAGACGGTCGTGACTAATAACTTCAAAGAAAAGTCTCCCGATAAAATCAATGGTGACTTAAATAGGATTCGAACATCTGTTAGCAATAAAATCGAAGAAAAACTGTATTCATTTCAACAGGAAAAACAAAATGACAACAAAAACAATAACCAAAAGAAAGATTTGCCGAAAGTAGATATACACAAGCGGCGTGAGCAATTCGAGAGGGAAAACTCTCAAGAGTCACAAATTATTAAACCAAAATTACCTGATATTGCTAACAAAAAATCAATAAAGGAAAGACTGTCTAGCTTAGAAAAGTTTACAGAAGAAATACAAAAACCTACTAGTGACCTGACTAAGTTACCTACTGAAGTAAAGCCATTAAAAGAAAGACTTTCTTCTCTTGAAAAAGTAAAATCAGCTTCGGTAGACTTAGACCGCCCCAAGAAGCTTTCAAACGGTGATATTGGAAATAATAAATCGTTAAAAGAGCGACTATCCAGTCTAAGGTCTCAAACATCGGAAGAGGAAGTAAAAATAACTAAGACTGAAGTAAAAGAAGTTTCTATGAGTCTGAAAGAACGGCTGTCATGTCTAGATGCAGCAAAAAATAAAGAAATTCCTAAAATTTCTATCGACGAAGAACTTACTCAGGAACAAATTATTGAAAACAATATCAATGATGAAGGAGATGATAAATTAATGGACAGTTCTTTGAAATCTAGTTTAACAGGTATCGAAAGTCAAATGCAAAGTTTTTGTCGTTCACTTGATAGCTTGGACATCAACGGCCAGTCTTCTCCAAATTCTTTCGACCGTGTCCAAAGTCTGGAAGATTTCGACTGCGCTGAGATACAAAATAATACCGTGACAAGTGATATTGAAACTGAGGATAGTGGTATTCATACTGCGAGAGACTCCTGTGCACCACCTGATGATATCGCAGACTTGTCACAAGTTGCATCTCCCATAGGAGAACCTATGGTAGAAGTTTCTGAATATGAGTCTTCTAATGAAGACAATCCTATCGTCACAGAGCCCACTAAAATTGAGGTATTAGAAATAATCGAGGAACCAACACAAAAAAATATGCAACACATTTTTGTCGAGGAAATAGAGGAGCAGGACAGCAGAGCAGAAGATACTGACAGCACTAGTAACTATTTACAAGCAATGTCACAGCCTGAAGAGTTAAGTGTTACTGAAGAAGTAACTGAAATACAAATGGACAAAGAAGATGAAGATACTTTGAAGAGTTTAGATAATCAAGATACTAGTGTAAGTTTAAATGAATCTACAGCATCTGAAGGCGAAACAGTGGTGTTTGAGGGGAAGATGACTATACATTTGAACTTGAATGAAATTCGCAACAATATAAACGCTGGTGCTGGGAACAAGACTAACTGTAAAGATCTTAGTTCTACTAACGATACTAACACCAAAAGCATGCCTATGGTAACTGTCTCTAATATTATTACTACAACTAACATTTCTCCTAAAAATTCCATTAAAACGCTAAAAACATTAACCGATAGTTCTATCTCGCTTACTAACAAACTAGCTGATGTGACACGAACAACTCAGAGCATATCTGAAGAGAATAATCATGATTCACATAGAACAATTACTTCCAATCATAATAATTCCATAAAAACATCTAACAATTGCATTAATGAAGTCACAAATCAATGTTATAATATTCCAACTACACACATTGAAAAATCCACGGTAAGTAATTCCCAAGACTATAATCCATTCTGGCAAAAAAGAACTAAACGAGAAATTGAACCTAATAGACGAAAAACGATACTATTCATTAACAATAAAGTTACTACAAAGACAACAAGTAATATTAGTCATGAAGTCGGCAGCAAACAATGAATCGGAGACCGTTAAAATTAATCGTAACTTGTCTATTCGATTTCTCATAAATTGCTATTAGACTGCAAGTTAGATGAGAAATTTCAGATATAGACATAATTTTATGCAACATTTATGATCTCTTGATCTCACTCATAGCCTAGAGCCATACAACCATCTCTACTTATTTTTATCGCGTAGATTCTTTTATAACTTCCGTATTGAAATAATTATTATCCACATACTCAATTTCCATTTAGGTTTCAATGCAACCGGATTCAACAATAACCTGATCTAATAATATGTGCTAAAAGATCATAATCATAATTCCTAGCACTTTGCTATAATCTTTTCATACATACATAATATATTTCAATCCATAGTCATTAATAGTGTATTTTAGAAGATAATTAAAACAGGGTAATAAATTGTGCCCCCTATAATCGTCACATTGTATAAATATCCTATTTATGTAAAAAATAGACCATTTCATACTTTAGATGTAGACCCGTTGATAATATTTATTAATCTCTCGTTAATATATTTACCATAAACGTGATATTTGTGAATTCATTATTATCAAAAATATATGTTACACTGTTATGTGTGAGTTTTATTTCATTTAAGCATATTTAATACCATTTTTATCCATAATTAAATACATTGATTTGTTATATAGCTTCTTATAAGTCTACATTAATACAGCAATCTGGGCAAAGTACTTATGTACTAGATTAAGCTGTTATCTACGATGATAATATCTTATTCAAATATAAAATTATCTGGTGAGCACGAGTGGCAAGTCAGTTAGATAAAGGACTTGTTACGACGCCGGTCTTATATAGCTTTCCTCTATATTCTAGTTTATACATATTGTCTATGAATATTCTAAAGCTAGGTTTTGTTACATCAGCTTTGGTGATGGGCTAATGCAAGGTAAGAGTGAGAAGTGCATTGAGGTTTCGCTTCATCTAACATTTCATTTGCGCCGCACGTTGTTTTCAGTTGCACGTTTTTTGTTTGGAAATATTGCACTTCTTCTTACTTACATTTATATTTCTTCTATTTATTTTATGTGCATGTATAATATATATGTCTGTGTTAATAGAATTTTGAAAAATTTGGTTAAGCTTTATTTTATTAAACACAATTTTGTTGTACATACTTTATTTTCTGTGTCAAATAGTAAAAAGAATTTTAAAAAATTGTAGGTCATTGACGCACTGGAACTAGCTTTCCAAGAATTAGATTCAGAAGAAAGCTTCGTGAACACCACTATGGATGACCCAAAAATTATTAAAAAAGAAAGAAAACGAGAGATCACACAAGAAAAAGCTGAAAGTATGATTGATTTTGGTACAGACAAGAAAACAACAATTGCACCGTTATATGAGAATGTGGATATTTTCTATCAGAACACCGTGGATGATTCAGGTGCTTTTCCACTTGATCTACCAAGTAACGTTTTGGAACCTCCTAAAGAAAAACCACCTCCGCCACCGATGGAAGATCCTACAGACGATGAGCTCCTCGGAAATGTGAGTTTTTTGGAATACAAATTAGTAGTAATTTGGTAATAAGACAAAAAATTAAAAACATTGTGAAAGAGTAGCATTGATTGTATAATTAGCGTCCCACTATGGAACATGAGTTTGTTGATAGGTAGGTAAAGGATTCTTGCTATTAGAATTTTTCAATTCACTCTACTCAATGCATTTTAACCTGCTTAAAAAGTAAAAAGTTATATTCAAAATAGATCTTTGTGTTGACCTAAAACAGTGATATCCGGGGCCAACATCTTACAGGGCCTTCAGAATCCAAAAAGCATCAATCATAAAATAGCGTAAAGACTTCGCTGAAAATATGTGTACTATGTCTTGATTTCCATTATCTTATTAAAAACATCGACATATTATTAGTAGTGAACATCTCAGATAAAGTGAGAGCAGAGCAGAAGAATTATAATTATTAGTAGTGAACATAATAGATAATTTGGTGCATTTCAGGGTAACTTCAAGCATACAAGATCAGCGCGTCGCATCAAAAAAGAAATTAGGAACAAAAGAACCAGCTTTCTTGGACTTGAAGGGCAGAGTGATGATAGCTACCTCGACGTAGACTTGAACCTCGCTCCGCGCCCGGACATAACTTCATTCCTACAAGAGGAAACTAAGATTGAAAAACTTTTATATAAAAAGACATTGTCTCACGATATGGATGCCAAGTTGCGGGACAGCCGAGATTCAGGAGTGGATATTGATAGAGGACCCTCCGCCGAGGCGTGGTATAAAGGGCAGTCGTCGCCTGAAACGTCAAACCCTCATAGCAGACAAAATAGTGAGGTTAGTAAATTATACTCTGCATTTAAGTTATTGCGATCAACTGAAGTCTTTTAAATTGTTCATTCAACGCAATTAAGCAATAGCTTAGCGCCAAAATTTCCGAAGACGGTTCGTAGAGTATCATCATCTAAGATTATTAACAGCCTCTTATTGGGTTCTGGCCTCCTTTTATTAATAAAGATCCATGTTTTGCCCAAGGGTCAGGTGTTTTATAAGCGACTAAAGTAACCGGATCTCTCGTAGCTTTAATGTGAGCGAAGGGAGAGCCAATTCTAACCACTTGACAAATTGAGTGATCGTTGCGTTTAAAATAAACTTTGCTATAACTATATAGTTAATTGTAGCAACAACGTTTCTGGGATATGTATGAATTTTGTTTGTGTTTTTCTGTATACATAACCAATAACCGATTGATCTTTTTCTCTATTCCAGCCATATACACATGTCACAGTAACATCAGATGAAGAAGAGGCAACCAAAAAGCAAGCAGCACAAAACTTCACGAATAACCTGAACACAAAATTGTCAGGACTCTCCGACGTTTCTGATACACACGAGACTAAAATTGATTCCTTGGACAAGAAAATACAACAGCAACAGGTAAATTCAAAAGGAAATGAGTGAATTGTTATAAAACTATTTACTTATATCTAAGTTCGAAAGCAAACAATTGAATTGTTCTGCAACTCTTTATTTTTTAGAATAATTTATTTGCACAAGTGAGTATGTTAGAACCGTTAGTCAAGTTAAAATATTACGCACAAACTATATTTCTTATTTTTAATTCCGAAAATAATGGGTAATTATTATTTGTGCAAGAAGTTAGCACTCAGACCAATTAATCAAAGATGTTACTAGAACGGGAATTTTAGGAATTATTTTTATTTTCTATTGTTAATATGAAGATATTTAATTATTTTTTATATTGTAGATCTCGTAGAGGCTTTAGGAAAAGTTGATTAGTTATTCATTCGTACTATTATCTCGAATTGGCTATGGTTATGTTGATTACTATTAGTTAAGTATTATTATTAAACAAATTTATGGGTATAATGGTTCTGTAGAAGGTTGCACTGTAAACGCTAATAAAGCACACTGTAAGAAACTTTCTGTTTGTTCCTAAACAAGGATTGTAAACCTATTTACATGCTGTTCAATTTTGGGTGGGCTTTATCTCGTGAAGAAATGTTCTGGGCTAAATTTTACGAAGAGTTGTGTTTTTGTTGTTATCCTTATTATTTCAAAATTGCTTATTGTCAGTTAGGATGAAGTGATTAATGAATAGCTTGGAATCCCCGTCACGAGTTTAAGACGCCTTAATTTGATGGTGTATATTTAAAACAATGTGGTTAATTTATCCTTAATTATTTAGAAACTTCAATTGATTTATTTTAATTTGTTTAGCTGCTATATTAACAACATTCTGCTTTCTAATGCTTTATAGAAATTAAGAATTTCTAGCTCGAATAAGCTATTAATTTTATTTTTATTCATAAACCTTTTGAAGTAATGTTCCCTGCTATCTATATTGAAAGAAATCCGTAGATTTGGTTAGAAATTATAATATTATGTCTATGTATGGTAACTACTTATCTTTAAATAAATGCTATTTTATGTTACAAGTATTTATAGACTTTTATTTCTTTCACAAATCGCACCTATTTTAATGAAGCATTTTACAAAACGCTATCATGCATGACTTTGGCACTTGCTAGATATTAGATATACACATATACATAACTATTTACTTATATTATAAGTTACTCATATTTCATATGAAACTTCAAAACAATAGACAATAATAATTAAGTCTGTTCTTTTAATAAAGACAACAATAACTCATTATTAATGTAAAACATGTTTTTGTAATTACCTATCCATTCATTTTTATCTTCATCGTAATTTATAATTATCATTTTATTTGATAATGCTAATAAAGTACAAAATCACGTTTTTACAATGTTTTAACATAATCCGCCATTTCGTGTGTGTAAATAACATTAAACAAGATGGCCGCTCGTGTAACTTTCCAGGCAAGTGGCACTAATGGGGATTGGCCCGTCGGGCACGTTGACGATGCTCATACCAAGGTGATTGACTCATATTAAACTTCTACTTACTCATTTTACATGCGAATCATTATTTCTTAACATATATCAAGTTGAGAATTTGAAGACAACTTTTAAAATTGCTATATTTTTCTCAATTTGTAATATACAGCCTACCTACTTTTAATAAAATGCTCAAACTGTACGAAGCACTTGTCTTATTTAGGCACATTTTAATTCAGTGTCAAAAGATAAGGACTAGAAGGCGTAGAATAATTTTGAAATCATCTGACAAAAAGTCTTATAGTATTATTTTCTATACTTTTTAGTATAGCGATATCATATTCTTTAAGCGAGATCATAGAGAAATAATTAAATAAAGATTCGCATGTAAAACCCATTACAAAATAGCAAATTTAACTGACATATTGTAAATAAAGAAATATTAAACATAAACTCATTGACATCAAGAATCCTAATAAAACCATTACATAATGCACGCTAGCTTAAGCCTCGCACTGAAATCGTTCGTAACTAACATTTCAAATTCTACTAACAAACAAATTGAAGCGAACGCAACAATTTAATGTAAGACATAAAATAATTCCACAAATAGGAAGTTCTACGTTTCGAACGAGAATTGCTACAGCTCGAACAGGAAGAGCTGAGGAGACAGCGCGAGAACCTCCTTAGAGATCAGAATAGAATTATCCAGAAGTCTGTACAGGATGTTTCGACTGTCCCAATATCACCAGAGAAACCGCCCCTTCATTCGAGACCTGTCAAACAAAATCAGAATTACAGACACTCGATGCCAAATTTGTTGATCAACGAGAGTTACACAGCTGTAATCCCTTCCATTTCTGAAAGGCCAGTGTTTGACGACAATATGAAAAGGAAGCCTTTCGTATCAGAGGAGCATATTGAGAGGCATTTTGGCGCGGAAGAGATTAGAAAAGTTCTATATGAGGATCGGAAGATAGAGGAAGCAGTAAGAAGGCCACTGCCGAGCGTGAGACCGCCTCAACCGGTTCTGCCACCAAAACCTAAGTCGCGGGAATCTGTTGAAAGGGAGATCACAATGCGGTGAGTTGATTATGTTAAACCTTTTGCAACATAGCTAGCTTTACAAGTGAATAGTTATATTTTTATTATATTTTCGACTTGTCTATATTTTATATATTAACTTAAAATAAGATCCAATGTAGTCATATTCTAGAAATTTTCATGGTTTGCTGCTCTGACCTGAAAACCATCCATAGACTTGGCGTAAAAATAATCAGGCAGAGAAAATATTGGCTGTACTTATTAAGCTTGTGTTTATTTATATACGACAAAAGCTGAAATCCACATTCCTCTTTACAAAATTGATAAAGCCATGTACAAAAGTCTTCGGCAAAAGCTTTTCAAAACGCAAATCATTCGACCATTTCATTCATTCGACAATACTTCGCCTCACATTCAACAATAGGACCTTCAGTGTGATCTGATTTCCTAGAAGCAGCCGCGTGCCTTCTGCAGTGGAGTATGCGAACGTGGACCGGAACGCAGTGCAGCTGCGGCAAAAGGCCAACGGTGGCCAGTACCATCCGATGACCAGACATACTTTACAGGTAATCGAGGATATAACATTCTTATTATGTTGTTAAAAATTACCACGGCTTTAGTACAAAGGTCAGTGAGGAGGTCAGAGAAAAACTTGGAATCATTCTCAGTTTATATCATACTATCGACCCGCCCCAGCTTCGTACGGGTGGCATGCTAATATGAATAGTTACCTATATTACATAATTACAGAATGTTTATATAGACCGCCCGTACCAACCAAATTTTTTTGATTTAGCGTAAGTTTATACGTTTGATATATTCTAAAGTACTGATCGAAATTACATGATGTAAGAGACAAATTTAATCTATGTTTAATGCCCAAGCTTACTAATAATGTTTATTTGGATTAGAATTAATGTTATAACTACTTAAAATGCCTTCGTGAATAAGCCATTATTTCGAGTAAAAAGTAAAAAATATAAAGTGGTTATTGTGGGTTAAAAATTGGACAGTGTTCCACTAATACATTGTGCATCTATTATACATATAAACCTTCCCCTTGAGTATATCTATTTATTAAAAAAACCCGCATCAAAATCCGTTGCGTAGTTTTAAAGATTTAAGCATAAATACACACATACAGACACCGGAAAGCGACTGTTTTAGTGCTTCGAAATACACAACTCAAAGATTCAATTAAATACCTATTATTAAGTCGTAGTCTTTTATAAACTATTACATAGTACTTGAAAAAATTTAATCAAAATATGAAGCTTAGATTCATTTCAATAATATTTAAGTGTAAGTGAATCTAAGTGCCAGTTCCGAGACACCGCTCTATAAGAACTGGCAAGAAACTCACAGGCTTATGCTCTTTTGTATAAATCTCTCTTATATTATTTATTCCTGAGACTATATTTATTACAGTTTATAATACAGTTTAGTTTAGTTTTAGTTTATAATGTACAGATATATTTTTCATAGGAAACAGGACAAATCTTTTTGTGCCGGAACATGAATATTTGTTCTGGTGCGGGTGTTTTCCTATGTATATTAAGTATGTAACTACAATAAAAAACGTATAATTATGAATATGTTAATCCGTTCTTTAGTATCTATAACACAAGTTCTTAACGATACTTATTTAGGAACTAAATAATTGGTGTAACTGTTTAATAATATATATTATGTTATTCGCATTTTTATTAATTATTAATAATTAATTAATATTAACTATTATCTAACGTCGAGCAACATTTCAATTAATATATTAAAATTTTCAGGCACTGAGCGCTGCGCCCACGCCGAAATTGATATCCAACAACGATTGGATGCAGTCCCGCCAGCCGCCCAGGAAACCGCCCGGCTATAACTACAACCAACACTGGCTCATACAGGTAAAGAATAATTTATATATCACAAATTAACCTGCTAGTGGTGCACCTGTCGATCAACAGACGAGGAACACAAAATTTCCCGGTAAGCGGCAATACTTACGTGGGACCAACTTTATAATTGGCGAAGTGTGGTCGCATATGTGGTCGCATATGTGGTCTCTGCATACCTTTTCGGGGAAACAGGCGTGATTGTATGTATGTATGTAAATTAACTTTTAGAACGGTGAACATATAATTACGGAAGTTATGAGGATACCAATCTTTAGCTGGGGATGTTACTGATTGACACAGAAGTCAATAAATAAATTAAGAATGAATGAATTTGCTGATTACCGCCCGCTATTAAATATTATTTTTTTTGTTATACGTCGGTAATAAAATGCATTTACGCACTGCCTCCCGGTCAAAGAGGGACCGGGAGGGGGTGTGGGGCTCAACACTGGCAGACGCGACTGCCAGCTGTAATACCCACTAAAATCTCCCGACGACGCCCGCTGCTTGTTGAGAAAGAGGCGGGGGCCAGTACCTGGGTTGCAGCGACTGACACCCTGCCTGCGGCCAACGTCCCCCGGACCAAAACCGGGAGGACCTCCTCAGAGAAGCGCAGTGGACGCGCCCCTCCTACCTCCTCGGAGGGACCATGGTTAGACAGCAGGCCCTGCCCCCGCTACCTAACCTAAGACCCTCCTGGCCAGCCCGCTGCGCCCTCCACAGGTCTCTCTTAGTTTCTTAGTAGTCAGTACTAAGGGCACCCAGAGTCGCCAATCTCTGGGTGTTCCCTTTTCGGCCTCCGGAAGGTACTCAGCCCCCCCACCACGCCAAGTTGGAGACCTGTCGCGGGGTTAAACATGGGTCTCCCTCAAAGAGCGACAACCATTACGATACTCTACATACTTATTCATTTTTATAGCGTTCAAACTCATAGTTTAGTAGATCAGCGGCGACTACAGTACCGTTAGCGTAGCATTGTGTGTAAAACCAGCCCGAGGTATAAATATATTTGTAAATTTATTTTTGTACATTTACAGGAAGCAGAACAGCGTAGAATAGAAGAACAAAGAAACAAATTTAGATTGAACCAGCGACACTCATACCACCAAGACATGACACCCACCTTGCACAACGTTCACCCACTTAGCACCAGGTAACGATTGTATTTGTATCCATACTAATATTTGAAGGCAATTGTGAACTATTAATTGAGAGTTCTGTTAAAATTAGCTGTATTGAACCTTATACGGGCAACATATTAGGTCGGGGAAAAAGTCTTTTCGCATAACGTAGGTATAAACTTATTATAAATTTTTTTTGACTGTACTATTTGTGTCTGGCTGGTTTTGGTAACATTAAAAAGGTTCCATTATAAAGAAAAGAAAAAAATAAAAAAAAGTTGTTTCCCGCTATTTTTCATTTGTTTTTCTCTCCGTAAAAATGAGTGAATCTAATAAAGAAATTCGATACATTTTAAAATTTTATTATAAAAAAGGCAAAAATGCAACTCAAGCAGTGAAAAAAATTTGTGATGTTTATGGACCTGATGCAGTGTCAGTAAGAGTAGCACAAATTTGGTTCAAACGTTTTCAGTCCGGAAATTTTGATGTTAAAGATGCACCTCGCTTTGGTCGCCCTGTTACGAATAAAATGGACGCCATTTTTGAAAGAGTGGAGCAAGATCGGCATATTAGTAGTTACGATGTAGCTGAAGAACTGGGAATTGACCACAAAACAGTTTTGACCCATTTGAAGAAAGCTGGTTATACAAAAAAGCTCGATATTTGGGTGCCACACGAGCTCACTCAAAGAAACTTAATGAACCGTGTACTCATTTGCGATTCATTATTGAGACGTAATGAAACCGAGCCGTTTTTGAAGAGATTGATAACTGGCGATGAAAAGTGGATCACGTACGACAAGAACGTGCGAAAAAGGTCGTGGTCGAAAGTTGGCCAGGCTTCACAGACTGTGGCCAAACCTGGCCTAACACGAAATAAGGTGATGCTGTGTGTATGGTGGGATTGGAAGGGCATTGTTTATTATGAGCTTTTACCGCCCGGCAAAACCATCGATTCTGATCTTTACTGCCAGCAACTGATGAGATTAAAGGAAGCAGTCGAGAGAAAACGGCCGGAATTGATCAACAGGAAGGGTGTGGTCTTTCATCACGATAACGCTAGACCACACACATCTTTAGCCACTCAGCAAAAATTAAGAGAGTTCGACTGGGAGGTCCTAGTGCATCCACCATATAGCCCTGACCTTGCGCCTTCAGATTTTCACCTGTTTCGGTCTCTGCAGAATTTTTTAGGTTCTGTAAGGTTGACCTCAAGAGAGGACTGCCAAAACTATTTGTCCCGTTTTTTTGATCAGAAGTCCCAAAGTTTCTACAGTAACGGGATAATGTCTCTGCCCACAAAATAGCAGAAAGTTATTCAACAAAACGGTACATATATATTGTAAATAAATGTAAATAAACTTTGAAAAAAATGTCTTGACTTTTCATACAAAAATACGAAAAGACTTTTTCCCCAACCTATTACATGTTTTAGTCATGGTGTCAGCATAAAATAATTATGTAGGGGTTTTACTTAAATAACGAAAAAACAATTAAGGCAGTCACAATAAAAATAGAAATAGGTGTGATGTCTTAACCATAATTTATATTATAACATTATATATCTTACAGAAACAATAATTGTGATTTAATTTTTTTTTAAATATTAACGCTTTTTACGCGCGGTAGCAACTACCTGTATAGGGTGAATAGGGATCCTAACAAATTAAAAGAAGCCCAAGCCAACCTCACCTCACTAAGTGGTGCACCTGCTAATCAACAGACGAGGCTCTGGCGAACGTAACAGATCCCGGTTAGCGGCAATAGGCTGGCCACTTATTACTTGGGATTAACAATATAATTGGCAAAGTGTGGGAGTATAATATTCTTCTGCCTACCCCTTCGGGGAATCCAGGCATGGAAGTATGTATGTTTGTATGTAGGTATTTTGGTTTCATTAAAGCGCGCGCAGTTTTTGCGATAGGCTCAAAATTTGAGGTTTAAAATATGTTTGTGCCATTATTCCAGGCGGATCAATCACAAAGGCGTGGTAACATAAAACACAAATTTCCTAAAAACTAAAACATACATTTTGTCCTTTCCAGCCAGCAACATTTAGCAGCGGAATACAGACGCCCGGAGATTCCTAGACCAGAAATGCCGCGGTCTGAAGTACCAAGACCAGAGCTCCCTAGGCCTGATCTTCCCAGGCCCGAAATTCCCCGACCTGACTTACCAAGGTCCGAACTACTTAGACCTGAGATTCCTAGGTCCGAAATATTGAGACCTGAGATTCCTAGACCAGATCTACCAAGGTCTGAGTTGGTCTCGCGGCCTGAGGTGCCCAGGCCTGAGCTGCCTCGAGAAGCGTCGCGTGAGGACAAGCTTCTCAGCGTTAGTGGCCGTAGGAAATGCTCGCACTGCGGCGAAGAACTTGGTGAGTACATATTTATCTTTGTATTTAAAATCCTTTAGTGCCTTGCAAATCCAATCTATCTTTGTATTTAAACTCCTTTAGTGCCTTGCAAATCCAATTTATCTTTGTATTTAAAATCCTTAAGTGCCTTGCAAATCCAATCTATCATTGTATTTAAAATCCTTTAGTGCCTTGCAAATCCAATCTATCTTTGTATTTAAAATCCTTTAGTGCCTTGCAAATCCAATCTATCTTTGTATTTAAAATCTTTTAGTGCCTTGCAAATCCAATCTATCTTTGTATTTAAAATCCTTAAGTGCCTTGCAAATCCAATCTATCTTTGTATTTAAAATCCTTTAGTTCCTTGCAAATCCAATCTATCTTTGTATTTAAAATCCTTGAGTGCCTTGCAAATCCAATCTATCTTTGTATTTAAAATCCTTGAGTGCCTTGCAAATCCAATCTATCTTTGTATTTAAAATCCTTTAGTGCCTTGCAAATCCAATCTATCTTTGTATTTAAAATCCTTTAGTGCCTTGCAAATCCAATCTATCTTTGTATTTAAAATCCTTAAGTGCCTTGCAAATCCAATCCAATAATTTCTACCACCGCATGTTTTGACCGAGGGTGACTAGTGTTAATGTAAGCCAAGGACTTGCCTCTTACTATTTGACACGTTTCATCTTCAGATGATTTGCTTAAGTTATCTTCTAATCTGTTTTCACCCCTTTTAAACATCTCATATTCCGTACCTTCATCTGAGAAACTATTTCTGCACTATAAAGGCTAAAGTTAGTTTGTAGTATGACGACCGATATGGCGTGGAGGTCAGTATACCTACACTTCACTCCAGAGGTCGTGGGTTCGATTCCCACACAGAATAAATCTTTGTGTGCATGAACATGAATATTTGTTCTGGTCTGGGTGTTTTCCTATGTATATTAAGTACGTATTTACAGAACAAAACTATGTAAGTATGGTTATCCGTTGTTTAGTATCCATAACACAAGTTCTTAATTATACTTATCTTGGAACTAAATAATTGGTGTAATTGTCAGAAAATATTTATTTATTTAGTTTAAGAATGTCATAGTGTACAGGGATCTTGTCAAGACCTTGGGAGTTTATTTCACCCTCATCTGCATATGATACTTCTGCCGAGATGAATGAAGCTCTGGCAAACATACAAGTTCCCGGGAAGCGGCAATAGGTTCGAGGTTCGCCACCTGTTACGTTGAATCAAGAATAGTTGGCGAAATGTGGGCGCGTCATATGCCTCTGCCTACCCCTTCGAAAACAGGCGTGAATGTATTTAAGTAAAAAACTTACGGTTTTTTCGCAGAAACAAACTTAACACTGCCATCTATAAAATTGACCTATTAAATGTAATTAATAACATGTTAAATTGTTTCTAGGTCGAGGAGCAGCGATGATAATTGAATCTCTATCCCTGTGCTACCACGTGTGGTGCTTCACCTGCGCGGTTTGCGGAGCGAGACTCGGCGACGGGCGCGCCGGGGCCGACGTGAGAGTGCGAGCGAGAAGGCTGCACTGTCACCATTGCTACTCCGGTGATGATGGACGGAAATATTCGAGAGTCTGATTATATGGCCTTATTTAGGCCGCTAATGTCCCCGCGCCTGACTGCAGGATCACATAATCTGTAACAGCTGCAAGAACCTGCCAAATCGCTGCAAGTATTCCCTCTTCTGATTCTACTCACCTTTAGAAGGCCGCAAGTATTTACGCTTCTGATAGCACTTACACGACGTCAAGACGCCGGCAGGAGCCTGCCTTTTCAAAAGTGCCGCAAGGATTCGCGCCGGCTGCCCTGGTCTAGGTCTGACTATATCATTAAAAGGGCTGCAAGTATTAACGCATCTGACGGCACTTCCACGAGATCATAACGCCTAGAAGTACTCGAGCGTCTGATGGCACTACTACAGCGGCATCAAGTACTAGCGCGACTGAAGGCCCAATCGTGTGATTTCACTTCTAAAATATGTCTGTGGACACAAATGTGAAAGCGGTAGTGTGGAGATCAAAGTTAAACTTTACTGGTGAAGTGACATAGTTTTGTGTGGGTACAGAACTATTCATCGATTCTTACGACAAACACCCGGATATGACAAAATAAAAAAAAATCCTTTTGTTAAAGACTAATAAATTAAAAATGCTATGCGAGTAACTATCGACATAGCGTGGTAGTCATCTACCGCGCTCATTGTCGATACGCTTGCCCCAGCACCACCGACTTACGCGTGAAGGCCAAACTGTTATAACCCGCGTCGCATAAGTTGAACAATTACCTTGGAGCACAGTAACACATTATTGAGTCCCAATAGAAGTGCGATAGGGGGGGGGGGGCGTTTAACTATAGCAACACGCTCGCAAACGCCACTCTCTTCCTGTCTCTTTTTTTTGTCGACGATTGTACCTGCGCAGACAATATTTTTTGTTCAACTTATGAGCCGTGAATTGTAATATTATGTAGAAATTGTACCTTATAATTAATATTGAATTAGTAAATAATCACAAATAAGTTGGTTGGTTGTTCACGTCTCGGCGGCTCAGCCAGTTCTGAGTCAGCTTTTGCACGCTATATTTTTATTTTCGAAACATTTGCACCTGGTACTATATTAAAGAAGATTGCACTATTAGAGATAATTATAAAAATCTACTTATTTTTTTTAAATCGTCTGTTTACTAGTAAAGCATTAAAAATGCATTTTTATCAAGAAAAAAAAATATTGAAAAAATTATAGAATTTATTAGCATTATTTGCAAATTTTTGATTGAAATGCATTTTTAATATTTTACCAAAAAGCAGATAAAATATTGTTTGAATGTTTTTACGTACACAGATTTGATATATTTTGCTTATAATGTTTGTGGTTTTTTTTAATAATAAATATGACGTTTTTTTAATCATTAAAAGCTGTCATTACAAAATTTACTAACTGCTAAACCCCTTGCCTATTGTGAGTAGGTTCGTATTCTGCGTATACAATTGTAGTTTTCCCCCAGTATTAGATTTTCCCACTTATTATTTCCGACTTATTTGTGCCATGCCATAAAGATTTTCATTTATATTTTGTAATAATATAAAAGTACACATCTGAATTCTGATTTTTAATATATTATTGTAAGTGTTAATAATACATCAAGTATCAACAACGTTTGCACTAACTATTTAAACTGAAAATTAACAATTTGTGCACTATTGAAGTTTTTAAGTTTTTTCTAGACAATGCATGGTGTATTGTAATCGTAAATAGAACATTTTTATTGAATAAGAGAATCTTAAATTGTAATATTTTGTAAATAGCTCTTAATTTATATCTTAGTTTGTTTAACGGTTAGCTTTAATAGATAGTACTTTAGTCTAAAAAAACATTTAATCCAAAAACTTATATTTCAACATAAATGTTATGTAAAAGATACTGACAAATATTTTATATTTTTACATCACTATAGTATAACTTTTGTATCGTGGTATAATAACTATGTTAATATTATATACAGTCGACCGCACGTCAAATATAGCACTTCTGGACAATGTTACAGTCGAGGTGCGATCGACTGTACCCAAAGTGAAAATAATAAAAGTTGTTTTTTTGTGATTCTTCAGACCCTCTTGTGTTATTGTAATTATGTTAGTTGGTCATTATGTACATTAATAAAGTGGATAGGCTCCATATTGTGTAACAATAAACATTTTGAAGTTATAAGTATTGTTTCTCTACGTATCTACCTAGAATCAGGGCGGTTGTATAAATAAGAAATAAATAAGAATATTTTTTATTGACAAAGTAACATTACATAAACAAATTAGATCAAACAGTTACAAAGAAAAAACGTACACAGAAAATAACAAAAATATTTAAAAAAAAAATTACAATAATAAAAACAACAACATAGGTAATGTTACCGCCCTTTTGAAGTAGAGTGGCGTAGAAGTAATAAAACAATTAATAAGACAAATATAAAAAAAAACTAACATTAAAATGAAAACAAAAATTTTTAAACATAACCTACAACATAATATGACAAACACGTTAGGTACATCTTAGCAAAAGACGAGCAGGCCATAACAAAAGAAAAAAAAAATGTAATAAAGAAAGATGTAAATGTATAGTCACGCTGATCGATCAATAAAGGAATCTAAGCCATATTTCCTATATTTTCATATATTTTGGCATGTCAGCTTTAACCTTGGGCTGATTATTATAAGGCAGTTTCTTACACTTCTCCTTTTCTATTTTCAAATATTAGTACAATTTCTATTATGACTGCTGGCTGCACTCACCTGATGGAAATGTAGAGAACTGTACCGGAATGTAGCGCTGTCCAATAGCAGGCCATGTAAGGAAACTACCGGGGAGTCAGTTCGCTTTGAACAGCCACCAAAGAGAAGAGGAAGGCAATTGAGGTTCAACAAGGATGGGTGATATTTATTGGATGAATCTTATATAAGGTACATACATACATACATTAGCGCCTGTCTTCCCGAATGCTACGTATAATACCTTCAATAATACGCCCACACTTCGCCAATGATATAGTCGATCCCACGTAATAGGTGGCGAGCCTATTGCCGCTTACCGAGCACTATTATGTTCCTCAGAGCCTCGTATGTTGATCGGCAGGTGCTCCACTTGCAGGTGAGGTTGGCTTGGGCTCCTTAGGTCTTGGTACATCCCTATAGTAAGGTATATTCTGTAAACATTTAAACGAATGTGCATCGTTGTGTTAGTGCCGGATTTTAGTGGGTAGGACTGCAGGCGGTCGGGTCTGCCGCAGTAAGCCCCTACTCCCCTCTCGGCCCCCTTTGGCCGGGAGGCAGTGCATGAAGGCATTTTGTTACCGACATAAATAAAAAAAAGTGCAGAGCTAGGCCGTCTAGTTGCTAGCCGTGCTACCACTGGGTTCAAAAAGCACGAACCAGGATGGTAGGTAGGTTTACTGCCCAATGCAAAGGAGGCCTAGTGACGGCGAGATAGTGACAGCGGCTTACGGAGACGGATACTATTCTCTTCATCATGCTCCTAATACGAAACAGAGCCGCCAATGAGTAAATCAGAAGACAATGCCCAAAATGTAGGCATTTCCGGCTGCTGAATGCATTAAACAGCCCTACCATGTACAAACGACCAGGATAAGTATCTACCAACAAAACTTTCTGGATTCGGATTTGTCGAAACTTTCTTGTCTAGCTTACCCTTAGCTAGCAGAGACCGTTTGTCGTGGTTGTATATAAGTAGTAGGTCGAGGCAGTGTTTTGCATAGCACAGAAAAATACTTAAAATGCAGCGCCGTAGTCAATGTCAATTAATCATATACACGCAAAACATAATAAGCTTAATTGCTAAATATTGCTTGGGATTTTATTTTAGAATCGCACAAATTGACTTTTAAATGATTTGTTTCTCTTTTAGAGCCTACTATGATTTACTAAATATTCATATTATTCAAGTTTTCTCAGCGATCTCTAATTTTATTCTAGTATAATAAATATAGTAGTTATATGTAATTTAAGCTATAGAGTTCGCTGAGGGCTTATGTGTAGGAAACATTCCTATGATCTTAAAAGCGGGGTGTGAATCGGCATTTTAGCAGGCCCTTATGAGTGGGTGCGCTTTGTACCGTGCTTATTTCACGGTATGAAGCGCCTGAATTTTTTTGGACTGATTATAATACACTGCCTACCATCAGGCAGGGTGTACTTATTATGACGTGCCTTATTTAAAAATAAAGTAGCTTTTGTTATTCTTGCATAATGTAGCATTCAAAAGGAGAAAAAATTGTTGAAATTGAGTCAAGTGACATCGTAAAACTTAAATATTTCCTGGTAATATTTGTATGATGTATCCCTTTTAATAAAAGGTCCCACATGACACATACTCTTTGTACAAGCACGAGGACATCAGCAGCTCGGTGTGTCTCTTTTCGGCAGTATGTACAAGTCTACATCTTGTACATTGGACTTGGCGTCAACGTGGTCAGCGGCGATTTTACTTTTACAGACGTTGCACTTCTTTATATCTTTATATTTACAATTATCTGCATTAAATTAGATTTCAACCGTCCGTGTTGGGTCTCATTAAGTAGATTCAGTAATGTGTCATGCTCTTAGGAAGATCGACATGAATGTGTCATCAGCGTCCTAGCATTAAAACGGCTGTGCATCCTTTTTTTTTTTTGAGTGATAATGCATTTACGCATACTTTGCAGCACAAAGTTATGTCGGGCTCCCTGGCCGAGATGGTGGTGGCCAGGACTACCGACTAAACCCCATTATTTCCTGCTCAACGTAAGGTGCCAAGGAGGTAACAGAGTAACCTTATCCTCCGTTGGCACTGCACGCCTGCCTGTGTAGCAGACCCTTCGTCATATTTTTCTTTCTTCTTTTCCTGCCCCTGGATGCGGTAAACATTTGTGCCGCTTTCTAGCCGAAGGTCTGCCCACTAGTCAAACCAGCTTTTCTGAATTTCAATTATTGCATGGAGCGACTGCCGTCCTCCGAAACCAGAGAAAAACATCTTTCTTTAGTTAAATTCTATAGTTAGTATACCTATGTATCAAAAATTGTAAATTAATCTTACTTCTTTATATAAGTTGTGAACTCCCACTCACAAAAATACCGTGGTGGTTTAAGTGAGTGGCTTATAACAAAAACTATTGTGATAATATATTTTGTGCAATAAATAAATAAAACCAGCTGTATAGATGTCCAGGCAAGGAGCAAGCGACAATTAAATATTTTCTGACAATTACGCCTTTATTTAGTTCCAAGAACCGAGAACTAATCAAAAACTTGTGTTATAGACACTAAATAACGCATAAACATACATGGACAGTTCTTTTTTTTCTTTCTTAATACATAGAAAAACACCCAGCCCAGAACAAATGATCATTTTTCAACGCATACTTTACGTTAATTACCTACGTATATAACTTCGAAAAGTAATAGGCGACCAAGGGGCCTACCGCCGAATTCGATGGATTACCGGTAATCCATCTAGATCAAACTTTGTTTTGCGTTCATTAATCCGTACCGGGGAATCTGCCGACAGCCACCTCTCATTAATGACCTTCAGTCCGTGACAGACCAATAGGTAAATGGAGAAGGCCATTTTGTTTCGATTTCCATGAGTTTGGCGGTACGACAGAATCAATTCGAAATCCATTTTGCCTTATAATCGATTGCCATCGAACTGGGCGGTAGGCCCCCTGGATTTAAGCTAGAGATCCTATGAATTACAGTCTAGTTAGCAACGGTAATGTATAATCTGATTAAAGTCACGTTCGCAGTTATTTGCAGCGCATGCGCTAATGATTGGCGGAGATATCCTTACACACCGGTCATAATAGCCTGGGAATGAGGTACATCCTGTTGGACGTATGATGATTTACCTAGATCTCTACTTTGTACTGGGAAGTGTCTCGTCACGTGTAGAACGTGTTTGTATACAAAAGAAGTTTATTTTATTAGGTGAGAACAATGAGAAAAACCATAAAATGCCAAAACTATTTGGGGCTTATCACAAAATTGGCACAAACAATTGTTTTAATATTATGTATTTTAATTGTAACTGGCGGGAGAAAAAACCAACCTTTACGATTTTCTTGCCCGTTCTTTGACGATCAAGCTCCCGCCCGCAGTGAATGGGCGCGTTAGTTTGTAAGTATGACATTCATAAGAGCTCTATTGAGCCAAACTTGAATAAATGAATTTTTAATTTAATTTAATTTAAAACAAGATCTTAAGAATCACTAAGAACTTGTGTTATGGAGACTAAATAAAGGATAAAATTACATACAGGGTGTAAAAAGAAATTAATAAATATAGTAGGTATATATTATTTTACTTTTATATATATAAATATGCACACTAAAATTTGTCCTGTGTGTGAATACAACCCACAACCTCAGGAGCGAAGTGCAGGTATACTCCACCACACCATATCAGTCGTTTTTCATAGAAGTCTGTGGCAGTGGGTAATCCCACGGCCTTGCCACATGGACGGAATCAGACGACATTGGATTCGTTCCTCTTTGAATGAGATACACGGAAATCAGTGCATGATTGTGTTCAGTGTACCGGAATGCCGGTCTGGATGACACTGTGTAGTGTCATGGTGTACACTCAACATCAAAATTTACAGATAGATACGAATTTACTGGTATACAAGTGATGGATTAAAAATATCTTTGTAACAATTCCCGCGCAACTATAATTTCCCGAAAAATCGAAAAACTATTCAACACGACACGTGTTTCGCCCTTACACAGGGCATCTTCAGGTAAGATAGGAGCCTCAGAACAACGATGTCTTCACGATCAGCGCTGAAACGAGAGTGACTCTTGTTTCACTTGCTTACAATGGATTTCCGCAAAGTAACGCCTCAATCAATACATTATTAATTACTAGCATATTAATTTTAGGATGATTGGCACAAACTGCTGTTTAAGGGTAAATATAATTAAAGCCACAACTTAGTCAAGGACTTCATAGAAATCTGTCAAATTAATTTTAATTAAAGGCCACATGAAATGCATGTCATCCTTAGTGTCACAATACAATATTGGCACAGTAACGGCAAAGGCACAGGTTTGTTGTCGGTTCTTCGAGCTATGTGCCCCCGCCCATTGCCACTTAGCTTGTAATCTCACCTCGCTATGACGGTTCCTCCAGTTCTCCTACGGATTTCCTTATGTCTGATTCTATCACGTGGGAACACTCCGAGAATAGCGCTCTCCACGCTGAGCACTTTGAGCTTTCTTATGAGGCCCATAGTCAGGCACCACCACCTTGGATCTCGGATTTCACATGCAAGGAGCTTAATTCATCATCCTCCTGGCCTGCTCCCAGCTTATCTGGGATGGACGCAGCATGTCTTTTTCTTCTTATCACCTCAATCATTCGTCTTTGACTTATCAGCCCCCTTCGCGATCATACCATTCTTCACACAAATTTGCCCCATTTTAGCCATCCTCTTCCTCTACACCCGCTAACATTCATATTCATTATTCTTCTCGTCACATGTCTTAGACCCATATCTTTCTCTTAGATATCACATATCTCTTAGAGACAACTCTTCTCATTCTCACAAGCAAGGAGATAATCTCCACTTATTTAAACAGCTTCGCCTTGATTGCTACCGTAAATTGCTGCGATGTAAAATATTTTTACCGCATGTTCTGTGCTTAAGTTCGAACTCAAAGTTTCGGTGCAACTGTCAAAAACATATTCGCTGCAAGGTAACCAAAAGATAAAGTAAATATATATATATATATATATAAAGTTGATATAGACTGAAAAGTGAAACTGATTATGATTTATTTGTGTAAGTATCAAAAACCGTTAAGCCGCTTATTAGGAGAAGAATAACAAACACACGTAGATACTATTTTAATTTCCTACTAGATTGTAACATATTTTTAATTTAAATTTGGAAGGAACTGACTCTCAACATACAGCTTACGCTAGTTTGAGGGTCAGGGCTCTCACAGTACTTGTAAACTCCCTATTGTTGCAATAAAGATTTATTAGTATTAGATTGTTATTACTAATGACATATTTAAATACAAGTTTTGAGATTAGTCATTACGAAACCGATAGTAACCTTAAGACAACGAATAACCAGACACAAAGGAAATTCTATTGTTTGGCGTCTCGATCTTGTCACCCCACATATTCATTATAAACATCTAATAAATAAATGTTCTTAACAACACTATAGCTTCTAGTTTTATAATAATCAGAGATTATTTATGATAAATACGACTAAGACAACAGATAAACCGAAATATATATATAAATGACGAAGGAGAGAATGGATTCAAAAGTGGACCTATCATCTTTTTCGTGCAACAATAATATTCATGCTAACTGTACTTTACCGCAGGCCATTGAAAATAAAACGGCAAATGGTGCATAAAATTGTATACATTCTAGAAAACATAATTTATTAAGCAAGGAAGTACAAACTATATACGATATACTTACGTAGTAACATTAAATATTTATAAATATATAAATCCATCATACTAATATTGTAACTGCGAAGTCTTTCATTTTATTCTTTTACACCAAAAACTACTGAACCAATGTAAATGAAATTTGGTAGACGGATAGTCTAAAGCCTCAAAGTTTGTATGGAAATTCTTTATATTCAAAGCTAGAAGCGTGAAACTATTGTGTTAGATTTAAAATTAGCTGATATAAATATGATATTTAAAGTAAATTAAACAACATGCGCGATATAATCGAATCTCACGCAGACGAAGTCGCGGGCGAACCACTAGTAAAGAAGAAGGAATAAAAGATACCAAAGAATGGCATAAAAATCGTTCTAGTAATAAAGCGTATGTCTTGGGAATTTCACAACGCGTAGTAGGCACGGTGCATTGTGATTTGATAGATAAACGGGTTTATTTACTTGTTTTATATCACTGCTGTAATGCTGTACATTGACTTTCAATAAGAAATCACTATAAAATGTACATACATACATAGTAAAGTAAAGTAAAGTAAAGTATAGTAAAGTATAGTAAAGTATAGTAAAGTATAGTAAAAAAATTATTTATTTCATAAACTATTATACATAGTACTTGAAAACGTCATGATTACAAATGAAAAAAAAACAATCGAAATAATATTACACTAAATCACGAAGCTTAGATTCACTTACATGCAACAAAACAATTTCAAAACAAAAAATAATTAAGTGTAAGTGAATCTAAGTGCCAGTTCCGAGCCACCGCTCTGTAAGAAGAACTGGCAAGAAACTCACAGGCTTTGCTCTTTTAAATATGTCCATTAGTTTGGTACTAGAATTACAATCTTAATTTGTCTGTGAAGCTATACAATGCAATATAACATAACCTTATTAATATTTATGTTTTCAAGTCATTCATATTAGAATAGCCTGTATGAAACGGCAGTTTAATCCCAAGCATTTTTATCTGCCATATAGTCTTTAATAGAATAGTATCCCTTTGAAGACAGCTTTTGTTTTATTGTTAATTTAAATTTATTTAGGCTCAATCGCTGTATGTTGCTTGGGATTTTATTGTAGAATCGCACACATTGACCTTTAAAAGATTTGTTTATCTTTTGGAGCCTAGTGGCATGTACAACTAATTTATGCTTATTCCTTGTGTTTAGGTTATGTACACAGCTTTTCTTACTAAATTGATCAGTATTCTTATGTACATAAACCAGGTTATCATAAATGAATTGACCGGCCACTGTCAAAATATCAATTTCTTTAAACTTTTCCCTTACTGAATGTCCACACGGGAGATTATAAATTGCTCGAATAGCCCTCTTCTGCAGCACAAAGATAGTTTGAATGTCTGCGGCACAACCCCACAGAAGAATACCATAGGACCTAACACTATGGAAATAGCTATGATAAACTAGCCTAGCTGTTACAACGTCTGTTAATTGGCGAATTTTCTTTACCGCGAATGCTGCAGAGCTAAGTCTTCTCGACAATTCACCAATGTGTGGGCCCCACTGTAGCTTAGAGTCTAAAGTAATCCCTAAAAACTTGGTAGTATCCACAAGGGTCAACTCATCCTCCTTTAACATAATAGTAGATTTTGCCTGTCTGATGTTAGGCGTCACGAATTTAATACATTTCGTTTTAGCCCCATTTAGATAATAGCAAATTGTTAACGTTAAACCAGTGCACCACCTTTGAGATTGCACTGTTTACTTCGTCTAAATTCTGATTTCGTTTTAACTTAAACAATAATGATGTATCATCAGCAAACAAAACTATCTCGTGGTTTTCTTTAACATACATAATTTACGACTGTTTCCCGTAGGCAGAGATATATTATACGCCAAACACATAGCCAATTATATAGTTGGTCCCACGTAATAGATGGCGAGCCTATTATAATTGCCGCTTACCGGGGACTGTTATGTTCGCCAGAGCCTCGTCCGTTGATCGGCAGGTGCACCCCTTGCAGGTGAGGTTAGCTTGGGCTCCTTCCCTATACACCCTATAAATGTACATTGATTGATTCGTTATAATGCATGTCTTACTGGTAGTAAAAACGTAAGTAGAATAAACGGTTTTCATAGTTACAACATTCCACGTTTTAATTTTCTCAATCCGTATTAAGTTTCACTCAGCTGAGTGCAGCTAAGCAGCTGAGTGGGACTTGTAGATATATATAAATTAGGCAATTTAACACCAAAAAGAAGGTATGCTTTAAGGAAATATTGATAAAATTAGGAGAATCTTTTTTAAGACCCATAAAGTCCATGAATATACAACCTAGACAGTGTCTGTGGGCTATCGCACATTGGACAAAACAAAGGAAACATTGGGGACCCGCGACTTAGCTGACGTTAATCAAAGACATACAAGATCTGCATTATGTAAACATACTTAAGATAAATCACTCAATCAATGCATTAGATTTGATCGCTTTCAAGTTCAAGCAAAGGACGGAAGGTTTGTCCCTGGATAATTCTTAGAAAATGTCGTAAATTATCCGTAAGGCTAAAACATTCTAATTTCAAGTAAGATTATGAGTAGACAGTACAGATTTAAATCAACAGGTTTCTGTGGACAAAACGCCTGTGAATTTGGTTTATTTGTCAAGAGAATTTCTTTCCCACTTAAACGCACGCCCGCACATAGGTACCAAAATGCGCGATGCTGATAATAATATGTGCTCCACCGAAGTCCTTATTACTACATTTCTCCAACCATTTTTATCCATTTATAAATAACTTACGCGTGTTAGTAGTTTAAGGGCCGATTATTCAATCTCCAGTAATATTTTATTCATTGGATATTTGAATATGCGTACAAATTGAAAATGCGTTGTCATTAACAGCTTGTGACATTCCTTCTTGGTGCGTTGATAATAATTTATCCGACTATTTATTTTATCCATCGATTGAATAACGGGCATCAGTGGATAAGATATTTCTTGATTACTGTATATTGCGATTATGTCATTATGGCGAACTCAGTTACAAAAAACGTTCCATAGTTATTCATTACGAATTCAGCCTTGAAAAATATGAGGCAAATTATTTACAAAGGTAAAGTTACACTAATTCACATATAAATTAAGCGGATACCTGTTACGGATAGTTTTAAGTGGTTGTTAACCCAAGCCTCGTTAGAGATCTTCGAGATTGTCTCTTGGCTTACGAGAACAATGATAGTTATTAGTAAACAACTAGGCAAATGCAAAACATGACGCAGAATCTATTGTCTTTTAAACCGTGAATAAAAATTCTTTTACAAAAAATTATCTGTACAATTTCTGTGAATTAAGAAATGTCTTGTTAAAAAGGTTAAAGAAGAAATGTATTTTCCATAGCGTGTTCAGTGCTTAAACTAGTATTGTAAAAATATAATAGCTAGTCGTGTGTAAAAACGCCTTAGGTACGGCGGAAAGGTGCGCGCGATTCGGGCTTGCCGGTCGGGGCGGCTCGCAATGGCCGCAGTCCGCGCCGAGCCGCCCGGCCGCATACCCACTCTGTCCAGCGTGACCTATGCCAACGACGCGCCGCTTGCTCACCCCGAGGTGGTTCCGAGCCCGCCGCTCTCCCAACCCCGAGGAGCTCGATGACATCCGACCCAGGACCCTGCCCCGGAGCGACATGGACCGCCGGCCGCGAGTGGCGCGCGTCCTCAGCTCCCCGGCTCGGACGCAGCACCAGACCAACCCACCCCCGGATGAAGAATCACTCGAAAGGGCGTACCCATCCATGGGCCATCTCGAGTACGTCCTCGCAGGCTCCTCGCCTCCGGCTGAAAGTGCGCCCAACATGTATGATAGCTTCGAAGAGCCACCCCTGGACCTAACTGCGCATATATGTGGCGACTCGCTGCGTCAGAGTGCTCATGAACAGATGAGAGCCGTCGGTGGCCGCCTTCGACTATTGGACGAGCTAGAAAGCGGCGTTATCACATTCGAAACTGCCGCTAATACTTTTTCGACCGCTACAGAAGCTGAGAAAAATGTGTGCCTATTCTGGACGGCGTTCCTTAAACTCGACAATTTATTACCACCACTTATCGACGCCGGCGCTGATCCGTTATACTATGACGCGCTAGGGCTGTCCCCACTCCACGTTGCGGCTTTCAGTGGCTCTACAGATTGTGCAAGTTATTTACTATCATGCGGAAGTGATCCAAATTATATGCCACGATGTTTTGCGCCCTTACATTGTGCAGCTTTTGGGAATTCAGTGCAAGTGGCTAATTTACTGATTAGTCAGGGAGCTTCAGTCCATGCTGCTGTAAAATACGTCAATTGTGAGGGTGGATTGCTACATTGCGCTGTAAGAGCGAATTCAGTAGAATGCTTAAGGTTATTCATATCGCATGGAGTGGATGTCAACCAAATTGAACCTGGCGGCACCAACGCAATTCATCTCGCTGCCGATTTGGGTATGACACAATGCTTATCCATATTGTTGGAAACACCGGGAGCGGATGCTAACGTGAGAACCAGAGTTGGAGACAGGGAGTCTACTGCTTTACATTTGGCTGCCGATGGGGGGTTCGTAGATTGCATAGATTTATTACTCTCGAAAGCCGCTGATGCTAGTTTGAAAAATCACAGAGGATTCACAGCCCTACATCTGGGTGCGCGATCGGCGAGTTTGGAATGTGTAGAGTCTCTGCTTCGGAAAGGAAATGCTGAACCAAACGCTATGGACTTTGACATGCGGACACCCCTACATGCCGCTATAGGAAAGTCAGATTCGGCTTGCGATATTATCGAGACGCTGATTAGTTGGGGGGCAAACGTCAATCAGAAAGATGACTACGGCTTTACTCCATTGCACTTGGCTGCACTTGACGGGCTCTCTGCGTGTGTAGAGACATTAATTTATCATGGGGCTGACGTAACAACAAGGTCTAAAAAAGGTAATTCGGCTCTTAACGTAATTGCTCGAAAAACGCCCGCGTCGCTTGCAATGATAACAAGAAAATTGGATTGTGCGATCACGCTGCATCACTCGCAGACGAGCAACAGAGAGGTCGAACTTGAGCTCGATTTTCGCAGCATATTACAACATTGTTACCCCCGGGAGATCAGCTATCTGAATACGTTTGTTGATGAAGGACAAAAAGAAGTGTTATTACATCCACTTTGCTCTGCTTTCCTATACATTAAATGGGAAAAGATTCGCAAATATTATGTGGCCCGCCTATTTCTAAGCTTCATTTTTGTTCTTTGTCTTACGTTATATGTGCTGACTGCTCTAGCCCATAATTGTTATAATGGCAGCAAAGATATGGAAGAGACAATACAAGAACAAGAGCTGTGTCAAAAACAATCGATTTTGGGAGATCTGCTGAGGAAAAACCCTTTTGTTATCGAAATGCAGTGGTGGGTTTTGGCAGGAATAACTATTTTTGAAATATTTAGAAAAGTATACGGCATAGCAGGCTACTCCACGGTCAAACAGTATCTCATGCAATCTGAGAACATTATTGAATGGTTTGTGATAGTAAGCGTTTTTCTTATATCTTATATTTACACGAATATAACATACACGTGGCAAAATCATGTCGGTGCTTTCGCCGTTCTCGCCGGGTGGACAAACCTCATGATGATGATAGGACAGTTACCTGTATTTGGTACCTATGTGGCAATGTATCAAAAAGTTCAGAAAGAATTTGCAAAGTTGCTCATGGCCTACTCCTGCATTCTAATTGGATTCACAATTAGTTTCTGTGTTATATTCCCAGACTCGTCGTCATTTGCGAATCCATTTATGGGATTCATAACAGTCCTTACTATGATGATTGGGGAGTTAAATCTTGATTTATTATTGAATGAACCTGATGGTAATGATCCACCAGTGCTTTTGGAATTTTCTGCACAAATAACGTATGTATTGTTTTTGATGTTCGTTACTGTGGTTTTGATGAATCTGCTTGTGGGTATAGCAGTCCATGATATACAAGGATTAAGGAAAACTGCAGGACTATCCAAATTAGTTCGTCAGACCAAATTAATATCCTATATGGAACTAGCATTATTCAACGGATATTTACCAAAGTGTTTGCTGAAAATACTTCATTCCTCTGCTCTAGTATCGCCTCAAGCATACAGAGTGGTTCTGAGCGTTAAACCTTTGAACCCGTCTGAGAAAAGGCTACCAAGAGACATAATGATGGCTGCTTATGATATAGCAAAAATGAGAAAACAATATGGACACACTATATCTGCCAGCGGTTCTACAACGGGTACCTACTCATGCTTTAAGAAATACGAGAGTAACAATGATTCAGGATACCGAGAATACGGTTATTCGTCAGGACTAGGAAGTATTCAAGCGAGATTAGACGAGACTTCAGAGAATGTACGTCAACTCACCCAGGAAATAAAGGAATTAAAGAAACTAATAAGTGCTCAGCAGCTAGTGATCCAGAAAGCTTTGGCCGGCCCGATGGACAGCCGTTGATGATATAATGGGCGTCCGAGTCATTTGGTTTCAATGCCAACTATACACAAGTCAATAAACTATAGCGAGCGTGCATTGTCAACGACGTTGTACTCGTTTAGACCCTATTGTGGACGTAGCGGACTTAAATCTGATTGGTGATATTTTTTACTTTACATTCGCGTAGTCCTAAGGTAGTAACCGTGAGGTGTAGGTATTTTTTTAAACTATGTTTTATTGTTTATTGCGCAGGACGTAAGTGGTAACTGTGATTGTAGAATACAACTTATAATTTGTATAATTTTATGAATGTGATATTGAACATGACAATAAAATGTTTTGAGACAGTGGTTTCTTTATTTGCGTCGTTTCCTTGTTGCACTGTTTCGCTTGCAAAATGAGATAAATAATCCTGGCTGAGTGACGCGACGTAAGACCCTCGAGACAAAGCGTGACAGGCAAAGTTACATTCAATCTAACCGTCTGCACAAGGTCACAAATTATGTACAGTCGAATGGGAAAAATATGTAACAATAGTAGTTACTCACATCAGTAATTTTGTTGAGCATTAAAAAAAGTTATCTAATAAATTTGGTAAGGATGAGCATAGTGTACCTAACACTTCATGTCGTTTATTAGGTACCACACCAATTAATACAGAAAATATATGATAAAATTTAGTAGTTGTAGTTGTGAATAAAGCGCTAATTGAGGTGATTTCCTAAATTATTCACCTATATCTAAGTTAAAAAACCACCAAGTGCGAGTCGGTCTCGCATACGAAGGGTTCTGTACATCAAAAACAGCTTTGTTACAGACAGGCAGACTACTAATTACATTATTGATCATACATCACTCATATTTGACGACCGATATGGCGTGGAGGTCAGTATACCTACACTTCACTCCAGAGGTCGTGGGTTCGATTCCCACACAGGACAAATCTTTGTGTGCATGAACATGAATATTTGTTCTGGTCTGGGTGTTTTCCTATGTATATTAAGTATGTATTTACAAAAAAAAGTATTTAAGTATATGTATCCGTTGTTTAGTATCCATACCACAAGTTCTTAATGATACTTATCTTGGAACTAAATAATTGGTGAAATTGTCAAAAAATATTTATTTCTATATGTTTCACTAGTTGTAGTACACTCACCGCAGGTCAAGCGTTACACTTATGTTTTGTACCTTAATGCTTTGTGTTAAGAGGCAATGTCAAGCAAGTTATACCCAGGCTGACGTAACATCATCCACAGATCAAGCGTATTAAGGACATCACTTTAGGACATCTTGGCAAGATTTGTTTTATTTTCTAAAATTTGTGATATTTCGATAATTTATGTGTAACAAGGGTGGATTAATAGCTGTTAAGTATTTGTAAACATACACGAATGCCGGCAAATATTAAAAAATAGTGCAACAAAACTTTCCAAACTTCTATCAGGAAGTCCATGTGAGATCTCAATATAATCCCACATTTTCACTGAAAACTCAAGGGGTTTAGAAGAAGGGCATCTCATTTACCATTTATAATCTTTATCACCACTCATACTAAGTTACTATGAATTATATATTCCTAATAAATCTTTTACTTGACACTGGCTAAATGTGCTAATCGCACGAAGCCATAACTTAAGAATTAAAAAAAAGCCTTGTTCAACTGTCATTACGAATACAAACGAACGGTTTGTGATGCTGCCCAAGACATTTATTCCGTCTAACTACTACGTACTATAAATTTAGTACTCTATATTATGTTAGGTATGGAATATTATTTGGTAGCCTGAATTGTTAAAAAATATATAGCGGCGATACCCTAGTGGCGAGACCCATAGCCCTCAGACAGATTCGGGTTCAAGCCCTGGTGAGTTTCCGAAGTTATGTGCGTTATTATCGCTAGCTCCGTGCCTCGGAAAGCACATTAAGTAGTTGGTCCCGGCTGTCATGAACATATATGGCAGTCGATAATAGGAAGTCAGTAAGGTGCGTTGTGGTAACACCGGACGGATTTTTGACTAGTTAGAAGCATGCGGCAAAAACTTTATTTTCTCAGCTTCAAAACACGTCAAACTAATAAAATGTGGCGCAACCGGAAGATGAATAAACATAGATTTGCTCAGAACTTTATTAGCTTTGTAAACTCAAGAGTTTTTTCTTAGTGCGCCTGTACGGTCAAGACTATTTTTTATGATCATATTGAAGAATTTACAATCAAGGGGTAAGTCTTGACTATAATTTAAAACTGCTTTTATTGTCTGGAGAACAAGGTCTACAAAAATAATATATACAATATTTCACTTTCTAAAATATTACTTAAAAATTATCTTTATAGGACGACAAATAGAGATGTTCCGATTGATTCTCATTTTTTTGGCTTTTATGTATCCGATCTTGCCCCTCATGTACAAAATTCGAAAATTTTGTGATTCTTAAACTTTTTGTCTAATGTGTTAGTTTTTGCTTAAAAACTTACTTTCTAATATCACAGCTGGTTTAACCACATAATGATGATTCCCTCTGGGTTGCGAAGGTAGGAGGCAGTTGCTCCATGTAATAACTTAAATTCAGCTAAATCTGATTAAACCAGTGAGCAGATCCTGGACTCTAAACTTAAGTCTAGGGCAACTAAGATAACGCTAGCATATGATGATGATTGTAAAAATAGACAAAAATCTTGAGCATTTAAAATGCGAGGCTCCTATGACTTTCCTATATATACAAATTACTCTATGCCTTTGACTGAACTATAACTGTAAATCAAACAACTATTAAAGCTGGGGGCGTTAGCTAGTTATTGGAATAGTAAGTTGAGTAGTTAGTTGCATTTGTGTATATTTTTTAATGACACTCTCTCACAATTTTACAAATAATTCAAATAATGATCATATAGCTAATAATGAATTAAAGAAAAAAGTGAGATTCAAAATATTTTAGTAGACGAGGCTCAAAACTATTCATGATGAAACATAATTATGCCTAATCTAATTTGTATATTTATTAAAAACTTCTTAGGCTGAATACGTACCACCATTGGCTGTCAAAGTGCGGAAATGACGTTCGTGTTTTGACAATTCTAATCAGCTGCGCGCGCTGAGGATACGAAAAATAAAGTTTTGAATGAAATCGATCAATAGCCTGAAGAGAACGGAAAATCTAGATTTAGGTCTTATCTCTTTCGCCCGGTAACTTAAACTGGTTCATAAAGCAAAATTTGGGACTATCGATTGGTACCTTTCATGATAACCGCGAGTGTACTCAGTATCAATGCAGGGCAGCTTCAAGATTCAACTTATAAATATGGGCACCCGGGCGGCGGCTTGTAAGTATTTAACTTGTGTATTTAAAACTAAAATTATTCCATGGACCGTCTTTGGCATCACTGCGTTTGTTTGCGCTAAAGATATGGCGGATGTTCAATGCACTTGAAGCATTTTTTTTATTTTAAAATAATATTTTTTTAAAAAAATCTGTTTTAATGTTTAATTTGTCTTGTTTTAGAAACCGAAAGATATTTCTTGTGTTATTTATGTAATTTGAGTTTTATAAACTTTCTTGATTTGACATTTTGTTTATCTAAAATCTTAATAGATAAACTATTAAGATTTCAGGTCAAAGACGGTCACTATAGCTTGCATGCAAATTTAACGCGTTTAATTTTTCAGAGGCGTCTGAGTCCGGGAGGCCTCATTGAGTAGTCAAAGCTTTTTGTGTATCCTAATGCAGTCTGCGCAGTCTGATAACGTGCAGTACGTAATGGAGCCGCTGAATCAGAAAGGTGAGCTCGCTCGTGCGGGCGGTCTAGCTGTTGCAACCTGTGTGGATTGTCTGTACTGGACCCCAGTGGCACGACCGCTTTCAATGGTCTGCTTGGGGTTGCCATCTTTTTCGTTTAACTTTTTTTAAATATCTTTACTTTTTTGATGCTTATTATTTAACAGAACTCACTCTTTTAGCGTCTAATTTACTTGGTCTTTACCATTTGGAATGCGGTTAGATTTTAAAATTTCTTTTTAAGTTTTATATTTTCAAATTCTCAACTTATTAAATAAAGAATAAAATTATGTTTCAATTCTTTTAGATGGCAACCCTAAATAGTTGGTCCTACACTGCATTAATCCCTATCTGTCCTAGGTCTCTTGTTGTAGAACTTACTTCCCTCTGTATGTCAAGTTTGGAAACTGTAAAGAAAAGTTGACACAATAATAACATTGATGCTTTCCACAAAAAAAGGTTGTAACTCCATAATACAAATTATTTAGTATTAATTATCAATTGATTGATTGTGTTCAGTTTCTTTCAAAAGTTCTTAGTTATTGCTGCATTTTAATTTACAACTACGATAGTGGTATGGTCTGAGTTAAGATAGAAAAATCTACATTTCAGGCTATTCCACAATCGAGTTTTATAAGTACAATGTTTCAAGGGCTCAGGACTTGCAGCCGATTTACTTACATTCATACAGAGTCTGGTTCCAGTAGCACTAGCTTTATATAAACACTTTTCACACCAGTTTCTGGTTTGAAAAAGTATTTATTTTAACCAAAACCTTGTAAGGTGCAGTGATTCTGGTGTCAGCATCTTTATATATGTAATTTAATCAGCTCTTACATACATAGGGCAGACCTTGACTTGTTTGTGTCCCTTGTTCTGATTGTCGACTGCACGGTCCATTAATGTTGAAATGTGAAATATCCCCTCTGTCTTGTTCTGTCAGCAGTAACTACTAGTACTCTACCTAATGATTTCTATATTGTATCGATTTATTGGAGTTGATGTGACATAGTTCTAATGTTTGGTTGTGGTTTTGTGTAGCGTCAACACACTACTGGGAAGTGTCGGCTACTGGTTGACTCCTGCTGTCTTGTGGCTCACCTTTCTCTGGGGTTAGGCTGTCCAGCATCTATTTTACCTGCTATACTGCTTCTTTAGATTATAGCTGCTATGAACTGAAACACTGTTTTAATGTATCATAATAAAGTTATTTGTCTGTACTTATCCCTACAAATTATCAGCATTAAGGTCAATATCTTTTTATAAAATTGTATCATTTGTATCGCTTGAAATAACATACAATTAGTGAAATAGGTTTTAACAAAGTATTATAAATATTACAGTCACACTTTCTGTAGAATTTTGAGATTTATTTTAATGAAATATAAAATATGAAAGCTAAAAAAGCCAAGTTTTAATAAATGTTTAAAATATTGTATTTTATTGCAATTATGAAATAAATATTAATTATATATGATATATTGTATAGAGCTGCAAAATGTAATTTGCTAAGGTCACAATAACAAATTTGCTTAATTGTATTAAATTAAATTATTGAAATACTCAAAAGTTTTAGACAGTGACAAAAAAAAATGGATATTATATATTTATTAACGCTTACCTAACAATTATTCCAAAACAAAGACAAAGTATATTATTCTTGAAAAAGTGGTTGCTAGAAATAATCCACTGTCCATACATATTTGTAGAAAATATAATCTGTAACAAAGGTGGTTACTATGCCGTTTCAATAATCGACCCAGCATATGTAGGGATAGGTAGGAGCTACCATAGGTTCTATTTCGCATGTCCTTACACTGGGTACCTATGTCCACAGTTACGGCGAAGATCCGCAGTCTCTACGACTGCCAGCTCCGGCTGATGCACAATATACAGCCGCTGCCGTCCGGGACTGACATCGCCAACACAGTTAAATACTTCTCGCAAACACTGCTCAGTAAGTACTTCTGAATATTATCTGCAGCTTACTGACCTTATGCCACTGTATTGTAAAGTATAGATATAATTGTAATTTGGTTAGACCAGTAAGCAGACCCTGGGCTTTGAGCTCAAGTCTAGGTTTTAATGCTAGGGTGACTTGTATTGTATTTATCTCCTCATTGAAACAAACTACAGATTCCAATAAATGGCATCATCATCATCATCATCATGAAATCTAGCTGGCCTTATCGCTAATAGCGAACTCTTCCAGACAACCCGACGCAAAGGAAAGAACAGGATAGCTACTAAGGCAGAGTACAGTAACTTTAAATAAGTAATCAAAAATAATCTTCTACTTAAATTGTAGCGTGTATTACTTATTTAAAACTTAGGTCTCTTACGAATAACCACGACGCCTCGACGTGGAAATCTACGACGAGCTTTATAAAAAAAACGTCAATTTCCACAACACGAATATAGGAATACACAGAAAAATGTGGTCAATGCAAGATATCTACATAAAAATAAAAAGGAGGAGGTTCTATGTTCGTCTGTATAGTTATAATAGTTAGTAATATTTTGATCATGGAAGTCTGTTCACCAATATCTAAATAAAATACTGAAACCATTATCTTTGTAAGTACAAAAGAAGGCAAAATATAAATTGTAAAACAGTTTTATGCTTTAAAGTAGCCCCATAATTTGGTGTCTATTCTGATAAATACTTTTTGTCAAAAAAGTTAATTTGTTCAAAAAAGTTTAAAGAAGAAACAATACTTACAGAGTCCTATGATCGTCATATTGACTTTTACCAGTATTTAAATAATAATTTAATCTTAGACATAAGAAACGGCTCGGTAAAGAAATGAAAAATTTACCTTTATGTTCCGATATTTTATAAATCGCTAATTCGCATGAAAAATCGTTCATGCCTTCATATTAATAGTTCCAATTGATTTTCTTCTTTTATTTTTTTTATTTTCAATCTGCATCCGGAATGGCAGCAACTGGAACAAGTTTGTGCCCTATTCATAACACAATATTCTATAAATACTATTTACTATTTTGCTAATACTTATAGCTTACTAAAGCAGTAATTTCTCGTTTAAAATTATATCTAGCGTTTCCCTGATTTATAAACCATCTTTTTGAAAAACAGTCAAATTTTCAAAATTTTCACGCAAGCTTGAAATTTTTTGCAGCTGTTTGCTATAAGTCTGTTTCAGATCTAACGGTCTGGGACTCTCTCCCAGCTTATCAAGGATAACCTGTATCACCTAGCACTGGGACTATTGAATTGGCACAGTACACTAAGCTGATGTAACAGCATTCACAGTTTTCTGATTTTGTTTTTAGGTGTCTTGAAGGATGTTCCTAGATCCCCACTGGAAATGCTGAGGGATGCAGACAATGATGCTGATAGGATGGCGTTGTACCCCAACTTGGACTATAAAGGTTTATTCAATGCCATCTCACAGTTGGTGGATGCTGCGTCACATCTGCAATACGGAATACAATGTAAGCAAATACTGGTATCCTATGCCTATCCTGTTTACCCTGTATATGTACCTGTATCACATATTATATATTCAGATAATATGTGGAGATTCCAAATGTTATGAAAAATGTATTTACTCTTTGATTTAAAAACCCTAACCACTTTGATCTCGATCTGTAACTTGCAACTTTTTATATCACACAGCGTTCGGACAAGCAGTACTACAATGTCTGGGTTGCCTTCTACCCTTCCTGGAATACGACATGATCGACAACCTACCATATCTGGTAGCTTACTGCGTTGCCGTATTTCCTGTCTGCCTGCATCAAGAGATTCTGAATCTTCTCTGTTATTACATTCTGCCGTTTACCATCAGTGAGTTTATTTTAATGGTTTTTGTAGTTTATAAGTGTCGCTGCCAAATGTTACATGTATTAATCGGTTATAAGTCTGTTGGTTTTCCTCTGTTTAGTGTACACTTGCTTAATAGGCCTGTTTCCTTCTGCTCTGTCTAAACTACAAACATCTAATCCCTACATCGAAATACTTTTGATTCTTTGACAGCACGACGATATGCTGGACAAGAAGAAGAAAGTCAGGCGTCACAGTCAGTTGCCGCTATAGTGATGATGGTCTTCCAGCATTCAAGCAATCCTGGTAAGGACTTCCCCTGTGTAGTTTGTCTAAGGTACAAAAGTAAATGAATTGTAACTGCAAATATATCTTTGATTTGATTGTCTGATTTTTTGTGCTACGACGAACGAGTAAGACTGAAATATATGAGACAAACCTTTTGGACAAAAATTTTATCATTGTAGTTTCATAGTATTCTACCTTATCGCAACTCGAGAAGGGTTCAATTTGCGGTGTGTATATTAGGTCGGGGAAAAAGTCTTTTCGCATAACGTAGGTATAAACTTATTATAAAATTTTTTTGACTGTACTATTTGTGTCTAGCTGGTTTTGGTAACATTAAAAAGGTTCCATTATAAAGAAAAGAAAAAAATAAAAAAAAGTTGTTTCCCGCTATTTTTCATTTGTTTTTCTCTCCGTAAAAATGAGTGAATCTAATGAAGAAATTCGATACATTTTAAAATTTTATTATAAAAAAGGCAAAAATGCAACTCAAGCAGTGAAAAAAATTTGTGATGTTTATGGACCTGATGCAGTGTCAGTAAGAGTAGCACAAATTTGGTTCAAACGTTTTCAGTCCGGAAATTTTGATGTTAAAGATGCACCTCGCTCTGGTCGCACTGTTACGAATAAAATGGACGCCATTTTTGAAAGAGTGGAGCAAGATCGGCATATTAGTAGTTACGATGTAGCTGAAGAACTGGGAATTGACCACAAAACAGTTTTGACCCATTTGAAGAAAGCTGGTTATACAAAAAAGCTCGATATTTGGGTGCCACACGAGCTCACTCAAAGAAACTTAATGAACCGTGTACTCATTTGCGATTCATTATTGAGACGTAATGAAACCGAGCCGTTTTTGAAGAGATTGATAACTGGCGATGAAAAGTGGATCACGTACGACAAGAACGTGCGAAAAAGGTCGTGGTCGAAAGTTGGCCAGGCTTCACAGACTGTGGCCAAACCTGGCCTAACACGAAATAAGGTGATGCTGTGTGTATGGTGGGATTGGAAGGGCATTGTTTATTATGAGCTTTTACCGCCCGGCAAAACCATCGATTCTGATCTTTACTGCCAGCAACTGATGAGATTAAAGGAAGCAGTCGAGAGAAAACGGCCGGAATTGATCAACAGGAAGGGTGTGGTCTTTCATCACGATAACGCTAGACCACACACATCTTTAGCCACTCAGCAAAAATTAAGAGAGTTCGACTGGGAGGTCCTAGTGCATCCACCATATAGCCCTGACCTTGCGCCTTCAGATTTTCACCTGTTTCGGTCTCTGCAGAATTCTTTAGGTTCTGTAAGGTTGACCTCAAGAGAGGACTGCCAAAACTATTTGTCCCGTTTTTTTGATCAGAAGTCCCAAAGTTTCTACAGTAACGGGATAATGTCTCTGCCCACAAAATGGCAGAAAGTTATTCAACAAAACGGTACATATATATTGTAAATAAATGTAAATAAACTTTGAAAAAAAATGTCTTGACTTTTCATACAAAAATACGAAAAGACTTTTTCCCCAACCTATTATTTACCATTGCAAAGGGTAGATACATTTTTTTAAAAGATGAGTAGTCGAGTTGAATATTTGGTATATATATAATTGCGAAAGTAACTTTGCCTGTCTGTCTGTGTCGCTTTGACGCCAAAACTACTGTAGCAATTAAAATAAAATTTGGTACACAGATAGTCTTGAGCCTGAGTAAGGACATGACTACATAGGACTTTGAAATGCGAATAGCTTGTATGGTTTAGACATAGAATATCAAAGTTTGTTTAGAATGTCTTTAGTTTTAGCTAGAAGCGTAAAACTATTTTGTTCGGTTTAGAATTAGCTAATATAAATATGATATTTAAAGTTACTTAAACAAGATCCGCGATATAATGATATTTTACGCGGACGAAGCAGCGGGCGAACTATGAGTAATTTAATAAAAACGGTACAGTTCTGACAATTTACATAGAGAAACCTTGAAAATAAAGACGTTTCTTTCAGCCCATCACTGCCAGCTCCTCGAATGCCTGATGTCCATGAAACAGACCGTGGTGAAGGATATCCTATGCGTGATCGCATATGGCACTTGGGGAGCTCGTCTGTCGGCCGCGAAACTACTGTTCTACTACTGGCCTCCTTTCGACGCTAAGCTTTTCGACAGGAAAGGACTTCTATGTAAATTCTCCAGTAAGTTCCTTTATAAATTCATCACTGCATCTCAAAATTATTAAAAAAAATAATTGTTTATGATACTTTCTTCTAAAGCACTTGAAACGTCTCTTAAATCTTGGAGCGCAATTTCATTAAAGCGGGAGTGTGCTACGAAAAGAAGTTGTGGAGAAATTCGACATGGTTCTGTCTCCCACCAAGACAATTAAATCGGGCGTTAAGTTCTCTCAGTAACTGAACCGCTAAAACAGCACTAAGGGAACTTTCTATTCGATATAGTCGGGAAAGTAACATAGAACTGAGCTAAAGGTCGAAGATCCTTCGACGATCTAGATTTAAATGTAAAATTGTAGTAATAAATAAATAAATATTTTTGACACTTACACCAATTATTTAGTTCCAAGATAAGTCTCATTAAGAACTTGTATTATGAATACTAAGCAACGAGAGTAAACATACATAAATCCTCCTTTTTATATAAATACATACTTATTATACATAGGAATAGTAATAGAATGTAAACTTGGTATATAAAAATCACCTGCGCTTGACGCCGACGGTAATACGGCATAGGTAAACAAATTGCCGTTAGTAGTGTTATGTCGCGTCTGGGTATATGACGATAAGACTTGGACCCAAATACTACCTTGTGGAACGCCAATATTTACATTATCGTCGGAACAAATAATATTGTTAAAATAACTAATACGCAAATATTAAAACATTTTTTAAACTATAATCAAAAGACTATACCATTAGTTTGTGTGGTATGTCTCGTTTGGGTATATGACAAAAAGACTTGGACCCAAAATACTACCTTGCGGAACTCCAAAATTTACATTAGCGTCGGAACAAATTAAATTGTTATAATAACTAATACGCTAATATTAAAATATGTCAAAAACTATATTTAAAAGATTATAATAAATTAAAAATCACAAAAAACTATGTGAAAATACTTTTGCTTATTACAGATGATTTGGTCCCATTCCTGTGCCAGCGTGACATGTGCCCGAACGCGGGTTCTGCCGAGGCTGCCAAAGTATGCTACGACCACTGCATCAGCGTCACATTCGCATCAGACAGCCCGCCCCCTCTGTACCTCTGTATAGAGTGTGCTAATGAGATTCATAGGTAATTGTTATCCATGTGGTCATTTTATATCATGCCGAAACGGAGTGTACAAGCAATATTTTAGTCTAATCTTAGCTAAAGGTGGGTTTTTTCAAATAACATTCAACATTTCAACAGTGGGGTCAACATTTTCTGGAGCATTTCTGTGTAATGTAACGTTCTTACAAATGGTACAATACAGGCAAAAGTTTAGATTCCAAAGCATTTCCATGTAATGTAACGTTCCTGCGAACGCTCGGCGTTATGTTACGCGTAAATGCGGACCGCGTGCGTTTTTCATCCCTCCCTCCGCGTCACCCCGCAACCGCGCATCGGCCGCACTCGTGGCTCGACGAAATGTTACACCAATATGCTCGTTGGTTTATAACAAAGACGCGAGCGTGCTCGACATTTAGTTCGTAAAAGGATGATACACTAGAACATATAATAGAGCGGTTCGTTGTTCTGTTACAAGTAAATGTTGTAGTCTATACTCACTTATAGGTTTAATTAAAATATTACAAAGTCCCTGCTAAACGTAGGCGTCGACAAATGGTTTCCGAGTCAACTATGAGACGTCTGCTACTTATCATAGGCCTGCCCAATACCGATTGATTCGAGCAGCCTGCATCCACTGGCTTCCCGCTGCCTGGTTCACCCGGGAAGTCGTTCTTTACTATGGTAGTATCCGTATGATTTTTTGCTATATTATAGTTGAAATAAATAATAAAGCAGTATATCTAATTTTGTTCGCAGAGAACATCCGAACCAACGATTCTTCGACATTCTACATCCTCAGCAGCAAGTATCTATGGTTTGTGAAAATAAGGTAAATATTATTTAAGAGACCAGATGTTAATCATTTTTAATACCTTTTTGGGCTTGTATTGAGCCAGTAATAACAAACTTTATTTATCTCCTAGAATTGCCGATCTACAGACAAATCGGCGTACTCAATTTGTTTTTCAAACGAATGCGCGAGCTACAATGGCAACCATCCTATCAGGTAATTGCATGTCTTTTTTCTTTTTTTTTTGGGTTATTATGTTATATTAATAGTCTACAATATGCTAATTTGTTTTTTTTTGACAATTACACCAATTATTTAGTTCCAAATAAGTATCATTATGAACTTGTGTTACGGATACTAAATAACGGATAAACATACGAAAATTAATTTTTTTTTATAAATACGTACTTCATATACATTAGAAAACACCTAAACCAGAACAAATATTCATGTTCATGCACTCAAAGATTTGTCCTGAGTGGGAATCGAACCACCGACCTTAGGAGCGGAGAGCGGGTATTCTCGCCACCACGCCATATCGGTCGTCATTAATTATTAAATAGTCATCAATTATTATTGAAGTACAAATATTTGCAACTATACTATTATTTTCATGATTTTCTGGCCTTGCCATCCATCTGTTACAGTATCTATTTCCCCCATTCCCCATATTGTAAGTGAGGATTATAATTATATTCATTCATTCATAATTATACATGGTTTTATTTGAATGCCTTATAGATACTGCCAGCAATGCCACGGCAACCGTCACAATAGCAGGCGCGGCGGAGATCACGTAGTTCACACTCGCCTGCCTCCCGCCTGGCAAATGGATAGCGACATGCAGACTAACCTTGTGGAGGCTATCATCAGGTATAATACATACATACTTTTTTTTCTTTTAAATAATGGCTTAGTGCGTTTAGCACATTTAGCCAGTGTCAAGTAAAAGATATATATATAATATATAAATCATAGTAAATGAGATTGAGTGGTGGTAGAGATGATAAATGGTAAATGAGATACTCAAGTTTTTGAGTTTTTGCATAAAAATAGCGTTTTCGTCATTTAGACAAAGTTATAGTCAAGTCTCAGTACGTCATAGTCGAGTCAAAGCCATACTTCGTGACTTTACGTGACTTCCTAGAGGTTCTATGGAGTTTTGGAATTAACTTGGAATTTGGAAAAATCTCAATTCACGAAAATAAGCCGATTTTCTACACTTGTGTACGTTCTTAAAGAAGTTATGTCTATACTCCGACTATTTTTGCAGATAAAAACTCAAATTTGCACTAGTTTTGGAGAATTAAATACTACTGTGATGTGTCTTTTTTCTCATTGGCGCCAAAACTCCCTAATTATATTTTATAGAAACTTTAGTTTCGTGTTGTCATCTCGGCCTATCAATGTCTCACTGGGATCTCACTAGCGTTCCCCTGAAAGTATACTCATCGAAAAATCTCGCTGCACGCGGGGCAATAAAAAGTGCGAGCGCAGTGAACTATGTTGCTCGCCAACTCCCACGTATCGATCTTATAGCAACGCGCAGTGAAGCATAATGCGCGTATCGATATTTTACCCGACGTTATTTTAATTTTATAAGCATTTTACAAAATTGTTATTTAAATTTAACAACCAAACAATAAATCGCTTTTTTTTACGATCCACATGTTAACTGTTTAAATTTGGCCTCCATTAACAAATGTAGTATAGAAGTATCCGTCTTCTAATTGTTTGGAAACGTACAATTTACTAATACTACTCTTTTTAGTCACAACACGATTTAATTTCTTTGTGTTTAACAACACTGCCCAAAATATGTTTTATGACCTCACGTGTAGTGAGAAGTTGCGACTCGTATAGGACGTCATGAGTTAACTATCCCTAATCGCAATAAGTCAATTTAAAATCAGACTTGGGGCTTCTTGCTCTGCTAACTCTTAATTACGACGATAATTTTGCTATTGTATCTCTAAATAATTCATTGTTTTTCGTTCTTATAGCTTATTGAAAGAAGCAAAACCGATCAATATGGAAGATCCGGACGGGGCGATAGAAGAGTTGAAACCCCCTTTAACGGTGAATCTACCTGATCCTATATCAGTGGAAGACAGGCAACTTTTGGGAAGGTAACACTCACTAATATCACTCATTCCACTTCAGTGAGTTTGTTCACAGACTCACTGCGAATACTGAGCTAGACCCTGCTTTGATATCACGCAACCTGTACGTGTTCTCTGTATTTTTTTCCTTGGTCTGTTTTTATTACGTTTGTTTAAGTGTTTGTATGTTATCGAAATAAATAAATTTTCATTTTATTAATATTATAATACATTATAATCTATTGTAGCTCCGTGAAATTAGGTTTAGGTGCTTAGAAATAATAGCCAAAGTAAAGCTGAGTTCATAAAGTTTAGTTCTTGGATTGTTGACCGCAAGCAGCATGATATCGAGCACTTCCGTTCAAGCCACGTTAACCAGTTGGTCTTGGTAATCATCATAATTATGTGATAGTAATAATAAGTTAACCTTAGCGTTTCTAATTTATTACTATAGACTGTAGGTCCTGGAGTAGAATAAAATAAGAGATAAAGTTGTTTTATATTTTATTTTTTTTTATCAATATAAATAATGTGTAAAATAATAATAATAATTTAAATATTCTTTTACAATCACACAAATTATTTAGTTTCGAGATAAGTATCAGTATGAACTTGTGTTATGGATACTGAAGAACGGTTAAACATACTTAAATTTTTTACTGAACCTTTTTTGTATATACATAGGAAAACACCCAGACCAGAACAAATATTCATGAGCGCGCACACAAAACAATTGTCAAGTATGGGAATCGAACCCCCTCTGAAGTGTAGTGCAGGTATTCTGACCTTCACGCTATATCGGTTGTCATATAATGTACCTATGAATATAATAATTCCTCTTCTTTCCAATATTGTGCCTGACAGGGTCACCATAGTTAATTCTAACTGTAACTTCTAAATCTTTTGTCACCCTGTAGCATTATAATGATTTAATTTAATTGTTATTTCAGATACGGCGTCTGGTTAATGGTAGGACTTTGCACGCCGAACCCTGATACTCCAGATGAAATATTAGGGCGATTGCTGTCCGTGTTATTTCACTGGTTCCATGTCACCTCATTCTCATATACTGGTAAGTACTTGCACCACAGTTTATTCCGTAGATTCATTTATATTTGTTTACTTTAATAAAAAAAACAGGGTGTGGGTCTCGGAACCCCCGGAAGACAAGTATCAAATATTGAACTCATTTTATACAGGAAATTATATGAAAACCAATTATATGCGTTATTGCTACGAGTTATATATAAGTAAATTTATTTTAATAACATTAAACAAGTAAACAAAATTTTATGAAAAGCATTTATATTTGTTATTGCTACAAATTAAATATGTAAATTTCTTTTAATAACATTAAACAAAAAAAAAAAAGATTCACACACAGAGACGCGACAGGACGCGGCAGAGAAAGCGGCTGGAGTGACCACTCTCACTCTCACACCCTCTCACAATATATATTAATTTAATGACATTTAATTTCGTGACGCTCGCGCATGTTCACAGCCCGACATAAGAAGTTTTACTTCAAAAAGATATTGTTTGACGTTATCACAATTTTCAGCCTAAAGACGTCTAATGCTAAACATAGGCCTTCTCTACAAGCGTCCAATGTAACTGACTGCAGGCGCCTGCTTTCATCATGATTCTACGACCTTTATCAGATCGTCTGTCCATATTGCAGGTAGACTTCCCAGGCCACCCAATGTTTCTATCAATAGGTCTCCACTCAGAAATTTTCTGCCCTTACGACCGTCAGTCTCTCGTTTCAGCTCGTTTTTACCGTGTTGAAATCGCCCAAATCACGAAAAGTAGTTGAAGCAAGGTCTGTTGAATACGGAGTTTTTTTGCATTACGAAAGTGTTTGAACCAAAACGCACAGTACGGAGGTAGCCGAATTAAACTGACTATCATAGATCGCAACGGTGAATAACTGGTGATCGCGGTGAACGCGTGCGTTCGGCTTACTTAATATCTTCATGAATGTATTATATAGGTGAAACAGCGAATGCAGTAGAGAAATTGAAGATGGAGCACGTTTGCGGCTGGGTGCGGGGAATCGCAGCCAGTCATCGGGCCGTGCTCGTGTCTTGTCTCCTGCCGCATCCACCACATCACACTCGGCAAGCTGGCCACTGGGACAAACTCGCCTCTCGCGCCCACCACCTAAGACACACTCTACACAGGTATTCATTTTTTTTGTCGTGATGGACAATTATCATATCACCGTTTCCCGCTGTGGGTGGAGCGGAAAGATATGTCAGACTTTTACTAACTTAAAAACCATTCATGTTCCTCCGGAGCCTCGTATTTCCCGGGGCCGCAGTAAACCCTTTCATACTGTCCCACAACCCCGGTACACGGGTATACTACTGCTGTGGTCTACTGCCGCTCATTTGAGGCACACTCTACACAGGTATGTTTTAGCCTGCCCGCCTGCGTCTGGCGTTTTGCCTCTATATTCTAAAAGTTATAATGCAAGAATTTGAACCAGAGACTACCTGAATTGCAGCCTAATAGTCTCCACTAGGCTATTATTGCTTGTCGATTTAATTCTTCTCTGAAATTATAATGTTTATGTTTACATTTTACAATTTTGATGTTTACATACATACATGAAATCATGCCTGTTTCCCCCAAGCGATAGGCAGAGGCATATTTTGATGTTTAATAGTAGCATAAATATTTTCCAAACTTCAACACATTATATAACAGATGTCCTTTTTGTGACTGAACTATTGGCCCTACGTCGATGGACAAAACATGAAGTGGTTTGTTTATGTTTACAGGTTATACTGCCTCATACCATATGGCATCATAACGCAGTCTATTTGGGATTACATTATGCCGGCTTGGATGGAAGCTATTTGTACAGATGTTCCCGAAAAGGTATGACATAACTCTTTATTTCATATGTTGTACAATGCTTTTTCATAACAAACTGGTTGAATTACTGTTGTTAGCTGGTAGTTTTTTTTTCCAAAATTTAAACAATAATACAGGTCATTATTATGTTGGTAGTAACGCCATATTAGAGGCTTAATAATGGCGCTTTAAATTTTTGAACAACTTGCCTCAGCCAATCCGCACTGAATTCGTTTCAAAATTTGGCCAGAATGCCTCTTACTTTGGTTCCTAAAAAGAGACCCGGGCTCAATAAACGACCGTAATTGTACTGAGGTTATGATAATTTAAGACTTTACCATTCATATCATTCCACTCCTGAGGTCGTGGGTTCGATTCCCACACAGGACAAATATTTGTGTGTATAAATATGAATATTTGTTCTGGTCTGGGTGTTTTTCTATGTATATTAAGTATGTATGTACAAAATAAAAGTATTTATGTATGTTTATCCGTTATTTAGTATCCATAACACAAGTTCTTAATGATACTTATCTTGGAACTAAATAATTGGCGTAAGTGTCAAAAAAAAAAGACTTCAAACATTATACTTAATTCCATAAATGGTATCAATGTTTATCAATGAATACATTTTCAGGAGTTAATGGAGCTAAAAGTTCCTCTAGCGAAAGTCCTAGAGCCGGACGGAAGTATGGTGGGTGCGGATGAACGGGAACTATATCGGTTCGCGGCCACCCGAGTCACCGCTTCACCCACGCCCTCGAATGTTTTGCCAGTACTGCACTGGTTCCAGGTATTATTATCCATCTTCCTTAAGAGCCTTTTTCACCACGTCTGGTTAGAAGACACTCGGCATTTAAAATTACAAGTATTGACTTCTGCCAAGTAAAAGCTTATGGAAACTTACTTGGGCGTAGTGAAAGAGGTCTTTATACTGATATTACATACAACTGAATTATCTATATGTATTTAAAAAATATTTTGCTCTCGATGAAAATTAACTTTTTAGGCTTTTATAATTTACACATATATACATACATAATAATAAATTAAATTAATCTAATTGGTTGATTGGCAGGTGCACCACTTGCAGATGAGGTTGGTTTGGGCGGGGTGTGGTCATTGTGACGTGTCACATTATAAAAAACTCGGGGCCGATTATGATAATATTTGATAAAATATAAGTTTGACAGATCATTGAAAACACCACGTCCTGTCAATAAAAACTTTCCATGATTTAAATTATAAATTTAGATTATAAATTAAATAATTCCTTTGAAAACAATAATAGACCTGTCCATTATGCATCCTTTTATTATTCCACTTATTATGTAATTTTGTGTTTTTATAACCTGTTCGATAAATAAATATTTTCTATTCTCCACAGACAATATCGTTCCTAGAAGTAAAAATACCGCTCTCACAACTCTTCGATTTGTTCAGCCATTGCGTCATCAATCTACCTGAGAAGATATTCAAGCCACCCTCAGGTAATGTGTTTAATTATCATCATCACAATTTAATCCATATGAAGTGGTTGCTGAACACAGGCATTCCCGAATCCACGTTGTACGATCTTGTGCCGCTTGCATCTCTATTTGTGTTTATGAACAGTAAAAATAGTTTGCTTTTCGAAAATAGTTTCATTTTATATGATACTTTGTAGGAGACCTTATAATATACAATTTTAACCCAGCCCAAACACCAGATACCACATTAAATAACTTAATACAATACTGCAAATATTTGCAATGTCTTAAAACACAATCAGCCTTACTAATAAAGATAAACGCAAGTGTATACATTCTATATACAGGTTTTATTTTCGGATGGAAAATTATCATATCGCACCCGGTGCTACAACGTCACTTCTGCAAACAATTTAATCTTCCAGAAGAAGCGTTTTCAAATTATATATTCTGTTATAAAACATAGTTCTTCTTAATTTAAGAAATTAACTAGGAATATTTAAGCCTTTATTTTAGACTTCATTTCACAGTAAAACGAAACATCAGTTTGGTATATTCGTTTTTTTTCTCATAATTTGATTTATTTTGACAAAATAGCATATGACCGAAGCAGCCATGCCCGGTTAGAACCTGCGTCAGGTAATCGCGCCGTGGCGCTTCTCTAGTCACTCCTCAAAGAGGGGACTTACCGCCACTATCGTGGCAAGCCCTGCACGGAGTTGCGACAGTCGTTCTCTCCATGACGCCATGAGATCGCGCCGAAAGTCCATCCGCTGCGCATCGAGCTGCTGTGGCAGCGGAGTTTTCCCCCGACGTAGTATCTCAACGCGCCACTCATAGAGGCGCGCGAGAACTATCGCCTCCAGATCCCATGGCGGCAATCCAGCAAGGAGACTCGCAGCCTCGCCAGAGATTGTGCGGTAGCTCCGAATCAACCTTGTGGCTACCCTTTAGGGCGTGTTTAGATAGTGAGCTGCTGGTCGCTGCAAGGAACGCGCCCACACCGGGGCTCGTTAAAGGGCCATTGACCTCACGACCCCCACCTAAAGCTTCCGGCAGAAGGCATTTGGTCAGGTTAGCAGAAGCCTTAAGGGCGGCCTGGTTCGTTCTAAGTTAGGAGCCAAGTTATACAGGTGCTGCAAGCCAAGGGCTGCCAATTAAAACTTTATTGACATGTTGGTTGTATTCACTCACGGACCTCTGTGTAATACGTGGGTAACTTTAAATTCAATACAATTTAATTCATTTATTTCCAAGAATATGGCCAATTATATATTTTTAGTTTTTTGATCATTAAAGAGTATATCTATCTATTTATCTTTTGAGATTTTGAGCCAAACAGGAATAATTAAAAATACTTTGACATTTTTTGTTCTAGTGGATGGAATAACAAAAGACACTTCCCCGTCGAACGCTGAAAAGGAGAAGAGAGAAAGCGATGATGAGTTGACTCCGCAGAATCTGACTTGCTGCATCCTGATGCTCGACATACTGCTAAAGCAGGTAATTTATATATTTAAAATATTTGGGCGACCGATTTTGCGTGGTGGCGAGTATACCCGCATTCCGCTTCTAAGATCGTAGGTTCGATTCCTACAGAGGAGAAATATTTTTGTTCATGAAAATGAATATTTTCACCGTAGCAATTAACAATGTCGTATGTGAAAAGCAGTTTCTTTAAACAATGTCGTAAGTGGAAAGTAACGACTTATTTCTTATGATATTGTTAAAAGCAACGACTTTTCACTTACGACATTGTTAATTGCTACCATCGATTTGTTCTATGAAGTTCGTATTTACAAAAAAAAAAGAGTTTTATATTTATCTGTTATTTTGTATCCATAACACAAGTTCTTAATGATACTTGTCTTAGAACTAAATAATTAGTGTAATTGTCAGAAAATATATATATAAATTTTTATTATATATTTAAGAATATGTTTATCTATGAATAATTTTACCCTCATACAACGTTTGGTGGGCGTAAGATTATGTAATTTGTATGTAGGTATGTCTCAATTTTTAAATAAATTGTTTGGTTTTTCTGCTGTAAAACTTTATAACGATCAAACATTGTCAACTGTGCCGTGTGGTACCAGCCTAGAATAGTGCAACCCCCTTTCATCTCACGGGGAGTCAAGAGAACCCCTAGGATGGTGATTATGGGCAAACGCCCCCAATATAATGTTCTATCTATTGGGGAGGACATCTTAGATCCCCCCCCCCCCCCCCAGAACCCGAGATCTGCACGCTGATTTGTCTCGTATTTTCGTTCCCAAAAACTACTATCGTAGCAGAAGGCATAAGTTGTTTGCAGTACCATCCTGCCGAACAGTCTATCACCTATACCACGCAGCCTTTCATCACTCAATGCTCTTGTAGATATTAAAATAAAGAAAATTTTGTCGGACTGCCTAAGTTATTGTGAAAGAACGGTATGAATGTGTGCGTGTATATCTCTATGTAACTTGTTTCTATTACAGTTAATTTTATTTCAATATTATCTAACTATCTTGTTTAAATACATACATACACTCATGACTCTTATTCCCGAAGGGGTAGTCAGAGACTAGGCAATAAGGACCGCAAAAGTGTTCCTTTATCACAGTCCACTTTCCACTAAATAACAACTGCACATGTGCTCAGCGTGATAGGTGTTGAGCCCGTCGCACTCTCTAAGCTGTTAGATGTATATTGTGCAGTCCTTAGTCCTTTAGTCGCCTTTTATGACACCCAAGGTTGGTAGTATTCTTTGAATGAGCCGCCACTAGGTTGCTGAGTTGAGTCTTGTAAATGTTGATTTGATTGTTATCTTTAATTATTGTAATTGATTCTGAACACCGTTTTAATTAAAGTAAAAATAAATAAATATAAGGCTGATTGTAAATTTTAGATGGAGCTTCAGAAACGGAAAATCAACTTGCAGAACGTGAGCAGTGAGGCGACAAAGTTACTGCGTCTCATGCTTAAATTCAACCAGACTAATACCATCGAACATGGTGAGTTTAACCATTATGCTTAACTGTATGTGCAGTCTGATACTATTGTATAATTAGGATAAGAAGTATTTTTATTCTCATTATATTAATTATAGGGTGTATAGGGATCCTACCTAGACATAAGGAGCCCAAGCCAACCTCACCTGCAAGTGGTGCACCTGCCGATCAGGACGAGGCTCTGGCGAACATGCCAGTGCCCGGTAAGCGGCAATAGGCTCGCCAACTATTACATGGGACCAACTATATAAATGGCGAAGTGTGGGCGTATAATATGCCTCTGCCTACCCCATCAGGGAAACAGGCGTGATATTATGTATGTATGTATAAAGTATTTTTAGCTATGTCAAAATTCGATCCCGGCTTTTTTTGTAATCCCGGGATTTGTTAAAAAAAAAACCGGCATTCCGGGATTGTAGTGGCAATGAGAAGACAGTAAAACCTGTTCATCAATTTCACTTGGCTTTTGGTAATATGGGAATTAGCATGGAATGTATTTGTATATTTAGAAACTACGAAAAGTAAAAAAAATTATACTTCAAACTTTTTTAATCTTGATTTTTTTCACTTCAGTATCCTTAAAACAATTTTTTAACCACGTTTCATTTATCATATTATTGTGATATTTCATTAATTCTGCTTAGTTGCGATCGGCAGTTGTGGTTGGTCTGGGCTGCTGCATAAATATGTATACAGGGATCTACCCAATTAAAATTGGCTAGTAAAAGTAGCTTTAAGTAGTACATATTTATGTAATATTTAAAGCTACTTTTTAACCGGCTCTGCTGGCTCTGCCGCGCGCGCGCATTAACTTGTTACATCTGGCGCCGCTCACGCGAGCACTGCGTGTACTTAATGCAGTAGCAGGAGAAATAGATTTGTTTTCGTGTTCTTTGAGTGAATTCACAAGGGTCATCTGTAGGGTATTATGCTATAGGTAGTTAGTTGTTATTAGGATAAGATAGTTAAGCTAAGTTAATTTGATATTTTATTTTTATTATTTACATTATTGCCTTTGGATTAAGTTTCTGTAAAAGTAATGTAATTAGGATTTAAAATAAATAAATAAAATATCTATTTTCTAAATTTGGTTTAAATAATATCTAATTTCTCTTTAAAAACCATACAGTCATATTCATGAGAAATATAGAATAGTATAAATTTTTCGAGTAGGTATATAATGAATGGTCACAATAAAAGACGGTCTTATTTATTTAATATTGTAGCTTTATATATTGTGTTGGATACTTGCAGCGGCTTGTTTGGCGGAAGGCGCGTGTTCGTATTGCGAGGCGGCCGCATTGTGGCACCAGCTGGCGGTGCATTTGGTGCGAGCACTGGCACCGGCCCGTCCCGAGCCGCCGCCGGAGGTAACGTACCGAGCGAAGTCAGGTGCACAGCGATAGCGACTCCAACTGTCCAATATCTGAAGTTATCTTCATAACACTTAACAAGGCCGAATGGGGTGAAACGGCTTTTTCGGGTCTTTTAAGCTGGGCGTGAAGCGGCATTTTAGCAGGCCGTCATGAGTGGATGCGCTTTGTACCGTGCTTATTTCACGGTATGAAGCGCTTTCATTTTTTTTTGGACTGCATCGACTGCTTACCATCAGGCAGGACGTAGTCATTATGACGTGTCACATTAAAAAAAATCATTGTTTTTCTTTCATAACTCAAATCCATAAGGTTCATTTGAAAGTGGTCCTATATTGCCCACCGCCTGGTGCTCCCGGTTGTTATGAACATTTATGGCAGTCGTTATTAGGAAGCCAGTGCCCCCTAATACCCTGACAGCTGATTTAATCGTACAATGCATGCATGTATGCATGCATGCAACCGAGAACTTATAAGGCGTTAATGGTCACCAATAGCAAGCGCATACCATCAAACGTATAAAAATAAAAACTAAAAATATTTCTTATCTAAACCAATTTTTTTTTGTTAGATGCGCAGAACCTGAAACTCCTCTTTAAGGCGCCTATTTAATATCCTAATTTTCCTTCACCACAATTACTTGCGTTACTTTCTCTTGATGCGGGCTCTACAATCATAAATTTGGTGCTTTTAGGGACCAACAGGCCATGGAAGACGAGGCCCGGAAGAAGACCGCAGCAGACCTTGCAATCCGCCCGGAGCCCCGGTGGATGCACTTCTATCGTTGGCCCACAGTTCAGCCCCGGACCGCGGCTCAGTGGGCGGAGTCCTAGTTCACATGCCGCACGTAAGTCTCACGCTTTGGTCTATGGATCGGGTTAGGGGGCAACTAGTCCCAATTTAAACTTGTTTCAATATTTCGATTTTATTTATATAGTCAGAGTTTTAATTAAAACGCACAGACCTACAATTACTTTATTCGTGATAATAACAGAAATCTATACTTTTAAACATGTTTGGTTAGGTTGGGTTGGGTTGACCAGCAAGAAGTAATTAACATGTTGGAACAAGTTGACCCCTATTCCGACGAAACTCTTATTGTTGCTCTCTGTTTAGGATTACTAACCTCGACCTCATTAGTATTCTTGCTGTGATTTGTTTGAAAATTTTGTTGCATCAGATATTTTTAAAATTTTAATAGAGAAAGAGATAATCTGTTCTCAATTTGAAACCAAATTCAGGTCAATTGGAATACAATTAAAATTTATATTGTCTTTTCCTGGCCGTCAGTGTACTGACCTACAAACGTAGACTAGTGCGTACAGTACGCTATGAACTGCGTATCCATAATAGACGGCTCCATTCAACGTTGATTGCTGCGTATGTGGCTGTGATTACCGTCGTTTCGTTTTTCGTAAAATGTATTGTGTATGTATCCAAAATATCTTGCAAATTATTCTGAAATAAAGTTATATGGCAAGAACATTGATGTTTTGTGATAAAGTGGATAAACAGAAAAATATTTATAATTTTTTCTAAACTGCTATCTCAATAAAAATGTTTAAATTACTTAAATAATTAAGATTTAGAGTTATCCTGAAGTATTATTTATTACCCACTTTATTATCTCAATGGCGCAGCAGACTTTCGTGGGTTTTTTAGCTTGATTTTTATTTCTTTAATTTTCTTTTGTAGAAAATGGTTTCTGATGTCTGTGATTTTGAAAGAGCATATTCAATGTTGTATAAGTGATGCAATTTCGTTTTAATTGAATGTTATGATGTAGTAAATAATTCATTACATAATATCATTGAAAGCAAGAACACTTAAAAATATTTAGTATTAGTGTTGGCAAGATGTATAATTAGACTCGGAGATATTTTGACTTGACAAAGTAAAGTGCGTACTCATTCGAGCTACAATAAAGCTTATAGTAATGTGCCATGTGTTCACGCTATGTTTCTCAATGACTTGATTTTACGTAAACTTATTTATATTGTAGCTACAGATTCGGTTAAAATGAGATTGCATTACATATTTACTGTTGTTCCAACTACAAAAAACAAAGATTCTTTTGTAGTATTTTGTCGTAGCTCTATGTTGCTTTGTTTATGGATCTTTTTGATTTCTAAAACTAATACACAATTTATTAACTAATTTAAAATCATCTTAAAATAACTATTAACTTAATTTCTTTTTTATTAAAAAAAACCCTCGAATATAAATTAACAACTAGTGATGAAAGTGTTAATGTTTGTGAGTCGTTTTTACAGGCTTGCCGAATGACGTCACTCATAACTAAAATGCCTATTAATTTACCCATATTTTAGGTTACAAACTTGAAATATTTTATATAATAATAAGGTGTAAATATTTACACTTTTTAAAGGGATAGATATTTAAAAATGTAATATTAAAGTTTTAAATTCTTGTAAAAGTCTTTTTCGTGATAATTAAGGTGACGTCATTCGTCAGTATCACAGTATTAATTGACGGGAACTAAAATCTACTGTAATGTTAGCTGTGTTGTGAGTCTGCCCGCCAAATGAGTAGGTCGCTCTCCTTTTAGTGTCCGACGTATCTATATAATAGATGTATAGTTTGTTCATTTCATGCAACTGTCACTCATAAGCGACGTTTCTTCGGAACAACAACTGACTAAGACGTCAGCCGACACGCAAGTATGTCAGTCTATCTCTTTCTTACTTTCCTCGCTTTTTCACTTGTGCGTATGTGTGCATTTTGATGTTCGATGTAGCTTACAAAAACGAATATTGTATGACCGGTTTTGATAGAGATCTCATAGATTTTATGAAAAATCCATTGTTTGGCGGGGTTATGTGGCGTTAAAAGACTGAAAGAATTTGCTTTGTTGAAATTTTGTCAATATGATAACTTCATTACTATGAATCCTTGAGGTCTTTAGTCGATGTTTTCATAGATTTTTTTTTACATAATTACTTAACTAATAATAAAATGTTGACGTGCAAGATAATTTTAACTAAAAAAACTTAGCTATTTTTTTTAAACAGAGTGTGTATGTTTTTTGTATGGGTGTATGAGGATCCTACCAAGCTCTTAGGATCCAAAGCCAACCTCAACTGCAAGTGATGCTCCTGCAGATCAACGGACGAGGCTCTGGCAATCACAAATGTTCCCGATAAGCGGCAATAGGCTCGCCCCCTATTACGTCGTGCGAACATTATATTGTTTATAGTGTGAGCGTATAATATGCCTCTGCCTACCGCTTCGGGGAAAAAGACGTGATTGTATGTATGTTTCTTATGCCGTATATTTTTCATGGTTATGTGGGTTGCAGTTGCCATGTAGCTCACCTGATGGCAAGAGTAAACTACTGTATATCCTATGTGTCCCCTAAATAAAGCACGCTTAACGTACTGCCATACTTAAGGCTTTTAAAATAGAACAGCCCCAATTAAAACAAAAATGGATTTTGTTACTTTTTGTACTCAAGCCGACGTTTGTCACATTTACATATTGTGAAACCCAATAGAATCAAGCAACTAAAAGGTTTAATTTAAGCCTATATTTTGTCCTATTAATTAAGGGAATAGAGTAAAAATGTCATCAAAAATAGGATTTTCTTGGATCTATACCAAAATATCGTCATACGTCATAATTATAAAAACTTGTTATGTAATAATTACCACCATGTATTAGTGCTATTTACGAGAGTTAATCCTTATTTAGTTTAGTGATTAAAGCATTTACAACTTGTCTAATACTATGATACTACATGCGATAACGAACAGATAATGACGGCGACAGTGGAGACAATAACCGAACAGCTGGACATGGCGGCCGCATTACCGCCGTCAGACCAACCGACGCTAGCCACCGCCCATACCGTCACTCTAACCGACACCGATGTGGCTACCGCTACAGCTGATGTAAGTATCTTTAGAACTTAGTACGCTATGAACCAACTTGCAATATCGAACAAATAATGACGGCGACAGTGGAGACAATAACTGAACAGCTGGACATGGCGGCCGCATTACCGCCGTCAGACCAACCGACACTAGCCACTGCCTATACCGTCACTATAATCGACACCGATGTGGCTACCGCTACCGCTGATGTAAGTATATCACTTACTATACACATTTTATCACCATATCATATCTAGTTAATAAAAGATGTAAATGTCAATAAATCCAAAATTGAGTTAACCATGCCACACGTTTTATTTTATGTAGATGCATTAATGGCTTAAAGATACCTAGCCTAACGTAATTCGACAACTGTCCATAGAGCGCCAAACACCAAAGCGAGTGTGTTATCGTAGGGACAAAAAAATATTTAAACCGTTCTAATATAAAGTTGACAAAATTATATTTACGTTTTTTAAAAACTAGATGTGCAAATCATGGTCTAAAGATATATTTTCTGATATGCTGGATTCAAGTCAGAAAATCAGTACAAAGTCTGATAAGTCAATATAAATAATTACGATTTAAAAGTTATGTATAATGTAAATTAATTAGTCTTCCAAATAAGGTTGTACAAGGAAAATATTTCATTACTATACTACCTAGGATGAAAGAAAACATGTTAGCTTCTCACAATCACGTGATCGTTAAGCGGTGTGAATTTGAGTATTAAAGATCAAAGTTAACAAAGTATGGGTGGGTGTATATGCCGATTAACCGACGAGGCTCTGGCAAATATTACAGTTACCGGTAAGAGGTAATATACTCGCCACCTATCGTGGGACTAACTAAATAATTGCCTAATTATAGGCGTATAATATGCCTCTCTCTACCCCTTCGGGGAAACAGACGTGAATGTATGTATGTTAACAAAATACCCGTCTAATTTTGACTATATATTAACTTTAACTTATTTGTACTTACTACTTATTTGGTTAAGTGGTTTTAAATATTATACGTTTATAAACAGGTGTCAACTCCAAACCTATGCGACAACGAATGCAACGCCGAGTCTGTAGAAGAAGACGTGACGAATTTCTGGCCGACATCTGCTGGCAAATTCCACTTCTGCATCGAGGAGTTGCCCCAAGAACTGCAATATATCCATCAGCTTTTGCAGGTAAGCACATTTCAAAGAGGCATGGATTGAACTAACGGCTATGATATACCTTTTATTTATTTTGACATTTTCTTGCTTGCATTTTGGTAAGCAAGTGATGGATTAAAAATATCTTTGTAACGATTCCCGCGCTACTATAATTCCCAGAAAAATCGAGAAACTATTAAACTTCCTTTTTTTTTTTTTTTTTTTTTATTCTCATTTTTTTTTTCAGGACTTTTGTCTTACAAAGACATGTCAGTCCTATCGTACCTTGTTAACATAGATACAAAAACCAAAACTTACAATACTAATTATTCATATTATACTTATTGACGAGATACAAGTTTACAGATTATATTTACACCCTCTGAAATGGGCTCGGACAGCATTGTTTGGAATAACCCAACATCAATTCGGCATAGTTTCAATTTTAAAATCAACTCCCGTCTAGCATCCCTGTTCCGGTCACACTCTGTCAACAAGTGTTGCAGGTCTTCCACCACACCACATACTTCACAATTTGGCGAATCTACTTTGTTCATAAGAAATGCAAAACCGTTGCACGGATAATGGCCGGAACGTAATCTATTAATTATAACTATACTATTTCTACTTAAACTAGAATAATAAAACCAGGGTACATGTAGGGGCTGACACTGTATCGTTCGATACCAAATGCCCTTTTCCTTAGAACTCTCATCAAAAAACTCTTTCCAATTGTTATAACACATTTTTTTGAACCTTTGCAATACTTCGGAATAAAAGGGTTTTATAGAATATTCCCTTCCCTCTAAAGCAGCCAACTTAGCTAATCGATCAGCCTCTTCATTACCACTGATGCCTACATGCGAGGGGATCCACTGAAGACGTATGTCAATGTTTTCTCGACCTAATTCATAAATGATCTCAAGTATTTTATATGCAATATGTACCCCCCTATGTCCAGAAACGCATCTCGCTATATGTTGGAGGGAACTCCTGCTGTCCGTAAGGATCACAATATTGGTGAAGCCACTTTCCCGGGCATATACAATGGCTTCAAATATAGCAATTAGTTCCAGAGTCATTATAGAAACATCAGAATCAGTTTTATAACAGATTTTATGTTTTGAAAGTGAGCAGAAGACAGCTGCTCCCTTACCGTTCGCACTTTTTGAACCATCTGTGTAAATTTTACTCCAGCCACTGTATTTTATATCTAGTTCACTAATGACACTGAACTTCAAATAATTTGAATCAACTAAAGCTTTAGGTCCCCTCACACAATCCAAATCTAATTGTATTACCTTAACCATGTCTATTAGCGAAATCCAGAATCTTAAGTTAAACATATCCAAGGTGCCACTGGAGTAGACATCACTCTCTGTCGTTTTATTGTATGCTACTGAAAGTAACGGTTTCTTTTTTCTCGACCAATATCCTGAGTTTAATAAAGAATGAAGTTTTACAAGGAGTTCCGACGTAACATTTTGAGAACATGATTGTGCTTTAAGGCAGTATTTAAAAGATAAGTATTGTCTTCGCACGAACAGCGGTGTAATTCCTAGATCGCTTTGCATCACATGTATAGGCGTACTTCTTATGTAACCCCCTATGATTCTCATAGCTTGATTCTGGATTTTCTCTAATTTTTGCAAGTTAGTTTTGGCACAATTATCATACAGGAAGCTTCCATAATCGAACCTGCTTCTAATAAGAGATAAATACAAATGACGTAAATGTTTGGGGTGAATACCCCACGCTGAACCAGCTAAAACGACCAATACATTAAGAATTTTTTGAGCTTTCTCTGAAATTTCGTTTACGTGTTTTCGCCAATTCAGACATCTATCTAGCCATATTCCTAAATAACGAATAACAGCTACAATCTCTACTGGATAATCATTAATATTTAAAACTACCTGTTGTCTCCTATATCCTCTTGTAAATAAACAGGATTTTGATTTAGTATGTGATAATTCTAAGCCAAGATCTTGTAGCAACACTGACATCATGTCTAAAGTATGTTGAATTTTTTCTTGACTTTTAATTATGCTTGCATGACTAATATAAATAACAAAATCGTCCGCATATTGGCTTATCGTAACTTCTCTGACTTGCTGACAAATTTTAAATGTAACTATATTGAAGAGGAGAGGAGAAATAGGGTCGCCCTGAGCTAGACCTCTGTTAGTCCATCTTGTTAGAGTATTATTCCCAGAACTATCGTATATTTTTAAATGTCGTTCACTCAAGAAAGACCATAAGTATTTGCATAATGTTGCTCCTACATTAAGTTCGTCTAAAATATTAATAACCTTACTAATTAAAACATTATTATATGCATTTTCTATATCCAAAAAGCAAGCTAAGGTGGGAGTGTTATCTGAATAGCCTATTTGAATCTGAGTTATAAGTCTAACTAAACTATCAATACATGATTGAGATTTCCTAAACCCGGTAGTACAAGGTGATAAGATTTTATTACTTTCAATAAACCATTCCAATCGCTTTGCAACCATAGCGTGAAAAATTTTACAGAGACAAGAAATCAAAGAGATTGGTCTTAGTTTTGGGTCATCATTGGGAAAAGAAGACGGCTTGGGTATCGCCAAAATTTGTGTATCCCGCCATTGTTCTGGAATACAACTAGTTTCATAAATTATGTTAAAAACATTGAGAAGATAACGTTTACCTTCCTCTGGTAGATTATTGACCATGGAATATGTTACACCATCCTGCCCAGGAGCCGTGTCTTTGGACTTTAAGCAATGAGTCAACTCTGGTAAAACAAAACTTGCTCCCAACACGTGATTTGCTGACTCAAATCTAGGACACGGGTCTAAAGCGGAATCAGGTGAAAGAGAGCATAACAACTCCCTGGTTTTCTCTTCAGGGGGATAGTACCTAGATTGTCGACATCCCTTAGCCCACCTCATGCGTCGCCACATCTCCGAAACTGAAGTAACACCATCAATACTAGAACAAAACTTTTGCCAAGAAATAGCTTTGGCTTTTTTTATCTGATTCTGTGCTTCTGAGGTTTTTTGTTTCAATATATTAAAATTTTCAGGAGTTGGATTTTTCCTAAACTGTTTGAGTGCTAACCTTCGCTGAGCCACAGCATGTGATAATGAAGGGTTCCAATATTCTTTGGGTTTAAATTGTTTTGAGGGATTAGTATATATTTTTTTAAATGGTATATTTCTGTCAGCAGCCCTACAAATCACTTCATAAAAACTGTTATATGACTCTTGTAGGTTGTTACTGTTGATTTCAGCATTGACTCTTAATCCAATTAACACATCATTTTCATATTTTTTCCAATCTGCTAGTTTAAAATTTCTCTTTTTTATATAATGTGCTGTATCTTTAAAATTCATACAATATTGTATTACTAAATGATCACTACCTAGACTTTCATTACTAGCTTTCCATTTAAAATACATGACAATATCCGATGTCACAAACGTGACATCCGGAGAAGATTCTACTAATACCTCCTCCACCAAAGCTGTTCTTGTGGCTGCACCATTATTGAGCGAGACTAAACCATTGTCAATAGAGGAGTCAAAAAGTTTAATTCCCCTGGAATCTATTTTACGTGACCAAGTGACGTGATGTGCATTAAAATCACCGGCTATGACACATTTACGAGAAAACTGAGAAAATATTTCATCCCAATCTGACTGAGATGTATGAACGGATGAAGGGCAATAAACAGAGATCACATTTTCAATATATTTACAATTGAAAATCCTAATACAGATTACTTCAATACCAGAATTATTGACTACTAACGGACATACTCGAGCCTGAATGGAGCGGTGTGTAAGGATTGCAACTCCGCCGTATCCATCAATTCTATCTTTCCTATAAACGTTATAGCTATTCAAATAAAAGTCGTCGCCTTGGTTCAGCCATGTTTCACTAAGTATCGCAATATGTATGTGTTCCTGCATTAAAAGTGCACCAAAACTACTTACTTTCGGTCTCAAGCTTTGACAATTCCATTGCAGAATATTGACATCAATGTTTACATAAGAGTCGTTATTATCCATTGAAAATATTAATTAAATAATTAAGGACATTTTTTTCTGCAATCACACTTAAGATAACTGGTTTCATTTTATCATACAATTCTTTTAACACTAATACAATTTTTTCCTGAAATTCCATATCTGAAACAATAATATTTTTAATGTTAGAAAAAAATGATTTAAAATCAAACTTAAAGTCCTTTTTTTGTGTTTTCTCCTCATCAACTGGTTTCACATATTTCGTAGATGTATCCTCAAATTCGGAGCATTTTATTTTTCTTTGCTCTTCATGTCTGATGTTCTGTTTTTTGTCTTGCTTCTTGTCTCTCGTCTTACTTGTCGTTGCTTGTTCATTGTCTGAGTTGCTGACTGAATCTGATTCACTGAGTGTGGGTCTTGATAATAACACACCACTGTACGTTTGATTTAACTGTTTTTCAGTTTGAATATTATTTCGAGTACTTGTTGATTGTGAAAGACGGGGTTTACTCTGCGCTCTTATGATCTCTAATGCTTTTCGATAGGTCACATTTTCTTGGCTCATTTTGTTACGAATGTTTTTTTCTTTTAGAAAAATAGGACATGTTTTGTCTAGAACCATATGAGGGCCATTACAATTAAGGCACTTATATTGTTGGACTTCACAGTTATCGTGGTCACCTCCGCATTTAGGACAAATAATTTTTTTGGTAGGACAAAATCTGAGGATGTGACCAAATTTCCAACACCCGGAGCATTGTGTAACTGGAAAAACATAAGGTTCTACTTTCAGTCGGCATCCGTATCCATATATGTATGACGGTAAGGTGGAACTGTTGAAAGATACTCTTACTGTTTCGCAATTGACCCACTTTCCTTCAGAGCTCAATCTTTTTAATCTTAAAACAGAAATTATTTCAATCGAGCTTTCTAAACTGTTTCGGATTTCATCGTCATTCATTTCTAAATCTATGCCCTTTATGACGCCGTGCGAAATAGTATTATCTAATGCAAGTTGGCATTTATAGCCGAGATCTTTAAATTTAGAACAGTTCATTAGTTTATCAGCTAGCATTCTATTTTTAAATCGAACTATAACTTTGTAAATACTTTTGTATCGAATCCTTAAAATACCGGAAATGTGTTCGAAATTCAAAATTCTTGCCAGCGCCATTTGCTTTGGAAGCGGCTGTAATGACGTAACACAAACATCAATTTCTTCATTGTCTCCTTCTTTTGCGCATTCTATTTCCACAATTGTGAAATTTTGATTACTAGCTGAATTGCTCCTAATACCACTTAATCGCTTTGTTTTTCTATTCGTAACCTTAGTAAAACCGTCATCATTACTTTCCTCGCTTTCTTCTAATGGTCGTTTTCTTTCGCTTAACACTGTAATTTCTGTGCCCATATTATCCCATTCCAAAGAACAATCATTCTCATTTTGAACCGTACTCAAAGCGTTTCCATAATTACTGTCGTCTTCGCTATTATTTTCTTCACTCATCATAAACAAGCACCGTAAAAAGGTAAATTTGAAAAAATATTCCCGTTTAATACCAGCCGCGTGCTGCGTGCACTCCGTACGGCGAACTTCACGCGAATGAAACTTCCTTTTGTAACTGAGTGAAGGGTAAAAGTTTACACCGATGATCTTTCATAGTCACCGTTGCTAGTATTAAACTATGAAGTGGAACAGAATCCTTGCTTTCGTCCTAGTAATCCAAAGATTTATGCAGTAATATCAGTTTCCCGATTTTTTTACATTAAGTTCAATTATAAATTTTAAAGAAGTGAAATAAGTTTCCGGTAAGCTCGCCACTTGTTATGTTGTATCAACAACACAACGGGCGTGGGCTTTATTGTAACCCCTTTAAGGAAACAGGCGTGAATATATGCATATAAGTTTAAATATCTGCTACTTTTTTGAACAGTATAATTTGGTACAGGAATTGAAAAATACTTCTCGGCCAGATGTGCTGTACCACTTACTGCAATGTCTCCAAGTGCTGGTCCTGAATGCAGACGCTTTGGCTGATCATCGAGGGTTCCTCATTTGGTGTCAAGAGAATCTACTCATTGACAAGTAAGACATCTTCGTGTTATTTTACTGATATTACATCATAATGAACACATCCTGCCCGATCGTAAGCAGACAATGCAAAATTTTAATACGTATTAATGTACAGCTGCCTTGAAAATGCATTTTCAAAAAAAAAAAAAAAAGTAGGTAATTTTTGTTTTTTTTTGTACAACTTGTGATATTTCGAACATTAATGTGCAATAACAGTGGATTATTACCCGTTAAGTGTTGGTGAACGTACATTAGTGTTGGCAAACGAAACAAAACAATACAACATCACTTTTCAAATTCTCTCAAGAAGTCTACGTGAGATCTCAGTATAGTCCCACATCTTTACTGAGGACTCAAGGGGTTTAGGGGGAGAGCATCTCATTTACCTCTTATCATCTTTATTACCACTCATACTCATTTACTATGATTTATATATTATTAATATATCACTTAGTTGACACTGGCTAAATGTGCTAAACGCACGAAGCCATTTTTTAAAAGAAAAAAAGAAGGTAATGTATAATTCTTTCTTATTTTTGCTTAACTTAATTTGTTGTCGTGTTCTAAATAATTGCATATTAATGTAATATTTTTCACTCCAGTCTATGGAACGTGTGCAATGCTTGCCACTCCCACATATGCTCAGTGGCAGTGCCAGTGCTATTGCACTGCGTTACGTTACCGGGGGGAGCAGATGTGTTCTGCAGCCTCATCAGAGAGCAGTTCCACCAGAATAACGCGCAGGGACGGTTTATTGCTGTGGAAAGGGTTACTGTTATCATCAGGTTGGTATATCGTAGCAACTTAGGATGAATATTGATGCGTGTTGTTGATTTACTGAAACTTGAGACCGATACATCCAAGAATTTATTACCGTCAAATAACTGTGATTTAAAAAAAAAAATGGCACAAAATTGTTCCTCCTCTTTAAGGGGTAGTTCCACTAAACAAAAAGATTAAAGGCCAGAGAGAGTAACAGTCTTTATTAAGTTGTGACGTAAGTAATCTTGTGACTGCAGAATGCAGGTTTTTGTAGACTTGTCAAATTGTTTTACTACTAAGTACATTTTCTTATAACTGGCGGGAGAAAAAACTAACCTTGACGATTTTCTTGCCCGTTTCTTTACGATCAAGCTCCTAGGCGCGCTAGTTTTTAAGTTTTGTCCTTCATAAGAGCTCTTTTGAGCCAAACTTGAATAAATGATTTTGAATTTTGTGTTTAAAATTTAAAAGAAGTACTAAGTGTTAACAGAGAGGAATTATTCCGCCCATGAAGTTTTTATTCCAGCTGCATTATGAGTATAGAGACTTCAAATCCTTGACTTTGCAGTGGCAAATGAAAATGGCAGCTTTTGTATGTCCTTTAAGTAGACAAATAAACTGGTCTTCAATAAAGCTGGTGGATTTTATGACGACCGATACGGCGTGGTGGCGAGTGTAACCGCCGTCCGCTCCTAAGGTTGTGGGTTCGATTCCCACACAGGACCAATCTTTGTGTGCATGAAGATGAATACTTGTTCTGGTCTAGGTGTTTTCCTATGTATATTAAGTATGTATTTACAAAAAAAAAGTATTTATGTATGTTTATCCGTCATTTAGTATCCGTATCACAAGTTCTCAATTATACTTATTTTGGAACTAAAGATTGGTGTAATTGTCAGAAAATATTGATTTATTATTCATTCTTGGGCATTTCATTTCGCTACTGACTGCAGCTAATCTTTCAAGGGAAAAACCACGAATAATAAGAATTTTCTTTTTGTTGTTTCAAATACTTACCTTCTGTCTATGTAGTGACTACTATAGTAACATCTTAACAGGTTCATGGATGAATCACCAATCAGAACCAGCCTGCCTCTCCAAACAGCCTTGGCTACCGCTTTTTGCTACCTTATATCAAGCATGGATGACACCAACGTGTATGTTGCGCAGCGAGCAACTCTGTATATTGGAGCTATTCATGATAATGCTATCGACGTAAGTGGTGCCCTTGAATATTTAAGACTCAATCATATTTCAGAAATATCATCATCATCATTTCAGCCATTCGAAATCCACTGCTGAACATAGGCCTCCCCAATTGCTTTCCACGTAAATGGATCCTTTGCGGCCTGCATCCACCGGCTCCCCGCCGCTCTGACCAGATCATCGGTCCATCGCGTTGGGGGCGCGCGATGGGTTAACGCCCCACCGGTCGTCGGTTCTTCGATCTATGTGCCCCGCCCACTGCCACTTCAGCTCTTCGCTATGTCGGTCACTCTAGTTCTCCTACGGATTTCCTCATTTCTGATTCTATCACGTAGGAACACTCCGAGCATAGCTCTCTCCATTGCACGCTGAGCGACTTCGAGCTTTCACAAATATAAAATGGGTGTTATTTAACGTGTCTTCAAAATTAATAAATTGCCAACCTAACCTAACCTTTTTGTACATCAAAAATACTGATTGAGCACCTAATCACCTATTAGACGCTCACTCAGTATTTTTGATGATCAAAAAAGCTTTTTTTAGAGGTTTAGTTTATTATATTCCATATAAAATAATATGATTCGCTATGTTTGATAAATGTATTTACGACACTCATTCCAAATGTAGCTTTTAGACTTTTAGTAGATAGATAAGTAAAGAGTAAATTTCTTTACTGCTGCATATGATAATAGCGCTTAACTTAACATTTCGAAAATAGTTGGTATTAGATTTTTACAATCAGCTGGACGTGAATTGACCAAAAATACGCAGTTATCTGCGCAGGTACAATCATACAAAAAGGGATAGAATTGCATGAGTGCGAGTGTTGGGTCTCCGCGTTGCTATAGTTACGCCCCCCACCCGATTCGATTGAGACCAGATAATGTGCCGCGAATTATAATAACGTTCGTTTTGAGTGCCCGAATTCTGTCGGTAACAGAATGATGAACACCTCGTGATTATAATTTGACAGGGTTAATGTAAGGTACTGGAAAACATGTGTATCATTATCCATCAAAGATTGCAATAAACTATTTGACTATGACTCTTTGGTTAAGACAACCACCCTATAAACTAACATCAATTCCAGTTGCTACTATTCTGCCTGGAGACACAGTTCGACCTGGTGATAGTAGACCGGCCTATGGTCCTTCAATGTGTCTATCAGCTCCACAACGCTCTCAGCGATCGCCGCATCCTCACTTGGAGTTTCTTCCTCAACCGCTGTGAGGCTTTGATACTAGAGTCTCAGATTACCACCAATCGTGCCATTGATTTCTCTAACTTGAGAGGTATGTGTATCTTGTCTACCTGAAAGGAAACATTTTTTTACTATTGTTTTTTCTGTTTATTTTTTATGGCTGTTATTATAATTTGTTTTTGTTTAACAATTTCAGTGTATGCTGTGTTTTAATTTATCGTTTGGTAAGCAAAGTTTTTTTTAACTTTCAAACATTTTTTTTTTTAAAGTGATATTTGACTTTTTTAAATTTAAGGCCCATGTTGTTCGTAAAAATATTTAAAAATAAAAAAGAAAACTAAACCATTCTCTTTCAATAAATAAATCTACTAGACTATCCATTCAGCTAAATTGTATTAGAAGTTCACCAAACTGCTCTCATATCATTTTATGCAGTCAAAGTAGAGCTTGTATCTATCCCAATATGTATATTTGTTGTACTGATTGTTCTAGAAAATCATAAATTCTGTGTTCCCAGAGCTAGTAAGCAGCGAAACAAGCTCAGAATGGTTCCTATACAAAGTACGTAGGGCTCACGAAGCCCTAAGTGTGTCTGCTAGAGAGCCCGCCGCGCATTCACTGAGCGCCTCTTTCGGCACCAAGTGGCCTTACAAGAGGACCATCTCAGCACCGGCCACCATGCCTCCCCATCCGGACACTAGACATGGTAAGTGCTTTGATATATAATGATTGTTGACATTACAATACAATACACACTGCAGAGGAGTTGAAGGAATCCTTTTCTTTTGTTTTACGTCGGTAACAAAATGCATTTATACACTGCCTTCCGGCTAAAGGGGGACCGGAAAGGGGTGTGAGACTCACCACAGGCAGACACGACTGCCAGCAGTAATACCCACTAAAAATACCTCCTACCTCCCCGTGCGACCATAGCGTGTGTAGCCGACTCCCGGGGGGTCCATGGTTAGACAGCAGGGGCCCCCTGCCCCCGCTGCCTAAGATCCTGGCGCTGTCCGCTGTTTCGCTTTCCTGCGGAAAACTACAACAATGTGTAAAATATGTTACAAATAGCTACCGAAGCGATACGAGAATGACCATTTAGTAACAAATTAATTACAAAAGTGATTTTATAATGTAGGTTTTCTTGATACTTTTACTTGAATTGTTGGTGTATTTGTTGCAGAAAGAGAGAGAATATACTCCCGCCAATACTCGGCGCCCTTGCTAAAGCGGAAGACGTCTCGGTTTGGTCTCGGGCAGCTGCTTCAGCCAGCTCCTCGCTCTTCTCATGGTAATCATTATATCTCACCGTTGCATCTGAATGCAGGGATAGCACAGTCGCCCACCAATATACTGGAATTCAGATGGTTCAAATCTGGTAGCCTGGCGCACCTATGACTTTTCGAAACTAAGTGCATAATGATTGCTTGCCCCATGCCCCGGAATGCACGTCAGTATGTTGAATATCTATGGCAGTCGTTATTAAGAAATCAGTGACTTCTAATATCCTGTCTACTGGCCTAACCATATATTGATAATATGGAAAAAACATGTTTCCCTCCGAGTTGCAGAGGTCAGACAGCAGTCGTACCGTGTAATAACTAAAATTCAACCAGATCTAGTTACAACAGTGAGCAGACCCTCGGCCTTAAGTTAGTCGTTCTAGAGTGTTCGACCGATCGTCAATGCGTACGCTAGTCATTTGTGTAGAAGTTGATATATCGCACAGTGCTGGGTTGGCCATACGCAGGCGTATATTACTACGTACTGCGTACGAGGACCGTCAGTCTTGTGCGTGCGCATGCATTTATTTTAATTTACTTAATTAAATTAAGTTGTATTTTAAGTTTAAGTCAGTTAATTGGTAATCGTGATCGCGGCTCTCTACGTTGAGCTATGACCTTTTTGCGCACTACTACAGCACACGTACAATTATTTATTTATTGTAAGTTTTGTTTATTTCTCTTTTTTTTCAATATTGTTTTAGTTTTATTTTTGTTAATGTTAATATTTTTTATGTGTGTTCATTTAGTGCAATAAACTTTATTCTATCTATCGTCTGTCGACTGGCGCGCTATGGCGACGATTGGGTGCACGTGGCATTTCGACGTCTCCTAATGTTCAAAGGTTTACGAAGATAATAAGCTGCAACGCGTTTCTTTCTTGTACAATACTTGGCTTTGTTGACTTGATGTTCAGGGTAGCACTAAATGTTACTAATAGACGGTAGGTTTATACTCAGTACGTATCGTCGGAACGGAACGTATGAACTGACCGTAACCGACCTTACTAATAAATTAGATCATAACCAAAGGTCCTCTCTATCACATACCATTCCAGGTCCTAAATAGCTTTTTGTATGTTTTCAGAGGGATTCCATTCTTTATCTGGACGATCTACAGATGACACCCTCACTTCTGTGATACCTAAAGCCGTGGACTTGGAAGAGGCGGATAAAGAAACTACCAACTTATTAGTATTTTTACTTATGCAGTTCTTGTCTAGGTAAGCAATACATATATTTATTTATTAAAACCTTTGAGTTTAAGATTTTTTTGAGTTGAAAAGTGGGGTATTATAATATCAACTATCACTTAGTGAAAATTTTATCAAAATCGGTCCAGCTTGTATGAAGATTAACCACAACTTTAATGTTGTGAGCAATCTTTGACAGCTCTTAAATTTAAACTATATTTGTTTGTATCAAAGATATATATGGTATAAAGAATCAATTTAACAAACCTTTTACTAAGCTGTATAAGGAATGCGCTTTAAGTATGGCTGATGCCCAGTTTGGTATTTGGTTAAAGGTCAGACCAAGCTCATCCCACTGAAGACAAGGCGACTGCGAAGACGCAAGAACTGGTCTTGAAGCATTTGTTCCTACTGCTCGGGTACAACTGCGTCGAGAAATATTTTCAAGTGTCGCCTGTCACGCTTAGGTATGTCTAGTTTTTTAAATTAAAACTTATTTGTGTACCAATTTTTTATAAAATTAATTATATCGCTTCCTTGGTTTGCTTAGTAAATTCTAGAATCAATCAATCCGCCTAATTTCACGAGTACCATTAGCCTTTACGCTGATACGCAATACCTAGAGGCATTTTGAAATGTTATTGCATTAACGCCTGTGTTTTAATTGGTTGTTTCATATTTTAAACAGATATTATTATCTGTTTTCTAATAAATCTATTTGAAAAGCCATTACACATTCACAATTTTTACCTGGCCTTATTACTTTTAGTTGAGATTTTAAACGTAACTGCTTAAATGTAAATGTTTTTCAGGCAATCGTCTATCTTCAACGCTTTCATTTCCAATCTGCCTCAAGTGTTGGATCAGAATCACGTAATGGGTGCCAGTATTGCAGAACCCACTCTATCGTTATTACAGGTAATTAAGTAGTTGTTATTAAACGTGGTTTTCTAAAATCTTAGTAAAATTATATTACATTTTCAGAACACTTGTTTTGTGGTCTATTTTATAAAAGTAATAGCAATTGTTTCAAATAATTAATTGATTCAGGCGTTACTTTGCGGAAATCCATTGTAAGCGAGTGATGGATTAAAAATATCTTTGTAACAATTCCCGCGCTACTATTAATTTCCTGAAAAATCGAGAAACTATTCAACACGACACGTGTTTCGCCCTTACACAGGGCATCTTCAGGTAAGATAGGAGCCTCAGAACAACGATGTCTTCACGACCAACGTTAAAACGAGAGTCAGAGATGGTCGTGAAGACATCTTAAACATGCCTTCTGAAGCACGGAAGGTGCATAAAAGCAGAGCAATTTATATTTACGACCGATATGGCGTGGAGGTCAGTATACCTGCACTTTACTCCAGAGGTTGTGGGTTCGATCCCCACACAGGACGAATATCTGTGTGCATGAATATGAATATTTGTTCTGATCTGGGTGTTTTCCTATTTATATTAAGTATGTATTTACAAAAAAAAAAAGGTATTTAAGTGTGTTTATCCGTTCTTTAGTAACCATAACACAAGTTCTTAGTGATACTTATCTTGGAACTAAATAATTGGTGTGATTGTAAGAGAATATTTATTTTATTTTACATACATACATACATAATGTCACGCCTCTTTCCCGTAGGGGTAGGCAGAGATCACATCCTTCCACTTGCTACGATCTTGGCACACACTTTTAGCTTCATTCACACTCATTAACCTCCTCATACACGCCCGTCGGTTTAGGGTACTTTTGACCTGCCCTTTCTCTAACATTTTTTGTATTTGGTCATGGAAGGTCTTACGTGGTCTTCCCCTTCTTTATTTTATTTTTATTTAATTATTTATGATAAATAGTGTACTGTATCTTCCAAAGTACTGCAGCAGCGCAGCTTCAAACGGTATGTGTGCGCCGGTCACCACACATTCCCTGGCGGCGCTGCAGCCGCATGTCAGGAGGCACTGGCTGATGGCATTACTTGTGGTGCTATACAAGGTAAGTACTGAGATCATGTCCAGTTCATAATGTTTATTTTCTTCTTTATTTTCATGTTAGTAAGAGTCAAGTTACAATAATTTTATTATTTTGATTGTTCTCATGTTGTAGTTCTAGAAAACAATAAAGTAATTTTTTTATGTCAAAAAGTATTTAAATTATAAGTACGCTCTTGTTAACCTTCCTTGATTGCTATGCTTAATTTTTTATTAGGGCCTGTACCACTGCGGTCAGTTTTAATCTATTGTTATCAATCCCTGCTTACCGTTCATTTTCAATATATTCATCATCATATCCTAGCATTATCCCGGTTGCCCTAGACTTAAGCTTAGGGCCCATTGGGCCTACCGCCGAATTCGATGGATTACCGGAATCCATCTAGATCAAACTTTGTTTTGCTTTCATTAATCCGTACCGGGGAATCTGCCGACAGCCACCTCTCATTCATGACCTTCAGTCCGTGACAGACCAATAGTTAAATGGAGAACGCCATTTTGTTTCGATTTCCATGAGTTCGGCGGTACGACAGAATCAATTCGAAATCCATTTTGCCTTATAATCGATTGCCATCGAACTCGGAGGTAGGCCCCCAGGGTCTGCTCACTGGTTCTGAATTTCAGTTATTACGTGGAGGAACTGCCGACGACTTCCTGATAACGACTGCCATAGATGTTCATGACAGCCGGGACCAACGGCTTAACGTGCTTTACGAGGCACGGAGCAAGCGATAATTACGCACATATCTTCGAAAAGTCATTGGTGCGCCAGGGTTTTCAATAGGTTATTGCAGTAATAAAAGCTTGTACTATGATAGATTTCCGTGCAAGATAAAGGTTTGCGGTTATTAGCAGGAATATTTGTCTTAATCTGGTGGTTTTTATGTACAATAATTACAAAAACCAAATGTACAAAGAGTGCATGCTCCGCTAATTTTGGGTTTAAATAGCGATGTGTGTGATATCGGTAAAATTAAGATATTATTTTTAATAACTTTAATTACTTACAAAACTTTTTCACTCGTACTACTTCACGTCTTAACGGGAAGAAAGGAAGAAAGGACAGAAAGTAATGGTTGAGGCATCTTTTAGTATGATAAAATTTCGAAATTTAATATAACTGTATTAGCTAGCCGCGTGGCTTTAAATTATTATTCAGCTGAAGAAATTTCTTAAAATCCCTAATGCATATATTTCAGTATCACTACAGCACAGGCCCGCTCTGTGCCCAAGTTCAGGCGTTGGTTCGCATAGTGCTGAACACAGTTGAAGCCCAGTATCATCAGTGCAAGCGAATTCCGCCCATGCTGGTCATGCCGAGAGCTAGAGGTGTGTATTACTTGTTAACTAAAAGTAAGATGAAGTCAAGAGTCAGAGTCACAGTCTACAGATGCGTCTTATCTCAGCTGACGTCATTACTGAGAAATGGTCTCCTACCATCAGTGTAAACAAATCTCGCCCAAGCCGGTAAGAGCAAGTGGTATGTATTAACTTCCTTACTGAGCATGGATCTCCCATCATCAGTGAAAACGGATATGCTGGTCATGCCGAGAGCTAGAGGTGTGTATTGGTAGTTGATTAAATAAAAGTCGAGAGTTACAGAGCCACAGTTGCGTCTTTTGCCAAACTTCTTGGCAGTATATGATTAGGTATAAATGAGACAAAAGATGTAGTATAGTCTGGTTATAATTATCCAAAGGTGCATCTTATATACTAACGACTTCGTGTTGATAACAGATAGTAGAAACATTTAATAGACATTAAACGTGCGATAAGGAACATAAGATTGCGATGTAGATTGTAGATACAGCACAAAGATATTGTACTGTAACACGTCTCATGTCAGCTCATTAACGTCATTACTGAGAACGTGTCTAAAAGTTTGATGACGTCATTAGCTAGTTTAGACACAGTTTCTTCTTAACTCAGTTCATAATCCCGTCATCGGATGCAAACGGATCTCGCCCATGCTGGACCGAGAGTTATATACTGGTTGTTAACTAAAAGTTTCTTCAAGAACAACAAGAAGTTGGTTCAAAATCACAGTTGCAGAGACGCATCTTAGCCTTTTAATGTCCTGTTCTACTGCACTCGTGTGTAGTAGCCTTCTATGACAAACCAAGGTATACAAATCTGTAGGATATTTAGGAAATAGTGAATTCTCAAACACATGGACCCTGTGCGGATTGGCGTCTTGCAATTAGGATTTTTTTATCCGCTTAATCGGGTCTCTTGACTTGCTTAACGATCACCACATATAGTGACTGTCGGGAGCAATGTGCCTTTCGAAGCAGGAGAGCGCTCAACAGTAAATTATACTTCATCTATATATATATATATATATCATATTCATCATTCATATATTAAACAGCCTTCCATCCAAGGACTGATCTTTTTGATCTTTACTAAAGCACTTCGGCGATCGGCTTTGATTTGTAACTTCTTCATTCCAGCGGCTATAGTCCGGCAATCTCATGCGCGACCTTCCTGCGGGGTGACAGACGGTGGCGGGGACGAGGTAAACAAGATGTCAGCGGGGAAGGGGGAACTTCTATTCGTATGTAGCCGTGTGCTAGAATGACACGATACCTCGTCCCCGCCACCGTCTGTTACCGGTGCATGAGATTGCCGGACTATAGTAGTGCACTGCTGAAACTTTCCAATTGTTTCAGACCTAAGCCAGCCATCTTTGAAGACAGAAGTGGAGGCGGCGGGTGGGGGCGGGCCCGCGGGGGGCGCGGCGGGCGGCGGGGCGGGCGGCGGCGCGGCGGGCGCGGCCGGGCCCGCGTCCAGCCCGCGCGCTCCGGACCGCAAGAAGCCACACAAATCGCCGCCACATATGCATACGCATTGGGAGGAACCCGCCAAGCCTGCCAAGTACGTCTTTCTTTCGTTTTATACCACGAGGTGGCACTCAATTGATTTTCCCACTGAGTCCTATAAATGCCTGCAACACCAGCCTCCCTGATATGCTAATTAATAAAAATAATTTTTTTTTATTTTGTTTTATATTGCATAAAATCACACACAAAAATTGGACCTCAGTTGGCGTTCAAAGTTAAATAAACAATAATTACTATCCAACTTTAGTTAAGTAATAATTTTAATAAACGCAACATTTAATATATATTTAAGAACAAAGTTACCACGCCACCCATACAAAATATCAAAATTTTACATAACATAAGCTGTATAAATTATGCGTTTTTGAGAAAGTCTAAAAATGAGATTTTATAAATATCTAGAGGAGCTAGCCAAAGAAATGTCCTTTCGTTCCTATGATTGTACATGCAAAAAAACTCGTTATAAAGTACTTCCGTCAGTAGGTACAAGATTTTCGCGCAGTAGGCTAGCCGCCTCACATTTATAAATGAGAAACGGGATACAAAACATGATTGAAATTGTATTATGCCCCAACAACCGCTATCTCAAAGAGAGTAAACTTCTTTCAGCATGTTTCAGTGTTTGTTGGAATAAGAGGTATAAAAAATTATCTCACATAAAAATAACATGTACAAATCTGTTCATATATCGCAGATCTAGTTCTTAAAAGATGTAAATATCATTTACTCAATTTTACTGTAGAACAGTTTAAAAGTTTTTTTTTATAAATCTAACATACGCGATTTGGTGTTTGGCGCTCTCTATCGGACAATTAACGAATTATAAAGAAGATCTATAAGCACTCATTGCATCTACACTCTACTTAAAAGGAAACTTATAGTACAGCAGTTACTCAGTTTTAGATTTTTTAACATTTACGACTTTTAAGAACCAGATGTGCGAATATCATATAAAATAAAAATGTCTTCTATTCAGGTACCAGCAATGGAGCCTTGAACAAGAGTCATCGGAAAGCGAGTTGATCGCCATTCCAGAGACAAGCGACAAATCTGATACCACAGTACACGGCAGCACTGCCCCGGTAAGTTGGTCCCTTATGACATTCCATTTATATCTCCATTTAGTCCGTATAGACGGATAAATATACATGTATACCTTTATTATTTCTAAATATATAGTTATTATACGTAGAAAACACTCAGACTAAAACAATCATCTAAACTCTTAAAATCATCAAAATAAAATAAAATATACTTTATTGTCTTTAAGATCAACATGATCATTTAGTTTCGCCAAACATTCACACACAAAATAGAAATTCGATATTTGTTTTAACAGCAATGAAAGAGATATGAGCGGTACCATAATAAAGAAATAAAAGCAAATGGGTTCTTTGTCAGGGTTTGTCTTCTGATGTAAAATTTCTCTTAGGTCCCATAAATTAATATTTAATTAGTTAAGAACGAATTGGAATAACACACACACATGTGGGTGTAATAGGGTATATCCTACTAACATCTAAGGATCCCAATCCAACCTCACCTGCAAGTGGTGCACCTGCTGATCCACAGACGAGGCTCTAGCGAACATAACAGATCCCTGCAAGCGGCAATAGGCTCGCTACCTATTACGTGAGACCGACAATGTAAATGGCGAGGTGTGGGCGTATAATATGCTTCTGTATAATATGCTGTCACGCCTGTCTTCCCGAAGGGGTAGGCCCTTCGGGAAGACAGGCGTGATTGTATGTTTTTTAGTTAGGAAGTTCTTATTCAGCCAGTTCCAAAAAGCCTGATATTTTTTATAAGTCTTACTCAACTTTCTTCTACTTTTAAGACGTCTCGTGATTACTTTTAACACATGTACAAAGTTATATATGTCACCGTAAAATTGTAAATAACGTTAAATTATAATCTATCCCGCGATATTGTAATCTGTCGAAAAATTGTGATCCGAAAGAAACGTACCTCGCGCTCTGATTGGTTGAACTTCATGTTCCCCGCTCAGCCGCCCGTCGTCGCCATCTTCGGTTGTTATTAGTCAAATTCATTTGTTGTGAAATGTAAACAAACCGTGTTTTGGTGATTTAAAACAGATTTCGTGTTAATAATAATAACGCATTGTATTATAATAAGTTGTAGAGAGTGTTACCGGACCTGTGATAACCTAAATAAGTGCAGTTAAATAATAAATAAGAGAGTGGTTGGTTGGTCTTGATGGCAAGACCAGCCAATCATGGACAGGCTTTAAACAGTTGACATTTTAACGCGCGACAGATTGTGATTTTACGGTTTGTCTTCGATAGATTATAATCTATCGAAAAATAATGCGTTAAATTGTGAGCAGTTTGTTTCGGATCACAATTTTCCGACAGATTACAATATCGCGGGATAGATTATAATTTAACGTTATTTACAATCTTACGGTGACATATACATTGTTTTATTCTGTATAACACTCAAGTTGAACATACATAGAATTTAGCGTAAATGAAATAAAGGCACGCTATTTTAAAAACTAAATCATTTTTACAGGGATCTTTCGACGAACCATCACACTACGAGGATCCTCCAAAGATTGACCTGACGAACTTGACTCATCATACGCTCTGCAAGATCAATGTAAGTAAATTAACATAATATATTATGTTATGTCCTCCGCCAATCCGCACTGGGTCAGCGTGGTGGAGTATGACCCAATACCCTCACACCTTGATTTGTGTGAGGAGGCTCGTGCTCAGTAGTGGGACGTTAATGGGCTGTGATGATGATGATGATGATTATGTTATGTGCAATTTAATTAAGTCACTGGAGAAAAATCTTAGAAAGGGTTGAAATAAAAATGAAAAATCATTCCGAAGCACTTGTGCACGTCATTTAAATCTAGAAACGCCACTTCACAAGAGCAAAGAGCGAGCTTGCAGGTCCTTTTTTACAGTGAATAGTTTCAATTAAATAGGTAAACAATTTACATACCATTATTCTTTAAGATCTGTTGAGTACATGTATGAAATTTTATTTTTTATCAATTGTTTCAGTCCACAATTGGATCTCGCTCAGCACACCAGCTGTCTACCAGTTCCTCAGTTTCAATAGGCAGCGATTCATCAAACTTGTAAGTGTATTATATAAAGCTAACATAAATACCGTAATACCCCGCTTTACGCGAGGGATACATTCCGGAAAAAAATCGCGTTAACTGAAATTCACGTATATTGAAACTTGTGATGATTAAACATGGTCAAAGTTCTATATAAAAATATGAATAATTTAATAAAGCACTATAATTCTAAGAATACTTTATGGAATTTATACTATCAATAATATTAATGGAAAAATACATCTATTGTCTTTTGGGAAGCGTTTTTTTTGTAAAATGCATTCATAACACCCAACACTGTTTTAATTGAATGACACACGGTAAAGACACGGTCATTATTATTATATGCATTGTAAATAAATATTTGGCACTTGAGCGCGATGATTTGAAATTTGCGTTATATAGTGAAACTGCGCGTAACGGGGTCGCGTAAAGCGAGGTATTACCGTAGTGCCCTAAGTTATTTTAACTTATGCGGGTTTCAAAGTATTGTCGTTAAAAGAAGGTTATTCAAAGTCCAAATGTATGGCAGACGTGTTCTAGGTCTTAGACGTGAAGCTATAAATTAATAAGACACTACGTAAAAGGAAAATATTAAAACCTGAAGAAAACGCGTACAACCATAAGAAGAGAGATTAAGTGTGTAAAGGACGATTGTTTCTATAAATCTTGTTAATTAATAAAAATTCATTTATAGCCAAAAATTACACTTATTGTACTTATTGTAAATTACAATTACGTGTTTATAAATAAATAACATGAATATTAGGGCCCATAATATCCAAATTGTACACAATTACAATGTCTACTTGTATAGACAATGTGCCAAGTATCATATCATCATCATAATTCTTTATTGTTTCACTTGATGTACAATTAGGTCCTAAAAATAATATTTTGTCCTCAAATGAACCCTACAAGGGTATCACAATTTAAAATAGGAACACATTTCTTTCTTATATTATATATAGAAATTAACCAAATCATACGCCAGTGGGAACTCACAAATTGTGAAATAATCACCACGCTGGGCACACGACGTGTTGGTGATCGCAGTTCAAGCCAGTACGCAGGATGACACTGCTGCCCATCATCCGGTAGGATTCCTCTTCCGATTTCCCGTGAGATGAGAGAAGGTGGCACTATTCTAGGCCGTAAACACACGGCATACGTGAATAATTCGGCTAATAGAGTTACTTCTTTGTGTTCAAGAAAATCTACACCTATGAGTGGGCAGTCTGCAGAAGTGTGGCCTGATATACTCGAACCACGAACTAAACTACTGGGCAAGCAGAAGCGAATTGTCGGTAAGTAATTAGAAGTAATGTCTGTTGCTCAGTGTTACTATATCATGTATGTATATAGGTTTATTTTATTAAAGTAATAGTATTTATTTCTGATTTGTTTATAAAAATATATCTATATATTTTTATTCTTTTCTACACCCCCAGTTTTCATTTAATTTTAATCACTCTCTATCCTAAGGTTGCCTGGAAGAAGTCGCTATAAGCGACAAGGCAATTGTTTTCTTGTTTTATTTTTAAATTAGTGTACAATAAAGAATTTTCTAACTATCTATCTATCTAAATATTTCACCCATAGCGAATGCACATTTTATGCAATCAGTTTAAAATATATTACACTAGATTCTGACCACAGGTGAACCGCGTGCCCTAATATAACTTTACAGGTAACACTTCGTAGGGATCCCTGATTCAAATCGATTAATAATATATACTTTGCTACTTACGAATAATGACGTAGCTTTCCAAGGGAAAAATATATTTGCTGATAGGACAGTCAATACGACATTCCACCGATGAATGCTCGCTTTCGTTAAAAAAAACAAAAATACTTATTGACTAGTGCAATAAAAATAGTATTTTTTGGGTGCAAGAACCGACTGACATGGCTTTTTGTATTTTTTCCAGTTGGCAGCAGTACTTCACCAGATACAGCACCTTCCTCAAACGGCGATGGACTATCGGCTCCCAGACATCGCAGTCCAGGTATTGCTTATTACTTGGTATAGTGTATATTATATAATATTTTATTGGAAGACATGATATGGCGTGGAGGTAAGTATATCTGCACTTCACTCCAGAGGTCGTGGGTTCGATTCCCACACAGGACAAATCTTTGTGTGCATGAATATTTGTTCTGATCTGGGTGTTCCTACGTATAAAAAAATATTGAAGTATGTTTATCCGTTCTTTAGTATCCATAACACAAGTTCTTAATGATACTTATCTTGGAACTAAATAATTGGTGTGATTGGAAGAGAATATTTATGTATTAGCGATTTGCTATTAGATAGGGCTATTTTCAATAGTGGATCTAGATAGGCTGTTGATGATGACAATTATTTTTAATCATGTCAAAGGAACCTTCTTTGCCGCTAAACAGGTAGTAAAGATATTTCCAATGTGTCTACCCGTAAAAAGAACAGTACCGAACAGTTGCAATACGTTTGTGTTTCACAGTGGCGGCCTACGCATCTCCCGAGTCGCCTCTATCCCGTATGGAAGTGGCGTGGGGAGGCGCCCCTCGTCAGCCTATTCCACCACCCTGTGCCGCTTTCCGCATCCCGCAGGAAGAGAGGTCAGTCACCTGGTGTATATTTATCGTTGCTGGCGTCCGCACTTAGTCTTGTGTGTAAGCTACTACGGTCATCATACCTCACTTCAGCCATCAGACCACCTGGAGCTGTTACAAAAGCGCGAACCGAGTCATAAATAGTTTTTATCAGTCCTTTTGCTCGCACACCTGTGTTGTGTGTAACAGTAAAAAGGGCTTTGTCGATAGTCGATATGGAAGTAATCAACGCATTTTTTAACTTATGCGTTGTTGATTGTAGATAAGTATGTCAAAACCTACCTTTTCTTTTTTTTCGGGTGGAAAATCATCAAATGACCGTCTTCCGCTGTGGGTGAAGCGGAAGGGTTGGTCAGACTTTTACTGACTAAAAACCATCCATGTTCCTTCCCGAGGCCGCGGTAACCCTTTCCAACAGTCCTGCAGCATGTCAGAACTTACCTTAGGAGGAGGAAAATGTCTGCTGAATTACTGTAGGAGTGGAAAAGATGCATTCTGACAGAAGAGTACAAATTATTATTATTAGTACTATGCATTGCAAGAGTTACGGAGAGCAGAGGTCAAAATTTTACCTAATTTGGAAGTATCTTGCTCCATAATACGTTAGCCGAAATAAAGCATCTTTGAATATAGCGTGGCGTTTAAATGTTCCTCAAAATAATGGACTTGAATAATCTATAAGCCTTCTTTTTTTCAGATTATTACCAATCGGACCAAAACCAAACAAAGAACAATATCCTGTGTTCAATGCTCTGGTTGATAGAGTGCGGGAAGTGTTGAGTTTGCCTGCAGGTAAGAACTGTTGCAAATTTGTAATTAGTACAAAAATACAATGAAAAAATAATGGGCGAAGGGCTTGCCAGTATTTGTCACCATCTAGAGATCTTAGAGCGAAAAATGAACTTCGATACAACTATACAATTGGTTTAACCTTTAAAGGGGTCTGTCCACTCCAAATTGGATATATCGCATGTTTCAAGGAACAACGACCCATTAATAGATAGGTAAGGTTTGAGTTACGTACTTATACAGTAATTCTATTTCTTACTGAGATTGAATCATCATTCATCATCATCATTTCAGCCCATCAACGTCCCACTGCTGAGCACGAGCCTCCTCTCACAAATCAAGGTGTGAGGGTAATGGGTCATACTCCACCACGCTGACCCAGTGCGGATTGGCGGAGGCAGGTGTATGGCGTCCTGCTGTTAGAATTTATCAAGCCGCCCATTAGGCCTCTAACATGGCTTAACGACTACCACATTTAGTGATAACCGGGACCAACGGCTTAACGTGCCTTCCGAAGCACGGAAACGCTCGATATCAAATGCCACACAGACGTTCACCCATCCAAGGACTGACCTCTGTAAACTCTGCTGTACTTCGGTGATCGTTTCCGACCACCGAGTTCCGCAGAGCTACGAGCGAGATTGAATCAATGTTAATCAAACGTTTAAAACACCAGGAGAATTACTAATTAATAAATCAGTATTCATTTAATGCGCTTACAAGTAGGACAAATATTCTTTAGAAGATCTTCTTATGTGACTTCCCAAAAATCGTCTTTTTTGATTTAATTCACTATTCCATTAAGCTTGCGATATGGCCGTAAGGTTGGCTGTATGTACAAATAAATGTTATGATTTTTATAGGTTAATGTATTATAAGTAAGGTATTTTTGTAAGAAGAAAACTAACTTAATACTCTAAATATAGATCTCCTATGTATTTTGTCGCCTACGCTGATAAAGACGCATTGCGGCAATATTTTATTTTCCAAACCTAGTGTGCATTCGTGGTTTTTATACGTAGATATAGCAGATTTTTAGATATAACATCTTCGGCAACGTACACAAGTGTAGATAAGTGGCATATTACTGTGAATTGTGATTTTCCAAAACTCCATAGACGCCTCTAGTAAAGTTTCCACATCTTTACTGGGGCATGGCTTTGTCTTGACTCTACTATGACTGACTTTACTTGACAGTACTAAACGAGTACAGTTAAACATATAAATAATAATAAATAAATATTCTCTTACAATCACACCAATTATTTAGTTCCGCGATAAGTATCACTAAGAACTTATGAATACTAAAGAACGGATAAACATACTTAAATACTTTTTTTTGTAAATACATACTTAATATACATAGGAAAACACCCAGACCAGAACAAATATTCATGTTCATGCACACAAAGATTTGTCCTGTGTGGGAATCGAACCCACGACCTCTGGAGGGAAGTGCAGGTATACTGACCTCCACGCCATATCGGTCGTCTAATAAATATATAATTAAATAGTTAAATACATTAAACATAATTTGAATGTATGTATAGTTATAAAAAATTTTAAGTCTTTAATTTCTATATAATATATTATAAGAAAGTAATGTGTTCCTATTTTGAATTGTGATACCCTTGCAGGGTTCATTTGAGGACAAAATATTATTTTTAAGACCTAATTGTACACCAAATGAAACAATTAAGAATTATGATTATGATTCCCTCTAATTGCGTTTGAATTGATAACAGTATTTCCATCTTAATATATATTATATTTTATCCTAAAAACCTAAAATATATATGAAATAGAATGGTACATTCCACAGATGATTCTACAGATAAAACAGACTCGAGTCGTTCGGAACGCGAGCCTACCCCGTTACCCACCTCGAGGCCGCACGACTTGACCAAGAAATTGTCTTCTGAAGAAACCAGGTTTGTTAAAAGAGCATTTTTTAAAACACAAACACACGCACTATTTGCATATTTTAAAAGAGAGCTTTTTTAATATTTTTATTGCATTTCATGCCTAGGTCTGATTATTTTTCTCTAAAGTTACATAAACTACCTTTGCATGACATAACCTAAATACTTTTAGGGGAACTGCTTGCAAGAATAAAAATTTTTTCATTGTTCTATTATTTTCTTTTTAAGGAGGGGTTTCCTTTGTGCCCTTGTGCCACCAATAACTAAATTATTTTATAGTTTTGACCAATTTAAGCTTTTTATTACTGAATGAATTAAATTTTTTTTTTTAATAAATAGTGAATTTATTACCATTTTTCTTTGTATTTTTACATACATACATACATACATAATGTCACGCCTCTTTCCCGTAGGGGTAGGCAGAGATCACATCCTTCCACTTGCTACGATCTTGGCACACACTTTTAGCTTCATTCACACTCATTAACCTCCTCATACACGCCCGTCGGTTTAGGGTACATTTTTTGAGTCATTAGTCATTACATTAGTCTTTGCATTTTTAGAGAGAATATATTCTGCTGAAGTGTATAGCGGTCCAGCTTTTTAAGCACGTTTAATATTTTTCTTTATTAAATTGGACGGACAAGGGCTGTCATAAAGACTTTGCTCTTCTAATTTTGGAATTAGTTCCCAGCAGCTAATGATAGGGCGCCAATGGTATGTAATTATATTATTTTTCAGAAAACTGTTCCTTACTTGTATATTATGTGCATCAATTTATTTGTTTACCGTGGGGTAAGGGCCTGGTGATCTGAAATACAGGTATTTTTTACCTAACTCAGACACCAGCTCCTCACATAATATATAGACCAAATTTAATTTATGGATTTTAGATATAAGCACCATTGTAATATTTTAAGTCTGTCATTGTGAGGAGAAAATAAACATTATTATTAAATATGGTATTTTACTGATAGATCTCGCGGGGCGTCGCCACGTCGTTTGGCCCGACAAGCGGCGCAGTTAGGGTCTCCGCCGCATTTGACCCAACGACCTACTAGCACAGGTAAACGTTATACAATGCTGTTAATCGACTTTTTAAAGAACACTCTCTCGATTAGAGTATTTGTCTTGTTAAGTGTTTCTGCCATTTAGTCACATTCAAAGTCAAGTGAAGTTCGTCATGATTCCACGTGATACCCACTCACTAACTGCAACATTATTGTCATATTTGTACACCAGTTATAGTAAAACATGTTAAAATTATATACTTTATATCTTAACATCCTTAAATAAGCATTAATATGCATGTTCTATTATTACCAACTCATGTTTTGACAAATAAATAAATAAACAAATGATTAAGTCTAAAGTCCTATCCCAGTTAAGTAGTGGCTACTAAAGTTATGAAATCAATACGTAAAATCACAATTCACGGTCATATACCACTATCTTACACTTACGCATCATCACCATCATCATCATATCAGCCATCTGAAGTCCACTGCTGAACATAGGCTTCCCCAATTGCTTTCCACGTAGATCGATCCTTTGCCGCCTGCATCCACCGGCTCCCCGCCGCCCTGACCACTTACGCATGTTGTCGAAAATTTCATGTCTTATAAGCCACTATCTACTTTTTTTTTTTAAATGTTTTAATGTGTCTTTTTTCGAAGTAGATATTTCTTTACAGTGACTTGTTAGCTATTGGTCTTCCTGTTATAATTTTTATATACAGATAGTGGATGTGAGGGTGGAGACGGCGCCGATTGTGGTTCGTGCGGTTCCGGCGCGGCCGGCTGGTGGCAGGGCGGGGACGGCACGCACGCCGCGCCCGGCGCCGGACCGGACTCCGTGCTGTGTTACCGATGTTAGTTTACACTGGACATCCAATTAGATTATTTTTGACAATTACACCATTTATTTAGTTCCAAAATAAGTATCATTAAGAACTTGTGTTATGGATACTAAACAACGGATAAACATACTTATATACTTTTTTTTTTGTAAATACATACTTAATATACATAGGAAGACACCCAGACCGGAACAAATATTCATGTTCATGCACACAAAGATTTGTCCTGTGTGGGAATCGAACCCACGACCTCTGGAGTGAAGTGCAGGTATACTGACCTCCACGCCATATCGGTCGTCTGCCTCGAGGCTACTCGCCTTATGTCTCTGTATACAATGAGGAGGATGAAAATTCCGACTGCGGTGAGCTGGTGAAATGGGCGTCTATCAATGTGAGTCTACACTGCCACATCTAACTAGGATTATCGAGGCCACCTTTTGTTACATACAATGTGGGTCGGACACGGCGTCGGTTCAGGGCGTTGATGGCTCCAACGCCGGACCTGACTCCATGCTGTGTTTGAAGAAGTGAGTTTCGACTGCTTTGCCTTCTTTATCCGGAATCTGCCTTTTGTCTCCAAATATAATTTGGGATAGAGACGATTCTGATTGTAGGACTTGCTGGTCTGACGTTGCGGGCTGGTGGCGGAGCCGCCGAACCCGGTCGATGTGAGTCTACACTGCAAACTATAGTCCGGCAATCTCATGCGCGATCTTCCCGCGGGGTGACAGATGGTGGCGGGGAGGAGGTAAACAAGATGTCAGCGGGTAGCGGGGAAGGGGAACTTCTCTTCGTGTGTAGCCGTGTGCTAGAATGACACGCTACCTCGTCCCCGCCACCGTCTGTCACCCCGCGGGACGGTCGTGCGCGAGATTGCCGGACTATAGTGGAAATATTCTCCAAATCGGTACCTAAATACTACCTGTCTCTTGTCTCTTCATACAATGTGGCTGACGGATCAAGAGCGGATCGGTGACAGGCCCTACTGTGCTATCGATGTGAGGCCATACTGGCCACTGCCATATCTAACTTCTTCGATGCCAGGTGCCTTTTGTCTCTACATACAATGTGGAGTGGATATGGTGCCGATAGTGGATCCTGCTTGTTCTTTTTGACCCCATTCCGTTATGTGCTACAAATGTAAGTATATAGTGATGTGATACTAGCTACTAATATCTTAAACATAACGGTATATTCTAGGTGCGGAGTGCGGCACAGCAGTTGAGCAGTATAGCGACGAGGAATTGGGGCTGTGTGTGATCGCGCTGGCCACATTCGTGCATCGCGAGCCTGCCGCAGCCGCTGCGATGCTTCCTGCTTTGCTGCACGCTGTTAGCAGGTTAGACTCAAATATTAAAATAACTATTGTATGACACTTGGGTATCACTTGCACAAACACATACACTTACTCATACACATAGTTTCACTTACACACACGCACGCGTACTTACTCAACATTGCCCGTTTATTTGCACTGTTTAATTTTGATCTGCTCTCTTTTTAAGAAATTTGTTAAATATAAATCCGTGATTAGGTGTAAGGATGAATATTTTGTATTTTTATTAAATGTTTTTCTTATATTTGTGGATTTTGTTAAAAAAATGACGGAAGAATGGACACCAGAGAGAGCACGGCACAGTCACTAGAGAACGGAGAAGTACAGTCATGAGATTTGACGACCGATATGGCGTGGAGGTCAGTATACCTGCACTCCACTCCAGAGGTCGTGGGTTCGATTCCCACACAGGACAAATCTTTGTGTGCATAAACATGAATATTTGTTCTGGTCTAGGTGTTTTCCTATGTATGTTAGGTATGTATTTACAAAAAAAAAGTATTTAAGTATGTTTATCCGTTCTTTAGTATCCATAATACAAGTTCTTAGTGATACCTATTTTGGAACTAAATAATTGGTGTGATTGTAAGAGAATATTTATTATTATTTATTTATGAATGAACGTGGCCTTTGAAAAGGTGGGGTACGGTTATTGAGACACGGTGCAGATTCGCCTTAACATGATAAGGTCATTGCAGCACGTAGCGTTAAGCAAACATGGAGGTGGGAAGCTTTATTCAGAGACTAAGCCGTCGTTACTTGTCGTCGGCTAACTCTTCTGGAATCCAGAATTTTAAAAAGACCTAAAATGATTTACTGATATCTCTAACCCATAACTATAAGCACTTTTCTTTGTAGGGTGGTCCAACTAGGAAACTACTCGTGGCAAGCTGACACGAACACCCGTCTGCCTGGCAGCGCAGTGTTCGTGGCGCATCAGTTCCTGAGATGCGTGCTGCATCAGCTGGCTCCCAACAACGTGTTCCTGCAAATGTTCCTACAACGGACGCCAGGTTAGATAAAATATTTTCTAAGCTGTGTTTAAAACGTTATAAAGTTATAAACGTTATAAAGAAATATAATCGACAGTTTGCTGTCGGCATTACATTCATCATCTCAGGTCATTAACGTCCCACTATTAAGCACGGGCCTTTCACGAACTCAGGTGAGAGACTATTAAAAGTAAAAAGTTCTTTATTTCATTAACTATTACATTGCACTTGAAAACGTCAAAACAAAATATAAATAAATAAACTAAATATTACTGAAATTACACTGAAATCACGAAGCTTAGATTCACTTACATGCAAATATATAAAAATTAGGTATGAGTGAATCTTAGGTGCCAGTTCCGAGCCCACGCTCTGTGGGAAGAACTGACAAGAAACTCACAGGCTATGCTCTTTTAAAATATCAACCAAATACGGAACACACAGTAAATATTTGAAGACATTAAAAGGGTCTCCAGATGCCGTAACCAATAAGGGAACCCTTCATCACAGTCAAGTAATGTGAAACTGAACTAAATTTGTACAATAGGGGATGGTCACGACAAATTGGGTTATTGGGTCATACCCTACTACGCGGACCCAGCGCAGAGTGGCTGTGCTGTTGTAAAAAAAATTTGAGCCGTCCAATTAGGCTCTGACATGACAAAACGACTACCATCATCACAGCCCATTGACGTTCCACTACTGAGCACGAGCCTTCTCTCACATATCAAGGTGTGAGGGTATTGGGTCATACTCCACCACGCTGACCCAGTGCGGATTGGCGGAGGCAGGTGTATGGCTTCCTGCTGTTAGATATTTCGAGCCGTCCAATTAGGCTCTGACTTGACATAACGACTACCAATTGTTATGTAACTCGTTTCAATTATATATACAGAGAAACAACGCGCAATGTTCTTCAAGAGTATCGCCCAGGCTTTCGTCGACTTCAACGAGCTGTACCCATGCGGGCCGCTGCAACTCGTTCTCGAGCATCTCAACTCTAAGAAAACACTGCCTATCGATGTAAGTCGTAGTTATATTAAGCAGAGCACGTTGAAATGTTCATTGGTTTTCCACCTTAAGTTAACCGCATAAGGTTCAATTTATGGTGGTCATATATTGACCACTGCCTGGTAAAGGGTTAAATGTAAAAAGTAAAAGAATAAAGTTCTTTATTTAATAAACTATTATATGGCAATTGAAAACGTCAAAACAAAATATGAATAATAAAAAAAAACTAAACACTACTACAATGAAATCATAAAGCTTAGATTCACTTACCAAAAAAATAAAAATTAAGTGTAAGTGAATCTAAGTGCCAGTTCCCAGCCACCGCTCTGTAAGAAGAACTGACAAGAAACTCACAGGCAACGATTCAATCAACGAATTACGCTTAAGTTAGATGAGAGTCTTTGAATTTAGGAGCTAACAAGAGCTTTGTCTTCTTTTTTTTAAATCTTTTGACTGCAGAATACAAGTTTTGGTTGTTTTAATATTAAGTATGTTTATTGTAACTGGCGAGAGAAAAAACCAACATTGACCTTCTTGTCCCTTTTTTTTTTTACGATCAAGCTCCCGCCCCCATTGAATGGGCGCGTAAGTTTAAAAGTATAACCTTCATAAGAGCTCTATTGAGCTTTAACTTGAATAAATGATTTTTGAATTTGATTTAGACCCAGAGTTTTGTGATCTATGAAAGAGATAAAGTGCCATCTTGTAGTACAAAAATAAATTACATAATAAAAGCTATTTAAATTAGCTTGTAATTATTTGTAAACCCATACCAAACCTGTACGTATTATTATTATTATTATATCATTTAGAAGATATACATAAAATTAAATGTAAACTGAATTTGTTTTTAGCTTTATTTGTATGAGTTTAAATAAAAAGTCATAAATTAGACAGTTCGCACGTTTATATTAATGGCTTAAGTGTAGTTAAAATAAGTATTGAAATCTTAAGCCCAGATATAATTTAGCTATAATTGACTTCATATATGTATTATAGTTATTTGTATATTTACATATTTCAGTTAGTGGTCTTCCTAAAAATAAAAAATAAATATTTATGTGTATTGACAGCAAATCGCCGTAATAACGGGCAATATCGCAATGTACTTGGAGTGCCTCGCGCCCGAAGCTCTCGGGCCGCCCAGTGCGTGCGCGCCGCTGCTGCAACAGCTGGACGTGCTGCTACGGGCTACGGTGCTACAGCTGCCGCAGCTCGATGACGTCATGCCCTTGCTACGAGCCGCCGCCGCTGTGCTACGGTTGCCTGCTGCTGCCCAACATAAGGTCAGTATCCACTGTTTCTTAATTCTTGCATTGATCCGGTTGCCCTAGACTTGAGCTTAGGACCCAGGGCCTGAACCCACAACCTCAGAATTGGAGTGTGGGTTACTAGCCTCCACGCCACATCGGTCGTCAAAATAAATAGATAATATGAAACCACTTTAGTTCCAAGATAAGTATCATTTAAAATTGCTGTAATTGATACTACACATGTACTTTTTTTCTCAATACATATGTTAATTGGGAAACACCCAGACAATACAAATATTCATGTACACACAGATCAAAATCAATTAAATCCACAACCTCAAGAGCAGCGTGCAAGTATACTGACCTTTATGCCATATTAGTTGTTAATGTATCATAATGCTAATTACTATTATGAAGATTTTACATACCTTAGCCCAGCCTTGGCCGTCTTTGTTTGCTCCTCCGAGAGAATTTAAAGTAGTTGCCAGAGTCGCCCACTTCCTCTTAATTTCTACTTTGGCTTGAGTAGTCCGTAGAAGTCCTTTGGCAATTCCCGAGTTTTGCTCCAGAAATTCCACCAATCCTTCTAATTGGTCGTGACTAGGACGGTTTGACATTATAACTAGAATTGTAAGATATCTACTTGAAATAATATATTATACCTATTTACGAGGCGATAACTTTTTTTTAAACAAAAACTAATTCAAGCTTTATTGAATGACAAATTAAAAATAATCCTATTTATTAGATAAAACTAAAATAGATACTTAGAATATTAATAAAGTAAAATTCTTTAAATATTTATTTAGCTACTTACCGCTTGTTTGGTTGTTAAGACGATTAAATTCTTTTAAATACACTTTTACTTAACTTTTAAGGCAGCCGAACGTGAACAATATTCAAATCTTAATATTTCAAATATTTCAATCAACTTGACTCAACTGCTGTGCTTCTTTAGAGTTGTACCTATACGCAACAGTTCCGAAACATACCGCCTATGACATGGTGTTTTTATAAATTTTTGATAATTTTAAGTCCAAATTAATTGGAAATTTGAAAAATAATGAAATATATCGAACACTCTATTTTATTTCCTTACAGATGTCGAAATTGTAAAAAAATGCTTGTAAACGGCGTATTGTCGATATATTACGATGAGTTGAACAACACTTATGCGGACCTTACCGTTAGCTAACTTCACATCTATTGAAACAATTTCGAGACAATCCCAATCTCAATCCAATGTTGACAACATTGGTTTCAAGAGTACCGAATCACGTGACTTCGAAATTGGGATTGGAATCGGATTGGCCTTGTATTGGGATTGAAATTATTTTGGAGAGTAAGCCTGCTGGTCGAACTAGATTTGGATGAGTTTCAGTTATTACAAGGAGCAACTGCCGCCTTACCTCCGCAACCCAGAAGGAAACATTCTATTGGACGACCGATATGGCGTGGAGGTCAGTATACCTGCACTTCACTCCAGTGGTTGTGGGTTCGATTCCCAAAGAGGACAAATCGTTGTGTGCATGAACATGAATATTTGTTCTGGTCTGGGTATTTTCCTATGTATATTAAATATGTTTATACAAAAAAAAAGTATTTAAGTATGTTTATCCGTTCTTTAGTATCCATAACACAAGTTCTTAGTGATACTTATCTTGGAACTAAATAATTGGTATGATTGTAAGAGAATATTTATTTATTATTATTTATTGGTAAACCAGCTGTCAGGCTATCAGATAGCCCTGACTTCTTAATAACGACTGCCATCGATTTTTATTATGTAGCCTGGACCAACGGTTTCATGTGCCTTTCGAGGCATGGAGCAAGCGATAATTACGTCCATAACTTTCGAATAGACCAGGGTTTGAACCTGAGACCCTCTGAATTGCAGTCTATTGGTCTCATCACTGGGCTTTCTTCATCACCTAATCACAGAGATAACAACAGGTAAGTAGCAATTGGTACTGTTTTCCGGTTGGATGACTTAATGCCATGGAACCGTGCTTCTGTTCGATGTTGTTACACGATGTTGTCGACATAAGGTTGGTACTGCGCTATGGTTAGCTGATGTCAAGTCTTAACTAAGTGTTCAAGTAGCGTGCCTTCATTCTGGATGGTTGGAGCAAATCGTACCATACCAAGGGGCCATTGTTAACGTTTTCTTCTGAATGGTAGCCATGCTGATGCTACCGTTTGCCCTTGTACTACGGCTATCTGCTGCTAGTAATTTGCTAAATGACTAAGTAAATATTGGACACCAAAGGAATACGAACTGTTTCACAATTAAGGAAAAAAATCTTTTATGGCGAATTTCAAAAGTTTTCTTCAATATTGTTCTTTTTTGTTACCAGAGCATCCTGGAACCGATATCGAAGATAATAAGCTACGGCATCCAGAACTTCGTGCTGAAGCTCTCAGTGATATCTGAGCTGTCCGTGGTTTGCGTGCGAGCCTTCAGCCGCGACCGAGACAAGCTGCTGGTGTGTCGCGTGCTGGTATACGAGCTGGTCCAAGCGCTTCGGACCAAGACCACGCTGCCTGACGACAACCTCTTCATACTGGTGCAGTACGTGCTGCAGGGTCAGTATACCGTGCAATGCTGTACCACACTTGACAATTTTGACGACCGATATGGCGTGGTGGCGATTCCACTCCTGAGGTCGTGGGTTCGATTCCCACACAGGACAAATATTTGTGTATATAAATATGTATATTTGTTCTGGTCTGGGTGTTTTTCTATGGATATTAATTATATATTTACATAAAAAAAGTATTTATGTATGTTTATCCGTTATTTAGTATCCATAACACAAGTTCTTAATGATACTTATCTTGGAACTAAATAATTGGTGTAAGTGTAAAAAAAAAAAACTTTATACTGTACTGCACCATGCCGCCACGAGAACTGCTGCTGCTGTTCCAACTGGGTATACACCAACATTTGTGCGACCGGTTAATATAAGCATTCGTGGATTATATTATCAGCTCTGTTTTAATAACAATAATAATATAATAATAATTTTTATTTTAGGCAGAGCCCATAGTGTTAGTAACAATTATTATTTTTTGCTAATGTTAGTATTACAATAGGTAGGTCAGTAAAAATTATAAAACTAAAATCTGCTAGGCTTTATAAAGCGGAATGCAGGCTAATCCATCGCTCTAGGAGTGGCGACTCCCATCTATAAGTCAACACTTTGTCAACACTTTGTCAACACTTTGTCAACACTTTGTCAACACTTTGTCAACACTTTGTCAACACTTTGTCAACACTTTGTCAACACTTTGTCAACACTTTGTCAACACTTTGTCAACACTTTATCAACACTTTGTTAACACTTTTTAATATCCATACTGATCTTAAATGGTGATTTCGAAATTCCGACCTGTTCGTTGAAAAAACAGCTCAAAACGCCAAAGCTTAGCGCTAACAGTTCAGTTTTTACCAATCATAGGTATGCCAAACGAGCTGTCAATAGAATGCCTCGCGTGAAGTAGTGCCTCACTATTGTCAGGTCACGGCTACCCGCTCCTATCAGGAGCCAGTGCCTCGTTTGAAGTTGTGTCTCCCTATTGAACTTAACATTAATATAACAACCTTGTAAAATTATTTTTTAAATTATAAAAGAACATTGGATTTTTCATGAAACATTACAATAAATTTCAACATTATTGCACTTTGGTATACTTTGGTAGACTAACTTATTAAATTTTTAACCCTAAATGGGCAAATATCCCCAATAAAATACAATAGGGAAGGCCTGTGTTTAGCTGTGACTTCAAGTTCCTATGATTTCGGGTCTTTTAAGCGGGGCGTGAAACGGCATTTTAGCAGGCCGTCATGAGTGGATGCGCTTTGTACCGTGCTTATTTTACGGTATGTAGCGCTTTAATTTTTATTGGACTGCTTCGACTGTTTACCATCAGGCAGGATGTAGTCACTATGACATGTCACATTAAAAAAAAATGATGATGATTGTCAGGTCACGGCTGCACGCTGCTATTGCCGGCCGCGATGCCTGCGCGGGAGTTGCTAGCCAGTAGCGGGGACGCCAGGGAGCTGGGCGGAGGCGCTGTAGACTGCATGAGGCCACATTTGCCAGACATGCTGGAGTTGTTGCAAGATCCACATTTATTGGCAAAAATCAAGGTATGTATGTCTTGTTGTTTTCTAAGCATTTAGCTTGCTAACATTTTTCTTGCTCACATCGTATTTTTTAACTCCATTTGAGAAAAACGTCTTTAGCTAATGTAGGTTTGCAAATCGTAAATGGATGATCCATTGGGTCCCTTGCCAGCTCAGTCTGCTGCATCAAAAAGTTTCCTGAGTCTTGGACTATAATGGATTACTTATATATATGGAAAATATTTATAAGTAATCCATACATACAAATAAGTAAGTATACTGTACAAGTAATACCCTAGTAAGGTTCTTATAGAGTCTACTTGATTATCTAACCCACCCCTTGAGTTTATATGCAAGTTATGCAACAGAACGTTTGGTGTGTATGATCATCATCATTTCAGCCCAATAACGTCCCACGAGTCACCTCTCACATACCAAAGTGTGAGGGTATTGGGTCATACTCCACCGCCATTGGGTCGGACATACCACGCTGACCCATTGCGGATTGGCGGAGGCTGGTGATGGCGGAGACAGGTGTATGGCGTCTTTCTGTTAGAATATTTCAAGCCGCCCATTAGGCCTCTAACTTAATTTTAGTAATAACCGGGAACAGCGGCTTAGCGTGCTTCCGAAGCACAAAAGCGCTCTATATCACGGTCACCCATCCAAGGTCTGACCTCTGTAAACTATTCTGTACTTCGGTGATCGTTTCCGACCACCGAGCACCGCAGAGCTGGTGTGCTTAGGATTAATAATTGTATTTGTTCGGCCAGGGTTCCGTATCAAAATCAATAGTGAACCGCAACCTCATATGCCTGAACGAAGACACCTTAGGTGCTATCGTGAAAGGAGGCATCGCCCAGTACGTGGCGATGGAGCTGGCGCTGGAACATGGCAGGGGCCGCCAGGACAGGCCGGCGCACAGGCATATGCCGTGGTTGTCTGCTGCCATTCCTGGGTGAGTTGCATTCATTGGTAATATTTCTACGCCAAAGTACAATACAATTTACTGAAACTTAAAGGAAAAGCTTTTTTATTGTAGGCATTCACAAAGAGTTTGAAAACGAATATTGGCTGAAAAACAAAGTAGTTTTATTATTTATTTAATTTTTTTTGCACACTTAAAAGTATTCCAAAGCCGAACTTAATGCCATAAAGCATTCTCTGCCAGTTAACCTTGGGGCTAGCAGACAACTTTAAAGGCAGTGCGGTAGTTGATAAACATACATAAACTAACAAAAAATAAAGATAAACTACATATAAATATATAATACTAAAATATGACAGCAATGAGAAGCAAACCAACGATGACTTTTCGAAATAAAGCTTTAAAATCAATTGCTTGAACATTGGCTTGCTTCGCGCTTTTCTGCTATTCTAGCTGGGAGATAGTTCTAAAGTTGAGCAACCCTTATGTGAAAAGAATTGGACAGGTACCCAGAGTGATGTGAGTGAGTGAGTTTTATATGGTTAAATCAACTTTTAATGGTACGCGCAATCGAGATAATAAAACGTACGACCGCCCGCGCTTACGATTGCCGCTTACCGGGAAATTTTTTGTTCGCCAGAGCCTCGTCCGTTAATCGGCAGGTTACTTGCAGGTGAGGTTGGCTTGGGCACCTCAAATCTTAGTATGAGCCCTATACTTCCTAGATTTAAGATCGATATAATGATAGGAGTCCTTGCATAAGTTTCTACGTGTTTCGGGAATTAACTGTTATTGTCAGATCTCGCGACATCTTCGAATGTGTCAGCCGCATTCGCCTCATATCGTGGCTTCTGATGGGAGCCCTATGCAATGCTCGAGGCAGCCCGCTGCAACAGCCAGTCCCTCAAGATGCAGCTTGCCACATCACTGACCACGTACAGGTGAGGATTCATTTGCCAAGATAGGGATAAACCAAAGGGTAAAGGTTGTGAAAGGAGCTCCTTTCACAACCTTTACCCTTACCCTTTACCCTTTAACCTGATGATGTTATCTAAAGGTGTTTATAGTATGGGGCTCTTTAAAAACGTGCAAGAAACAGTCTTTAAAGATGCCGCTGGTAATGCAAGCGTCGATATATGTTTTTGAATTCTATGACAACTTTATTAAGCTATTGAATAGCTTCTATCGTTGCCTTGAGCGTGGAGACCGAATCGAGATAGTGTGTAACAAAAAAAACCTAACACTCCGACCGGCACAGCGGTTTACAGTTTTTCCATCTATCGATAAATAGCAGAACTTTTAATGACTTTTTGAAATATCACGCTTGTCTCATTAGTTCAGCAACCTGCCTTTAGGTGGCATTGGTTGTATCGGTGTTACTGCGCATGCGTAATCCCTTTCTTCGCCCCGCAATCTGGTGACTCATTGACTTCGCTAAGTACTTACTAATATGTTTTCTTATCGGTCACCGCGCTCAAAGTGTTACATAAATTAATATCAAAGAAAAAAAAACTGCATAAGTTGATAAAAAATGCTATGCAGAAGCTTTACCGCGGCAGTCTTCGAGAGCCACACATCTTTTTATTGTTTATATTTTCCCCCAGACAATAATGGCATCATACGTGGACCAATCAAAGCCAACGGGTCAGCGTATGAACGCCCTCTTCCACGCGTTCATCCTGTGCCAACTGTGGACCCTTTACCTGGAAGAGTTGGCTGGCACGAGCTCTCCCAGCAGTGAACCACACAACACGACCCTTTGCATATTGCTGGAGTTCTGGTGCAAACTGGTTCCAGTCATATTGCAAGTCACTGCGCAGTCGAAAATCGTAAGTTATTTATTGTTTTCTTGCATTTACGCGATTATACATTGAAAGTTAAATATGTTACAGTATTTGGTTTTACGATTAGTGAAGTTCAAAGCTTTATTATTAGTATGCTCATTTTGTGCGAATCCAAACGAGTGTAATAATTAATGTTTTAGTGATGGGAGTTTTAAATTTGTAACTATAGAGACGGACTTCTTGGCGGGAAAGTGAAGCGTCATGTCTGCAGTTTTGTTTCATTTTCAAAACATTTGTGATATTTCTAACATTAATGTGTAATAACAGTGTATTATTAACCGTTAAGTGTTTAGCAACATACATGAGTGTCGGAGAATCAAACAAAACAGTGCAACATCACTTTTCAAATTTTCTCTCAAGGAGTCCATGTGAGATCTCAGTATAGTCCCACATCTTTACTGAGGAAACAAGGGGTTTAGGAGAGGGTATTCATCTTCGATTTATCATCTTTATCATCACTCATTCTCATTTACTATGAATTATATATTATTAATATATCACTTACTTGACACTGGCTAAATGTGCTAGACGCACAAAGCCTTTATTTAAAAGAAAGAAGAAAGAACTATAGAGACACCTTATATCTCAGTCTCCCCGTTACTTGGTTAAAAATAGTTGAATAATTATAGCAACACAGCGACGCTACGCTCGCCTCATGCTGTATGTGACAGTGGGTCCTAACATTATAAATTCCGATACCCCTATCTATGTTAATACTGATTTATACCCCTCCTTATATATTGTTGTCTCAATGCTGCAGAGTTGGCTTACTTCCTTATTTAACACAGGAAATCCAGCTTTTCTTACAACAACCAACTCATTACCCCCTCGAAATACCAGAGTTAACCCCAATGGGGGTACTTAATACTCCACTAAGACTTAAATGATTGTCCCATTCTTTATTTTGTCAACGATTGCGCAGACTATCGCCATTTTTGTTCAACTTACAGGCCGATTACTATATTTACGTATATGGATAATTCCACAGAAGAAACTATGCAGCTCTTCAACAATATCGCTACTTCGGGGAAGAAAGGGCGTAAAAGCCAAAATAGCAACTTTACAGGGCAGCGAAAAAACGTTTTTTTTTTTAAATTTTGGAAAATAACTTTTTTTGCAATAGAGTTAAATTCGAATGAATTGGTGATATTTACTTGCATTTAAGTGCTCTTTAATATCAAGAAGCTTAATTTTAAGTAGACCTTATGGTTTAGAAGATAGGATGGATTTACGACCCAAAATTTTAATAAAAATGGCTTTTACACCGTCTATAAATACGTACTATAGGACGTAAATCCACAAATATCTATAATGCTAACATACATCGTGTCGTATAAACCATCTTTAGACAGTGAAAAGGTCGTAATGACTGCACCACTTATAACAATTATCGTGAGTAAACCTACAATTATTATAATTTTGTAAGATTTAATGTGGTGAATATTGAAATTAAGGTGCATAGAAGCTCAAAATAATAGCATAATAATTATTATTATCTGATTTATCATAGTTCTATATTACAAAATTTATTATAACGAATTAGGTTACCTACCTGTTAAGTTAAATGCACACGATTCATGAATAGTGAAACAAAAGAAAAGATTTAATTGAATTGAACTTTGATTATTTTCATTAATTTAAATTTTAAGTTAACTGTGATAAATAATTACTATCATCTAATATTAATTAATTAAGAAATGAATTAACTAAAATTGATAAAATAGTATAAAATAATGGTATGTTTGTAATTTATTCTACTAGGTAGGTATTGGTGTATTAAATAAATAAATTTAGTTAAGATGCAAATCAGTTTTATTCATTCATAAATCAAATCAAATTGACAATAATTAGTAATCTTCTTTTTTTTCTATTTCCTTTTCTGTTTTTTGTTTCGTTTTCTTACTTTTTTAATTTTATTGCTTGTAATCGTATTCTTCTTTATTTTTTTTATCTTTTACTTTCTTTTTATTCATCTTCTTTCTCTTCTTATATATTTTTTTCTTTTTCTTATTTGTTTAACCTTTTTTTTAATTATAATTTGTAAAATAAATCTTTCTTCTACTTATTAATCATTCAATAAATATTGTATTTACGACCAAATATTCTTTCATACTATGGTGATACGCCCTTATTAATTTGAAATAATTAAATAATGTCATATACGTCAATTTTTTTTAATAAAAATGGTTTTGGTGAGAAAAAAATCATGGGGGTAAAAGCCATTTTTTTGGGAATATTGAAATTTTAAATATACAGATCGATAGAGCGTCGAAAACTAAACAAAGTTGCATTATTAACTCATTTTGGCCAAAAGTGGCTTTTACGCCCTTTCTTCCCCGAAGTAGCGATATGTTTGGTTGTTCACAGCTTGCAGAAACAGTGAACCTTCATTTCCTGAGCCTTTTGGAGTCACTACTGGAGTGTAACTCGACCGTGTTGAATAAGCTGTTGCCGCTGTGGGCGCCTATACTACACTCGCCCATGTTCAATGTAAGTGCTGAGCATTTGACTTGTTTACTTTAGAATAGTATGTGTAACTTATATTATTAGTTTTAAGGTACTTAATTATTCTATAATTACCATTGAGAGAGCAAATAACACCAGTGTTTGTAAAAAAATTTGAGTATAGGGGCAAAGTAATTTTTTTTTAAATTCAACCAAGTAAATCAGTATGAGCGCGTCAACACGCTATTTCCTTTTTTTTTATATCAATGAGGTCGGTTTTAGCAGCATTTTCGTAGGGCTCTTGTAGTGGATGCCGCAAAACCTTCGCCCCTCTTCTGTTACTTTCTACTTGTTTTTATGTGACGCAAAATTAGTGATAAAGAATCAAGTCAAACATTATTTGTTTGAAAAAAAAAAAAAGTCACACCTTCAAGTTCCCGTGAGAACCGATGACAGATTGAATATTAATTGTGTCCCCAGATGCCTCGACACGTTGGTGAACGTTTGGCTGTGTGCCGCGAGCTGCGGCCAGAGCCAGTGCGGGCTTACGCTGGGGTCTGCAGTGGACCCACGGGCGGCCTTTTGTGTGGGGCCACCAGTGGGGTCACGGGTGGGGTCACCACTGGCGGGGTCACTGGGGGCGTTACCAGTGGCGGCGCGGTGCGGGCCCAGCGCAGACTGCATCGGCTGCTAGCCAAAATGGCACAGCTCGAATTACAACCGCATACATTTTATTTTATATAAATTTAAATGTTTTATTACCTTCAAAGAATACATTTTGTATTCAGGATATTTTGAACAATTTATATTTAAGAAATAGAGCTAAGCTAGGTAAATTTTTTTAGATTTTTAGTTGGAATCCCTATATTTTTTATTTATAATTAATATGTTACTCGAGGATAATGTAGCAAACTAATGGGGAAAGAACAAATACGAATCCTTCCTCTTTATAATATTAGTACGATGAACAGAGTATTCAAGAGCTGAAAATGTTATAAGTCCATTTGTCTGTTATACTTTTGAAATGTTTAATTTTAAATAGTGATATAAATTAAAGAACCTGCTAAAACAGTAATTGCAACTAGTAGTATTGTTGAGTATTTGCCGCTGTAAATGTATCAGTTGAACTCCTTAGTATTTTTTTATAGAATAAAAATATAGGAGTTAAGCCAAAATAAAGACTTATGAGCGACTTGAAATGTTTTAAAAGCATAACGCGACACACCTGCCTCCCTCCCTCCTCCTCCCCTCCCCTCTCATTTCAACAGTTTGAGAGGACGCAGGACGCGAACGGGCTAATATGATGATGATAAATTTTGTACTTAGAATAATGATGTCGAATATAATTATAGGACTTCTTTACGAATAAAGTACCTAACCAAAATTATTTTTTGTTTTTTAATTGTTTTTTTTTTGCATGTAAGTGAATCTAAGCTTCATAGTTTCGATGGTTTGCTATATTTATATTTGATTTCGACGTTTTCAAGTATTATGTAATAGTTTTTGAAGTTTTAAGAATGTTGTATGAAAGACGCTGAGAGAGCAGGACAGGTTGAGTGTAAGCGACAGAGAGGAAAGGAGAGAAGGGAAAGGGGAGTGAATGGTGAAAAGCGTGTGGATCGGAGAACGACGAACGATGTTTTATGACTTTTATGAGATAAGTGCTTATTTTGGAAATCTCGACCCCAAATACTTCAGAGAGTAGGTATTTGAAAACACTTGTCCAGTATCGTTATTTTAAATAGTTGTAAAGACTAGAAAATTAAAACGATTAGAAGAGTGCCAAATATACTAAGCTAATAGTGCGTCTTAGAGACACTATTAAGTCTGGTCCCATAATTTTGTAAGTAGATAAAATAAATATTTATTGTATAATAATTTTGGATACAATATAAGTAGGTCGACATAATTTTTAGTATAATAAGTTCAAAATTTGAATCGAACTTATTTTTTTAAATTAAATCGATTTACGTCTTTAATTCGTTTATTAACAACATGAAAGTTGGAAAATTGATAGTTTATCGAGTAAATAGATATTCTAATATACGAATGTAAAAAATCGGTCAAAGTCAGTATTTCCGTAGTTCACTTTGCTAACTTTTACGTACCAGTACTTGGTTAGTATGTTACAACTTTTAATTTCATGTGAACCAAGTTCCTTCAGCGCCTAAATATATTGCGCACAGATGTATTGAAAGAACGTCTCTATATATATTAAGCTTCTATGGTACCTTTTTTAATTTCGATATGCACTTAGTGCATTAAAAAAAAAAAAACTTTTTTTAGGCTGTATTGTGTACCAGGTAGTTATTTAATCATTTTTGATGTATTTTTTTAAAAGGTTAAATGTTGTCATTTATGTTTAATAAATAAATAAAATACATTACTTTGTGTATTTTTATTTCTCATCACGAATGAAGAAGACTCGTCGTAGAGTATTAGTAAGCCGTTCGGTAGGTATCGAGTTCAAGCCTCGCCTATAGACTACGGACGAAATAATCGCTCGTTATGGAAGCACATTCATCTTATCAGGACGATTTATAAATAGTGTTTTCATAAACAGATTAAAATCTTTAAAAAAAAATTTGCACTAAATTTATACAATTTTATAGGATTTATATTTTTTAAGTATGCATCAATCAATCAATCTAGTTCTTGAAATAAAACGGTCTGATCCCAAACAATGTTTCAAGTGCACTTCTTGGCGGGAAAGTGAAGCGTCATGTCTGCAGTTTTGTTTAATTTTCTAAAATTTGTGATATTTCTTACATTAATGTGTAATAACGGTGGATTATTAACCGTCAAGTGTTTGTGAATATACATGAGAGTTGGTAAATCAAACAAAACAGTGCAACATCACTTTTTAAATTTTCTCTCAAGGAGTCCATGTGAGATCTCAGTATAGTCCCACATCTTTACTGAGGACTCAAGGGGCTTAGGGGAGGGTATCTCATTTATCATTTTTACCACCACTCATTCTCATACTTACTATGAATTACATATTATTAATATATCACTTATTTGACACTGGCTAAATGTGCTAGACGCACGAAGCCGTAATTTAAAAGAAAGAAGAAAAGAATGTTTTAAGTCCTAAAATAAGCAGCTTTTACTATGGGTTAGACAACGGTAAACATGCATATTATTTGGTACTGTGGAGAACTCCGTCGGCTTTTCAGTTAGTAAACTATTCTCATGCAAGCATTTGCCGATATTTTGATCATAAACTTGTCTTATTCTGTTTAACAGATAAATTTTCCTTAACAAAGTTAACACGTTTGCTGTCCGTGCACTATATGTAGGGCATTGTTTAGTTAGCCATGGCGTCCGTGCACTAGGTATGACACAAAAATCAAGCTGAGGAGTCCGTGCACGACGTATAGGGCATGCGGAAATTCAGTCTGTAATACATTTTAAAGAACCCTGGAGGTAGTAACGTTATAATATATAATATTATTAAGAAGCTAGTAGCACCACTTTTATCCATTTAACCTAAACAATAGAGCGGACGTAGCGTGTCATTTGACCAAATCAACTTGGACAGCCCACGTGTTAAGATGTCGTGAATATTAATAGTACCTACTTACTTCAGTACAATAAATGTATCAATATAATTCAAATAAAAGCCTTCAGATTATTTGACAAATTACCTAAACAAATTTAACAATCAGTTATCTAACGCTTACTTTAGATATGAACTAAAATAGCAAGTCATATTCATAATGATGAGCGTTGTGAAAGTATTGTCAGTAAGTAGATATATGTAATATCATTCCAACTAAATTATTTCACATCTAGCCTGCAGCCACGGAAACCAAATGAATGCATAGTCAAATATGATATAGAACATGACGCAACCTTTACTGGTTAGGTTGTTCATGAAGCTAAGACAAGTAACGTACACCACGTTGCCCCAGCGGAAAAAGTTCGAATTTCACTCTTTGAGTTTATCAGATATTCAGTGTATGAAGTCGTGTAATTGTGTATGTAAGGTAAGTAAAAATTTGTGCTTCTAACCTTCTATTCGGACTTCTTGGCGGGAAAGTGAAGCGTCATGTCTGCAGTTTTGTTTTATTTTCTAAAATTTGTGATATTTCGAACATTAATGTGTAATTATTAACCGTTAAGTGTTTGTGAACGTACATGAGTGTTGGTAAATGAAACAAAACAGTGCAACATCACTTTTAAAATTTTCTCTCAAGGAGTCCATGTGAGATCTCAGTATAGTCCCACATCTTTACTGAGGACTCAAGGGGCTTAGGGGAGGGTATCTCATTTACCATTTATCATCACTCATTCTCGTATACTATGAATTATCTCTTTTACTATTGATATATCACTTACTTGAAACTTGCTAAATGTGCCATTATTTAAAAGAAACAAAAAATCTTCTATTCCTTCAATTTCTAACATTCATTAAAAACTGTTTCCGCTGCAACAACGTTGCCCCAGCGGAACTTTTTTTATTTCATGAACGTAGAAGAAAAAAATATATACAAAAATTTGGTTGTGACGTGATGTAATTGTGCTTAGATAAATGAACTTAGTGTGACATTAAACTGAGAAGATATTCGATTTTCCGCTGCGGCAACGTTCGGCCATTTGCTAGATTTCATATAAAACTATAGGTCGCGTCATGTAAAAAGAACGCTGGCGGTCAAGCTGCGCATTAGGCGATTTATCGGTCTATTTGGTGGTATGAGGTGCGGCGCGGGGCGGGCGGGTCACGCGCCGCATGCTAGACGGCGCACGATTGGTTCGTCAGTCGACCCATACGGCGCGCGATTGGTTCGTCAGTCGACCCATGTGCAAACTTTTTTACATGACGCGACCTGTATCTCTCTCTAAAATAATAGCCTCAATATTAGGCCCCCATATAAGAATTCGTTATACTTTTAAACATTTCACTATGCTATCATATTTCAGTCGCATCATTGAGTACGATATGCCTGCCTACTTAAACGATTACCATGTCATACAAATATGTACTAATGTTCCTTTGCGTTAAATGTCATCTTAATTGCAGACTAATTTGACTTATGGAGTGATATATTGGCCATCGTGGTCATTGTTATGAAAGCACTCCTTATCGGGAAGACGACACTTGTGTGGGGGAGTTTGCTTGTTTGCATTGCTCGTTGATACTTGAGAACTGTCCTAAGTGTCTTGTGTCTCGCTCGTTTTATTCTTTGTTTTCTAAAGTACGCTAATAAGGAATGTTGTAAGAATTTTGTGTGATACATCTCTTTTCTTACTCAACAGTTTGCGACATTGGGCATTGGGTAGGTACCTGGTGACCTATGTCATTAAGATTTCGTTGACAATATAGATATCTGTCTTTATAAAGCTTGAGTTTAAAAAAAACGAGTAGGTAGTTACTAATAACAATGATTTTTTTATAAATAATAAACAAATAAATATTTTCTGACAATTCCACCAATTTTTCAGTTTCAAGATTAGATAAGTATCACTAAGAACTTGTGTTATGGATACTAAATAACGGATAAATATATTCTTTGTGTCACATGCCGTTTGTCTCTTCGCGTTACAGGCCAATACTGTAACAAAAGATTTCCTTCATTTTTTTCAGTCAACTCACTGCTGCTACTTCTTAATTTCTTATAGAATCTATTTTAGTCACTTCACACACCCATCTCATCATTTTTATCGCCATTTTCTGCAATTTTCTTTTAACGGTCTAGCATTTTGATAATACGTATTTATTAGATACACCTTTTATGGTGATCTGTAAAATAACTAATGTCACCGATATACCTCAAAGATTTTTTTAGTCAGACGGCAGTTCGGGCAGAAAAGTTCCAGAAAAGAGACCTTTGGCAGGAAAATCAGCATGAGATGTCCACCTACATGATGATCAAGATAAATACGGCAAGATCACGCTGAATGTAGGCCGCCTCCGTCGTTCAGCAGTAAACTTTCTAAGGCATAACCTACCCTACCTTACCCTACATAACCTGAAAAGATTCCTCGCTTAAATGATACTTTTATAAATAAAACACAACGAAAGGTGAATCCTCTTCCAAAAGTGATTTCGAAACTGCGGCAAATCGATGAGCTAAGACAATTCTCAGATAGTTATGTAAGTAAGACGAAATCAAACGCTTATGTCTATGATATTTTTAATTGTGCCTGTGTTCTGCCTACATCGAGTAGGTACGCATGTAATCAATAGGATGTCTTGTGTAATAACATTTTCGCCATCTCACCTTTGACCTCTTGGTTTTATTAATTAATTACAATTTCTTTGCACTACTTGTTTCAAACAAGCGCTGAAGCGCTCGTAGCTCTGCGGTGCTCGGTGGTCGGAAACGATCACCGAAGTACAGCAGAGTTTAGGTGCATAGGTCAGTTCAGTAATCACTAAATTTTAATGTAGTAGTCGTTAAGCCATGTTAGAGGCCTAATGGGCGGCTTGAAAAATTCTAACAGCAGGACGCCATATACCTGCCTCCGCTAATCCGCACTGGGTCAGCGTAGCGGAGTATGACCCAATACCCTCACACCTCGATATGTGAGAGGAGGCTCGTGCTCAGTAGTGGGACGTTAATGGGCTGTGATGATGATGATGATGACTTGTTTTAAACAGATACATACCATACATGCATAGGTACCATCTCAGGCTAACAAATCTCATTGGGATGGGCAGAAACCGTAATACAAAAAAAAGGGTCTTTATTAGAACTATGTAATTTAAATTCTTGTAAAAAGAATTGCCTGATGAACTTATTACGATCAGATCTATCCAGAGGCTTCTTTGGATAAGGTAAAGTTATTGTATATTAATTACTCATTATTATTAATAGAATTGTGGCAAAGTTCATTTGTCATCGTAATATCAGCCTTATAAAGTCCACTGCTGAACATTAGCCTCCCGAATGGATAGATTGTAATCTATTTGGGGTATTTGTCCATATTCACCACGCTGGGCAAGTGGGTTGATGATTGTAGTTCAACCCAGTATGCAGAATGACCCTGCTTCCCAACATCCGGTACGATTTCTCAACGTCGTCTTTTACGACTCCCCGTAAGATGAGAGGGCTATAACAGTAACTATTCTAGGCCGATATCACACGGCACTGCAAAGTACGTTTTCTACGACATCCACGGGCAAAGGCGCATCCAACCCTTAAAAAAAGGTCCTTGTTACCTGAAAATCATTGATTTATTTTTAGGCATTACATGTAATATCATCTGCTTCATTAGTTTCAATAGACCTTGAAAGTGTGATGTCACAAGTTTATTAGACGTGTTGATGCCTATCGTGGGAGATCAGCGCTTGCTCGGGCAAGACTTGGTGTGGTAAAATTCTTTATATTACACGACACTTTTATCATCATCATTTCAGCCAGTTGAAGTCCACTGCTGAACATAGACTTCCTCAATTGCTTTCCACGTAGATCGATCCTTTGCCGCCTGCATCCACCGGCTCCCCGCCGCCCTGACCAGATCATCGTTCGATCGCGTTGGGGGCCGCCCTCTACTACGTTTGCTGATTCGTGGTCGCCATTCAAGAACCTTAACGCCCCATCGGTTGTCGGTTCTTCGAGCTATGTGCCCCGCCCACTGCCACTTCAGCTTGCAAACGCGCTTCGCTATGTCGGTCACTCCAGTTCTACTACGGATTTCCTCACTTCTGATTGGATCTCGTAGGGACACTCCGAGCATAGCTCTCTCCATTGCACGCTGAGCGACTTTGAGCTTTCTCATGAGGCCCATAGTCAGGCACGACACTTTAGATTTATTTAAATTTAAACATTGCTTTTTTATTAACAAGAAGTATCGCATATAAAATAATTACGTAGTCTTTTAAAAAAAAATACAAAATAACGGAACCAATAAAATCTCAAATAATTTTGAATGTATTTCAATAAAAAAGCCATAAACTTTTCAGTACAAGAAAATAAGAATAAATACACTATACAAACCATTAAAATCGTCACAATTGTTTGTAATAAACATTGTTAAAAGCATGATACTTACGACTATGTCGTTAATTTAATGATCTAAGTTTTTAGTTATGAACTTGCTTAACAACGAAAGTTATTTATGAAATTAAAAAGTATTTTGTGTATAGGGATCCTACCAAGGTCTGAGGAGCCCACACCAATCTCACCTGCAAATGGTGCAACTATAGATAGTGTGAAGTAAAGTAAAAGTAAAGTAAAAAAATTATTTATTTCATAAACTATTAAACATAGTACTTGAAAACGTCATGATTACAAATGAAAAAAAAATACAATCGAAATAATATTACACTAAATCACGAAGCTTAGATTCACTTACATGCAAAAAAAACAATTTAAAAACAAAAAATAATTAAGTGTAACTGAATCTAAGTGCCAGTTCCGAGCCACCGCTCTGTAAGAAGAACTGGCAAGAAACTCACAGGCTATGCTCTTTTAAATATGTCCATTAGTTTGGTACTAGAATTACAATCTTCATTTGTCTGTGAAGCTATACAATGCAATATAACATAACCTTAACAATATTTATTTTTTCAAGTCATTCATATTAGAATAGCCTGTATGAAACGGCAGCTTAATCCCAAGCATTTTTATCTGCCATATAGTCTTTAATAGAATAGTATCCCTTTGAAGACAGCTTGTTTTTTATGGTTAATTTAAATTTATTTAGGCTCAATTGCTGTATGTTGCTTGGGATTTTATTGTAGAATCGTACACATTGACCTTTAAAAGATTTGTTTATCTTTTGGAGCCTAGTGGCAGGTACAACTAATTTATGCTTATTCCTTGTGTTTAGGTTATGTATACAGCTTTTCTTACTAAATTGATCAGTATTCTTATGTACATAAACCAGGTTATCATAAATGAATTGACCGGCCACTGTCAAAATACCAATTTCTTTAAACTTTTCCCTTAGTGAATGTCCACACGGGAGATTATAAATTGCTCGAATAGCCCTCTTCTGCAGCACAAAGATAGTTTGAATGTCTGCGGCACAACCCCACAGAAGAATACCATAGGACATAACACTATGGAAATAGCTATGATAAACTAGCCTAGCTGTTACAACGTCTGTTAATTGGCGAATTTTCTTTACCGCGAATGCTGCAGAGCTAAGTCTACTCGACAATTCACCAATATGTGGGCCCCACTGTAGCTTAGAGTCTAAAGTAATCCCTAAAAACTTGGTAGTATCCACAAGGGTCAACTCATCCTCCTTTACCATAATAGTAGAGTTTGCCTGTCTGACGTTAGGCATCACGAATTTAATACATTTCGTTTTAGCCCCATTTAATAGCAAATTGTTAACGTCAAACCAGTGCACCACCTTCGAGATCGCACTGTTTACTTCGTCTAAATTCTGATTTCGTTTTAACTTAAACAATAATGATGTATCATCAGCAAACAAAACTATCTCGTGGTTTTCTTTAATAAAATATGGCAAATCATTAATATAAATCAAAAACAAAAACGGACCGAGAATCGAGCCCTGCGGTACCCCCATTTTTACAACAGACCCCTGAGATCGCTTTCCATTAACCTCAACCCTTTGAATCCTATCACTTAGATATGAAGTGAGAAGATCCAATGCGGAGTTTCTTATTCCGTAATATTCTAATTTTTTTATCAATGCTTCATGAGGAACACAGTCAAAAGCTTTGGACAGATCGCAAAAAATACCTAAAGCGTCCAAAGAATTTTCCCAAGCATCAAATATATGTTTTAAAAGCTCAACACCTGCAACGGTTGTAGAGCGACCCTTAGTGAATCCAAATTGTTTCGAATGCATTAATCCATTTTTATTGAAAAATATTAACATCTGATTGTAAATGAGTTTTTCAAAAATTTTACTAAATGTAGGCAGCACTGAGATAGGTCGAAAATTTGTTGGGTCTGTTGTACTGCCTGATTTATATAAAGGAATGATTTTACTTTCTTTCATTAGATCGGGAAATTTGCCGCAATCTACACATTTATTAAATATTAGAGCCAAACTGTGCGCCACCGAAACAATGATAGGCTTGGTAACTACGATGGAATTGCCCCAGAGGTCTGCAGCTTTCTTAACACTAAGAGTATTGAATGTCTTAATTATATCCATAGATGTAACATGACTAAACGTAAAATCTACTGTACATATATTCACGTTATCTTTCAAAATAGACTCCGCTAAAGTGGGCGAACAATTTAAAGCTTTTGTGATAGACACTGGAATATTAGTAAAAAAGTTTTCGAAAGCATTGACTACATCTAAGTCAGATGTAAGAGTTTTTTTATCAATGTTGAGTTTAAACTCAGTATTATAATTTTTACTTTTTCCCGTTTCACTATTAATAATATTCCAGGTCATTTTAATCTTATCATCACAATTTTTTATTTTAGAGCTTAAATAATAAGACTTTGCCGTATGACATGCTTTTCTAAATATTTTAGAATATTTTCTTACATAATTATAAAATTGTTCACTGTTGTTTAATTTTTTCTCATCATACAGTTCATACAGCCTCTTTCTACATTTATGTAGCCCAGGAGTAGCCCATTCACTAAAGGTAGCTTTATTATTTACCTTAACCGTTCTGGGAGTAAATATTGATTTAAATGTGTTAGAAAAGCTGCTGAAAAAATCATTATATAAAAAATTTGGGTCACAGCTTTCATCTATAAAAGGTAAACTATAGCATAATAATTTACTGTTAAACCTCTCAAAACGATTATTGGTTTTTGGTACAAATGTAATAGTTTTTTTAGCTACAGTTTCATTTTTACAAATAAAAGACATTTGTTGTCCGCAATGATCATGACGCATGGCGACGCTCTTAACACCAATCTATAGAGTTCAATATTGCTCAATTCATGCGTCATCGTGGATTCAACTATCTATTATATAACGATCAACGGAAAAAGCTCTGGCAAACTTAACGGTAAGCGGCAAAAGGCTCGCCGTCATTACGTAGGATCAAAAATATAGTTGGCGAAGTGTGGGCGTATAATATGCCTCTGCCTACCCCTTTTATAATTATATGCATTAAATAATTTAAATTATATAAGCAATATAAATTATATAAGGTATACTTAGTAACATTATAATTGGTGGGATTGTAAGAAAAAATAACAAAATACATATCATATCCCTTTATGTCTTAATAGTAGGGTAGACAGATTTCGTGGACATTTTCAACGTGCTCTACCGTTAGTGGTTTAAGTACTACTAGGTTAGTACTTAAACCACTAACATTATAGCCAAAACGAATTTGTATGGAGCATTTAGGATAAATAGAGAAAATAAAATCCCCACAAACATAATTAATTTGTACAATCATCCTCAAATGTCGTCACGTAGGTATTAAATCGCCCACACTGCGATTCCGTGCTGGGTGAAATTGACTGCGACACCACAATGCAGCTCTGAATCGCTCATCTTGGTACAAAGAGCAGTAATAAAGCTCATTACTGCCTTTGTGATCAGTGAAGCAATTTCAATATCAGCACCCAACTTTGCATCACCCTTATAATGCATATTTGTATCTAATAATGTGTGATTGTGTAAGTTTAAATTAGGTTATTAGTTTGTAGGTAGGGATTCGTTACTGTTATTTTTTATCACAATTTAACAGACAGGCTTAGAAAGCAAAATAACTAACACACAGGGATGCTAGTGGTTATAGGTAACTCAATTACTGAATATTAATATAATATACAAGCATAAAAGACAATTAAGTATGCTAAAAGAAAACTATACTTATAAATCGTTCAAATGTGAAAATTGGGAAATTTCGTCGACTCTTACGACTGCCCGGAGATTTAAGAGGTTAGAACTATTTTAGGCCGGTACTACACTGCACCTTACTTACTACTTCTGTCTGAAATGTTGAATTCGTTTATTCGTCATGCCCAGAAAGTATGGAATTTCTGACAACAAACAGCTCTTTACCTGTTGCTGCTAATCAACGTTTTGCTGAGCAATACTACGTTGAGCTATGACCTTTTCGCACTACTACAGCAAACGTACAATTATTTTTATTTATTGTAAATTTTATTTATTACTCTTTCTTTTGAAATATTGGTTTAGTGTTATTTTTGTTATGTTAATATTTTGTATACTCAATACTTTATTGCGTTCCACAATGGTTTTATAAGGTGGTGAATATTACAATTTGGTACATTTGGGGACCCTGTCGGGCACAGCATAGTGTAGGAGAGAGGAGGTAGGGCGCCGTATAATTCTTATTATTATTAAATTACCGTTATTAAATTATTGTTATTAAATTATTATTTATTTATTAAGTATGTATGTGTTCATATAGTGCAATAAACGTTAATCTATCTATCTATCTACCTTTTCGAAGTACAAGTTACTGTTTTGCCCACACTGGGGTAATTACCGCCACAGGCTTGCACAGTTTTAGTGGAATATGACCTGTATTCTTACATACCTACATACATACATAATATCACACCGGTTTCCCCGAAGGGGTAGGCTGAGGCCTGTATTCTTCTTACTGTTATTTTATATACTAACCTACGTATCCTACATATAAACCTTCCTAATGAATCACTCTATCTATTAAAAAACCATATGAAAATCGGTTGCGTAGTTTTAAAGATCTATGCATTCATAGGACAGACAAATAAAAAGCAACTTTGTTTTATACGATGTAGTGATATGGACTCACTGGTATTTATCTGAATTAGAGTATTTGTAAGATGTGTTTGTAACATTTCGATAAATTAAGTTATTTGCTTGAATTAAACATTATGCATTGCAAAGTCCTACCCCAGTAAAGTGCGGGGGAGACTTTACTCGAACATTCAATGGAGTGTTGGAAACAGCATGGAAAATTACAAAGTACTCACATAAGCCACTTATATCAATTAAAAGCCTGGCTAATTAATAAACCTTTTTACAATTTGAATGAATACTTTTTTACGAATAATATTAAGTAACTAGTTGTAAGTTGTATAAATTGCACGCCCGCAACGGGTACACTGTTGTTACTAATGTAATGCATGAACACCAGCAAAATGTACACAGTCTTAGCAATAAAGATCTATTCTATTCTATTCTATTCAATCATAATTAATCTTGACGTATTTACTTATAACTCAAAGTGACACCAGTTTCAGAGAATCAAACACTGCCTCGATGCGTCATTTTGCACGATGGCGCCTTAACTCCGCACTTTTGTTGGTTTTGGTTCGGGCCCGTGCCCGTGAACTTAAACGCCTAAAATGATACTGACATTAATTAGAAGCTATTTACCAGATATATATTTATATACTCTACATCTATACAACGAACGTTTATAAAGTATGTGGGTGCCTGAGAGAGCTCGAACCTTTATCATTAGTGCTTCTAAGATTAAAAGGCAATTATTTAAATTATTCATTCATAACGATTGCAACTCAACCATGCTTCCATATAAAAGACTTGAGACTATCTAACAACAAGTATCATCTTATTGTGTCCAAGTTCTATGAATCGATAATCGATTGACTATTGCTACACAAAATCATTTGTTATGGGATTGTTGACCAATCTGTAGTTACTTAGAAATGTAAAAGGCAAAGTTTCATTGCGACATTAAACCTTATGTCTTAGTCCACAAAGACTTCTAAATAAATGTCCCATTGTCCTAAAGTTTAGGCTGCGTTTGGTTATCTATCAGTTTTGAATGTTCTTTTGAATCGTGCAATGAGCATTATGGTCTTTACGCAAGCTTGGTGGCAACATTCACATGTTTTTAATAAATTACTATTGTTGACTGTATTATTTTAAATAATTAGTTAAAAACGTCATTTAATACATAACACAAAAATTATTTGAAAATAGATTTACTGACTAGGTATATAGTGTATGTAGTGAACCATTATTATTTGCAAAAAATTACAACACACTCTCTAATTGACTTCTTGGCGAAAATGTGAGGCGTCATGTATGCAATTTCGTTTTAATTTCTTAAATTTATGATATTTCGAACATTAATGTGTAATAACAGTAGATTATTAACCGTTAAGTGTTTGTGAACGTACATGAGTGTTGGTAAATGAAACAAAACAGTGCAACATCACTTTCAAATTCTCTCAAGGAGTCCATGTGAGATCTCAGTATAGTCCCACATCATTACTGAGGACTCAAGGGGCTTAGGGGAGGTCATCTCAATTACCATTTATCATCTTTATCACCACTCATACTTCATGATTTATATATTATTAATGTATCTCTTACTTGACACTGGCTTATTGTGCTAAACTCATTACTTCAAAGAAAAAAAGACTATTATAATTTATATTCACCCAGCACTTAAATCTAAGTAAAACAACTCAACGTATCGCAATATGACTGTGTATAGTTGCCGCCGTTGAGACGTTAACGCTCTAAAGTTCTCACGATTGACGTTTTATTACTATCTATTGTTCAAATTGCTTGTCTTTAATTGTTAAGTAAAAATTAACACTCTCCAATTTGACAATTATCATCAACAGTATTGCAAGTATCAAATAAAATGATTGTATGCTTCAAAATTGTCTTGTATGACAAGCACTATCATAGACATTACTTTTTATTTAAAAATAGACCGTTATTATACTGTTATAGTTATAGTCACACACTTATCGTCAACTGTCGTTAATTTTAAATACCAATATGTGAAGACAAAGAACAGTAGATAGCATTTTATTTAATTGTTATTTTGTGAGAGTAAACTTTTTTAGTACTACTAAAATAAATTTAAAAGTGAGAATGTTATTCTTTTACATAACGTAGTTTATTATGTTTTTATGCCTTTTTTTTTTAATAATGGATTTGTGCGTTTAGCACATTTAGCCAGTGTCAAGTAAGAGAGATATATACATAATATAAAAATCATAGGAAACCTTATACATTTCCGACAGTATCTCAAAAAATCGTTTTTGTTGGTTGGATCCATTTTACATAACTACGTCCAATTGCTAAGCAAACGTGGAATAGTTTGTAACGTTATACCGCATATTTCACTCGTATTAGAAGGCCATTTAAATTCTATATATATATAACAGGGTCCACCTATTGGGACGGCAAGTAGAAGAGACTATATATGCTTTATATACGAGGTAATTATTTTAATAATTTATAGGGCTTTTTACAAAAAATTATCTAAAGTTAAACTAGGTTTATAACTAGTCCCCTCCGACTGGTCTCCACCTTGTCGTTGTGGGGGGGCTAAGTACCTCCCGGTAAGGCGCAGGAGGCGCTAAGGAAAAGGTAACACCCAGAGATTGGCGACTCTGGGTGCCCTTAGTACTGACTACCGGGGGAGAAACTAAGAGGGACCTGTGGAGGGCGCAGCGGGCGGGCCAGGAGGGCCCGTGGCCGCCCGAAGGCGGTGGTGAGCCCCACACACCTCTCTCGGTCCCCCTTTGGCCGGGAGACAGTGCGTAAATGCATTTTGTTACCGACGTAAATAAAAAAAAAAGAAAAAAGGGGGCCCCAGCTGTCTAACTATGGACCCTCCGAGAAGTCGGCCACACACGCTACAAGGAGGTAGGAGGGGCGCGTCCACTGCGTCTCTCTGAGGAGGTCCTCCCGGTTTTGGTCCGGGGGACGTTGGCCGCGGGCGGGGTGTCAGAGCTGCAACCCAGGTACTGGCCCCCCGCCTCTTTCTCAACAAGCGGCGGGCGTCGTCAGAAGATTTTTAGTGGGTATTACTGCTGGCGGTCGCGTCTGCCGGTGGTGAGTCCCACACACTTCTCTCGGTCCCCCTTTGGCCGGGAGACAGTGCGTAAATGCATTATGTTACAGACGTAAATCAAAAAAAAAAAAGGTTTATAACTAGTGCTGTCACTTTTATTTGATAAAATAAAGACAGTTTGTTTAGTAATAAGCCCCATTATGTTTTTTCTTCTTCCTTTTCATCAACGTCATCAACTCCCAATGTGTTCTAAGAAGAATGGATAGTTCAGGAAGTATATAGCCAGTTGGAGACCGACACAACCAAACAATAAGCGTGTGTTTTTTTTTTGTTGGAACATCCTAAAATTACCTTTCCTTGCCGAGGTGGAGCGGGAAGGTGTCTCAGACTTCTACTCACTAAAAACTATCAATGTTCCTTTTTTTTGGGCCTGCTATGTGCCGAGGCCGCGGTAACCCTTGGGAACCGTCCCGCAACCCCGTCAGTCTTAGCCCCCACCCTGGGGGGGGCCCCCAGTGTGCTGACATATCTTTGAGGCGCGCGCGCATTGGAGGCCTATGGAAGACGGAAAGGCGCCCACGGTGGCGGAGAGTCCGTATGCCGAAAAATATTTTCCAATCCCGTTTCATAGCTGAACCGGTTTAGTTAGGATTTGGGTAACAGATCTAAATTAATTAAGACAATATAAAATATATTTTAGAAATCAAAAAACTTTAATTGTAAAGACGATTCTGCTTTGGAATTCTTTCTAGGACCATGTGTTCTGCTCGCGAATCTCGCGATATACGAGTATTATTAACACGTTGATGGACACTACTGTTGTACCGATTGTTACTGCTTTGTCAGTACTTTACACATTACCATCTATGTACATCTTTGAAATCTGTCTTTTTGGCAAAAAGCATATTCATCTATTTCCTTAAAATAAAGACCATTACTCACAACCTCGTAACTTAAGAAATAAAAATTCACTCGCTCTACCGATATCTAAGCTATCTATATTTCATTCTGGGCCCTATGTAATGTGTATCAAGATATATAATAAAATACCACAACAACTAAAAGAAACCTCCAGCTTCAATATATTCAAGAATAAATTGAAAAAATACTTGACCAAAAAATGTTATTACAATATATAAGAGTTTTTCGAGGACAGAACTAAACTGTAACACAGTGTAAAATATAAATAAATAAATAATAATTCAATTATTAAATGTTAAAGTAAATAGTATAAATATATCGGAAAAATAATAATAGAGGTATATATGAGTATAATAATATATAAATAGATAAATAATATAATATAAGATTAATTAAATAGTATGTAAGTAATTTTATATTAAAATTGTGTTGCTGCGCCCTAACAAGGTATCATGTATGTACCTTTACTTTTTATAACGTCCTATGTTTACTCATGATCGCAATAAATATTTGAAGTTTGAAGTTTTATTTTATACATTGCCTATAGACGTAGGAGTCACAACACTTACGTAATACTTCTTGGTCGTTTCTATGGTGACTCTACAGCACGCCGTTCCTAATATTTGTATGAAAAATCAATCGTCTACTGAATTAGGCTTAACCTAAACTCTTATTTCTAGAGGCGTACCGTCGTATCACTTTTTAAGTATTTACGTCTTTGGGCGGTACTGTCCATCAACGTGTTAAGAAGCTAAAAAATACGCTAAAAAATATAAAAAATAAATGAAGCGGCATATTGCATCGAGTGGGCGCACGCGCATGTTACCGTGCTGATCCCACGATATGTAGCGCTATATTTTGGATTGCTTCAACTGCTTACCCTCATGCTGGATGTTTTCATTATAAAGAGCTACTTTAAACTAGTGCCATATATACAAAACTGAAGTTAATGCTCTCAGACACCGGAGGCTATTTCTTAAAAAGTGGGTAAATTTGCATATATTAAACATAAGTGTAAAACAGAATATTACGAAAATACATGATATTCACGAAGGTTTATTTTTTAATCATCATCATATCAGCCTCCAGAAGACCGTCTTACGACCTTCCGCAGGAGGATAGGATTCCTGTACTGGTCCAGTACTCGTACGGACATGGTGGCGTTTCTGTATAAACTTCTCAGCACTCCAATATCGATGGTCATTGCGGCATCGCTGCAGGGACTGAAACACTGTCCAAGTCACGATCGAATCGAAGGAAAGACTCATAGTCTACAATCACTAAGCATAGATGCTGGTTATATTCCTTGGTCTTCTGTTTAACCTGCTGCAGAGTATGGATGTGGTCTATGGTTGAAATGCCATTTCGGAAACCGGCCCTTTCGGGAGGCTGGAAGTCGTCAAACTATTACCACCACGCCACTGGCCCTAGCCTGAGGCCTTCATCCTTCGAGGATAACGGTATTAAAGTACCTTTAGTACAGATGTACCACCCGCTCCCAAAAGCTCTGCTGTTTTCAACCAGTACCTTGTTTTTTTTTCACTTGTTTCAAGGCTATCCTAATCTCGTATAGGTATAATCCGAGATGTCTTCCGTGTAGTGCCTGGTTATTTTGGCTATAGGGTCTTCAGCCAATCAAGCCAAACAAGTACATGACCGTTACCAAGGAAAATATGATAAAACACATAAAACGAACTGCACGCGGCCGAAACCGAAGTCCCAGCCTAACCAAGAACAATCATAAAATAAAAGTACTTTCCCATTTTAATTCTCTTTTAGAATGGATTATTTATATTTATCTGAAGATATTGGAAGAGAAGACCAAGCAGTTTATTGCAATGGTGCCTGGTTAGTTTGGCTCTAGGGTCTTCAGCCAATTTTGGGCCAAGTCTTCAAAAAATATGATAAAACACAAAACTGAACTGCACGCGGCCGAAACCGAAGTCTCAGCCTAACCAAGAACAGCCTTAAAATAAAAGTACTTTTCCTTTTTTAACTCTCTTTTAGAATGGATTATTTATATTTATCTGAAGATATTGGTAGAGAAGACCAAGCAGTTTATTGCAATGGCAAAACATTGCGTATCATTCTCACACATTACTGTGTAATTGTTTCCAAAATTGGTGATTGGTGGGTACGTGAAAAATCGGTTTTGATACGGTGCATTAAATAATGAATTCGCATTATTGTTAGGTGTGATTTATGTTACTGTCGTGTATTGGTGGATCACCATAATCCATTGTTGTATAACTTATACAGCAATCATTCAATTGCATTGTTACGAGTAAGGCGGCGTTCACCCCGCTCCCCACGACAACACGAAAGCTTAACGACGCTCTATAAACCTTTGGAATCATTAATCATAGTTTTTTGATTAGCGAAATTGCAACTGAGACATTGAAAGCAATTTGGGTCATGAAATAAAATACGCGTAGAAAGTCTGCCGACTGTCTGAATTTTGTTTTGTAAACTTTTTGGAAGCCATCGGATTTGCAAGTCGAATTAATAATGGGCAGATCATAGAGTGCCCACAGTAGCAGTGGGCTGGTCACATTAGCCACGGAACCGATGACTATTGGGTTAAGGACTTCTTTCTCGGTAAAGAAAACGCTTGAGTTACCCACCCGGCACCCTGAGTTATTTAATGTAAAAAATCGCGCTTTAGTGTGCGCAATCAGTATAAACATTCCTCATATAAAAAATTACTTATACTATAAGAGTGCTTGTTACACCAATATAAAAGTGTTCAATAAATTGCCATTGGAAATTAAAGAATTAAGTCTACCAAAGTTTAAATACAAAGCCTGGCTAATAAATAAACTATTTTACAATTTAATTATGAATACTTTTTTACGAATAATATTAAGTAACTAGTTGTAAGTTATATAAATTGCACGCCCGCAATGGGTACACTGTTGTTACTAATTTAATATATGAACACTAGAAAAATGTACACAGTCTTAGCAATAAAGATCTATTCTATTATCTTCTTGGTATAGATCGCCCTCTGGCTTAGTGAAGCGATGATCTTTGTAATTTGTCTGTCATGAGATGGACCCTGATCTTCAGCGACCCGTTTTGTTGATTTTTTTGAACCTTAATAATCTGCCTATCTAACCTGCTCATAATCTGTGTTCAACTCCGTATAATCTATAGACACACTGGGTTCGTCAGCCCGAGACTTCTATTTTTATCCCCAGATGTAGGAAATCAAACCCATTGATAGACGTGTGTCAATCAATTGATTTGAAATAGGTCACACAGCAACAAAATGCCATCCATATAAATTACAATTCAATTCTACATAATATATGAATTTGTTAAAGTTTGTACTGTAAAAGTAATTAATAAATATTAAATTTCCTTCACAAATAATAATTTGTAGTTGACACTATGCGCAATTTTATTATCTAGATTGGTGTCTAAATGAGGCACAGGTCCAAGCACAAGTCACTCGCTGATTGGAATAAACACATACAGATTGCTATAAATATACAATATATTATGTAATGTTTACAGGGAGATATATATATTTTTAGTCGTGATATGTTATTGTAATGTCAGAGTTGGACTCGAATATATAACTGGTTGTATTTGTCAAATTTTAATTGTCGACTTATTTTTTTTAAGTATTCGTTTCAAGACACATTTATTCTTATTTTAACTTAGCCTATATGCAATGATAGTTTTATTTGATGATAAATAAGAATAAGGACTACCACACATAATAATCCATTAAGTAATTCACTAGATCCATTGTCTCCAGAGCCTTACAATCCGCACTAATAAAGCGAGTAAGTGAAGTAAAAAGCGCGCGAACCGCAGCTTTCCGCAAGATGGCGTCTCGCTTGCGTCACGACAAAAATAGCATAATGACAATGATTACGAGCCCGCGCGATCTGCGGGATCCGTGTCAACGCTAGTGGAGTTTTGGTGTGTAAGGATGTGCAAAATATCGATAAACAAATTTTGATGAGAACATCTTATTTTACAGAAAACACATGTTACATCAATTCATGAATAGATAGATAGATAAACTATTTATTGCAACGAAAGACACACATACATATAAAACAATAAAAACAAAATTACAATAATTTAAAAAAAAAAATATAACAACAAAAGTAAAAGTAAAGCATTCGCATAGTGTGCATGTGTGTCGCAACGCTGCAGAATGGCTACGGCTCAGTGGGTTTTTTATATTAGATAGATTTTCAGCTTTTGCCGAAACAGTAACACGAGACGCGCCCAAAATACCGTGTATAATAGCAATGAAAAGAGGGATAGGGTAGAACTTACTAAACATTTTTTTAAATCTTTACTGTTTCTTGAGCTATTGGAGCAATCCAATGTCATTAGATGATAAATCAAATAGACAGGACTATAGGTTTCTGGAAGATTGAAATTACGACAATTCTTCAGGTTTCTTCAAAATAAGCGTCGAAATATTTTTTGGTGTTAATAGACATCATACTCACAGCAGTAAGCCTGCTGCCCCACTCTTAGGCATCGTGATTTCGTTGCTGATTCACGTGAACTCTATAAAGCTCTATATATCAACATTTATGTAAGCCATTCATGGACTAGCATTTGCTGAGTTGGGTCAATTTGGTGCATCATATAAACATGCGTAAATTGTTTTAATTTTCAATTTTTATTGTGCACCAATAAACATATTTGTTATTATTATTATAATTAATAGTTTTAAATCAATTAATTTAAATTAATTTATTTTAAAACATTTTTTCATTTTATTTTAAATTATTTTTATAATATTATTAATATGGATTGTCAACTATTAATAGCTAATGATGTAAAACGTATGAAATCTTAATTATCGATAAGTTGAAAAACATATCGACTAATGTAAACGCACAACACTACAGCAAGTTTCCCACACCTGGAAGGTGAGTAAAATAATATCAAACACCTTTTTGCGTCCGCGAATTGAGATCAAACTCTCGGAGCTCACTACTTACCCTGTATAGAAGCACGCAAACTTGATATTACAGATTTAGGGCATGAAATCTGATATATTGCATACCCACTCCATTATGATGTGTGTAATTAGCTTAAAAACACCGCTTTTGTTAATAAGTAGCTATAATGATATGTATACATGTATGTGCATTGAAATTTAAATCTTCCGTATTAAGAGAAGAAAAGTGTATACATTTTATAGAAGCTGACTGTTGACTTTAGAAGAAAAATATAGAAATGATTCTTGGTAGATACCCAGGAGGATTTCTTGGCGGGAAAGTGAAGCGTCATGTCTGCAGTTTAGTTTTATTTTCTAAAATTTGTGATATTTCTAACATTAATGTGTAATAACGGTGGATTATTAACTGTTAAGTGTTTGTGAATATACATAAGTGCTGGTAACTCAAACAAAGCAGTGCAATATCACTTTTCATATTCTCTCAAGGAGTCCATGTGAGATCTCAGTATAGTCCCACATCTTTACTGAGGACTCAAAGGGTTTAAGGGAGGGTATTTCATCTTCGATTTATCATCTTGATCACTACTCATTCTCATTAACTATAAATTATATATAATTAATATATCACTTACTTGACACTGGCTAAATGTGCTAGACGCACGAAGCCATTATTTAAATGGAAGAAGAAGAAGATACCCAGGATCTGAGGAGCCCAAGCCAATCTCACTTACAAGTGGTGCACCTGCCGACCAACGAACGAGGCTCTGGCGAACATAAAAGTTATTTTGTTTGTTGTGCATATGATGTTCATTTAATTAATCTATGAACAAAATTATACCTATTTCATAGTAATATGTTTATTAATAGACGACCGATATGGCGTGGAGGTCAGTATACCTGCACTTTACTCCAGAGGTCGTGGGTTCGATTCCCACACAGGACAAATCTTTGTGTGCATGAACATGAATATTTGTTCTGGTCTGGGTGTTTTCCTATGTATATTAAGTATGTATTTACAAAAAAAAGTATTCAAGTATGTTTATCCGTTGTTTAGTATCTATAACACAAGTTTTTAATGATTCCAAGATAAGAACTAAATAATTGGTGTAAGTAATTGTTAGAAAATATTTATTTATTTATTATTAACATGTATTATTGCATTTTTCAAGTAAATTATTTGAATAAAACATTATTTAAAATCAAACTTATTGTAATACTTATAATCAGAAAATTCATTTCGGCTTATATTATTTTTGATGGTTAACTGCTCATTATATATATTATTTGATTTAATTGTTCCTTTTTTATATAACTTGGCTTAACGAAAATCACATGTAGAAATAATCCGGACCATAGAGTTAACATGCTTTTCTAAGTTCAGAAGCGCTCGATATCAATACAACACAAACCGTCACCTGTCCAAGGACTAAACCTTTGTTAACTCTGCTTAACTTTTTTTAAACCAAGTTAGCTATTTTCTTCTTTTATTTTAAATCTTGTGACTGCAGAACACAGGTTTTTGTAGACTTGTCCAATTGTTTTACTACTAAGTACATATTCTTGTAACTGGCGGGAGAAAAAACGAACCTTGACGATTTTCTTGCCCGTTCTTTTACGATCAAGCTCGCGCCCGCAGTGAATGGGCGCGCTAGTTTTTAAGTTTCGACCTTCATAAGAGCTCTTCTGAGCCAAACTTTAATAAATGAATTTGATTTTTTTATTGCATAGTTAAGTGCACTGCTGAACATTGGCCTCCCCGATAGATTACGTTATATTGGGGGTATTTGCACATAATTACCACTATGGTAATATGATTATGGGCAAATATGGGTCGATTATCGCAGTTCAGGAATGATGCTGGTGCCCATCATCTGGTAGGACTTTTCTTCAGCGACTCTTACGACTATCCGTGAGATTAGAGGGGGTGGCACTATTCTAGGCCGGTACCCCACTGCGCATTTATTACAAAACGCATTTTACGAAACTGAGATGATTTTGCCTAATGCAGATAAACCTACATTTTAAATACTAAATAGTTGACGACCGAAATGGCGTGGTGGCGAGAATATCCGCTCTCCGCTCCTAAGGTCGTGGGTTCGATACCCACGCAGGACAAATCTTTGTTTGCATTAACATGAATATTTATTCTGGTCTAGGTGTTTTCCTATGTATATTTAGTATGTATTTACAAAAAAGAAGTATTTAAGTATGTTTAACCGTTGTTTAGTATCCATAACACAAGTTCTTAATGATACGTCTTGGAACTAAATAATTGGAGTAAGTGTCTAAAAAAAAAAGAAGTGAACTTGTAATATTAACAACACATTCCATCTCTGATAGGATTTAAAACAAAAAAATACGAAATTTAAAGAAAAGAAAAAAGGTTCTAAAGGACCAACTACTGTATCCTACTATGCACATCACCAGACAAGCACTTGACCGTGTTTACTTGAAAAAGAGGATAAGATCCGCGTTCAGATCCTGCAGCAGGCGTTGAGAGCGGATGTGCTAGCTCATTTCACGTACATCGCGATGCCGTAACGTCACCCACTGGTTTATATGTCTGGGAACTCGTCGCTTTAGCTAAACAAATACAGTTAAATTGTTGTAAATTAAGGCTTATTAATGTGTTGTTGTCTGTTGTTATATACTGTTGTATGATATTTTTAAGCTTTTCAAAAGCTCTGACAGAGCAATCAAATTTGGCAACGTTAAATGCTGAACATTTCTGATTCCACCCAATAACTGTGCTGTCAATAAATAAATAAATATTTCTGACACTTACAGCAATTATTTAGTTCCAAGATAAGTATTATTAAGAACTTGTGTTATGGATACTAAATAACGGATATACATACATAAATACTTTTTTTAAAATTGTAAATACATACTTAATATACATAGAAAAACACCCAGACCAGAACAAATATTCATATTTATACACACAAAGATTGGTTCTGTGTGAGAATCGAACCCACGACCTCTGGAGTGAAGTAAATAAGGTATACTCCTTCACGCCATATCGGTCGTCAATGTAGTCTTTGTTAATGTGTATCTTTCACTTTGTTTCATTATCATTATTATCAAGTGGTGACTTCTTATGAAATCTTTATATTGCAACCCGAATAATATTAAAACTTCCGAAGTGTCTATTTCACTATGAAAATGGGATATTATTTCGGAAACCTTTCTATCTTTCAATAAGTCAACTTTCAATAAGACTTATTAATAGAAATTAACTGAACTTCAAGTAAACAATTGAAGATCAATAATTATACCTTTGTCCTTACATAACAAATTTAACTAACAAGATAAAATCCGACGCGACGTCTGTTGAACATCAGAAATCCGTCAAAATAAATAAGAAAATTACGCAAGCGAAGCCACACCGGCTTCTTGTGAATGTCGCACATAATTCGAAAGGATAATAATATAAATGTGATGATATCACGGCCGGTCTGGAGCCTAATTCTCAGGCTTTCTACGTTGTTAGACGAGACGCGTTCATCGTAGCAGAAATGTATCAAAGTGACACTGTCGATGCACGATTCGGCTTATCGGCGACGGTATAATGTTAATTTGCAGATGATTGTCCCTCCGAGTTGTCAATTAAACTTCTATATAAATAAATATTGCCGCATTTTTCTTTTGAAGTAGCAGAATCAATGTTAACCTTTTAAACCACGATGTGATTGCTGTTCTGTATTCTGTCTAGGGGCAGTCTTCCGCCACATAACAGATTAAAGTTTCGATTTTGTAACCTTTAAGTCAATTTGGGTATCGCCAGCCTAATTTTTAAACTGCTTATGTCCTTTTGAGCAAACTTTATAGAAGAAAGTAAAACTGTTTATTTTTCATAGTTTAGGCACTAATTTTATATAGATGTTTTTCCAATTCGTTCCTCGTATTACATATGTACGATATGTAAATTTCAGTACTTATTAGGAATATTTGTGATATAAAATAAAGTAAAAAATAAATTATTTATTTCATAACATACATAGTACTTATTTAAAAAGTCATAATTAAAAATAAAAAAAAAAACAATCGAAATATTATTACACTAAATCACGAAGCTTAGATTCACTTACATGCAACAAAACAATTTAAAAACAAAAAAATAATGATGTGTAAGTGAATCTAAGTGCCAGTTCCAAGCCACCGCTCTGTAAGAAGAACTGGCAAGAAACTCACAGGCTATGCTCTTTTAAATACTTGAATTACAATCTTCATTTGTCTGTATAAATATAAATTATATAATTGAAATAATATAAGTATCCATATGTAATAACAGTATGGTAAGCCATATGGTAAGCTCAAAGTCGCTCAGCGTGCAATGGAGAGAGCTATGCTCGGAGTGTCCCTACGTGATAGAATCAGAAATGAGGAAATCCGTAGGAGAACTAGAGTGACCGACATAGCGAAGCGCGTTTGCAGGCTGAAGTGGCAGTGGGCGGGGCACATAGCTCGAAGAACCGACGACCGATGGGGCGTTAAGGTGTTCGAATGGCGACCACGAATCAGCAAACGTAGTAGAGGGCGGCCCCCAACGCGATCGACCGATGATCTGGTCAGGGCGGCGGGGAGCCGGTGTATGCAGGCGGCAAAGAATCGATCTACGTGGAAAGCAATTGGGGAGGCCTATGTTCAGCAGTGGACTTCAGATAGCTGAAATGATGAAGACATATGCGACCCGAAATCTATATACCCGGTTCTGGCGAGGCGTATTATATATGCTAGTGTGAGAAATGTAAGCATTAAACCAATTTTTGAAACTGCTATAGTTTTTCCCATTCGTCATGATTACTTAGTGTAATAACACGTGGCGAAAAGAGGGCGATGAAAAGTCACTTTCCAAGTTTGAAGTAAAACCCGTACTCCGCTTCTGAGGTCGTAGGTTCGATTTCAACACAGAACAAATCTTTGTTTGCCTTAACATGAATATTTGATCTGGTCTGGGTGTTTTGCTATGTATAATATGTATATATTTATAAAAAAAGTATGTATGAATGTTTTTTCGTTAATTAGTATGTCCATAACACAAGTTCTTAATGATACTTATCTTGAAATTAAATAATTGGTGTAATTGTAAGAAAGGAAAGCAAAAAGGAAATTTGGTATTAAATTATTTATCCTAAGTAGTGATTATAATACAGAGTTTATATGATGTTTACTTAATAATAGCAACGTTGCGAATTGGAGTCTCACTTTAAAATTTACGTACAGTAAGAATCTGTAAATGTTACGAAGTTTTTGGTATTCTACATAGATAGTGATATGTCTTGGGAATCACACTCTGACGAAGTATGTAAAAAACACAAGTTCTCATATGCACTTTATAAACTTTCAAAAACAGTCAATACAGAAGCTGTACTGGTATCATATCATGGAAATGTAGCATCCAGTATTCGATATGGAATAGTCTTTTGGGGCAATTCAACACAACGGGAAGCTATGTATAAAGCACAAAAACGATGTATTAGGGCAATGTGTGGTTTAAGGACAACAGAAAGCTGTAGATATCATTTTAAAATTTTCAAAATCTAATTCTCTTTCTAATAGAGTCTAAGCGTTATATTTACAGAAGCATCAGTCAAGAGACATTCGGTTCTGTATCATTCTAAAAAAAGAAAACCCCCATCAAGCAGCTAATCTTTCTTACCATAAACGCACATATACCAGGCACTGTTGAAAGCACTGAGCTACTTAAGTTATGTAAAACATCATCGGGTCATTAATTACCCATCACCATGCTCGCCACCTTATGCATCATTATCAGAAACGACCGAGGATTATAATTAATTGTTGTCAGTTAAAATTGCATTCAAAAATCGAGTGAAAGAGTCACGATTGTGCGCGAGTTTTCGTCACAGGGTCAGAGGCGCGCAACTACGACACGATGTTTTGTGACAAATATATGCACCACAGTATGGGTAAAGACAGAACGTCGGTTTTTTTCTATGCCATAACGTACTATCTCAGTAGAGCTCAGGCCTCCTTTCACGAGCCTTCCCAAGCACTCAAGTCAAAAACATTATATGATGTGATATTCGTTTAAGCCCCAGTAAGAGTTTTTAATCCTATTGATATTGAGGCAATCCCCCCTTGTCTCCGCACTTCTGCCTCCGGCAGGTTCGTGTGGTTTCTGTGAACATGGTTTGTGTAAGGGAGACCAGAGCTCAATTGATAGATAATAAGTGGTGATAATGACCTATTTTAATTATTAAATTACCTCTTTACGTACCCAAGTTACTAATAATAATAATAATCTTTATTAGCAGAAAAATAAATGTGACAAGGATATTTATAAACTATGGCTTCTGCACTAGGCTCGCAGACCTGTGTTGCAGTAGTCAAAAAGAGAATAACAATTTAAGGTACATAATTGCATGTAATACTTTAAACCCGATGTAGATATCTTGAACGTAGTTTGAAGTATATAAATCAACGCATTACGTACTGTCAGTATTATTTTTATAGGTTCAAGAATTTCAATAACTTTTCGCTACTCACCCAACCTTCTAAAATTCTATATTTTGGGATAACAGTTTCTTTCCGTCGAACCCCTGACATTGGCGGCAAACATTTTGTAACTTTTAACCACAGATTTAATTAAACTGTAATAGAATTTGTTAATGTATAATTAGGGTGTTGTTTTGCAAAACTGCTGCGCTCTCGGCGATGACGTGGCGTGAATAATTTGTTGTTGAGATTATTGCTGTTATAATTATTGGTTAGTGAAGAGGGAGGGGTAGACGTGTCCTTTAGCGGAGACCACGGTTCGGTAAACGTAGGACGTCCTCCAGCTAGGTGGAGCGATGACATACGCACATCCGGTGCGAAACAGTCACTTCTGCAAAAAATTTAATATTCCAGGAGAAGCCTTTCAAAATTAAATATCCTGGTATAAAATATAGCTCTTCTTAATTTAAGAAATTAACTAGTTATATTCAAGCCTCTTTTTTAGACTTTATTTCAAAGTAAAACGAAACATCTTACAATTTGGTACATTAGCATTTTTTCTCATAATCACATCAATTTCGACAAAATTGCATAAGTGACGTTGTAGCACCATAGGTGCGATATACAAAACTGCTGGTAGCTGTTGGAGGCGAAGAGCTTATGATCGAGCTTAGTGGCGTGCTATTGCAGAGGCCTATTTCCAGCAGTGCATAAAGATGATGGTGTAAAGGGCTCCTACCAAGATCTGAGGAGCCCAAGCCAACACCACCTGCACCTGCCGATCAACGGACGACGCAACATAAAAGTGCCCGGAGAGCGGCAATAGGCTCGCCACCTATTACGTGGGACCAACAATATAAATGGCGAAGTGTGGGCATATAGTATGCCTCTGCCTACCCTTTCGGGGAAACAGGCGTAATATTATGTATGTATGTATGAAGATGATGATGATAGTAGGGATCTATTCCTGGCGATAATTTATGCAAAGATACCTATCTTGCTTAACTGACTTCTTATGGGACTAGCTAAGTAAATGAGTGTGTTATAAACTCATTGAAAGAAAGAAAGAAATAGAATTTATTCTGTGACAACATCAAAAGAAAACAGATACATTATATTTAAGTAACTATTTAAAGAGTGTCACAGAAAAGGTGTCCACTCAGCATAAAGCCGAGGTGTCACGAAAACGCCTCGACGCTGGTCTTCCGTAGATACCCTTTGTGAGAACACTGCTATGACTATGACACATCAACTCCTTACATTGTAAAACACAATACATACATACAGTTAAAGTGGCATACAAATATGACTATTTTGACATTGCTTAGACCTATAAGGAAATTTGGTACATTAGGTAATAGGTGGCCGCTTAAATACTATTTTATGATCCTGTGGATGCGTTTTCAAGCGGGGAAGAAGTAGTTACTTAGGTAGAGGACGGCGTTCTGATCGTGGGCCGATGATCAAAGAGGCCGAAAGCCGATGGATACAGGCGACTCAAGATCGATAAGCATGGATAGAGGAGTCCTATTTTCAACAGCGGGCCTTATGTGGCTAAGGTGTTGATGAAGCTAGAAACCTCTGATAAAAGCCAGTACAATATAAAACATGCTTGATATACGTTAAACATTGCCTTAACAGTATGGTGTTAATGATATGAGTTGCGTATCCGATGTGATGGACAGCCGGACGGCCGGACGGACTGTCAGAGGGGGGCCGGACAGCGGTGGGTTATTATTATACCGTCTTCGTCCGATAACAACCTTGGACTATTGAGAAACCAAATTAGAGTCTGTGGTGTCAATATCTTTAATTTATAATGTATTCGTTTGGGTACAATACTTTATTATATACTTTAGAGATATACTTATTATACTTATAGAAAGCTATCAAAGCTATAAAATAGATTAGAAATTTTATATTTTTTTATACAGTATATGGTGCTTGACGTTGGGCCCCATAAGAATGCAAAAAGTTACCCTGCGTATAGTGGAGTGATCTATGAAATGAAAATTTTTATTCACAAAAATAATGTTTTGCTTGAAGTACTATTACTTTATACCCAAACCAACGGGTGTGAATGTTTAAAAAAATTACAGTTAGGAATCTGAGGAGCCCAAGCCAACTAAAAATAAAACAATAATTAGAAGTGCTACAAAATTTACACAAAATACAATTTCAATCAGATAAACTAAGTGTCCAACAATCTAGTTATCCAGTAATTTTTTTTGCATATTAATGCATAAATACTGCTGAACTGAATAAAAGCACTTCAGTTTAAACAACTTACTTTTAAATTCGGATAAACTAAGGTCACTTATTCTTAATTATACATTCGAACGCAATTTGGGTAACTACTTTTCTTAAAGAAATATGTGAGCACTTTGGGTAACATTATACTCAAACAGACGTTGATGGGTTTTGACGAAAACGCAACACTCATATACAGGGTGTCCCAAGCACCTATTGGAGTATCCGAATCACCCCCATGTATGTTCTGCGATTATGCGTAGTTTTCGAGTAAAAAATTTTTTTCTGTTTTTTTTTAAAGATAACGGTCTAAATATCTCAAAAATTCAAATAAAAAAAGTAGAACACATTTTAGTGTTTTTCTTTTTGCTACTGAATCATCGTAAAAGGTACTTTAATGTCCATAATAATCAGCTTCGAAACTTTAGTGGCAATTATGAAAATATTTGTGTAAAGTCAAAATTTTACCGTTAGTGAATAATTTGTTAAAATTCAACTTAAAATAAAAAATCTAAACAGGCGAATTTATGGTGTCTAAGTATGTCTAAAATTTTCTCTAGACTATCCGCTTTCATAATAATTAAAAAAAAGAAGTTAACGTTAAAGGGCTACTTTGGCATAAATCGGTCATCAAAGACAGAGAGGTGAAAATTTCAGTAAATTCGACATCTAAATAATAATTATTTTTTTAAGTTGATAATGGGAATCGCTTATTAAGCAACCAAAAATTATTACAGAAAAGCTAAAAATTTATTCTTTGGAGGTCAACATTAGTCAAAATTAATCAAAAATAGCTGTTAAGTCACATTTGGTAAGTCGTTGATATAGATTATAAATAATAATGATCTAGAATAGTGCCCTGTGGCACACCTACTTTATCTACTACGATCAACTCAACGCAGCTTTTCTCATTACGTTTAATGATACTTTAGTTCGCCAGAGCCTCGTCCGTTGCTCGGCAGGTGAGGTTGGTTTGGGCTCCTTAGGTCTTGGTGATACCCCCCGACTGGTCTCCACCTTGTAGTGGTGGGGGGCTGAGTACCTCCCGGGAGGGCGCAGAGGGCGCTAGGGATAAGGTAACACCCAGAGATTGGCGACTCTGGGTGCCCTTAGTACTGTCTAGGGAAACTAAGAGGAAACTGTGGAGGGATCATGGACCCTCCGAAAAGTCGGCTACACACGCTATGGTCGCAGAAGGAGGTAGGAGGGGCGCGTCCACTGCGTCTCTCTGAGGAGGTCCTCCCGGTTTTGGTCCGGGGGACGTTGGCCGCGGGCGGGGTGTCGGAGCTGCAACCCAGGTACTGGCGCCCCGCCTCTTTCTCAACAAACGGCGGGCGTCGTTGAAGATTTTTATTGGGTATAACTGCTGGCGGTCGTGTCTGCCGGTGGTGAGTCCCACACACCTATCTCGGTCCCCCTTGGCCGGGAGACAGTGCGTAAATGCATTTTGTAACCGACGTAAATCAAAAAAAGAAAAGGTCTTGGTAGGATCCCTTTAAATTAAATCAAATCATATATTGCAAGTCACACGTATTGAAGTTGTAATTAAATATTCAGGCCGATTTGTGACGCCCTGTATCATTGATAGAGCGCTACATACATAATATACAGAACGCGATATATATCTCGATATGGCGCCAAACACATATATTTTTTCTACATAAATATTATTATTATTCAAATTATCGTCAATAGAATAACATCAGAAATAAGGAATTCCGTAGGAGAACTGGAGTGGCCGACATAGCGAATCGGATGAGCAGACAGGTGTTAAAGATCTGACGATGGATCGGGCGTTAAGCTTTTTAGAAGGGAACGACCTACATCTTGATGGGCTGGAGGGATATCTGGTAAGGCTGTCAACGTCGAAGAATCTTGGCGAGGCTTATGTTCAGGAGTCTCGTACGGCTGTACTTGCTGAATTCCTATATTATATTAAAGGGAAATGTTACCAAAAGTTATATGTGACATAGCCACACGATTTTTTAAGCTTGTAAATTTTGACATTAAGTATAGTTAGAGACTCTTTAATAAATTTTAGAGGACGCCCCACAATAATTCCCGTGAAACGTCATATTTATATCTATACTCCATATTTAAAGATAAATACAATTGTCTGTTCGTTCAATACAATACTAAAATTAACACTTCTTACTAAATCCATATGTATTTATACACCAAAATATAATTATATCTTTTTTGTCTATCTGTTTGTTTGTTCTGGTTTATCTCTGAAAAATATATCAATTTTAAAAGGACTTTCATCGGCAGATGGCTGATGTAATAAGGAGTAGCTTAGGCTACTTTGCATTATCACCCAGGAGCCGGGTGTCTGTAGGTCACGCGAACAAAGTCGCGGTCGGCCGCTAGTCTTAGATTTGTTGATTAGGTTACGACTTTAAGTTTACTGGCTAGAGCAAAGTATGCCAGAGCACGAGTAGAAAAGGAATCTAATTTTGCAGATACTGATCCTATTTGGTGAGATTGAAAGCCTATCTCTCCCACGCCTTCCGCGTGATCCACGGCTCGTATCGCGCCAATCTGGCTATCCCCAGATCAAGATAAGGCTAACGCAATTATTGTGATCATTGTGAACCAATTGGGTGGGATTGTGAAAAATGCCTGCGCAATCCTGGAGTATTTCTTAGAGTACTGTGTATTGTGGGTGTTTTTGTAACAGCTTTTATATGCGATATTGTTTGGTGAGACTACTAAATAAAAATTAAGATGAATGAATAGACACTTACATAGTAGGACATAGGTTTTCCCTATATACTCAACATTTCCTACAGATATCAGAGATGAATTAAATAAACTAAAATTTAAACGTTTGAGAAAGTACATAATAAATATGCAACCATATACGTTCTTCGTAATTATAATTAATATAATCTAATTGTAACAAAGTAATTTAATGATTTATTAATTTACATACATACATACATTCACGCCTGTTTCCCTAAAGGGGTAGGCAGAGGCATATGATCCGTCCACATATTGCCAATTATCCCACGTAATAGGCAGCGAGCCGATTGCTGCTTACCAGGAACTGTTATGTTCGCAGAGCCTCGTCTCTTAATCGGCAGGTGTACCACTTGCAGGTGAGGTTGGCTTTGGCTCCTTAGATCTTGGTACCCTATATACCTAGATACCCTATACACTTTATTAATTTCTAATGTATAATTACAGTACTTCAGTCACACAGTTTAAACCGCTTTGTAGGTTTGTTAAGCTCATATGTCATATAAAATATTTTGTAAAAAAATACACGGTATTAAGACGTCCGGACACTACAAATTCCAGATCGTCACAGATATAGAAACACATGGCCACTAGATGAGGTCCATTACTCTTAGTCACCCTCAATCAACACATAGAGTGACAGATTTTTTTGGTTGAGGTCGTATGATAATACCTCATTCATTTGATATTCATTTATCTGAGGATAATACGGCATTAAAAGAATAAGATCGAACCTAAGCGAGGTTCATATAAGACAGTTTTTTATATTCAACTTGTTCGTCTTTACGCCAGTAAAGACTAATATACAATTATTTCCTAGACCACCAGCTTGAAGGGTCTAAAAAAAAAAGGAAGATGTTGGTACCAAAGGGCGGGATGTGGGACTGTTTTAAAGAGTTACCGAGGCCCGGGACTAGAAGAAACATGTATGGTTTTTAGTCAGTAGAAGTCTGACACACTCTCCTGCTCCAATCACAGCGGGAGATGGTCAAAATCAAAAAATCTCAATTATTTATTTCATAAACTATTACATAGTACTTGAAAACGTCCTAATTAAATATAAAAAACAATCAAAATATTATAACACTGAAATCACGAAGCTTAGATTCACTTATATGCAACAAAACAATTTAAAAACAAAAAAGAATTAAGTGTAAGTGAATTTATGGGCCAGTTCCAAGCCACCGCTCTGTAGGAACAACTGGCAAAAAAAACTCACAGGCTATGTTCTTTTAAATTTATCCATTGGTTTGGTACTTATTATAATCTTCTTTTGTCTGTGAAGCTATACAATGCAATATAATATAACATTAACAATATTCATGTTCTAAGCCATTCATTTTAGAATAGCCTGTATGAAACAACAGTTTAATCCGAAGCATTTTATTTGCCATATAGTTTTTGATAGAATAGTATCCTTTAATAGAAAAGGTCTTTAAAATAAAGATGTCGTTTTTGGTAAATCAGCTCTTTTGGTCTTCTTATCTTTAATTTTTTTATTTAGATTTTTAGCTAAACAGTACCTAACTATCCTCAACAATATATTATCTCTTCGAAAGTCAGTATATAAACTGCTCGTTTTCCTAGAGCCCCGAGTTACATAAACAAGAGGACAATGGTATTCAGCTTATGACAGGCTTAGAATGGAGAAATATGCATCGTGGAGGTCGCAGGTTCGGCGCGGGCGCATAAATCAGGCCGAGGAAATTGTGGTCTGCTATGGGCGTTCTAGGAAGACCTGTCAAAGTGTACTGTAAACTGTCATTCAGTTTAACTATGAAATTGCTGTTACCTTATCAGTGCAGTCGCGGGTTGAACTAAATTTGTGTAAAATCAATATTTTTTTTTTATATATTTTATTTTTTATTATTTGTTACAAAAAATGTTCAAAACATTTGTTAACTCATGTTTGTGTGAAACATAAGTAGATATGAAGTATATATTTACAAAATCCCTTATTTAGTATCCATAACATAAGTTCTTGATAATACTTATCTTGAAATAATTGGTATAGTTGTTAGAAATGATTTATTTATTCAGACGTACTCGTGTTATTGCAATAAATGATAGATAAACACAAAAAAGTATTTATTGTTATCAATATCCGTATTCCTGATAAAATATACCAACTCCTATACTTACTTAATTAATACAAAAAATAGAAGGTTCTGATTCTGATTATATTGAGTATTGTACCTAGTGTTGTAAAGATATATTTGATGTTTTCCTTGTATCATGTGTAACTAACTTCCGCCTGCGGGTTTGCCCGTGTGACCTCCAGTTTACCGCGTCTCATGGGATCCACGCATTTCTCTCGCGTTTAAGTAGTCTTCGAATAAAATGTCATCACAATCAGTCCTGATGTTTATAACAAGCAAACAAACAAACTTTCTCGTCTTTTATTCATTCCACTCCTGAGGTCGTGGGTTCGATTCCCACACAGGACAAATATTTGTGTCTATAAATATGAGTATTTGTTCTGGTCTGGGTGTTTTTCTATGTATATTAAGTATGTATTTACAAAAAAAAAAAAGTATTTATGTATGTTTATCCGTTATTTAGTATCCATAACACAAGTTCTTAATGAGACTTATCTTGGAACTAAATAATTGGTGTAAGTGTCAGAAATATTTATTTATTTTATTTTTATTTTTCCTATTATAAATGCGAAGATTGTGTTTGCTTCATAATTTGTTTTTCTTAAATGTAGAATCACTCTTTTAAAATACTATCCAATATTAAGTAACTTGATAAATCAAACTATTTTCGTATGCTGCGTTTTTGTCTTTTAGTCAAAATCAAGTAGAGTTTATTAAGTGCAAATGCAGTCAAGTCAGTCTTACACCAGGAAATTAGTGGAAAATTTACCATGTTTATGTTGTGCTCCTATCCGTATTCTACTAATACCTCAAAAGTAAGTTTATCCTTATTCGTGCTTAAAAAACATAAGGGAAAAGTTGCTATGTAATTATTTGCTAAACAATAAATTGTTAAAATTAGTTTTGCTAACTGTAAAATTACGAAAAGATGGTTTTGCCAAATGAAATTTTGGAAACCATACATTGGCAAGTGTCACTTTGGGAAAGGTTTTTTGCCAAACGTAAGTAAACTAAAATGTGTTAATTTGAAATAAAAACTAATCGTGTCTGCTGGTGACTAGTTATAATGTAGAAACATTTAACATGTAGTTTGATGATACGCAGCCCTTAAAAGAGATGAATAAGCTGTTTACCGTCAAAGGAACTAATGAAGTCAACAACGCACATATTGAATGACGAAATGTCAACTCACTGCATCGATGGTAGGATGTTATCGAATAACTGGAAGTGACATGAAATAAACATTAAAGTTATTTTAAGAATTGAGGTTTTTTGGGTTTCTTATTTCATAACTCTCTAATATCTTTCCACGTTGATCGATCTTGTGCTGCCTGCATCCTTCGGCTTCCCGCCGCTTGGGCCAGATCGTCGCTCCTTCTGTATATGGTTATAGATTATAATATGAATGTGAATCTGTTAGTTTACTATAATTTAATTCTTTAAACCAGTTCAAGCCATCAATCAAATTTCGTTGAAAATTTGTACGAAGAAAACATAGAAAAAATGCAGGCTACACAAATGGAAATAGCATAATCTAATTGACTATCTAACAATGAAACAAGCAAACAAAAATGAGAACTGCATTGTGCTGTACATACATACTATCACGTCTGTTTTCCCGAAAGGGTAGGCACAGATATTATACGCTCACATTTCGCAAATGTGTTTTTGTTTCCACGTAATAGGTTGCAATAAATAAATAAATATTCTCTTACAATCACACCATTTATTTAGTTCCAAGATAAGTATAACTAAGTATAAACATATTTAAATACATATTTAAATACAATAATTAATTACAATTCTAATAGTAGTACAAAAATACCTAATAATTACCTAAGTTAAGTATACTTACTCATGAAATTAAGTTACCAATAATGGTTATATTTTGATTTAGGACATTGATGTTGTGAACTATTTAATCTTTATGTAAAATTGTAAAAAAGGACCTAGTATGCTTCCTTTCTCCTAAGTTTCCCGTGCCCAACAGGGTCCATAATTGTAACTTGTGTAGATGTAAGACCTTATGTAAAACATTATGGAGTGCAATAAACATTGAATTGAATTGAATTAAATACTTTTTTTTGTAAATAAATACCTAATATACATAGGAAAACACCCAGACCAGAACAAATATTCATGTTCATGCACACCAAGTTTTGTACTGTGTGGGAATCGAACCCACGACCTCTGGAGTGGAGTGCAGGTATACTGACCTCCACGCCATGTCGGTCGTCAAACTACAAATCCCTGCAATCCTGCAATGGGAGCTTATTTTACCCGAATTTAAAACTATGTTGTTTCGCTGGCTCAAACTGACGTGCATTTATTCAGTCCAGGAATATTTAGACATTAATATAAAAAAGAAGTTACGTAACACTTCTAATAATTTTATGACATTTATACGACCTGCGTTGGTAAAATAATAATAGAACTTTCAGAACTTGTTTTAAGATCCTTGCACCATTATCTTTTATGAATAAAAAAAATTATTTCATTCATTTTTGCCGCTTACCGGGAACTTTAATATTTGCCAGAGCCTCGTCCTCGAAATAATTGAGTAATATTAAGCTTTCCTTCAAAAAAATAATTCCGAATTAAATATGACAAAGACAAAGACAAATGAGCCAGTAATAAAACCTAACTACGCTTCCATAACGATTTAGCTTCAATGATATACTTACATCTACATCGGCTTATCATCCATCATAATGTCCTATTGAAGTAAACTGGCTGTAGCACCAATGAGAAATACCTTTGTGTTCGTCCTGTTCGCGCAGACATAAATCATATCTCGCGGATAAGCGATATTGTCTGGAAAGGTTCCACGACTGAAAAACTACTGAATTACTGCAACAAACACTTAATAAATATGATTTAATGATGTCATTTGTCTGACGTTGTATATTAACACGTTACATGACTGAATTAACAGTTAATTAAGGATGTAAGTTATGAGTATTGAGATAGGATTGAATTTGCATTGTTACCTTTCTGCTAGAGGTTGTTCACTACAATTTAATATTACATTTACCCTTGTGTTTCTAACATAGGGTAATAAATACAGGTATTGCGAAGGGGATAGGCTGCACCCCATCCCCCCTCTGCTGTTTTTCAATATTTCGAATTGGCTTAATAGACCAGGAAAAAAAACCAGACCAGAAACCAGCATTTCAGACAAAAGTTAGCCTTCCACTCTAGATTTTTTTCAGAGATTTGGTATGAAAATCAACAATAACATTGGTCATAAGGGGTACCAGAACTGAAAAGGTTATTAACCACTGCATTGACCCAATATATAGTGTATAGGGTGTATAGGGCTCCTACCAGGATCTGAGAAGCCCCAACTAACGTCACCTGCACCTGTCAACGGAAGCGACTCTAATGGAACCGAACATAAAGTTCCTGGTCATCGGCAACAGGCTCGCCAACTACACTTTGGTTCTGCCTACACCTTCGGGGCAACAGGCGTGATATTATGTATGAACCTAATTAATAATGGGTGTTATTTAACGTGTCTTCAAAATTAATAAATTGCCAACCTAACCTAACCTTTTTGTGCATCAAAATTACTGATTGAGCACCTAATCTCCTCATTAGATGCTCACTCAGTAATTTTGATGATCAAAAAAGTATTTTTTAGAGGTTCAGTTTATTATATTCCATTAATAATTCTAATATCTGATTTGTTGTGCTTTATCAGTCAATAGTGCTAATTTAGCAGAAGCAGATGACAATGCTGTAAGACTTCATATCTTTGTTTGACAAGTCTAACTTAAAGCATAATGAAAACCACATATAGTGTCATATTGTATCAAAATGGCAAAGCACGCAATCAAAGCAAGTATATAAAATTACGAGCAAAAGGGATAAGTATAGGCTGCGTTCTCGTAGCTTACCTTTTTCAATTATCGTTTTAGACAGATCAACGACGACAAAGTTACAACTTGGATTGTCTGACAAAGACATTATTAAATCCTTTGGCTTATCAAAAACCGAACTGTGTATACCGAAACACGGGGATTTAGACGGTCGCCGATTCTGGGAATAACTTTGTTTTATCATCTCAGCCATCTGACGTCCACTGCTGAACATAGGCCTCCCCAATAGATTTCCACATTGAGCGATCCTGGGTCGCCTGCATCCATCGGCTTCCCGCCGCCCTGACCGGTCCATCGCGTGGGAGGCCGTCCTCTACTACGTTTACCGGTTCGCGGTCGCCATTGCAGAACCTTGACGCCCCATCGGTCGTCGGTTCTTCGAGCTATGTTCCCCGCCCATTGCCACTTCAGCCTTCAAACTCGCCTCGCTATATCGGTCACTCCAGTCCTCCTACGGATTTCCTCATTTCTGATTTGACCACGTAGGGACACTCCGAGCATAGCTCTCTCCATTGTACGCTGAGCGACTTTGAGCTTTCTAATGAGGCCCATAGTCAGGCACCAAGTCTCAGTACCGTACGTCATCACTGGCAATACACACTGGTTAAAGACTTTCGTCTTAAGACACTGAGGTATTTTTGACGAGAAGATACAGCGCAATTTCCCGAACGCAGCCCAACCGAGCTGGATTCGACGATTGACCTCTTTCTCGAATTTGGACCTAACCATTTGGACTTTTTGTCCCAGGTATACATCGTCGACAACTTCGAGAGCCGAGCCTCCAATAACTATTGGGGTAGGCTTAACATGGACATTAGACATAATTTTCGTCTTGTCCATGTTCATTTTAAGACCTACCCTTTGGGAAGCTCTGTCGAGGTCTTCGAGCATTGTGCCCAGATCCACAAGTGACTCCGCTATGACCACTATATCGTCGGCAAATCGAAGGTGAGACATATACTCGCCATTTATGTTGATGCCGTAGTTTCCCCAGTCCAACATTTTGAAAACATCCTCCAGGGCAGCAGTGAACAGTTTCGGAGATATGACATCTCCCTGTCTCACGCCCTTCCGCAGGAGGATAGGATTCGTGTGCTGGTCTAGTACTCGTACGGACATGGTGGCGTTTTTGTATAAACTTCTCAACACTTCAATATACCGATGGTCAATGCGGCATCGCTGCAGGGACTGAAACACTGCCCAAGTCTCGATCGAATCGAAGGCCTTTTCATAGTCTACAAACGCTAAGCAAAGTGGCTAGTTATACTCCTCGGTCTTCTGTATAACCTGCCGCAGCGTATGTATGTGGTATATGGTTGAAAAGCCTTTTCGGAAACTGGCTTGTTCGGGAGGCTGGAAGTCGTCAAACCTATGACCGAGACGGTTCGTGATGACCCGTGAAAACAACTTATAGACGTGGCTCAGTAGCGTGATTGGCCTATAATTCTTCAAAAGAGATTTGTCACCTTTCTTGAAGAAAAGTACAACCACGCCACTGGCCCACGCCTGTGGCGTACTTCCCTCGAGGATGACGGTGTTAAAGAGCCTCTGAAGTACCTTTAGTACCGGTGTACCACCCGCTCTCAGAAGCTCTGCTGTCATCCCGTCTTCACCCGGTGCCTTGTTGTTCTTCAGCTGTTTCAGGGCCATCCTAATCTCGTATAGGCTGATGTCCGGGATGTCTTCGGTGTAGTGCCTGGTTAGTTTGGCTCTAGGGTCTTTAGCCAAACAAGTAGCGGGATCCTGCGTACTAGTATATAACTGCCCATAAAACCCTTAGATTTCCCTCATGATCTCAGGTTTCGACGTGACTAGATTGCCCTTGTTGGTCTTCAGCTGCGTTAACTGACTCTGGCCAATAGACAGATCTCGTGCGAACACTTTTGAACCCTTGTTCCTCTCTATTGCATTTTCAATACACTTAGTACTGATTTTGCGAATATCAAGTCGCAAGGATTTCGTGATCCGTCTATTGATACGCCATAGCCCTGTATGGAGCCCCAATTTGGGCAAGCTCCATACCGGGTCGCCATCGACAGATCCTGCAGCAGTCGCAGAGGGTCATGGCGACCCGTGTCGTTAGGGGGTATCGCACCATCTCCCATGAGGTGGCATGCGCGCTCGCCGGGTCCCTGCCGTGGGACCTCGACGCCGAGGTTCTCTCGGCGGTCTACTGGCGTGGCGCGCAATCCCGGAGCCAAGGTCTCCGCCCCACACCGGACACTGTGGTGCGGTGGCGTAGAGACGCTCAGACACAGGCTCTGGGCGCATGGCGGCGGCAGCTACACAGGAGCGCCGAACTACGTGCCGAAGGATCGATGCGCCGTATCCTCGAGACGGTCGGGCCCATCTTAGAGCGATGGGTCGGCCGTCGGTGGGGGTCGATGACTTTCCGGCTCACGCAGGTACTTACCGGGCACGGGTGCTTTGGGAAGTATCTGTGTGACGTCGCCGGGGGGGAGTCGACCCGGTGTTGCCACCACTGTGACTGCGCGATGGATGATGCGCAGCACACTTTGGTGGCGTGCCCTGCGTGGGCGGGGCCGCGGTCGACGTTAGCCGCGGCCCTGGGTGGAGTGGCTCTCTCGCTGCCGACCATCATGCAAAAGATGGTCGACAGCGAGACGGCGTGGGAGGCGATGGCCTCCTTCTGCGAAGTGGTGATGTCGCAGAAGGAAGCCGCGGAGCGGGAGAGGGAGCGGGATCCGCTCTCTCTCCGGCTACGCCGTTGGCGCAGCGGGCGGGCCAGAAGGGCCCGTCAGGCAGCGCCCGGGGGCTTTTAGGCGGCGGGGGCAGGGGGCCCCTTCCTTCTCGCCATAGACCCCCCCCCGAAGTCGGCCAGTTACGCCATGGCCGCACATAGAGGTAGGGGGGGCGCTGCAAATTGCGCCTTCCTGAGGAGGTCTCCCCGGTTCTGATCCGGGGGACGTTGGCCGCGGGCGGGGTACCAGAAGCTACAAACCCGGGCACTGGTGCCTCGCCCCTTTTCAACAGCGGTGGGCGTCGTCTGAAGTTTTTTAGTGGGTAGGACTGCGGTGGTCGCGTCGGCCGATTGAGCCCCACACCCCTTCCCGGTCTCCCCTTTTTGGCCGGGAGACAGTGCGTAAGCAGCATTTTTTTACAGACGATAATAAAAAAAAAAGAAAAAAAAAAAGGTGGTTGCCCTCCCGGTGGTAGAGCAGATTGCCGGACTTGAGGATTACCGTATCCTCCCCCTGTCTTCGGACTTCGGATAACCCGATAATGTTCCAATGCAACTGCTCTATTTCCTCTTCCAGCTCGTTAATCTTCTCATCAGTCCTCAGTGTGCGTGTGTTGTAGGTTGCCAGGTGCAGAAGTCGTTTAGGATGGTAGCCGGATCTCTGCCGGTGATTCTTTGCACCCCCTGCCCCGCCGTTACCAAGACCGCTACCGTAATCTGGAATAGCGGGGCCGCCGGGGACTGGGGCCCGTTTGTGTGTATGTGCCATTATATTAGGGGTATTTGCCCGTAATCACCACGCTGGTCAGACGGGTTGGTGATCGCAGTTCCAGCTAGTACGCAGGATGGCGCTGCTGCCCATCATCCGGTCCTATTTCTCTTCGTCGACTCTTACGACTCCCCATGAGATGAGAGGGGGTAACGCTATTCTAGGCCGGCGCCACACGGCCAACTTTGTTTACGCTGATTAATTTAGGTGATCGTGAATCGCGGCTTGTTAAACAATCCTTATTCAATCCCGACTACGTTTGGAACATTCAAGCTGCGATTTCAATCCGTGTTTTAAAGGTCTGTATTAACCCGTAAACAGTTGAAATAACAATTGCATTTTTTTACTTTGATAGAAAATGCATATATTACCGGTACCACACGGCCTTACAGAACCGGCCTAGAATAGTGCCACCACCTCGCATCTCACAAGGAGTCGTAAGAGCCGACGAAGAGAAATCCAACGGGATGATGGGTTGCAGCATCATACTGCGCTGGCTGAATCTGCGATCACCAACCCGCCTGCCCAGGATAGTGATTATGGGCAATTATCTCTAATATGGTAAACTATTGAGGAGGCCAAAATGTTCAGCAGTGGACTTCGCGGTGCTAGGAGGTCGGAAGCGATCACCGATATAAAGCAGAATTTAAAGACGTCAGAATGTGAATTGGTGACCGTTTGTGTGGCATTTAATACTTTATAATATGACTAAAATTATGATGATAGTTCTTCTGATACTAAATCATTATTGAACATGAGCGTTGTAGTATAAACAATTCAATTAATCTTTTTTTAAGACCCTAATTAAAATCTGTACTTATATACGTTACCTATAATTTGCCACAAAAGGGTCCATCGTTTTGTTAACTTTAACCTTACGACATCTGAATGTTAGGTACTCATACATTCATCGTCAATTGTTGCCGATATGTAATTGTAATAACTATTATCAATTACCAACGTGTAAGTACGAGAGCTCATGAGCTGAGAGACATCTCCCAACCTTGACATGACCATCTCCCCGACTTTCATGCGCGTGCGCCCCACCGAGCCTCGGAGGGCGCGCGCGCATCACGGCGCAGTCACCGACGGCACGGCGCGAAGCGAGCGCATCCTCTAGTGCGCACCGCAAAACGTACCGGTATTCAAATCCTTACAATATTCCATTTTTTATAAAATGTTTCATTTTTTTATATAAATTAATAAAGTTTCAACCTTTTTGCGCTTTCAAACTTTTTTCGTGTTGCCTTAGATAAAACTTTTTTCAACTTATTTGTCAGAACTTTTCAAGCAGTTTTCTGTTGCATGGAAAAGCATCGCTTCGTTTTATACTAAAACCAAATAAGTTCGACCTCTGACCGAGTTTTTACATAACCTTTATCTTTATCAAACCTCCACGTTCACTTGAGCTGTAATAACAATAGTTAAATTGTATTTTTTTTTTCACATACACAACCAGTTTACTAACATTGTCAAATATAGACAATGTCCGAATATTAAAAAGCGTATACCTAATTATGTGCAATTTTTGCGTAACTGCCGAGGTTTAGCCGTGGGAACGTATTGTACCCAGTTCATACAGCCGCGGCTTAGAACTCTTAGTTTTTCTAGAATTAGTGTTATGCTTGGATTATACAATATAGGAACTCTATGTCAATTCGTATTGACATGTTAACTACAGCGTACGGTAGAAAAATGTTATTGTGTTAGCGTGAAAAGATTCCTTGTACAGGTTTTTATTTTAAATCAATTAATTTTCTCGTAACAAAGTTTGAAAGTGCATCTTGTGTTGTTCTTAAAACTTTTAGTGACAAGTGATTTTTTGTTGCAGTTTTTTTTTGTGAACTTTAGTCGTGGGAAGCGCGCGGGAGGTAAGTTCGTTATTAAATCTGTTTGCTAATTAGTATTATTTTTGACACTCAAAATGTGTTCGCCATTGTTGCGTAAAGGTCGTTTGTCAATCTAATTATTTGTTTTACGTAATTATGTATGTCAGAGGTTGTTAATGTGGTCGGGTTAGCTTTTACAATAAAAGTTGCACAAAAAGTTATGTACTTAATATTTTCGTTTTGTTTTGAGAATGGGAAGCGATTGTAGCACCGTTAGATTAAGTTATCAGAAACGATTTTTGAAGTTAAGCAGCGTTAAAAGTGGCACATTTTTAGGTGGGAGACTGTTTGTATAGCATTTTATATCTATGGAAGACTTGTTAAACGCTTGATCTCAATAACAAATGTTTGTTTTGTATTGTTTCTGTTATTGGGAATGGAAAGCGCGTTATTCTGCCGGAACATGGTATAGAATAAGTGGTCTGAAACGATCACCAATTTTAAGCAGCGTTCACAGAGAATAGTTTTTAGATGGGTGACCGTTTGTGTAAGATTTAATATATTTGAAAGGTTTGTGATACTGTTGGTTTCGATTAAAACTGTATGTGGTTAATTGATATTAAATTACGACGCTCTCAATACGGAGAGCCTAAAAATCCTGATAAAAGCTCATCATGACTCTGCTAGTCTGACTGGGTCAGCGCGGAGAAATGTGATGTAGAACATCTGTTTGAACGTTTTTAAAGGAGAAGAGGCACTATCCCAGCAGTGGATTGACAGCTGTCTAGATGACGAAACAAAACTGTTTTTTTTTTTAAATAATAAGCTAAAATATTATCACAGAACTTCCTTAAAGGCATTTTTGATCATAATCTCACGTCCATACTAAATGCAGAGTAACCTCGCTATAACTATTTATACAGTTGTAGCTAATGTGACTTTGGCACAGAAATTTTTAGGTGAAACATATCAAATGCTCAACTATGGGTCTGACGCAGAATGTGCACTCCTTGAACAAAACTCGTCTATTTATGTCACTAAACGAGAAATAAATATAAATAATAAAAGCAAAACTGCTTTCACTTGGTTATAAAAAAAAAACCTTAAACTTCTAGGCTTGAAAAATGTCCCCTGTTCTAAAAACCTATAAGAATATAGGTTTTTAAAACAGGGGACATATTTCGAAGTGCACATTCTGCGTCAGACCATCAAATATGGCTAGAGATTGACTCTAGGCGAGAATACAATACCTTAGTCGGCTTCTAAGATATCTTCGGGCTAGGTGTATTGCGATGCCTCCAAAGTATTCCACCACACGTCTTGCCTGAGCGTTTTACCGGGTCAGAGCCCATTCGTCCCCTAAAATTCGTCCCCCAGCATTAAAGTTGTAGATGAAGTAGTTGAATGATTCGCCCAGAAATCTCTGTGTTAAAATGGGACCTTTCCTACAACTATATAACTCTTTAAAATAGTAGTAGCACCCCAATCGTTTCTGCTTAGACCAAATGGGATATAATTATGGGCAAGAGAATATGTGTTTATGTATTAACGATAGAACTAATCATGTCTCGCTAATCTGACTTCGGGACTTCTTGGCGGGAAAGGGTAGCGTCATGTCTGCAGTTTTGTTTTATTTTCTAAAATTTGTGATATTTCTAACATTAATGTGTAATAACGGTGGATTATTAACCGTTAAGTGTTTGTGAATATACATAAGTGTTGGTAAATCAAACAAAGCAGTGCAACATCACTTTTCATATTCTCTCGAGGAGTCCAAGTGAGATCTCAGTATAGTCTCACATCTTTACTGAGGACTCAAGGGGCTTAGGGGAGGGTATCTCATTTACCATTTATCATCTTTATCATGTCTCATTCTCATTTACTATGAATTATATATTATTAATATATCACTTACTTGACACTGGCTAGATATGCTAGACGCACGAAGCTATTATTAAAAAAAAAAAAAAAACTAACTTCATCCAACTCGGTTATAATTGACACATTCCAAGCGGTGATTTATGACTGCAGCAGCCTTTCAGATCCACACTCTGATAAATTTGACGTTTTCTAAATACAATATCACGCCTGTTTCTCCGAAGGGGTAGGCAGGGGCATATTATATGCCCACATTTAACAATATTATACAATAGGATTAATAAAAAATTACATATGCATGACAAACATCTACATGAATGCAAAAAAACACTTATAAGTTGAATTAAACTTGTTACTTATGACGATACTGAACTGTTATTAAAAATATGATATAGAAACACACACTTACATGCACACACACACACACCACACCTACACACATACCACATCGACACACACACCACACCCACATACAAAACCACACCCACAGAGGCATACACGATTAAACACGACTAAATAAAAGTTAGATTCATATTAACTAGATTATTAAGTATTTTACCTAATTATTGTATTGAAGTTATGGAAGTGCGGAGTCTCCTAACACAGACTTTCTCTAGTCTAAATGGAGGCTCCAATCACGATTTAAAAAACAAATGTACTTGTTGAGAAAATAAACTTTTTGTATTTGTATTTCGCCAATTAAATTGTTAGTCCCACGTAATAGGTGGCGAGCCTATTGCCGCTTATCGGGAACGTTTCTGTTCGCCAGAGCCTCGTCCGTTGTTCGGCAGGTGCACCTCTTGCAGGTGAGATTGTGCTTGAGCTCCTAAGATGTTCGAAGGATCCTTTAGCACTCTTCTTCAGTTTACTTATAAAAATCTAGTGGCACGCCCTTCTGTAGCTAATTTACGTCTTGGGTTACATTATTGAAGTGTTAGCAGGGATGTCTACTTCCATCTTGTAAAGGATTTAGTATATGTTACTCAGAGATAATGTAGCATTCTAATGATGAAGGAATTATCTAAATCAGTCCAGTAGTTTTTTAAGTTTAAGCATTAATGAATTTAAATAAAAAAAGGACAATTACACAAATTATATAAACATAAGGCAATAAACAAATTATTGTTTCAGTCTCAGAAATGTATGAAGCTTGCTTACGGCGATTCAACTAGGGGAATTATAGGATAAAAATAGTAATCACCCAGGACAAATATACCTACATATGTGCCATAATGGTAGTGTGTAGTTATTAGTTTATTAAAAAAGCGAAAGGTATTATCCGAGTATTTACTTAAAAGTGCAATTTGACATCCATAAAGAATGGTGAACAGAATAAGTCGCTCGACGATTCTAGGTTGTGTTGTATGTGTGTTGATTATTATGCTGAGTAAGAGATGCAAGTCTCTGCCTACCCCTTCAGGGACACAGACGTGATTGTATGTATGTTTGTTAAATATAATGTCATACCACTTAAGGCTATAATAGATACGTTTGTGCTATTGATGAATGGCTGTCGAAGCCTCCGAGATGAACTTTGCGATAAAAATGACGTTTTCTGATGTGTATATGTATATATTCCTATTGTTTAGCATTTGAATTATTTCGTGAAGGCTCCGTGAAGGTGTCAGCGTGTATAACTTTATGATGATAAATAGATAGTAGTTTGTTATTAATTAGGCGCTTTTAATTTAACTTAAGTCGACGTTTCCGAAGATCTTTATTGAGCCAAACTTGATTTTAGTTTTGACGATTTATAAACTAACTTACCTTACAGTATAATTTATTCTTTAAAAGAATATTAATGTATAAGTAAGGGGTAAGCAGAGATTACCCCTTCTATATTCGTATGTGTTTGTTGTCTGTTAACTGCTGAACAGATTTTGACGGGATTTAAAATGGTAGAAAGCATATGTTATGGGCAGTAGCTTAGGCATTTTAATCCAATTAATACACAAGTATTAATTGGATTAAAATGCATAACAATATGAGGTCACGCGGATGAAGAATTATAACAAGGGTATTTGTCTTTAAATTAAAATAATTACAAAACTAAATAAGATTTCCATTCTATACTAAAATATATTAAATTAATTATCGCTTGATCCGTGCCTCATAAAGCACGTTAAGCCGTTGGTCCCGGCTGTCATGAACATCTATGGCAGTCGTTATTAGGAAGTCAGTGCCTCCTAACAGACTGACAGATGGTTTAACCATAGAATGATGTTTCCCTCTGGGTTGCGGAGGTCAGACGGCAGTCGCTCCACGTAATAACTGAAATTCAACCAAATCTGGTTAAAACAGTAAGATGACCCTGGGCCCTAAGCTTAAGTCTAGGGCAACCGGGATAATTCAATCCTAATTTGAATTAAATCCTAATTTGTTAACTAAAATATATTAAATTAATCGCAAAAATCATATATTCTCTGGTATATGTAACTTAAATATTCTTATATGAACATAGTGTTAGCTCGTCTGCATAATATGGCACGACAGAACCCCCCTAATGAATGATATCGTGACTCCTTCGTGTAACTTTCGCTGACGAAGACTCCGGTTCTAACCATTTGTGGACTGCGCCTTCCGGGTGGATCTATAACCATTTCGTGTCTTCTTTAATTATATGGACAAGTTATCGCGCATTATATAACACTGCTTATTGTGTGAAGACTTATTGTAGGGTGAAGAACATACAGAATGGCCAAAAAATTTTGCTTATTTGGGATTCATATTGGGTGGAATTTATTTTTTTAACAACAGAACGCTACGATGCGTCTGTTAGACCGCAGTGGGATCGCGTAGTAGCGTATGTGTCATTTCCTGATAATAAAATTTTAACAGCTGTTATGATACGATATGATATTCGGGCCGACTTATAAAATGTAATATGTTGACTATTATATAAATTTATGCTATTATGTGTTTTTGCTATTATTGTAGTGCCCTTCCAGGGTTTATGTGTCGGATAATTATATGTAAACATCTTAATAACCACGTGAAACAATGAATAAATGAATTATGATATGGCTTATGAAGTCGCGGAAAATCCACTAGTATTTTGATAATTAATTTTTTATAAATAAAATCTTCTGTAAGTATAATCATAGTCAGACTTTAGCAGCGATAGCTCAGTGGCGATACCCATAGCTTTCAAAATAAATGGGTCAAAGGTATTTAACCTATGATTTTTCGAAGTTATGTGCGTAATTATTGCTTACTCTGTGCCTAGGAAAGCACGTTAAGCTGTTGGTCCCGGCTGTTAAAAACATATATGGCATTCGTTCTTAGGAAGTCAGTGGCTTTTAACATACTGACAGCTGGTTTAACCATATAATGTTTCCCTTTGGGTAATAGAGGTCAGACGGGAGTCGCTTTATATAATAACTGAAATTCAGCGAAATCTGGTAAGATCAGGGAGCAGCCCTGGGCCGTAAGCTTAAGTATTAACAAACCAAGTATAATATATGATCGTAGCCCGAATCTGTTGAGAATTGATCTATACAAATAGCGACATTTCATGAAACGCCCGGGATCGAGCTACCCGGCTGACGATAGCAGCCTTAAGCATCTCTCTATTTATTTAATCAAATGGTATCAAGAAGCGTGAGATTATATGAAAGACGTTCAAGGATTTGTAACCAAAACAACGAAGGCGAGGGAAACATAACGATTTAAAATGGAGCCAACAACATAAGTGGTTATACAAAACAATGTCGTTTATAATTATTGTGCAAGTCCATTTCGGAGCATCCTTGAATGGCGATCACTGGCAGTCGGAGTGCGCTTGTTGCCTTGACTTTATCGAGTGAACGACGAAGAGCATGAGTACGTACGCTTTTCAAGCTTTGAAACTCTTCCGAATGAACTATTTTTTTTTGCTTTAAATATAGACCTACTCGAATGTGTTTGCCAGTGTGAAGTAATTTGGTAATTCAAGTTTTTTGCAACGATGTCAGCTGGAGAATTTGCTGCATTTAGTCACAGTTAAGTCAAGTAAAGTCCGTTAAAGTCACGTCAAAGTCCAGGAAAGTAGTGGAGACTTTAGCAGAGGTTTTTATGGAATTTTGGAGTCAATACGGCAAATCACAATTCATTGCAATATACTACTTATATACACTTGTGTACAATGCCAACGAAGTTTAAATGTCTAAAAATCCACTGTATTTATAAATTAAAACTTGAATTTACACCAGTTTTGAAAAATAAAACACTGCTTCGATGTGTTTTTTTCTGCGATGGCGCCAACTGCTGCACTATTTGTATCAAATGATTTTTTTCTTTGATATAGACTTACTTGTATCGAATGCCAGTGTCTAGAAATTTTAAAAATAGAATTATGTGTTCAAGAATTCAATATTATCCAACCAAACTATTAGTAACAACTGTTAATACTGGCCGGTTTTGTTATACTTATTACCTCTAAAGTCACTGGTGTTCTATTTTATTTTATTTACAATCTAAAAGTATCCAATTCTAGAGGCTACCAACGAAACGACGAGCTTAACTTAACTTTTTCGACTAAACTATTTATAAAAAAAACTGTGAGTATTGGTTGGTTTTGTTTTATTCATAATATAAGAACCTTTTTAAGCCTTGACTTCTTGGCGGAAAAGTGAAGCGTCATGTTTGCAGTTTTGTTTTGTTTTTGTTAACTGTAAGTAGGAAAAAAAGACAAATTAACAAAAAATATTTTTTTATAAGTCTGCATGTAGACAAGCCACATACTCGTAAGGGTAGCCAGAGATCACGTATTTTCACTCTATGTACATCTATTCAGATATATAATATACTTGTTACTATGTAACCATACCACATTTTACAACAGGTGTTTGTAGAAATGGAACTGATAATATCGACAGTTTGATTATTTTTTATAATTCATCCTCTGTTTCCGAGGGGTAAATTAATAATAATAACATACCTTTATTTGTAGTTAATAATAAAGTAATGGCAATTTTGTTGGAAACCTAACTTGGATTTTTATTAATGGAAATGGAAATGGAATAGAAAATTTAATTTTTTAATATTTTTTATCCCCTGTTTCAAACAGACATACATTTGTATTTAGTAAAAAAGGAAGGGCCAATGTGTTGGAAACTACCTTCTGGTATTTTAATGAATGTAAAAGTGAAAATACTTTTAACGAATGCAACATGATTTGCAACAATCTAATCCAAGATTAACTCAAGACCGAATTGCCGGTCCATTTTTAAAATGAATGAATGTGACGGATTTCCGAATGAATCAATAAATAATAATGTGTAATGGGACAAAAGGCTGAAGCATATGAAGTTAGGTAATATAATATATTATATTCGATACATGAAATGTATAAGGAGATTGCAAAATTGGATCGTTATGTTATCCTCATGTCAACTTTAGTCTTCTCCTTTCATTCATCTCAGTCACTTTTCCACCCTCTTCTTTAGCATGCCATCCATCTATTTATTAACAACTTCTCTTGTACCCGCTGACATTTAGGTACATGTCCTTACCCCTTATAAACTGTCTCCTTTTATTTTAATAACAAATTCTTCAAGTTCAAAGTTATATAGTTCATGCTTGAAAAAATTTGATACGTAGACGGAAAACAGCTGCCTCCGCCAATCCGCACTAGGTCTACAAAGGAGTGTAACCTGTATATCTTTCCCCTTGGTTCGTGAAAGAAAGCCTGTGCCCAGAATAGCGTTTTTAATGGACTGAGATTGTGAGATGATGTCTGTTATCTTCCATCATCTCAGGCCATTAACGTCCCGCTCAGAAGAGGGCCGTTTATGTGCACAGATGGTGATGTTGTAATGCTCATTTGGGTTGGACTTCTTTTGCATAACACCATTCGATGGTCAATTCAAAATAAATAACGGAATTTGCGGCTATCGAGAGTGTGAATGATCGATATTGCCTCAAAGATTACTCTCACTTAATGTACTGCGTAAGTATACTTAAGTACAGAGACGTCATCGGCCACAGTGTGGTTGACGAGTCACAAAATAAATTGTGTTATCTAATATAGTTCAATCATGGAGAATTACTGCAACTTTTCATTCATAATAATATTATGACGCGTGATTCTTGTCATGTATTTTTTCATTTTATTAGTATAAATTATAGTAGGTAAGATCCTAGTGCAGCAATTTCCTAGTGGTACTTACGTGGTAGAATCAGGAATAAGGAAAGCTAGAGTAGATAGGAGACCTGCAGTGATCGTTGTTTACACTTAAGCTCCGTCATTGGTGACCAAATAATACACAAATTTAAACTTGAATGTAATCTATTGCCGAGATGTGGATACAGAATGAATAGATAAAAAAAATTACAGATGCAAAATATAACAATTGACGGTAGTTGCTGAAATAAAATGCGGGTGGATCGAGGATTCCGCTTGCTGAGGCTCTTTGCGCGGCAACAATCGTCATTGCAAGACTTGTAGTGACTAAGGTGCAGAATGATGGTAGTGATAATCTGGTAAAGTCCAATTCAATAATTATATCATTAAACCATTATCATTCTAGCATTATCCGAATTGCTCCAAATTTAAGCTGCTGGTCCAGATTTGGCTAAATTTCATTTCTTACATGGAGAGCTACCATCTGACCTCTGCAACCCTGAGGTAAACATCATTCTATAGTTGAACCTGCTGTCAGCATATTAGAAGGCATTGACTTCCTCATAACGACTGTCATAGATGTTCATGACATCTGGGTCCAACGGCTTAACGTGCTTTCGGAGGCACCGAGCAAGCGATAAGTACGAACATAACTTAGAAAAGTCTTAGGTGCGTGACCCGGGTTCGAACCCTCTGAATCAAAATCTCGCAAATAGTGACTGGGCTGTCGCCGCTCTTGAAACCACATAGCTATTTATACAATAGGTAAAAAAGCTTTCGCTGTTACTAATGAAGTCAAAATTACGTGTTATTAATTACTTACAAGGTATCTGTTGTTTTATTAGGTGAACATGATTTTGCTCATCATTGCCGGCTTAATGAGATCGTTATGTAAGGCTATTGTCGTGCATCTGTATAAATTTATTGTGAAGTTTCCTTGAGGTTCCCAGCCAATAACTCAAAACTTAATTAACAATTAATTTTGGTTAATTACTTAATGTGAAGTCGGAGGTTTTTTTAATGTTTGTACATATTTTTTACTTTTAATTATTTGATTTGGTCACGCTGGAAATTTATGGGAAAGGGAAGGAGCAATGTATTTCACAGCAGTGTATTTCCTAGAGGTATTTTAATGTTTTTTTATTTAATACTCACTCGCACGCACTCAAGCATGTGGCCCACTTGATGGAAATTGATCACCACAGCTTGCAACACCAGGGGCATTAAGCGCGTTGCCGACCTATTAAAAGCTGTTTCACGCCCTTTTTGAATAGCCCTAAGCTGTAATCTCTTGGGATAACCTCGCCAGGGAGCTAATTCCACAACGCGGCAGAAAGTTTATTTAAAGACAAAACTAATAGTAGGAATTAAAAGTGATCCTAATTGAGTATCCCATAAGGTTGTTGAAGCCTAATTAAATGTGTAATGTCCAATTAGTTTAGTTAGCTGTTTATTTATTTATTTACAGGGTTACCAACATAAGTACAGCAATTTTTAACAAAAAATACAATAAACTTATATATATATCTTGGCTAACTGCACTCACAATTACAGGTCAACCACATCATACAATTTGAGTATACCTTACATCTTATAAAAAATATGTAGACAAATTATATATACATACATACGTAATACCTAAACAAAACTACGTTCAATCTAAAGTACGTCACCAATTTTCAATAGGTTCTTAAACTTAGGAAGGCTTTGAAAATGAATGTCGAGTTCCGGCAACTTATTGGTCAAATTATTGTACAGACGAGCCAAACGAACCACTGGTGAATTGCGCCCCATCCTTGTTCTAAAAAATTTACTTTTAAACCATTTGCACGAGTGTCTTGGCATTCTTGAGGGAACATTAAATGTGAACTGACTTATCAGCACGGGACTGTCAATTTTAATTAATTAATTAATTTTAATAATACGTTAAATACTCCCCATATTTATTTGCTTATAATAATATAAAAAGAATATATATATATATATATATATCTGGAGGTCCACTGTTGACCATAGGCCTCATCAATTGTTTTCCAATTGATCTAGAGCCGCCTGCATCCATCGGCTTCTGCCGTCTTGACTAGATCATCAGTCTTATACTTAGCTTGGTTTTTTTTAAACACAATATTAAGCAAAAAACATAATATATCTGCAATAAATACTTAGTAAGACATTCGTTGATGTTATTTCAAAACACGTTCGTGTGAACTTTAGTACGTGAAATTGCACTTTTGAAACCATATCAATGGAAGAGGGTCCTAATGTTCTAATGTTCGTTGCGGCAAACATACTAAAATATTACCACAGTATACGTAAATATTTTAACGGTAGTCTAATGAGTAGTGAAATTTTACATTATCTTTATGTCCTACTGACGGCGCGTAGCTATATTAGGCAAATTGACGTTTATCTATCTGCAAATAAAAAGAATAATGTCAAATGCATTTTTGCAACGTGGTTGTCAAAACTATTTTAGAAATATAGCTTCGAAACAAGTCAAATGGTAACCGTAAAACATATGTAAATCATATGACGACCGATATGGCGTGGTGGCGAGAATACCCGCTCTCCGCTCCTAAGGTCGTGGGTTCGATTCCTACACAGGACAAATCTTTGTGTGCATGAACATGAATATTTGTTCTGGTCTGGGTGTTTTCCTATGTATATTAAGTATGTATTTACAAAAAAAAAATGTATTTATGTATGTTTATCCGTTATTTAGTTTCCATAACACAAGTTCTTAATGATACTTATCTTGGAACTAAATAATTGGTGTAAGTTTGAATTTTTTTTATATATTTATTATTTGTGTGAATAGTTTTGTTTATCAGTAGATACCGTATAATAAGTCCCATCCCTTATGATAAAAATAGTAGCTGTTGTCCTACTGAAAGAGGTCATAATTATTATACTGTGCTAATACTGTACAGTACAAGTAGTGTGAGTATCGTATTGAAGAAGATTCGCCACGCTCATATGGGACATTGCGAGAGCTTTCGGTACTGGGCCTTCATTAACACTCCCCATGTCTTAAGAGATAGCGGTTAATAAACAAATAATCTTTTTTTTACTTATAGTGTAGAAAAAATATATGATTTTTGTCAGTATTAAATAGCTGTCTTCTTGCTCAAAATCATTGCATGATACTAAGAATAATATACTTCTTCTAATTAATAAAAACTTGGTTATTATCAAAATGAAGAAATACAGGTAAACTATCAAAACTAATATTTAAAACTACCTAACAGTACCAAATATGTTTTTTCTTTCTTTTAAATAATGTCTTCGTGCGGTTTGCACATTTAGCCAGTGTCAAGTAAGAGATATATTAATAACATATAAATTATAACAAATGAGTGATGAAATATGATAAATGGTAAATGAGATACCCTTCCCTAAGCCCCTTGAGTCCTCTGAAATATGGTTCCAAGTATAGTAAGTTTATAACCTACTTTTTTTTTAAGTTTGACTAATTACTTTTGATTATTAAACCTCGTATTAGTAGTGTCTTTAACACTCGTTTGGATTTACACAAAATGAGCTTACTGCTTCTTGAGATCTTGCATTAGCTGATTTAGACTTCACTTATTTTAATTTCCTTAAGCTTAAGTCAGCTTACAAAAATAGTACTAAACACTACGCTTGTGACTTACACCACACAATACAGTGGCGATTCCATTTTGCAATGATTATTATGTTTATTCAGAAGCACGTCGCTACCGATGCGACCTCAAGGAGAGCGATCTTCTCAGCCATATGCCATTACAGCGGAACGGATTTTTGTGAATTAGATTAAATAAACAATTTATTGTAACCTTGGATATTTCATACGATGTCATATGTTCCCTAGGATAGAAAATAATTGAATATTGGTATTAAATATGCATATACATAGATACTATTTAAAATTTATCTTTTAAGTTAATTCATAATCATTTATTCAAGTTTGGCTCAAAAGAGCTCTTATGAACGTCAAAATTTAAAAACTAGCGCGCCCATTCACTGCGGGCGGGAGCTTGATCATAAAGGAACGGGCAAGAAAATCGTCAAGGTTAGTTTTTTCTCCCGTCAGTTACAAGAAAATGTACTTAGTAGTAAAACAATTTGACAAGTTTACAAAAACCTGTGTTCTGCAGTCACAAGATTAAAAATAAAAGAAAATAACTTTTTATTTAGTTGTATTTAATACAACTTTAAAGATACATTTTAAATAGTTATAGCAGAGTTTCTGTTTATCATTATCTTAGCATAGCATTATACTTATGTGTCCTAGAATTAAACTTAGGTCTCAGTCTCTGCTTAGTGTTCTAAACAGATTTTGGCTGATTGTCAGTTATAACACTGTTATGACGACCGATATAGCGTGGAGACGAGAATACCCGCACTACGCTCCAGAGGTCGTGGGTTCGATTTTCACACGGGACAAATCTTTGTATGCACAAACATGAATTGTTTTTTGGTCTGAGTATTTTCCTATGTATATTAAGTATGTATTTAAAAAAAAAATGTATGTTTATCCGTTATTTAGTATTCATAACACAAGTTCTTAATGAACTGAATGAATATTTTGGAACTAAATAATTGTTGTAATGGCCAGGAAATATTCATTTTATTATTATTTATTACACGGAGTGACTTCCGCCAAAACTTCGCAACTCTGATGCGAATGCCTGATGCTCTTTCTATGGTTTAAACAGTTGTCAGTATATTAGAAGGCACTGACTTCCTAATAACGACAGCTACAGATGTTCATGACAGTCGGAACCAACAGCTTAGCGTGCTTCCCGATAGACGACGCAAGTACGCACATACCTTTTAAGAATTAACTTCATTGATGTGACACCAGTGTTTGAACCCGACACGCTCTGAATTGCTGTCTACTCTTGACTATAGCTGCGTAGCAAAATTTCTAATCTAATAAATTAAATTAATTAATGTCCTATAATTACAAGAAAAAATCTTACAACATAAAAAGTTATTACCAAAAGAAAAAAAAATATACTGTCACTTCTTATAAAAAAATAAAAAAAAATCGTGAATAATATTCTCACGATAGCAATAAGCTGCGCCTTAAGTAATCAATTTCAATAAAATAATGACGATTGTTTTGAGACAACTTAAGTGCTTGCTGTCATTTAACGCTCAGTTTTCATCGCCACGGCTCAGAGGTTACAATCACACAACACATACACTGACGATTAAATTGCTATTATATATTTGTAGTAATTTCCGTGATTCATGCGAGCACTCTTGGTTTACTTAAATGTACTTTATTCCATTACAATAAGACTAGTTTTAGTTTTCATTAGACGCGGTGAACTATGTTTGACCTGGTGAATTGTTATGAAATTTAGTACACATATGAACTCTAGTGGAATGGTATTAAAAAGTACTTACTCGCTTTAAAGGGGCGTTATAAGTATTCAGTGTAGAGTTTGTATTAATTCAGTGGGCACAGAGTTCCAACCTCGCTGATACGTGAACCCCTTCGTAGCAGCGCTTTAACCTTACATGTGTACTTAATCAATATTCCTAACGAATAATCATAAATAAACCTTCTATCTTTTTTGTAAATAAATACTTAAGCTAACTAGCCAACATACAGATCAAGAGACATATTTGTATTCAAACACATCAATATTTCAATTTCCAATCTGGGATTCGAACCCACGACCTCAGAGAGCTAACTCTAATTCAACGAAAATGAAACTTCGTTATACCTGTCTCTTTCATTCGATAAGGGTATACCCAAGGAGTGACAGAGATAGGTATAACAAAGTTTTGTTTTCGGTGTGTTCGAGTAGGACCTTAGGAGCGGACTGATGCCATATCATATCATTCGTCCAATAATATTAATTTATTTGTGATTATAATCCTGACAGAAAAAAATATTAATTACTATTATTAAACAGAGGCCGTATCAAATAGCATACAGTTCTCATTGCGGTGTTTGGAAATATTTGACGTTCGATATGGCGTGGAGGTCAGTATACCAGCCCTCCGCTCCGGAGGTTGTGGGTTCGATTCCCACACAGGACAAATCTTTGTGTTCATGAACATGAATATTTGTTCTGGTCTGGGTGTTTTCTTTGTATATTAAGTATGTATTTACAAATAAAAAAAGGATTTAAGTATGTTTATCCGTTATTTAGTATCCATAACACAAGTTCTTAATGATACTTATTTTGGGACTTAATTGGTATAATTGTTAGAAATTATTACAGAACGCTCGCTGGAGTGCTGTGAAGTGTGTGATCACGGAAGTGAAGCAGAGTTCACAGAGATCCAGTCCTTGGACGATGGGTGACGCACTGTGTTGCATTTAATAACGAACGATTCGTGTTTCGATATGCACGTTAAAATATTGGTCCCAATTAGCACTATGTTTGGTAGTCGTATGTATTGTAGGAGACTCAGGATCGCGAAAATCTGGAAATACATCCTCCTCATTGGGAGGCTTATGTTCAGCAGTGGACACCATATGGCTGAGATGATAATGATGGTATTCGTTAAGTAGGACGCCTTCAAGGGTGGCTTGAAAAACTTTAACAGTAGGAGAACTGGGGCTGGGGCCAAGCGCGGATTGGCAAAGGCAGGAGTATATAGGAGGCAGGTCTATGTATTGAATCCCTTTCGAATCAACTTAATTGTTGAAGCCGGAGAAACACGGTACAAATCTCGGACATTCGGGCCAAAAAATAAGTATTTTCCCGGACAACTCTAAAATACAATTTTGGCAACAACATAAAGAAATCGTTATAATGAATAATTGCCGCCATTATTGTAAATAAATGACTTTAAAATATAATGGTATTTACTTGATAGCTGAAAAAGTCATTTTTAAAATCTTCTGCCGGACGAACCCCGGACGCCATTCATACTAGGACAAATCCGGGGAATTCCGGACGGATGGCAGCCCTATCTTAGTGGGACGCTGACATGATGATAATAAATCTCTCATCTATACTAATATTATAAAGAGGAAAGATTTGTTTGTTTGTTTGTTTGTTTGTAATGAATAGGCTCCGAAACTACTGGACCGATTTCAAAAATTCTTTCACCTTTGGAAAGCTACATTATCCCCGAGTAACATAGGCTATATTATATTTAAAAAAATATTAGGGATCCTTACTAAAAACCCAATAATGTAACCCAAGGTGTAAAAAAATGACCTGAAAAATTCCTTACGTAGCGTGCGCAGCGAAAACTATTGATGATAGAACAAAATTATGTACTACGACTTTGCAGTGCTCATCATTATCTACAAAAAGTGTCGCGACAGCATATGTCTAAATATTATAGTTACGTCACAGTAAGCGGTTTTTTATTCTAAAAATTTAATTTATATGCCGCCGCTTGAAAAGGCTCTATATTTGTACCTTGGTATTAATCCTTATCAAAAAAAATTACTTTATATTCAAGACGGCTTCAATACCTTTTTATAACTTTTTGAATTATTCAATTCGGACATTTCATTCGGAAGATATCACGAGTTTAAAAATGCAAGTATTAGAAAAAAGTCGCGTGGTTGCCGCTCACCGCGCTCAGCTAGCCAGCATGCGATGTAGGCTCCATGTAAGCGTCAGTGGGGTACGGGGGGGGGGGGAGTCAATGTAATCTATATTATAAAGAGGAAGGATTTGTATTTTTGTATGTAACGAATAAACTCAAAAATTACTGGACCGATATTAATAATTCTTTTTTCATTAGAAAGCTACATTATTACGATTTCCGGGCTCCCGACCATCAGTTTATTTTGTCACCTAAAAATAATTTAATGTCAAATGTTGTTTATGGGGAAGATTTACAATAATCGCTTTAGTTATCTATCCCAAAACAACAGGTTGCTCTCCGGGACTGCCGGTAAGAGTAAAAACTAAGTATTATTTAGATTTAAATATTTTCATCATTAACAACTTCAACATCCACATAAAGACAATCTATGCAGCCTGCGGATAATTACTGCGTCGTCGATGTTAGTGTCCGTGTCTGTGATTTGATCTGGAAATCATTTTGCTGACCGTGTCTTTTCTAGGTAGGCATTTTACAGCGGTAGCCGACATCCACGCGGGCGGAGCCGCGGGCGGCTGCTAGTAAGTCATAAAATTATTGCCATGCTCGCCACCTCTTACGTGGGGCTAAGAATATAACTGGCGAAATCTCGGCGTATAATATTGCCTCTGCCTACCCCTTCGGGGAATCAGGCGTGACTGTATGTATGTGTGTATTTATTGTATTTAAAAAAAAAGATAAAGTAACCTATACTACTGCCGGGCACCAACGAAAATGTACGTACAATTTCCAAACATCTTAATAAGGAGAATCACGTTAATACGTACAATTTTAGTGAACTGAGTATCGCTTACGTTCATCTAAACTACTAAAGTGACGTTGCGTGGTGGTTTACTGCAGTGAATGGAGTTATTTAAAGTCGATTAAGTATTACCTACAATCTAAAGATATTTTTACGAAATTTCCATCCGTGTGTGTGTTGCTTTCTATGCACGTTAATTGGCATCATAAAAATGATTACTTGGCATATACGTAGAAATCGCCTAGCGCTTTATGTAATATTGTGTTCTTTTGGGGTAAACATGTTATCCCAATGTGGATGTTGGCGCCAAAGTAAAAAATGACATATAGTGTTCCTTTTTTAAAAACTGATATAGTTTCAAATTGATATGATTTGTTTTTTTTTATTTAATTGTTATTATTTAACTAATATAATTTTTAGTGTAATAAAATTTGAATTTTATACATAACTTCTTCGGAAACGTAAACAAGAATAAGTATAGGAAAGTACAATTTTACCCTAAATGTTTATGTTCCGCGTTAGTCCCTAAAGTCCATAGTAATAGTTCACTACTTTACTGGGCTGGATTTGACTTGACTGTGTCGGGTTTTGCTTGATTTTGCCTAAAAGACGAAAACACTGCATTATATTGAATTTTGAATTCTTATGCAAATGACTTGACACTGGCCAATACTCTTAACGAATATGTCCATCTAAAATAATAAATAAAAATATTTATTTTTCTTTGTAGAAATAAAACCTTTTTTAAAATATTTTAATGCAACAACTGAACAACTAATTGTCTCTTGCGTGCTAACTGAACCCTCCTTATGTTTTTTTTAAGTGAACATAAACGTAGTTTTTGATTTTTCGTAGAAAATATAAGTTGTACTAGTTAAAATCAAGACTACTTAATTTCAGTAATACCGAAGTATCTCTCGAACTTGACGTCCAATAGCGTCCTCAAGTGAATGTGTTCTCGTGCACTTTGCGCTTGCACATCCACGACAGTTCCAAAACATAGACTTCGAATCAGATACCGGTTAAATACAATTATTATTAATTTTTCTTTTTATATATGAGAACAAACAGTCGTATATAAGATTAGTAATCAGATATATTTATTTAAGGACAACCAACAAAACATTACCTAATTCTATTTAGTCACACTTCAACGGGATTCATTTCAAAGTAATACCTTAATTACAGGCTGCCACGACATGCAAAATATTAAACAATACACAAAATTACAATTAAACTTAAACATATTGTAAATTGGTTACAAGATATATATTCATATATTGCCAGGATTAACAATTTTTTTTTTGTTATTTCTAATAGTGACAGATATGGCGCCGGTATACTGAAAGATCTATAACCAGTCTATAGTTTCAAATGTCGTGGGTTAGATTCTTCCACGGTATATAGTTCGCACATCTGGTTCTTAAAAGGCGTAAATGTCAAAAATCTAAATTTGAGTTAACTATGTCACACGTTTCCTTTTATGTAGATGCATTGAGCGCTTAAAGATATTTTTTTTAATTTGACAACTGTTCGACAGAGCGCCAAATACTTAATCATACGTAGTAATGAGAATTAAAAATTTATATCGTTTTACTGTTATATTGACAAAATTAAATTTACGTCTTTTAAGATGTCTTTCTAGATGAACTATGTGTGCTTTCGAGATATGTAATAAAATTACTTAAATAAATTAAAATAAATACTATATAAACATCTTTAAGAAACAAAAAAACCAGTTGCACTAATTACTGCAACGCATAACATTTAAAAGTACACTCACGGTCAGTTTTACTCATCATAAAAGTTAAAAGGTCGTGACTGAGCCCAATTAATAATATAATTTAATCTATATCAATCACTTACTCTGCATCCTAGCGGTCGCTGAAGCAAGGTCGCATATAACCCGACCATTTCAAGAATACGCTTACTAACTGTAACTTTGTATAGAACAACTGTGCTTTAACTTGGTTAAGTAAAGTAGAATGTGCTCTTCATCTCAAGAGCTAAGTCGAAGTGCTTTAAGTTTAAGTATATACCAATTTGATCGTGGGAATCGAATGATTCTTCCTAAACAACATTATCGATAGTGGCCTTGTCAATTTAGTTGTGTAGTTGTGTTTATTTATTGTTGAGAACCTCTTAATGCATGTTAAGTTATAGAAAAAACAATTTTAAGTTATAGAGCCAACATTATTGTTAAGAGTTTTTAATGCACGCAAAGTTATACAGACAATGTTAATGTCAAAAGTTCTTCACGGATTTGTCAGAGTTAAATTGGCGAGAAAGGTCAAGACGAATAAAATTCAAATGAGAAAAAAACAATCTTTTAACCAGATGTTTAAATGCGATTTATTGTATAGTAACTTGTAAGTGAAGCGCTCGTAGCTCTGCGGTGCTCGGTGGTCGGAAACGATCACCGAAGTACAGCAGAGTTTACAGAGGTCAGTCCTTGGATGGGTGACCGTTTGTGTGGCATTTGATATCGAGCGCTTCCGTGCTTCGGATTCGATTTTCGATTATCACTAAATGTGGTAGTCGTTAAGCCATGTTAGAGGCCGCCCATTAGGCCATTACACCTGCCTCCGCCAATCCGCACTGGGTCAGCGTGGTGGAGTATGACCCAATACCCTCACACCTTGATATGTGAGAGGAGGCTCGTGCTCAGTAGTGGGACGTTAATGGGCTGTGATGATGAACTTGTAAGTTAAAGCTCACAAGCAGCCTTTCAGATCTTTTTAATAAGAAATATGAGATTTCGTTGTCATTAATTTTAGACAAGATTTGTATTTAATATTGTTCTATTACTGTTGACGCCATTAATAAGCATATTATATTAAAACATTTTAAGTCAAGTCAAAATCTTATAAAAGCTCAAAACTTAAAAAGCTAGTCTTTAAAGCGTTCTACGAATTTTGATGTAATTTTATGTCCTTTTTGCTACCACTACTACAACATAAATTTAATAATGTTAAAATTGTTTTGGTATATACTCTAGTACACACTGGCATTTTAAAGTAATGTGTTAAAAACTACACATTATTTTTAACATATTTATGAGAAAATTTAATAGTTATATAGCTACGTCTGCTGTATAAAAAATTTTTGCGTCTTAAGCAACATAATTCTTAGAATTATTTTTATTGCACAATTTAAGACCATTATACGTAATTATAAGCCTAGGAGGTACTCGTCGCTCGTTCTGTTATGAAACATTTTATGTCAACGCAAGTAAAATCCTTTTACGAGTATTATACATTTATTCAAATCTGTCTAAATAAAGCTCATGTGAACGGCGATTTAATAACTTACTATAATAATTACTATTATAATACTATAATTCGTGAACTTTGTGGTTACTAATGCTTAAGATGACGCAATTAGTGTATATCGCTATTTAGCCTGAATTGAACTTTTTATCAATTGCTCAAATAAATTCAAATAAACGGTCCAGTATAGTCCAAATAGTATTACTTACAGAGTCTAAAAATACCTTGATCATTCATCATTAAAAGATTTATAACCAAAAATTATTGTCCAGTGGTGGCTAGGCTAGTCCTTTGTCCACATTGACGACCGATATGCCGTGGTGGCGAGTACACCCGCGCTCTGCTCCAGAGGTCATGAGTTCGATTCCCACAAAGGACAAATGTTTGTGTGCATAAACACGATTATTTGTAGTATACTGGGTGTGTTTTCCTATGTAATTTAAATATGTGTCAACAAAAAAAAAAAAAATTTTTGTATGTTTATCTGTTATTTAGGCACAAGACAATGTCATAACACAATTTCTTAAGTTATACTTATCTTAGAACTAAATAATAACGACGCTTCATTACCGACGATATTATATCGACATAAAACTGATAGAGGATGAAGGATGTTAGGAATTAAGTTGGCTTTTGTTCGGTGTACCGTAAAGAAATAAATATTGAACCACTTATATAAATAGTGCCGTGTAGTACCGGTTCTAGAACAGTGCGAGCCCCTCTCATCTCACGGGGAGTCGTAAGAGTCGACGAAGATAAATCTTTCCGGATGATGGGCAGCAGCGTCGTCCTGCGTACTGTCTTAAATAATAAATAAATATTTTTTTCTTAACAATTACACCAATTATTTAGTTCCAAGATAAGTATCATTAAGAACTTGTGTTATGGATACTAAATAACGGATAAACATACATAAATACTATTTTTTTTGTAAATTAACCTAGACCAAAACAAATATTCATGTTCATGCACACAAATATTGCTGCAGGTATACTGACCTCCACGCCATATCGGTCGTCGAAACTGTCTTGAACCTGCGATCACCAATCCGCTGGCCCAGCGTCGTGATTTTGGGCAAAAACCCCTAACAGAATGTAATCTTTAGGGAAGGCTATTGTTCTGCAGAGGATTTTATAAAGCTGATATGATAAATATAAATAAAATAATATTCTAGAAAAAGCTTGTAAAAATCAAACTCACGAACTTCGGAAAAACAGTTTACTGCTTGATGATTTCTATTCTCACTCGAGGCAACGCGTCCAAGTTGATATATTCTAGTATTTTTTTAATCTTATAAATAAATATACTTATCTTATTGTCGAGCGGCGATAGCCCAGTGGCGAGACCCCTTGCTTTTAAATTCAGAGGGTCTTGGGTTCAAACCCTGGTGGCGCCTATGACTTTTCGAAGTTATGTGCGTAATTATCGCTTGCTCCGTGCCTCGGAAAGCACGTTAAGCCGTTGGTCCCGGCTGTCATGAACATCTCTGGCAGTCGTTATTAGGAAGTCAGTGCCTTCTAACAGACTGATAGCTGGTTTAACCATAGAATGATGTTTCCCCTTTGGTGTGCGGAGGTCAGACGGCAGTCGCTCCACGTAATAACTGAAATTCAGTCAAATCTGGTTGAACCAGTGAGCAGACCCTGGGCCCTAAGCTTAAGTCTAGGGCAACCGGGATAATGCTAGGATATGATAATCTTATTGTCACAGCAAAAAATTTTAAAATAATACAAATCCTAGTATAAATATAAACCATAAATTCCACATACCTATATTTCTCTCGAAATATTTGTTCACATGATCAATAGTTGCCTGAGGACGACCACATTAATGAACCGACAATTAGTTTATGTACATACATTAGTTCATGTACGTACAGAAGTGAACTTTCGAAATGGTTTAACTGGGTAAGTCAGTTATAGTTTAGGTCCGAAGACCGGCGACTAACGAGCGTAATCCTCCAAGTGGTCGTTAGAGAAACATCCTGACTAATTAACCAGCTTAGTCTGTTCCTATTTACGTTTGAATCTTGAAGCAGCGGTTTCACAATTGTAAAAGAAATCTGTACAACATTCGGTTAATTACTTACTAGACTTTGAATTACAGATAGATATACTCTTTACGGACCAAAAAACTTAAAAAAAAACTACACATTAAATAAAAAATTCAAAAAAAGCCAATCTAGGGGGTCTTATCGCTAAAAGCGTCGGGTTGTCTCTTCCAGACAACCAGTAAATAAGTCAAAATTAAGAGTTCATTTACATTACATTTCTGAGCTTGTTTAATGGAAACAGGTAAGGAATAACAATAAGGCTATTGATTTCCCAGGTATAGTTTTAAAAAAAATATCCTGATGCGGAACAAACTATGTAGCTTTTGGCTCTGATCAATGTATTTTTATACACTATACATCACAAAGTTAAAAGTAATATCTACACCTAAACTGACAAATGACGTCACCACAGTCCACGCACGCGACGCGCGGTACTTTCGTGCGGAGCTCGTCTCGCCACGCGACCACTTTCGCCTTCTTCAAGCCGATGCGATCGCTGACTAATTGCCGACAACTAACAGGACTTATCTTTGATAATAATAATCATAATCATTTATTTGCACAAAACATGGAATAACGTGGTCTTTATACAATATCAATACAAGTGCTCATGTTTCACTATTAAAATAGCATGCAAACTATTTAAATGTCCTATGTCTTCTAATTTCTGAATTAGTCTGAGAAATTTTACAATAATAATATCACATTCCACATAAATCTAGTATCACAAACAAATGTCAATAAACTCAATCAAGGTCTATTTGTCAATAAAATTCTTAACACTAAAAAATATGCTCATTCAGCCATTTCAATATTCTTTTTTTAAATAATAGACAATTCACCTCCTTTATGTCTATGGGAATCTTATTATTATAACACACATTGCCAGAAAGCTTTTACTTTATTTACATAGATGTTTTAGCTACATTATTAATGACAAGGTTATGTCTGTCTCTTTCCACTCTGGAGCAATAAGGCTCAGGAGCTTTTTGAAAGAGATCTTTATGTTTATGTACAAAATTGCATACCTCTTATATATAAAGCGATGGAAGATTTAAATTTGATCATTATAATACACTAACACAAATGTTCCTCGTTATCTTAGACGTTAATACGTACCACTACTTTCACAAACAGCAGGGCGCCAGATACGCCATGACTCCTTCGTCTATAAAAGTATAAATGTTTTTTTTTGACAAAGACCGTATTTCATATTAACCCTATACTAGTCGCAGCTTTTACTATAAAGAACATCAATATTGCAGGTGAGGTTGATTTGGGCACCTTAGGTCTTGGTAAGATACCTATACACTTTTATATATATCAAAAAAAAATATATTTAAATCTACAAAATGATGCCAAGTCGATTAGTTTGTCTCGAAAAAAGTTCATACTTAAACCCATTCTTAAAAGAAACACATTATGTACTTACTAACTTATTACGTAATTTTTCCAATTAAAATTCCAAAGAAAATATCCAGATCGTCGTAACTCAGTGACACATCAATTTGACCCCTAGGTATCTAAACAAGTCGTCAGTTATGACATTACATAACGACTACAGAAGCTAAATTATCAAGTACAGTTGTCCTCAGAAGTAACAGATAATTTTAGAGCTTTGTCACTTGAAGACTGATTCAGCTAGTTCAGTCATTTGCAACCTTACTATTTGCATACATAAAGTACGTCCTCACGTATTATGTCCTCATTTCGCCAATTATATTTTTTTACCAACGTAATGGATATTTCTGAGGCCTTTTTTTTTATTGTCGGAAAAAAAATGCTGAGTACGCACTGTCTCCCGGCCAATGCGGGGACCGGGAGGGGAGTGTGGGGCTCACTGCGGCAGACGCGACCACCGCAGTCCTACCCACTAAAAATCTTCCGACGACGCCCACCGCTGTTGAAAGGGGCGAGGCACCAGTGCCTGGGTTTGTACATTCTGGCACCCCGGATATTTCTGAGGCCTGCCACTTACCTGGGGACAAAAAGTGGTAGCCCGGTGTATTTCAGCAAGCACCAGACGGCACCTAAAATTCAGAGGGGTGTGAGGGTCAGAAAAGACTACCAGCAGTCATACCCACTAAAAAACTTCCGAGGATGCTCGCCACTGTTGACTGAAAGGGCCGGGGCCAACGTCCTCCGGGTCAGAACCTGATCTCTTTAGAGTGGCGCCTTTCTTACCTTTTTGTGCGATAATTTAACCTAACCAACAACAACAGTCCTCCTAAATAGGATCGGTGCCAGGAAGCCGACTGTAAAATATTTATATTTTTATATAGTCTGTAACAGCCATGCTATAAGAAGTCATGATAAACGTAACCTAGGTAAACTGGGAGCAGAAGGATAATGAAGATGATGATATGTACTAAACTGTTTAGCTCCTCTAGCTGCCAACTGTACCTACACTTTTAAACAACCAGTTACATTGTTCATTTTAATAAGCTACTTATAACAAGTTGTAAACTTCACTTTAACAACTTTCAATAGAATTGTAAAGTTCAACAAAAGTCAATAACATAAAACAAAACGGTTAGCCTCTAGTAAAAACTTATTTGCAATAAAATATGGTTTATAAGTGTCATTTTGAAATAAGGCACGGCTTAAGGTCACACTTTCATTAACCTTTCAAGTCGCTAGCTTCTGGATACCAATTGTGTCATTAGTTTCCATATCCTGGGTATTGGGCACAGCCATCATCATATAAATATAAAAATAATAAGACACTAGCAATGGTATGTACCGCTTAAAAGTATCGAAACACGTGTCGCTAATTTGAAAAGGAACGCATGTCGCCATTTTGAAAATTTCAGTTTGAGATTGGACTTCTTGGCGGGAAATTAAAGCGTCATATGCTGCAGTTTTGTTTTATTTTCTAAATTTTTTGTTATTTCTAACATTAATGTGTAATAACGGTGGATTATTAACCGGTAAGTGTTTCTGAACATACATGCTTGTTGGTTAATCAAACAAAACAGTGCAACATCACTTTTCTTATTCTCTCAAGAAGTCTGTGTTATTTTTTTAAAATAATGGCTTGTTGCGTTTAGCACTTTTGGCCAGTGTCCAATATAGTATATATTTATAGATAATATTTAATATATAGTAAATGAGAATGAGTGGTGATAAAGATAGTAAATGAGATGCCTCTGAGTCCTCAGTAATGTGGGACTATACCGACATCTCACTTGGACTTCGTGAAAGAATTTGAAAAGTGATGTTGCACTGTTTTGTTTGGTTTACCAACACTCATGTGCGTTCACAAACACCATCCGGTTAAAAATCCACCGTTATTACGCATTAATAATGTTCGAAATATCACAAATTTTACAAAATAAAGTTAAACTGCGGACCCTTCACTTTTCCGCCAAGAAGTCCAACAGTTCTTTTTTTATTTAAGATAAATTTTATTTAAATAAGTATAAAAATTTCAGTCATTTTCTTTAAAATGAGAGAGGCAGAACGATGTTTTAAATAAGCTCTAATCGGGATTAGAAGACACTCTTAGTGACTGGGACCTACATCCTAACGTCTTCCAAAACAGAGAAATTCTTGATACTAAAAGTCACGCAAACGGTCACCTATCCAAAACTAACCGACCTAAACCAGTACATGTGTGTCTTGTGTGTCTAATACAAACAAAGTCACGGGGCAGCGATAGTCAACTATCCATTGAAGTCAGTACGAACACATTAATCATACCATGACGTAGATGGGAACTTTTTGTAGTAAAACTTTCTTTTTAAACTACTATAACGACCCACATCTCTATCGTTTACATTAAATACAAGTGTTTCTTTTATTTCTTAGCACTTAACAAATTGTTATTATGTTATAGTACTCGTAGTTATAATAACAGTAAAATTGTTATGACGAAAGGCCAAGTGTCAAAACCCTTTAATCTTATTACTAAATAAGAAACATAATTCAAAAACACGTTGTATATAAACAATGTTTACTTTTTAAGTTCATGTTTATAAAACACTAAACATGCAAATTTATTTATTTTTATAATATAGTTTTACATGTCGGCTTACAGAGCAGTCCAACACACCGACATGCTAGTCTTTACAAATTAATAACAATTATGTAAATTAATAAATATTACAATTTTAAATTACAATACAACACTAAAACATAAAAAAATCTTATGAAATATCAAATAATAATTATAAAAATAGAATAACGTTAAATGATTATAAAAGAAGCCAATAAACACTAAACTAATGCAATGTCAAATTATAAATAAAATGAAAACTTTATTTAATTACAAACACTAAAAACAATGAAAATGGATTCCTAGACATGTTACACAGCTAAACAGAACTAAACAGAACTTGAATATATTTAATAGAAGTATGATTTGTATTCATTTTAAGTAAACTTCAATGTTTTCATGAGAAATATACTCATTGAACCTATTTGTATCATGCGTACTAGAGAACGGATAAACAAACAAACTTTTTTAATATAAAGGGCACAACCAAAACAAAAAAAAATGTATGATCATTCACACAAATATTTTTATGTAATAAAATAAGGTCAATATATCTGCACTCCCCTCGTATGAGTGTACTTGTATTGCATACATACATATAATCATGCCTGTTTCCCTGAGGAGGTAGGCAGAGGCATATTACACTCTAACATTTCGCTAACTATATTTATGGTCCAACGCAATATATGGCGAGTCTAATGCTGCTTACCTGGAACTTTCATATTTGCCAGAGCCTCGTCTGTTGATTGGCAGGTGATGTTGGCTTAGGTAGGATCCCCATACACTGTAATATCATAAAATTGTTACGTTTACCCACTGGAAAAGCACTGCCTTAGGGCTAGATAAAGTCAAAATCAAAATCATTTATTCAAGTTTGGCTCCATAGAGCTCTTATGAAGGTCAAAAATGCTTAGATGGTTTGGTCCTGTTGAGAGGATTAATGAAAGTAGGCTAACAAAAGTAATTTATGATGGACAAGTGATTGGTAGTGTTGGGAGAGGTAGACCACGTAAGTAAGACCTTCCATGACCAAATTCAGAAAAATTTGGACAAAGGGTCAAAAGTACCCTTAACCGACGGGCGTATATGAGGAGGTTATTGAGTGTGAATGAAGCTAAAAGTGTATGCCAAGATCGTAGCAAGTGGAAGGATGTGACCTCTGCCTACCCCTACTGGAAAGAGGCGTGACGTTATGTATGTATGTATGAAGGTCAAAACTTTAAAATTAACGTGCCAATTCACTGCGGGCGGGAGCTTAATCGTAAAAGAACGGGCAAGAAAATTGTCAAAAAGATAGTTATTTGTGAGACGTGATCTTTATTATTTATAAGACTTAATAATCTTGTGGGTCGTTGTCATCATCTAGGTGGTCGACCAAGCTTGCGTGTACATCTTAGAGTACGTTGATCTGAATTTATTTCTTTACGCGTTTGACCGTGACGAGATGCAGTATGTGTAATATTTCTAACGTTACTCTAGTAAGAGTACAAAAGAAAAGACGTCCATTATAACGTTACTACCTTCTGTCCGCGGCTTCACTTGCGTGACCTATACAATATTTTTGTATTGAGAGCTACATTTCTCTATCTAACAAATATAATTATAATTTTGAAAAAAAACTGTTTGAAACAATTAGAAATTAATTAGGAATTGAATAAGGAAAAAAAGAAAAAAAATGCCTTAAATTATTATTAAGTAAATTGTTTCCACTACTCCCCAGTCAAGTCTGCAATTTGGTATTTGGATGATATAGAAGAAGTAGGTTATAGGACTAATCTTCAGCTTGCCTTAAACACCGAATACAATAATCTAAATATAAAAAGCTAGCATCCTCCTCTCTTTTAAGTTGCCATACCCTACAGGGTCCATATTGTATCTGTGATATTATAAATAACATCTTTGTAACATATGGAGTGCAATAAAGACATTGAGTATTGAGTATTACCTATCCAAAAATGTGTACCGGCTATCTTATCTGAACGCAATAATTGGTGCTAGACAGTGAAGTTAAGTTCTTTTAAGGCCGACCGTACGATGTGACTAATCTAAATGACACTTCGTAATTTTTTATTATCATTATGAAACATCACTAAGAATGTTATATAAAGCTATGAATACGTGCCTGCGATAACCCAAAAAGGATAAGAGTACTCATCAATAGGCGATGATCGCAATACCGAGATTCTCAGCCGATGTTGGCTGGACCGATCGGCCCTCGTTACAAAACTAGTCCGGGATGCGAACCGCCACTCATCGCTTGCGAAACGCCCGTCTGTCACGACCGCGGATACCGAATTAATACAAACTGAGAACATGAAGCTTGGGAGAAATTACTTAAGCTATAACTTTGAGATATACAAACTTTTTTTGTAAGCGTAGGTTTCAAATTACTTAGGACTATTTTCGCGCAACTTTCTCACGAAGAATTAAGAAACTACCCGACACATGTTTCACCCCTGCATAGGGCATCTGCAGGTTACTAGACAAACTCAGAAAAATCACGTGTATTCGTACAGACGTCGTTTTCGCTGGTTATTGCTAAGAAGAGAGAGGACTGGTTTAAGCGTTTGTCTGTCATCTATGACTTTTCGAAGTTATGTGCAAAGCACGATAAGCCGTTGGTCCCGGCGGTTGTAAACATCTATCGCAGTATTTATTGGATAATCAGTAGGTACCTTAATATCCTGACAATATCAAGATTTAACTATAGAATAATGCTTCCTTCTGTGTCGCAGAGGTCAGACAGCAGTCGCTGTAATAACTTAGTGTAAGTGTAAAAAAACACATGTATCAATAACATTATTTCGATTATTGAAAATTTATTTTGTTGTGTGTTGAACGACAGACGAAAGAGAGAAAAAGATTAAATACCAATTGTGTCCGGACTAGAGAGGTTAAGTCTTAGAACCCCGAAATACTAGTGTTTTCTCGTATTACTCGTATTAGAACTTACAAGTTTACTTATTCTTAGGTAAAAATCTCAGTTCGTCTAGAAAACTCGCTTGAAAACGCTGGGAGTGGGTTTTCTATATGTTAAAATATGTGGATCAAAGTCTACCCGTGTGCTAGTTCAGTTCCGTTAGAGAGTGATTGAAAAACAAACATACTTTCATGTTTAGGTATGTGATAACTTCGAGATATTAAAGATATGTTACTTCAAAAACAATGTGTAATAACTAGTTACAAAACTTTGATACAATCTTATTTGAGTGGTGGTCTCCAAGCTAGAGACATTCCTATTGAGAAGGAGGGAGTAACTAGTGAAATAAAAATTTGAACCAGGTAATATAACGTCATCATCCCAACATTATCTTAGCTGTGCCTGTATTATCAGAGCAGCGATAGGGCAGTAGCAAGAACCGTAGCCTTCGAAATCAGAGGGTCTCGGGATCAAACCCTGGTGGCGCACTTGTGATTTTTCGAAATTATGTTCGTGTTTTTCACTTGCTTTGTGCCGTTAGTCCCGGCTATCATGAACATCTCTGGCAGTCGTTATTAGGAAGAGTGCCTTCTCACAGCCTATTTAATCATAGCCGGTTTAACCATAGACTGATGTGTCCTGCATGTTGAGTTGCGGAGGTCCGACGTCAGTCGCTCCATGTAATAACTGAAATTCAGCCATACCTGGTTAAATCAGTAAGCAGCACCCTGGGATCTGGGCTTGAGTCTGGAACAACCGGAATAATGCAAGGATCATCAGACGACTGTGGAGCCACCAGCTGCGGGTGGAGCGGAGTATTTACTGGTTTTTACCATCTATGTTCCTTCTTGAGCCTGCTATGTTCAGGGGGCCGCGGTAACTCTTTCGAACAGTCTCGCAATGTCCAGGGTCTGCTTACAGGTCTATCCAGACCATATAATACAATAATTCATAAATAAGTCTCTTACAATCACACCAAAATTTGGCTCAAAAGAGCTCTTATAAAGGTCAAAACTTAAAAACTAGCGCGCCCATTCACTGCGGGTGGGAGCTTGATAGTAAAAGAACGGGTAAGAAAATCGTCAAGGTTAGTTTTTTCGCCCGCCCGTTACAAGAAAATGTACTTAGTAGTAAAACAATTTGACAAGTCTCCAAAAACCTATGTTCTGCAGTCACAAGATTTAAAATAAAAGAAGGAAATAACTCTTTTTTAAGTTATACGAGCATGATTACGAATAAACATAGTAGACATAATCAGACCAAATCTTCACACTAAATAATTTGTCCTATTTAAGAATTTAACTCTTAAGCTAACCTTAACGCAGTCGTAACATTAAATCCAAATGATTTTTATGTTACAGTTTTATTGGGTAATACTCTTAATTATCACTCAAGCACGGTACTTATTAAAAGGTCACAATAAATTACAAAGAGTATTAGAAATGTTTAATCAATCATTTGACATGGTTTAAGTCGCTAAAGAAATAAATTTAAGAAAAACACATCACAAAGATTGGCGTCGTAAATAAACGTTGCAAGTGGCATTTACTTCAATAGAAATTTCACGTTGATCACGCCAAATTGATTGAGATGATTACGCAAGGCACTAAAATATTTATTTGAGTTCTACAAGAGATGGTTGATAGGACGTACCCACGACGCGCCCGCACGACAACTCTCTTTAACGAGGAAGCGAGGTACTGATAGTGAAACTTTACTGTGACCCGCTAAGAGTCAAATCTATCGATAAATACAATGAATCGCCCTAGCATCGTTCTTGACGCTTTTTATTGAATATTTGGTTAAAAAATATGTTATATGCATATGTTACTCAGGAATAATGTAGCACTTCAATGGTAAAAAATAATCGAAATCCGACCAGAAGTTTTTGACTTTATTAGTAACAAACATATATACAAATATTTTCTCTCAAATATGATACTCAAATATTGTGCTAGAACCAATTTTCCAATCTCTTCCATTCATCGAATGTTAATTACACATAAAAATTTAGAATTCGTTGTCATCTCTCGTTCACGAACTTGCTTGTGACATTTCGTTTTGGTAGGTTAATAACTTACCCGACTGATATTTTTTATTCTACTATTGAAATATCGTCTCTAAAACATGTATTTTAAACCTTTCAATTATGGAAATAAATGATTGATGAAGTACTGGGATATTTCTATGTAATATTTTGTCGATTAATCAAAATTATTTCAACCGGGTATTGCTTTAAGCCGAAAATTACAAATTACGAGATCAGTCTACTAATAATATAATCTTCTTATTAATATAGTAGTTATTCATATTTAATGAGTGAAGTTTCGTCGTGCCGTGTGGTACCGTCCTAGAATGGTGCCACCCCCTCTCATCTTACCGGGAGTCATCAGAGTAGACGAAGAGAAACCTTACCAGATGATGGGCAGCAGCGTTATCCTGCGTACTGGTTTTAACTGCGATTGCCCAGGGAGCCTACCGCCGAATTCGATGGATTACCGGTAATCCATCTAGATCAAACTTTGTTTACGTTCATTAATCCGTACCGGGGAATCTGCCGACAGCCACCTCTCATTCATGACCTTCAGTCCGTTACAGACTAATAGGTAAATGGAGAACGCCATTTTGTTTCGATTTCCATGAGTTCGGCGGTACGACAGAATCAATTCGAAATCCATTTTGCCTTATAATCGATTGCCATCGAACTCGGCGGTAGGCCCCCAGCGTGGTAATTATGGGCTAAAACCCTTAATATAATGTAATACATTGGTAAGGTTAATGTTCAGCAGTGGACTTTATGACTGAAATGATGAGCTAAATTGAATATAAAGGTTTTTATTATAATCCTCTAGCCATGTTCCCGGTTCATATAGTATGTTAATCTGACGCCCCAAAATAATAAGCTATTTAAAATCAGAGATCGAAACCAATCTTAGATAGACGCCTATCTTGGTTTCAATAATTCATAAAATTTCAATCCTAGGATTTATTTGGACGCATTTCTTGACAAAAGGATTGATTTGTCTATCGCAGGTAGCCAATTTTGGATCGAGATTAAATTGGCGTTCCTAAATGTAAGTGACGTTCACAAGTTCTTAGAAAAAGGCAATTATAAATAAATGAATTTTTATTTTAAATAAATAATTGGTAAGAAATCAGTTCGAGTCATTAGATAATTAGCAATTTCAGCAACCAAATTAACACAAAATCATTATCATAATCTCGATGACAAATGGTCACCCATCCTGTATGAACGTTGCGTAACATTGGTGATCGCTTTAGACCATCTAGCCTCGCGGCCCTAGCTTTAAAGTTGCAAGCGAAAGCCAGTCCTTAATAAATTGCTACTCAGTATGACATCTATGGTAAAGGTGAAAAATATCGCCTACCGACATTATGTATCCGATATCGTTGTCACGAGTTTAAAGCAGGATCAAACTAGAGAGCAGTGGGTGAATTCTACTTACTAAAACCGTGGATAAACGTCAACGTTTCCGTTGGATACAACGAATGGGCTAGCCAACCTATTAGGTAAAAATTTTAGTACTATGAAATCATAAGTAGAATTGACGAATCGTGTGATATTGTTGCTGCTGATTAATGAAGAAAAGTTGCATTCTGAATTCAGAACAGCTCATAGCATTCTGTATAAAAAACCCAATGTGAACAATTGCGATTACGTCTATTTTTGTGCCTGCCAGACATCCTACAATTACAAGCATACAGCTCAATAGTAAGTATGTAACGTCCCCCATGGTTATCATTATTAATCAAAACACTGACCGTATTCTGTCTGATGGTAAGAAGTCGATGTAGTCCAAAATAATGTCACTTAATGAGAGCACTCCATATTGTGTCACAATAACGTCATCATTATCTGTCTTGGACCGATAGCGTTCAGCGTGAAGTCAGTAGAATTAGGGCCCAGGTCGCGTGTCGGCAAGGGTCGCGAAGGTCGCTAAGGCGGTGAATGTCGGTGTATTGTCTGTGAAAGTCAGCAGATTGGTGATGTTATAGGTAGGAGAAAGCGAGGACGATCCAAGGATTCCTGTCTCGATTTTAGTATCACGACTTTAGTTTATTTGAATATAAAATGGTTATTGGTAAATTGCGTATGTGTAAGCAGTTTCTTTTATTTAAATCTTTATTTCTTCGTGTTTCTTACATTATGTATTTAATTCATTAGAAACGGTTTACATAACAAAATATTATATAAATGGTAGCATGGCTCAGTAAATTATATCTTTTTAACGACATTTCATTTTTGTGGTTTGCCATTGCCACCCAAACTTTATAGTATTATAATTATATCGTACTCAATGTATATTTCCCATATAGATATATAAGATATATGAGAAATTTATAGTTTTTATAAAATAACGTACTGGCAGGCACGGACTATAGCTAGGGTATTTTAAAAAGGGCGGTATCTAAAGGGTTATGTCGAATGCTTGTCATCTTCTATACCTTGATACCTCAAAAAAGTATAAGGCGTTGCTAGCATGGTTAAGAAGCCAGTGTCCTCAACAGATATGTAAATAATATATAAAAATTGCCGTGCCGTAGGTAGGTAGGTGCCGTTTGGTGCCGGCCTAAAATAGTGTCACCCCCTCTCAAATCACGGCGAGTCGTAGGAGTCGATGAAGAGAAATCATATCGGTTAATGGGCAGCAGCGTCATCCAGCCAACTGGCTTGAACTGCGATCACCAAACCGCCTGCCCAGCGTGGTGATTATGCCCCAAATATAGTGTAACCTACTGGCCAGTGTTCAGCAGTAGACTATACTGCCGTCAATTAGCTAAAATGAGGCAAAAGTTTAATAAGTAGTTTTTGGAATTTAAGCGCTGCTGTAATACAATAAAGTTTTTATTTCAGAAATTACCCGCTGACAGTTAGCGGCTTTCTAGCTAAAGGACGGCAGTATATAAGGCATGATGAGGTACTATAAATTAATTAAAATGTATCTTTTCAGATATTCCAGTTTCGTGACGACAACTCGACAGTGCCAGTAAATCGGTAAGTTTACAATTCTTTAAGCATGATTTCAGTATCTATTATTAGAATCTAAATCAAGTTGAGGTATTGTTATGGGGAGTAAGTTATACTTATTATAACTTACCCCTCACAACTCCTCATAGAGCAAGTAATTTATAGTCACAAAACGGTTGGCTAGCATTGGAACGAACGTATATGTTTAAGTAAAAAAGTAAAAGTAAAAAGTTCTTTATTTATAAACTATTACATAGCATTTCAAAACGTCAAAATGAAATATGTAAAAAAATCTAAATATTACTACACTGAAATTACTAAGCTTAGATTCACTTACTTGCAAAAAAAAAAATTGTGTAAGTGTATCTAAATGCCAGTTTCGAGCCACCGCTCTGTGAGAAGAACTGACAGGAAACTCACAGGTTAAAAATGTTATTAAACTTACGCTACTATGTACTCGGTGCCTTGGCCCGTTTTTTATTAATTGAATCTGAACTTAGGTACAAATGAGATGCGTGAATGAAATGATTGTTTCTAGAAGTAAATTGGATAAATAAGTTAAGAATAAAAGGAGTTGGTTATAGTTTACTGCAACAGTATGATATGTTCAAAGTGAAAGAAAGTATTTTTTAATATCACATAAATATGATCACGCCTGTTTCCCCGAAGGGGTAGGCAGAGGCATATTAGCCTCCATTTCGCCAATATTATTATTCTTGGTCTCACGTAATAGGTGACGTACCTATTGCCGCTTACCGGGAACTTCGATGATAGCCAGAGCCTCCTCCGTTGATTGCAGGTGAGGTTGGCTCGTAAGATGTTGGTAGAATCCTTATAAATATTTTTAACATCGGTTACGTTAAACCTCGGCATTTATTTATATATTGTATATTGTTGAATTGATAAGTTAACTGAGCTCAAATCACACTGTAATGAAAAATGAATATAAATAAAATATACTTTATTGCCTTTAAGGTCAAAAGGATCATTTAGATACATTCTATTGAGACTTCTTTGTCTTTACAGTGAAGGCCCATTTTCCTACAACACGCTACCCGTTGGTCACTCGCACGAGTATCTGTTCGTTGTTGACGGTAGCAAGCAAAAAATCTTCTTCGTATTTTGTTTTGTTACCCGCATCGCAAATTGTACAAATCACATCTTTTTTTCTCTTTTGTCAAAGTAGGTATACAAGTTGTAACTAAACATTTTATCAATAAAGAATTATTATTATTATTATTTAGATTCGTCAAATTTGTGTAAACAAAAGGGAAATACTATATATTTTTTTAAAAAAAATAAAAGAGACTTTTTCCACAATACCTTCTGCAATCTTACAAGTATGTGTACTTGAATCTACTCCAACAAATAACGAACTCTGACACAAAATCTGTAGTCCCATTTCCCGAATAGCTTAATGTTTCTCAAACAGTTGCATTAGATTAAGTACTGTAATAGCACGAGAATTTCGAGAGCACCACTAAGTGTAACGGCAAGTAGAATGACTTCTCACAAATGGCACTGGTTTATACGTTCCTCGCAATGCCAATTAAAATGTCTACAATGTAATGACATGTTACATGAGATGGCTTATCTGCAACAGCTGGATGGATTTATTGAAGAAAATTTTGAGCTCTAAGAGAAAGTATTTAGATACCCATTTGGACAATCCAAAACTAAAAGAGATCTTTATATAAATAGCCCTGAGTAGTGGTTATAGGTAATTGTGTCTATAATATTGTTGAACCTAATGTGGATGGGCAGGGGTGTGGTGTCCGGCTGTTAGATTTAAAGACACCCAAGAAAAACACATATTTAAATTTCTCTTAGTAAAATCTACGTAAGGTCGGTGACAGATGCCAATGGGATATTATTGTGACAGAACCCTTAAAACTGACTTTCTTAATCACGTGTGATAAGGATCACATAAAATAGTTTGCAAGGTGACCCCTGTAAAACAAATATAAATAAAGACCTAAATTAAGGAACTAAATAAAATTATAAACAAAGTTGATTTTGCTTTCGATTTCAATTTAATTTGATGTAGTTTTAGTTTTATTTGATGTAATTCTGGACCTAGTGGGAAAACTAAGAAGGACAAAACCTTTTGAGAAAGTTTAGTGTATTGTAAGTGAAGTGCAATATTGTGACTAAGAATACATTATGAAAATGTGTTTGCTTTAATAGAGACAATGAGAACAGTGTTATTAGACAAATCCTAACTTTAAAAAAATTTAAAAATTTATTCCAAAAGAAAATTTCTTATTAGTCTTTACTTAGATTAGACAGTAGTCGATATGGGATACTTTCTTTTGAAAAAGAAAATATGACACATAAATAAAATTTAAAAAAATGATTTAATTTAGTTCATTTTGTTTTTATTTGTTTGACATGTTTATTGTAATATATAACTATTTTTTATTAAAGTCAAGTTAAGTATAAAATTATATAACATTGTTATTTTTATGAGAAAGATGTCGATACTTATAATTGGTAGGTTAATTAAAACTATATGATAAACAAGCAGCGCTCCGCGTTGCCAACCGCGTGGAGTAGCGGGATAAAAATTATCATATGCGTTATTCCAGGACTGCCGTTAAACACATCCCAAGTTTCATCACAATCGGTCAAGCTTTCGCATTTATAATATTAGCAAATATATAATATTACTAGCAGCGCCCTGCGGTTTTACTCGCGTGGTCCCCGATCCCGTGTAAATATCAGGATAAAGAGTGTCCTATATGTTAGTCCAGGACTGCAGCTATACACGTACAAAGTTTCATCACAATCGCTCTGGTAGTTTTTGCGTGAAAGAGTAACAAACATCCATCCACACATACAAACTTTCACGTTTATAATATTAAGTAGGATTATTTTATCTATTTAGGTATGTAGGTACTAAAAATAGCTTTAACTTTTGTGATCGATTAATAAAAGTCCACAAAACAAACTGCTTTTAACAGCGAGAAAAAAGTTATCTAAATAAGAATACCAGACTTGTTTACTTGGCCTTACAATACTTAATAACTCCTTCTTAAACAGCTATAAAATCTCTCAAACATATAGCTTTCGGAAACCGCAACACAGTGAAATGCAACCCAACACGTTATCTCTGTATCATATCACCATAGTTTGTTATAATGAGAACATAAGATTGACTTTTTCGTAGCACCCATGTGTGTATAAGCGTGTTCCCATGATCTCATTGTTCCTCGTTATGTAAATAATCACGATTAACGATGTTCGCGAGCGGCGTTACGCAACAGACATAATCTAGCAAGCGACAGTCGTATACTTAAAGGTGTATGCACTTTTGAACTATGTTTTGTGAAGCTGGAAAATGTTTTCATGACATTAACCAAATGTACATACATTCACGCCTGTTTTCCCGAAGGGGTGGGCAGAGGCATATTATACGCCTACACTTCGCCAATTATATAGTTGGTCCCAAGTAATAGGTAGCGAGCCTATTACCGCTTACCGGGCACTTTTATGTGCGCCAGAGCCTCGTCTGTTGATCGACTGGTGCACCACTTGCAGGTGCGGTTGGTTTAGGCTTATTAGGTCTTGGTAGGATCCCTATACAATATGACTTTATGATCAATAAGATAATTTAGATTCGTCAAATGTAAACAAAGCAAAACGGATTCCGTGTCAGTATTTGTCAGTTAATCTGTCTGTTTGATTTTATTGTCAGTCTGTCGGTGACTGACTGAATACTGAAGCTAGATATTTACGTTCCTAAAACTCGGTATGACTGGCGTTACCGTTAGCAAAAAACCTTGAGAGTAATATTGTAAGATTAAATCCTCTTTGAAGAAATATTTTTGAGATTACGTAAAATTTTTGATTTTACGCTAGTCCTAAGGTCTAAGTTTGAGGACCGCGAATCTTCATCTTGTAGCATCCAAGTAAAATCTTAAGTAGGGAATTGGGTAAGAAACTTGTCAAGTTTTGTGGACCAGTCTAGACAGTTCAGGTCTAAAATATCAACAAGTCTAGTACTAGATATTACGCAGGTAATTCAAGCTGCCTTCATGAGCAATTTCTAATAATTTTTACATTGCGACATATTTTAATGTCATCTAGAAAATAACAAGGTGACTGCCATAACGAATGATTAATTACATTTTGGTAATAAAAATAATTTATTTCATTTGCAATCTTTTTTTAAGTACCTAGCTTGACATTTGATTTTTTTAATGTTTTTTTTTATTTACTGTACAAAATATATTAACATTATAATATTTGTTATAAGCCACTCACTTAAACCACCATGGTTTTGGTGAGTGGGAGTTCACAACTTATATAAAGAAGTAAAATTAATTTACAATGGATAGCTTCATAATATAGGAACAGATACAAAATTTGACGTCTGTGAAGGTTTTTACAACGTAATTAATATAATACATATATGTAAAGCGCTCGTAGCTCTGCGGTGCTCGGTGGTCGGAAACGATCGCCGAAGTACAGCAGAGTTTACAGAGGTCAGTCCTTGGATGGGTGACCGTTTGTGTGGCATTTGATATCGAGCGCTTCCGTGCTTCGGAAGGCACGTTAAGCCGTTGGTCCCGGTTATCACTAAATGTGGTAGTCGTTAAGCCATGTTAGAGGCCGCCCATTAGGCCATTAGGCTTGAAAAATTCTAACAGCAGGACGCCACACACCTGCCTCCGCCAATCCGCACTGGGTCAGCGTGGTGGAGTATGACCCAATACCCTCACACCTTGATATGTGAGAGGAGGCTCGTGCTCAGTAGTGGGACGTTAATGGGCTGTGATGATGATATATGTAAAAAATATTTTTGTCAACCAATATGCTATGGAGGTCAATATGTGTACAATAAGCACCCAAGGTTGTAGCTTCTACTACAAATTTGTGTCGGGCTGGGTGTTTGCAATGCATTTTATGTAGGCATATACACAAAAATTAACATACTTAAGTCTAAAGGTCACACGTGCGGAGACGCTGGCTTTAGCTAGTTAGTATATAGTTCGAAATTATTATATGCCAATATTTTTTCTTTATTACTATGTATTTCCAAAAGAAAAGTAGCGCTTTGTGAGTAATTGAAGATATATTACTTTGATTTATTTGTCTGCTAACTCTGAAGTTAACTGGCAGAAAATGCCTAAAAGTTTTAAACTAGCCTTTACATACATACATACATTCACGCTTGTTTCCCCGAAGGGGTAGGCAGAGGCAAACTACACGCCCACACTTCGCCAATTATATAGTTAGTCCCACGTAATAGGTGGCAAGCCTATTTCCGCTTATCGGGCACTGTTATGTTGGCCAGAGCCTCGTCCGTTGATCGGCAGGTGCACCACTTGCAGGTGAGGTTGGCTTGAGCTCCTTAGGTCTTAGAAGGATCCCTATACACCCGCCTAAACTAGCCTTTTGCTTACTTTATAAGTGCTCAATCACTGAAAGTCAGCCATATCTGATTAGACCAGTGAAAAGACCTTGGGTTCATAGGGCAAGTGTAGGGCACAGACGGGATAAATGGTTTTATAAGTGCGCAATTAAAATGAAATAAATAAATTAACTTTAAGATCATCATGATAAGATACATTGTACATATGTTATAAAGATATAAACAACAAAGTGGGGTTAAATATTTTCCTATTACGAATCGTTTGGAGATTAACTGCGCCTGCGTACGCGCATAGTAATATAATCTTTCAAACAAACACCAAGGTTCTTGATTATCATCGCTAGATGCTATGATAATTGATGTGAATATCTAAGAACATAAACTTTACGAGGTATTACTTGATTGTTAATTTATTTTACCTTAAGTATCAAAAACAATAGAAAACCTTTCTTTAATAATTTATTGATTCAGGCGTTACTTTGCGGAAATCTATTGTATGCAAGTACCAATACAAATATAAATATATTTATTCAAATATTACAAGTGAGGGTTTTAAACGACATTCTGATACTGTGTCTGATATAACTATTGACACATTACGCAAAGGAATCATCAACTTTTTGGTATATAAATATATCATTTCCAATTGTGAAGTAATTATGACTTGAAGAAATATATATACACTGGACAGCAAATAAACCGGGCCACCCGCTACCTTGGAACTCTTATTCGATTTTCTCAAAAAGTATAAGCCTCACAACTGTCAAACTTACACCTACAAAAAGTGCGTATAATACTCTCTGACGTCGATCACTTCCTTGTAGACTCACCCTGGTCTCATCAGTAAAGAGTACATTGCCCCACTGCTCTAACATCCAATCCCTATGCTCTCGAGCAAATTCAAGTCGTGCTCCACCGTAGGCTACGGTTAATTTTGGGCCTGTAGCAGCTCTCTTTGGAGCCAGATTTCGTTCAGCAAGTCTCCTTCTAGCGGTATCTGAACTTATGACCACTTGGCGTTCGTCACGCAGACTTAGTTGGACTTCAACTGCGTTGAGGCGGCGATTTCGCAAAACAGTAAGATGGATATAATGATCATCTGCTGCTGATGTAGCCCTAGGTCTGCCCGTACTTGGTCGGCGATCGAATGCTCTAGTCTCTAAGTATCGTCTGTAAGCCCGTTGTACCGAAGATCTGCTGATTCGAAGTCTCCGAGCAACTTCACGTTGCGAAACGCCTGCTTGAAGTAGTCCTACAGCTTGAGCTGCTTCTTGAAGCGTCGTATCCATTATTGACCATAGAAAATAGCAAAAATACACGCGTCTGGAGCAAATAATGGATGGCAACTAAAGAAATCATAAGAAAAATCCAACTATCCTCATTTAGAAAAAAAGAACGCTAATCGCAAACTCTAGTCAAAACAGAGCAAATCGTTGGTATTGTGTTTGTTGCTTGATTACAATGTGAATTGGGGTACTTTGGATAAATTTGTGGTCTTTTCTCAAACAACATGAAACGCACTTTTTGTGGGTGTAAGTTTGATAGTTGTGAAGTTTATACTTTTTGAGAAAATCGAATCAGAGTTCCAAGGTAGCGGGTGGCCCGGTTTATTTGCTGTCCAGTGTATATTAAGTAAATTCCAATGTTTACTTCTCAACTACAATCACGTAAAACTTCTGTACAGATTTGAATACAATTAAATTAATAGATTGTTTTGTTTTATATAAACTCTTATCTTAACAATAAAACTTTGCCAAATTCTATATAAAACTAACTTTAACAAAATATAATTTTTGTTGAAGTAAATTTTTATTTGACGCTAATTTATTAACTTGGCGATGGTAACTATTAAGGCAATTGTGTTATTCAAATTAACTGTAATTTTTTACTGGGATTATTAATGCTGTAAGAATTCTATTATTATATAAACAAACTTTTAAAACCTAAGCAAGTGATGGATTAAAAATATCTTTGTAACAATTCCCGCGCTACTATAATTTCCCGAAAAATCGAGAAACTATTCAACACGACACGTGTTTCGCCCTTACACAGGGCATCTTTAGGTAAGATAGGAGCCTCAGAACAACGATGTCTTCACGACCAACGCTGAAACGAGGGTAAGTATAGTAGCGCGGGAATTGTTACAAAGATATTTTTAATCCATCACTTGCTTACAATGGATTTCCGCAAAGTAACGCCTGAATTAATAAATTATTTTAAAACCTAGTTTTCACGCGAGAAACACGATAAGGAAAAATACGAAATTCTAGACGAACGCAGCTATGACGGAAGCGTGTTTATAAATGTTAGTACAAAATAAAGCGAAAAGATTCGACTTCACGGTAATTAGGGAGTGGTTGCAACTGACATCTTGCCTGTCCTTGCCCTTATCAAAATCGTCTGTCAGACACCAGGTGGATGAGAAGAAAAGTTGAAACTTAATACGGTTGTTGGTGACTCAGTTAAGGCAAAGCTTCGCATGCTTTTACATCTTGCAGCATAACACCAAAGTGCAATTTGTATGTAAATATATAAGGAGCTAACTTTATTGCGTTATATGTGGAAACAACATTACTGCAATATCGTATTAAGTTATCTACATATTTAAACACTTTATAAGATACATTACATACATAAAATCACTCCTGTTTCGCCGAAAGGGAAGGCAGGGGCAATTTACACGCTTACATTTTTCCAATTATATAGTTGGTCCCACGTAATAGGTGGCGAGCATTTTGCCACCTACCAGGAATGAATGTTCGTCAGAGCCTCGTCTGTTGATCGGCAAGTGCACCACTTTTAGGTGAGGCTGGTTTGTGGAAGTTAAGACGAAACTTGGTAGGAACCCTATGCACTTTATAAGATAAGAGTTAAAATAGCGTGAAAATAGCATAATTTTCTGAAAGAAATGAATAAAAATCACCAAAAGAATTTAGCGATGACGAGTGACCAAGGATAATAACAAATTATGTACCTACCATTGTTATTTTTACAATTTTATACCTATAATAATTGATTTTTTTGGTGGAAAAATGATCTGGTGGAAAATCTTTTTTGGTAACCCTTTGTGTGGCATTTAAAGCTTTGGAACACTTAAGCCGTTACGTTGGTCTGTGGTATCACTAATGATGTGGTAGTCGGTTAACCCTTCATCATATCAGCCTTATAAAGTCAAATAGATTACATTATATTAATAACATTTGCCCATAATCGTCACGCTGGGCAGGCCGGTTGGTGATCGCAGTTCAAGCCAGTACTTCATTTATTAATTTATCTTCGTCGAATCTTACAACTCCCCGTGAGATGAGAGGGGGTGGCAATATTCTAGGCCGGTACCACACGGCAACGGCACATGCGGTTTATTATTTTATTTTCTCTAGGATTCGAACAGTCCTTACTTTGCTTAATACAAATCCCTAAATTATATAATTTTCGAGTGGGAAGCGGTCTGACAACTTACGGGCGCATATTTATTTATTTTTTTATGGTACAGCAACAGAGTACAAATCAGAAATCATTATTCTTAAATAAACTAAACACTGTATAATTAAACCTGCACTCCGATTACAGCCGAACACGGCATTCACTTATTCTAAGTACACACACATACATATTCAATTAAGTATAAAAAAAATAACAAAAAAATACACAGACACACAAATTATTTAAAAATATAAATTTTAAACATAAAAATCCACCGACAATAAATAACTACAATTTACTTTTATATAAATTTAAAAAATTTAAAAATGATGCATGCAAAATTGAAAAGATATCCAACTCCTTAGCGATGACATTATAGGACCTACACATTCGGAATATAGGATCATTGTACACAACGTTATTACTGCAGGCTGGTAAAGAGAAAATCTTTTATATTACGCTGTATTTACGCTTTTATATTAATATATATTACGCTGAACCGCTGAAACTGTGAGTGTAAGTGAGAACCCCGTGACTTGACGTGAGCTCAGTTAAGCAATGCAGGAGGTTACTCGGAAGTGTGAAAGTGTCAATTTTATCCAATTCAGAGTGATACGTTCTTATTTTATGGAATACATAAATCCGTGTGTTAAGGATAATTGACATACAACAGATTAGTTAGTCCTTAAGCCACGTTAAAGGCCATATTGCGGCTTGAATTATTCTGAACTGCAGAACGCCGCACATCTGCTTTACACTAGGTCCGAGCTTATCCTTTTTATAAATAATGTGGTTTATCTTGGTTTATTTGATGAGAGGATTGATTTACGTAAGGAATAAAATTAAAATTAAATATACTTTATTGTCTTTAAGATCAACATGATCATTTAGATTCGTCAAACATTCACACACAAAATGGAAATTCGATATATTTTTTTAACAACAATGAAAGAGATATGAACGGTACCATAATAAAGAAATAAAAGCAAATGGGTTCTTTGTCAGAATTTGTCAAGGTTTGTCAGTTTATCTGTCTGTTATGGTTTTTCTCAAGATTTGTCAGATCGCAAGATAATTAGTAAAAACTTAATGTATATTTAGTTGATTTATTTTTATGGTTGTTTAATTTATAATGTATTTAATTTCTATATATAGTATAAAGAAGAAATGTGTTCCTATTTTAAATTGTGATACCCTTGCAGGATTCATTTCATCATCATCATCACAGCCCATTATGGTCCCACTACTGAGCACGAGCCTCCTCTCACATATCAAGGTGTGAGGGTATTGGGTCATACTCCACCACGCTGACCCAGTGCGGATTGGCGGAGGCAGGTGTATGGCGTCCTGCTGTTAGAATTTTTCAAGCCGCCCATTAGGCCTCTAACATGGCTTAACGACTACCACATTTAGTGATAACCGGGACCAACGGCTTAACGTGCCTTCCGAAGCACGGAAGCGCTCGATATCAAATGCCACATTGACGGTCACCCATCCAAGGACTGACCTCTGTAAACTCTGCTGTACTTCGGCGATCGTTTCCGACCACCGAGCACCGCAGAGCTACGAGCGCTTCAGGGTTCATTTGAGGACAAAATATTATTTTTAAGACCTAATTGTAAACCAAATGAAAAATAAAGAATTATGATTATGATTAATTATGTCTCACGTGAATCTATCCAAATATTCTTTGTATTATTTCAGAAAGATAAAAAACAGTTTAAGCGGTGCATAGTAAACACTTAATAAAGCATCTCATGTAATTCAATCCAAAGTTGAATAATTCCCGCGTGACCGTGACATTCGTAGTACCGGTAGTGGCGTCGAGATACCGGTTCTGAATCACTTTCGCTTGTTTTGACATAATGCGCTCAATATTACCACAACACTGTAATATATAGTTACCATACATGAGTTGAATGATCATGGAATATTATGAGTTGGCAGAGAGACATTTGATGAGGGATAAGGAAGTCGGTATACTCGTTCTAAGCTCCTGAGGTCGTGGGTTCGATTCCCACAAATTAATGTTTTATTGGTGTGATATTAATTTTTGTTTCAGCTTAGGGATTGTATGTATTTACAAAAAAAAATATATGAAAGTTTTTTATATCCATGGTATGCTTACTACTTACTGCTCTCTGCTTATTTTGAATCTAGATAGCTCTGTCTAAGAAACCCATTGATTTTCCTATTATTATTTTGCTGTTTTTGGGTCTACAGGGTTCTATAAGATCTAAGGAGCCCAATCTAACCTCACCTGCAAGTGCACACCTGCCAATCAACGGTCGAGCCACTGGCGAACATAATACCCGGTAAATGTGGGACCAAAATTATAACTGGCGACATGTGGGCGTATAATATGCCTCTACCTACCCCTTAGGGGAAACAGGCGGGGTATTATGTATGCATATATTTTGTTAAAAGCCTAAAGAATGTGGGGCCTCCATATGTAAATCGAGGTGAGTGAGGGCGGCTTAGCTCATACAACAAGAATATTAGTGCGTATTAGTGGAGTCAGGTCAGTGGCGTCTAAATGCCACACACAATTTTCATTTTCATTTCGAGCCATCAGCCAATTGCCATCAGTTGCCACTGCTGAATATAGGCTTTCTCATAGTGCGCCAACCATCCCGCTCCCATGCAGAACGCATGTTCATAATAGTTAGTGTCTAATTTCTAATTTATTTATAATTTTATCAGTAATTCTTTCAAAAAAATCTTTTTCAAAAAAATAAATATTTTAGTACGAAAGGATCAAATATTTAAATTTAATTTAATTTTATGAATAATAATAATAGTTAAGTAAAAATTATATATATATATTAGGTCGGGGAAAAAGTCTTTTCGCATAACGTAGGTATAAACTTATTATAATTTTTTTTTGACTGTACTATTTGTGTCTGGCTGGTTTTGGTAACATTAAAAAGGTTCCATTATAAAGAAAAGAAAAAAATAAAAAAAAGTTGTTTCCCGCTATTTTTCATTTGTTTTTCTCTCCGTTAAAATGAGTGAATCTAATGAAGAAATTCGATACATTTTAAAATTTTATTATAAAAAAGGCAAAAATGCAACTCAAGCAGTGAAAAAAATTTGTGATGTTTATGGACCTGATGCAGTGTCAGTAAGAGTAGCACAAATTTGGTTCAAACGTTTTCAGTCCGGAAATTTTGATGTTAAAGAAGCACCTCGCTCTGGTCGCCCTGTTACGAATAAAATGGACGCCATTTTTGAAAGAGTGGAGCAAGATCGGCATATTAGTAGTTACGATGTAGCTGAAGAACTGGGAATTGACCACAAAACAGTTTTAACCCATTTGAAGAAAGCTGGTTATACAAAAAAGCTCGATATTTGGGTGCCACACGAGCTCACTCAAAGAAACTTAATGAACCGTGTACTCATTTGCGATTCATTATTGAGACGTAATGAAACCGAGCCGTTTTTGAAGAGATTGATAACTGGCAATGAAAAGTGGATCACGTACGACAAGAACGTGCGAAAAAGGTCGTGGTCGAAAGTTGGCCAGGCTTCACAGACTGTGGCCAAACCTGGCCTAACACGAAATAAGGTGATGCTGTGTGTATGGTGGGATTGGAAGGGCATTGTTTATTATGAGCTTTTACCGCCCGGCAAAACCATCGATTCTGATCTTTACTGCCAGCAACTGATGAGATTAAAGGAAGCAGTCGAGAGAAAACGGCCGGAATTGATCAACAGGAAGGGTGTGGTCTTTCATCACGATAACGCTAGACCACACACATCTTTAGCCACTCAGCAAAAATTAAGAGAGTTCGACTGGGAGGTCCTAGTGCATCCACCATATAGCCCTGACCTTGCGCCTTCAGATTTTCACCTGTTTCGGTCTCTGCAGAATTCTTTAGGTTCTATAAGGTTGACCTCAAGAGAGGACTGCCAAAACTATTTGTCCCGTTTTTTTGATCAGAAGTCCCAAAGTTTCTACAGTAACGGGATAATGTCTCTGCCCACAAAATGGCAGAAAGTTATTCAACAAAACGGTACATATATATTGTAAATAAATGTAAATAAACTTTGAAAAAAATGTCTTGACTTTTCATACAAAAATACGAAAAGACTTTTTCCCCAACCTATTATATATATTAGGTCGGGGAAAAAGTCTTTTCGCATAACGTAGGTATAAACTTATTATAATTTTTTTTTGACTGTACTATTTGTGTCTGGCTGGTTTTGGTAACATTAAAAAGGTTCCATTATAAAGAAAAGAAAAAAATAAAAAAAAGTTGTTTCCCGCTATTTTTCATTTGTTTTTCTCTCCGTTAAAATGAGTGAATCTAATGAAGAAATTCGATACATTTTAAAATTTTATTATAAAAAAGGCAAAAATGCAACTCAAGCAGTGAAAAAAATTTGTGATGTTTATGGACCTGATGCAGTGTCAGTAAGAGTAGCACAAATTTGGTTCAAACGTTTTCAGTCCGGAAATTTTGATGTTAAAGAAGCACCTCGCTCTGGTCGCCCTGTTACGAATAAAATGGACGCCATTTTTGAAAGAGTGGAGCAAGATCGGCATATTAGTAGTTACGATGTAGCTGAAGAACTGGGAATTGACCACAAAACAGTTTTGACCCATTTGAAGAAAGCTGGTTATACAAAAAAGCTCGATATTTGGGTGCCACACGAGCTCACTCAAAGAAACTTAATGAACCGTGTACTCATTTGCGATTCATTATTGAGACGTAATGAAACCGAGCCGTTTTTGAAGAGATTGATAACTGGCGATGAAAAGTGGATCACGTACGACAAGAACGTGCGAAAAAGGTCGTGGTCGAAAGTTGGCCAGGCTTCACAGACTGTGGCCAAACCTGGCCTAACACGAAATAAGGTGATGCTGTGTGTATGGTGGGATTGGAAGGGCATTGTTGATTATGAGCTTTTACCGCCCGGCAAAACCATCGATTCTGATCTTTACTGCCAGCAACTGATGAGATTAAAGGAAGCAGTCGAGAGAAAACGGCCGGAATTGATCAACAGGAAGGGTGTGGTCTTTCATCACGATAACGCTAGACCACACACATCTTTAGCCACTCAGCAAAAATTAAGAGAGTTCGACTGGGAGGTCCTAGTGCATCCACCATATAGCCCTGACCTTGCGCCTTCAGATTTTCACCTGTTTCGGTCTCTGCAGAATTCTTTAGGTACTGTAAGGTTGACCTCAAGAGAGGACTGCCAAAACTATTTGTCCCGTTTTTTTGATCAGAAGTCCCAAAGTTTCTACAGTAACGGGATAATGTCTCTGCCCACAAAATGGCAGAAAGTTATTCAACAAAACGGTACATATATATTGTAAATAAATGTAAAAAATGTCTTGACTTTTCATACAAAAATACGAAAAGACTTTTTCCCCAACCTATTATATATAAACTATTTTAACTAATATACACTGGAGACACTTAACAGTTCACTTTTTGATTAATGACGAGTGTTCTGAGGAGCTTTTTGATCTCATCCCGCCCTCTTCTTTCCTCTCCCGAAAACACGTGCTGGTCTTAGAAACCATCCTAAGGCTGCCTGTCCACTGAAGCGGAGCGAGGATGCGGAGCGGAGAAACGGACAAATATTAACCAATAGGATTGCATGAAATCTTCGCTTCTTTCTGTCCGCGAATCTCATTGGTTAATAATTGTCCGTTTCTCCGCTCCGCATCCTCGCTCCGCTTCAGTGGACAGGCAGCCTTATACTGTGCAGACTTTCAGCACTCGAACCAATAAATTTGGGAAGTCGTTTCTGAGCAATACTACTAAGCTCTGGAATTCGCTGCCGGCTCATGTGTTTCCTATTTCCTATGATCTCGGGTCTTTTAAACGGGGCGTGAAACGGCATTTTAGCAGGCAGTCATGAGTGTACCGTGCTTATTTCACGGTATAAAGCGTATCATTTTTTTAGTACTGCGTCAATCAGGCAATTATAATGTGACACATTAAAAAAAATGAACTGTTAAGTGTCCCGACTGTTGATCGCTGGCTGATAAACGGCGCTGTACATTGCGATCATCGGACCGCTCAGCTAATCGCGTACTCACGCTGTGCAGTGGCTATAAAAATGTCAATTAAATGTCAAACTTGTTAAATCACAGCCGGTCGCTCCGCGCTCATACGTTATGCGAATGCCGAGGTCAAGTTGCGAGATACGAGGGCGATGCACTCATATGTAAATGATGATTGGCGATCTAAATGCATATATTATTGATGTTTTATGGTTTTTGGCAAAGCGCTCGAGGCTATGGGCTTGTGGCGTGGGAGACGGTAACGAAAGATGTGTTGACGTAGGTCAGTCCTTGGATCCCGACCTTTCGCTGCCAACAATGGTCGGCGCAATGGTTGGCGACGAAAGGTCGTGGGTGGCGGTGCACCGTTTCTGTGAGACGGTTATGGGCGCAAAAGAGGCGGAAGAGCGCGTTAGGGAGGAGAGCCCAACAGCGGATCCCCTTAGACGTCGAAGGAGAGGGCAGCGCCGGCGGGCTTATGCCGGGGCGCTAACATCATAGCCGGGCGTGCTGGTAAAAGGTCAGGGAATATTTTACTCGCACTTTTCCGTATCCCGAAGGAGTAGGAGGCGGCACACACGTTTCCTGGTGTGCTGCCACCACGGGGTGGTCAACTATGGGTTGACAAAATAGACGACGGGTCTGTGAAACGGACTGGCGTGGTGCTACAGGAGGATAAGGTCTTTCTGTCACCTTCTTGGCACCTTACGCTGGGCAGGAAACAGTGGGGTTTAGTCGGTAGTCCCGGCCACTATCATCTCGGCCGGGGAGCCCGACATAGCTTTGTGCTGTCCCTGCGGCGCAAAGTATGCGTTAAGGCATTTCCCACTATAAAAAAAAAAAAAAAAAAAAAAAAAAGGTCAGTCCTTGGATGCATGACGGCTCTATCATCATCATCATCTCAGCCACATGGCAATCACTGCTGAACATAGGCCTTTCCAATCGATCGATCGATCGATCCTGTGTCGCCAGCATCTATACAAGTATAATTTCGCTGTCTTGACCAGATCTTCAGACGATCGGGCAGGAGGCATACCATGGTATTTAAAAGGTTATGTCCTTCGGAAAGCATGTTTTACTAAACAAAACTCAGAAACGTAATTAGGCTCCACCAGGTGGTCGATCGCAGTGTAAGTCAGGTCAGGTGACCATACACTGCGTAACTCTGCACACGTCTATGATCTATGTGCACAACCCTTTCCGAAAGGCAAGGGTAGAGGCTGCTAGTGTAGAAAGAGATTCCTATAGCTGTGTTACGTGTAAGTTTGTGAAACATTCATACAAAATATATGTTCTATTTATCATTGAGAATCTGTTACTTTCATCTCAAAATACTTGCCTCAGCTGCAATTAGTAAAAAAGAGAGAAAGAGAGAGCATGACACTAGAATAAAATAAAATATACTTTATAGTCTTTAAGATCAACATGATCATTTAGATTCGTCAAATATTCACACACAAAATGGAAATTCGGTATATTTTTTTTAACAAAAAGAAATAAAAGAAAATGGGTTCTTTGTCAGAATTTCTCAAGGTTTGTCAGTTTATCAGTCTGTTGTGGTTTTTCTCAAGATTTGTCAGTCTGTCGGTGACTCTTATCGGGGGGATCTGACAGTCCGCCTGTCGTGATTCTAAAGGGGGAAGGGGATTGTCCGTCAGTCAGTTAGTCATTCTGTCGGTGACTCTAACGAGGCTTCCAAAAAGGCAACAAGATTGAGAAGAATGCCTCAAGAAACTCATCTCGGATCACCACTTTTATACTATTATGTCTTACTACATCATTCTATTGGAACATGTTATTAAAAATTAGTGTATCGACTACTATTTTTAATTATGGTAAATATTCTAATATAGAAATTTGGTTTTAAACGTTTGTATTTTCCGTCGGGCTTCACTTTCTTTTTATAGGGTTGCGGAATGAGTTCTCTTTCGAGATGTTTTCAAGAGATTACAGTGTGGGGCTCTTTAATAAGACGTGTAATGGTTTTTAAAGCTTAGGGAACTTGTATTACAAGCGTCCGTAGTCAATCACCACTTTCCGTCAGTTGCTTAAGTGCTGCTGGTGGTCGTGTCTATTTACTAAAGTAAGTGGTACCTAAGGCCCACGTCCCATTTCGGTCTCCCTTTTGCGGGAAGGGGTAAATAAGGTTTCATCATTTCAGCCCATTAACGTCCCACTACTGAGCACGAGCCTCCTCTCACATATCAAGGAGCGAGGGTATTGGGTCATACTCCACCACGCGGACCCATTGCGGATTGGCGGATGCAGGTGTATGGCGTCCTGCTGTTAGAATTTGTCAAGCCGCCCATTTAGGCCTCTAACATGGCTTAACGACTACCACATTTAGTGATAACCGGGACCAACGGCTTAACGTGCCTTCCGAAGCACGGAAGCGCTCGATATCAAATGCCACGCAAACGGTCACCCATCCAAGGACTGACCTCTGTAAACTCTGCTTTACTTCGGTGATTTTTTCCGACCACCGTGCACCGCGGAGCTACGAGCGCTTCCAAATATAATTCCAATAAGGTTTACCGACGCTAAAAAAAATAGGAAAAATTTTTAATGCCAGAAATTATATAGTGTGTGACAGCCCTACAGGTGTCCCAATAACTTTATCGGCCTAACAATGGGTCCCACGACTGACGCAGCGAGTGTGCCTTACATAACGCGCGTGACGCCAAACCTCCGCTGATGCTGCGAGCGATAGTGGAAACACAACAATTACCAACATAACTTACATACCATTCTTATGAAAATATATCGCTTTTTAGGTAGGTACCTGTGTAGCCTATTCTATGCACATAAGTTGGCATTACTTAAAGATCGCTTTATGTGCGGCATAGGTTCTGTGGGAGGATACGACGCTTTTTATCTATTTATCCTTCTCTTTTATGCATATAAGTCTACATTACTGAATATTTAATAATAAATAAATATTCTCTTACAATCACACCAATTATTTAGTTCAAAGATAAGTATCATTAAGAACTTGTGTTATGGATACTAAGCCACGGATAAACATACTTAAATACTTTTTTGTGAATATATACTTAATATACACAGAAAAACACCCAGCCAAGAACAAATATTAATGTTCATGCACACAAAGATTTGTCCTGAGTGGGAATCGATCCCACGACCTCTGGAGTGAAGTGTAGGTATATTGACCTCCACGCCATATCGGTCGTCTAAGATCGTTAAGATAATTACTTAAAGATCGCTTTATGTGGGGCATAGGTTCTGTGGGAGGATACGACGCTTTTTATCTATTTATCCTTTTTTTATGCATATGAGTCTACATTACTGATAGTTTGGTTATGCATATTATTTTTACAACATAAAAATTTAAATATTTTATGTGAAATATATGTTCAAGTGAAATATATCAGGTGGGCTGCATGCTGAGTGCCAACTAGCGGTATAAAAAAAAATATGGACAAACTAAAACAGTACTTGACTTCTTGGCGGGAAAGTGGAGCGTCATGACTGCAGTTTTGTTTTATTTTCTAAAATTTGTGATCATTTGAACTTTAATGTGTAATAACGGTGGATTATTATCCGTTAAGTGTAAGTGAACGTACATGAGTGTTGGAAACAGAACAGTGGACGAGTCTCTGGCGAACATAAGAGTGCCCGGTAAGCGGCAATAGGCTCGCCACCTATTACGTGGGACCAACTATGTAATTGGCAAAGTGTGGGCGTATAGTATGCCTCTGCCTACCCCTTCGGAGAAACAGGCGTGATATTATGTATGTAATATATATCTTACTGGACACTGGCTAAATGTGCTATAAGCACGAAGCTATTATTTAGAATAAAAAAGCAGTACTTAAAAATATCAAATCAGCTCGTAATAATAACGACCTCATGAAAATAGTCACCACCAATGACCCAGAGTACAGGAAAAGGTTCAAGGCGGAACCGTCCACTACCTTAACAGTCTCAACTTGTACACCATAACAATGTGTTAGAGCTGACATTAACAAATCAGCGTGCATCGCTAACAATGAGAGGAACAACGTATCGATTACAATCGGTCCATCACTCGCTTTCGCCCCTAAATTGGCGGTGTTGTACAGTCAGTATCAAAAAAAATAGGTAAGTAAAGTAAAGTAAAAAGTTCTTTATTTCATAAACTATTACATAGCACTTAAAAACGTTAATACAAAATATAAATAAAAAAATAAAAAAACTAAATATTGCTACACTGAAATCACGAAGCTTAGATTCACTTACATGCAAATAAATAAAAATTAGGTGTAAGTGAATCTAAGTGCCAGTTCCGAGCCCCCGCTCTGTGAGAAGAACTGACAAGAAACTCACAGGCTATGCTCTTTTAAATTATTTTTATCAAATATAACAATACAAAACACACACAGCGAATTGTAACACCCAACGCGACATATTCGACGCGTTTATATTATATAATATATTTTTATTATTAATATAATATTATTATTTGTAACTGTAATGTTAAATGAAACCGAGTGGTCTGCGTAATTTGTTACCTACTGAAACGGTGCACTCGGAAGATCAGCGTCATGACATCACCGAGATGTCCGACAAATGCTGAGAGGGCACCATTTCAATACTAGTTATTAAAGTATGTTATAAATTATACTAAGGTATAATACCTTCTTCGTACTTTTTTATTGTATTTTATTTGGTGTGTAAAATGTATTGCATTGAAATTTTTTTTTCTTTTATCTCTCTTTCTTTCTTTTATTACGATGCATTAACGCTCTCGAAAATACAGACCTGATTCAAACTTTAACCTTTTACCGGGCAGTGATCAACATAATAATATGACAAGCATAAATTGAATTTTATGGAGTTGAATTAAGGTTCCGGTAGGAATTAGGGTAACCAATGAACAATTCCAACTTATTCTGTCCGTTAAAGGGTCAATACTTAATACTTTATTGATTGCTTTATTTATTGAACATGAATATTTTTTCTGATCTGGGTGTTTTTCTATGTATATTAACATACTTAATAAATACATAATTTACATAAAAAAAAGTATTTAAGTATGTTTCTCCGTTCTTTAGTATCCATAACACAAGTTCTTAGTGCTACTTATCTAGGAACTAAATAATTGGTGTGATTCTAAGAGAATATTTATTTATTTATTGCGTTCTACAATGGTTTTATAAGGTGGTGAATATTACAATTTCTGTCGGGCACAGCATAGTGTAGTAGAAAGAAGGAAGGGCGCCGTATAATTCAAGGGTTAAAGCGCTTTGGATGTTGCTATATATATGGCGCTGAGTATACCAGCGGGTCATTACGACAAAGTTCTGTTAAACAATAAACACAGCATAGACAGACAAGCAACGATTACCAAAAGATGCGTCGATACCATCTAACACATTGCGTCATCCGACACTTTCACATTGACCTGCACTAATGTGTTTGGTAATTGATATTTCCTGCTATTCAATAAGCAGTTCAAATATTCATAATATAGAGCATTTATAAAACAATCTGTAACATTATATAATATATGTTTATTAAAGGATAAATTACGCGTAGATGTTTTAGTTGGCGAGCTCATTGCCGCTTATCGAGAACTTTTATGTTCGCCAGAGCCTTGTCCGTTGATCGGCATTTGCACCACTGCCGGTAAGGTTGGCTTGGGCTCCTGAGATCTTAATAGGAGCCCTATATACCCTATATATATTTAATATTAATGTGACATTTTATTCTCCAAAATCAAGCGTCGTCTAATAAAAAACACCTCAACCCAAAAACATTATTATAACTAAATTGCTACCAAACAAAAGACGAACAACTTGAACTGCGTCCATCAAAAAACAATGAACAACCTAAAACCCCTTATCTTATTTTAAACACATAATTATAAGCTATCTTAATAAACCACATCATCGACTTTATAAAGTGTCAAAATTGGATAAACACGTAATTTTGCGACTTAACCTTGACACTTATATCGTAAAACATTCGTCTTACAAAGACATTAAAGATTTTGCAAGACGAGACTTCTCACGCTAGGCGTTGAGAGGGTTAGTATAACCATTGTGTTTTCTTAACATTAATTAGTAAGTAATGGCCCAAAAATATGTTAATGCTATCTTTAGGAATGTTTTTCTCTGTTTCTATAAGTACAATCGGGTTCAGAATCGCCTCGCCGTTTGAAGCGCTTTAGTTCTGTTTGTGGTACTGAACTGAAATTCAGTCAAATCTGGTTGAACCAGTGAGCAGACCCTGGGCCCTTAGCTTAAGTCTAGGGCAACCGGGATAATGCTAGGATATGATGATAATGATGGCAAACAGAGGCATGCAACCGGCTTGATTATAAACGATTGATGGTAACTATTTAACTTTTTTGAGGGTACTTCTATAAGAAACACCTGGCGGTAGTTTTGTTTATGAGTAGCGGGGAACGCCTAGGCAAATTGCCAATCACCCAAAAATTGTGCTATGAGCTTGTTGTAGCGAGTGCAAGTATTTTGCAAATAATATTCAAGAATTGATTTAAGATATTTTTAAGTATATATACAATGTTAATAATTTAAGGATTCTCCTAGTGAGCCCTATAAGCGGCGATAGCCCAGTGGCAAGGCCCATAGACTTCTTACTCATAGGGTCTCTGATTTAAAAACAAAAACTCTAAATTTATTTATTTCATAAACTATTACATAGTACTTAAAAACGTCCAAATTAAATATAAACATTTAAAAAAACAATCGAAGTGTTATGCATACACTGAAATCACGAAGCTTAAAAACACAATTTATAAAACAAAAAAAATTAAGTGTAAGTAAATCTAAGTGCCAGTTCCGAGCCACCGCTCTATAAGAAGAACTGGCAAGAAACTCACAGGTTATGCTCTTTTAAATTTATCCATTGGTTTGGTACTTGAATTACAATCTTCATTTGTCTGTGAAGCTATACATGTGAAGCGATTCAAACACTTTTCGAAGTTATATGCGTAATTATCGCTTGCTCCCTGCCTCGAAAAGCACGCTATTACTGGCTGTCATGAACATCTATGGAAATCGTTAATAACAGCAAATAACAGCAATTAATCATAAAATGATGTTTCCCTCTGGGTTGCGGAGGTCAGACGGTAGCCAAGTAATAACTGAAATTCAGCCAAATTTGGTGCGACCAGTAAGCAGACCCTGGACACTAAGATTAAGTCAAGTGCAACCGGGATAATGCTAGTGCATGATGATATGATGAGGACCTCTAGTTAGACCTCTTCCTTGCAATAGGTCTTATGTGGACCTCAATGTAGTTATCATCTATGAAAGAAATGAAGCCCTCGACTGTACTCAAAATAATTTCTGAATATTTTGAAACGCACAAATAAAGCTTGATTTCATAGTGGTTATTTAAATGGTTCACATGTACATATTTCTCTTCGGCTGTTTAATTGTAGCATACATTATAGTTGGTGTGTATGTGGAAACGCGCAATGATAGTTCTCATTCACAATGTTGCATTTAAACTACACTAATTAAGGTAAATCTGGTCTAATCTCAATTAGCTATAGACATTTTTTTACGCAATATTACGCTCACATATACCCTAAAAGATTTGTATGTTGAGGTGGCCGGTAATATATGCTGTAGGGCCGATAACAGTTGGGGTGGACTTGTAGAGAGAGAGAGAGAGAGAAAGAGAGAGAGAGGGAGAGATTGTGGAGACCACGACTCGGTAAGCGTGGTGTCGCGCGCCTAACGCGCCTAACGAAACAGAAGTTAATTATGTAAAAACATTAAAAAATATTTTTATTGTCAGGTAGGCATAGCCATTATATAAAAGACAACATACAGACTTATTAAGAAAATACAAACGCATATATTTAAGCAAGGCTTTATTCAATTAATGTAGGTCAGCTAGGAACCACTTCACTGGATCCAGAGGTTTGTATTGGACTAATTATTAACTGATACTAAAAGTGCTACGTTATTACTAGCTACGTTATTCAAGTTTGGCTTACTAAGGCTCTGATGAAAGTCAACTTAAAATTCTAACGCGCTCATTGATTGCGGGCAAGAAAATAGACATATATCTACATCATAGAACAGATGAGAACGTGTAGTTAAAAATAAATTAACCCGGTTTGTGTCTCAATATTACATAAAATGTAAAATATAACAATACATAGGACACGAACAGGTTGCATGATATCAAAAAAGGCCCCTGCTCAGTATTTGCAGTGAGTCTGTAAACAAACCCACTGCACTGACTTTCAGCAAAAATCCCCTCTGCCGCTGGCGCGGATACTAAAAGTCAGCGACCACCGTCCCCTTAAAGCCAGTACGCTGCTGCCCATCATTCGGTAAGATTTCTCTTCATCGACTCTTCCCAGGGAGTCATCCCCGTGAGATGATAGAGTTTGGCACTATTCTATGCCTAACTCTAGCACTATTTACGACCGCAACATATTATCGGGATTCAATCGAAGTGCAAGATTAATATTATAACACTAATGCTTTGACGACCGATATGGCGTGGAGGTCAGTATGCCTGCACTCTACTCCAGAGGTCGTGGGTTCGATTCCCACACAGGACAAATCTTTGTGTGTGCATGAACATGAATATTTGTTCTGGTCTGGGAGTTTTTCTATGTATATTAAGTATGTAGTATTTACAAAAAAAAAGTGTTTAATTATGTTTATCCGTTTTTTAGTATCTATAACACAAGTTCTTAGTGATACTTATCTTGGAACTAAATAATTGGTATGATTGTAAGAGAATATTTATTGATTTAATGCTAGATAACAAATACTTGTGTATCCTAGACAAAGACAAATGCCTATGTAAATACACACAAATATTTTCCCTGGGTAAACTCATAAGATGAAATTCCCACTGCCCAATTAAAGCATTAACTTCAACCATGATTAAGATCACATTTAGCATTTATGATTAAAATATTTTGAAGAGCATAACTCGATGAATGTTGAGTTCGTGTGCACTAAAATAAGCAGCTTGATCCATTAGATGTCAAGGTCTCATCTACATTAAGCTCAAAAACAAAATGAGGTGCAATTGATAATGTTAATAGAGAGGTCATCACTTGTAACAGTTTGTTAAGGGAATGCACAGAGTAGTTTAAAGGTTATTAAGTAAAGTGGATACAGGTAAGAGAGATTCGGCGACCGTTATGGCGTGGTGGAGAGTATGCCCGCACTCCGCTCCCGAGGTCGTGGGTTCGATTCCCAGACAGGACAAATCTTTTCGTGCATAGTGCATATTTCATACATGAATATTTGTTCTGGTCGGGGTGTTTTCCTATGTATATAAATTACAGAAAACAAAGTATTTATGTATGTTTATCAGTCATTTTGTATCTATAACAGTTCTGAATGATACTTATCTTGGAAGTCAAAATAATTGGTGTAACTATTAGAAAATATTTGTTTATTTATTCAACACATAATCCACCACAAAGAAAAGTAAAATCATGATAAATTACATAAAAAAGAGACAAGTACTTCATATGTTAGACCCTATAGATATATTATTTTATAATATATATATATATATATATAAATCGCTATACACCCCTATATATATATATATATATAAATAGGGGTGTATAGCGATCCTACCAAGACCGAAAGAGCACAAGCCAACCTCACCTGCACTTGAGCAACGGACGAGGCTCTGGCAAACATAACAGAGCCCGGTAAGCGGCAATAGGACCAATTGTATAATTGGCGAAGTGTGGGCGTATATTATGCTTCTGCCTACCCCTTAGGGGAAACAGGCGTGACTGTATGCATGTATAAATGTATTTAAATATATAGATTTATTTATTTAAGGACAACCAACAAGACATTACTTAATTTTATTTAGTCACACTTCAACGGAATACATGTTAAAGTAATAACTTAATTAAAGGCTGCCACGACATGCAAAATATTAAACAATATACAAAATTACAATGAAACTTAAACTTAATAAAACTATTGTTACAATATGCAATGTTTTGCCACGACGTTTACAAAGATAAGATATTTTTGTTACATCTATATAATCCTTTTTTAATAGTTTTAGCAAGGTTTCTTTTGGCCCTAAATGGGATATTAAGAGATAGATTATGTATGTATGTAGATAAAAAGATGCCCGTCAAAATTGCATTAAAATGCTATAAACTTTTTTGCTTCAACCTAGAAAAAAAAAATACGTACAAACTTTCACATTCTTAACATAGTTTGAATATACCTGTGTCCAAAATAAACGGAACGAAAATCATCTGCCATTACAGTGTAATTATTATATAACTGTGACATATGATAAAATGGACGCTTCGCCATTAGACGGACACGCCGATAACAATAGGAACAAAGCAAAAATTAGATCACGTTCATAAGTTCATTAGAAAGAGAGGGACAGGTATATTTTTGGCAGTGTCACGTCGCAGTCGTGGTTACGTAAAGACCTGTACTTTCCAACTAGACAGAAATACACATTAATGAAAGAATCTAAGGAGTATTCTCCTATATAATCTTTTGCATTTCGAATGACACGTGCCGTTGCATGAATGTGATTTGATTGATAGATGCAACCTTCTTGCTCGGAAATGTTTGAAATCGAAAGCTTTCGAACCTCTGGCTTCTATTCTTTAATTTTTTTAATAATGGCCTCGTTTGTGTAGCACATTAAGCCAGTGTCAAGTAAGAGATATATAAATCATATTAAATGTCAATGAGTGGTGATAACGCTAAATGGTAAATGAGATGCCTTCCCCATAAACTCATTGAGTCCTCAGTAAAGATGTGGGACTATACTGAGATCTCACATGGACGTCTTGAGAGAATTTGAAAAGTGATGTTGCACTGTTTTGTTTTATTTACCAACACTCATATTACATTAACAATCATCTAACGGTTAATAATCCACTGTTTTTACACATCCATGTTTAAAATATCACAAAGTTTAGAAAAAACAAAACTGCAGAAATTACGGTTTACTTTTCCGCCAAGAAGTCCCTCTGGCTTCTAGTCAAGACATATAAGAAAGTATTTTTTTGCTTAGATATGGACTCGTCTGTTTGGAGCATTTGCCAGTATGAAGTATTTAATACGTCAATTTATATGCTTAGAAGCAGCATTCACGTCATTTAGTCGAAGTCAAAGTCAAAATAAAGTCCGTTATAATCAAGTTAAGTCAAAGTTACTTGGGAGTAAAATTATGGAGACTTTTTAGAGATGTCTATAGATTCACTGCCAATTCACTGTAACATGCCACTTTCCAACACAGTAATGTGAGAACATCCACTATATTTACACAGGATAACACGAATGTACACTAGTTTTGGAAAATAAAAGATGGCCGCAATGTGGCTTTTTTCGTATTGGCACCAAAACTTCTATAAAAAAGTTTCAAATGCTCACACACACACACATACAAACATATATAAACCACAAAAAATCAACTCGAAAAAGTTTCTGGTAAAAATTTCGTCTCACATTCTGTAATAGTTAACCAATACAAATTGAGCAACGAGCATATACATATGTACCTGATTGAGGTGAAGCCAAAAAGGAGGGTTCTTATACAATGTTTAAGTTTATTATTTTAGGTTCTTAGAATTGTCAGACATGACACGTAACCAGTGTTTTATTGTCAAAGTTAATGATGGTAATAAATAAAAGGGTCATCGATAGCATGACAGACATGGAAAAAATCATTTTGTAATCTTATATTATAATATTTAATTATTAGTATGTGTTCGTAGTGTCATGCAACTTGAAAGAGTTCAAAGGTCTTTTACTGCATGTAATTACTTTCAAATCTTATAAATACTCAACGGAGCTTTTATATCAAAATTGTGAACTATTTACTGTATGTATGAATGTAGTAGGGTAGGGTGTATAGGGATCCTACCAAGATCTGAGGAGCCCAAGCAAACCATACCTGCAAGTGGTGCACCTGCTGAACAACGTACCAGGCTCCCGTTCCCGAAAGTTCCCGAAAAGCGACAATAGGCTCGCCACCTATTACGTGGGACCTTCAATATAAATAACAAAATGTGGGCATGCAATATGCCTCTGCCTACCCCTTCGGGGAAACAGGCGTGATATTATTTATATATGTACGAGTGTAGTTGGTAGCCACGTAATAAGTCCCAGCACTAGCCCTTGGTTTTAGGTTTAAATTTACTGTCACATTGATTCAGTTCATTAGAGTCAGGAACCTGTACTTCCCAAAAGATGGAATGATAATCATTTTTATTTTTTTTACCCCAATAGTTGTAAATGTCATGTGAAGACGTCTTATTTAAACTGACTTGGCTTAATTAGAGACATTGGCATGTTTCGCCCTCATTTCGCTGATCATATTTTTGGTCTCAAGTAATAGGAGAAACTGTTATGTTTTCCAGAGCCTATCCTATTATTATTTTATTTATTTATTTTGATACCCAACAAAAAAAAGGTTCTATAGGTCTTGTTGTGTTTTATATTATTAAATATGAAAATAGTAGTAGCCAAAACATTTAACAAATCAGAGACAGGATTTGAACTAGTTTCTGAGCTAGAAACTCAACACCTCTCTGTTAATTCATTATAATCACGAGAATGGCACAGCTTGCCGAAGGCTTGACTTGTTTCACCTTTCATAAGTCACGCAACAGTCGATATGTTACATTTTTGGTATAATGAACTGTCTGTAATTAACGATCAATCCTTATGTCGTGAAACAAAAGGCGATTCTATTGATGCCCCGGGCGCAGTGAGAGTAATTATAATATTCGCTTCATTGGACTTGTTTTGAAATGAAAGGAGTTTGAATATTAATTGTTTATGGATTACTATGTACTCTTTGATTTGAAAATGGAAGCTATTTGAATTGTGGAAATATTTTTGGTTTTGAAATTCCTATTTCGTATTATAACATCATTACAAAAGTTGTGAATGAAAGAAGTTTTAATATTAATTGTTTATTGATTACTATGTACTTGTAATAATATAAGAAATGGAAGAGATATGAATTTTTAAAATGTAAATTGTTTGTGTTTTGTTTCAATATATTTTATTCCAAATAACTAATAATCTTGACATGGCCGCTTCTATGTTATAAAAAATATTATGTTCATAAACTCTCTTGATAATCTCGTGTCGGATTTTCGGTTTTAAATTAAAATAAGTACTGCAGTATATAAATAAATATATAAAACGAAAGGCCCTTTCATTTCCAATTGAAAGACGACATATCTGTGTTACATTGAATTCGAATTCAGAAAATAAAAAAGTCTCTGTAATTTCGTTTGTGGGGGACACTATAGCTTAGAGAGTATGTATACTATGTTTATTATCGGGACTAAAAAAATATTGAATAATCTTTGCTGATGGTTAAAAAAGTTTTTTTTTTATTTAACTTGCAAAATTCACGATTGATATGGCGAGGAGGATAGTATACCTGCACTTCGCTTCTGAGGACGTGGGTTGGAATCCTGAACAGGACAAATCTTTGTATGCATGAACATGAATATTTTTTTTAGTCCCGGTGTTTTATATTTATATTAAGTATGTATGTATTCTTGTCTGTGTGATTTCTAGATATATTAAGTATGTTTTACAACAAAAAAAATATATGTTTATGCGTTATTTTGTATCCATAACAAAATTTCTCAAGAGCAGAATAATTATTAATTATTTGAGAATTAATCTATATTATTTTACATACACACATACTATCACGCTGTTCCCCCGTAGAGGTAGGAATAGACATATCGTTTTACAAGCCTTTATTTAACTTGCATTGTTTGTTTATATGTATGTAATTATGTACATAGTAAATAACCCTTCAATTATCAGTATCACTCCCACAATAGACATTCAAGCAATTAACACCACAAATCAAATTGTTCTAAAGTAATTTTCCGGCTGGGAGCGACCTCTGGTCCATATCGCCAAATCTAAATTTGCTCTTAACTAGTAACATATTACCAATGTTTTGCAAAGGTCATGGAAAGCAAGGTCGGTGTAATTAACTAAGGTTTAGATGATGCTCCTAGTGGTTTATTGGTAATGTTTGTTTAGAAGTATTCTAGGTGTGAAATTGAGTGATAGGATTAGGAATGAACTGATAAGGGCCGAAGCTGGTGTTAAAGAAAATATGTGTAAAAATGTGAAAATAGTGACAAGAATTGAGAAAGGTATGCTTAGATAGTTTGGTCATGTTGAGAGGATGAATGAAATTAGACTAACGAAAGTGATTTATGATGGACAAGTGAATGGAAGTGTTGGGAGGGGAAGACCACTTAAGACCTCCCATGACCAAATCCAGAAAGTTTTGGAGAAAGGGCAGGTCAAAAGTACCCTTTTCTTTTTTTTTTTTTTTTACGTCGGTAACAAAATGCATTTACGCACTGCCTTCCGGCCAAAGGGGAACCAAAGGGGGTGTGGGACTCACCACCGGCAGACACGACCGCCAAGTAATACCCACTAAAAATCTTCCGACGACGCCCGCCGCCTGTTGAAAAAGAGGCGAGGGCCAGTACCTGGGTTGCAGCTTCTGACACCCCGCCTGCGGCCAACGTCCCCCGGACCAAAACCGGGAGGACCTTCTCAGAGAGGCGCAGTGGACGCGCCCCTCCTACCGCCCCGTGCGACCATAGCGTGTGTGGCCGACTTCCCGGAGGGTCCATGGTTAGACAGCAGGGGCCCCCTGCCCCCACTGCCTAAACCCTCCTGGCGCTGCTGAGCGGGCCCTCTTGGCCCGCCCATTGCGCCCTCCACAGGTCCCTCTTAGTTTCCCCCCCGGTAGTCAGTACTAAGGGCACCCAGAGTCGACGGTCTCTGGGTGTTGCCTTTTCCCTAGCGCCTCCTGCGCCCTACCGGGAGGTACTCAGCCCCCCCACCACGACAAGGTGGAGACCAGTCGGGGGGGGAGGTCAAAAGTACCCTAACCCAACGGGCGTGTATGAGAAGGTTAATGAGTGTAAATGAAGCTAAAAGTGTGTGCCAAGATCGCAGCAAGTGGAAAGATGTGATGTCTGCCTTCCACTACGGGAAAGAGGCGTGACATTATGTATGTATGTTGTTTACCATGCAGCCTTGCATCACTCAATGCTTTAGATACCACAATCCGGAATGCGACCTGTTTGCGGAGGGATGGTCGAAATTTTGTCGTATAATATGCCTCTACATACCCCTTCGGGGAAACAGGCGCTAATGTATGTATTTATGTATTATATTCAGTTACATTCAGTATATATTTTATAATTAATAATTTTCTTATTGAATGTTATTGGTATAGTATAGTCATGTCCTTGGCAATAACTGCTGCACTAATAACGACCAGTGGAGTTTAGTGGTAGGCGTAAGTCCCACATAGCTAGGGCTACCATCCGTCCGGAATTCCCTGGATTTGTACTAGTTTGAAGGGCGTCCGGGATCCGTCCGGTAGGGCATTTTTATAATGTCCTGGAGAAACCCTGACTCTATTGTTGTCAGAGGAAAACCATTTTTTTATTTAAAGATAAACGATAAATTGAAATAAATCTTAGTTAAAAATTTATTTATAATATCATAATAACCCAGCAATTATTAATTATAACAATGTTTTTTTATGTTGTTGCAAAAAAAAAAATATTAGCGATCCGGGGAAATTACCATATTTCGCTCAAATGTCCGGGATTAGTGACGGGTTGGTACAGCGTCAGAAATTTAGGTGATGGCAGCCCTACACATAACCTATTTCTAAGTAGGCATACATGGAAGTAAAATATCACGCCTTGTTCTAAACACTTTCACTTCCTAAGATCCTGGCACACAGTTTTACCACTCTTACTCGTATCCTCTGTTACTCTTTACTTACTTACTTAAGGTACTCATCGCACTTCGCCTCGCGTTCTAAGTTGATCACTTCCGTACTTATATGTTACTATATCTTTGATATAATAAATAAATATTTTCTGACAATTACATCAATGATTTAGTTCCAAGATAAGTATCATTAAGAACTTGTATTATGGATACTAAACAACGGATAAACATACTTACATACTTTTTTTTTTGTAAATACATACTTAATATACATAGGAAAACACCCAGACCAGAACAAATATTCGTGTTCATGCACACAAAGATTTGTCCTGTGTGGGAATCGAACCCACGACCTCTGGAGTGGAGTGCAAGTATACTGACCTCCACGCCATATCGGTCATCAAATAACACAAGCATGTGGCCCATTTGTTGTAAATTTAGGTTTATGGTCATTTTAAGTATATATTTTATTTTATGTCACCAAATGCAAACGCGAAACGCGCGAATAAAATTAAGTGTAAATAACCCTTGTTGAGTATGAGGACTCTTAAATTCATAAAATTTATTGTGATATGCAATTTACAAATAGGTGGTAACACTCTGCAGAGACATGACAATATTTTGAGGGCTATAGTTTTTCAAAATTATGTATAACATAACCTAGAATCTTTCGTCTCTATAAAAAAGAGATAGATATACTCTTTATTGGCCAAGAAACTTACAAACTACAGATTACCATATTAAAAAAAAATTTAAGCCAATCTAGCGATCTCTTCCAGACAACTCGACGAAAAGGAGAGAACAGGAAAGCGATATAAGGGATATAAGAAAAGAGATATATACAATTCTAAGAAAATACCCAAGACACAAACAAAGTGAACAGTTGCCACACTCGCCGGTGTTACACTCTATTTCATGGATAGTTAACAATATGGCTGATACGAGGATGTTAGCGATCGGATCTGGTTCGGAGCGTGAAACGAGCCGGCCTTTCATTGTGCCCTGCAGGCCGTGAATTGAAGATCGAGGGCTCAGCAGAACATTGTGGTAATTAGGCAGACGCGTTGGCCTTTAACTGATTACAGTATAAATAACGATACGCCACAATAAATAAATAAATATTTCTGACACTTACACCAATTATTTGTGAAAGTGAAAACTTGATTAGCGTTATTAAGCATCTAGCTGTAAAATGTAATTTTGAATTGAACATAGAAAATGACATAGATTTCGTCACAAGAGTTGCAGTGAAAAATAACAGTGATAAAATGAATATCAAACCTGTTATTCTAAAAATGCGGGCAAGGTACAAGAAGGATGATTTTTTAGCTGCTCTTCGTAAGCTGAAGTTCATAGAAGCTCGTGACATAGGATTTTCTGGCAATTCAAATAAAATATATGCCAACGATCACCTATCAACAAAGAATAAATATCTGCTTCAACAGGCCAAACTAAGAGCCAAAGAAAAAAATTATGCATTTTGCTGGGTTCGAAACTGCACCGTAATGATACGCAAGAACGAAAAATCACCTGTCATTCACATTACATCTGATGAAGCACTAAAAAGGATAACATAAGTATTAACTCAATGCATTGTTATTTTGTTGCTGAAGGGCTTACTGCATATTTTTATCCAGTCATATTAACCAAATGTAATGATTTGTTTTTTGTAATATTCATTTCTAAGATTTTAAGATTAAGTGTATTAGTTCCTTTCATGGTCATGATAACAATCACGAAAAGAGTGTATTTTTGTCTATTTTGTTGTATTTATTTATTTTATAATGATTTTTTTATATATATTGGAAATATTTTTACTGTGTCCGTATATAGTATGATTTTGTTATTCGCAGTATCTATTTATTCGTTCTATTATCTATTTATTTTTATTTTGGTTGGTGATTGCACTTTAGTTGTGTTCATGCGGGCCCAAAACTTGGTCTTCCCTGCTTACTTGTTTCGACTTAGGTACCCATGTTTAATTTGGTATGCCATCTGTTCGCCTAACGTATCGACGTTTTTTATGTTCATTACATCTTTTGATCGGATACACTTTACTCACGTAATGGCGAAAGCGGCGTTGTATTGTATTCATCAAAATGAGTGTCGTGGTATTATGATGTTTTCGTGTTTGCTTTGTGATCGAACTAGTATCATTGTGCTTAAGCATGATGACTTTATTTTACGCTACCCTCTCTTAAGTTATTCAGTCTTAATTATTTTATTCTTACAAATCCTTCTTTATAAATTTGAATTAAACATATTATCATTATTTAAATATTGTGATTTTGTAATAAATGGTATGTGCTTATATATAAGGTACATATACTGTTCTTTTTTAGCTTATACGTTGACTTCAATTTATCGAATACCTACTTGTGATTTTTGGTGTTATGAGATTATCAAATTTATTATATTTACTTAGTTAATACAATGATTTCGTTACGTATTTATTATCAGAACGTACGAGGTTTAAGAAGTAAAACTGAATTATTTTTAAAAAACGTTTTGACTGTAGACTATGACATTATTTGTCTTACGGAGACTTGGCTTTTGCCGGGAATCTATGACGTTGAGCTGTTTGATAGGAGATATAGTGTATATCGAACTGATAGGGATTATGATAGCCACGGTACGAGCAGAGGGGGTGGTTCACTTATCGCTGTACGTGTGGGACTCCCAGTCAACGTGAGGCCCCGACGTTCTTTACCGTATTTCCGAGATGCTGAGGTTGCTTCTGTTAGTATCTCATTGGGACGGACTAATAGTATTTGTATATATTGTTGTTATTTTCTACAATGTAATAACCAGGAATCTGAGCAGCTGGCGTTTTTTGATTATTTATCAGATTTGGTAGTTGATAATCCTGGGACCGGTTACTTATTGGTGGGCGACTTTAATATACGGGATGCTTCTTGGAATGAAGATTCGAGTTTAGGTATATACTTAAGTAACCCGCATACTACTAGCTTGGTGTCCCAACTTAACACGTTTCTGTGTTTTACGGGCTGGTCCCAATGTAATGTAATATATTTATAATTATAATGGCAGATGCTTAGACTTAGTAATTTCAAATTTAAAATGCAGTGTCAACCGTTGTGATCCTTTGTCACTGCCCGAGGACGCGCATCACCCCCCCCTGGCGGTGCGGTGCGCGGCGGGCGCGCGCGGCCCGGCCGGCCTTCGCGCTGCGCCGCGCACTGTAAGCCGTTTCTATGCTGCGGACTATGAGCTCATTAGGCGCCAGCTTGCCGAAATTAACTGGGAGCGGGAGCTCGATACTACTGATGTGAATGTAGCTGTCGAAAAATTTAACAATCTTCTTCAACAAATTATATGTGACCTAATTCCTAAGAAAGTTATCACCGACGGTCAGCGATTTCCTCAATGGTACTCACGTTCACTTATATACCTAATCAACAAAAAGCGTCACATACATAAGCGTTGGAAAGTTTATAAAAGACAGAGCGATTACATAAAATTTTCTGATTTACGGACGGAAGTTAAATTAGTACAAAAAACCGATTATTCCATCTTTGTCAGCAGGGCTGAAAATAATATAAAAGTGAACAGTAAACATTTCTGGTCTTTTATTAAATCAAAAAAAGGTACCGTGACTGTTCCGGAGTCTGTGTACCTGAATGGTTCGGTTAGTAATGATGGAATGTCCATAGCCAACCTGTTTAATGAATATTTTCAAACTGTTTTTGAAGGAAATCATAATGGCCCAGTTGTCAACCATAACTATGGTGAGTCTACCACCTGTATTATTGACTCGGTTAATTGCTCGCGTCACACTGTGGAAAAATATCTGTCTCGTATAGACGCTACAAAGGGTTCGGGTGCTGACGGTATACACCCTTTGTTTTTGAAAAAATGTTATATGGAACTGGCTGAACCAATATACTTTCTTTTTAATTTGTCCTTACATACCGGAGTAATGCCTGCAGTATGGAAGCGGTCACTAGTCGTCCCAGTTTTTAAGAGTGGCGATAAACACAACGTTGTCAATTATAGGGGAATATCTAAACTTTCAGTAATTCCAAAATTGCTGGAAAAAATAGTTTACGATTCGTTTTTCCCGGCCGTCCGGCCCCTGCTTATTACTCAGCAGCACGGCTTCATTGACAGGCGGTCCACTGAGTCAAACCTCTGCGAGTTTCTCGACCAGGTTCTAGCCGGCATGGATGGGGGCTCTCAGGTGGACGCTGTGTACACCGATTACTCTAAATGTTTTGATAAAATATCACATCAATTATTAATTAAAAAGTTAGAGGCTTTCGGAGTGCACGGTGACCTTCTGAGATGGCTTACATCTTATTTGTTTAATAGGACTCAAGCTGTAACCGTTAAGGGTTTCATTTCCAGTTTTATTCCTGTCCCTTCTGGAGTTCCTCAGGGCTCTCACCTCGGACCTTTACTTTTTAACTTATTCGTTAATGATGTGGCTAAATGTTTCGTAAATTCAAAATTTTTATTATTTGCAGATGACACAAATTTTTTTACCGTGATTAGATCTATTGAAGACTGTGAGAAACTACAAGACGATTTAAATCGTCTTAGTTTATATTGTATTAAAAATAAACTTCATCTTAACGTAGATAAATGTCGTACTATATCATATACACGAAAAAAAAACCCAATATTATTTGACTATAAACTTCACAATAAATCTTTAATTAAGGTATCTGAGGTGAGAGATCTTGGGGTTACTCTGGACAGCAAATTAATACTTTCTTCACATGTTGAAAAAATTACAGCAAAGGCTTACAAGATGTTGGGGTTCATTTTCCGTCAAAGTACCGAATTTAAAGAATCTAGTACCTTGGTGTTACTTTATAACAGTCTCGTAAGGTCGCAACTGGAATATGCTTCGACGGCGTGGAACCCCCTGCACTTGGTTTATGTTCAGGCTTTAGATAAAATACAAAATAAATTTACTAAACGAATGATGTATAAATTTAGTGATTTTCGCAGTGAGGACATTGTGCCTCTTTCTGTGCGGCGCGAACATAGGGATCAGATGTTGTTGTTCAAACTGTTACATAATCACGTCGAATCGCCATATTTGCTGAGTGTATTATTTCTAAATTGTCCTAGACCAAATCTGCGCTCTTGTAACACTTTCAGCCCCACAATTAGTCGTGCCAGGTACGCGGGAAACCGCTTTGGGAATAGAGCAATGAACATCTATAACTTGAAGTACCGTCACATTGATATCTTTATATCCAATATTGCGCAATTCAAAAGGAATTTGCGTAACACGTAGTCCTATTGATGTATGTATGTAGTGAAATATTTATATATATATATATATATATTTATGTATGTTTATATTATGTATGTGTATTTAAGTTTTAATATATTTTTTAGTTTAATTACCTGAAATACTTATTTCAGGAAATCAATTTAAGTTGTATATGTTTTCTGTGGAAACTGTTTTGGTATTGTGTGCTATTTACTGTTAATTACTTTTGTGTTACTTAAATACTGTATGTTTTCCCTTGTGATTTAATAAAATAAAAAAAAATAAAAAAAAAATTTAGTTCCAAGATAAGTATCATTAATAACTTGTGTTATGGATACTAAATAAAGGATAAACATACATACATACTTTTTTTTTGTAAATACATACTTAAAATACATAGAAAAACACCCACACCAGAACAAATATTCATATTTATACACACAAATATTTGTCCTGTGTGGGAATCGAACCCACGACCTCAGGAGTGGAACGCGGGAATACTCGCCACTACGCCATATCGGTCGTCACAATGAAACAAGTATATAATGAAAAATATATAAAAATAATCGAGATCTCATCTCCAAAGCATTTTGAAGACTTATATAGCGTGGAGGTATACCTGCAGTATGCCTGCGCTCCGCTTCTGAGATCGTGGGCTCGATATCCAAACAGGACAAATCTTTATGTGCACGAATATGAATATCTGTAATAGTCTGGGTGTTTCCTATGTATATAAAGTATTTATTTACAAAAACATATATAAGTAAGTATGTTTATCAGTTACTAGCAGCGCCCTGCGGTTTTACCCGCGTGGTCCCCGTTCCCGTGGAAATATCGGGAATAAGAGTGTCCTATATGTTAGTCCAGGACTGCAGCTATACACATACAAAGATTCATCACAATCGCTCTAGTAGTTTTTGCGTGAAAGAGTAACAAACATCCATTCCACACATACAAACTTTCTCGTTTATAATATTAGTAGGATTTAGTATTCATAACACAAGTTTAAAATTATTTTATTTTAAACTGTTACTTCGTTGTCTTAAAGATCAACGGGATCATTTAAATGCGTCAAATTAACAACAATGAAAGAGATATGAGCGGTACCATAATCAAGAAATAAAAGCAAAACGAATCTCAATGATGTTATCTTGGAACTAAATAATTTTTATGAATGTTACAGAATTATTATTATAATAAATTAAAGAAGTCATTGTTAGTCAAGTATAAACTTAATTAACAGCTGTAACCTACACATTAACACGCCTTATTCCTGTTGTGGTAGGCTTCAAATTGCTATGATCCTTACATTAAACTTCTCTTGCAATGTTGTCGCATTTAAAATACATAACCTGATATAAAGACATAACAGACACATGATAAGTTTATTTATAAACTAAATGTAATACCTTTTAATTATTAACTCATCCGTATTACGCTCGTTAAGTGTCATTGAACACGGCTCTTGATCACAAATCCCTTCGTATTTAAAAGGTCAAAATACAATAACAATAAAACAGGAATGGAAGACTGCGAATGAGGAAACTGACTGAAACGGTTATACCATCGAGACAACACTGTCAAACTCAGATAATAAAACATATTATAATAATCCACATCTCATACCAATAGCAGTAATAGGTAGTCATTTGTAAACTTAATTAACATATCGCACCTTCAGTAAGACAAGGGCATAATTGCAGTATTTACAATTTTACAAAAAAGCCATTTTAAGATATTTTTACGCTCAATGCTATCTTGTTTAGTTTTTCTTACTCTAAAGTAATATTCTCTTTTACATGAAATAAACTATACATTATGGTGTCTTGGACCCACCAGTTGAAAAGGCATTTTTAAAACGCTTTTGCATACCTAAAAAAATTTATCAATTTTTGACAATTATGCCTATGTCTTACCGAAGGTGCGATATGTTCATGCATTTATCACGCCTTTTTCTCCTAGTCAAAGGTAAAATTCACATTCTTCCACTTGCTACAATCCTGACATTAAACTACTCCTTCAAACTCGTCGTAATTAAAATACACAATCTGGTAATTAAGACATAACAGAGACATTTTGGGGCTTATTACAAAACAAGGTTTAAAGTTAAATCGGTTTAAAACAAGTGCTGTCAGTTTTATTTGTTAAAAGAAGACAGTGACGGCACTAGTTTTAAAACCTTTTATTTATAAACGTAATACCAATTAACTATTATTAATATCAAGTATTAACTAATTCGTATTACGTTCGTGACACTTATGTCATTGAACACGGCTTTTGATCACAAATCCCTTCGTATTTAAAAGGTCAAAATACAATAACAATGAAACAGGAATGGAAGATTGCGGATGAGGAAACCGTGTAAAACCGTAATAGCATCAAAACATCGTCCAACATGCATGTTAAGTGGTCGACCAAACGTCATACGTGTTTAATGCACGGAAACAACTTTTCCTTATAATTTTTTTTTACTTACTTTATGACCCGCCTCGCCTATGCGTTTGATTAATTTGTTGTATTTTTATTTCTTTTAAATAATGGCTTCTTGCATTTAGCATATTTGCCAGTGTCAAGTTATAGATATATTAATAATATTTCATACGTAATAAATGAGATTGGTGATAAAGATGATAAATGAGATGCCCTCTCGTAAGCCCCTTGAGTCCTCAGTAAAGATGTGGGACTACACTGCGATTTCATTTGAGAGAATTTCAAAAGTGATATGGCCCTGTTTTGTTTTATTTATCAACACTCATGTACGTTCACAAACACTAAACGGTTAATAATCCATCGTTATTACACATTATCAATATCACTTTTTTTAAATTATATATATCTGCAGACATGGCTCTTTTCTTTCCCGCCACGAAGTCCTTTTTGTATTTAGTTGGTGTCCCCTTTCTTTTCAGTATTTAGTTTCAATAAAAGTATCTTTAAATACTTATATTATATAGTAATTTAGAGCCTATTGCCGCTTACCGGGCACTGTTATGTTTGCCAGAGCCTCGTCCGTTGATCGACAGGTGCACCACTTGCAGGTGAGGTTGGCTTGAGCTCCTTAGGTCTTGGTAGGCTCCCTATACATCCCCCCCGACTGGTCTCCACCTTGTCGTGGTGGGGGGGGGGGGGGGCTGAGTACCTGGCGGTAGGGCGCAGGAGGCGCCAGGGAAAAGGTAACACCCAGAGACCGACGACTCGACTGCTCGACGTTGGCCGCAGGCGGGGTGTTAGACGCTGCAACCCAGGTACTGGCCCCCGCATCTTTCTCAACAAGCGGCGGGCGTCGTCGGAAGATTTTTAGTGGGTATTACTGCTGGCAGTCGCGTCTGCTGGTGGTGAGTCCCACACCCCCTTTCGGTCCCCCTTTGGCCAGAAGGTAGTGCGTAAACGCATTTTGTTACCGACGTAAAAAAAAAAAGGCTACCTATACATACTAAATTCACTGCTATAAATTATAAGGCAGTTTATGAAATGTTAAACGATCACCCGGATGTTTTCAACCAGCTCGAAATGTAGTGGGTTCACACGGCCCACAATGCGCGGGGACATTCGAGATCTGATTCTACTATCTAACGTTTCATTCGCTGCGATAAAGGCGTGACGTGAGGTACAAGCGGAAGCGGGTTGTCGGCTTCATTAAAAGTTGTGAAGATCTCCTGTCAAAGGAAACTAACCTACATTTAAAGAGCGTCTACTAAAGACACAATTCTATTAAGCAAATAAAAAACATAGCAGTTTAGAAAATTAGAAACATAACAGAAGCCTTTAAGCGTCGACAATTATTTATTTTCTTTAAACACTTTTTAATTTGTTACTATATAATAAAATAACACATTACAAAATTTAAAATATAAAGTAATTGATACGAGTTAACGATCTAACTACGCAATTTAAAGTAGTTATTTCAAAGAGAGATTAAAATAGACCACTAGTGACCAAATCTTAAAAACTGTATTTTATTAAATGTGCTATGTTGTTTAATCGAATCTTTTATTAAAACTCCATGCTCATGGACAATTTTATTCAGTGTAACAGAAATCGACAGCCCCGCGAAACTTATTTACTACCTTTGAAGCACAATATCTAAGCATTTCGCTGCGCTAAATAAGATGAAGTCTTATCAATTAAATCAAATCAAAAGTCAAGTTAGGCTTAATAGAGCTCTTATGAGTGTCATACTTATAAACTTACGCGCCCAAGTAAACGCGCAAAAGTGACAGCACTAATTTTAGGCCTGGTCTCTCGATCTCGATTTGTGAAAAGCCACAGCCAAAGAAAAGCCAAAGATTGAGTGATTGAGAGATTGAGAAGCCTGTGAGTTTCTTGACAGTTCTTCTTACAGAGCGGTGGCTCGGAACTGGCACTTAGATTCACTTACACTTAAATATTTTTTGTTTTTTTAAATTGTTTGGTTGCAAGTGAATCTAAGCGATATCACGAAGATTTTAGTATAATTATATTATATTTGTTTTTGTTATTTTTTTATAATTTTGACGTTTTTAAGTACTATGTGTTTATGAAATAAAAAGTATTTTAACTTTCTTTTTTTTTTTTTGACCACCTAGATTCTGTTTTATAATAAAAGATCAATAATACAATATATATTTTCTAACAATTACACCAATTATTTAGTTCCAATTTAATCAATATTATCATTAAGAACTTGTGTTATGGAAACTAAGCAACGGATAAACATACTTAAATACTCAATGAAATTAAATATAAAAACCTATCGATGATAATTTCAGTAACTTAGGTAAAATTAAATGTATTTGACGACCGAAATGGCGCGAAGGTTGAATGACCTGAACTTATCTCCAAAGATGGGTTCGATTTCCGCACAGGAAAATATTCTATTTTCAATTTTATGTAACGTTATGATCAAACGAGAATATAACATTCTGGTTTGATTTTAATCTTGGTATGTACAATATATATAGATAATTAAATAAATAAATATTTTCTGACAGTTACACCAAGATAAGTTTGATTATATACTTGTGTTATTGATACTGAATAACGGATAAACATACTTTTTTTTGAAATTCTTTGTAGATATGTGTGTATGTATAAAAAAACAAAATGTTAGTATGTTTATCCGTTTAGCACGATAGGTATATTTATTTTGGAATAACAAACAACATAGCTGTGAAATATTTGAAGATATTAGCAAGTCATTGTAACTCTATTCTTATCCTTACTAACTTATGTAAAAACTAATGAACTAATTATAGGTAATCATGAATAATTAGTATAAAAGCCCATGCCTTAGACACCATGATTACACCCTGTTCGCACGATACTAGTTCTTCTTATTTGTTCTACTTATACTATGCAAACTTCCTAGCTCATACTACTTGCCTAGTGTTAATTACCATGGCATATAATCGACCTTTTTATGTTACGTTTAACTGTAATAACTCAATATGACAATTGTACTTTAATATTTGTACATAGAAGACTAGGTAGGTGATCGGAAACCACCGTGCAATAAAAAAATAAATAATATGATTTTTGTTCCATATTGTGTGTTTTAATTGTAATATAGAATTTTAATAAAATAATTGTAAATGTTTAGTAATGTTTTTGCAATACCAGGGAATAACAATATTCTGAAACAAATTTAATAGTTTTATACAAACAAAATTGTTTAAAGGTATATGAACCGTTTACAAGTAATCTTTGAGCTAAAATGTAACACCTGACAGAATGCCAGATTGCATCTCATTTCAAATCATCGCATATATCGAAACAAAGCCCCTCTTGAAAAGACGTGTGTCGATATTTCTAGAGCTTTGGATGTTATTAACCACATGCAGCTGACTGTACCTAAATCAACAGTCAGAGTTAACAAGATCGCATCTCGGGTCGTGAGCCAACGCATTGTAGAAGATGATCTATTTACCATTACGTGGCAGGTAGGCAGGCAGGCCGCCTCACGGTGTAGGTGAAAGCGAGATGGTATCCAGCCAGTCGTGCCTCGTGAGAGTCGCTGATTCCGCGTTGAAATAAGGAAAAGGACAATTGTTTTCATATATACATACAGATGGTGTAGTCAATTAGTCGTAGTAGTATTGCTAGAATTTTTCTTTTAAGGCGGAAAATGTATAAATCTATCAAAATAATAATAATAATAATAAATAATAATAAAAGCTTATCAAATATAGCCCATTAAAATAATACCTTTAAATAAAATACAAAAAGACCATTTGAATTTGGCCGTATAATACGTTGTCGTCATTTATTTTTTTATTTATATAATGTTATTCGGATACACTTTTCAGTTTTCTAAATAGTCATAAGTCCCAATCATATCAGACAATTATAAAGTAGGATTTAAAAAGTAAATATTGCGGATGCTTTTCCTTCTTTTTTAAATTAATGGCACAATGTCATCGAGTGTAGTGACGACAATTCAGCCAGACTCGTATGATGACTTCGCATGTGAATAAAAGAAAAGAAACAAAAGAGAAGCTATGCTAAATTGCGGATGCTATTTCCCGGTAAACACATTATTAATAAAAGCATAGAGATAATGTTTAGTTTAGTATCATCTACGTCAAAGAATAGCCGGCCTAGAATAGAGCAGCCACTCTCATCTCACGAGAAGTCTTAAGAGTCGACGAAGAGAAATCTTTCCGAACGATAGGCAGCAGCGGCATCCTGCGTACTGGCTTGAGCTGCGATCACCAACCCCCCTGTCCAGCGAGGTGATTATTTAATGTAATCTACTGGGGAGTTTAGTGTTCAGCAGTGGAATCTGTTAGTCTGATATTATAATTCCTTATTTCCTTAACTGATCCCTTTTGGTCTCCCCACACATCCATCTTAACATTCGCATCTCCGTCGCATGCAAATCATGCAATCAACTTAAGCAAAAAGTAAATGAAGTAAATGTTTAGATAAGAGAAATTAGTTGCATAATACAAAAAAATGCACGTCAATCACATAAGGCGTTGTCTCATTCAATCGTAAGTAATCGAAATTAATGTATCTACGAGTAATGCTTGTCGTTTCTGTGTGGTTGTCTGAATCAAATAGTCATTATGACTACCTGTACATCTGAAATTACAACCGGAAAGCTATTTATTTCGTCAGTAATTGTTTGAAAGAAAGAGTGACTAGATTAATATGACGTTTCATGGGTTCAAATTCACTAAGTTAAACTTTTTCAACGTAAACGCTTTAGACAGGCGCGAAACGGTATGAACACCACCAAACAGTGACATGGCATGTCCTTTTTTTTTTTTGGATGGAAAATTGGGTGGAGCGGAAGGGTGTGTCAGACTTTTACTGACTAAAAACCATCCATGTTCCTTCTTGAGCCTGTAACACCAAGGCCGCGGTAACCCGACATGACATGTCCTGCTGTATGAATAATCCAAGCTGTAAAGTTACGAAATACAAATTTATGCTTATCTTTTGTAACGAATTGGGTAAATACTTTGGGATTATGTGATTTTAGAGCCTCAACTCAAAAAATCTAATATTCCGTTCCGTTCCGACGTTAAGTAGTGCCACTCAAAACATTTATAGAAGTTTGATAGCATAGGATGTAAATACATACATAATGTCACGCCTTTTTCCAGTAGGGGTAGGCAGAGATCACATCCTTCCACTTGCTACGATCTTGGCACACACTTTTAGCTTCATTCACACTCATTAACCTCCTTATACACGCCCGTCGGTTTAGGGTACTTTTGACCTGCCCTTTCTCCAAAATGTAATGAATTTGGTCATAGAAGGTCTCACGTGGTCTTCCCCTCCCAACACTTCCAATCACTTGTCAACCATTAATCACTTTCGTTAGTCTATAGTACTAGTACTAGCATAGGATGTAGACATCAAATTTACCGGTAATATAGAATATGCTGACGACCACGCCACAACGACCAAAATTATTCTAGATGTATTGTTCTATGAAATCAATTCGAAGCAGTTACAAGTACTTATCAATAATGACGTAATTGTCAAAGCGTAGTAATAGATGTAGATCGGTGGCAGAGAGGAGCCCGCATGCCAGCTCGTGCCTACCCGAGCAGCTATTGCGTGTTGCTCAATGGGCTACAGTTTATAAGCTGACGCGGTTTAGTTATTTACTTGCTTAAACTCTCGGCAGAATTCGGATATTATACATACATCGCTCATGACAATTTAAAAGCTGACCCTGGTTGTTAATATAAAATTATGCTTTTTACTACGGCATACCCGTGCGGATTGTGTATTCGGATTTGTTCCATAATTTTCCTTTACCGGGAATTTTTACCGCGGCATTAACAGATCAATACTCTATACTTTATTATATTCTACATTGGTCTATATGTGTGGTTTACTCGTATATGAAATACTCAGACTAACATTTGCACAAACAAAACAAAAGGTATAAGGCACTTGGTAATGGACTTAACTAATCAATACTATTACATACTCAGTGTTGTCATCATCATATTATCATAACAGCCTTAGAAAGTCCACTGCTGAACATTGGCCTCCCCAATTGCCAATGCCCATAATCACCACGCTGGGCAGGCGGGTTGGTGACCGCAGTTCAGGCTAGTACGCAGAATAACGCTGCTGCCCATCACCCGGTAGGATTTCTCTTTATCAACTCTTACGACTTCCCGTGAGATAAGAGAGGGTGGCACGGTACCACACATCGAGTGTTGTAATTACTCAGAATTCACCTAGTCAGAATAAGTATAAGCAATTACAAGACGCCTTTGAAAAGTCATGTGTTTTTTTGAAGTGAGGTACTTAGATCCTCTGTGAACTCATATTTTCTACTTTTATGATAAAATTAAAATCAAAAATCATTTATTAAAGTTTGGCTCAATAGAGCTAATATGTATGTCATACTTATAAACTAACGCGCCCATTCACTGCGGGCGGGAGCTGGGTCGTAAAAGAATGGGCAAGAAAATCGTCAAGGTTGGGGACTTTCTCCCGACGGTGACAATATAATACTTAATTTACTTTAATTTTATTATTATACTTTATATTTATTTTATTTTATTATTATACTATATATATTATACTTTAATTTAATAATACTTAATATACTTTAATATTAATATACTACATAATACTTAATATTAAAACAACAAAAACTTGTGTTCTACAGCCACAAGATTTAAAATAAAAGATTGCAGGCGTAGGTTGGTACCTTATTCATTCGTTACTTTCTAATAGCTTTATATTATAGTGCTTGTTTATTCTTTTATTATATTAATATACAAATTCTCGCCGTGACTTATAACTTGCGCCACTCACTTTCACTGATGCAGCCGGGATGCGCGGGAGTCGCCCAACCGAGAAATCGATTCAAACATCGCTTAATCGACTCTCGTTGCGAAGCGTAATGCGAGATAATAAGCCATTGTGCATTAAATAATCTTACTGTGATCGAAGACAAGTATGATTGTTTTGATATGAATCTTTGTATATAGTTAGTATGTTTCTAAATTGTTACTAAGTCGAATCGTTGTTAACTATAAATCGTAACTCTACCTTCATTAGTAAAGTTAAACCATTAGTAAAACTAGGTTCTTCTTGCAAGTTCTATACATATATTTTTTAAGACATTTAGCAAACGGCAATACTAGCTTTCGATAATTTGAATTAGATGATGTGTATGTTCTATACCTCTCTCACTTTTGTTCATAAGATAGAGTCTAACGCAAGTAAGACTCTAGCGCAAGATAAGTTTAGATATTAATATAGCGTATGGCACGTTAATATACCAAACGCTTTATCTTAATATAAAAAAATCATACGCATTTAAAAAAAATCTTTAGTGGAAGCTAAACATCATTTCTCTTGTGTCATATTTTTACAAGAATCAAAATATCTAATCAATTGCTGTAACCGAAAAGGGCGATTAAGTATAAGGTGCTATTTATATGTTATATATCTTTGTATGTATACCTGGTCTACAAAAAAACATTGAATTAGATTATCCACAGCGCTTAATGTATATTATTTTTATGATTATACTTCGGGATTCTAAAAAACAGGGCCCCAACTAAACTAAACGCTTGCTATTGTTTGATTGAAGCCAAAAAAAATTGAAATCGTGCCACGATCTTCTATCAAATTGCGATCTATCTTAGAGAAATCAAAACTACAAGTGGAAGGCTGACCCGCAATCAACTCTCGACCTGTTGCGGTCAGCCCGCTTACTTACCCGCCTGTCTACTCGATTTACAACTCTCTCCGGAACACATAAAGAAAGGAACTTTAATCTGATAATATATTACTTACTTCATATAGTAGTTAACCACTAGTTAAATCAAAATTAATTAATAAAGCGCTCGTAGCTCTGCATCGTTCGGTGGTCGGAAACGATCACCGAAGTAAAGCAGAGTTTACAGAGGTCAGTCCTTGGATGGGTTTGATTCGTTTTTGTGGCATTTGATATCGAGCGCTTCCGGGCTTCGGAAGGCACGTTAAGCCGTTGGTCCCGGTTATCACTAAATGTGGTAGTCGTTAAGCCATGTTAGAGGCCTAATTGGCAGCTTGATAAATTCTAACAGCAGGACGCCATACACCTGCCTCCACCAATCCGCACTGGGTCAGCGTGGTGGAATATGACCCAATACCCTCGCACCTTGGTATGTGAGAGGAGGCTCGTGCTCAGTAGTGGGACGTATATGGGCTGAGATGATGACCCCCAACAGAATGTTATCTATTGGGAAGGCCAAGTTTCAGCAGTGGACTTTATAAGGCTGATATGAAGAATATAATAACATATATCACGGCAACCATGATACCACTCGACCTCAAGGTCACAATCTCGGCAGATTGTTTTAGAGGTTAAATCTACTCAACTCTAAGCTCCATAAAGGTTAAGACCGAGTACTTACTAGTTACATTACCGAATATCGTTACTGTAACACAGTTCGGAAGTGGTTGGAGAACGGATATTAGCGTTATTTTGAAATAGTACATCATTCTGTTATTGTTTGACCGTAACCTTGAAGTTGGTGGCTGTGAACCGTAAATCCTTTTAGTAAGCCCTTTTTAATAGTCAAAAGTACCGTAGACCAAGGTACGATTGCTGAGTGGTATCGGCCTAGTGCAACCCCATATCATCTCAGGGGAAGTCTTAAGAGTTGACTAAGAGAAATGATGACGATGAGGATAATGTGGAACAGCCTTTCCTCTCAGTTCCGTGAGAGTCCATCAGTTGTGTCGTTCAAAAGTAAATTGAGAAATCACTACTTGTCTGTTTTGGCACTTAGTTAACACTTTTTATTAATTTTATAACATTATTAATAATAATATTGATATACCTATAATAATATGTATGTAAAGTATGCATATACATACGTATAAGACTTTGTACTTCCTTTTTTTAACCAAATTGAATTCCGTACTTACAAAATTCACAATTTCTAGGGTTGGCTGGTCTCTTCTAGAGATAAGGCCACCTTTGTACTTTTAGTTTTTCAATACAAGAAAGGATTATTATTATTAAAATCGGCAGCAGCGTCATCCTGCGCATTGTTTGGAAAGCAATCAAATTTCTAAATGAAAATAGTGCCACTCCTTCTAGTCTTACGGGGAATCGTAAGAGACGACGAAGAGAAATCCTACTGGATGATGGGTAGCAGCGTCATCCTGCGTACTGGTTGGAACTGCGATCACCAACCCGCCTGCCCAGCGTGGTGATTATGGGCGAATACCCATCATAGAATGTGATCTATTGGGAAGGAGGCTAATGTTTAGCAGTGGACTTTATAAGACTGATATAATATTGACCGTAGACCGACAGGAGGTTACGAGAGGGGTAATGATTGTGAATGAAGCTTAAACTGTGTGTCAGAATCATTGAAAGTTGAAGGAGGTGCATATCTATGGGAATAATGCGTAACGTGACATGTTTTAATAGTAATAAGTGTTAGGTGATCTTAGGATCCCAAGCCAACCTCACCTGCCGAACAACGGACAAAGCTCTGACAAAAATACAAGTTCCCGATAAGCGGCGATAGGATCGCCACCTATTACATGGGACCAACAATATAACTGTCAAAATGTGAGCGTACAATATGCCTCCCTGTGTAAAAGATTTTCATCATTAATTTTAAATATACAGGAAATTTGGAAAAGTGTACACTAATAGCAAGTTTATTGGAAATATAAGGGAATCCTACAATTTAAGATAAGGTTATAATTCCGGTCTCCATTAGAATCCTATTATTTAGGAAGATACCTAGCCGGGCAGTCGTTCGCCACCTAACATTATAAACAGCTCTTAAGCTAATTAGGGTCAACACTTACCTTACAATAACAACTCAATTATGTCTACAGAAGTGTAAAAGATCTTCACTCGATTCTGGAAACAATCGATGGTATTTCTCGAGATAATCTCTCTCTCACAAATCGTTTGGCGGCTCGTCCGAGGCGATTATGAGAATCGGGTGGAAACTGCAACATCTGACAACAATTTGTTTGTACAAATCGGTGGATTGCCGACACTCTATTATTCATTGTTCAGTCTCAGGCCGCGGAGCGTAGGTTAGGATTAGTACACACTGACCCGAAAGCAAAATAAACAAAGAATCAGAAATCACAAAATTTTAAATAAACAGCGTTTCCTTCGATAGCTCAGGGTTCAGTGGACTGGTTATTCAAAGGTCGTGGGTTCGATTCTTAATTAGGCCACCGTTGACAAGTTAAATTTTCTAGTGAAAATAATTAGTTTATAACTAAGTTTGTAAATGCAAAATTGTCAAAGCATATAAAGATATAGTGTTTAAAAGCGAAATGTGACCTGCTGACTGGTTCTCTGCCTTAACCAAACCACAAACCCAACTGAATATTAACATTAAATATTCAGCTCGATTATGAAGTAGAATTACGGTACAGTTTTTTAAAATTCAACCTTTAGTACACCAAGCCTTCAAATCTACCACTATAACACTATAACAGCACTATTTTTAAACCTGGTCTAACTTTTGACATGGTTTTATAATAAGCCCTTTATAGTTTTTTAAAAGTAAATTTGGTATCACTCATGTGCCCTATGCCTAATTTGCGTTTGAAGCGGTTTTGAAGAGTTCGCCCGAGCGTGTGCCACTGATGCAATTGATTCGCTAATGACAATGGTTAAAGCTTTTACTTAAATGTTATTGCATATAGGGTCAAGTTTTGATCGTACTCATTACGTGGACCATTAAATACAATCAATTTCTAAAGGTGAAAATAGCCGGCCTATAATAATGTAAATCCCTCTCGTCTCACGGGGAATCGTAAGAGTCGACGAAGACAAATCCTACCGGATGATGGGCAGCAGCGTCATCCTGTGTCCTGGCTGAAACTGCGATCACCAACGCGCCTACCCAGCGGGGTGATTTAAGGAAATTACCCCCTATAGAATGAAATCTATTGGGGAGGCCAATGTTCAACAGTGGACTTAGTGAGGCTGATATGATGATGAATGGTGAAAAACTCGCATCTTCACGGTACTAATCTGTGAAACGATCACCGAAGTAAAACACGTCATACTTGGATGGGTGACCGTTTGTATGGCATTAAGGATATTGATCCCGGTTATGACTATTTTGTGATACCCGTTAAGCCATGAAAGAGGCCCTTAATGGCGGCTTTAACAAATCTAACAGTAGGAGGCCACACACCTGTTTCTAAGACGAACCTATTTCATATACCTACATGGTTTGGAGGTAGAAGTGTTTAGTAAGTTATCACATATCCTAGCATTATCCCGGTTGCCCTAGATTTAAGCTTAGGGCCCAGGATCTGCTCACTGGTTCAACAAGATTTGATTGAATTTCAGTTATTACGTGGAGCGACTGCCGTCTGACCTCCGCAACCCAGAGGGAAACATCATTCTATGGTGAAACCAGCTGTCAGTCTGTTAGAAGGCACTGACTTCCTAATAACGACTGCCATAGATGTCCATGACAGCCGGGACCAACGGCTTAACGTTGTTTCCGAGGCATGGAGCAAGCGATAATTACGCACATAACTTCGAAAAGTCATAGGGGCGCCACCAGGGTTTGAACCCGAGACCCTCTGAATTTAAAGGCAAGGGGTCTCGCCACTGGGCTATAGCCACTCTCGATAGTAAGATCATTATCATATCCTAGAATTATCCTGGTTGCTCTCGAGGTAAACTTGGGGCCCAGGGTCTGCGTAGTGGTCTAATCAGAGTTTGGCTAAGCTGCTAGTTTAACATGGAGCGACTGCCGTCTGACCTCTTGCAATTAATTAAAATATTTTAAGTACAATATATACACGTGACGCCTCTCAAGGCAATACGAATTAAATAAGTGAGCATTTAAGTTCGCTCCTACATTGCAAAACACATAAGTATATTGCAAATATTATTTTTGCGCGAATGTGCAACATATTCCAATAAAAAAATATCGATATATTTTTACTAAACACTAATGAATTTAATAATTACATGCGAAATGAAAGGTCTCACGTTTCCCAAACGTGCTCGCTCTATGACGCAGTAATTACTGGCCCAATACCTGCAGCATTAATAAAATTTAATGATGCTACCTTTTTCTAATTGATATGTGTGCCAGTTTACTATATAGAAGCCTTGTAAAAATAATAATTAAGAAATTGCATTTAAAATATCGACCAACTTCTCGCATACATATGGACTTTTCTTTGCGAATTACTGGAATTTTAATTGCGTGGTTATAAGTGACTTGCATGCAACTTTACTAGCTACTTTTATTGATTAATGTTATCATCAATACTATATTATGTCCAATTAAACGAAGATTATTAAAGATTATTACAAGGAAAAGTGCAACGAAGATGAGAATTTTGAGATGTATATATGAAATCAAATCATTTAGGGCACAGCAACTACGGAATTAGCATTCCTAAGATCATTCTTAAATTATTCATACCTAACATGAATATTTTTGAAACATAAATATGTAAAACGTAATTCTACTAGTCTTGAATTTTCCTTGAAGAACTCTTGAATATTGTAAAAACACTTGTTAACTACCAATCCTTTTAAGTGACTTTAATGAAGAAATCATATAGTAGAGCTAGTATACGTCTAACGTACCTATACGAGTATACTTTCAGCATATTAGGAGCAGCCGTAGCCCAGGCGGGACCCATAGCCTTCAAATTCAGAGGGTCTCGAGTTCAAACCCTGGTGTGCGTAATTATCGCTCCGTGCCTTGCAAGGACTTTAAGCCGTTGGTCCCGCCTGTCATGAACTTTTATGGCAGTCGTCAGCCTAATTTTCAAACTGCTTATATTCTTTTGAGCAAACTTTCAAAGAAGGAAGTAAAAACTGTTTATTTTTCATAGTTAAGGCACTAGTTGAATATAGGTGTAATTTCAATTCGATCGTAACTAATTAATTATTAATTTATAAAGAGATATTCGAATCGATAGCATTGAAAGCCAAAATTTTGATTATTTTCGAGTTACGCCGTTTGAAAATTAGACTGACGATATCGAATCGATATCGATTCGAATCGATAGCATTGAAAGCCAAAATTTTGATTATTTTCGAGTTACGCCGTTTGAAAATTAGACTGACGATATGGTGATGATAATACCATTATACCCATAGTTCCCAAAGTTGGGATGTCAGCAAGCAATGAGAGGCCCTCCAGAGAGGACAAAGCTAGCCAGGGTAGAGGGATTGTTCTAAAGAGTTACCGCGGCGCCCAAATATAAGGGATCCAAGAAGAAAGATGGATGGTTCACAGAAACCCCAAATGAAAGTGAAAGCAACTTACTAAGATACACACATTTACGCCTGTTTACCCGAAGGGGTAGGCAGAGGCATATTATACGCCCACACTTCGCCAATCATATAGTTCCACGTAATAGATGGCGAGTCTATTGCCGGTTGCCGGGCACTGTTATGTTCGCCAGAGTGGCAGATGCACCACTTGCAGGTGAGGTTAGCTTGGGCTCCTTAGATCTTGGTAGGATCCCTATGCACCAGCTTGGACAACGTGAAAGCACCTTTGTTTGTAAAAGAAGCCTTGAACCTAATAGTGTAACGATAGAACTCTGAGATAATAATGACTAGATCGATTCCACCTTGCCCACATTAATCTCTAGACCAAAAAGAGTGCTACCGGTATTACTTGACCTTAATTTACCTATACTTAAGTGATTAATGACTTCAAGATTCGAATCTAGCAATTTTCGCACAATAGCATTTCGACTTCGCATAAAAAGATGACCTTGTTTATTTGTTATTTCATCGAATCACTCTCTAAAGTCTAGTCTAGACGAGCGTTCAATTAACAGTAATAAGCTTGTACAGTACATTATAGGAAAAATAAGCTCAACGCAAAATTAAGCTTATTACCCCCTGGAGCGGGGAACACTATATTTCTATGCTAGGGGAGAGCAGTTTTTTCTGCCACAGGCTTAAATAAGCTTAAATAAAGACACTGACCACTATAGATCATAAATAAGTTTTCTTTTGAAGTAAGAAATATTTCTTTCATTGTTTTTTCTTCATAATTTTAGATTAGAAATATAGATATGTCAAACAAGACGCGACACAGGAACAAATCACATCAAAGAGTACTTTTTTTTTAAATAATGGCTTCGTGCGTTTTGCACATTTCGCCACTGTCAAGTAAGAGATATATTAAATAAATATAAATCATGATAAATGAGAATGAGTGATAAAGATGATAAATGGTAAATTAGATGCCCTCCCCTAAACCCATGAAGTCCTCAGTAAAGATGTGGGACTATACTGAGATTACACATGGACTGCTTGAGAGAATTTGAAAAGTTATATTGTAGTGTTTTGTTTCATTTACCAACACTCATTTACTTTCACAAACACTTAACGTTAATAATCCACCGTTATTACACATTAACGTTAGAAATATCACCAATTTAAAAAAATAAAACAAAACTGCACACATGACGCTTCACTTTCCCGCCAAGAAGTCCAAAGAGTACTTACTCTGCACAGTGACGAATAGTAAAGATGTAGTAAAGTTAGCACCAAATAGTTGGGACCACACAAAGCGCCGTATTTTTTTAATTTCATTTAACTTCAGCAAACGTACTGAAGTTAAATGAGTGATATGTGGGAGTTAAAGATATGTATCATTCATTTAGTTCAATTAGTTCATTTAGTTCAGTAGATCTCAAGACTTCTAACTTACACTCGGTTCATTCAGTTCCGCATTCAGGTCAATTACATTGCATAATTTATACATCTTGTGTAGGCAGATCTGTTCTAATGACTAATAATAATATTATTGAAATATTTATAAAATATCGGTAGTCAAGAATAATTACATTTATAACATTATAAAACCGAAAACATTACATACTAATCACGCCTAATGTCGGATTAAGCGCGAAACTAGCTTAACCCCCTTACCCGGCGGGATCACTGTCTTGCTCTTGCAGTACTAACAAATATATACGTACGTTTTACTCTCTTTCACTTCTCACATCACTGAGTTGGTGATTAAATGAACTGCTTTGGGCTACGATTAACAAATTACAAACATTTTTTTAGACATATTGTGATATGTGACAACGATTCGAATAACACAACATTTTAAATTGTATTGGAAAAGAAAATTGTCTACGTGATTAGTAACTTACATCGGGGTAACTAGATTAGTCTGACATGACTAGTCAAACATTTAAGGATTCGCATTGATACCTCCGGTGACAAGAAGGCTGGCTGGCAGCTACTTCTGCCAGCGTTTTAGCCTGGCAATTCGAAAAGGAAATGTAGCCAGCGTTCTTGGCACCGTACCCATGAGCCCACAGTTGGCAGAATATTTTATTTATAGTTTTTAGTTATGGTAGTTTATTTAAGTTTATTTTGTATGCCATAAATATAGACATAATCTGTGCAATTTAGATTCCGTGAAATAATGAAGCCGTTATCACGTCTAACTGCAGATCGTTAGTTCTGACGATCGAATATCTATAACCAGCCGTTTTATGTAAAGTTATGTAAAAAGGAAGATACAGAACCGTTGGTTTGCAGGTTATCTTATTACCCTCTAGTTAAGTGGCCCTCTGTAATTAGATCATCGATAACCGCATCCCATTTCAATCTGCATTTCTCGTGACTGGCAAATGTGAAGAAAGCTTAGTGCTAGTTGCATCAGTTCTACCTTAGGTGGTCCGTACTGTTACGGTTCGTACCGTTTTTCAATGAAATGGCCTGAACAATATTGTTTTTAATATAGAACTTGTCTTGACTTTTAGTTACGAAGACACCAATTGGATATAACCAAAATCAAATCAAAAAACTTTTTATTTCATAAACTATTACATAGTACTTGAAAACGTCAAAATTATAAAAAACTAAAAAAAACAATCAAAATATAATTATACTAAAATCAAGAAACTTAGATTCACTTGCAACCAAACAATTAAAAAAACAAAAAATATTTAAGTGTAAGTGAATCTAAGTGCCAGTTCCGAGCCACCGCTCTGTAAGAAGAACTAGCAAGAAACTTACAGGCTATGCTCTTTTAAATTATCGATTGGTTAAATATAATATAACATTAACAATATTCAAGTTTTAAGTCATTCATATTAAAATAGCCTGTATGAAACGGCAGTTTAATCCCAAGCAGTTTTATCTGCCATATAACTTGAAAGAAAGCCCAACCATATATAGATTCTATGTAAAGATTGAGGAAGATGTTTTTCATTAAGAACAATAGTATAAGTAAGTGGATACGAGCAGTAACTCTCACCACAAGGCAGCTTTTTACAGGGTCAGATGTCAGAGAAAGCTACACAAATGTATGCGGGTCTTACCCTGCTACATAAGCTCTTAGGCTTATATAGGTATTCTAATAAATATTTCAAGTCCTAAACGTAATCGAGATAAGGGCTTTTGCACACAATTACGACTTGCGATTTATATGCGGCGTTTTGTAGTTGGATATTATTTAAGTTGCGCAATAGATTAAAAGACATGGAAAAAACAGTCACTTAAGTATAATAGGCTACCTAACTTGGTCTAATGCCTACCAATGGATTTTTTTAAAAGCGTTTGATAGTTACACAATGCACCAACCCAAGGTTTGACTTCTGTGAACTTTACTCCAAACCACATATTCTAGCAAAGCTATACGTTCTTAATTGTTTGATAATTAAAATAAATTGTTTAATCCCAAATCGCATTTGTATAAATAGTCTATTAACATTTTATTTTTAAGCAAAGATTCCTTCTTAAAAATCAAGATGAGGGGATTTGAACCCAGTACGGATTGTCTGTAAAAGTAAAAGCTGCTAAAGTGTGCTTGTGTGGAAGGTCCATAACAGGTAAGACCGATGATGACAATACGATTCGGCAAAAACAAAAGATCAGAGGGATTCAAGTCATACACTCCACGCGAACAGTGCGTATTCTCTGTAAACGTAAAAGCTGAAAAAGTGTGATCGTGTGTAAGCCCCCTTAGAGGTAAAACCGATGACAATACGATGGGGCCACATTGTCTTCGCAACTTCCGCCGCGACGACATTTATGATATCGCAACAGGTTTCATCGGATTGTTGTTAGGAAATTGGCTGGTTATATACATAAGGCTTTATGTCTACTATTTAGGTCATAAGATTGCATAATATCCTAGCGTTATCCCGATTGTCCTAGACTTATGCTTAAAACCCAGGGTCTGCTCAGTGGCCTAACCAGATTTTGACTGAATTTCGTTTATTATTTATTTATTTAATCAGAACGGAATTGGCCAATTACACTAATTATCAAAACAGTAAAAGTTAAATATTATATTAAAATCACACACATAAAAACTTGTTTTATCCCATTCTTTCACAATACCTCAGACACACTGACAAAATCTCAGGCCATCCATCCGCAAACAAATCACAGTCGGGTGCTGCATCCAGGATGGCATTAATACAAGTGTCCGCGGAATAGGTGATTTTGAGCGTACTACGGTTCGGCAGGTTCGCACAGCAAACAGTTATATGGATCGGCAGCTCCATTATCATCATTCTTTGGTGACACCGGCTGTCAGGATGTTAAATGCACTGACTTCCTTATAACGACTGCCATAGATGTTCATAACAGCCGGGACCAACGGCTTAGCGCGCTTTCCGAGGCACGGAGTAAGCGATAATTGAGCACATAACTTAGAAAAGTCATAGGATGTTTTTGCCACCAGAGTTTGAACCCGAGACCCTCTGAATTTGAAGGGGCCTCGCTTCTGGGCTATCGCCGCTTTCTAGGTCATAAGTGATAGAAAAAAAAAACTTGGTAGCCGAAAATCAATTATAGATTTAACTTTGGATCAAATAAATAAATCACTTTATGTGGTTTTTGTTATAGGCCATATTTTGGGGCTAGAAATATATAAGTTTGAGGTACTCAAACCAATTGATAATTTAAAATTGCATAGCCTGTGAGTTTCTTGGCAGTTCTTCATACAGAGTGGTGCATGTAAGTGAATCTAAGCTTCGTGATTTCAATGTAGGTAATCATATTTTGATTGTTTTTATATTTAATTTTGTGGTTGTCAAGTAATATAGTTCATGAAATAAAAATATTTTAGGTTATACAGAAGTATATTCTACTACAAAGAACTGCCTATACCAATCGGCAGTTTATTTAAAATTACCATAATATTAAGTACCCCGCAAAATTCCGTAGGTGCAAAATATTATTATTTTGAAGCTGCTTCCTACAAATGGTCCGGATAGTTTTTAATGGTGATGTGTTTAGAACGTTTTATGAAATCTTATTCTGTATACAAGGGATTTGAAGAGGTTGATTATAATACTAATAGTTATTCTTTGTGTTGTTGCAGTTTTGATATGCGGTGGAGGAGAGGACCTCTAGGAGCCAACATGATCGTCAGGACAGCACTTCTTCTTGTTATTCTTGCTATAAGTAAGTTATAAATAATAATTATCTTACATTCTATGTATATTAAGTATGTATTTACAAAAACATAAATTATGTAAGTATGTTTATCCGTTATTTAGTATTAAAAACACAAGATAACTCAAGAAAACACAAGAACTTAATGATACTTATCTTGGGACTAAATAATTGGTGTAAGGGTTAGAAATTATTTATTATTCTCTCCAATTATTTAATTTATTTTACAGAGTTAAGAGTTATATACATATGTACTTTATTTATTTATATAAGTATATGTATAAGTATATGTATAATATTATAGTTTATTTGTTTATATTTATTTTTTAATTTGTTTGTATTTATTGTTACTGTAATGTTTTGTCCTATTGTAATATTTTTTTAATCCCACATACAAAATTCCCACTCCTGTTAGGGTTGGCTGGAAGAGATCTCTCTATTATTATTATTAACTAATACTTTCCGTCCCTAATTTTCTCCCGCACGTATAATGTTTAGGAAAGGTTTGACTAGACAAGGATTTAATTTATATTAGGTCGGGGAAAAAGTCTTTTCGCATAACGTAGGTATAAACTTATTATAAATTTTTTTTGACTGTACTATTTGTGTCTGGCTGGTTTTGGTAACATTAAAAAGGTTCCATTATAAAGAAAAGAAAAAAATAAAAAAAAGTTGTTTCCCGCTATTTTTCATTTGTTTTTCTCTCCGTTAAAATGAGTGAATCTAATGAAGAAATTCGATACATTTTAAATTTTTTTTATAAAAAAGGCAAAAATGCAACTCAAGCAGTGAAAAAAATTTGTGATGTTTATGGACCTGATGCAGTATCAGTAAGAGTAGCACAAATTTGGTTCAAACGTTTTCAGTCCGGAAATTTTGATGTTAAAGATGCACCTCGCTCTGGTCGCCCTGTTACGAATAAAATGGACGACATTTTTGAAAGAGTGGAGCAAGATCGGCATATTAGTAGTTACGATGTAGCTGAAGAACTGGGAATTGACCACAAAACAGTTTTGACCCATTTGAAGAAAGCTGGTTATACAAAAAAGCTCGATATTTGGGTGCCACACGAGCTCACTCAAAGAAACTTAATGAACCGTGTACTCATTTGCGATTCATTATTGAGACGTAATGAAACCGAGCCGTTTTTGAAGAGATTGATAACTGGCGATGAAAAGTGGATCACGTACGACAAGAACGTGCGAAAAAGGTCGTGGTCGAAAGTTGGCTAGGCTTCACAGACTGTGGCCAAACCTGGCCTAACACGAAATAAGGTGATGCTGTGTGTATGGTGGGATTGGAAGGGCATTGTTTATTATGAGCTTTTACCGCCCGGCAAAACCATCGATTCTGATCTTTACTGCCAGCAACTGATGAGATTAAAGGAAGCAGTCGAGAGAAAACGGCCGGAATTGATCAACAGGAAGGGTGTGGTCTTTCATCACGATAACGCTAGACCACACACATCTTTAGCCACTCAGCAAAAATTAAGAGAGTTCGACTGGGAGGTCCTAGTGCATCCACCATATAGCCCTGACCTTGCGCCTTCAGATTTTCACCTGTTTCGGTCTCTGCAGAATTCTTTAGGTTCTGTAAGGTTGACCTCAAGAGAGGACTGCCAAAACTATTTGTCCCGTTTTTTTGATCAGAAGTCCCAAAGTTTCTACAGTAACGGGATAATGTCTCTGCCCACAAAATGGCAGAAAGTTATTCAACAAAACGGTACATATATGTTGTAAATAAATGTAAATAAACTTTGAAAAAAATGTCTTGACTTTTCATACAAAAATACGAAAAGACTTTTTCCCCAACCTATTATATTAAAATTTAGTCAGAAGATGCTTGCTATCAAAATCTACGTCAAAAATAAACTGTCAGAAAAAAAACAGTGATCATAAAATAAATATTCTCGGACATCTCATACAACACCATCAAGCTCTAATTTTAGAAGAACTTGTGTTACTGCTAGAATACACTGCTGGCCTCTCCAATAGTTAGTTATATTAGGGGTATAGGCTTATAATACCACGCTAAGCAGGCGGTTTGGTGATCGCAGTTCCAGCCAATACGCATGATGACGCTGCTGCCGGATTGAATTTGTCTTCATTGACTCTTACGACTCCCCATGAGATGAGAAGATATGCAATTGAAAACGAATAAACATAAATAAATACGTTTAAAGTCACACCGAGACCAGTACAAATATTTCAGTGCATATACACAAATAATTGCCCTGCGTGGGAATCGTGGCGTGGCCTTAGAAGCGGACTGCAGATATACTGACCTCCATGCCATATCTATTAAATAAAGACCAGCCTTATAAAGGAATAATCCAGGTCATGATATATATATACCCTCACACCTTGATATGTGAGAGGAGGCTCGTGCTCAGTAGTGGGACGTTAAGGGGCTAAAATGATGATGATGATATATATGCCATAAATTATTTCGATTAGTTCAGCAGTTTTGTTTTGTGTTTGTAGCTTAGTACTTTCGCTTTTATATTAATCTTTCAACGATTATTGTGACACCATTGAATTCACTTTAGTGATTGATTCCGAACACCTAGAACCCCGGATACCTAGACCATCAAATTGCTTTAAACTCATTCAAAAATTATCGCCTGCTCTGTCTCATAAAGCACGTTAAACCGTTGGTCCCGGCTGTCATTAACATCTATGGCAGTCGTTATTGCCTCGAAAAGCATTGAATTCACTTCAGTGATCGATTCCGAACACCTAAAACCTCGGATACCTAGGCCTAGACCATCAAATTGCTTTAAACTCGTTCAAAAGCTATCGCCTGCTCTGTGTCTCAAAAAGCACGTTAAACCGTTGATCCCGGCTGTCATTAACATCTATGGCAGTCGTTGTTGCCTCGAAAAGCACGTTAAACTGATGGTCCCGGCTGTCATTAACATCTATGGCAGTTGTTCTTGGGAAGTCAGTGCCTTTAACATCCTGACAGCTGGTGTCACCATAGACTGATGTTTTCCTTCGGGTTGTGGAGGTCAGACGACAGTCGCTCCATATAATAAAAGAAATTCAGTCAAAATCTGGTTAGACCAGTAAGCAAACCCTGGGCCCTAAGCTTAAGTCTAAGGCAACCAGGATAATGCTAGGATATGAACCATCAAATCAAACGGTAAAGTCAACAAAACAAAGCTTGGTCAGCTTGTGACGAAATTTTAAATCAACCATAGAATATATCATTATTTAGTTGCGAAACTATAAAAGCGACAGCGTATTTATTATATATCGGAACCGAACTCAATTCCAACGGGCAAGTCTCTCAGTAGATGATTATACGAATTACTGACATCTTGGTTAGAAGGTGACGATTTGAGTTTTGCAATTTAAAAAGTCTCTTTTGCATTTCAATTGGAGCAGTAACATAGTATCGGAACAGATCTATTTGGCTGATAAATGCAATAGGAAGGTTTTATTGAAGGAAATCGTATGTAATCTTTAATGAGGTTGACATTGAATTGCGCTTTGTTTTATAAAACACTTTTTATTTGAAATAAGAACAATAGGTGTGTGCGGCGCTCAAAATATGTGCTTTATTAAATACAAATAATTATATAATGGATAATCTTCTTCTTCTTCTTTTAAATAATGGCTTCGTGCGGTTTGCACATTTAGCCAGTGTCAAGTTAGAGATATATTAATATCATATAAATTATAGTAAATGAGGATGAGTGGTGATAAAGATGATAAATGGTAAATGAGATCCTCTCCCCCTAAGCCCCTTGAGTCCTCAGTAAAGATGTGGGACTATACTGAGATCTCACATGGACTACTTGAGAGAATTTAAAAAGTTATGTTGCACTGTTTTATTCATTTACCAACACTCATGTACGTTCACAAACACTTAACGGTTAATAATCCACCGTTATTAAACATTAATGTTAGAAATATCACAAATTTTAAAAAATAAAACAAAACTGCAGACATGACGCTTCACTTTCCCGCCAAGAAGTCTAATGGATAGTCGCGTTAGTTACACCATTTATAACTCAAGAACGGCTAAACTCATTTGGCAGAAAACTGGTGAAGTAGCTTATAACCAGTATTGGATACATTTTATTTCGTTCCTGTGGGACGAGGCATAAAAAGTGGTTTAACAAAACGCAACTGACATGGAATCTCAAAACAAAAATGGGACTTTTACAAGCTTCTTTTAATTTTCCAGCGGGAACTAAAGAAGTATCTGCAGGTCACGCGGACAAAGTCGCGGGCGGCTGCAAATATAATGTTCAATGCTTATCCTTAAAAGAGTTCTAACAATAATTCTGACAAAATGCAACGGCTAATATTTAGTAATTTCTGACGGTGTTCCAAGAGTTAAAAATAATATTACATTTATCATAGACAGAAGTAGCAAAAGTTATATAAGGCATACAAAATACCATTGATCCTATTAATAATCCTATTACAGTCAATGTGAGGTAGAAAAACTGCCCGTTAAACTGTAATTATAAGAATGTCACAATTCTACTAATCCATATATAAGTAATTTTTTTATTGATAACAAAATTAAATATTCTCTAGTTAAGTATTAAGTTATCTTGACATTTAGACATTTTAGGGCTAAGTACAAAACAAGATCTAAAGTTAAACCAGGTTTAAAACTAATCCCCCCCGACTGGTCTCCACCTTGTCGTGGTGGGGGGGCTGAGTACCTCCCGGTAGGGCGCAGGAGGCGCAAGGGAAAAGGTAACACCCAGAGATTGGCGACTCTGGGTGCCCTTAGTACTGACTACCGGGGGGGAAACTAAGAGGGACCTGTGGAGGGCGTAGCGGGCGGGCCAGGAGGGCCCGTCAAGCAGCGCCGGGAGGGTCTTAGGCAGCGGGGCAGGGGGCCCCTGCTGTCTAACCATGGACCCTCCGAGAAGTCGGCCACACACGCTATGGTCGCACAGGGAGGTAGGAGGGTCGCGTCCACTGCGTCTCTCTGAGGAGGTCCTCCCGGTTTTGGTCCGGGGGACGTTGGCCGCGGGCGGGGTGTCAGAGCTGCAACCCAGGTACTGGCGCCCCGCCTCTTTCTCAACAAGCGGCGGGCGTCGTCGGAAGATTTTTAGTGGGTATTACTGCTGGCGGTCGTGTCTGCCGGTGGTGAGTCCCACACACCTCTCTCGGTCCCCCTTTGGCCGGGAGACAGTGCGTAAATGCATTTTGTTACCGACGTAAATCAAAAGGTTTAAAACTAATACTGTCACTTTTATTTGATAAAATAAAGACAGTGAGGGTGTGCTCCAGTTGTTTTTACAATTTCTAAGTTCCTATTAGCGTTTATTTGACAGATAGTAAATATAATGGAGAAACTGGAGAAACTAATTGACCGTTACATTAGAGATGGTCCGCTCAGGAAACTTCCCCTACACAAGTTTCAATGTGCGTATCAATCCGGGAAATCAACGGAAACAGCACTACACCTAGTTGTTAAGAGGGCCGAGGCCGCGATCGAGAATAAGGAAGTGTGCCTGGGAGCCTTTGTTGATATAGAAGGCGCCTTCGACAGAACAACCTTTGAATCGATAAGAGCAGCAGCTAGGGACCACGGTATCCCTGACACGATCTGTAAATGGATAGACTGCATGCTTAAGGGTAGAATCATTACCTCAGGTAAGTTTGGTGAGACACTAATGGTAAAGACCACGAAAGGGTGTCCGCAGGGGGGAGTTTTGTCACCCCTCCTGTGGAGTCTTGTAGTGGATTCTATTCTAACCAAACTAAACCAAGGACCATATCAGACAATAGGCTATGCTGACGACCTTGTCATTATGGTCAATGGGAAGTTTCCCAATATCGTATCACAACTGATGCAAAGAGCCCTGGGTCAGCTTGAGGAATGGTGCGACGACAACCACCTCTCTGTAAACCCAGGGAAGACGACCGTGATTACATTCACTAAAATGAGAAACCTGTCAGCGTTGAAAACGCTGACTCTCTGTGGTACACAGCTGCCTTGGACTACAGAAGTTAAATATCTAGGTGTAATCCTAGATAAGGAACTAACTTGGAAGTCACATGTAGAACAGACCCTTAAAAAGGCTCTTAGGAGCTTTGGATTGTGTCGTTTTACTTACGGGAAAACTTGGGGGCTAAAACCAAGAATCCTAAGGTGGATTTACACAGTACTGGTGCGGCCTATAGTGACCTATGGGTGCATTGTATGGTGGCCTCGAGCGAGGCTATCTATTTGTAGAAATGAGCTCAGTAAGGTTCAAAGGGTGGCATGTATGGCCATTACTGGGGCATTCAGATCTACACCAACGGCAGCGATGGAGATCCTACTGGACCTACCGCCGCTGCATACTGTTATAGAGGCGGAGGCCTGGAAGGCAATCCACAGATTGAAAGTGGCTGGTCTGTGGGATCCGTCTAGTAACCAGGGTAAACATACAAGATGTGAGGCTAATTCCAACCTCAAAAGGCTCATGAGTATGGGGACAGATAAACAATGTCCTGTATTCATGTTCAAAAATAAATTCAAAACAAAGGTCCCCACTAGGGATGAATGGGAGCAAGGGCCACCTACTCCTGATGTAAACAGCCTTGTCTGGTATACTGATGGTTCCAAAATGGAATCTGGTACGGGCGCGGGTGTTTATTCCAAAAACCATGAAATTAGCCAAAGCTTAGGCGAATATGCTACGGTTTTTCAGGCTGAAACATATGCAATAATCATATGTGCTATGAAGATCCTCGACTTGAACATCAGGGACCGAGTGATTTACATACTCAGCGACAGTCAAGCTGCACTCAAGGCTATCGCCTCAGTGCGAGTAGACTCAAGGCTGGTACTAGAAGCTGCCCAAACCCTTAACAGACTGGGCCGGACAAACAGGGTAACCCTCATGTGGATACCAGGCCACGCCGGATTTAAGGGGAATGAGCACGCTGACAGGCTTGCCAGACAGGGCTCGGAATCAATTTTCACTGGACCGGAGCCATGCATTGCACTCTCTATGAGTACAATAGCCACGACGCTAAAAAAGCATATGGTGGAGAAACATCTATCGGAATGGCAGGTGCTACCGGCGCTTAAGCATTCAAAGGCCTTCATCGGGGTGACAGGGAGCAGCTGGTGTAAGGCCCTCTGCGAAGGTAGCAGGAATCAAGCCAGACTGATAATTGGGGCTCTAACAGGGCATTATGCCACAAACAAAATGCTCCACAGGATGCGACTAGTGCAATCACCGCTATGTCGTAGATGTGGGGACGAAGAGGAGTCTATGGAACACCTGCTGTGTACCTGTGACTCGTTGGCTGCTTGCCGAATGAGTCTCCTGGGGGTGGCCTACCCACAACCAAGGGACTATGGGCTCCAATCTGCAAAGACTGTCATAAAGATGATGGTAACAATATTTGGAGATTTGGAGTGATAGGCAAGGGGATGCACAAAAGATCCGGCATAAGGGTCAAAGTGCGCCACGGTTAGTCTGTGGCCCCCGCTATAAGATAAGAAATATAATACTGTTGTGTTAACTGCTGAGTATCTACTAAACAAACATAGTGCAATAGGCCTTATGGTCTTAAATTTGCGATGTCTGATTAAAACAATCGCTACTTTCACCTGCTTGGTCCAAAACCTCTAATTTATTTTTGGGACGTCTATAGTACTCTTAATCTCACAGTTATAATCTGTTTCGGACATTAATCGTTGATCCGTTTGACAGACAGACAGTTATTGTAGAATTATGTAATTATACAAAATACTGGATGAGGTTTTAAAAAACTTCGAGATTTACATTTAATTACTTACGTACTTAATCTTATTATTTATGTTAATTGTTGTCATTGTAATATCTGAATATCAGTTCTGATTTTTGTCATTCTTATGGTTGATGTTTCAGTTCTTACCTAATAACCTTACCTCTCAGAATTCAAGTGAAACACATTAAAAATTGCAGCTATAAATCTATACTATATTGTACAACCAGAATATAACCTATATTTTCGAATCTTAATTGTTGGAAACCCACTAGAATCAAGTGAGCAACAAAACACAGTGCTGTAGAAAATTATTGGATCTCCAAATAACAGTGACAGAATGCAATCCAGTGCAGTTAATTATTATCTAGGGCCGCCATGGACTTAGGACACTCAATACAGCATAAAACATGACTCTTGTGTTTTAAAAGTCCAATTGAGTTTGAAATGTAGTACATACATCACGCCTGTTTCCCCGAAGGGGTAGGCAGAGGCATACTATACGCCCACACTTCGCCAATTACATAGTTGGTCCCACGTAATAGGTGTCGAGCCTATTGCCGCTTACCGGGCACTGTTATATTTTCCAGAGCCTCGTCCGTTAATCGGCAGGTGCACCACTTGCAGGTGAGGTTGGCTTGGGCTCCTTAGGTCTTGGTAGGATCCCTATACACCCTTCTTTGAAATGTAGTACATTCTCTTAAAGCTTGTTTAAATAATAGGTGACACTTGTTACCATCATACTGTGCAGACTATCAGGACTATAACCAAAAAATGGTTGTCACTTGAAACATCATTCGGCTCTAGAATTCTATTCAAGCGCATGTGTTTCGCAGTCCTAGGTATTCTGAGCGGAGCGTAAAACGTATTCATTCATTCAGTTATTTTAAAATATCATGCTAAATGTGGTTATTATGAAAGACACATACAAAATTACAAAGAAACTAATCGTTCTGTCTTTCGATGTGTTTCCAACCAAAATTAATAGGTTGGAGGGTCCTCTTACGCACAAAATTTGGATTTGGCATCTATCCGCTATCCGCATTTGGATATTGAAACCAATTTCAGATAGACAGTTGCTTTCAATAGTTTCTAAAGTTTAAATCTAAGCATTAGTTATTTAAACGATTTACTTAAAAATAAATTGTCATTTCAATCCCAGATAGCCAATTTTGATCGACATGTTAATTAATTTCGGGCATTAGACTTTAAATAAGCCGTAACTAAAATATAACCGCTGACTAAATGACAAACTAAACAGCCATTTGGTATAGGCGTGAGACACTCGACCAAAACTTACCTATATTTTATACTTTCGTTATTATACCTGCTTGTTTTGTATACAGAAGCATAATATACGCCCACACTTCGCCAATTGTATTGTTGGTCCTACGTAATAGGTAGCGAGCCTATGGCGGCTTACCGGGATCTTTTATAACGGAAAGTGCACCACACCACTTGCAAGTGAGGTGGGCTTGGGGTCCTAAGATGATGGCAGGATTCCTGTTCCCTGGAAAGATCCCTGTATACCCAGTATTGTTTTGTATTCTTTACCTATATATTAACAGAAATGTCTTGTATGTTGTCTAAAATAAAAATAAAATAGAATAACTATCGTAATTTTCTCCTATGTTGAAAAATATTGAGTCAACGCATGTTTGTCTGACAAGCAATCATTAACTACCATAATACCTCGTTTAAAGTAATTGCTTCTTAATGTTTTTGCTAGCAAAACGGCGGCCAATCCATTGAATAATAAATAATTACTGAGCAAAAACGCGACAGCTTGCGAGATAAGCGTGTTTTCATGCATTTAGAAGATAAAAGCAATTTTAGTACGCATGTGTGAAATCTGCTTGAAGCTCAGATTCCAGCACTGAAGACGAGCTGAAATTGTTTAAGCTAAACGAAAGGCATAAGTTGGACAATGACCTTGTTATGTGTAGTAATATGTTCATCATATCAGCCTTATAAAGTCCTCTGCTGAACAATAGCCTCCTCAATAGATATATAATATTATATATATAATGAAGCGTTCGTAGCTCTGCGGTGCTCGGTGGTCGGAAACGATCACCGAAGTACAGCAGAGTTTACAGAGGTCAGTCCATGGATGGGTGACCGTTTGTGTGGCATTTGATATCGAGCGCTTTCGTGCTTCGGAAGGCACGTTAAGCCGTTGGTCCCGGTTATCACTAAAATGTGATAGTCGTTAAGCCATGTTAGAGGCCTAATGGGCGGCTTGATAAATTCTAACAGCAGGACGCCATACACCTGCCTCCGCCAATCCGCACTGGGTCCGCGTGGTGGAGTATGACCCAATACCCTCGCACGTTGGTATGTGAGAGGAGGCTCGTGCTCAGTAGTGGGACGTTAATGGGCTGATATGATGATGATGATGATGATATAATATTGCGGTTATTTGCCCATAATCACCACGCTAGGCAGGCGGGTTGGTTGGTGAGTTCAAGCCAGTACGCAGGATTACGCTGCTGCCCATCATCCGTTAGAAATTCTCTCGTCGACTCTTACGACTCCGCGTGAGATGAGAGGAGGTAACACCATTCTAGGCCGATACCACAGAGCACGGTAGTAACATATTATCGGGACTCAATCGAAGTGCGTACACGTAACTATCAAAAAGTGGTGATGCATCACTAGCATGCATGCGTTTAGTCATTTTCTGTCCCTTTCTTGCTCTTGTCTACGATTGTACGTAGACAACTGTCGTTTTTTTCTAACTTACGAGCCGTCTCTCATAGTTATATCCTTAAAAGCGTTGGTAGCCCAGTGGCAAGACCCATAGCCTTCAAATTTAGAGGGACTTGGTGGGTTAGCCTATGACTTTTCGAAGTTATGTGCATAACTTTCGTTTGTTCCGTGCCTCGAAAAGCACGTGATCCCCGCTGTCATTAACATCTATGGCAGTCGTTATTAGAAAGTCAGTGCCTAACATCCTGACGGCCAGTTTAACCATAGAATGATGTTTCCCTCTGGGTTGCGGAGAGTTGCGCGAAGTTCAGCCAAATCTGGTTAGACCAGTAAGCAGACCCTATCCCTCTGGGTTGCGGAGGTCAGGCGGCAGTCGCTTCATGTAATTACTGAAATTCAGTCAAATCTGATTGAACCAGTGAGCAGATTCTGGGCTCTAAGCTTAAGTATAGGGCAACCAGGATAATGCTAGGATATGACATAATGAATGACCAAGTCATAGTCCGAGAAATGGTAAATATTTTTGGGTAGTTATTTGAGACAAGATGAAACGATTTCATTATATGATTTCAATCCTGTAGCACATAACGACAAATTTGAAGACGTGGCTAATGATTGTGGAGAGGTTAGTTGGGCCACCCAATATCATTAACCGATTCCTCTGTTATAGTAGGTATCCTAACACAAATCTAAAGACCTTACTAATTATTATGGAGGGGTTAATGGGGCACCTACTATCATGAATAGGCCCGCTTCCCTCGTGATGGAAACCGGGCTAAAAGCCGACATCGTTTGATTCTCATTTGAACAACTGTGAAACTGATAATTAAAACTTACACATCTCTTTTCTTTAATAAGCAACGGTTTTTACGTAATATCGTCTTGAGAATTTACCCAAAATTTAACTGGAATACAATTGCTCAAATAAATTAGTAAACGAAAATGTAATATTTGACGCTTATTGCAAAAGTATTGTTACATTGTAAGAGTTATAATCAACTATAGGTGTCGACGATGACAGCAACAAAAACCAATTACTGTTTTGTGTAAACTTGTAAATATCAATTGATTAAATATATGTCATCATCATCATCATCTCAGCCCATTAACGTCCCACTACTGAGCACGAGCCTCCTCTCACATACCAAGGTGCGAGGGTATTGGGTATTGGCGGAGGCAGGTGTATGGCGTCCTGCTGTTAGAATTTATTTAGACCTCTAACATGGCTTAGCGACTACCACATTTAGTGATAACCGAGACCAACGGATTAACGTGCCTTCCGAAGCATGGAAGCGGTCGATATCAAATTCCACACAAACGGTCACCCATCCAAGGACTGACCTCTGTAAACTCTGCTTTACTTCAGTGATCGTTTCCGACCACCGAGCACCACGGAGCTACGAGCGCTACAATTGATCAATTGATTAATTGTATTTATTTAGTAAAAATAGGTGCATAGGGATCGACAGAAAAGGCTCTGGCGAACATAACAGTTCCCGGTAAGCAGCAATAGGCTTGCCAGCAACTATATAATGGGCGTATAAGATGCTTCCGCCTACCCTTCGGGGAAACAGGCTTGATTATATGTATGTATTTAGTAGAAACACCGCAGACATAGAGAGATACATAAACATATTGAGGAATAAAATATTGGGTGTATACAAATATCTTACTTAACGAAAGCCGTGTGATAAATAAAGCCTTGTCTTGGCCAAAGGCGTCGTAAAATTTGACTTAGGGAATAGGATTTCGTATAGCGTAAATTATGCGCAGTTATATATTCATCATATCAGTTGTATAAAGTCCTCTGTTGAACATTGGCCTATCCAATATATTACATTCTATTGGAGGTATTTTTTATAATCACCAAGCTGGGCAGGCGGGTTGGTGATCGCAATTCAAGCCAGTACGCAAGGATGACGCTGCCCATCGTCCGATAGGATTTCCCTTCGTTGACTCTTACGAATCCCCGTGAGACGAGAGGGGTGGCACTATTCTAGGAGAATTGTGTCCTAAATGACTTTGCTGCAAATTCTAAAGATTAATTAGAATGACTTAGTTATTAGTGTGTGTGTACTGTACAAGCAATGGATGAAGAGTACAGATTAATGGAATTCTGAATCGCGCAAACATAATTCCTCAGCCTAGTCGCTGTGCTCGTATATGCAACACCCAACCATCATCGGTTAAACCTATTAATCCGCCTGGTGGAAGATATTCTCTTTAGTGGAGATCACATCACCTGCTATCTACCTTAGCAAGGTTTCTGGTCTCCCCAAATGAAAGGGTGTGAATTCATGTATGTTCACAAAGAGTACCTCCTTCTAGTAGGCACATTACTTGTTCGCATACAAATTTATTTAAGCATTTTATAACTTGAAGAAACCTCTAACAGCATGTTATGTACAAGTTCTGGCATAACCTCTCAGTTTTCATGACTTCCTCATTTGAATAATAACTTTATATCATAGAGTTTAGTGTCGATATAGCGAATAATGTGCGAATGACACCATAGTGTAAGCTTCAACCGGTATGATCAGGATTTTCTTCTAAAGTGCATATCTTGACTCATTCATTGCATAAATTTACGCGTATCGTCTGAGTATGTTTGATCGCGAGCTGTTAGATATTATCTCGATAGATGGCGTTGTACATTTTGTATTCGTTTCCACATCAAACCCTCTTGTTATGTCCATCAAAATATAGAATCTTAGAATAAAAATATCAGGAGTAGTTTTCAATACGACACGACCTTGGGCAGTGACGGGCCGCGTGATGAACTTAGCCAATATGGCTAGGTTTGAGTCGCCTCACTTTGACGATGCGTACTGGGTTTCTAGGTGTAATTATTCTAAGTATACAATAATATATTGCCCGACCCAACAAAAGCTTCAAGCAGAAGTAGAATAAGCTTTTGTAAAACTATTGAAAGAATTACTAAAATAAAAAAAAATACTACATCTTACAAGAATTTTTAAACGATAAAGCCTCAAATTATATTAATTATAATTAAAGTTATTTTTTATTAATTATTTGTGTCTTTTTATTTTTATTTCAATGCATGCCTTGGTGACTTTAAGTAAAATATAACTAAGAATATAAATGGAAACTGCAATTAAATTTTTGTGTTACATGCATACATAATATTACGTCTGTTTCCCGAAGGAGAAGGCAGAGTCATTCTCCCCCCCCGAACAGGTTTCCACCTTGGTGCGGTGGGGGGGCTGAGTACCTACCTCTGGGTGCCCTTAGTACTGACTAACGGGGGAGAAACTAAGAGGGACCTGTGGAGGGCGCAGCGGGCGGGCCAGGAGGGCCCGCTAAGCAGCGCCACGAGGGTCTAAGCAGTGGGGGCAGGGGGCCCCTGCTGTCTCACCATGGACCCTCCGGGAAGTCGGCCACACACTGGTCGCACAAGGAGGTAGGAGGGGCGCGTCCACTGTGCCTCTCTGAGGAGGTCCTCCCGGTCCGGGGGACGTTGGCCGCAGGCGGGGTGTCAGAAGCTGCGACCCAGGTAGCCCCCGCCTCTTTCTCAACAAGCGGCGGGCGTCGTCGGAAGATATTTAGTGGGTATTACTGCGGGCAGTCGTGTCTGCCGGTGGTGAGTCCCACACCCCCCTTTCGGTCCCCCTTTGGCCGGAAGGCAGTGCGTAAATGCATTTTGTTACCGACGTAAAACAAAAAAAAAGGCAGAGTCATTCTATACGCCCACATATCGCTAATTGTAGTTGTTGATTCCACGTAATAGGTGGCAAGCCTAGTTGTGGAATCAGGTCTCTGGCGAGGGTTTCCCAAAACGTTACAGCATAGGGTTCTTCAAAAAGGGCGTGAAACGGTTTTAATGGGTCGGCAACGCTCGGGTAATCTCCTGGTGTTACAAGCGTCCATATGCTGCATTCCATCAGGCTTTGCATGCCATCAGGTGGGCCGGATGCTTGAGCGCCACCACGTGTTATAAAAAAAAGAAAAATAAAGCGTCACCGGGACTTTCATGTCCGTCAGAACCTCGCCCGTTGATCGGCAAGTGCACCATTTGGTGAGGTAGGCTTGGGCTTCTTAGATCTTGGTAGGACCCCTATATCATTTATTTTCTTGTAGCTATGTTTGCATAGACGACTATTAAATAAAATAAATAAATTTGGATAAACACAAATCCCACATTACTGCCTTCTTATATCAACTATGTGAACTTTAACCACAAAAACATAAAACCCATTCGTCAGTCCGTCCGTCACCGCATTGTGCATTATATCATCGGTTACGTTCAGCGCTCGCACATAATTACTACTTTATTATAAAGCCTTTTATCCCATGTCACTCAGAACACGATAAATGTACACAGTCAAGCCTCTTTTTAAAACCTTTGATTTTATTACCGTGAGGGAATTTGTGTTCGATGTGTTGTCTGTGTTTGAATAAGTAAGCTTCTTACCTATCTTGTGGTTTTAAAAAAAAAATACCAGTGCCCTGTAAAGGTTTACGATGATTTAGTTTTTTTTTGTTTTTAGATAGGAATACTTGCAAATGTCTTGAAGTATTTTAGGAACTTGACTTAATTGAAATTTTACTATGGATATGGTGATTTTAATTGTTGACATTAATTTATGTAATTTACTAACTTTGACTTTTTTTGTATGGGTTTGTTAACTATATTGTGTACAAAATGTAAATTTTATAATTATGTTTTATAATTTATTTTATTTTCGATAATTATTGAATCGGTTATGTAATGATTGTAATAAGTGGGTGTGTTGGACTTGATCTGTTTACCTACATTGTAATATTGAATAAATAAGTACCTACACACCAACGATTTTCATTCTGAGATAACAGTTTTGATTCTCATATTACTACTTTATTATAAAGCCTTCTATTCTATCCCATGGCACTCAGAACGCGATAAAAGTACACAATATTTTTAACACGTTTGATTGTATTATCGTGTGGACATTTGTGTTTACTGTACTTTTGACTAAGTCAGGATAATTCTTATCTATCTCATGGTTCTTCTAAAGATTCTAGCTAGGTTCTGATGAAGGAAAGACCAGAGTGAGGTGCCCTGTAAAGGGTTAAAGAAAATACTCACCAACGGTTGTCATTTTGAGATATCAGTTTTAAGTCTGGTATGATTACTTTATTATAAGCCTATATATCATGTCACACAGAAAACAAAAAAGTACACAGCCGTGCCCCTTTTTAACACCTTCGATTGTATTATCGTGGGGGAATTTGTGTTCAGTTTGGTTTCTATATTTAACTAAGTCTGTTTTTGTATCTACATTGTGTCAAGTTTATATATCACATTTGGGGTTGGCAGAAACATAACCACAACTATTTACATAGGATCTATATACCATAGTTTAGTTGTATATAATTTAGTTGTTGCAAATTTCTCATTTAGCACAGAGGTCATCACAACAGACTTATGAGTCCACTGCTGAACAATAGCCTCTCCAATAGATTACATTCTATTCGGGATATTTACCCATAATCACCCCACTGAGCAGGCGGGTTGGTGATCGCAGTTCAAGCTAGTACGCAGGATGACGCTGCTGCCTATCATCCTGTAGGATTTCTCTTCTTAGACTCTTACGACTCCCCGTGAGATGAGAGGGGATGGCCATTGCGGCATCATGATTTACCATCATACAAACAGTTCGACCGTCTCCTTAATATTTTTTTGTGGATGTTACAATTCTTGGAAACAGATTTTATATACAGATAAAATCTAAAGCACCAATTACCATTACTTACCATTGTTAGCCAGAAAATAATAAAACAAAGTGGACTGGTATTGAAATCAGCCATAATTTTACGATTATTTCCAATTGTAAGTTAATATCTAGTTAATATTCAAGCTTAGGTCTAAAGGTCGATTCCTTTGTTCTAGGCGTTTTAGTAGGCAAAGAAGATTAGATAAATACACAACAATACAGACTTACTCACTCCTGACCCCTATTATAAAATAAATCGTCGTTATTTTGAAAGATGTCCGGTAACCATTGCTCGCTTAAATATATAATTGAGATTTTGTATTGAAAATAAAAATTAAATAACTAAATTTCCTCCTCTGCTCCATGCCTTTATTATTAGAACAATTTTTTTTTGCATTTACGTTGCTACATATTTCTTTGTGATTTGTGTTTCAAGCCTGCGATTGCATTGCATTTGTTTATTTGCAATCATTGCAAAAGCAATAAATTCAAATAAAAAAAAAATACATTAAAAATACACATAAACCTCTCTTTGAACAAAGCAAGCAATGGTAACCGAGCATCTATAAAAAAATACTCGATGCTAAATATTTAAAGCTAGGGAGCTAGTAGGGCTCACCAGAAATCCTTCAAATAGCTCCCTCAACAATCACAAGCCTCCGGCAACAATTTTATTATTCACGGTATCTGATCACATTTTCTCACGACCGCTAGAAAGCTTCCTTGCGCAACCAGCAACCATTAATTACTTGTTATCTTCACCAAAGTGTGTCGGCAGGTCACCGATTGTGGTATTACGATCGTCTTATGATCATCTCTAGTCGTTGACAAGTGTAACAGTTTGAAAAAAGTTTAAATACGCTCGCACACTGATCCGCTTAACGCGATTGCCTATTTTTCTTACTGGCAAGTGGTTTGGTGTAGAGGTCGATTTAAATCGAAATTATTCGTTTAAAAAAAAGTCAAAAATACTTTATTTCATAAACTATTACATAGTACTTGAAAACGTCAAAATTATAAAAAAAACAAATAAAATATAACTATACTAAAATCACGAAGCTTAGATTCACTTGCAACCAAATAATTTAAAAAAAACAAAAAACATTTAAGTGCAAGCGAATCTAAGTGCCAGTTCCGAGCCACCGCTCTGTAAGAAGAACTGGCAAGAAACTCACAGGCTATGCTCTTTTAAATTATCGATTGGTTAGTAACAATCTTCATTTGTCTGTGACGCTATACAATGCAACATAATATAACAATATTCATGCTTTAAGTCATTCATATTAGAATAGCCTGTATGAAACGGCGGTTTAATCCCAAGCATTTTTATCAGCCATATAGTCTTTAATAGAATAATATCCCTTTGAAGACAGCTTGCGTTTTATTGTTAATTTAAATTTATTTAGGCTTAATTGCTGTATATTGCTTGGGATTTTATTATAGAATCGCACACATTGACCTTTAAAAGATTTGTTAATTTTTTGGAGCCTAGTGGCAGGTACAACTAGTTTATGCTTATTTCTTGTGTTTAGGTTATGTATATCACTTTTCTTACTCAATTTATCAAAATTTTTGTGTACATATACTAGGTTTTCATAAACAAACTGACCCGCCACTGTCAAAATACCAATTTCTTTAAATTTATCCCTTAGTGAATGTCTACATGGTAGATTATAAATTGCTCGTATGGCCCTCTTCTGCAGTACAAAAATATTTTGAATATCTGCGGCACAACCCCACAGAAGAATACCATACGACATAACACTATGAAAATAGCAATGATAAACAAGCCTAGCTGTTTCAACGTCTGTTAATTGGCGAATTTTCTTTACCGCGTATGCAGCAGAGCTGAGTCTATTCGACAATTCACCAATATGTGGGCCCCACTGTAACTTAGAATCTAATATAACACCCAAAAATTTGGTGGTATCCACAAGGGTCAACTCATCTTCCTTTATTTTAATAGTGGTGTTCACTTGTCCGACGTTAGGCGTCACGAATTTAATGCATTTCGTTTTAGCCCCATTTAATAATAAATTGTTAACGTCAAACCAGTGCACCACCTTTGAGATCGCATTGTTTACATCGTCTGGGTTCTGATATCGCTTTATTTTAAATAATAATGATGTATCATCAGCAAACAATACTATCTCGTGATTTTCCTTTACCAAATGTGGCAAATCATTAATATAAATTAAAAACAAAAACGGGCCGAGAATCGAGCCCTGCGGTACCCCCATTTTTACTACAGAACCCTGAGATCGCTTTCCATTAACTTCAACCCTTTGAATCCTATTACTTAAGTAAGAAGTAAGAAGATCCAATGCGGAGCCTCTTATTCCATAATAATCTAATTTTTTTATCAATGTTTCATGAGGAACACAATCAAAAGCTTTGGACAGATCGCAAAAAATACCTAAAGCGTCCAAAGAATCTTCCCAAGCATCAAAAATATGTTTCAAAAGCTCAACACCTGCATCGGTTGTGGAGCGACCCTTAGTGAATCCAAATTGTTTTGAATGCATTAAGCCATTTTTATTAAAAAATCTTAACATTTGGTTGTAAATAAGTTTTTCAAAAATTTTACTAAAAGTAGGCAGCACTGAAATAGGTCTAAAATTAGTTGGGTCTGCTGTACTGCCCGATTTAAATAGTGGAATGATTTTACTATTTTTGATTAAATCTGGAAACATGCCGCAATCTATACATTTATTAAATATTATAGCTAAACTGTGCGCCACCGAAACAATGATAGGCTTGGTAACTACGATGGAATTGCCCCAGAGGTCTGCAGTCTTTTTAACATTAAGAGTATTAAATGTCTTAATTATATCTATGGGTGTTACATGATTAAACATAAACTCTTCTGTACAAATGTTTACATTATCTCTTAAAATAGCCTCCGCTAAAGTAGGCGAGGAATTTAAAGTTTTTGTAGTAGACACTGGAATATTAGTAAAGAAGTCTTCAAAAGCATTGGCAATATCTAAGTCAGATGTAAGCGTCTTGCTATCAATGTTGAGTTTAAACTTATTATTATAATTCTTATTTCTTCCCGTTTCACTATTAATAATATTCCATGTCATTTTAATCTTATCATCACTATTTTTAATTTTATAGCTCAAATAACAAGACTTTGCCGTATGACATGCTTTTCTAAATATTTTAGAATATTTCCTTACATAATTATGAAATTGTTCACTATTGTTAACATTTCTTTCGTCATACAGTTCATACAGTCTCTTTCTACTTTTATGTAGCCCAGGAGTAGCCCATTCACTAAAGGCAGCATTATCATTTACCTTAATCGTTTTGGGAGTAAATGTTGATTGAAAACTACTACAAAAGTCGCTAAAAAACATATTATATAAAATATTAGGGTCATTGCTTTTATCTACCATGGGTAAACTAAATGATAATAATTTATTGTTAAACCTCTCAAAACGATTATTGGTTTTTGGTATAAATGTTATTGTTCTTTTAGCCACAGTTTTATTTCTACAAAGCAAAGATATTTGTTGACCACAATGATCTGAATCTAATTGATTAATAATTTTTTTACTGTCATCACTCAGTATAATATCTGTAAATATGTTATCCAAGCAAGTGGCAGTAGTGGCTGTAATTCTTGTTGGCTCTAGAAACACATTTATCAAATTATATGATTTAAAAAGTGCTTTTATTCTTGTACATGCACTCGAACACTCTAGCAAATTAACATTAAAATCTCCACAAACAATAACATTTTTGTTAGCATTATAAACTTTTCCCAGCACTTCATCCATAATACTTTCAAATAAATCATATGAAGCTGATGGAGGTCTGTATACACTCAATACAACAAACCGCTCCATTTCGATACAGGCTATTTCAATAATCCGTTCGGCTGAGAAGCTTACTATATCATGGCGCTCCTTGAATCTAAATTTCTTATTTACTATAATTAATGATCCACCATGTATAGCACCCTCCCTGCAAAACGAACTACCTACCTGGTGATTATTAAAATTGAACATGAACTGGTTACTTTTAATCCAATGTTCAGTAATGCAAAAAATATCAATATGATTACCGTTCATGAACAATTCAATTTCTAGTTCCTTACCCAATATTCCTCTAATATTCTGGTGCACCAGGTTTATAACATTATTTTGTTTAGTAATTACTATGCCAGAGTTTGTCTCTGTTGTCTTAGATCTTAATTTAAATGATTTTCTATATTAGAAATAGAATCAGAATAATTAATGTCAACACAACAATTATTATCTACACTACTGCTTTGCTCAATAGAAGCAATATGTTTAGCCAAATTCTTGGCTGTTATACTAAAATAATAGGATAGCGAATTTGCTATCTGTCGCTTAAAACTAGATGAAAGGTAATATCTACCTTTAGTCATAAATTTGCTGCTAACAAAACTGTTAGTATCAATCAAATTAATACAATCATGATATGAGTTAAAACTGGTAGCAATTGTACAGAAGTAGGTACATAGAAATTGGGTGAAACTGCTACACATGGTTTATACAATTATTTGCTTATTGGTATCCATTCATTGTTGTGTTTTTACAAAATCATTTTTATTTCTTTTTTAATATGTTAATGTGGCTCGCCATAATGACTTCATCCTGCTTAATGGTAACCCAAAAGTCGATGGAGTCCAAGAAAATGAACGCTCTTCACACAGCGCACCCACTCATGACAGCCTGCTGAAATGCCGTTTCACGCCCCGCTTAAAAGACCCGGGATTATAAGAACTAGGAAACACATCAGCCAGCAGCGAATTCCAGAGCTTAATGGTCTTACTCAGACACGACTTACCAAATTCCTTGGTTCGAGTGCTGGTAGTCTGTATGTGAATGGTTCCTAAGACCAAAAGTTCCTAAGATGGGATTGAAGCCAATTGCTTGAGATTGATGGCTAGGTCAATCTTGCAGCTAGGATATACTTTGGAATTACCGTTAACTCCTTTATTTTATAAATTAATACTTTAATCACTGTTTTTTAAAATTACCAAGCGGTCTCCTACACTTTATCTTACATAACTTACCATAGGTACATCCTCTACACGTCGTCGTCAATAAATTCACTTTTACATTAACAAGCAAGTCATGTTCTTAGCCAGGTAAGCAATAAGCACACCTAGTTATTCTTTTCATAAGCAAACAAGGCATTGAATTCCGGCTATTGCAATTACATAAATTATCTCCAGATCATTGTTGTCAAGATGAAAGCTTGAACAGGTACCTAATACAAGTACAATGTAGATTTAATTTCAATTTATTTCGTCTTTGTATTGGACTGATTGTTCCATAACCAGTTTGAGCGCCTTTGTTGAGGAGTCGTATGTTTAACTACTTACATGTTTTTATAGAGATCAAAAGAAGAGGAGGTTCTAAATGCAATCTTTGTTTGGACGATTGGGTTAATTTAATAGAAATAATTTAATATGTTTCTATTGAATCAATTAGTGAACATAAATTGAGTACATTTATGCTCAATGAGTAGAAATAGGGTAGAATCGCAAAAGTATTTCTACTCATATAGCATAAAGGTACCTAATTTTAGTTTACCAATAAATTCAATAGAAAACATTGAATCGATTGGTTAACTTAAATTATCGCACCTGCGGTGCGAAACAGTCACTTCTACAAATAATGTAATCTTCCAGGAGAAGCGTTCCAAAATTAAATATCCTGGTATAAAATATTGCTCTACTTAATTTAAAAATTAACTAGTTATATTTAAGCCTCTTTTTCAGACTTCATTTCGAAGTAAAACGAAACATCTTACAATTTGGTACATAAGCATTTTTCTCATACATCTATTTCGACAAAATTGCATAGGTGTCGTTGTAGCGCCGTAGATGCGTTTTGTACTCACCTTTATGCTAAATATGTGGAAATATGTAAGAATCGCAAAATACTTTGTTGCTTCAAAGTTACACTACAGAAGAGCGGGCTATTAAAGAAGAATATGAAGATCATTTGGTACGTTCGTGACACAGTAACAGCAACACCGTATTTTTTTACTCCGTCGATTTTTATTGGATTTCTGTGAAAAAAATAACTATTTTTACAAGAACTGCACAACGTCAGAAAGCTTGTGAAGTATCCAACACGGTGGTATAAGTGTAAAAGCAGAAGTATTCATGACAAGTGAGTAATCGCGAAATTCATTTTTAATAGTATAGTTTCAACGGCTATTCTAGTCGAGTGTAACTGACCTGCGCAACCCGCAGTTCGCCCGCTGCTACTCACACATATAAAAGTTCTACTTATACTGTGCCTCATAATAAAGCGCTTACATCGCTTGACCGCTGAATGCAATTCTATATAATTTTACTAAACAGACGTACATTTTTACGCAAAGAAAAAAAAAAAAATTTTTTTTTTCTTTCTGCCATTTTTTTCTTCTTTTATTGAAGATTGCTAAGCCGGAATAAGCTAACTGAAAGATGGCTTCTATGATGGGATTATGTGCCGGATGTCGCAATAAAATTCCTAACAAAGGACGATACTTGACCTGTGATTTTTGTAAACATAAATATGACCTTCCGTGTGCTAATATCCTGGAAAAACATTTTTCTGTTATGAGTATTGACCAAAAGAACAAATGGAAGTGTCATGGATGTCGCGCCAAGCTACCGAAAACAGACAATAGTAATACTCCTGTACAAGCTGCTGACCGCTATTTAACTGGCTCACCGGGAAAATCAAGGAACCAGACTGAATCTTCGCATGTAACTGATAGCACTTTACTAAGAAAAAAGACTTCGGTGTCATATCACAGTAGTAATGAAGATTTAGAAATGAAATCGCACCAGCCTTCTCTTACCAAAGACGATATTCGAGAAATAATTAGAGAGGAATTAAACCTCATGAAATTATCTTTAACACAAGAACTTCAAGAAAGTCTTAAGCTAATGGTAAAGACTGAACTTCACTCTATGAAACAGGAAATTTCTACTTTAGAGAACAGCGTTAAATTTATGGAAGCAAGTTACGAGAGCACTAAAACTATTATCACCTCATATCAGGATGTACTGGGAAAGCTTCAAAAGGAAAATGATCAACTGGTAAATACGTCCAAGGATTTACAGATCAGGTTACAGATCATGGAACAACACAACCGTTCTAACAATCTCGAGATACAATGTGTGCCTGAACATAGGCAAGAAAACTTAATTTCAACCGTGATGCAGCTTTCGAAGGTAGTTTCTTGTAATTTGAAAGAAACTGATATCCATCATTGCACTCGTGTGGCAAAGAGCAATAAGGAAGACGGGAGACCTCGCACGATTATTGTTAAATTAGCTACTCCAAGACTTCGGGATACATTTCTTGCTAAGACTATTCAATTCAATAAGGCAAACCCCAATGATAAGATCAATAGTAGTCACATTGGGATTGGAGGCAATAAAACTCCAATCTACGTTCTAGAGCATTTATCACCTATGAACAAAAAGTTACACGCAGCCGCCAGACTAATCGCTAAAGAGAAGGGGTATAGATTTGTCTGGATTAAACAAGGTCGAGTTTTTATGCGGAAAACAGAAAACGATGAATTTATTTATATAAGAAACCAAGAGAGTATAAATAGACTCAAATGAACAAAGATTAATTTAATTCTACATAGTATTGGTTAGCACACTTCTTTTTTGTACGTACCTTTATCAAATTCAATTACTTAAATATATATTACCAAAATGTCAGAGGTCTTCGGACCAAAACTCATCACTTTCTATGCAATGTTGCCTGCACTAACTATGATATAATAATCTTGTCAGAAACCTGGCTTAACAATGGAATTTGTGACGCTGAACTATTTGATAGCCGCTATACGGTTTACAGGAGGGATCGTGAAGACACAGGATTTCATTCGGCTAAGGATGGTGGAGGTGTGTTAATTGCAGTTTCCAATAGATTCTTTTCAACCAGGTTTAGAGAGGGAGAGAGTCAGTGTGAAGATCTTTTTGTTAAAGTTGAAATCAGTAAGCAAAAGTATATATATTTCTGCGCTGTTTACCTTCCTCCTCCTTTAAATCGAAATATTTTGAACCACTTTTTAGACAATTTTAACCGTGTATCAGAAAGCATGGAGAATGTCTGCATTGTGGGTGATTTTAATATAAATGGTATCGCTTGGCCAGTGTACTCGGATAATAATTATACGCCTACAAATATTCAGAGTTCTTCATTGGTTCAACTTTTTTTGGATTTTATATCTCTCAACAGTTTCATACAGCATAACAATGTAACTAATAGCAAAAACAACATTTTAGATTTAGTTCTGAGCAATGTGTCGGGAACGATTGTTAGAGCGTCTAACAATGCTTTGGTTGGGATCGATTTACATCATTCTCCTTTGGATATAACTATAGAGGCTACCAATTCCGTTTCACTTAAAAATAGCAACACCTTACGACATAATTTTTACAAGGCAGATTATGATAAAATTAATTCAGAATTGAATGAGGTACATTGGGGAAGTCAACTTGGCCAATATAATAATGTTAATGACATGATGCTATTATTTTATACAATTTTAAATAATTTAATTGAAAAACATGTACCCAAAACTAAAACTACGAAGAGAAAGTACCCACCATGGTTTAATAGGCAATTAATTGGTTTATCAAAGGAAAAAATTAAATTGCTTCATAAATTTAGAATCTATAAAAATCCGTTAGATGAAATATCACTACAAATGTTAAATAAAAGATGTAAAAACCTTTCAACTGCTTGTTACAATAATTATGTTGGTAAAACCGAGGACAGTATCAGGAGAAATCCGAAATATTTTTACACATATCTTAAAGATAAACGTAGTAGTACAGTCCAATTTCCCCAGACAATGATGTTTGATAATACTAGTGTATCTGATGGACCTGGTATATGTAATTTGTTTGCTTCTTATTTCTCTTCATCGTCAATCAACTTAGATCAAATTACACCAACAGTAGATTCTTGCTTAAATACGTCAAATGCAAACTATATTGGGACTATTTACGTTACACATGACAATGTCACTAAGCATTTGAAAGGACTTGACATATACAAGGGAGCAGGATCAGATGGAATACCACCATATTTCATTTCGAGATGCGCGGTAGCTTTAAGTTTCCCCTTGTATATTATTATGAATAAATCATTATCAACTGGTATCTTTCCGACTATCTGGAAAGCTGCTAAAGTTGTCCCTGTGTATAAAACTGGCGAAAAGGAAATTATTTCAAATTACAGACCGATTTCAATACTGTCTACTTTTGCTAAAACATTCGAATCACTTATTTATCCCTACTTAAAAAGTCACACCAAACAGATTTTCGTAGACGCACAGCATGGGTTTATTCAATCCCGTTCCACGAGTACTAATTTAGCTACATATCACAACGAACTTGTGAATGCAGTAGATGCCGGTACCCAAGTTAGTGCTGTCTACATGGATTTCGCTAAGGCATTCGATAAGGTTTGCCATAGGGTGTTGTTGGTCAAGTTGTACTCATATGGTGTCGGTGGTTGCCTTTTGAATTGGTTTCGATCTTACTTATCTGATAGATCGCAATATGTTGTAGTAAAGGGCTTTAAATCTGAAATCTACAACGTTGCTTCTGGAGTTCCCCAAGGCTCTCACCTGGGGCCTTGGCTTTTCAATATCTTTATCAATGACATTGTAACTTGCATTAGACACAGCAGTGCGTACCTTTTTGCAGATGACTTAAAGTTGTGTAAAGCTATAACTGTTGCTACCGATTGTGACTTACTTCAAAGGGACCTTGACGCAATAGCCACGTGGTGTACTATCAACAAAATGTCCTTAAATGCAAAGAAATGTTTTTCCATAATGTTTACGCGTAACCGCAATGTTATCGAAACTAAATATAGTATTAATGGAACGCTGCTTAAAGAAAAAACCAAATCAAAAGACTTAGGCATTCTTTTTGACACCAAATTAACATTTACTTCCCACATAGATAATATTATCACCAAATCATCTAAAATGTTAGGTTTCATTATCCGAAATGGGAAACTTTTCCGAAACCCGGCTACTAAAATAGCTATCTACAACACATACGTACGTAGTAGTCTTGAATATTGCTGTGTAGTCTGGTCACCTCAATATAGTGTTCATCAACTTCGAATAGAGCGCATTCAAAAAAGATTCCTAAGGCACCTAGCTTATTCTGGTGGACTTCACAAACAGCTTCCATCTTCTAGCGACAAATTGAAACATTTTGGTATGACTAGCTTGAAAACTCGGAGGCAAATGCATGACATGATATTTCTCTACAAAATCCTGAGAAATGAATTGGACTGTCCATCGCTTTTAAGTTCGATTGGGTTTCGTGTTCCACGCCGGGTGCCTAGACGCACACAGCTTTGTGCAGGATTAATGCATCAGCCGTATGCCAGAACAAATTTAAAACAGTTCTCTTTGATACCACGATTGGCAAAAGCATATACTAATTTGAGCGGAGAGGTGGATATTTTTAAGGATAGTCTACCAAATTTTAAAAAAGTTGTCTTGGGGTTGTTGAGAGATAGAATCTAGTATTTACTTCGTGTGTTTTTTTTTGTTGTGTTGTATTGTTTAAACCAATCTTAATTTTAATTCGTTCTCATCCCATATCTTATTTTTTATTTCTTATAGTTTACTTATAGTTTAATTTGAATAAGCCTGTTAGAGTATTTATATGCATGTTGTGACACCTTCAAATGTTGTACATTTAGCTTGTTATAATGAATATTTACTTAGACATAAGAAAATAATGTCACAGCTACTGGTTGTCCATAATAAATAAATAAATAAATCATGAAGATGTTAAGTAGCGTTTTCAGAGGTCACATAAAATTCCTTTGGGTCGTTCGACCTTGTATGTCAAATGCTTCCGTGCAACAACTGGGGGGCCTATGTTCAACAGCAGTGCAGTATGTCGTCTGGTACCGGATTAAAATAGTGTCACCCTATCTCATCTCACGAAGAGTCGTAAAAGTCGACGAAGAGAAATCCTACCGGATGATGGGCAGCAGCGTCATCCTGCGTACTGGCTGAAACCGCAAACACCAACCCTAATTCAAATCGTTTATTGCGCTACATGTGGTTTAGATTTATTTAGATATACAATGTTATAAAATATTTCATTTAGTACAGCACATGTACCCTGCAAGGGCATATCAATATAAGCTTATATGGTATATTAAATATTTTATGAAATTAACAAAATAACGTATTGTGCTAAAAAATATCAGTAATATCAGTAAGAAAATCAAAATAATAAATTTAATTTAATGAAAACCAAACTTATCATTAATATAACTACCTTATAAAGTCATTGTGTAAATTGAAAAAGAACATTGGATTTTTCATGAAACATTACAATAAATTTAAACATTATTGCACTTTGGTATAGACTAACTTATTAAATCATATGAATATATACAAAAACCCGCCTGCCCAGCGTAGTGATTACGGGCAAATCACCCCTAATATTATGTTAACTATGGAAGAGGATAATGTTCAGCAGTGTATTACATACGGCTAAAATAATGATATAGGTAAGTAGGAAAGCAAGAAATAAGACAAACAAAAAGAATATAACAAAACCACACTACAGACTAGGCGGACCAGCAAAGAAGTTAAGTAGCGTTCACAGAGGTCACAGGTTCCGTTAGACACCCCCCCTCCACCCCCGACTGGTCTCTCCCCCCCGACTGGTCTCCACCTTGTCGTGGTGGGGGGGGCTGAGTACCTCCCGGTAGGGCGCAGGAGGCGCCAGGGAAAAGGTAACACCCAGAGACCGACGACTCTGGGTGCCCTTAGTACTGACTACCGGGGGAGAAACTAAGAGAGACCTGTGGAGGGCGCAGCGGGCGGTCCAGAAGGGCCCGTCAAGCAGCGCCAGGAGGGTCTTAGGCAGTGGGGGCAGGGGGCCCTTGCTGTCTAACCATAGACCCTCCGAGAAGTCGGCCACACACGCTATGGTCGCACAAGGAGGTAGGAGGGGCGCGTCCACTGCGCCTCTCTGAGGAGGTCCTCCCGGTTTTGGTCCGGGGGACGTTGGCCGCAGGCGGGGTGCCAGACGCTGCAACCCAGGTACTGGCCCCCGCCTCTTTCTCAACAAGCGGCGGGCGCCGTCGGAAGATTTTTAGTGAGTATTACTGCTGGCAGTCGCGTCTGCCGGTGGTGAGTCCCACACCCCCTTTCGGTCCCCCTTTGGCCGTAAGGTAGTGCGTAAACGCATTTTGTTACCGACGTAAAACAAAAAAAAAAAAAAAAGGTTATGATGATGGCACATTAAGACACGAGGTCTCGGCTATTACATTATGTAGTAATAATGAAATTCTGAAACGCGCAAATAGGATTCCTTAACCTCGTCGTCATGTAATGTAACCCACATGCGGCCCACAGGCACATCCATCCGCCTATTATAGTGGAAAATCTTCCCTTTGATGGGGAGAATTATCCGGTAGGGACCGGATAATTTCGGATAACTTTAATCAATCACCTTTTTTTAAAATACCTAATTCGGTGTAGACATCCTGAAGTGTTGCGCTGCAACGATTGATTTTTATGATTTGAATTTTTAAATTAATTATTTTTGTTTACAGGCAGCTGCGATGGAAGTCGTCGAACTGCACAGCGTCGGAAGGTAAGAAAAAAAACAATCTTATTCTTAATATTGAAAATGGAGACTTCTTGGCGGGAAAGTAAAGCGTCATGTCTGCAGTTTTGTTTTATTTTCTAAAATTTGTGATATTTCTAACATTAATGTGTAATAACGGTGGATTATTAACCGTTAAGTGTTTGTGAACATACATGTTAATCAAACAAAACAGTGCAACATCACTTTTAAAATTTTCTCTCAAGGAGTCCATGTGAGATCTCAGTACCTATAGTCCCACATTTTTACTGAGGACTCAAGGGGCTTAGGGGAGGGTATCTCATTTACCATTTATCATCTTTATCACCACTCATTCTCATTTACTATGAATTATATATTATAAATATATTACTTACTTGACACTGGCTAAATGTGCTAGACGCACGAAGCCATTATTTAAAATAAAGAAAGAAATATTGAAAATGAAAAAAATAAAAATTTTGACATCTCATAAATACTAGGTTCAAAATATTTAATTTAAATGACCACATTATGTAGGTACGCAGTGATTTATTTTTACCCTTTCTAACTAAAAACAATTGACCTACCTAAGACTAATAAAGTACCTTTCAAGACTAATAAGTAATTTTCATTTTACATTAAGGTCTAAGTACATATGTTTAAAGAAGAATTTGTCCAATAACACTGTCCTTTTGGTCTCATTAAGGCGAAGACAATAATGTAATAATGTATAATGTGTTCTTAATCAAGTATCGCCTGAATTAATAAATGATAATGCTCATACCCTTTACGACATATTCCAGGACACATCTCGCTCGGACCTATACCTGCCCACACCGAGTGCTGAAAGCCTGCAGGCACTAGCAAAGGCGATGGGTGCAGCCGGATTCGAACACCACTCCCCAGGACGCACGCTCGTCAAGCGGCTCATACCCGACACTCAGCCAGACTTAGACCTTGTGGAGCATCAAGGTAACTTCACAGTCGCATGTCATAAAAAGCTTTCATCACATTCGACGCATAGATAGGCAATGCCAAGTGAGCGCTATCATTCCACCCCTCTGAGAAGGTTCGCCTTCGTACTGTAACACCTATCCTGTAACCTGTGTTCGCAATGAACTATTTTGATTTGATTTGATTCTTTTGATCGTCTTTTAGGGTGGAAGTTGACCGCTGACGAGCTACATTAGCCTGGTTGGTTTAGCAAGCGCAGAGGTCCCATATAAACTATTCGATCCTATATTTATATTATCGTAAAGTCCTATTTTGAATTATACTTTGGAGAGACGAGTGGCGAGACCCCTTGCCTTTAAATTCAGAGGGTCTCGGGTTCAAACCTGATGTCGTGCACCTATGACTTTTCGAAGTTATGTGCGTAATTATCGCATACTCCGTGCCTCGGAAAGCACGTCAAGCCGTTGGTCCCGGCTGTCATCAACATCTAGGCAGTCGTTCTCGAAGCCAGTTCTCTCTCGGCTGCGGAGGTCAGACGGCAGTCGCTCCACGTAATAACTGAAATTCAGTCAAATCTGATTGAACCAGTGAGCAGACCCTGGGCCCTAAGCTTAATTCTACAACTGGGATATTGCTAGGATATGATTGAATTGTACTTGCCCGTGTTTTTTAAATAAAGATTTGAATAACATTGTGTAACTAACGTAGAGGGCAACTAAGCAAAACTTTAGTTTTTTGTTCATTTTAAGAAGAGTATTGTAAAGTACTAACGACCAATAAACTGATTTAGTATTTTTTTTTACTTTCCAGGTGTGATTGGTAAAGCAGGCGTAGACTTCCCAGCTTTTCCTAATATTCCAAACACGGGGTTCAACTGCAAAAATGTGCCCACAGGCTACTATGCCGACTTGGAGACAGACTGTCAGGTAAATTATTTAAGAGGCGAATCATAAAATCTATAGTTATCGAATTATTTCTAATGTACAACTGGACCTACTTTTCTCGTGAATCACCCCAGTTCCGTTCAGTTCGTGGGGACTCTTGATCTTTTTATAATATATATGGAAGTATTTTTACGAAATAAAAAGTATTTAAAAGTACCTACGATATCTGTTGCATGGTATTCATTTTAATATATGTACACATTTCAGGGCTAAATAGCGCAGTGTAAGATGACTTACAATGTTTAATATAAAGGAAATGATAGGCCCTAAAATATTTGTTCTTTCCTAGATAATAGGACATCATTAACATTTATGTATGGGTGTATCCCTATATATATCTTACCAAGACCTAAGGAGCCCAAGCCAACCACACCTGTAATCAATAGACCAGGCTCTGGCGAACATAACAGTGCCCAGTAAGCGGCAATAAGCTCGCTACCTATTACGGGGACCAACTATATAATTAGCGAAGTGTGGGCATATAATATGCCTCTGCCTACCCCTTCGGGGAAACAGGCGTGAATGTATTTATGTATGTATTAACATTTATGTCTGTTGCAGGTATTCCACATCTGTGACACATCGCGCAAAATTTCGTTCCTGTGTCCTAACGGGACCATCTTTAGCCAGTCCCACCTTATCTGTGACTGGTGGTTCAAGGTGGACTGCGCATCAGCTCCTGCACTCTACGAATCCAGCGCCGAATACTACTCTAATGAACAAAAGAAAACTCAGAAGGTCACCCAAACTTTAACTAAGAATGCTGATCTCCAACAGATTGGTACAGATACTAACATTCGCACGGAATCCAGGCGTCCATCTGCCAACATACCAAGCACGACTGAAAGGTTTTTAAGACATCGGCAGCGGCTACAAGGTGATTCTCAACTGAGCAGTTCCAAAGCTACAGCTCGTAGTTTCCAGGCTATTTTCGATACAACCAAGACTAACCAATCTCCTACACAAAGAACGCAACTGTCGACAGCTTTCGAAAAAAGAAGAAAAAATCTGGTACAGCTGATTGCTAATAACTTTGGCAATGTTCCTTCTAAGCCCACATCTCCTACATATTCGGAAAATCCCGTCTATAAACCAACTACAGCTACTCCCCAAATTGAATACAATAGCATAAGAGAGATGCAAGTGGCTGCAGAAAGCGCATCTTTTGCTGCTAACAACAATAATAGACAATTTTTACAGCAATACAACAGTAAAAACTTCCGGCCTTATCCAGTTTATACTCCCACCATCCCGGCAAAGCCACAAAAACCGAAAAGCAATCCTAATCTCACTACATTGTATGATTTCCGAGACAAGCATTTGGAGCAAATTACTCATAAAGCAGAAGAATCAACCACAAAACGTTCGACGCTAGTGCCTTACTCAAAAACGTACACAACTCCATTCGTAAATAGGCGAGAGCCATACACGAGACCAGGAGTATCACTTTTAAAGGACTTTCTTGAAAAGGAAAAGAATAAAACTATTACTACATCAACTGAAACAATTTCACATGCCACTGATCGCAGTGACTTATACGAACCGAAGCAAAGCTTTGAAAACAAAGTTACTATTGAAACCAAAAATACATTTGAGTCCGTTACGAAAATACCCCCAACAACAAGAAGTTTTAATATATACACTACTCAGGCACCGGTTTCTGAAAGACTGCAATCTTATACAAACCAAGCATCCAAAGTAACTCTTGAACCCTATCAAGAAAGACGTGAAAGATTGATTCGTAAACTAAATTTGGGAACATATGGAGCTGTTCCGACCACTACTGAACCAACAAATACAGAAAAATATTATGGAGATTTACCTAACAGGCCAGGACTTGTCGTGCCTCCTTCTCTTACCCCAAACACTTTACTCAGTTTAGCTATTTACTATGCTACATCCTTAGATAATATTTCCACAACTACTCCTACTCCAGATGAATCAGAGACAACAGTGTTGGATGCTTATGACCCAACTGCAGAGGAGTTACCAGGCCTTTTAAGTCGACGTACTATAAACAAATATGGTAGTCTTTTTGGACAAGGTGCCGACAATACTGAATTATTAGAAGATTTAAGAATTGATCCCAATGGTACCTATAACGACCTAGCTGAAGATTTGAGCGTTCAGCAAAGCCAAAATCCTCTTGCTACATCTCCTCAAATCAGAGAGCTAGCTCAAGTATTCACTCATGCTCTTTCTGCTTATTTACAAGATCCAGTGCAGTTCCGAAAAGTGTTGTCCGATATCAGACCCACTCAACCTTCTTTTACCGACACGTTCCCTACTGAGGAATCATTCAATACAGAACCTACGACAATGGTTAATGAAGAAGATGACGAAATATTAGGCTTCTCTGATGATATCAAATCAAGACCTGCATTAGCTTCTTTAAGGGATTCAAAAGCATTAAACTTAGCAGCTGATTACACTACTGTATCAGAAACAATAACTACTACCCAAAAGCCCTACACTACTGAGATTTCCCCTACGACGTACACCGCTTATTCTACTGCTACATCGCGTAATCCTTTTAAATGCTGTGCACGGATATCGGCATCATATACATCCGCTTCAACTCCGATTGTATCATCGACCACACCTATTCCTTATGCTATAGGCTCCAGAGTGAATACTTTTTCTAACGATATTTCTAATGAAAAAGTAGTTGCTACTACGGAAAATAGTTATGCTTTACCTAAATACGGCGGATTCCAAAATAATACACCTACAAACAAGGCCTCTCTCTATGGAAATGATGTTAACCCTACAAACTCACAACCACTAAACGAATATATAGAAGTCACCAACCTACCAACTGCGTGGGGAGTCGATGCATCCGAGACGACAGCTAGTCCTTACGTAACAACACCAGAAAATTCATTCGAGAGTAAGAAAATAAGAGCAAGTACAGTAATTCCCGAAACTACGCCTGTGTACTTTACCGAAACTGATAGTATAGAACTAGAAAACGAAGAGGAATTGCAGAGAGCACATAGTCAATCATTCATCGGGCCACAAAGCAATAGTATAAGACATGGCAAACAGCTCCATTTCGAGGCATCAACCACAACAGTAAGAAAACCATCCGAAGAATTAGAAGCACCTACTTTGCCCGATAGTGAGCCAGATTTTACTCAAACCACAGGTCAGCCAACAACAACATTTAGGATTGAAGAAACAGAACCAACCACCACATACTCTCCAATTTCTAGCAGCGTATTTACGTCTCCTGATAACGATAAGACAACAAACTTCCAATGGCCTAGTACTTACGAAGCCTGGCAAAGTACTGTCATCAATCCAATTACTTTGAATGATGGGCTAAGTCCATCTGGCCCCGAAATCGTATCTCAAATTGCTGAACAAACTAATACTTGGTTGGCTAGCACGACTATCTCTCCTACAACGGAGTATACTGGACCAACGGAACAAACTGTATCATCTTCATCAATAAGAATAGACGTATCTAAAAATCACAATGAACAGCGATTTGGAAGACTACTTAAAGATCACACATCGACTGAACCATCACAAGATCTTAGCGCTATCACAGATACTGTAGTTGAAAAAGCAAAGGAAATAATGGAAGGAATGAACGCGACTACAACAGAAAAACTGATGAACGTTATGAAAAAAACCAAATCAAAAACTGTTAAAAGACTGATTCTTCTCTTGGTTCAAACTTGTGATGACGATCATAATACCACTGCTGAGGCATCAAAAAGAGCATTACTGGAAGCTTTAATGGCAGTTTCACAAAAGGATATGGAAGAAATTGCAAAGGAAGAAGAATCAAGCGAAATTCCAACAGCAGCAGCAAGTTACACCTCTCCGAGAACGACTGATTATAGAACAACGGAAAATACAGATGAGAAACTGCAAGAGAAGTCTAACCATAATGACAGAAGAGGTAAAAGCTTGAACTTCGGGGCCAGTGCTGTTAATTCGCTATCAAATCCCACAACGACAGAAGCAGCTAGGTCTACTACTGAAGCTGTAGTTGAGACTACAACGACACCCGCTAGGACAACTCAGCTCAATCGGAGAGGAGCTAAAAAGTTTTTCTCGAGAGCAACAACGATAGACATTCAGACCACTCCTTCTCCTTTTTTGGATAGTCCGAGAGCTGAAGCAAGAATGGCATCTCAACAGCCTGATTTCAAAGGTGTCACAGACACGCGTGCTTTAGAACTTCTAAGATCTTTATACACGATTGCAGCGCGATGGGGCTAAATCGTACCATTTACTTCAACTAGTTTAATTGGTTAATGTATTTGTATTTAGAAATTGTTCTATTACCCTGATGGCTGAAATATATCTAACTTAATAGAACAAAATACTACGTAACATTGATTTAAGATAATTATGAACAATTTCTAATTATAAATAAAGTTAAATTTTGAATGTGATTTTTTTTGTAGATAGATGTTATTGTTTTGGTGTTGATTGATTTAGAAAAAGGTTTGTTCATAACAATTTTCAATAAGCTTATTCGTAAAAGGCCTTAAACTTAAAATGTAAATTATCTAAAATCTAGATCTTACTATGGAACACGAATTTGATGTTATTTACCGTAAATTCAATATTTTTTTATTTAGATTAAGAATACTTTGGTCCTGAATTATACAATGTAATTAACTTATTATTTTTGTTATTGAAAGTATTAGAGACTTATATTAAGACTTAATGAGATATAGCATTATACTTTAATGTATTATTTTCCTATTATTAAGGAGAATTTACCCTACTGAGTTACCTACATTAATTTTATTTCTAGTTTTAATGTACTGTTAAACTGCCACAATTTTATTGTAATATATTTTGTAAGTAGACTATAATTATTGTAATATAAATAAATACAGTGTTAGGATTTTTACAATAAATTTATATAAAATTATGTTGACTTTTTTATTTATAACAGCCAAATAATTATTACTCCGCCTATCGGAACTGGGTCTGCGTAGTGGAGTATGACCCACTACCTTAGCCTGGTTCGTGCTCAGTAGTGGCACGTTATCGGCCAAGATTGTGATGATGATTAAATTATGGACAGTTTGATATAAGGTATGCAACACCCGTAAAGATTGATATAACTTTAGATAAAATAAATAAATAAAAATATGGATTTGTTAACAGTTCATATTTTTTAAAAGGCTTTTTTCTCAACGTTAATGCAATACAATCCAATCTAACTTTAAAAAAAGCGTCTAAAATGAATAAATGATTCGTTAATGGTTTTACAAAAAAGGAAATCCTTAACATGGATCGGATTAGCGTAATAATAAATATACAAATGTGGCTCCGTAGTGGAAATTTAATTGGAATAACATTAGGTAATATATAATACACTTTATATATAAAGAAGTATTTAGTCCAAGATATGATGAAAAAATGTTTTTATCACCTTTGCTTTACGATTCAAATAAAATCTGTTTCGACTACCTGGCACATCTCGTACTGTCGCAGTCTTAATATTAATTACCCTAAAATATTTAGAGTACACTGCCCTGCTTAGCGCAAAAACTGTATTTAAAAAAAAACGATGACATTGTTCTTTTGACGTACGAACTGAGTCAAAGAGCACTATCTTATTTAAAACATTAAAAAACCCTTAACAAATTTTTCCTTTTTCAGTTCTAACTGAAATCTCTATTTACTAAACCTCAACTTTCTCGATACTAGCCTATCTAGTGCAGTATCATCATTAACATCAGCCTAAGTTCGTCTACTGCTGTATATAGACCACTGCAATGTCACGCCACTACACTCGATTTTCAGCTTTTCGCTTCCAGCTGTATACATACATGCATGCAGAATACAGAAAAAATAAAAGTCTGAATCATTTTACACAACTATTTTATTAAACAATTACCCGGTTCCACTCACACCTTCACCGCCGACCTGGTGGTATACTTCTCGATATCCTTCTCCGTGACCTTGTGGCCAGGCTTGAAGTAGCTCTTGACCTTCCTCTTCTTCTTCATCATCACTTTAGAGGCCGCCAGGGCCCCGCGACGCTGGAGTGATTCGAAACGATCGCGCAGATGGTTTGCTGGAAAATGGAAATAAAATATATTTCTCTTGTAATCACACCAATTATTACAGTCCATGCAATATTAATTTGTGCCCGCGCATGGAATTCGGCGATTTGTACATATAACAGTTGGATATAACAGTTGGATATAACAGTTGGATATAACAGATGAATAGTTTTAAAATATTGTAATAAAAGTTTTGACGACCGAAATGGCGTGGTGGCGAGTATACCCGCACTCCACTCCTGAGGTCGTGGATTCGATTCCCACACAGGAAAAATATTTGTGTGTATAAATATGAATATTTGTTCTGGTCTGGGTGTTTTCCTATGTATATTATGTATGTATTTACAAAAAAAAAGTATTTATGTATCCGTTATTTAGTATCCATAACACAAGTTCTTAATGATACTTATCTTGGAACTAAGTATTTGGCGTAAGTGTCAAAAATATTTATTATTATTAACTGCCTCTTTACTTGATTAGAGCATTTGGTATTGAGTTAAACAAGTTAATTACATATGAATTGAAGCAAGTTTGTTGTTATTTAGTTATAGTGACTGTCACAGTCAGTTCACAGTCCCCAGTACAGTAGTTGCCACTTTTCAACACATGTCGAAGACGTTATGTGAAAATCAACTACATTTACAAACCTCATAACTCTTAATTTTAAAAAAATCAATTTTAAATTTTTCAGTGAATTTAAAAACACATCCTCGATTTATCTTTTTCCGCGTTAGTCTACCTTGGCAGGGTTAGAAGTTGCGTGATCCATAATCAGTGGGCATAGAATATTAAAAACTCACTTTTACTCTGGATCTGTCTCAAATCGCCAGTCAGCTGTTCGGGTTCAACGAACTCCGGTTCCTTGACGGGAGTCTTGTGAGCGTTGAGAGCGGGCAGAGCGACCGCCGCGACGAGCGCTCGCTTTTCAGAGCGTTGCGAGCGCTCCACCGCTTGGCGTTGTTCAGTAGATGATATTGACGATTGTAAGCGACGGAGTCTGTAATAAGTTTCGATTTTTTCCTATATAATACTATTTATACTTTAAATACAATAATTGAAGAGCAAATAGCTCTGCAATATTAGGTGGTCGAAACTAATGAAATTAGTAAAGCAAAGTTGACAGGGGTCAGTTCTTCGATGGTTGACTGTATGTCATTTAATATCAATCGTTTCAGTCCTACGTTCAGTCTCGGGGCATGAAACGGTAGTTATGCAGGCCGTCATTAGTTGGTGCTCTTGTTACTGTGCCTATTCTGCGAATTGAGAATAGGCACAGTAACAAGCGTAATTAAATCTCTTTTTTTTTAAGACTGCATTTTTTCAGACATACTCATATAGCATCCTTTTACATGCGTACATTTTCCGAACTAGATCCGCGAAGTGTTGCGTAGACGTTGCGTTCGTGTTCCACGCGCGCCTCAGAGATGTCAGCTAATACTGAGCTCTCGGGTTTAAAGTCCGGGATTGCGAGACTGTTCGAAAGGGTTACCGCGGCCCGAGACATAACGGCCTCAAGTAGAAGCACGAATGGTTTGTAGAAAAGTCTGTCTTACCCTTCCGCTGTACATTTAGTGGGGGCGTATAACCTGAATCTCTGTTGTCTTGGTTTGTTACTACTCTATCAAAGACTATATGGCTGATAAAAATGCTTGGGATTAAGCTGCCGTTTCATACAGGCTATTCTTATATTAATGACTTAAAACATGAATATTGTTGTTAATGTTATATTATATTGCATTTTATAGCTTCTAACTAACCAATTGATAATTTAAAAGAGCATAGCCTGTGAGTTTCTTGCTAGTTCTTCTTACAGAGCGGTGGCTCGGAACTGGCACTTAGATTCACTAACACTTAAATATTGTTTGGTTGCAAGTGAATCTAAGCTACGTGATTTCAGTATAATTATATTTATTAATTTTTTTTATATTTGTTATAAATTTTGACTTTTTTAAGTACTATGTAATAGTTTATGAAATAAAAAGTTTTTGAAGTTTGTGGAAAGAAGCCGGTGCTCAGTAGTGAGACGTTAATAAATCAAAATCCACACACTTGTATAAATCAAATTCAAAATCAACAAAACCCCAATGACTTCTTAGACATCAGACTCAAAAACAAAACAAAATACACTAACTTGTATAAATCAATCTCAAAAACCAACCAAATCCACTCACTTGTATAAATCAGTAGTCTTCTTCTTCTCAACCTTTAGCCGTTTGAGACGTTCCTTCTCCACAAGTTGCTCCTTCTGTTTCCTCCTGGCTTTGTGGTCCTTCTTCTTATTTTTCACCGGAGGGTTAACCGCTTTGTACCCACCATCAGAGTCAGATTCGGGCTCATTTGACGGGTTATGCGGTTGTGGTAGCCCGACGCTCATTTCTTCATTCCATTGGTTCTACAAATGGATTATTCATAATAAGAAATGTTTATTCAATGTTAATAAACAGTCTATATCAAAGTCAAAAAAATATTTATTTAAGTGTCCTTTAAATTAAAATTCTGTATTGACTTTTTGACCTTTTTTCAAGATAATAAAGTTAATTTTATGGTGACTCTATGGCCACTGTCAAATTTCGGTGTAATTGTAGATTTATAAGTAAATTATATAACGTTATAAATACCATGCTTTTGAGACACAATATCTATGACGACCGATATGGCGTGGTGGCGAGTATATCCGCACTCCACACCTGAGGTCGTGGTTTCGATTCCCACACAGGACAAATCTTTGTGTATATTCATGTGTATACCACATGAATATTTGTTCTGGTCTGAGTGTTTTCCTATATATATTAAGTATGTATTTACAAAAAAAAAAGTGTGTATGTTTATCCGTTATTTTATATCGATAACACAAGTTCTTAATGATACTTATCTTGGAACTAAATCATTGGTTTAATTGTCAGAAAATATTTATTATTTAATATCCGTTTGTATGTTATTTACGCAATAAATGAAATCAATTAAATTTGGAAAACAGATCTAGAATAATTTAATATGATAGTTGCTTATTACTAATTCCCGCCGCAAACACTTTTATGCACAATACAAACATACATGCTACAATCACGCCTGTTTCCCCGAAGGGGGTAGGCAGAGGCATATTAAAAGCCCACATTTCGCCAATTTTATTATTGGTCCCACGTAACAGGTGGCGAGCTTATTGCCGCTTACCGGGAACTTTTATGTTTTTCAGAGCCTTGATCATAGAACGGCAAGAGGATGTTGGTAAGACCCCTATTCACATTATAAAAAAAATATATGCTACAAATTAGATTTTTAAGCTATTGCATAGCTTCTATCGCGGGACTTGAGCGTGGAGACCGAATCCAGAAATTCCGGAACGAAAAAAAAACCTAACACCCCCAACACCGACCGGCACAGCGGTGATACTTTTTAGTTTTCCATCTATAGATAAATAGCAGAACTTTTAATTACTTTTTTAAACATCACGCTTGTCTCTTTAGTTCAGCAACCCGCCTTTAGGTTGTATCGGCGTTACTGCGCATGCGTAATCCCCTTCTTCGCCCCGGAATCTGGGGACTCATGCCTGCTTAGGTTTAAGTTTTGCTTGGAAAAAATACTGCATAAATAAATAAAATAAATAAATAATTATAATTGCATAAATTAATAAAATTGCTATGCAATAGCTTTACCGCGGCAGTCTCCGAGTGCGAGTCTTTTTTTTTAAATATCTAAAACAACACAAACCTCTTTTTCCTGCTGCGTGATCTTCCGGAACATGCCAGTGGTGACCCTCAGCAGATGCTCTTCACGTTTCATCATCTTCTGCTCGTGCTTCACCACGTCTTGAAGTAGCTCTTGGTGTTCCTATAATAAACAGATGATGAAAATAATCTTAATACAATAGAAATTTAAAACAACACAATCTAGCACAAACTAAGCTCTGTGGTATGTCTCGGAACAAACTTGGCAGACCTATTGCTAAAATTGATTTCTTCCAGACAACCCGATAGGTTTTCTCAACTAATTTAAATCCGTTTTCGGAAATCAATTCTTAAATTGCGTTATGTAAAACAATTCTTCTTTACATATTGCAGTCGGTCTAGTACTTATTTATGCTGACGCAGCCCCTTTTTCCTGTACATATCTTACATTTCACTTTTCCCAAATACATAAGATCGTAACCTATTCAACAATAAACCCTTACTTCTCTTTTAGGAGTTGCAGGAAATCAACTATTTCGTCTCCATAAAGCAACATACAACCACATTGAACATATCGCACCTACAGTGCTACAATGTCATTTATGCAATTTTATTTAATAATTATGAGAAAAAATGCAAATGTACCAAATTGTAAGATGTTTCGTTTTACTTTGAAATGAAGTCTGAAAAAGAAGCTTAAATATTACTAGTTAATTTTTAAATTAAGAAGAGCTATATTTTATACCAGGATATTTAATTTTGAAATGCTTCTCCTGGACTACATTATTTGCAGAAGTGACTGTTTCACACCGGAGGTGCGATATGTTCAAGCTGAAAAACTAGAGAACTTGTTAATAGAGCCAGAACCCTTAATACCTGGAAACTAGGATTGTAGCTGACTCCAGGGTGAGGCAGTTCCAGAGCAGCACGAGCGGCAATGGTCTTGGAGAGTGGTGGCTTCGGTCTTAGCCGTCTTTCAGGCAAAACATTGTGCAGTTGGGCCTCTACAGGTATAAAGTCATCACAGAGAGATTCTGGAATGCCATTCGCTTCAGTAGCTGTGAAATAAACGGTTAAACTATACATGATATAACATTTATAGTTCATCAGTTGAACTGATGAATGGAACGAAGCAATAACATGACATAACTTTTATTTTGTAAATTTTTCCATGCCTCATAGTATGTGACTAACCAAAACTAACTTATTTGATTCTTCATGTACTTGTTCAAACACCTGATTAACTACTCAGATCAAGAGCAATATACACTCATGAGCAACCAAAACGACTCAACCGCTAGCCATATCCAAACATTTAAAGTAAAAAAAAATACAACATTTTAATAACTTGATTATATTTTAATGTTGTATACTTTAACTTAAAACCAATGTTTAAATGTAGAGTTGATGGTTTAGTCGAGTTACTTGTGACAGTAATATAGAGCTGAAATATTTGATTCAGATAAGTTTGGTCAAAACAATATTTTGAAAATAAATTTACTGTTTTTAATTTGTACTAAATACAATAAGTAGACACTTACTTCCACCTCCCCATAAATCAGCATCAAACGTATTTCTAATCTGTTTAGCTTTCCGCTTTTTATCCAAAACCATTTTTCTGTTCTTCCTAGCCACTTCGACTTTTTTCTCAAATATGCCTTTCTTAGTTCGTTTGCTCTCAGTTATCTTGCTCAATGCTGTGGGCTTAGACCCTATTGGGTTTACGTGGTTACGCCTTGCATTGGGATCTTCAACCTGAAATTGTTTAGTAGAATAGTTAAGTATTACTTCACTTTAAATTTTAATCAACAGTAAAGTGATAACCAAGTAAATATTCTTTCATTCAGTCTATTAACTTGCGGCTACTTGGCTGTTGTCAGCTTTGCCAGAATAAATAATTAGGTTTGGTATACAGATGAGTTACTGGGCAGACTAAAATTTTACAAAACACAGGGCAAATTAAGATGATATAAAAATAGCTGCAGTTCTAAGGTCGTTCAAGGTAGGATCCCAACATACCTTAGAAGTGGGCAATAAGATATCGTAACATTTGGGCAGTGCAGACAACTTTTGCCTTTTTCTCTCCTTAGCTGACCTCGGCTTGACACCATCAGGTTTTGTGTCAATTTTATTGACTTTAATGTCTTCATCACCTTGTGTATCTACTACAAACAGGTCACTATCTGGCTTTGTCTCAAATTTTCTGGAAAATAAAAAAATATTTAACATTATTAGATGATTGTTTTTGGATTGATTGATTTCTAGAACAATAGATAATTATCATTGTAAGTTCATTATATTTAAATCTGGCTTGAAATAATACAACTTGTGGGTGAAGAATTTCAGTTACTACATGGAGCTACTGAGGGCTAACCTCCGCATCATGTACTCTCTAAAAATCCAAATATTACTCTAATGCCACCAGGGTTTGAACCCGAGACCCTTTTATTTTTAAATCTAAGGATCTTGCGACTTGACTTTTGCTGCTTCCGCTTATATGTAGGTGAATTCATAGCTTTAGGGATATCCCCTTAATGACGCTTTATTAAACAGCAAAGCGTTATTACGTATAACTCTACAATTGTTACCTGAATTACTTGTTATTATTATATTGAATGAATGAATGAATGAATATTTTATTTCTCTCTTCACAAAGGATTACAAAAAATAAAAACAGTAGTTGCAGACAGTGAAGACACATTATCCTTTGTGAGAGACTGGAGTCTATACTAGGAAAATCACCAGGCCCTCACCTCGGACTACTCTTATACTAAAAAAAAAATTACTATAGATTGATGTATATATTTACAAAGTTTCTGGTAAAACCAGAGAGAAACAGAAATAAGTAACAATTTAACAAAATTTCAGGATAAAGAAACATATTGGTTTAACAATTTATAAAATAATAATATTTGTATGAATCAGGATGCTTTGAGGTTATGAAGATATTTCTATACCAATTGATTAAAATTTATTTTAAGACTCATGAATTTGGAAGGTGGTAAAATAATATGCTGATAAACTAACATAGAAGAAATTAGAATTTTAACTTGTTTTGACCATAACATCTGATAAATATAACCTTACTTACCCTAATCTCTCTTCCAGCCGCTGATCATCTAAAAAGTCCTCCACATCGCGAATATCACAATGCTTGCGCCAGTCTTTCTTATTCTTCTTTGATACATGTTTCTTCTTTTTTGTTGTAGACATGATAACTTATTGTTAAAGCAAGAAAGAATTAAAACAGATCTATAGCTTTTTTATGTACAAGAGTAAGACCACGAGACAATATTTACTTTATGTCATATGTCAGAAACGTTTCGTTACTTCCGATATTTCAGGCGCCCATAATTATCTTTATAAAATAATAAAAGTACTTTAAATTTTTGTTACTATTTTCTATTTATACCATATATTTTAACTGATATAAAAAAGCAATTGATGATAAAACATATTTTACGTAAAATTTGAAGTATAAATTTAATGTAGTCTATCTTACAAAAAAGCCAAATCAGCCAAAATTACGTTAGGTTTTCTACACTTCTACACTAATTATTATAGTTATAGAGAGAAAAGATTTGTATTTTTGTGTGTAACGAATAAACTCAAAAAGTACTGGACCGATTTAAATAATTCTTTTTTCATTAGGAAACTACATTATCACTGAGTAACATAGGCTAAATTTTAATTTGGAAAAAAATAGGGTTCCGTAAAATATTTGGGTTATTTGAACACAAAGTGTAAAAAATCAACCAGAACATTTTGATCATTTTGCGTACGCTGCCTAAACTATAAAAGATAGAGCCACAAAATAAATGAATTAATTGTAGATCTTATAAATATCTACTAAAAAGACCGCGACACACTATACTTATCTATGTCGAGTGAGGCACAACAATCATTTTTTTATTTAAAAATCTTGATTTTTTTTGGACTGCATTTAAATGCATTTATTTACTTATGCTAATAATCCTAAGTGCAGCTTACGTAGATAATATTTGGTTTTGGAATGATCGAAATTGGACGTTTGGTTTTAAAGTTATGGCGAAATTAAATTATTACGATTTCTGCTGCACGGCGTCCTATCACGCGTCGTCGATGTTAGTGTCGGTGTATGTGAATTTGACCTGGGAATCATTTTGCTGGCCGTGTGTTCCCTGGGTAGGTATTTTGCAGCGGTAACCGACATCTACACGGGCGGAACCGCGGGCGACCGCTAGTCGTTTAAAGTCTTTTAAGAATGAATGCTTATATTATTTTTTAAATAAGAGGCTATTCGATATGTATGGGACCTATATCATGTTTTTGATTGCATAAACTTTTTATTAGCATCAACATATTTGCAATAATTCGGAATATGCAAAAGTGAAATTTAAAGGAATAATATTATTTGTAAATCGATGATATCATCTTTGATATGTTACTGTACAGAATAATATTGTACTGCTTGAACTTCACTTAGATCATTCCTAACATAGACAATAAAATGTGTAGCATTACTAGTGAGTCTGTGACTAAAGACATCGTTCTCTTAAGGCCAAATTCTCTCCAAATGAATATTTATTTCTAACCATGAAAAAAATTAAAAACTCAGTTTCTCGCTTTATATTAACAAAAACTTAACAAATGTATAAAATTATATAGTAACTCTCATATAATTAAATGCATAATCACTAATTTGTCATTCAATTTTCATCGTCGCAGTCTTCATCCTCTTCTTCAGCTGGCTCTTCTGCAGCGTGCTCTGCGAAACAAGAACATTTTTCTCCAATTTCCCATATTTTCACAAACGTATAACTTGAACGATTGCTTAATGCTACCTACCTATTTGTATATTGAATTCAATATTTTTTTAAATTCAAAGTTATATAACTATAATATTAGGTCGGGGAAAAAGTCTTTTCGCATAACGTAGGTATAAACTTATTATAAAAATTTTTTGACTGTACTATTTGTGTCTGGCTGGTTTTGGTAACATTAAAAAGGTTCCATTATAAAGAAAAGAAAAAAATAAAAAAAAGTTGTTTCCCGCTATTTTTCATTTGTTTTTCTCTCCGTAAAAATGAGTGAATCTAATGAAGAAATTCGATACATTTTAAAATTTTATTATAAAAAAGGCAAAAATGCAACTCAAGCAGTGAAAAAAATTTGTGATGTTTATGGACCTGATGCAGTGTCAGTAAGAGTAGCACAAATTTGGTTCAAACGTTTTCAGTCCGGAAATTTTGACGTTAAAGATGCACCTCGCTCTGGTCGCCCTGTTACGAATAAAATGGACGCCATTTTTGAAAGAGTGGAGCAAGATCGGCATATTAGTAGTTACGATGTAGCTGAAGAACTGGGAATTGACCACAAAACAGTTTTGACCCATTTGAAGAATGCTGGTTATACAAAAAAGCTCGATATTTGGGTGCCACACGAGCTCACTCAAAGAAACTTAATGAACCGTGTACTCATTTGCGATTCATTATTGAGACGTAATGAAACCGAGCCGTTTTTGAAGAGATTGATAACTGGCGATGAAAAGTGGATCACGTACGACAAGAACGTGCGAAAAAGGTCGTGGTCGAAAGTTGGCCAGGCTTCACAGACTGTGGCCAAACCTGGCCTAACACGAAATAAGGTGATGCTGTGTGTATGGTGGGATTGGAAGGGTATTGTTTATTATGAGCTTTTACCGCCCGGCATCCGTTTACCATCGATTCTGATCTTTACTGCCAGCAACTGATGAGATTAAAGGAAGCAGTCGAGAGAAAACGGCCGGAATTGATCAACAGGAAGGGTGTGGTCTTTCATCACGATAACGCTAGACCACACACATCTTTAGCCACTCAGCAAAAATTAAGAGAGTTCGACTGGGAGGTCCTAGTGCATCCACCATATAGCCCTGACCTTGCGCCTTCAGATTTTCACCTGTTTCGGTCTCTGCAGAATTCTTTAGGTTCTGTAAGGTTGACCTCAAGAGAGGACTGCCAAAACTATTTGTCCCGTTTTTTTGATCAGAAGTCCCAAAGTTTCTACAGTAACGGGATAATGTCTCTGCCCACAAAATGGCAGAAAGTTATTCAACAAAACGGTACATATATATTGTAAATAAATGTAAATAAACTTTGAAAAAAATGTCTTGACTTTTCATACAAAAATATGAAAAGACTTTTTCCCCAACCTATTATGTTACAGAGTCGACAATATTTTATCGTGATCATTGAATAAACGGATCGCTACACACAACAGTCTTCTATCGATATTTATATTAGGTTTTATACGTTTCCAGTTCCTTACCAAAAGTGAAACATTTAGAATTTAACAACTAACAGATATATTTTTTTCTACCTACTACCTACATATCTATCTTTCTCTATCTTGAACCATACAAACCTATAATTATTGTGTTAACAGAATATTTTAATGAACTAAATAAAAAAATTATTTGGCCTAGCAATTTTAAAGCTGCGAGTTCGAATACCGCCTCGGGTCTGGTTGGTGGTAGGACTTTTCCTTGTCCAACTAGCAAACACCCACCCTGGACCTAAGATTTGGGATAAAGGCTTGCTTTGTTCCAGTAATAATATATATAAGAGTGCGAAATTTTCATTTGTGGGTTATCCTTATTAGAATAAACCGTAACTTGCGCTTATCATCAGACTGGCTATAAGTCTTATCTTGCAACTTTAATAAATATCGAATTTCCTGGTTATACCCCACATATTTTGCATTTTATTTATATTTTCTGACTGACACTTTAGAAGGCGTTACTTCTATAAAATCGTAGCCTTTGATTATTAGTTTATCAATCGTAAGAGTCCGCCGGTTGATTTACAGTATATAACTCGTTTGCCAAATTTCAGGTTCTATAGCTACTACCTTCTGACTATACGAAATTTCACAAACGGTGCAGATTTGGAGATATAATATACTTTTATATTGATCGCTATGTGGTGTTAAATTTATTTACGTGCCCCAATTTATTCCGTACTAGTCAATAAATTAGAAGATTGGGATTTTTAGCGAAGAGCTAAGGAGTCCCTACGTATTTCTTGCGCTAGTGACCCAGCTATACTACTGGAATAGATTCTGGACTAGACTTAATTATTATGTCGTACTGAGTTCTTATTTAATGTTTGTTCATTAGTATTTGTCCTATGTTTATTCATGTGACGTTAGTAAGTATTCTACCTACCACCAACTACTATGACCGGGGTCCCATGCACTTCCCTGATTATTAAAAAAGTCATTAAATACTACAAGTTTTTCTGATAATATGTTTTCGGGATCTGCTACTTGGCGATCACCTTGTTGCACATCTTGTTCTTCTTCGGATGTTACAGACTCTTCCTCGTGGTCATTATTTCTTTGATGATTATGAGAGTCAGACGGTTCAGGTAAAATTTGTATTTCAATATCATCCTCTGGTTTGAGTGGAGCTGGCTTATAGGGTGTGTCAAGATCAATAACGATTGGCTGATATTGAGCAGGTTTATCATTATCAGAATCGCTATCATAGTCTACTCCTGGTTCTTCATATTGTTGAGGCTCTGCAGGGGCGGAGTTTTGCTTTTTGTTCACCTTCTGATGCCGGGGACGGGGACGAGGTTCTGAAATAATTGAAAAAGCTCGCTTAACGAATCGTTTTGATTCGTCGAAAAGCGAGGAATCTCTACTAATCTTTTGTGTTATCGGTTGTGATGTACTAGTATACGATTAGTAAAAGAAAAAAAAAGTAATATTACTTTGTTGAAAAATGGAATGCATATAACATAATCTTTGAATCTAAATTTTTTACAAAATTTACTTTAAAATTTGCTACGTTTAAAGTGTTTTTAGTAGTGCCTTACACTAATTTATTACAAACAATTTGCTATATTTTTGGTTTTAGAAAGAAGATATATTTTTTTTCATTTACATAGGATTATTTCTGTAAACAGAGCGAGGTGTTTATCGTGTTTGTTGGCAATAGACATGTTTCCGTCCTAGCTTCAAAACAGCTACAGAGGAGAGTGCATACGTCTTTTCTTATTACCATTCCGATTTCGTGGAATTAGGATACAGCTTATCTCTATTAATTAGTTCTAGATTATTATTTTCTTAATAGATTTTCTAAAAAAATTATTCCGTAAACATCGATAAATGCTTTAGGACTTTATGAATTACATTGAAACAATAATGTGTATCAAGGCATTCGTTATATGTATATATTAAGCCAGAAGACATTTATGTTCCATGTTGATCCCAGGTTACTATGTAGCTACTATTGTCATCATCATAGCATTATTCCAGTTGCTTTAGATTTAAGTTTAGAGTCATGGGTCTGATCACTAGTCTAACCAGATTTTGGATGGGTTTCAGTTATTACATGGAGCCAGTTGCTATGTGTATTACTTTATCTGCCCTCCATAAACCAGGGGGCCTACCGCCGAGTTCGATGGCAATCGATTATAAGGCAAAATGGATTTTGAATTGATTCTGTCGTACCGCCGAACTCATGGAAATCGAAACAAAATGGCGTTCTCCATTTACCTATTGTAACGGACCTGTCACGGACTGAAGGTCATGAATGAGAGGTGGCTGTCGGGAGATTCTCCGGTACGGATTAATGAACGTAAACAAAGTTTGATCTAGATGGATTACCGGTAATCCATCGAATTCGGCGGTAGGCCCCCAGAAGGCAACATGTTAGAAGGTGAAACCATTCCAAACTATTGTACCCGTTAGAAAAATATTTGGATGTAACTACATATTATTGATCATTAATAGAATATACTCTACTTCTGGCTATTACAATTACAGGTGCAGGTGATGGATATGAAACAATCATCGGTACACTATTGAATTACTCGTGTAAAAAATATACTAATAGGTTTACTATAGGTGCTAAAAGAGTGTGCAAGAAGAGAGTACTTTTGTCTGTAAACTCTTTTGTATGTCTAATAATATCAATATTTACTGGTAGTGTATGATTAGTAAGTGGAACCAAGATAGACGGCACTTTGTTGGATCGATTGAATCTGTGGCTCACAAAAAATCTGTACAGCGAGCATATTCTTCGGTGTGCAATTTAAATAAATGCATTAAATGGCAATGTTCTTTTTATAATATGTAATCATTAAACTCCCTTCTAATCACATTAGGGTTCTTTATTATATGCAATGAGCAGAAAAACAAATACACCAAAGACAATTTTGCGCGCCAGTCAAACGTTATTTGGACCCGGACTCGTTCGAAAAAACATTTTCGTCAGTATTAGAGCGTGAATGATCAGTAAAATAGTTAGTCGAGTCATAGTTATAACTGTAATAAGTGAGATGTCAAGAAGATTCAAGTAGATAGTCAAATATAAAGTAAAGTAGGTAGTCATCGAGAGAGCAGTTATCAATTAAAATAGCATATTTTTAAAATCAATTTATTTTTATATCATACAATTCAATTCATACTATGGCTTGTGGACATCGCACTTAAATTTGTTAGCGGTGTTAGTAATTATTTACTGTAGCTAATGGAGTTTGTAACATGATTTCAATTTTGCAATTTGTATAACTACAAGTTACACAGACACAAAATTGTAAGCATTTGTATTGAATCTAAATATAAATAAATTGAATTACGAGTACAAAAATAGAAAAATAACAAATATAAAAAAGTTCAACATTTTCGTCTAACGTTATTTAAAATTATAAAATATTTACAATTTGTAAAATCTACCTCATATTATTATTATTAGAATAGGACTCAAAGATGTTCAAATAAATAATTAAGAAAATGAAAGGTTAAGAATTTAACCCTATTCTAATAATAACTTTTTTCTGTTCAAGTGCTACTTTAACTTCAGCTTATCCAAGAAAAAATAAACATACAGTGGACCCCCGGTAAACCGGCCCTTGTCTAGTCTTCCGCCCCCCTGTAATCCGACGTGCTTATCACTGTTGAATGTAGGAACACAAACATTGTTTTGGAAAATCTTCACAAATAAATGCATGGTTAAACAGATTGCAACTTATACGCGCCACTTCATGATAATTTTTAATTTTGAGCTGTAATTTGTCGAAATGCAAGGTATTCTTAATTAAAAAAATCCGGACTCTTAGGAATTTGGGGTAGTACTCTGTAATCCGACAAATTCGATAGTCCGACACGGCCCAGCAACACGTTTGTCGGATTACCGGGGGTCCATTGTACTTTGTAAACGGTTTAACTATTAAAACTTTTAGCGCCTCTACTTCTTTTTACCGAAAATTAAATTTTCTAGAAGTTACTCAAAAATCATGTACATAAAGAACGCTAGGACTATTGCTTAATCTGTAGGTATACTTAGTAATATTTTTATTTGAAATTTACTATTTTATAATAACTACTCCATACATTTGTCTTGGTAAAACTAAAAGTAAAGCTAGCATTTCAAACACATATCACCTAAAACCTTATTGCTACTAGTTATGGAAACCCGACCGAAGTGTGTAATATTGTTGGTGGGGATTGAGTTGTTGCACTTGTTGGAGTTCTTGGAGTTGTTGGATTTGTTGGTGGTGGGGATTATGTTGTTGAACTTGTTGATGGTGGGGATTATGTTGTTGAATTTGTTGGTGATAGGCATTTTGTTGTTGAAGTTGTTGGTGATGGGAATTTTGTTGTTGAACTTGGGCCGCTTCGTCGGATTGTTGTTCGTCGTTTGGCTCTGGTGGTGCGACTACAGTCTCTTCCAGGGTCGTACCTTCATGAGAAGCGTCATTCTTGTGCCCCAGACCGGCGGCGGCAGCCTTCGCTGCAGCCTCAGCCGCGTTGGCTTGCGCAGCTTGCGCGGCCGACTGTTAAAAAACATAAATTTTAAAAACTGCATACATGATAGTCATTTGTTGCTTTGACTGAAATCGTAATTCAAAACCTTAATCGCATTTGTCGTGGTGTTCTATAAGTATGTCGTTGACCGATCGTGAAATTGACCAGAACGATATGCTAGTAAAGTAAAATATTTAAGGTTCAAGATTTTTTTTAACTTATTAAATAATACTTATAATATCTGATCCTGAGGGGTAACCTGGCTGGATTATATGTAGCGACATTTCATAAAACGCCCAAGCATATTATGATGTCGCCAATTTATCAACTCGACTTTATATTGAAGACATACTTTTCTAAACCATAAAATTAAGGCTTTAATGTTTTAGAAAACTGTATTAACAACATCTAAACATAACTTTTGTTTTATATTTAAAGCAGCACAAAATAATAGTTTTGTTTTTATATTGGCAATTAAAATACTTACTAGTAATATAAGGTTATGGAAAGAAACTCAAATGATATTGGACAAATCACGACACTGCCAAAATCAAGCATTCTAAAATAGATTTCCAATAATCATTGAGCACTCACTGGCGCATTCTGTACGGTTTTCATTTTCATTTAAAGCGAATGTAAATAAACAATTTTAACCACCAATTATTTAGTTATTGGTACTAAACATACTTACATACTTTTATTGTTAACAGATACTTAAGATACATAGAATTCAGATTCAAAAATATACATTGAAATATATAACTTTATAAAAAATATAATAGGTTGGGGAAAAAGTCTTTTCGTATTTTTGTATGAAAAGTCAAGACATTTTTTTCAAAGTTTATTTACATTTATTTACAATATATATGTACCGTTTTGTTGAATAACTTTCTGCCATTTTGTGGGCAGAGACATTATCCCGTTACTGTAGAAACTTTGGGACTTCTGATCAAAAAAACGGGACAAATAGTTTTGGCAGTCCTCTCTTGAGGTCAACCTTACAGAACCTAAAGAATTCTGCAGAGACCGAAACAGGTGAAAATCTGAAGGCGCAAGGTCAGGGCTATATGGTGGATGCACTAGGACCTCCCAGTCGAACTCTCTTAATTTTTGCTGAGTGGCTAAAGATGTGTGTGGTCTAGCGTTATCGTGATGAAAGACCACACCCTTCCTGTTGATCAATTCCGGCCGTTTTCTCTCGACTGCTTCCTTTAATCTCATCAGTTGCTGGCAGTAAAGATCAAAATCGATGGTTTTGCCGGGCGGTAAAAGCTCATAATAAACAATGCCCTTCCAATCCCACCATACACACAGCATCACCTTATTTCGTGTTAGGCCAGGTTTGGCCACAGTCTGTGAAGCCTGGCCAACTTTCGACCACGACCTTTTTCGCACGTTCTTGTCGTACATGATCCACTTTTCATCGCCAGTTATCAATCTCTTCAAAAACGGCTCGGTTTCATTACGTCTCAATAATGAATCGCAAATGAGTACACGGTTCATTAAGTTTCTTTGAGTGAGCTCGTGTGGCACCCAAATATCGAGCTTTTTTGTATAACCAGCTTTCTTCAAATGGGTCAAAACTGTTTTGTGGTCAATTTCCAGTTCTTCAGCTACATCGTAACTACTAATATGCCGATCTTGCTCCACTCTTTCAAAAATGGCGTCCATTTTATTCGTAACAGGGCGACCAGAGCGAGGTGCATCTTTAACATCAAAATTTCCGGACTGAAAACGTTTGAACCAAATTTGTGCTACTCTTACTGACACTGCATCAGGTCCATAAACATCACAAATTTTTTTCACTGCTTAAGTTGCATTTTTGCCTTTTTTATAATAAAATTTTAAAATGTATCGAATTTCTTCATTAGATTCACTCATTTTAACGGAGAGAAAAACAAATGAAAAATAGCGGGAAACAACTTTTTTTTATTTTTTTCTTTTCTTTATAATGGAACCTTTTTAATGTTACCAAAACCAGCCAGACACAAATAGTACAGTCAAAAAATTTTTTTAATAAGTTTATACCTACGTTATGCGAAAAGACTTTTTCCCCGACCTAATATATGAAAATTAAATCTGAAGAATAGTAATAACTTAATGAGCATTGATATAATTGGTTTAGTTTATTGTTAATAGGTATATCACAATATTACGTACACATTAAGTTTATTTAGAACAAGAGGGATATCTTTATATCTTCAAATATGTACACCTTTGCTCTCTCCTTCGATTCCTGTTTAAAACAAACATTGAAGGTAAGTAACGCATAAAGAGCTCCTCTATTAACATCATTTTCTTGTTACATAACTATGAACCTCTCCCTGTAACGTTCTTTGTTATTGGATACCGTCCAATTTTACCCTAGTTTTCTCGCTGGACTGGTGCATTATAAACATGTGTCATATATGATATGTGTGACAAATCTTGAAAAAAATCACAACAGACAGATAAACTGACAAACCTTGACAAATTTTGACAAACCTTGACAAATTCTGACAAAGAACCCATTTACTTTTACTTCTTTATTATGGTACCGCCCATATCTCTTTCATTGTTGTTGAAAAAATATATCGGATTTCCATTTTGTGTGCGAATGTTTGACGAATCTAAATGATCATGTTGATCTTAATGACAATAAACTATTTTTTTTATTTTTTAAACGAAAACTGTCTGATACATTACAAAACAAAATGTTGCAGCCGTTAAAGGACAGATAGGATGTCTTGATAAGTATGATAGGAAAGATTTTCTGTGATATTCTGTCAAGCATCAAAATAACCTGCTTCCAGCTTTTGCTTGCATTTAACTCTTATACTATAAATAGTCAAGCCCTTCTTGAAAACGAAGCTGCTCGATAGTTTTTAAAGCGAGTTATCTACAGAGGTATACTAACATAAGGTATACCTTCATCCCTTTAGAACAATCACGTAGCACTATCCCTAGAGAATAACGTATCCCTAATAATTCACCACCAGCCTATGTAATTCCTCTCAAAGATTCTACGTATTGTAAAGTTATCAAGCGTTACCTGCGCCTTTCGAGCAGCGGACTGTGTAGCTTCGAAATCGATCCTGACTCCATGCAGCTGTTCTTGAAGAGAGTTGAGCCTTTGCCTGGCAGCTCCCACCATGGCGGTCTGGGCACCGAGTTCTCCTGCTGCTTGCGAGGCTGCCTCATTGGCGTTCTCTGATGTGGCTTGAGCAGCGTTCAGGGCAGCTTGGATTACGTTCACCTGGATAACGTTAAAATTTAATAATAATCCCATCTTGCAAAAACCAATTAAATGTTACATGGAGTATACAAAATTAAATGTTCAAAGATGGGTTTATCTGTAGAAGAGATCTCTACCTGCAAACCCTAGCAGTTGTGAACTAAATAGTTGTTCGGGATAAATTTCATCAAAAAAAGTGTTAATAAAATCTTACAAAATTAAACCCCATTTCATTTAGCGGAGTGCGATAAAATCTTAGGTTTATGTGACCTCGCTAAATTACTGTAATAAATATTTAAGTTAAGTATGTGTTAAAGTTAGTATGAAAAACTGGAGTGAACGATCATGTTAATATATCAATTGGAACTTATTAAAGGAAACAATGAAAACACAAAAGAAACCCCTTTGTCGTTTCATGGTCATGTGACGCGAAGATTAATGCATAATATATAATGAGGACAACCTATGTACATATGTCCAAAATAGCCCAGCGTCAATACCCATAGCCTTCAAATTCAGAGGGTCTCGAGTTCAATCCCTGGTGACGCACCTATGGCTTCTCGAAGTTATGTGCGTAATTATCGCTTGCTCCGTGCTGCGGAAAGCATGTTAAGCCGTTGGTCCCGACTGTCATAAACATCTATAGCAGTTGTATTAGGAAGTAAGTGCCTTCTAATATCCTGACAGCGGGTTTAACCATAGAATGATGTTTCCCTCTGGGTTGCGGATGTCAGACGGCAGTCGCACCATGTAATAACTGAAATTCAGCCATTTCTGGTTAGACCAGTCATCAGACCCTGGGTCCTAAGATTAAGTTACTACGGGTATACGGGATAAAGCTAGGATATGAGCAGATAAGCTAAAATGGTATGAATGAGTCTATAACCAAAAACAGAGTTAAATTAATAGAAAAGCCATGTTGCGCCGACTCTATATAAACTGGGAGATGGGCAGGAGAATAATTGATGAAAACAAATTAAGAACTAAGATTTATCTATGCGATAAAATATAGAGCGGCATAATTACTTATGTCAAAATAAAAACTCCTTTTACCGAAGAACGTTTACGATAGACATTTTATATATTTTGTTTGTCTTATAATTTACTCAAACATTTTGTATGTATGTACCATTTATGTTATAAATTTAAGTGGATTAAATGAATATGAATATTTTAATTGTTAACTGTTTTTGTTAAAAGTGTACCTTTTTATGTCTAATAATGACAATATGACTTATTTAATGACAGATAAACTGAATGAAACTCTTTGAATTGGGTAAACTGAAATCAAAGCGTTATCGAGATGATTTTTTCACAAATGTAAATATTTAATAATACATACAGCTAAAGGAAATAACACCGTAGTAAATCATAATCTATGCAAAATTTGATACTGTTAGTATTCTATAACAGCTATCAGTAACCGCAAGAAATTAGCAGGAGCAATTAATAATCCATGAAAGTTATATAGACAGGAAGGAAATTGTATGACCAACCGTGGATTAGGTTGCTAAACATATCACATATCTAACTGACCACAAGACATTGACTTTGGCGAGAGTTCCCTCTATTAAAATAAGCTAAAGCTTAATAATTAAGTCTATTGGAGATAGTTACTTTGTGCGTATGTTTGTAAACTTTAAAAGATTGCGTTTTGAAGATTTAAATTCTATTTACGTTACGTCTGGGTACTATGAGAGTGATTCATTAGACCAGCGCGTGTAGTAAAGGAGAGGAAAGGAGATAGCAGGATAAGGTAGAAAAACTCAAAACAAAGTTCCTTAGAAGACAGGTCTCAGGAAGATGTGACAACTTCCAGGGTAGATTCCACGTCTAAGGATGTATTCCCGAAAACTTAGGAATATTTCAATATATTTGTACTGAAATTACGTACAATAACTGCGATACAAAACACAACGATTCATATGGAGATAAATAAAATACGATCAAGCGTCTTTTTTTTAGTGGTTTTGTATCAAAGGGTTGACGGCGGCGCTTGCGCAGCTGGCTGGAACCACCTCTGGCGCCCCGCTCCGCGCACTTTTACTAATGTATGTAATTTTTAAGGTATCCGCAGTTTTAAAAGACAATAGTGTTTTTTAATAACATTCAAAGTTTCCGGATGTGTTGAAAGTTTTCGGGAATACTTCCGGGAGTATTCCTAAAATATTCGAAAGTATCGGGAACTATCCGATAATGTCACCTCTAGTCACAGTCCTAAATTTGTCATAGACCTGACGTACCATGAGTGTAAAGTCGAACTCTTTAATAAACGTCAGTTCTAAACTCTACTTTTAAAATATGAAAATGAATCAATAAATTATCTAAACACCAAAAAAAATGAAAATTACATAGACGAATTAAAAGGTATCCAAGTGTAACGATATAAATAAATCGATTAGATATTGTACAAATTTAGTATTGCACCTTTTGGCCTAACCGTAGATAATTCTTATAAACCTGATGAAAGTAATATAGTACGTGTCTCAAGCTCTTACACCACGATTAGCATGAAATATTGTGCGGCACTCAATTGCTCTGTGGTTTTTTGAAGACTAATAGACTATTATTCATTAGCAACCAGGAGGACTAAGTGTCTAGTTCTCTTTAATACTTTGCAAATTATCGCCGAAGTTTAGCAGAGTAAGTTATCAGTGCTTGACAATTTTTGTTTTGTGCGTTTCCGTGCGATCCTTAGGAAGGCATAATTTATATTTTGCTTTATTTCAAAAGATCACGGTATCACGACTGTCTTATTGGTATACCTATTAAGATCTTTATGTAATATTGTTTGTTTGCGTTATAAAATATTCATTTAACGCATGTATTTTATTTTTAATATAATAAATTAAAAAAAATATTTCGACTTAAATACATATAAAAAAAAGAACAGAAATCATAAAAGTAAACAATTTTCACAAATATGTTTAAATATAATATGCCTAAAATGGACTCCACTCTACATGTGCTGCAGTGGAGGACCACAACAGCGCTGGTCTTCCGTGGAGACCTAATAACTTTCGTGTGCAACAGTCACGCAAAAGGCAAAAACTTCACAATAAAACAAAATATTTAAAACCACAAAATACACTGAAATTAAAAATTAAATTAGTAAAAGTAGTGAGTTACAGCTGACTTACAATTACCTATGTAATTTACTAATATCGTGGTTTCTTGATGAAAAATAATCAACAGTATTTCTGAGTCTACTAAAACCACGTCTTTTTTCTCACTGTTTATTAATTATGACGAAATTAAGTAAGAGTCCACTTTTGTAAATAAATATTTACATCAAATGTATTTTATGGTAGTGAAAAAAGGCTTGTATTTTACTTGTAAATCAAAATTATTAAAATTGCAACCTAACCTCATCTTATTGCATATAAAATATTGAATGAGCACCTATTTTTCACATTAGGGGAAGGAGAGAAAGGGTGGAGTGCAAGTGTGACAATGTGTGACATAAATTTCGTGAGGTCACATTTTAATATGTAAGTCCTGAACTGATTTAAAAACTGATGTTTTGAGTTAATAATTTCTTGATTGAAATAATGAATTGATTTGAAATTGCAAGATATGTAACGTCTCAAGTGATGGGGATGTCTGACTAATTTGACCAGCTGTGACAAGGACAGAAATCGCAGGGGGAGTCAAAAGATCATGGAACTCGTGTGACGGAAATTATGTAGAAGCGACATTTTATAAAACGCTCAGGCCTATCATAATCTACCTTCGGGTACAGATTGATATACAATAAGAAACAAGAATTGCATATTCATTTATTGAAATACCATTGAGATCAATAAAAAACGAGCCAGAGACGAAACGACTTCGCGCTCGACAACCGCCGCCGTCCTAATTACGTAAATAATTATTTCTCCAATATCTTTTCACCCATTCTCATTTGTTTTGTAAATTTACAACATCCAATGTTCATTTCAAACATTTACGTAATTCGTGCCATTGCAGTTTTTGTTTATATCCAACGGGTCGTTGGTAAAATTGTATGCTCGATTTGCATTTAATTTCAAAATGTGCAATCACTTCGTTTTAAGTAGTTCATTGTTAAATGTTTGACCTTGTGCATGTAGTTCGATGTCTTTACTTTTCTTTCATTTATTTATGGGCAACCAATAAGGTAAATAGTAAAATAATCAATAATCTTACTTGCACTGTTTATTTAAAACAAAGTACTTTCTTACTTCTAAGAAATCAGTGCATACGGAAGTGGTACAATCTATACACGCGATATTTACTATTATATACTACTAATAACTATGACATATTATGTTTCTTTTTCTTTGCTATGATATCCAGCTATTTTCTACCATCATATATTTTACTTATCAAGTCGTACTAGTGCAAAATACACTCCAGAAGGAAGGCCTAAAAATAAGTCACTTGTGCCAAAATGTACCTCTGCATATGTTACTTATTTTCGATGATCTATTTTTATTTACGAGGCGACATAAGCGCTATATAAAAAATGCCTTTAATTTGCCTTTTCATTTGTCCTAAAACTCACCTCTATAGATACGATTTAACTTCATCACGTCAGCCTTATGAGTCTATTGCTGAACGTTAGCCTCCCCAATAGATTACATTCTGTTGAAGGTTTTTGTCTTCGTTGATCCTTCCTGCCAAATAGGAGGCAACATAATAGGTCTTCATCTTATCGAATGAAAGTGACAGCACTAGTTTTAAACCTTGTCTTACTTTAGACATCGTTTTGTAATAAGCCCCAATATGTTTAAACCCAATCTTACCTGGTGCATAGCCTGCTGAGCAGCCTGAGCCGCTGACTGCGCTGATCTCTTCGCCTGCTGCAGCTGCATCTCCTCACCCTGAAGTCCAACCTTCGCGTCCCTCACTTGCTGCTCTAGTCCCGACAAGATGACCTGTTTCCCAGCAAGCGCTGCCTGCGCTGTAGCACTAGCCTGTGCAGCGGATTGCGCTAGCGTGTTCTTTGCTACATACGCGGCTTGGTACCCTGCAGCAGCTTGGTTTCCAAGTGCTGTCTTCGCTTGATTTGCTGACCCAACAGCTATAGTCCTAAGACCGCTGCCTCTACTGAAGCCCTTTTTCTGCGTGCCTCCCGAAGCAGCTGCTTGCACATCTTGGATGTAGGCGTCGTAGTGACTAGCTGACTCCGCTGGCTCCTGTACTCCCTGCTGAGCTGATGATTCGTAGTCGTATTCGTATTCTGAAGGTTGTGCTGTGTTATCGTAGATTGGGGCGGCTTTAGTTAACGCTAGGGTGCCTGAAACAACATACAATTGATATTACAAAAAATCGAAGATGTTTGCACTATATATAGATACATCAATACCACGAACACGGCAAAAGGGTTATGGATGAAAGTTTATAAGTCTAGAATGTATTTACTCCAGGGGAAAATCTCTCATTTCATGGGGAAAATCACTTATTTCCCGGGGAAACACACCGACTGAACTAGGGTCTGAACTCCACAGATTTCCTTTAGTTTGGAATATTTTCGATCAGGTCAAATTTAAAACAAAGCATTTGAATCTATTGAGCCGTTAATATGCTATGATGCCACAAACGAACTCTCAAATTAGTGCTCTGTTTGTGTCGGGTTCTATCTCGCTCATAAATTAACATGAGGCATAATCCACACCGAACGGTATGGCAGCCGCCGACTGTAAGCATGCTCAATTTGGCCATTAGCATTCTGCAAGAGTATTGTCAGTTCAGTGTGAGCGAGACGTAAAAAATATATGGAAAAGCTATCACGCTCGCTTCCAGTCAGCGGTCGACACGTTTGATCTGCACAATGCCTAAATTTCATCGATCCGAGACAACACACCATTTAACATCCAAGACATCAAACAAGATACATAACAAAGTTACAAGATTATACGGAAATTCAAATTAATTGCGTGAGCCGCCGGAAAACAGCGTACTTCCGAAATGGGTTTAACGCTACGTTCATATAGTTACGAGTGTTTGTTTCAGTAATAGTGGTGGAATGATACAATCGATTACTTCAGTCAGGCGATGTGGTTCAACGATACGTAACGTGTCTTGGTTACTGAATTATGAGTTAATTGTGCTTGCACTGATCGGCTGTGATGGAAGCTTCTCTTAGTGATACTTTATTGGTTACCGTTTTTAAGAAAACTCTTCAATTGATTTATCTAATCTAATTCTCTGTCTGGCAGAAGACAGAACCCATCGCCTAGTTTATGGGGTTAGATAGGTACCAGTTCCTAGCAAGTATTCGTTTTTTTGTTGTTGGTGAATACTAGCTCACATACCAATTTTGAGCTTTCACTTTTTTTTTCCTTAGATATCTACAAAATTTAAAATACAAGAGCTATTCAATAAAAACTTAAATGTTGAAATAATATCCCGAGAACTTAGTTTATCTGGTATAATTTAAGCTCGAGATCAGAAGCCCTTCGTGAAAAGCAAGCTTTGCAGGGCTCGACTAATGCCCCCAGGTATCTAATTGATTTTTTACACACACGCATATTATTCATTATAAGAAATACACATAACACGAATGTATTAAATAAGCAAAATCTGAGTACGAATGTTAAAAATATATATACGAGTACATATAATATAATTATTGTTCCATAGCATGTTTGTAACAGTGACGCAAAAAGCAGAAACTTAATGGATATTTGCCGTCGATTAGAGTAATCAAACTGATTATTTTCGTCAAAATTTATATGAAATCCGATTTTTCTTCTTTAATGCACACTCGAAACTCTTTGGAAAGATCACATCATTATTTAAATTATCTTCTTCTTCTTTTAAATAATGCTTCGTGCGGCTTGCACATTTAGCCAGTGTCAAGTTAGAGATATATTAATATCATATAAATTATAGTAAATGAGACTGAGTGGTGATAAAGATGATAAATGGTAAATGAGATGCCCTCCCCTAAACCCCTTGAGTCCTCAGTAAAGATATGGGACTATACTGAGATCTCACATGGACTTCTTGAGAGAATTTGGAAAGTTATGTTGCACTGTTTTATTTCATTTACCAACACTCATGTACGTTCACAAACACTTAACGGTTAATAATCCACCGTTTATAAACATTAATGTTAGAATAATCACAAATTTTAGAAAATAAAACAAAACTGCAGACATGACGCTTCACTTTACCGCCAAGAAGTCTTGAATTATCTTAAAATCTAAATCTACCTATTTTTTTTATAACTTTGAATGTATGTTTATGGGAAGGACATTAAGGGGCTGAGCTGATGAGATGACGAGCTCCTTGTGCTAAACTTGAAGTACTTGTGTTACAAGTAGGTTAACTTTATAGCTTTCCGAATACTTTCTTGGAAAAAGTAGAGAAAAAAAATTTGTTTTTTTTTTAAAAGTAAATTGTATTTTGTTTGATCCCAATGTTAACTGGACACTGTATATCATGACAGGTAATGTGCAAAATAATATTATATATAAAAAAAATTGTTTACCCTAGTACATACATAAAATATTAAGTAGGATATATTTTTTAATATAACATTTTCATAGTTCAAGAAACGTAACCATAAACTAATATTATGGCTGTAAATAATTTCCTTTTACTTCACTGCTACGAGTATAATATTATCCAGATTTTTATCAGGATTTAAGAATAAGGAGTGATCTTGCTATGCTTTTCTGTGTCTCACAAATAAAAAATGATTTACATATAGACTTGTAATATAGACTAAAGATATAGACAATAAATACACTAAATATATTAAAATATAAATAGACAGAGATAAATAGACTAAAATACACAAAAAAAAATTATGGAGTGGATTTAAGACAGTTTATAAATATTTTAAATTGTTCAAGCTTACCAAAAGATTTCCCATATTTTGAAAAAAAACAATAACCATTGGCCAGCTTTGATCTCGTTGCCCACTGGCTCTGAGCTAATCTAATATACGAACGCCTTAACTGTAACTCAATTTAACAGAGATAAGACGTACGTTTAAGTTACTTGCATTAAGAATCGAAAAACTAAAGCTCATATTGATTACAACCTATGAACAAGAAATGTAAGTAAAATATTGTACTTATCTTATAAAAAAATATATAATTGGGCCGTTTTCATAAAAAAAGTATAAGTGGGGATTTTTTTATAGTTATACCACAAAATATTAATTTATTGGTCAATAAAAATAAGGCTATATAATTATATATATAAAATAAAATTTTATGTAAAGTTACATTTTAATAGTTGTAATGTCAGTTTAAACGCTATTTAAACTGACATTACAACTAAATCTTAATTTTGTCTATAGTTTCTCATACTAATCTATCAAATTAATTTAGCTCAAAATTAAATGATTTTAGGGGTTTTTTGACGGAAAAGTGAAGCGTAATGTCTGCAGTTTTGTTTTATTTTCTAAAATTTGTGAAAATCTTGAAATTTTTTCAAGAAGTCCACGTGATATCTTAGAATAATCCCACATCTTTACTAAGGAATCAGGGTGTTTAGGGGAGGACATCTCAATTATCATTTACTATTATTGATATATCTCTTACTTGACACTGGCTAAATGTGCTAAAAGCACTAAGCCAATAAAAGAAAAAAAATAGTTAAGTTTTTTAAATAAAAAAATCAAAAACCGCATATTCACTTTTGTCGCCTATAAAATAAGCGAGCAATTTCTTTTAATATTTTTCGAATATGTTATATAAATAAATAATCAGCTTATGAAAGATAACAAGAGTATATTACCAAATATAATTAAATATATTTAAACTAGAAAATTAAATATAATAATTCACTTACCAACACACAATAAAATTGTCCTAAACGCCTTCATTTTTCTTCAGTCGAACTGAAATCACAGAATGAGGTACTTTAAAAAAACACTTTAAATTAATTTTAAATAAAAATCACAAGTCACTGATAATAAAAAATATAATTAAAATATCACTATAACACTGATATCTAACCTTCCAATACTTTCACAATGTTTAGCTAAAGCAAGGTTTCTGGTGAGGGCTTGGGGCCCCTTAGCGTGTTAATGTGGTAATGTACCAGGCATCATTGATCAGTTGTATTTATAGCGAACGGTTCGACTGAAGTGACTGGAGATCGACAACATATCTATATAGAGCAGCTATTACTTTTCATAACTAATTTGCTAACCACGATTTTGTCTTTTTTGGATGTTTAAATTTTGTTGTTTAACATCTTATTGTAGTGTTTGTTGTTGTATAAAAGTATTTCATTTGTAAGAACTATTATTGTATTTAAATGCATTACTACTGTCAAGTAAAAGATACACATGAATTAAAATTACAGATATAGCTCAAAAAAATGGGTGTATAGGGGTTAAGAGTAAGGGTAAGAGATATTAAGAGTAAGGATCCTCTTGAGACCTAAGGAGCCCAAGCCAACCTCACCTGCAATGTGATGCACTTGCCGATCAACGGACGAGGCTCTGGCGAACATAACAGTGCCCAGAAAGCGGCAATAGGCTCGCCACCTATTACATGGGACCAACTATATAATTGTCGAAGTGTGGGCGTATAATATGCCTCTGCCTACCATTCGGGAAAAAGGCGTGAATGTATGTATGTATGTAAAATAAAATAAAAAGATGTCATATGAACTATGTCATATGATATTAAAAAAAAATTATTTTCAAATTATGCACGATTTCGATACATTTTATTTAATATATATAGTCCAAAATGTATAATAGAGATGTCCTAAACTATGAGAAAATATGTCGATTTTACATCGCCGACTCGATTTCCCGACAGAACAAAATATTTAAGATATAATATTGTATTTATTATAAAAATTGCTATGCTATCGCATTAGGTTAAGACACCTGTAATGGTAGCATAAGATTATAAATAAATAAATAAATTTATAGTCCAGAAAAGTAGGAGCCGTGGGAAAAGCGCGGTAACAAGCGCTACTCATGACATACATACAAGTGGTGCACCTGCCGATTAACGGACGAGGCTCTGGCGAACATCCAAGGTTCCGATAAGCGGCAATAGGCTATTGACGAAATGTGGACATATATTATGTCTCTGCCTACCCCTTAGGGGAAACAAGAGGATTTTATGTATATATGTAAAAAAAAAGTACCTACCTAAATGGAGAATGAAAGATAGACCCTATTAACTATGGAACCCAGACGCATGAAAGTAATATAATATATATTATATTAATTATAATATTAAGTAATATAATATAATATATAATACTTTCTTGAAAATTACACCCTAAAGAGAAGGTAGGAATGATATTTAATAACACTTAGTAGAATATGGCGAATGTAACCGATTTTTGCGTACGATATATACAACGAATTATTTATTTACACAAATCTGAAATTAACATTAATTATATGCTACTTATTACTAGGTTGTAATTAACCATCTTCTGTCTTCGGCATATCCCGCGTGACCTATATTTTTTACATTTTTGTAGGTTTAATAGGGATGCGTAATTAAAATCTGTTAATAATATAACTTATTACTAAAAGAGTCTTTCATATCGGCCCAGTAGTATAGGAGTCTAAATGTAGAAGTGCCCACCCCACCGGCGAAGACCAATATACTGCCAATGCAGATAGTTTTAGGTTAAAATCCTGTCAACGCATAGGTGCGTGCGCATAGGTGCGTGCGCATAGGTGCGTGCGCATAGGTGCGACTTTTCGGTCCCCCACCCCATTGGCCGGGAGGCAGTGCGTAAACAGCATTTTTTATCGACGAAAAAAGCAAGCAAAGCCTGGGTGCTATAAGATAAGTGTTTTAGAGCATTTTTAATGCAAACAAACTATCAAATCATTCCTCTTTATAATAATACTAGCGCCTACCGCGACTTTGTCTGCTTGACCTAAACGTTTTTAAAATCGCTTTCCCGTGGGTAAGGGTTTATTTGGAAAAAATATTAACTACATTTCATTATCTTTAAATGAGTATTTTCTATAGAAATTTAATACAATCTTTGCCACCTCTTTTTAAGGGTTAAGGATTGAATATAACTAAACCCTATCTCAGTGAGGACCTATATCCTAAAATAATAATAATCATTTTAAAAAGGTTTTCTCCTAAATATTTCCGGTAATTTTGTGATAGTGGAAAATTGCTTTTGGAGGTAGACCATGAAAGGCTTGAATTATTTAGGTATGTTTAGAGCGAATATCCCACGATCAGTTAGATTTAACTTGTTCTAAAAAGTTTATACTTACAAAAGTAGGTGATTACTATTATTGACATGACATAGACAGAACTTGATATGTTCATAGTAACAAGCAGAGCCTTTTAACCCTCTTCTAAGTTTGACGACAATCTACGAACCCCACACAGCTCTTGGTCCGATACACACTTGGCCATTTATAGTTTCACTGTTATCAATGTGAACTATCTGAGCAATATTTACATAGAGTTGTTTAACAGTCAGCGAGAAATACATCAAAATTTTCAGGGACATGTATTGAATTGTAAAAGCATGAAATTGAATATTTCTTATATCACGAACAGTTTAACACCTTTTCGTAGTTTTCAATGCGAACACTGTGGTATTGAAAATTAGAAAATAAAAATCTAGGCGAATATTAATAAGGTTACGTAACAAACTGCAATGGAACGCTTGAGAATTATTCGATTGAACTCCTTGCTTTACTATCATAGCTAATCATATAAAATTGAAATATTATTACAAATATAACTCTATAATCCAAAGGAAATTAGTTTTCCAAGATACAGACGTAGTAGAGGAAGGAAGGAGGATTTAAGCGGCGAGAAGCAAGTGGATGCAGGATTCAGCAATGGACTTCTTGATGACGATGACAGCTACATACCACCATACATACATGGGTGTATAGGAATCCTACCAAGACCTAAGGAGTCCAAGCCAACCTCACCTGCGAGTGGTGCACTTGCCGCAGATCAACGAACGAGGCTCTGGCGAACATAACAGTGCACGGTAAGCGGCAATAGGCTCGCCACCTATTTCTGGGACCTACTATATACATATATGATTGGCGAAGCGTGGGCGTATAATATGCCTCTGCCTATCCCTTCAAGGAAACAGATGTGAATGTATGTGTAAGTATGTGTGTAATTAATTTATAATTATTCATTTATTACCATCATCATCATCTCAGCCCAAAAACGTCCCGCTACTGAGCACGTGGTACCTCTCAAGAGACAAGGTAAGAGGGATCCAGGTCAGACTTCACCACGCGGGCCTAATGCGGACTGGCTGAGTATAGTAGCAATAAAGAAATAAATAACACAAAACGAGTTTGCATTAAAAAGTGACCATGCACTCAATAAAATATACTTACAATGACGGAGCCGACTAAAAAAACGAACGATCATGTTTACTAATATTATAAGTAAGAAAGTATGCTTGTTTGTTAAAGTTATACGTTCACACCTTAGAAAAGAACCCCTTTACTGAAACTTCAATGAAATTCAGCCAACCCTGGGCCCTATGCTTAAGTCTAGGGCAACCAGGATAATTCTAGGATTTGAGGAGAGAGGAGGAAAGGTAGTAAGGACAACTTGCCGTGCCGTGTGGCCCGTGTGGTACCGTGTAGAATGGTGCCAACAACTTTTTTTATTCTTTTTTATTTACGTCGATAACAAAATGCCTTTACGCACTGCCTCCCGGGCAAATGGGGACCGAGAGGGGAGTGTGGGACTCACTGCGGCAGACGCGACCGCCAGCAGTTCTACCCACTAAAAATCTTTCGACGACGCCCACCGCTGTTAAAAAAGGAGCGGGGGCCAGCGTCAAAATATGAAGCTTCTGACACCCCGCCCGCGGCCAACGTCCCACGGATCAAAGCCGGGAGGACCTCCTCAGAAAGGCGCAATGTGTCGCGCCCCCCCTACCTCTTTGTGCGACCACCGGCGTATGTGGCCGACTTTGCGGGGTGTCTATAGTTAGACAGTAGGGGCCCCTGCTCCCGCTGCCTAAGACCCCCCTGGCGCTGCTGGACGGGCCCTCCTGGCCCGGCGGTACGGACGGTAGCCGAAGAGAGAGCGGATCCCGCCCCCTTTTCCGCATGGTGCCAACCTCTCACATGTTATGGGAAGTCGTAAGAATCGACCAAGAAAAACTCTGCCGGATGATTGGCAGCAGCGTCATTCTGTGCACTGGCTTGAGCTGCGACCTAAGCTGCTAACCAACCCGCCAGCCCAGCGTGTTGATTATGGGCAAATATCCTCAATAGATTGTGATCTATTGGGGAGAAAAACCACATCACAAGATTCATTAGAGGAAGACATGTTACAGAATAAGTCATCCCCAAAACAAAAACTATACCTTAAAAGTGAAAAAAAAACTCTTGCTCTTTAAAAGCTTCATCAGGCAAAGCAAGTTATTATCTATCATTAGTTTTATAGCTTAACTACTTTTACTTTTTAACCCTTTTACTTTTTAACCCCTTTACTTTTTAACCCTTTAACGGGTCCAGCAGGTTGAAAATGTTCATTGGGTTTCAAATTAAATATATGAGGTTGATTTAATAATGACAATGTATTTGACACTGCCCAATAATGGTTTGACTATATTAAAATACCATTAATGTTTTTAAGTGGAGCAAAATGGTTACAGAGTGGTATCCAAGGGAAGGTAAAAGGTAAAGAGGAAGACAACAAAAAATATGGGACAATGACATCGGGCAGGTCGCAGGCATAACATGGAGTAGAGTTGCCAGAGATAGATCAGAATGGAGTAGGTTGGAGGAGGCCTGACCTCCCGGTAGGGCGCAGGAGGCGCAAGGGAAAAGGTAACACCCAGAGATTGGCGACTCTGGGTGCCCTTAGTACTGACTACCGGGGGAGAAACTAAGAGAGACCTGTGGAGGGCGCAGCGGGCGGGCCAGGAGGGCCCGTCAAGCAGCGCCGGGAGGGTCTTAGGCAGCGGGGCAGGGGGCCCCTGCTGTCTAACCATGGACCCTCCGAGAAGTCGGCCACACACGCTATGGTCGCACAGGGAGGTAGGAGGGGCGCGTCCACTGCGTCTCTCTGAGGAGGTCCTCCCGGTTTTGGTCCGGGGGACGTTGGCCGCGGGCGGGGTGTCAGAGCTGCAACCCAGGTACTGGCGCCCCGCCTCTTTCTCAACAAGCGGCGGGCGTCGTCGGAAGATTTTTAGTGGGTATTACTGCTGGCGGTCGTGTCTGCCGGTGGTGAGTCCCACACACCTCTCTCGGTCCCCCTTTGGCCGGGAGAGAGTGCGTAAATGCATTTTGTTACCGACGTAAATCAAAAAAAAAAAAAAAAGGTTGGAGGAGGCCTCCCCCCCGACTGGTCTCCACCTTGTCGTGGTGGGGGGGCTGAGTACCTCCCGGTAGGGCGCAGGAGGCGCTAGGGAAAAGGTAACACCCAGAGACCGACGACTCTGGGTGCCCTTAGTACTGACTACCAGGGGGGAAACTAAGAGGGACCTATGGAGGGCGCAGTGGGCGGGCCAGGAAGGCTCGCAAGGGCCTAGGCAGTGGGGGCAGGGGGCCCCTGCTGTCTAACCATGGACCCTCCGGGAAGTCGGCCACACACGCTATGGTCGCACGGGGAGTTAGGAGGGGCGCGTCCACTGCGCCTCTCTGAGGAGGTCCTCCCGGTTTTGCTCCGGGGGACGTTGGCCGCAGGCGGGGTGTCAGAAGCTGCAACCCAGGTACTGGCCCCCGCCTCTTTCTCAACAAGCGGCGGGCGTCATCGGAAGATTTTTAGTGGGTATTACTTGGCGGTCGTGTCTGCCGGTGGTGAGTCCCACACCCCCTTTCGGTCCCCCTTTGGCCGGAAGGCAGTGCGTAAATGCATTTTGTTACCGACGTAAAACAAAAAAAAAGGTTGGAGAAGGCCTTTGCCAACTCGCCCCCCCGACTGGTCTCCGCCTTGTCGTGGTGGGAGGGGTGAATACCTCCCGGTAGGGTGCAGAAGGCGCTAGGGGAAAGTTAACATCCCTAGATTGGCGACGAAGCGAAAAGCGAAAGATAATAATTGACTTAAGCTTAGGGCTCAGGGTCTGCTCAAGCACCAATATGGCATTCAAGTGCGTGCTCTCTCTAAAGTAAATAATATAATAAAACAGCGTAGTACAGGTCGCGTCATGTAAAAAGAACGCTGGAAGAAAGTGGAGGGGGTGTGTTTGCGCATGGGTCGACTGACGAACCAATCGCGCGCCGTCTAGCATGCGGCGCGTGACCCGCCCGCCCCGCGCCGCACCTCATACCACCAAATAGACCGATAAATCGCCTAATGCGCAGCTTGACCGCCAGCGTTCTTTTTACATGACGCGACCTATAGTGTGTGGTGATTATAGACATTCATTTAATAATAACAATATGTCCTCTCTGGAGGGTCATGTTTCTCACAACTGTCCTTCGCTTACCTTTGAGGCCTTTCCTTTTCCTCTAAAACCATTTACTCTATTCGCAGATATAATGTAGTCCTTGCTTTTGTTGTTTTATTATGTGGCCATATCTTTACAATTTTATCTAACCTCGAATTAATCAGTACTATAAAAGACAGCTATACAGATATCTTAATTTTAAAAAATGACTGCCTATTATTTTAGTGACTGGAAGGCCGGGGGCTTACTTTCCCAATCTTATACTAACTCAGAGCTTAAGAGTATGAAGGTGGACGGCGTCCGAGAAAATAATGAATGAATGAATAAACACTTTATTGTACACTAAATATAAAAAAGTTATCAAATCACATATACAAATGTATATGTACAATGCGCGGCCTCATTGCTAACAGCACTTTCTTCCAGGCAACCTTAATAATAACCATCATCAGCCCAAAGAAGTCCACTGCTGAACATAGGCTTCCTCATAAGCTGTGAGTCCAATGTGCCTGATGTACAATTGTACATATTAAAATGAAAAGAGGAAAAACTATAGGTTGTCTTTACAAGTAAAACAATAACATTGTAAACTAGTCCCAATTTTATAATTAAATAAATAAATATTCCATTACAATCACACCAATTATTTAGTTCCAAGATAAGTATCATTAAGAACTTGTGTTATGGATACTAAAGAACGGATAAACATACATAAATACTTTTTTTTTGTAAATATATACTTAATATATATAGGAAAACACCCAGACCAGAACAAATATTCATGTTCATGCACACACAGATTTGTCCTGTGTGGGAATCGAACCCACGACCTCTGGAGTGAAGTGCAGATATACTGACCTCCACGCCATATCAGTCGTCAATGATTACTTTTAGCTGGTCATAGTCCTAACTTATATTGGCACGAGTTTGATTTTCCCTCAGTTTTCCAAATTTACTTTATTTTTTTATAAGGGCTTATGAATTTTGAAGACGGTGATAAAGTTAAGACAGCAAGCAAGTGATGGATTAAAAATATCTTTGTAACTATTCCCGCGCTGCGATAATTTGCCGAAAAATTTAGAAACTATTCAACACGACACGTGTTTCGCCCTTACACAGGGCATCTTCAGGTAAGATAGGAGCCTCAGAACAACGATGTCTTCATGACCAACGCTGAAACGAGAGTCTAGTTACGCGGGAATAGTTACAAAGATATTTTTAATCCATCACTTGCTCACAATGAATTTCCGCAAAGTAACGCCTGAATCAATAAATTATTTAAGACAGCAATTCTGATCTTTTTTGACACGAAAGATATAACACAAAAAAGATATAAAGGCAATCTGAATTCATTTATAGCATGAATTCATTCAGCGAATATAGCTGAGTTTGCATAAAAACAAAACGCGGATTTGGTAATATTCGTTTTTTTTTTATGCATAGTAACACAAAATATTTTTACGTTATTTACGGCCCCCGTGTAACTTAAAAAGAATTATTTAAAAAATAATATTATATGTAGGACAATAAACAGTTACAGAATATGTAATATTTAAAAGGCTGAAACTAAATGTTCATGATTTGATGTGCATTATATTGTAAATTCTTTTAATGTTACTAAAATACAATGTTTTCACAAGTGATGTCTTAAAATAAAAATAAGATTTAAAAATATATTTCACATTAAACTAGGTGTTTTAAGTATTTCAGGTCTTTAAAACAGTATAACATTTTTGCCATGCCCTACGACCACGAGGTACTGTTTTCCACCATCATCATATTAGCTTTATTAAGTCAACTGTTGAACATTGGCTTCCAATATATTACATTATATTGAGGGTTTTGCTCATAATCACCACGCTAGGCAGGCGCAGATAGTTCGTGTTCCACGCGCCTCAAAGAGATGTCAGCACACTGAGGGGCCCCCAGGGTGGAGGCCAAGCCTGCCGGGGTTGCGGAACTGTCCGAAAGAGTTACCGCGGCCTCGGTACGTAGCAGGCTCAAAAGAAGGAACATGAATGGTTTTAAGTCAGTAAAAGTCTGACACACCCTCCCGCTCCACTTACAGCGGGGGAAGGTCATTTAATGATTTTCCATCTAAAAAAAAAACGCAGGCGCAGATCGTAGATTACAGTTCAAGCCAGTTCGCATGATAAAGATGCTGCCCATCATCCGCTAGGATTTCTCATCGTCGATTCTTACGACTCCCCATGAGACGGCAGGGGGTGGCACTATTCGAGGCCAGTACCATACGAAACCATCAATACTGAAAGATATTAAAAAATAAGATACTTATAAGATAAGATACTTATAAGATACTAATAAGAAACTTTTTGAATTTGATTTTTATATTCTCTAGCCGAAAGATCACTAACTACCAAAGTACTATCACTAACTAACAAAGAGTACGGGATTTAAATAAACCGGTTCAGTAAAATCTTTACGCAATGAAATTACAGTTTCAGTGTACAAAAAGTATTCAGGAAATGCATTCATAAAGTCTAGCCGGCTAGACTAAGATTTGTGTCATCACTGTTATTTTTTCTTAATCTTTACGTAATCTTAAAAGAAAAATGGAAGTCTTAAGTCGTGATAGACAGTCTAAAAAGGTTTTATTATCATTTGTTGTTCACTAATCACGTTTTATATTGTAATAGACTTATTGTCATGAAATATAGTACACTTCCGTTTAAACAGTCGTGGTCACTTTTCTTTTCATGACTGGAAAGGACTTTCTTTATCTCTAAAGTTAATAAAATATTAGAAAAGTAAAAACACAGAAATTGCGTGGTCGGCGCGCAAAGCGGCGGGAAGCCGATGGATGCAAGCAACTCACGATCGCTCAATGTGGAAATCTAGTGGGGAGGCCTATATTCTGCAGTGGACGTCATATCGCTAAGATAAATAATTAAATAAATAATTGCTTAATCACATATAAAAATTCAATACTCGCTCGTTATATGCGTTCAGATTGGTAAGCCAACATACTTACTACAATGACCAGTGTACCAAGCGCGACAAAACAAAACCTAAGAAACCAGTAAAAACATAGATTCATCTATATGAGCGGCGATAGGGCGATAGAACCCTTGCCTTTAACTTCAGATGGTCTCGAGTTCAAACCCTGGCTATGACTTTTCGAAGGTATGTGCGTAATTATTTCTTGCTCCGTGCCTCGGAAAGTACGTTAAGCCGTTGGTCCCGGCTCTCATGAACATCTATGGCAGTCCTTATTAGGAAGTCAGTGCTTTCTAACAGACTGACAGCTGGTTTAACCATTAAACGATGTTTCCCTCTGGGTTGCGGAGGTCACACGGCAGTCGCTCCACGTAATAACTGATATTCATTCAAATCTGGTGGAACCAGTGAGCAGACCCTGAGCCTTAGCTTAAGTCTGGGGCAACCGGGATAATGCTAGGATATGATGATTTATCCATAAGAAGGAAAAAAATGAGACACTTAACTATTTTCAGACATAATTTGTTCCGCTACTGCTTTATGGATTCGGAGTGAAACTCCAGGGTTTCGGAAAACCTATTGAAATGAAAAAACTTTTTATTTCATAAACTATTACATAATACTTGAAAACGTCAAAATTATAAAAAAATAAAAAAGACAATTAAAATATAATCATACTAAAATCACGATGCTTAGATTCACTTGCAACCAAACAATTTTAAAAAACAAAAAATATTTAAGTGTAAGTGAATCTAAGTGCCAGTTCCGAGCCACCGCTCTGTAAGAAGAACTAGCAAGAAACTTACAGGCTATTGTACTGTCTGCAGAGACGTGGGAATTGTGTCCGGCGGAATAGCACGGAAAAAATACTTGTTATTTTGCTGCGTGGATAACGGTGGGGAATCTTACATTTAAATTTATACAGGAGTTCAGGACAATCAATAACTTCATCAGAGACTTGTATAAAAAGATCATAATTATCAAGGGCATCTCTGCGTTTATCCAGAACGACCATTTTAAATCTTTCAAGCCTAGTGTTATACTTTTTTAGTCTCGTCCTCAGCAAAAGTCAATTGCCACAGAAATCTTTTCTAGATCCTTTCAAACCTCAGTGTGTGGTTTGCATAGTGAGTAAGCCAAACAACCGAGCAGTATTCCAGTATACTTTTTACCAGACAGTTGTATAGTTAAGTTTTGGTTTTGTAATTCCGAAAGTGTCTGATTTTACGCAATACAAAGCCAAGAGTTTTGAGTCTCCTTCCACTACCTTCAAATCGTCGGCATACAAGAATGGCCCAGAATATTTAATATGCTCTGGAATATCATTCACAGTGATGTTAAAGAGAACTGGACCAAGATGTGAGCCTTGTGGGACGCCAGAGCAGACACGGTAGCTAGTAACTACAAAAATGAAAGATTCTTAAGGTACGACCCAATCCATCTCAGAAGCATTCCCGAAAAGCCGTACGTAGACCTTCGGATGACAAAAATGTAATTGATAAAACTGACAAAATATGATAAAAACTTTTATAATAAAAAGTTGCAATGAAAATAAAAAGTCCTAATAAGAAAATTGCCTATTATTTATTTATTCAGTAGACATACAGAAATATACATACAGAAATACTAAAAACTAAAAACTAAAAAACATTGGGTACAGGGCACAGCTTATTCCAAATAGAAATATCTTCCTGCTGGCCTTTTTTTTTTTTTTGATTTACGTCGTTAACAAAATGCATTTACGCACTGTCTCCCGGCCAAAGGGGGACCGAGAGAGCTGACTCACCACCGGCAGACACGACCGCCAGCAGTAATACCCACTAAAAATCTTCCGACTACGCCCGCCACTTGTTGAGAAAGAGGCGGGGGCCAGTACCTGGGTTGCAGCTTTGACTGACACCCCGCCTGCGGCCAACATCCCCCGGACCAAAACCGGGAGGACCTCCTCAGAGAGGCGCAGTGGATGCGCCCCTCCTAACTCCTTGTGCGACCATAGCGTGTGTGACCGACTTCTCGGAGGGTCTGTCGTTAGACAGCAAGGGCCCCCTGCCCCCGCTGCCTAAGACCCTCCTGGCGCTACTTGACGGGCCCTCCTGGCCCGCCCGCTGCGCCCTCCACAGGTCCCTCTTAGTTTCCCCCCCGGTAGTCAGTACTAAGGGCACCCAGAGTAGCCAATCTCTGGGTGTTACCTTTTCCTTAGCGCCTCCTGCGCCCTACCGGGAGATACTCAGCCCCCCCACCACGACAAGGTGGAGACCAGTCGGGGGGATCTTCCAGCTGGCCTATTTTAACTGATTTTGACTGACCAATGAAATAAACTTCTTTTATACACACTGCTGTATTATAGAAGATTGTTGGGTTGCGAAGATCAGACGGTAATCGTTCTGTGCAATAACTGAAATTAAGCTGGTTGGACCAGTGAGTACACCGATAATCCTAAGCTTAAGTTTAGGGAAAAACAGAGATAAATGCTAGGATGAAAGGTAATAAGGTACAAAACAAGATAGGTACACACCTTGAAATGTAGAAGGCCTCGTATTATTTACCTACTTAATTTTTCAATAACGTTGCAAACTGCAAGTGCAGCAACAATGTGCAGTCGACCGCAGCTGCATTTCTCTTTATAATAATATGTATTTCTATGAAATTCCTTCCTTACACGGTAGCAAACAAAACATGCAGTACATGTGTAAAGTCGTGATGTCCGGCACTCATCTTATAGAACTAATTACATACTAACTAACAGTGTGACTGTGGGCGATATCACTTGTCTTGTAATGTCTGCTCTTGCAGGGTGGATGATGACAAACAGATTCCACATAAAAAATTACAATTTGTTTTTCGCAGGGCTCTTTCCATACTAAATTGGCGAATTGTGGGCGATAAATCTGCCCCAGCCTATCCCTTTGGAAAACTGGCGTGATATGGGTTTAAAGAATTTATTTCTCATAAAAACATGATAGTTCACATAAAATGAGATACAATAAATCATGTAGATTACTTACTTGAATTAACAAATAAGATTACATTATGTATAATTTTAGAAAGTCCGGTACTTGATGATACGTTTACAAACAAAGGTATAATAAACTTAGTTGTGTGACAAAGCATGTTTGGATAATGTAGGTACACAAAGAAAAAAAAGAAACAAGCTAGACCGGGTGAATCAACCAACAAAAAGTACTCCAACCACCCTCATAAACAATTAGTGTCAACTTATAATCTGTACTATACTAATAGTCTAGGAGGTGAAGATTTTACCTGTACTCATTTTACTAGACTGTTTTTTTTTTCTTTTAGACGCGAATTATGTTGTTGGTTACTTAAAAAGATACTATGTATAGATATTATGTACATATGTGTGTATGTACTTTCAACAAGCTTTTGAATTTTTTAAGTGTTTGCTGACTTGATATGTGTCCGCTAAAATGTCGATTGTCGAAAATGATATTATTTCTCATTTGTATAGATGGTATGTTATATTGAACATAATAACAAACAAACATAATATCAGTTTTTTTTTAATTGAGCCACAAAGATAAAGTCACAGGTTTCCGAACTGATAAATAATGTCAATTACAGCTGTACAAGTATTATTTGAACGATTATGAATGGCTACGCAATTCACGTCAACTGGACCAGATCAGGAGATCGGGGGTCAAGGCAGAAACACTTTCCCTCAATTTGCTCTTGAATTTTTATTTGTTTTATTGTTTACCTATTATGTATGTGACTCATAGTGTTGAAATAAGTACTAGTTGTTGTTGCCCCCGGCTTCAGTCATGTCTTTAAAATAGAGAACTGGCAGAAATTTATTTATAGAATAAGCTCAGCCCAGAACGTACTCACTTATTCTTGTGTAATACTTCTGTGTGTGTACTGAATAAATAAAAAAATAAGTAACAAAAATAATTATAAGGATACATAGATAATATCACGCCTAAGGGAAAGTAGGGTACGCCAAAGATCACATCCTTCCACTTGCTACGATTTTGGCAAACACTCTTAGCTTCATTCACACTCATTAACCTTCTCATACACGCCCGTAAATGTAGGGAACTTTTGACCTTCCCTCTCTTCAAAATCTTCTGGATTGGTAATAAAAGGTCTTAAGTGGCCTCCCCCTCCCAACACTTCCATTTACTCAAGAAAAATGTTGCAAAATCGCATGGTATTATTACTAATTTATATTTAGAACAAGCGCACATATGACTGCGAGTGCGCTCGTTAACGTGATGAAGAGCTCTCATTTTTTCACTGCTTCGACTGCTTATCATCTAGCATGAAATTTTGAATATGAAGGGTCAGCTGTTAAAAATAGGTAGGTACAGGCAGCATCATATAGTTTAGTTGTTAACATCCAAAGAGTTATAAAGTTCGACTAACTTCTCTATTGTCAAAAGCGTTAAGGCGTGTTTTGAGTGCTACCAAATAATTGGCGCTGACTATACAAGATTGTTGCCGTGTGGTACCAGCCTAGAATAGTGCTACCCCCTCTCATCTTACGGGGAGTCGTAAGAGACGACGAAGCAAATTCCTACTGGATGATGAGCAGCAACGTCATCCTGCGTACTGGCTGGAACTTAGTCTACCAACCCGCTTGCCCAGCGTGGTGATTATGGAAAATTACCCCAAACAGAATGCAATCTATTTTAATTAAATGAAAAAACTTTTTATTTCATAAACTATTACATAGTAACCTTGAAAAAGTCAAAATTATAAAAATATAAAAAAAAACAATTAAAATATAATTATACTAAAATCACGAAGCTTAGATTCACTTGCAACCAAACAATTAAAAACCAAAAAATATTTAAGTGTAAGTGATTTTAAGTGCCATTTCCGAGCCACCGCTCTGTAAGAAGAACTAGCAAGAAACTTACAGGCTATGCTCTTTTAAATTATCGATTGGTTAGTTACAATCTTCTTTTGTCTGTGACGCTATTCAATGCAATATAATATAACATTAACAATATTCAAGTTTTAAGTCATTCATATTAGAATAGCCTGTATGAAACGGCAGTTTAATCCCAAGCATTTTTATCAGCGATATAGTCTTATTGGAGAGGTTAATGTTTAGCAGTGAACTTTATAAGGCTGATATGATGATGATACAAGAGGTTTGCAATGAAAACGTTCGTAAAGCAGTGCCCAAATTGAAATATAACGTTTTGCTAGGCTAAAATAGAACGCGTAACAACGGAAGTAAGTAAAACTTTGAAATATTGCATTGTAGTTTTAATTTCTTATTGAATAACACATGCTTCGTTGAGTCATAAGCGTCTGTGTTAATGATTACAAACTCATAGTTAATGGCTGAATAATTGTATGTTATCGTGTGAATAAATACTGTATGACGGGCTTCAGTGATTCCGGTTTTGAATTGGACTTTCCTAAATATTTTTACAATCAAGCCTGTTTCCCCGACGGGTAGGCAGAGGCATATTATACGCCCACATTTCGCCAATTTTTTTGATGGTCCCACTTGATTGTTGGCGAGTATTGAAATCTAAATAACAATACATACACCGGCTTCTTGGCGGGAAAGTGAAGCGTCATGTCTGCAGTTTTGTTTCATTTTCTAAAATTTGTGATATTTCTAACATTAATGTGTAATAACGGTGGATTATTAACCGTTAAATGTTTGTGAACATACATGAGTGCTGCTAAATCAAACAAAACAGTGATTTACAGTGCAACATCACTTTTCAAATTTTCTCTCAAGAAGTCCATGTGAGATCTCAGTATAGTGCCACATCTTTACTGAGGACTCAAGGGGTTTTGGGGAGGGTATCTCATTTACCATTTATCATCTTTATCACCACTCATTCTCATTTACTATGAATTATATATTATTAATATATCACTTACTTGACACTGGCTAAATGTGCTAGACGCATGAAGCCATTATTTAAAAGAAAGAAAAAAGAAAGTGTGTGCCGCGTAAAACTAACGGAACGCATTTCGCCAATTTGAAAATGTGACTCTTAATCGAGTGACGTACTTACTGTTCTTAGAAGGTGCTTGAAACGAAATACCTGTTATCGGCAATATAATATTATTTTTAAAATGACAAACATCTACGAAAACAATTATACTTGGTAGTTATATGTATGTGTTATGTGACATGTGTATTTTGGTTACCCACTAAAGTTTATAAGAATTCTTGTTGTAATTTGATTTTTTTTATACGATGTATAGTGTTTGTGAGTTGTTGTCAGTAAGCCTTAGTTAGGTAGTTGTTCTATAGCTACTCTTTAATTAAACACGCTTTATTTTGCTCTTTTTGAATTGGAATCAAAGTCTGAAACTTTTTGAAGTGTGAAATTTTAATTTTAAGGGTAGGGTAGGTTTGTAATAATTCATTATCATTAGCACATAAACGTCCTCTGCTGAACTTTTAATAATGATCAAAATCTACTAATTTCAATATTTCAATTTCGATTTGTTAAAAATTATTCTACTTCGCTACTATATCGCCACTATGATACCTGACTAACTAGGTACCTAAATGCATTGATAGCATTTTTTTAAAAATTCCTACAGTTGTAGCGTAACTTTTTAACTGAGTAGGTACTTATATAAACTTAAACATGGTTTAACTCCAGACTTTGTTTTGTAATAAGCCCAAAATTGTCTATTTCAAACTCATTATACCGTGTTATGTTTATGAACGCTCCTTTTAGCGCTCCAAATGTCAAAGGTTCGATTCCCCCACGATAAATATTGAGTTTGTAGATAGACAATGATATTTGTCTTCAAATACTCAATTATTGGTAATACAACATTACACGTCACAAAAAAGAAAACATACATAAGAAAACATATTAGAATTATTAAAATTAAATTAAATTACAATATTATGAGGAATTAATAATGTCAAAATAAAAAATGTCAATAACAGTTGAATCAAGAAATATAAATGCAATTAATAAAAATAAACGGTCAGTAATTATGAAAATTAAAATAAAACAAAATGTCATTACTTCAAAAAGTCATTAATGTCATAGAACGTTTGCTCAAGAAGATATTTTTTTAACCTCCCTTTGAAGGCGGGCAGGCTAGGAGCCGTCAACACGCAGTTCAGCAGCGCCAGGAGGGTGGGTCTTAAGGGTCTTAAGAGGGGACCCCCTTGCCCTTCATCATTTGCAAACTTATTAATTTATTGAAATAATTAACTTAAAACTAATAATAGACAAATGAATTCTGTTATTAATCGAAAAACAAAAGTAAATTTAACAAAGGTAAATTGATTAGAAGATGGCGTTTTAATTTAAGTTGAAACGTTTATTTATTAGTATGTACAATTTTGGGCCGCAGGCCGTTTAGTAAATAAGGCAGTCGCTTGCCAAGAGTTCGGCCTTCGTAATAGTTACGAACTCTTGGGACAATGTGATTTAAGATACAGCCATGGTGAAGTGGCCGTGTTGTAGATATGTGCATTAAATACATTATTGCATTATTCGTGGTCCACAGCGTATCAGCTCGTAAGGTATATTGTTCATAAACCACCAACACGAAACCACTTTTACACACAAGTTCTTAATGATACTTATCTTGGAACTAAATAATTGGGGTCATTGTCAAAAAATATTTATTTATTTACTTTAGGACAAAATTTGAATTCGCGGAAATGAATTTTTTTTTGAAATTTTTTGAAAATTTCCGCGAATTCAAATTTTGTCCTAAAGTAAATAAATAAATATTTTTTGACAATGACCCCAATTATTTAGTTCCAAGATAAGTATCATTAAGAACTTGTGTGTAAAAGTGGTTTCGTGTTGGTGGTTTATGAACAATATACCTTACGAGCTGATACGCTGTGGACCACGAATAATGCAATAATGTATTTAATGCACATATCTACAACACGGCCACTTCACCATGGCTGTATCTTAAATCACATTGTCCCAAGAGTTCGTAACTATTACGAAGGCCGAACTCTTGGCAAGCGACTGCCTTATTTACTAAACGGCCTGCGGCCCAAAATTGTACATACTAATAAATAAACGTTTCAACTTAAATTAAAACGCCATCTTCTAATCAATTTACCTTTGTTAAATTTACTTTTGTTTTTCGATTAATAACAGAATTCATTTGTCTATTATTAGTTTTAAGTTAATTATTTCAATAAATTAATAAGTTTGCAAATGATGAAGGGCAAGGGGGTCCCCTCTTAAGACCCTTAAGACCCACCCTCCTGGCGCTGCTGAACTGCGTGTTGACGGCTCCTAGCCTGCCCGCCTTCAAAGGGAGGTTAAAAAAATATCTTCTTGAGCAAACGTTCTATGACATTAATGACTTTTTGAAGTAATGACATTTTGTTTTATTTTAATTTTCATAATTACTGACCGTTTATTTTTATTAATTGCATTTATATTTCTTGATTCAACTGTTATTGACATTTTTTATTTTGACATTATTAATTCCTCATAATATTGTAATTTAATTTAATTTTAATAATTCTAATATGTTTTCTTATGTATGTTTTCTTTTTTGTGACGTGTAATGTTGTATTACCAATAATTGAGTATTTGAAGACAAATATCATTGTCTATCTACAAACTCAATATTTATCGTGGGGGAATCGAACCTTTGACATTTGGAGCGCTAAAAGGAGCGTTCATAAACATAACACGGTATAATGAGTTTGAAATAGACAATTTTGGGCTTATTACAAAACAAAGTCTGGAGTTAAACCATGTTTAAGTTTATATAAGTACCTACTCAGTTAAAAAGTTACGCTACAACTGTAGGAATTTTTAAAAAAATGCTATCAATGCATTTAGGTACCTAGTTAGTCAGGTATCATAGTGGCGATATAGTAGCGAAGTAGAATAATTTTTAACAAATCGAAATTGAAATATTGAAATTAGTAGATTTTGATCATTATTAAAAGTTCAGCAGAGGACGTTTATGTGCTAATGATAATGAATTATTACAAACCTACCCTACCCTTAAAATTAAAATTTCACACTTCAAAAAGTTTCAGACTTTGATTCCAATTCTGAAACTTTTTGAGCAACATTATAAAAAAAAGTAATGTAAAAAAATTCATTGGTAGTATAGGCGACCTTGAAACAAGCGTAAGAGGCCAGTTCAACACTAGCTCTTATAGTAAGGCGTTAAGGTTTTTATTAACGTTAATGTGTAACGCTTGACTTGCGGCACAACGTTTCAGCGTAATGTCTATGGTTGTGATTAGTGATTCTGAAATTAATTTGCTATTTTCTTTGTTTCGCTCCGTGTTTTCTCAACATCCATCTTGTTACAAAGGGCGCCCGGAGTCACGTGATAAGCGTTGACTAACTGCTTATGAAATGTTTTTTTGACGGGTAAACTATTAGTCAACTGCAACCATCGCGTAGTGTAACCTCTACTTAATGCAACTTAAATAGGTGGCCTTTTCGTTCATTGCATTCGGATAAGTCCTCCAATCTGTATTGGGTCAGTCAGCTGGGTGATGACCCTAAACCCTGATTTTTTTTACTTTGCAATTTGGTACAATTCCCTAATTGCACTGGGTCAGCCTGATGGAATATGTCTTGAATCCCTCTCTTCTTGTTGAGATGAGGTCCGTGATCAATAGTGGTACGTAGGTATATGGGCTGAGATCATGATGATTCAGATAAATCGAAAGCCATGTAAAAATATGGCATAGAATAAATAAAATAAATAAATATTATCTTACAATCACACTAATTATTTATTTCCAAGATTGGTATCACTAAGAACTTGTGTTATGGATACTAAGCGGGCGCGCTAGTTTTTAAGTTTTGACGATCATAAGAGCTCTTTTGAGTCAAACTTGAATAAATGATTATTAATTTATGAATTTGAAAGAACTAATAAACATACTTATATACCTTATTTTTGTAAATACATACTTAATATACATGGCAAAACACCCAGACCAGAACAAATATTATTGTTCATGCACATTAAGATATGTCCGAATAATTCCTCAAATAATGTCTAGAAAACACTTCTGGAGTAACGAGTGCGAGAATAGCTTGCTGAAAACATTAATCAGAGTTTAACAAAGCTGGCAGGCTGCAGAAGTCAAGGCGTAAATGGGTGGTCCTTGGATCTTTCGATATCCAGCAGCTTCCATCATGATCTTAGCCCGTTCATGTCTCACTACTAGGTTCAGATCCAGCTGGCTTAGCTCCGAGTAATGGGTAACTCGCCGCCTGTAGGTCTTCTATAGGCGACAGGCCGCGTCGATGGCGCGTTTGTCTTCCACGCGCGCCTTAAAGAGATGTCAGCACACCGAGGGGCCCCCAGGGAGGGGCCAAGCCTGCCGGTGTTGCGGGACTGTTCGCAAGGGTTACCGCGGTCGAAAATTTATTTTTAAGACTTAATTTTAGTACCTACACCAAATGAAACAATAAAAAATTATGATTATGATTAATCTCAGCTCATTAACGTTCCACTACCTTGTTTAGAGGGTTTGAAGCGCTGTGTGATATGTCCAGAAATATTTGTATACTTTTTCTCAAAAACACAATATTTTTTTACATTGGCACATCGTAGGTAAAGTACAAGGAAAGTACAGCAGATATATAAAAAAAACCGGCCAAGTGCGTGTCAGGCCACGCGCAATATAGGGTTCCGTAGTCACCCTTTGCCATAATGTCGCTATATGAACAGGTTTAGCTATTCCCCGATAGATATCACTACTACGGTATGAATGAAATTTTAATACATTTAATACAAAAAATTATTTGATTGTCGTCCATTACTCGGAAACCAGTAAAGCCTACTTAGCCGTGATAGTTTTCCTTTTAACTTCATTATATATACTACTATTGTGAATTTTTTCAGCCACTCTGAAAGAACCGTTTACCTGGTGGGGAGGGCGGATACTTAACTCTATCAATTTTTTCCACTTTAAAGCTTAATATTTCGAAAACGGATCCCTAAATCGAAAAATGGTTTTAAGAAACTCGTATTACTTTTGAAAGACCTTTCTAACGATACCCAACATGATAAGATAGACTCGAGAAAAAAAAAACAGCCCCTACACGTAAAGTAGGAATGTTTTTTTTTGTATGGTAAAAAACAATATTTAAAAAAAAATTATTCTACAGATTTGTCGACGTGATTAATATGTATACCCACACCAATTTTCAGCTGTCTAATGTTAATAGTCTCTGCGCTAACCCGCGGACGGACGGACGGACGGACATGGCGAAACTATAAGGGTTCCTTGTTTACTACGGAACCCTAAAAATGAGTGTAAAAAAATATATAAAAAAGTACAATTGCAAGATTAAATAAGTTATCTAGTCTGAATGACTGATTCTGCGTTAAATCTTATAAAAAACTCTTACGAACGTTTTTTTTTCAGAAAACGAATAACCTAGACTGATTTCTAAATGTAACGCCTAATAATCAGTTAGATAACCAGGAAAGGCAATTACTTAGTGATCAATTGATCATGTAATTAATACCGTGCCTTTATAAATGCGCCTGTGGTACCATTGAGTAGATAGAAAACGATCATCGAAGTTAGCCAGCGCTGTTAGTGATCAGAAATGGATGGGGTAAACGCTGATAGTTTTAAAGACTACTTTTACGATTCTAACAGCAGAATAACACACCTACACCAGGTATGCGAGGAGTATGACCTCGCTTAAGTATTATTCAGACAGAAAAGAGCTATGCGTAAGGTGCAATTTCCTTGCCATAGGTATATGTCTGGCGACATTTATTTGGCTAAAATGGTATAAAGCGATTATGAAGTTTCGCGGGTAATCCAGTAAAGTCGCGTATTAAGAAGTAGACAGACTTAACCTCGAGAAAGAGGTCAATCATCGAATCCAGCTCGGTTGGGCTGTGTTTGAGAAACTGCGCAAAATCTTCTCGTCCAAAATACAGGGTCTCAAGACGAAAGACTTCGATATCGGAACATACGGCCTCGTCAAGGCGGCGGGGAGCCGGTAGTTTCAGGCGGCACAGGGTCGATCAACGTTGAAAGCAATTGTGACGGCCTATGTACAGCAGTGGACTTCAAATGGCTGAAATACAGATGATGATGCAACTTAATGGCTGTGAACGGTGTGTACCTTCATATTAATGGCAAGCCATGTGTTACGCAATTGCAAGATCGATCCAACGTTAATCAGAAATGAGCAAAAGCTTCAACACGTAAGCAGCTTGTATGTAGCACAATGCTTCGCCATAAACATGAAGACCAGTCCAATGAGGCATTCGCTTCGGACGCGATGCCTCGACCAGTATTTTGAATGCCTTATATGCGCGGCGCCTACCTCGCAGTTCGTGCATGACGACCAGCTAAAATGCCTTTTCACGCCCGCTTAAAACACCCGGGATTATAAGAACTAGGGAACACATGAGCCGGCAGAGAATTCGGAGCTGATCTTACACAAGAACTACTTTTTAAATTTCTTGGTTCAAATGCTGATAGTCTGCACAGTATATGAATAAGCTAGTGTTGTTCGGGAGAGGAAAGGAGATGGCGGGATGAGCTCAAAAAGCTCCTCAGATCACTCAGAGCGTCTCCAATAACGCGAACCGCTCGCCTTTGCAGTCTGTCAAGTGCATAGAAAAGCTAATTAGTAATTTCAATTCTTCTTTTTCATTACGTTTCGATAGTATATTATTTTTTTATATAAGTGTAGTCCAGTGCTCAGCCACACATTCTGCATTCTCTGCAGCAATCATGAGCTCGTCCAGCGTACAGGTAAAAGGCACGCCGGGCAGGATATTAGGTGGAAGCTGGTGGAGCATGTTTTTGAAGAGAAACCACTCTCACACGGAAGATCAGTCATTGAAACACCCACCTGAATCGATTATCCATACAGCGGCCGACCTAAGTCCAGAGTCTGTTCAATGACTCCCAGGTCGACCGTGGCAAATCATGTGCAGGGAGAAGGCTCTCCGAAGGTGGCAGAACGAAAGCCAGAGGAGCAAAATTTACAAACGACAAGGCCTTCATTTTCATTAAAATTTTACATATCGTCGGGTATAGTGCAAATCCGCCAAACTACCATACGTTAAGTCCGCGAATCTGCAATAGATCTAATTTGACAGGGAAAGGTAAAAAAACTTAATAAGTTTCTTTACTCAACTCATTTTGGGCTCATTTTTACACATTATATAATTCATTATATGTTTTAAAACGTTTTTTCTAAAAGTACATCATTTGGGCTCTGCGACAGTTACGGGCTTAACTTTAATCAGCAAAATTTTTTTAGTTAAGCGGAATTGTCCAATGCTAGAGTTACGCGGATTTGCACTATCCCCGACGATATCGCACATCTAGTTCTTAAAAGATGTAAATGCCATTTTGTCAATTTGACAGTAAAACGGTAAACAAAAATTTTTGTGTCAAAAATACGATAACGTAATCGATTTGGTATTTGGCTCTCTCTATAGGACAGTTGTCGACATACAAAAAAAATTAAGCACTCAATGCATCTGCATAAAAGGAAACTTGTGGCATAGTTAACTCAATTTTGCAGTTTATACATTTACGTCCTGTAACAACTAGATGTGCGATATAAGAAGTGGTTGATAACAAATTAAAAAACAAATCATGGATACAAAATCTAACTTTATTACAAAAAACTCAAAAATCTCGTTTACTCTACAAAACGACAAAACTCAAACAATCGTCGGCGACAAACTTTAATAGACTCAAGTCCACTGCCCACTACAGGGCTGGATTATCCAATAGGCTGAATAGTCAACTGTCTAGGGGCCCCGTATCAGCTAGAGGCCCAAGCACTAAGAATTATTTGGAAATTCTTGCTTTTAAGAAAAAAAATATATAACAAACCCACATTGACCATATTAGGTAGAAGTTTGAAGGTCTTTGATACCCTACACTTGCATCCAATTTGGATTCACAAACTTAATAAAACATTTTGATAACAATAATTGATCTTATTAATTGTTCAATTAACATAATTAATAATTAGCATTAATGTTAACATTATTTTGTTCATACCAAGAAAACAGGTCTCTAGAAAACTTTTGCATTGGTTAAAAAAAACATATTTTTAATTTAATGGCATTTCAACACCATAGCTGTATGTCCCCTATAGACACGCTGAATTGATAATGTAAACACAGCATTTCTGTATAGCTACGCTGCCCTTAAAATTTTAATTGAATATAAAGAAAACGTGTGACATTAACAGCTGTAATATCCATACATTCTTTTAAAACGTTATCGAATGCAACATGGGTCTGCGCATAACTAAATTTTAATAATTTAAAACTTCAATATATGTTTTAGGATATGATTTTGTAGAGTTTGTGTTATATTAACTCTTTTTTATTTAGAATAGAATAATTTGTATTACAATGTATTTTTTTTATTTAAACTTCACATTATTATCATTGATTATTAATCTCGCATAATTATTTTCAACAACGAAATCATTGTCATTTTATTATCTATTATTATTAAAAAATTAAACAAGCACCAAACTGACACAATAAAAACTGATTAATTTTTTTTTAATTATTACTTACTAATGCAGCTGAATAACAAACAATTTTCTATTAGTAACTTAACAATGTTCTATGTGAATTCCATAATGGTTAAACGATGGATTGTGATCCATTGCGCACATAATGAGGAACTGAGAACTTTTTTTGGACAATTATTCTCAAAACATTTTTACCTGATAATAAGTGCTTATTTTCGGACACAGAATTATTGTTATCGTAACCGCACAACAGCATCACATTGATATCATTAATGACATATTAAATACTTAAGTACTCCTAATAAATTACCATAGTAGATGTGCTGATCACATAGGACAGTTATCATCAGGCAGCTTATTACTCTATCTACAGGTACATAAAGTATACTTTAATTTAACCTTGAAAGTTACTTCAAACATTTTTATTCCGTAAGTTCACGACTATACTCATCATTACTAATATGAGCTAGGGTCCCCTTTCGTATACATGTGTTCCGAGGACCTCTTTAATTGACGTAGGTAAGTGAAGTTTGGGAACCTCTTAAATTGACAAGAGGGGACCACTTCAGCTGTCAATACTTTTTATAAAGTATAATTTTTCTGTATTATTCTTACTATAAAACGAAACATCTTAAATTTGGTAAAAATTGTGACCATTAAAAATAAATGAATTTATCGAGACAAGTTTGCGACAAACAGAAATATAGTATAATGACAACCGGGAAATTTTAATACTTATTCTATACTTGTAGATAGAAAACTCAAGCCAACCAATAAACTTTTAAACAATACTCAATACTGAAATTAATTAAAGTACAGTCGGCGGCGTGAAGATGAAAAAAATTGTCGGTTGTTTGCGCAGGTACAATCGTAGATAAAAAAGAAAGAAAGTGACAAACGCATGAGCGATTGATGCATCCCCGCGTTGCTATAGTAACGCTTTACCCCCCCATTCCGCACTTCGACTGAGACCCGATAATGTGTAACTGCGCATCAAAAGTCACTTTGTTCAACTTATGCGCCGCGGATTATATCAGATTATATAAAAATACAAGAAAACAGCCTTAGGACATGGGATAACTTTCGAGTAAAACAAAATCAGGTAATTTAATCAATCATTTGTAGGTTATTTATTTGAATACAAAATTATGAAAAATTATTTAAAATCTGTAACATAATGCCAGTAGATATTAAAGTGAAAACGGCCCTTTTAATAGAACAACACAACGTAAACACACACAAGAAAGAGCGCGTTCATAATTATCCAACCCGCCTAGCAAGACAAAAGAAGTTGGTTGTACCTAAAACAAATAATTATTTTGGAAAACGAACAAGACACTTTATAACACCAACGTTAATTAACGAACTACCAAGTGAACTATTTGCAAACATTAATACTAAATCACAACTTAAGAAAGTACTAAGGAAACATTATATGTCATTATGTCCGTAGCTATTAAAAAATGAAATAGAAGTTTCTGTTTGTAATGTAATATAAGCCTATATTAAAGTAATTAGCGGAATATAAGTATTAGGTACCTATGTAATGTGTCTGCGGTTAGATTTAAATAGACTAAGATAATAATGTATGTTAGCGTCCACGAGGACTACGAGCTGCCGACAAACTGCTACGCAGTTTGGCAGATGTATTTTATTTTATTAAAACTGTACGTTTTTGAAACAATAAATTAAAAAAAAAAAATTAAAATTGAACGCCTCGAAAGATACTTTTGTCTTATTTGCGTACATTTTCTTGACGCCTACGGCAGTTGTCAATCTTACTACTAAAACATATGTTGTACTTTTTAGGGCAGGACGTGTTATAAAAAATCTTCTTATTTAATTAATAATACAAAAACATATAACAGAAATAATACTCAATACCACGAGATGTCGATTCAAATGATGCGGGATTAAAAATAAGCTTATATTGCCTTTTTTGTAGCAACTACATCTTGTGGTAAGGGATCTGATGTAAAAATAAAATAGAACGCGTCGCGACAATTGCGTCGCTTTTGTGAAGGCACACGAAACAAAAAGGTTATCGAATCACATGACAGCTTAATCCTATGAAGTTATGTCGTGTGACATCACAAAAATCGTCAAAACTATTGCGACGCCATTAAGCGCAGAATTCGCTTACAGTACATTCTGATTGGTCATATTTTTATAGTCAATGGAAGACATTTTCACTAAAATGCATAACATTTTTGTTAGTTTTTTTGTTAATGAACACGCCCCTACCGGATAAAAGTATTAAAAACGCACACAATATATAAAAAAATTGAGACCAACAAAATAGTAAAAAATCTTTTTAAAAAACGCCACAATTAGGCTTTTAGACACCATTCACTAAGTACTAAACGAAAAAACAGAAAAAACGAAAAATTCAAACATTTATTTACAATAGAAAATGTAAGATTTTATGCACTGCTTTCGGAAATAGGTTTTATTTCGGGGATATGTGAGATTTCTTCATTACAACTAATTTCGTGCGATACGTTAAGATTGCTTTCAATATTACAGTTTATTTCTTTGACTTCATCATTACCTATGACATTGCCGTTTTCTTTTGTAACAGAATTGTTATCCTCAACTTTTGTATTCTGATTCTCATTACCATTTTCTTGTGCTACGGCATCTATATCACTTATATTTATATTAGCACTGCTTATAGCTTCTATAAGGTTTTCTAATGTTTTTTCTCCAATAAATTCTTCTTTTTCCACTTCCTTTTCATTGGAAACTGTTTCTTCATTTGAAACTTTAACTTCATTAGAAACTGTAACTTCATTTGAGATAGTAGCGTCTTTTGTACTGGCTTCTTCTGTTAATTCTTTGGTAATGCTAGACTCGTCGCTTTCTGTTTCCTTGACATCGACTTTCTCTTCTACTTTTGCTTGTTTATCGCCTTTGTTTTTCTTAGATTTTGACTTCTTTGGTTTCTCCGGTTTGGGAGATTCCTCTTTCTTAGTTGTTAGAACATTTAATTGACTTTGTAGATGTGCTAAGCTCTGTCTTAATTGTGCGCAATTTGCAGCCATCGCGTCCACCTATAAAGAGGTGTTATGTTAGATTGAATTGAATGTTCAATTCCAATAATGTCTTATTTTAAGCAACTTAGGCTTATTCTGGTGAAGCATGTATAAAATATGGAACCCACAATCTTCAAGGAAAAAGGGGCAGCCTCAATTGGCAAACTTGCAAGAAAGTTTACAAGATGAAAAGAAATCTAGCTAAATCAAATATACAACATCCAATATTTGGGACAGTCTCAGAATGTCCTAATAATCATACATACATAAAGAGCCTATTGTCGCTTTACCGGGAACTTTTAAGTTGATCGACAGGTGTGCACTTGCAGGTGACGTTGACTTGGGCTCTTTAGATCTTGAGACATGTACTACCTAATAGCAGCAATTAGCAAACCTGTAAGTAGTTATAAGGCAGAATGTAATGCTAATGCTCACCTTATCGTTATTGGCTGGCGGCGCTGGCGCAGGCGGGGGTGGGGCGGGCGTCGGCGGGAGGGGGGGCCGCTCTATATTGTGCTCTTTTAGAGTATTCAACAGCAAAGTCCGTTCTCCCTGAAATTAAATATATGTCTTTAGTGACGCTTTCCAGAGAGACTTGTGTTGAACTTAAATATTTCATTTCCAGTAAATTATTGCATTTCCAGTAAAAATTACAAATAGATTTTAATAAACCTAAGGACAGCAGAAGTAATGGTGCTGCAGGCTAAAAAAAGCCCTCAAACCAAGAAATTTTGTATATCTCTCATCTGTAAGACCGTTCGCCGTTATGTAGATCAGTAGAATGTAATACAGCAAATGACAAATTATATAAATAATTTGGTGAATTAAAATGTGTGATTCGGAAATACAATAATTCAGTGCATTTCAGGGGACAATAATGGCACAAGGTGGCATTCAAGCATGGAAAGAAAGTGAAAGTCTGATGGAAATTGCCTTTTATAGGGTCCTCTATAAAAACCGTTTCACGCTCTTATTGGAGCTCATTCCACACCCCTAAAGTTACGCGGCAAAAAACAGAGACAAATCATTTTCTAGTTGTGAGGATGAACTTCTTCATCTTAGGATTGATTTTTATTTTATTTGATTATATTTAGGACAACAGACAGTTACATAATGTATAATATACATAATATTAAAAGGCTAAAACTAAATTTGGTTCATTGCGTAACCAGCGACGTTATCCACGACAGAATAATAGTAATAATAATAAATTTATTTATTTTATAAACACAGAAGTATTTTAACAAACAAGTTGATGAAGTCACCTTTTAAGCAAATATAAGTGCTAGATGAACTTCGCTCTTCACTAACCGCTAACAATGAACTTCATTATATAAACAAAAGAATATAATATAAAATGTACATAGGAGCTATCTAAAAGTACTACAATGTGTGTCTGGATGCGTGTGTGTATATTTGTGGGTGTGTTTGTGTGTGTATATTTGTGGGTGTGTTTGTATGTGTGTACGTGTGTGGGTGGTTGTGTGTGTATGTTGAGGCATTAATGTTAAACATATGAAACAAACTTATCTAAATCAATTATAGACAAATTGCTTAATTTAATAGGATTAGATTTATGTATACATTATAAAAATAAATAAAGCCAGTAAAAAACATTGTGTGCTTTATTCTTTGATACTTGTAAAAGCTCAACTTATCTTCGTGAACATTAGCACTTTACAGTACAAAGCTATATACAAACCTGTAGCGTCCTACAAAGACTCTGCATATGATGTAGTTGCCTGGCAGAGCCCGCTGCCCGTTCCTCACTAGCCTGTCTCTCCCCGCACATGTCCAGGAGAGCAGTCTGCGAAGTCTCCCATCTATTCTTCCATGATAACGATTCTTTTTCGAGTTTCTTTATTTTCTTAGACATCTGATAAATAAATATTGTATTTTTTTATGATTTGGAAGTTTTGCATTTCATAAAAAAATATTTTAAATTTAGTTAAGTATAAGATGAAATTTTTACAAAAAATAATTACAAAGTAGCAGAAAAATTCAGATTCGGAAATGAGACGGCTTGATCTCCCGATAACAGATTACTGTAAATTTATTGTTAATACTGGCCTGGTTGGTCCCTCGGGGTAGTGTCCTTGACCTTACGCTTTTTATCATCTATGAAAATTTCATTTGCAACATGAAACTCGACAACGGCCGCATAATCTCATACGCCTCATAGGGGGCCTACCGCCGAATTCGATGGATTACCGGTAATCCATCTAGATCAAACTTTTTTTTGCGTTCATTAATCCGTACCGGGGAATCTGCCGACAGCCACCTCTCATTCATGACCTTCAGTCCGTGACAGACCAATAGGTAAATGGAGAACGCCATTTTGTTTCGATTTCCATGAGTTCGGCGGTACGACAGAATCAATTCGAAATCCATTTTGCCTTATAATCGATTGCCATCGAACTCGGCGGTAGGCCCCCTGATGACACCGTCATTGTATTCGTAGCAGAAACATGGGATAGTGTTCGTAAAGTTACAGAAATTGGACTATCCAAAATAGCTTTCTGATTAAATGATAACCTTCTAACTTTAAACATGATGCAAACGAATTACATTTGTTTTACAAAATCAGAACGCAATCAACCATCAGAAGAGTTCAATATCAGGATTCATAGTTGCTCAAATCCTAAAAACTGCTCATGTATCTCAATAAATAAGGTTTCCCAATCAAAATATTTAGGTTTAATGGTTGATCAACACCTGTCTTGGCATTTATGGCGAAAGCCATAGAATATGTTAATAGCTAATAAATTTAGAGCTGGACAAATTAAGTAAACTAGCAGACAAAATACATGAGAACGTTCGGTATACCACGAAATCGCCGGCGGCAGACATCAATTTAATAGCTAGCTTATCGTCACAAATTGCAGCTATGCAAATTGAAATAAATGAATTACGAAGCAATCGAGAGAGGCGACCTTTGCAACGCAGCAGATTCCGATCGCGTTATGATTTACGTTCACGGTCAAGGTCGCAAAACAAATACGTATCGCACAATGGACTTTGTTACTACCACAACAAATTTAAAAATAACTCGTATAAATGTTCAAAGCCATGTTCGTGGAATAATAAGAACAAGAGTTCGGAAAACTAAAATTAGCACAGAATACGACGGGTCTCAGTGCAATTCACCCCGCAAACCGTCTAACAATAACCGACTCAAACAGTGGTTATAGATCTTTAGTAGACACAGGGGCTAATATTTCTGTTATAAATCGCACAGACAGCAATAATAAAGCTTGCGAATACAAACTATTCGCCGCAAATGGAAGCCCGATAAATACATATGGAGAGCGTACATTAACGCTTAATTTTGGACTGCGGCGAGACTTCAAATGGACATTTACCATCGCCGACGTCAAGATGCCTATTCTGGGAGCTGATTTTCTTGAGCATTATCAGTTATTAGTAGACATACATGGACAGAAATTACTGGATAAAAATACGGGTCTAAAAACGCCTGCAAAAATAGTTAGAGCAAATATTGCCAGGCATCACTTGAAAATAATCACCAATGGGTTCAAACACCAGCCACGACAAGGAGCAGGTCAACATGGTACAGAATAATGGAGCAGTGCCGGAGGAGATTTTTAAATTGCAAATGAAGGTTGCTGAAGGACTGCAGGAAATCCGGAGCTGGCTGAACTGCATGATAATAGTAGGCGGAGTCATCTTTATTCTCGTAATTTTAATTTTTATATACAAAGTAGTCGTAAACAGAATGGAGAAGAAATTTACCAAAATATTAAAAAGTGCAAATGAAGTTTAAAACAGATAGATTAATAATATTTTAATAATTTTTTTTTTTTCTCAAATTAATTTTTATATTTTATTTTTTTTTAAAAGGGGGAATATCTATGGCGAAAGCCATAGAATATGTTTATAGCTAATATACAAACACGCAAACGTGTCTAAATAGATTTATATAAATATTTAAGATAATTGTAATTTATAACACGTACCTAAGTTTTGGCACGTAATATAATTATGTCAATTTAACAATAAGACCCTACCACTAGAATACCAATATTCCTTTGTTTATATTTTGTATAAATAGTAATAATTAAACAATAATAAAGCAGTCAATAGTTAACCATCATATCGTAGTATTATTTGACTCACATATACATAGCTAATTGCTATAGCATTCATATGTGGCTAAGAACAGAGTTCGTAAGCTGATATATATTTTTTCTGTGCTAAGGCATGTTGATTCAATAAAACTCTTGCAGCAAGTATATATCTCCTTGGCACAGTCAATTATATACTACTGCTTGCCAAAATGGGGTAGAGCGGCTAAGACAAAATTTATCGAACGTGCACAAAGATCTAAAAACACAAGGGGGGGGTGGTTAACTTCTCGTTTTTTTCTTGATTTTTCGGGAGTTTACAGGTGGAAATTGTCATAGAGCAATTTTAAACATTCTTAAAATGATTTCCAAAAAGTGATGCTTAAAACAATTGAATGAAAATGAAAGGTAACTTTATCAAATTTTGGCATTGATGAAACATTTATGAAAGTAAAACTAAGTTAATATAATTAAAAACTTTATGTAGTGGTGTCATGAATAAGTTATCTACTAACCATCTCCATCTGTTCCTTGAACCCTCCAAATACTTGGTTGCTCTTAACCAAAGCGTTCTGGAACTCATCGTACTTGTCGGTGTAGACAGCAAGTTGTCCTCTCAGCGCTATCTCAGTACTCTGCAGCTCCATAATCTTGGCCCTGTACTGAGCGACGGTGACTTTAAGCTGTTCCATTTCGGCCATAATGCGCTCCCTCTCAGCTTGATGTTCCAAACTGGCCTTTTGAAGCTTGGCGTCGGCTAGCTGTGATTCTAATGACATCTGTTTTGCCATTTTGTCGACCTGTCAAGAAATTATTTGTGTAAGTTTAATTTTATTTTTTATTATTATGTTTGTCTTTTTTCCGATCTCGGGCCAATGGTGACCTGGACATTTGGAAGGCATGCGTGGGGCCGAAGCCAACACGTAGAGGCCCCTTAGACAATTTTAATCTAATCTATGTGTACTATAGAAATACACCTAAGGACAATCCCCGGTTGGTGCAGTACTATTAGGATAAGATGGAATCTACTATAGCCGGGATATTGGATTGAAAAGCTGAAGGACTGGGTAAATTGGACTATAGATAGAGGATCAATAAGACGCTCTGTGACATTGCCATGTCATGCGTTGTGTTAAAAACTTTCCTTTCTTTTATCTTTAGTCCTCTTTAATAATAATAATAATTGCGTTACCAGACATCTGCCATAATTATCAGACTCAAATAATTGTAAATGGCAGGTGGTGACTAGCCAGAGGATTAAATGGGCACTCCAAAATCTACAGGAGCGCAACATCGATATCCTCGGCTTCAGGGTGTTGAGAGGTGTTCACCGTTTTCTACTCACTGCCCAAGAGGACAGTGCGCCAACTTACGACTTATGCATCTTTTACTCCCGCCCTGCGAGCATGTAGCTCTTGCGACTCCACCCTGGAAAGCCAATGAAGGCAAGCCAAGAGCGAGGGTCCTGCTAGCCTCTTGGGGTCCACTCCGGCGAACCGGAGACGAGACCGCAGTCCGACCCACGGATTTACGCTCGTGGTGTCGCCACTCACCAACAGCTCGCCACAAGCTGCCCTGCTGGCTTATTATTATCATAGTCGGCGGCCGGCTAGTGTCTGCTCAGATACAATCGTAGACAAAAGAAAGAAAGGGTCACAAAGTAACTATGCCGTGTCCTACGTGGGCGATTTAACGCGAACGCTATTGCGAAGCGATCCAATGTCAATTCAATGCGATGCGGTACGACGCGGTGACTTTAACCTACGTGCACTATTTCACAATAGTGAAATATGATCAATTATAACTGGTTGTGATATTTTGTCCCATATAGTCAGCATCATATAGTTGGTACCATTCAAAGCGCCATAAAGATCGACATTTCTCTATTGTCAATAGTCCTTTCGGTGCTACCAACAATTTGACTGTCCGGCACGTTGTTGGAAAGCTTAATGCTTTGTGAAATAATATTTTTCCTTCTGACATCAAAACATTTATTGTGACCAAGAACCGCACCACCGCGTCCATTTCGTAAAAAAATCAACTGATCGCGTTCGCTCCGTTTTACGCGGCATCGCACTCCGTGTTCTCGGTTCTTAACCTAATAATTACTATCGCGGGGGTAAATCTGGTATTCAAAATTATTAATTAATGGTGTTACAAAAAGAAAATCTCTTAGCGTCGCACTGAACCGCGCATCTAGATGACGCCATCGCATGATCGCGAGCGTAGCACACTAGACTTAAGCATAGGGCCAACATTCTAGTACAGCAGAGCTATAAGCACTCTATGATAGTTAATAACATACTTGCTGTTCCCTCAGTTGATACTGCTGAACGACACTCTTGAATTTCTCGCTCATACTTATATTATCATCTCTCAATTTGGCATTCTTATCATTATTCTGTTGGAGGAGAGATGTAAAGTCCGAGAGAGTACTCTGAAACTTAGCTTGAGTTTCTTTACGACGTTCTTCCTCCTCGCGTATTTTAAGCAGAGATTCTTCCTGAAATAATAAAAATACTTTTAAACTGGTATGAATGATTTAGCCAACTTTAACGCCTCCCATTCCGACTAGCCTAAAATAATATAATTTACATATTATTTATAAGTTTTGGTCTTTAGATATATTGTATATCGACAAAATACTAAAACACACAACACAAATTAGTTACTGCGTGGTAGTAGGTGTGAACATTACATACTACATTGCTTATGTAAAGTATAATATGATCTAAAAGTTCATATTTGAATTATATGTATGTTAAAAGCTAGTGATTAATTATTTTTATTTTATTTAATGAGGAGCATGTATTGCTAACAAATATTTACTACAAATCTCAAGTACCAGAATATACTATCCAAACATGTAAATGCCTTAGCTGCTAAGTTATCATTAATGGTAGTGGCCAACACTCAAGACTAAATTTGATCCGACAAAAAACCAAAGTTACCGACATAACCCAAAGGATTAGCAAATTGAAGTAGCAATGAGCCGGTCGTATATGCCATAGGACTGATAACCGTGTTCTCCGGTGGAGACCACATCTCGGTAAGCACAGTGTACTGCTTTTATAGAATATAGTATTTACCCATATGAATTAATAGTTATTATCACTACATAGTATAAAACAAAGTCTGTTTTCTCTGTACAGTACCTATGTATGCTTCGATCTTTACAACTATGCAACAGATAATTGAAGCGCTCGTAGCTCTGCGGTGTTCGGTGGTCGGAAACGATCACCAAAGCACAGCAGAGTTTACAGAGGTAGGTCCTTGGATGAGTGACCATTTGTGTAGCATTTGATATAGAGCGCTTCCATGCTTCATTAGGCACGGTTGCAAGGTTAAGCCGCTGGTCCCGTTTATCAATAAATGTGGTAGTTGTTAAGCCATGTTAGAGGCCTAATGGGCGGCTTGATAAATTCTAACAGCAGGACGCCATACACCTGCCTCCGCCAATCCGCACTGGGTCCGCGTGGAGGAGTATCACCCAATACCCTCGCACCTTGGTATGAGAGGAGGCTCGTGCGCAGTAGTGGGACGCTTATGAGCTGAGATGATGATGACGAACAGATAATTATTAGGGTTTTTTTATAGATAGATGGATTCAGGAAGAAGGTTTATATTTCGGTCACGTGTATGAAGTTGCTGGTGGCCGCTAGTTAAATAATATTTTGTCTGAAGTAACACACCTTAATAGCTTTATTTTGCTTCTGTAGCTCACGACATAAGTTCTCAAGCTTCGATTTAACAAGAATTGTTTTATTAAACTCATGTTGAAGTTGATCTTTCTCTTTCAATAACAAAGCATACCGTTTATCTGATAGTTTTATATAAAACTGAAATGTTTTATTCTCTTCCGCTGTTTGTGTATATTTTTTACATACTGCTGTAAACTTCTCATCAATGTTGGGAAGTGAGTTTAATGATTTCATGAACTGTTCTACGTGTTTATTTTCTTTTCTTGATTTATCTTCTTTTTTTGATTTTTTTACTGGTTGCTGTGGCTGTGGTAATTTTGTTTTATCCTGTAATTCTTTCTCCTGTAAACAGTTTTACAATTTTAATAAGCAAACATGCATACAATGTCCTAATGTAGTATTTGGAACACCTTTCTGTGTGAATTTTGCAGACTAACATTATTAGGTTTCCAAAAAAAACAGTGCTGTAGATGTCGTTCACGGCAGCATATACTGTGTGGATACCTATTTATAATAAGCTAATGTTTTAGAAGTTGTATTGCAAGATATTACACAGAATTGCAAAACCCTCTAACAATATTTTCATACTTCTAAAAGGTTTAAACCATTTAAATATAAAATTAAGATTAAGTTACATAAATAAATATTTTATAGTGTTTATTCTATGCTTTTAAAAATTTTTTTTTTTAATTTAATTTTATGCTATCAAATAAGCTATGAAAGCAACAGAGCAAAAAAAATATGAACAATATAATAATACAACCAATACGTAGTAACAGTATACCTGTATGTATCCTAAGTTTGTGGGTTTGGTTCCCACACATTTTATGCGCATACTAATATTTATTATAAGTGAGTACATATAAAAAAAGAGGTATTTTTGTATGTTTATCTGTTGCCTAGTACCCATAGTTAAAGTTCTGCTTAGTTTGGGGCTAAAAGCAATTTGTGATGTTTTATATAATATTTTTTTAATTTAGTACATAAAGAAATAAGATGAGAGGCAGAGGACAGAGTTGGTCCCACGTTATAGGTGGCTAGCCTATTGCCACTAACTGGAATCTGTAACAATCGCCAGAGCCTCGTCTGATGATCAGCAGGTGCACTACCTGCAGGTGAGGTTGGCTTGGGCTTTTTAGATACTGGTAGGATCCCTATAGATACATACATATAACATAAATTTTGCAACAAAATATTTAATCATTAAGAGAAGGTAGAGGCATAATATTTCACTGTCGGATTAAATTACCAAACAATGATGTATTCTTATTGGATTTGGGAATACGCTATTCCAACCGATTGACGAAAGAAACGTGCTATGAACAGAAATATCAAAAACACTAAGTTTTGGCACAATTCCAAGTAAGTTTCAGGTTAACTGTTCTACCTGTTTTAGAACAATCAGCAGGTGAAGGGACAAATATTTATAAACTTACTTAAGGAATATAAAAAATATAATATACCTACTTATAACAAAGTAAAAACTTTTAAGAAAATGAAACGGACATTAAAATAGCAATCTATTAATAAATCCCTTAAATTGTAAGGTTAAGTCAGTACTAACTTCTGTATTATTCACCGGTAAAGTATTTTCTGTACTTTGGGTAGGCATTTCTTCAGCGCAAGTTTCCATTTTATGTTATTTTCGTTATTTTCTCCTGATAAATTCAACTTTTCCAATCCAAACAAATCGGCGAACGGAATTGAATGGCGGGAACGAATGAGAGTGGGAACTGACTGAGAATGAATTAATGTAATGTAACATAATATTAAGTATGGCTAGTCTTAAAAAAATATCTTTACAGTATCTATTTAATGACAAAATATATTGATACTATTCGATGTTAAGTTGATTCGAATTTTCCTCTTTCTTTATCGTTACAAACATAACCTGAACTTATTTACATATATTTTTCCTGCAAAAATTTGTATGTATCTTTTTGTAGTTTACAATAGTTTATTTCTCATAAAAAACCTTGAAGTTCACTTAAAATTATAATTTCTTATAGAATATATTTTTTATGTAGGTATGTCCTTAGTGCCATAATAAAAAGATTATTCGTAAATACGGCGCTAGACTCATGCGTGACTTTAAGACACCAAAGAGAAAAAACAAAAAACCTAACCTAACTGGATGAGCAAAATAATAGTAAAGTTTTTAAATGCTCTACTATTTTAAATTAGAAACTCGAACTTTTCCGTTAAGAGTGTTTACGAGTGTCAAGTAATGAAATAAATCTATTTATATTTTCTTGCCATTTAGTCACAGTACAAGTCACTTATAGTCCGCTATACCCGATTTAAGTCAAGGTTATGCCCCAGTAAAGTAAAGACGACTTTATCAGAGGCTTCTATGAAGTTGTAGAGTTAACACGGAATAACCACAATTCACTGTAAGATACACTTATCAACACTTTTGCACGTTTTCGAAGAAGTTATACTACTATAATTTACCACTATAATTTACACAATGTATAGGAACATTTTTTTCCGCGTTCTTATTTTATTTCGCTTTTCATTTATAATAATAATAATTATAATTTACTCTTTATTGTACACCATAACAAGGATTACACATAACAACAAATAAAATTAAAGAGGTAGGCATATACAATGGGCGGCCTTATCGCTTAAAGCAATTTCTTCCAGGCAACCTTAAATGGACAGAAAAGTTAAGAACACAGAAAGGTACATCGTGATGTACAATAATAATTGAAAACAAAAATAAATAAACACAAAACAAATAATAAATTAGACTTACAAGGATTAAAAAAAACTACTACTAAAATAATACAAACAAAAAACCATCTACAATTTTACAAATAAAATAAAATATAAACATAACATAAAATGAAAAACTGAGAGAAATTAATTATGTAAAAAAAACACACATTAAGAAAATTAAATTTTTAAGGAAACAGATGGTTATTATTATAAGGAAAGGTTTTTAGTGATCCTTGACTAACGTCTTAAACGAATCCTAGGATTTTGCTTTTCTTATGTTGCCTGGTAACGCGTTCCAGAGCCGAGCTGCATGCACAGTAAAAGACGAGCCGAAGAATTTGGTGGTGTGGGAAGGAATATCCAGAATCAGGCCCTCGTGAGATCTGAGACTTCTACAGTGGGAATCACCAAGGAAATTTAATTTATTTTATTTATGTTTGAGCCAAACCTGAATGAATTTGAATTTATTAATTTTTCTCTTATTTTACACTGGCAACTTTAATTTAAGAAAGTAAGTGTCAACTGTCAATTACTTATTTCATTATTCATTCGTTTCACTCATTGTCATTGTCTCATTCGTTCACTCAAAGAGTAGATAGATAGGTGACCGGTGGTGAATAATTTAGGTGAGTAATAAAATTAATTTTCTTGTGATAAAATTTCTTAAAATTGTGCCACGACACGAGTAATAATTTTATAAATTCAGTGCTACAGATTATTCATTTTCTTTTTTGATTACTTAACTCCAGGTAAGTGTGCTACATCATGAGCAATTTATCAAATTTGCTAATAACACACACCAGCCGTTATTTTTTAAGATTTCTAACAAAGGTCATTGCGCTTTGATCAATAGTATTTTTTAAGTTTTACAGCATACGTGTTTGTAAGTTACTCTAATTACATGGTTTCAGTATAAATATCACATTTTCAGTATCATACCACTCGATGATTTTGAGACAAAAGAGTCACCGTTATGTGTTTCGATTCAAGCATGAATGGTTATGCGGTCGTACTTGTGTGGGGCGCCGAACATTCCTTGTACCGTTATGGCATTAAAATAACTCTCAATTAATCATTTGCTTATTCTCATAACTTATACCTACTATATGATATTATCTATATAGGATCCGGCCTCATCCCGCGCGTCTTTACATTCCAGATAGTGAAATAATAATAATAATTGTGATGTGGTCATTGACTGGGGGAGATTATGTACTCTATATATATTCCTAGAAATTTTTGTGTGAAGTCATGGATGATAAGAAATCAATAGATATGAATAACTGTTTCTTTGTTTGATTTAGAATAACTCAACTTTAAATAGGTTATATTGCATTTTCTTTAACTTGAATAATATAAGTGCACACAAACATACATTAAAGAATTAATATAACAAACATGTATAATGGATGCTGCTTCTTTTCTTCTAAATAGTCTAAAATATGAACAACACATATTAAGTAGACAACATGTGCTAACTCAGTTCTATGAATAAAATTACAGAATAAAAGTATTAAAAGTCTCCTAAAATTATATTTTACATGCTAAAACAAAAGAGCTCTAACATTTAAAATTTTACTTTTGTGACATTGGAATATAATTTGATTTATGCATGAAATCCATAGAACTGCTGTAATTCTCAAATGTACAATTTATGATTTAATTTATGCATTAATTCCATAGAACTGCTAAAATTCGCATATGTACAATTTTGAAATAGACTAAAGAGGTTGGCTATCTCGCTTTATTTGCAAAAAATCTTTTTTTGTCACTTACACTGTTTTACCTCTTTTAACTAGTATCATATACCTAAGACTGAATTCAAGTTGCTACTCTGACTGAATGACCTCTTTATAACTATGTATATGCTGCTCGAGATTGTACTCCCATATTTGCAAATAGATTTGCCATTATCAAGACCATTTCCTTATATTGTGGTTTGCATCTGCATTTATATGGTCAATTGTATATTGAATAGGTCACATCAATGTAGGTCTTATTGCTACTTATTTTAAAATGGATATTTCTTTAAAGATACCTTTTCAGTAGTTAATATAAAACAGACCTTTTATGTAGATTAATAATTATGTTATATTGTTTGGCTCTTTGTAGGTAATTACATAACAGTTACATATTTTAAATTTATTTGTGCATGTTAATATTTTCATTGAAGCAGTTATGAAGTTTTGAACATCATTTTGATCAAGATGCGCTACTCATTTAGAAAGGCAGCTTTCTATGAGAAGAAGCAAGAAACCTTTGTCGTTTACTGTGATGTTTATGCTCGACATTTAGATAAATAATGAGAGTGACTTTATTAACTCAATTCTAGGTCACTTATTTTCGGTTTTACATGCTTTTATAGGTGTTAGTAACATCAAAAGATTTCATGTTATTTAATTAGGGCATTAAATAGAAATAATTTAAGATGAGAGAAATATGAAACGATGGATAAAGTTTTATTTAGGTTTGCAAGCTGCCCATAGTTATTGATATGTAAAAATTATTATTATTGCCACTTTGTAAGAATTAAACCCTCTAATAAAGGCAACTGTCCTGAGATATCTTAAATAGACTAGTGCACACTTCCATATCTTCAAATTATTTTTGGGATTATATCGTCATAGATCCGTCATAGACACCATTCTTTAATAGATTTACTATGGAAATGTATCAAAAATGACGTAATATACTTAACTTAAAAGTCTTAACTTTACCATAGATTCCTGTATGTTATGCCAGAGTTGCTAACTGGGAATAGGGACTGGGATCCCTAATAGCTCAAACTAAAGAACTTCTTAAAGCAGAAGCCAAATGTCTTTGAATGATGAAGTTTATATTGAATTTTTTATGTCAATTAAAATTAGGGCCAATTTTACAAACGTCTTTGCATTATCATTTCAATAAAATATTGTACAAATAAAGTTTATAGGTGATATTTCTCTTTATCTATGCATAAATTTACTAGAAATTTTTTATTAACGAAAAATCGGCTTATTGTTGCATTTTACCCAAAACTGGATTGAAGTTTGGTTGGTTGTCAAGGAAAACAAAGGAATTACTTTCTCTCCCCCTGCGTGTGTCACTGGCGTATCATTAGTTGCACGAACAAAAATCGATAAAGTATGACGTCGCCCTTGCCGTCGCACTCTTGTTGGTTGTACTCGTTTGATTCGCATTTTTTGCTTATCATTTGTACCTATTAGATCTATGGTTTTATAAAGGCGTTTCATATGAAATAGATATTTCCATTAATAACTTCTTTAACTAAAATAAATAAAGTATGGATTTTGTACTGTCTGCAAAAACAAAGAAATTAGTTACTCACTCTCGTGCATGTGTCATGGCGTATTAGTCGCTCAACCAAAAATCTATACTTTATGGGTTTTTAGCCGGTATGCCATTGCCCTTGCCCCTCGGTTTAGTTAGAACAACTATTAGACGTACTCGATTGTTTAACATATTGTTGGTCTATTATATTAGGTATAGAGTTTTATTAAGACTTTATTAAAATAAAATATACTTTATTGTCAAGATCAACAGGATGAACTACGAACTTCATTAAGTCATATGCAAAACAGCTTGGCTTGTGGAATGGGCGCCCTGGAGAGGTTTTCCCAAATAGAACTCTTTGAGGAGAGCGTTTGTACTTAGTGTCGGCAACGCGCTTTTCATGATCTTTATTGACGACCGATATGGCGTGGAGGGCAGCATTCCAGCACTTCACTCGAGAGGTCGTGGGTTCGATTCCCACACAGGACAAATCTTTATGTGCATGAACATGAATATTTGTTCTGGTCTGGGTGTTTTCCTATGTATCTTAAGTATGAATTAACAAAAAAAAAAAGTATTTATGTATGTTTATCTGTTATTCAGTATCCATAACACAAGTTCTTAATGATACTTATCTTGGAACTAAATAATTGGTGTGTTTGTAGGAGAATATTTATTTATTATTTATTTATATTGCAGGCTACTATAGGATGTGGTGTCCACTTTCCATAAAGTGCGCTGTATGTTTGAGTTGCCACTTAGTGGTATGAAAACTATATGATAAATATAGGACTAAGTGATACAGCTCTCATTGACTAGCTGTCTTCCACTCCTTGACCTTTAACTAGGTCATTAACCTATCTGCCCACCATGTTTATATTTTATTTTAAAAATAAAGCTACGTAGTTACTACTAATTATTGGCTGTGATATAGTATAAAACAAGTTAATTTACTGATTGTGAGAAAATTAATTTATGTTGTTACTCATATTGATGCATAATTATTTTATTGCTATGTACAGCTACTGTAACGTGCAAACGCTTTTCTCAAAATGTAATATTCTACTTGCTTCTGACGCTTCGCTGTCGTGATTTTACATGTATTGAAGTTTTCATAGTAATCCCTAATTTAAATCGATTTTGGCGACCGATATGGCGTGGTGGCGAGTATACCCGCACACCAATCCTGTTAGTGGGCTCACAGGACAAATCTTAGTTGGCATAAACATAAATATTTGTTTTGGGAGTATGTATTAACAAACAAAAAGTATTTATGTATTTTAATCCGTTATTTAGTTAGTATCCATAACACAAGTTCTTAATGATACTTATCTTGAAACTAAATAATTGGTGTAATTTCTAGAAAATATTTATTTATTTAATATAGCCTTCTGGTACCGGCCTAGAATCGTAAGAGTCGACAAGGACCGGATGATGGGCAGCAGCGTCATCCTAGGTATTGGCTTTAACTGCGATCACCGCCCAGCGTGGTGATTATGGGCTAGTACCCCTTAATAAAATGTAATCTATTGGGGAGGCTATTGTTCAGCAGTGGACCTTGTAAAGGTTTATATAATGATGAATCCAGGTTTTGTTACTCACGAAGAATGCAGCTTTAAATTACCAAAACATTTTTTAAATAGGTCTTAGTAGTTGTAGAGCCTATTCGATACAAACAAACAATCAAATATAATATAGTCCTGAGAGTCTTCGGGGGACGTGAGCTTTTTTTCGGGCCCCATGAGTGGGTGCACTTGTTACCATGCTCACGGCATGGAGCACCCACATTTTGGTGGACAGCATCGGCTGCTTTCCATAATACAGGATGTAGCAATTATGACGTGTCACTAATATAAAATGAGTATATAATTATTTATAGCTTTGTGTACCAATGCTTATCTCTAAATTTATTATTCTCTATAAAGTGATTAAATATTGTCATTGTAACTGATTCATTGTCTGATTTCACTTGGCAATGAATGACATCGTTTCACCGTGTTATTAAAAAAAAAACAATAATCATATTATGGCACTTTTCCCATTGCTCAGCCTCATTTCTCCACAAGTCAGCCAAGGCTTACCCTAAAGTCAGCCCCTCACTAACTTTACATATTTGGCATAAAAAATTCTTATCAAATACCTAGCTGTACTTATTAGGCATAACGCACGCTAATTTTTAACCCGAAAAATTACAAATTACGGTCGATAATGCCACGAGAAGTTGGCAAAGAACTCTTGCAACTGTCTGCCTCCCGCCAAGACATAAATCAGTTCAAAAGTTCTCTCACAAACTGTATGTACCCTTGCGTTGAGGAATGAGCTCCCTGGTGAGGTTTTCCCAATAAATTACAGCATGGGGCTCTTCATGAAGGGCGTGAAACGGTTTTTAATGAGTCGGTAACTAGTAGGGATGCCCCTGGTCAACACCAGGGGCATCCCTACGTCCATTGGCTGCGTTTGACCACTTTCCATTAGGTGGGCCATACCTACATGCTTGAGTGCCACCTAGCTGTACAAAAAACAATAAAGTAGCACTAAGGTTAACTGAAAAACTGACTTGGCGGGAAAGTGAAGCGTCATGTCTGCATTTTTTATAATATTTGTGATATTTATTTTGACGACCGATATGGCGTGAAGGTCAGTATACCTGCACTTCACTCCAGAGGTCGTGGGTTCGATTCCCACACAGGACAAATCTTTGTGTGCATGAACATGAATATTTGTTCTGGTCTGGGTGTTTTCCTATGTATATTAAGTATGTATTTACAAAGAAAAAGTATTTAAGTATGTTTATCCGTTCTTTAGTATCCATAACACAAGTTCTTAGTGATACTTATCTTGGAACTGAAGAATTGGTGTGATTGTAAGAGAATATTATTATTATTATGTTTGTCTTTTTCCGATCTCGGGCCAATGGTGACCCGGACATTTGGAAGGCATGCGTGGGGCCGAAGCCAACACGTAGAGGCCCCTTAGACAATTTTGATCTAATGGTTATGTGACACCAACCGGCGATTATCCCTATGTGCATTATAGAAATACACCTAAGGACAATCCCCGGTTTGTGCAGTACTATTAGGATAAGATGGAATCTACTATGGCCGGGATATTGGGTTGAAAGCTGAAGGACTGGGTAAATTGGACTATGGATAGAGGAGACTACCGGACACCTGCCGTCATCATCAGTCTCAAATGATTGTAAATGGCAGGCGGTGACTAGCCAGAGGATTGAATGGGCACTCCAAAATAGCCGTAGTGCAACGGCAGGAGCGCAACATAGATATCCTCGGCTTCAGGGTGTCGAGAGGTGTACACCGTTTTCTACTCACTGCCCAAGAGGACAGTGCGCCAACTCACGACTTATGCATCTTTCACTTCCACCCTGCCAGCATGTAGCTCTTGCGACTCCACCCTGGACAGCCAATGAAGGCAAGCCAGGGGCGAGGGTCCTGCTAGCCTCTTGGGGCCCACTCCGGCGAACCGGAGACGAGACCGCAGTCCGACCCTCTGGAGCACTCGGATTTACGCCCGTGGTGTCGCCACTCACCAACAGCTCGCCACAAGCTGCCCTGCGGGCTTATTATTATTATTATTATTATTATTATTTCGAACACTAATGTGTAATAACGGTGGATTATTTACTGTTAAGTGTTTGTGAACGTACATGAGAGTTGGTAAATGAAACAAAACAGTGCAATATAACTTTTCAAATTCTCTCAAGAAGACCATGTGAGATCTCAGTATAGCTCCACATCTTTACTGAGGATTCAAGGGGTTAAGGAGGAGGGCATCTCATTTCCCGGTTATCATCTTTATCACCACTCATTCTCATTTACTACGATTTATATGTTATTAATATTCTCTTACTTGACACTGGCTAAATGTGCAAAACGCACGAAGCAATTATATAAAGAAGAAAAAACTGGAAATAACAATAAACTGCGCTAATGTTTCAATAAGGCAGTTGACTCAAAAATATCTTGATAGTATTCTCCCTAACGGCGTATGCTGTAGGCGCGATATTGTTTCCATAGGACAAAGACCACATTATTATTCAGCTTCATAATAGGAGGAACAATAACTATATAATGCTAATTCGCTTTCCGTTTTAATTATCTATACTACAAATACATAATTATAATATCCTCATACATTTTACACATGGCCATACAAATGCTTCAAACGCTGAACGGTTTTAGATCAAGTTTGAGATTCGCTAAAAGACAAGCGTGTATTTATAATATCCTCCGGTAGGTTTACCTTCGGCCGAATCTTAAGACTCCCCGTGAGATGAGATTGGGTGGCACCAAAGACTATATTAGGTCATATAAAATAGGCACTATTTTAAGTCGGTACCACACGGCACAAATACATTTATTTTATGGTGTGTAGGGATCCTACCAAGACCTGAGGAGCCCAAGCCAACCTCACCTGCAATTAGTGCACTTGCCGATCAACGGACGAGGCTCTGGCGAACATAACAGTGCCAGGTAAGCGGCAATAGGCTCGCCACCTATTACGTGGGACCAACTATAAAATTGGCGAAGTGTAGGCGTATAATATGCCTCTGCTTACCCTTCGGGGAAACAGGCGTGAATGTGTGTATTATTATTTTTATATATTACAAGGCTGGAAGTTAATATATAGGAAATAATTTTTTTCAGTTATAGAGTCATGTCCAAGAATATTTATTTATTACAATATACTGAAGTTGATTTTGTAATAAGTTTTAACGTCACCGAATAATATAAAGCAATATTGTCCTCTTAAACTAATAAGGTCATCTTGGCTCTACTTATTATAACGGTATAAGTTGAACGTTCATTTATTATGAATAGTCTGATTATTCAGTAATTTCGGTTTATGGCTTATCTGGTGACGTAATATTTGTAATAAGAGATTGTACGCTTAATAACTGTCTTTGATGTATTTGCTATGAATTATGACATTATTATGATTAAGTACTCTTGAGAATTATGATCACTCTTGACAAAGTCCGACTTAATAATTTACCTTATCTAGTATATTAAAATACAGTATGTAGTTATTTAATAATATAGTTCACCCATTAAGCAGGCGACAGCTAAATTTAAAGATATTGACCGTACATACCACCTATTTAAATATAAATAAATAAATAATTTCTAACAATTACACCAATTATTTAGTTTCCAAGATAAGTATCATTAGAAACTTGTGTATAAAATAACGGATAAATATATTTTTATACTTTTTTTTTGTAAATACATACTTAATATACATAGGAAAACACCCAGACCAGAACAAATTATCATATTCATGCACAAAAAGATTTGTCCTGTGTGGGAATCGAACCCACGACCTCGGGAGCGGAGTGCAGGTATACTGACCTCTACGCCATATCTGTTGTCGTATTTCGTAACTTGTTTCTGTACTAAATGATTTTGTTTTAATTAAAAATATTAAATCGGATCCATAACATAAGTTCTTAATCATACTTATCTTGGAATTAATTTGTGTGTTTGTAAGATAACTATTCTAGCATTATAGAATTCTGCGGTTGCTTTTAACATTTTTATAGTTTAAATATAATACCTCTTTTTGAATCAGTTCCAGATAATTCATTAGAAGTTAATCAAACTAGCATTGCATATACCGATAACTTTTATCTAATCATTTTAATTAGTTACCGCCTACTCTGTGTGAGCTCTGATTTTAAATCGTCCATAAATATTGTTTTTTTTTTTAATACAATATTAGGTATATTATATTCATAGTACGAATACTCTTTCTCACACAGCTTGTAAGTTGGTGATTTTGATTACCACACTAGACGAATCTTTGAGTACAGGAATATGAATATTAATTCTGATCTGGGTATTTCCTATGTATGAATATACATACATAGGAAATACTATGTATTTACAAACAATGGTATTGATATATAACACAAGTTCCTAATGAAACTTATATAATAATATAGAATGGAACATAATGCGTGTGGCCACCAATATAATTGGCGAAATGTGGGCGTATAATATGCCTCTGCCTACCTCTACGTGGAAACAGGCGTGATTCAATGTATGTATGTTATAGAAAATACAAATATGCATGTATATGCACACAAACACGATGTGTCCAGTGGGGAATATGACAAGGATATTCGGACCCCTTGTCAATAACAAAACAGTAAATACAGGTTCTCAACGCAATTACATTTGAAATGATCATTGTTTATAGCGCAAAACCTGCGTTTACGCAACACAATATTCTATTTATAACCAACCCTCGCGAAGCGGTTACTTTTGCACGGAGGAAATACATTGAATTAAGTATGTCCCTCGTTCGATACTTAAACTTATAAAATGTATGGTAAATAGTGCTGTGAAGTATTTTCAAATGCTTGAAATTATCTAGATGTGAGATTTGAGTTAATTTATTCTAGTTTAAAAAAACAAAAGACGTAGCTTTGTATTGTGTTATATTTGTATAGCGGGACACGGTTGGACTGTAATTCTTAGCAACATCTGTAAATTCATGTGTATAGGTATCCTACCAAGACCTAAGAAGCCCAAGCCAACCTCACCAGTGGTGCCGATCCACGGACGAGGCTCTGGCGAATATAATAGTGCCCGGAAAGCGGCAATAGGCTTGCCCACCTATTACGTTAGACCAACTATATAATTGGCGAAGTGTGGACGTATAATATGCCTCTGTCTAAAAAAGGCGTGAATGTATGTATCTCTAAATGTATGACATGTTACCCTGACTATCACAAATAAATTATTGAAATTGAAATAGGTCATATTTTAAAGCCCTTAAAACTTAAATCTAGCAGTACCCATTCGCAAGAGCGAGATTTTGCTACTCCTACAAGAATTAAGCCAGCTGAGGGACTAGCTATTATTTCCAAGGCAACCTTATGCATATATGTATACCTCAACAAGATATCGAGGCCGGGTTTTGGCTTCCACACTATACTGTACTTAAAGCTTTAAAATAATTACGTTCATTGCCTGCATCCCAAAAGTTTTCTTGGCGTGCTGTGTCAATAGTCGGCGCCGAGCCAAAAGCTTGGTAGCCAATTTTTTTTTATGCCTCTTAAGGTGCTATTGCCGAGAGACATATATTTGGTAGACATTTTTGGGTAGCTATTTGGGGCAAGCTACCAACTTGTCCTATATTACCTTAACAAATAACTGCAATCCGGCCATATAGAGGTATAGGGTACGTTTTCAGCTTGACTTAAATATCATCATCTTCCTTGACAGTATTATTATCCCATTTACTTGGGGTCGGCCTTCCCTGTCCTTTTTTCTACTTTGCACGATTTAGTGCTTGACTTGCGTCTAATCTCGCCTCTTTCAGGTCTTTGCCAACCGTCGTCAACCAAGTAACATACAACCAAACCGCGGAAACGCCGCGTCGTTGTTTGTATGTTCAAGGCAATTTTTACCATGTGGTCATCTGTACTCTGTGTTGAATAAGTCCATGCGTTTTTCTGAAAGCTAGTCTGCAATTGGTACTACATTGAAACTATCTGATATATACTTCCTGTCCAACAACTTGATGCCAGCAGACCAGCGCATCTCGGTTGTGTTAAATTCAGCTTGTCCTAAATACCTTTTCAAAAATTTGTACCGTCTTCTACTTAATGTTTAATCCCGGTTCACGTCTGGCACGGTGCTTTACCAAAGTGAAAAAGCAAAATTTCTAATCTATTGTCATCTAGCAAATTGACAAATCAAACTTTCAAAAATTTTTCAGTTTTGCAAAATTAATATGAACTCATACTTGCTCGGTCGAGTTTTGAATACTGCGAATAGCTTTGCTTTAAATGTGATAATTTATGTTGTAAAGAATACCAGTATGTCGTCGTAAAACAATAGAGATTCGTCATCCATCAGACATCACATCACATAAATGGCCCTACCTTGTTTGAAAAATACTGAAGTTAAACACGTCTTTTGTTTTGACATCTCACATTCATTTAAATGTGATTGGAATTGAGATGTGGGAATTTTATTATGAGTGATTTTAATGAGTTAATTTAAATGTTATTAATATGCCTCTGCCTACCCCTTCGGGAAAACAGGCGTGAATGTATGTATGTATGATTTTATTACTGACTAGATAAAATAAGAAAGATTTTTAAAAAAAAATCCTACATACACTGCCTAAGCTCGTGTGATTTTAATGAGATGATTTATTTTTATTTATATATTATTCTGTTAATGATTACTTTTTAATAAACACGTTTAATCTTCGCCGTGTGCTTCCCATAACAGGAGATAGAACCTTTGCCTAGATAGATTTGAGTGTTCATAAGTGTGTTTGGAACGAAGCTCAGTTTGAATAAGTTAATAATTTGATCCTTTATTTATTTATACCACTTAAGCACACGGCAACGATAGATAGAACCCGGTGGTGTTTTGTAACACAGAGGTCTCATTTGACGGACGATACTAATTCTGGCAAAAAGTTCCCATAATACTGCACCTTCTCCTGTCACTTTAAAACCGTGTATTGATATTAAATTTAAGAGCTCCATTTAATGATACTGGATAAGAAACAATCACAGTAGAGTTTATAGACTGTCCTTGGATTGATGTAGATTTTATATCGAGCACGTTGGTCCCGGTTATCACAGTAAGTGGTTGTCGTTGGGCTCAGTTAGAGGCGTTGTTGGGCATTTTAACAGTTTAAATATTTTAAGTTTGAATATTTTAACAGCTTTACGCCTCACACACACTGCTAATACGTACTGGGTCCGCGCGGTGGAGTATGACCTGATTCATCTCTCTTTGGCTCGTCTCAATTGTGGGACATTAATGTGTGGAGATAAATAAATATTTTATAACTATTATTTATCATTAAGAACTTGTGTTATGGATACTAAATAACGAATAAACTTAAATAATTTTTTTTGGTAAAGATTTACTGAATATTATAGGAAAACACCCAGACCTGAAGTAATATTCATGTTCATGCACACAATGATTTATCCTGTGTGGGATTCGAACCAACGACCTTGGAGCGGACAGTATACTCACTAGCCACCACGCTACATCGATATGATAATATCCTACACTTGCGAGTAAGCAAATCTTAAACTTAAACGCTCAAGTTTCACGCTTTCAAATGACATATTGTTTTTATTTAAATGTTGCATACTCTTACTTAAAACAATTGTTAACCGACTTCCCAAAAAGGAGGTTTTCAATTCTGCCGGTATTTTTTTTTAAATGTAGAGTTGTGAGTCGAATTGTTTGCAAGCGAGTGTATATCTAGCCAGATACAGATGTTCTCTAATTCATTGTTGGATTCGTAATAGCTAATATGGCTAGCAGATTTTATGAATAATAAATATAAAAAAACGTAAATAAAGCATGACCATTGTTTATTGTATATTTGCATGCCATAAGGCTAAATATGGAATAGCACAATTTTTTTTTAAATATTCACACAATATTGAGTGATTGAGTGATATTGAGTGAATCACACCAATTATTTAGTTCCAAGATAAGTATCACTAAGAACTTGTGTTATGGATACTAAAGAACGGATAAACATACTTACATACTCAGGTATACTGACCTCCACGCCATATCGGTCGCCAGTTTTATTTATGTTGTGAACACCCTGTATTTGCAAATAAATATGATTTTTGTAAAAACAGTCCTGAAGTGTCACTTTCACGTTGCAATCTAACCCCTAATTGAACAGAACAATTACAAAAAGACATTGAAATTTTATTAATTACTGTAGATAAATACTTTAAAGGAGAGTCGGATGCGTGTTGTTAAAAGGAATGTGAACGCCTGTTTTGCATTGTCGCTTGTAGAAATCAGTATGTGTCAATCATGAGTAATCTCTGTACATGCTCGATACAACTTGAAGAACGGTTTTACTTAAGTTTCGGATAATCCTTAATAGCACCTCTACTATTATTGTAATGCTTTAAACATAATAGAAAAATACGCTATTATTATTTATTTACAAAGTATATTGTATTATATATAAGTTACAAAAAATTTCCTACAAGACTCTTCAAACAGTTTGACTGAAGGATCAATTACTATAAACTTGTATATCAAACATAATTTTTACATACATACATTCACGCCTGTTTTCCCGAAGGGGTAGGCGGATGCATATTATACGCCGCCAATTATATAGTTGGTCTCACGTAATAGGTGGCGAGCCTTTTGCCGCTTACCGGGCACTGTTATGTTAATAACGAAAAAACAAATGAAAATACTTTGATATGTTATTACTTAATATACATAGGAAACATCCAGACCAGAACAAATATTCATATACACGGGTTGGTGTATTTACATAATAATTGAAACCAGTTCTTAGCCCCAAAGATTGTGTCTCCGATTTCCACACTGAATAAAAATTTGTGTGCTTGAACATGGATGTAAATAACTTCAATAGGCTTTCTGTTGCACTGTGCTTTTAAGAAACGAGGTCGTATGTATAAATATAGACATATGAGCTTTTTAAGACGCAGTCTTATTCGTGGGTGCCAATTATGTATCCATTACTGTCAAGTATGTAACTGTAAGTTCTAAAATACTGGCAACTTGAGGCTCTACCACCTATTATCGAATTCAGGTTGCATTTAAACATGGCTGGCTTTATAAGGATAGACTCGTCATACATGACAGGCTTTGTTTTTGTGTGTTTGTAAGGGTTTCGTATAAATAATAACCATTTATTTGTGTATCATACAATTTGTAATTTAAAAATAAATGTATTAATAAGATGCACCGAAATGACCAATCTTAATGTTTTGTTTATAGGGAATTGTAGTTTTATATAATACTAGCGAACACCCGCGATTTCGTTCGCGTGACCTACATTTATAAACCTTACGTTGCGTAGTTTTGGAGATCTAAGCATATAAATAGGGACAGATTAGTGCGTAAAGCAACTTAGTTAAGCTAATTGTTTTATACAATGTAGTGATTTTAAAATAACATCACATCTTGCGAGTGAAGCCCATTTAGATGAGAGAGAAATTTGATATTCAGTCAGTATAAAAACAGCTACAATGAGAACGGGCTTGGATTAATACCGTTCGTTGTGTTGCTTTGGGTTGCCGGTTGGCCTGAGAATATGCCCATTTTCATATAAATGACATTTCCTACTTTTACGTCGAAAGGAGCGTTCACCTTCCTAATGACTGTTTCTACTATAAAGACATAAGGGTCACTTTTATTTGATAAAATAAATAGTCACATTACTAGTTTTAAACCTGGTCTAACTTGATGTTGTTTTGTAATATGCCCCTAAGTTTTGAAATTAAAAGATCCTGATGGTAATATTATTGTGGTACCGCGCAATTTGGGGAAATCTATTGGGGAGGCCCATGTTCGGTAATGGACGTCATATGGCTGAGATGATGATGATGATGAAGATGATGACAGTAATGAGAGTGTTATATGAACTTTGCTGTTTCATTTTAAGACGCACGGTATTAAGTAAGTTATAATTTACATACAATGACGCCTGTATCCTTAAAGGGGTAGGCAGAGAAATATGAAACACCCACATTACGCCAATTATAATACTGGTACCACGTAATAGGTGGGAAAACTATTGCCGCTGGCCAGGAACGGTTATGTTTGCCAAAGCCTCGTCCGTTGATCGGCAGGTGCACCACTTGCAGCTGAGGTTGGCTTGGGCTTCTTAGATGTTGGCAGGATCCCTTTACACCTAGTTATAGTTTAATGTAAGTTATTTTAGCTATAGTAATCATATTTACATTTGAACCGATCTGATTAGTCGGATAAAAAAAATAGTTGTACATTAGGTTATTGAACCCTTGACTTTTGGATACATTGTATCATAGCTATGATACTGTAACGGCACATGGTCTGGTTATGGACCATTAGAGTCCTAGAATACAGGAATATCCTAGGATTAGCTCCAGTCCTACAAACTAGGACACAACTGGGTTGATGATTAGGTCTCCTTGACTTTAGGATACATTGTATCATAGCTATGGTACTGTAACGGCACATGGTCTGGTTATGGACCATTAGAGTCCTAGAATACAGGAATATCCTAGGATTAGCTCCAGTCCTACAAACTAGGACACAACTGGGTTGATGATTAGGCCTAGAGTTCACCGAAGTACTATATGGGCACATTTTATATAAATGACATGCCTACGTGGGAAAGAGCATTCACATTGCCAATGACTTCTTAACACGTGTTTGTATGTATAATATTCATATTTTGTATGTAACTAAATCTTTTTACGCAATTTTCACCCACTACAAGACCAAATGTTGTGATTGGAAAATTGGCGGGTATTTTAAATTGATTATTGCAAATATAATTATTAATAGTAACTAGAAGTAAATTTGTTAGTTAATATTATAATAAAAATCAGCCCATTATTATTTTTACAATTAAATTTACATTCAATTTACACGAGTCGTGAGTTTTACAAAATGACTCTTGTTCTATCGGTGTATCCACACCGCAGTTACTTTTTGTTGAGCAACGTTTCCGAATGTTACTCAGCAGCATCTGACAATAAAAACAATATACAACACAGGTTACAGAATGTTACCTAATGTTGCAGAAAGCGTAAAGATGCACAGTACCACTTTAATTTTGTAGCTCAATAGAAAATGCCCCAACTATTTTATAGGAAAACAAAGAATGTAAGAGTATATATCGAGGGTTCCGTGCTCAAACCCGACAAATGACAAAATTTGCGTTTTTGGGCTTAAAACAGTACTTAATACATTAACCGCCATGGGGGGCACCGGTGACCGGCATGCTACCCTTCTTATGGGGCCATGGGGGGCACCGGTGACCGGCAGGGAAGACTTATATACCAGATGGCCTAAATGGAACATTTGGGTCAAATTAGCTTGGCAGTTAATGTGTTAAAAGAATTTATCGGTTAATTAAAAAAAATTAAACTTAAAAGGTTTACTTATTGGATTATGAAGTCCTCAGTTTTCAGTCTTCTCTTCTGAAATCGACTTATCTGATAATATCACAAAAAGCGGCAGAAATTATTTATCTGATGTTGTCACTTATCGGGTTTGAGCACGGAACCCTCGATATAGGTTTTATTGTTATCTGAAGCTTTTGTACTAGGCCTACTGCTTTTCCTCTTTCTCCTTTGTGCCAGATCGAAGAGACCTCTTAAATATCACTTAGATTGGCATTTTCTTTATAAAATTATTTTATTTTGTAATCTGTAGTTTTTAAGTTTTCGCCATCAAAGAGTATACTATCTACCTATTTGAATTACTAAAAAACCAACTTTGTCTTTGGACGCCAAATGACTGCCAAACAATATATTTTCTGTTCTGTCTGGAACTATTGGCGTTCAACTTTTTAATATAAATACCTTAAAAGTTTCCACATTGATAATAAATCTATGCTTGTTGTTTGTATAATCAACAATTCTTGAACGTATGTTTGTTATTTTTCAGTATAAATAAATGTCTAAAATGACTTCAACACCTTTCAACATCGGCCTGTCGGACAACACTAGGCTGTCGAGCAGGGTGCTGCGCCCCCCGGGCGGCGGACACACGGACATCTTCGGCGGACCCGAGCCGGAGGTCGTCCGCGGCCGTCGTTTCGTCAACCCAGGTGCCAATTCTGGTTAGTACACACGATCTAATGGCCAAATATAGAAGGAAAATAGAGAAGGGCAAGTCAAAAGACTCCTAAGCCGACCCTGCGGCCGGCGTTTCGTCAACCCATCTTCCAATTCTAGCTAGTCCACACACAAAACAATCTCACGAAAAAATGCAGCAAGGGGAATGAAGATAGGGCAGGTCAAAAGTACCCTACCGAGGTTAGTGAGCACGGAGGGAGCGAGATCCGCTCTCTCCGGCTGCGCTATTGGCGTAGCAGGTGGGCCAGGAGGGCCCGTCAGGCAGCGCCCGGGGGTCTTAGGCGGCGGGGGCAGGCGGCTTCTTCCGTATAGCCCCCACAGAAGTCGCCCAGTTGTGCCATGGCCGCACGGGAAGGTACGCTAAGCTGAACTTCCTTAAACTTTCTATCTGCCTCAATGGAACACTGGTGAAACCTGCACTGCAGCTGACCTTAACAAAATTGTAAAAACTTATATTATGGCTGAAACGTCAAATCATATCAATATATTTTTTTCTTATTTTTTAATTACAGTAACTATGGGAGAGCCAGCAAAACCAACTAATGGCACAGAAAAAACTGTTCAGAATGGGCAGGCAACTGTAGCACCTGCCGAACACAGCCCAGAACCGGTCGAGAAACCTGTTGAAAAACCAGTCGAGAAACCAGTCGAGAAAACAGTCGAGAAACCAGTCGAAAAACCCGCCCCAGTAGAAGCCCCAGCTAAACCGGAGATCGTCCCTGAACCAACTAAGGTAGACCAACCTAAACGCGTGCGCGTTCCTCCAGGCGGCTTCTCCTCGGGGCTCTGGTAATACTGGCCAGCTGAAGTCGCAAAATCCTGGGACCAGTTAATTTAGTCTCTGTTATATTCGTCGTGCCTTTATTGTTGAATGCTAGAAGCTGTGTTTTTGGTTGTAGATAGGTTCGTCCGTTAACTGGTTCCCAGCCAGTAATTTTAGCTCGTATTCGGTTTTCGCATAAGTCATGTGCATTTTATTCCTCGCTGACGGCAATTTAATTACTGATTATAAACAGTAGGTATTATTTTAATATAGGAGTTTATTCTTTAATTTTATAATCATGTATTCTATTAATATGCCGCTGTGGCAAAGTATTGCTAGCCAAACTCTCTATTAGCTCTACGTAATTCGTCTAGTTGTAACAATCTTTTCTAAAGTTGCCAAATGTTTGTACATTGTTTACAACTTTAAGGCGTGTGTACAAAATAGGCAATAATTTTTAAGCAACACGTGTCAACGTCTCCACATGGCGGTATTACTAATTAAAACTACCCGCTTTTTGTTATATTTTATCGCGAGCCTTTTTGAATATGTCACAGTAATGGTTGTGGGTAGTTTGAGATTCTATCTACTGTTATTTTGTCTATGGAGATGTCTGTCATCTCAGTCTCCCTGCCCGTGACCCAGAAACGCTGTAAACTATAACTTTGGGTGTTTTAGAAATATTTCCAAATCAATGTTTATGTTAAACATCATAATTCTGATTAAATAGTAACCGAAAATAATTCCATAAAAAGTGTTTTACGAAGGTTCCATGCCTAACACTATGCGGATAAATTGTTTCCTTAAACACGCCCTTATTCAGAGGCTATTCGTAATAGCCAAAATCTTCAAAATTATTGCTAAGCATATATAATCCTATCGACTGACAAGTGCCTATATTTTAATGTTGTATGTATGTGTACTTAATTCGTCCCATTAAGCATTTTATATTTTGCGGTTAGCGTGTTTTTTTTACTATGAAATATATTGATAACATTATGTAAGCCTAATTGGCCATTGCGCGATTATGTATATTGTAGTTGATGTATATTTTTATATGAATTACGATACGATAATACATTTCATTACTATTTTATGGATTGTTTTATTTTTATATAAGTCTCCCTTTTTCGTTCTCCTTTTACCAAATTTCATTCGATTAGAGATTATATCGAACTCTTTTTTCTTTTTTAGATATGAACTCACTCGGTTAGAGTATCCCGTGTCAAGTATTTCAAATTCAAGTTATTTTCAATTTAGTCACAGTAAAAAGTCCATGTCAAATTAAGTCCATCACAGTCGAGTGAGCGCAAAGTAAAATAGTGGGGACTATTAAAGGTTTTATGGACTTATGGAATCAACACAGAATGTAATATGCCATTTTCGTACACTTGTGTACGTTGCCAAAGAGGTTATGTAAAAGAATCATATACTGCCGTGGTCCGTCCGTTAGCGCCAAAACTCCTATAGACGAATATTTACGGTGATGACTGCAAGCTAAGGGGTCATCCATACATGATGTCACACAAATTTCGAGATCTTTTGACCCCCCTCCCTCATTGTCACAGCTGTCCACACTTGTGGACTCCCTCCTCCATAGCGTGATGTCACATATTTTGCAATTGTAACAAATAATATCTACATCAAAAAAGCAGTTTCAAAGTTTTCATAGTACCTGGAACTTTGAAATGTGACGTCATGAAATATAGGATGCCTCCCATCCTCTTGTCACACTCCGTCAACCCCCTTACACCCCTTAACGTGTGACGTAATTGATGGATAGCCCCTAATATCAATTCCATACATAGGGCCTGTTTCACAATGTCGCAATTATGTTCCCAATATCGTTTACTTGACAAGTAGTCCATATTAGTGTAATTTTAACTGCCGGGCCTAATAAGACATAATGGAACAAGTCCTGGCCCTTATTTTTAAGCCTTATTTAATCTAGTCTCGAGCACTGAAAGATCATTTAATTGGTACGTATCATTAACATGAAATCAACATTGACTGAGAACCGATGTATTAATGACTTAGTGGTAATTGTTCAAATTATGCGCCACGAACTAGGGAGCATCTACATATGGCGAATGCGCACCGGTACGTTAGTCACGTGTGGACGCACCCTTAGATGCTGTATGGTTTTATTTTATTTTAATTAAATAATGGCTTCGTGCGTCTAGCACATCTAGACAGTGTCAAGTAAGTGATATATAATTCATAGTAAAGTGTGCATTACCGCAGCAAAATGTTGGGCTTTAGAGAGGTGAGAGTATAGCAAATAATTAGTTCATCATGAGAAGTAATTTGTTCACGTATAGCAAAATTTGTTTGAACTGTAGTTTTAAAGTTATTCGGGAAAAACCGATTTTGCCGTAGTAATGTTTGAAACATTACCCAGGCAAAATTTTTTTTCTTATGATCGTTGCAGCGTGGATCCAAATACATGAATAGATAGCTTTTGCTGTGTACTAAATGTTCATGAATAGCAAAATTTGTGCATGTTGTGGTTTTAAAGTTATTTAAGATTTTGCTGCGGTAACATTTTGGGATTACTTAGAACTCGAAAACGGCTCATCACAAAACTTTGAAAAAAAATCCAATAATAGATCTTAATTAGTTCAAATTTGTTCAATAAACAGTTTTCGATTTGTTTCACGAACACCAATGAAATTAAATAGTTTCGAAAATCAGAAAAAAACGCGTTTGCAAGTAAACCAGTACACATACAATCAAATAAAAAGCTGTAACATGTACCCTTAGTACACCTTTATAACTACTATAAATGGATTTTACGCAATATGAAGATAAAAAGAACTTTAATCACATTTAAAATGATCTTACCTAAGTGATCAAATACACAGTACCCATAAGACAAGGAGACATGGCATACTATGAACTAATTTAATTGTTCCATCAATAAACTATCCTGTTAATTTCAGCTTTAAATTACGACTATTATGAAAGTTCCATCCATCCGAAGAGTGTGTCTGTAATTCTTCTCAAAGTCGACCAAATGATAAAGGCTACGTAAAAGCGACCGCGCCATACATAAGACTAACCTTCTTAAATGGGCGGTATAATATTCACGTTTTATTGGTACAGTTGCGAACAATGGAGTTTTGTAGTCGGTCAGGTTAATAAAAATAACAAACTGATGATTTTTACTTTTTTAATTACAATATCAGTCTTATACAAATTATATTTATTACTTTACCCAATTATTAATATTTAAGGGGAAAATCACAGATCAGATAGAAGTATTTGCATGGCTAGATATAAACGCAAATATATTGTTTATAATTTTCACAGTTAAAATACAATGTTTAATAATATTTCGTTGTACAATGTTCCTTAGTAGGTAGATAGGTAGTACAAATCACAGATTATATTGAAAACTCAACTGCTATAGCAATGCTTTGTATGGCAGGACGGATTCGTTTGGTTGAGCCTCGTGTGTGCATTACTTAAGGCATGATATTGAAATTGAAATCAGATTAACTAGGTACAATCAATATAAAATGTTTGAAACAGTCAGCTTCTATATAGATAACAACAATATTAAAATGTCATACAAAATCTTAAGCTTTAGAAAATTAAGCTTTATTCAAACGTCCGAAGCCATCGCATTCGTACATCGCGCAGCTATACTTGTGTGAGTGAGTCTCCACGTTCACGAACAATGCTGCCGGCAGCGGCAGCCATCGAAACCGGTTTGCGTCACACATTTGAGGAGTAACAGTAAAATTTATGATATTTAAATTAAGTAAATTTACTTATTATTAAGTATTTATTTACCTATAAGTAATATGCGCCCACACCACTTGTACTGTGTGTACGAACACACAACACACACACACAACAAAAATGTAGGTATACTTACTATTTTAATTGTTGTATTTCATACTAAATTACTTAGGTACTTACCTTTTAAAGGTTACTTTGGTTTTAAATATTTATACAGCATTAAATTGTATAACACCACTGTTGTAATTGTAATTTTGTTGTAATTTATAACATAAAAAAACTACCTACTGAAAATATTTATTACCGGCTGCATGAATTAGAATATTCTGCTTGACTGTACAAAACATCGTATATTATGCTGCTAATTTGCAAAGTGTACGCGTATGTATGGCGCGGTCGCTTTCACGTAGCCTTTATCATTTGGTCGACTTTGAGAAGAATTGCAGACACACTCTTCGGATGGATGGAACTTTCATAATAGTCGTAATTTAAAGCTGAAATTAACAGGATTGTTTATTGATGGAACAATTAAATTAGTTCATAGTATGCCATGTCTCCTTGTCTTATGGGTACTGTGTATTTGATCACTTAGGTAAGATCATTTTAAATGTGATTAAAGTTCTTTTTATCTTCATATTGCGTAAAATCCATTTATAGTAGTTATAAAGGTGTACTAAGGGTACATGTTACAGCTTTTTATTTGATTGTATGTGTACTGGTTTACTTGCAAACGCGTTTTTTTCTGATTTTCGAAACTATTTAATTTCATTGGTGTTCGTATAACAAATCGAAAACTGTTTATTGAACAAATTTGAACTAATTAAGATCTATTATTGGATTTTTTTTCAAAATTTTGTGATGAGCCGTTTTCGAGTTCTAAGTAATCCCAAAATGTTACCGCAGCAAAATCTTAAATAACTTTAAAACCACAACATGCACAAATTTTGCTATTCATGAACATTTAGTACACAGCAAAAGCTATCTATTGATGTATTTGGATCCACGCTGCAACGATCATAAGAAAAAAAATTTTGCCTGGGTAATGTTTCAAACATTACTACGGCAAAATCGGTTTTTCCCGAATAACTTTAAAACTACAGTTCAAACAAATTTTGCTATACGTGAACAAATTACTTCTCATGATGAACTAATTATTTGCTATACTCTCACCTCTCTAAAGCCCAACATTTTGCTGCGGTAATGCACACCATAGTAAATGAGAATGAGTGATGATAAATGGTAAATGAAATACCCTCCCTAAAGCCCCTTGAGTCCTCAGTAAAGATGTGGGACTATACTGAGATCTCACATGCACTTCTTGAGAGATTTGAAAAGTGATGTTGCACTGCTTTGTATGATTTACCAACACTCATGTATATTCACAAACACATAACGCTCAATAATCCACCGTTATTACACATTAATGTTAGAAATATCACAAGTTTTAGAAAATAAAACAAAACTGCAGACATGACGCTTCTTTTTCCCGTCAAGAAGTCCTGCTGTATGGTTAATTCCACCACAGAGCGCCCCCTTTCATAAAACATGCCCATAAATTATAATCAAACCTTGGTGTATAAAAAATCATATTGACACATCTGTCACTGAATGTCGATGACATAACAAATGGCGTAACTAGCTACGGAGTTCAGCATGGACAACTAAAAGCATATAATAATAAAACACACGAATAAAATGTAATTATAACTTCCATTTTGACAACAATAGCAGGATTACAGGATATGTTATAAATGTCATTAATGGTCTATAAGTGCAGTTGGTAAGGTAGGTCTTTTTTTTAATAATCCCGAAAAAGCGTCTTATTGATAGATCAGCGATGTGCCTTAGGGTTCATACAGACGAACTGCAAGTCGGAACGGCAGAGGCGACGGCAGCCGTCGACGCGTCAGCGGCAGCCGTCAATGCGTCGACGGCTGCCGTTGGCAGGCGAAAACGTTTGCAGTTGGAGTGCCGCGTACTAGCAGTCGTGGTCGGTACGAAAAACGCCACAACTGCAAACGTCGCCACCTGTCGGCGGCAGTCGTCGACGCATTGACTGCTGCCGTCGACGCATTGACGGCTGCCGCCGACGCGTCGACGGCAGCCGTCGACAGGTGGCGACGGCTGCCGTCGCCTCTGCCTTTCCGACTTGCAGTTCGTCTGTATGAACCCTTTGATGATAATGGAGGAAAATAATAATTTATGTCTTATACTATGTAGTCCTACCCGCCTGCCCAGCTTGATAATAATGGGCAAATACCTGCAATAGAAATAAATCTGTTGGGGAGGCCAAGCAGTGGACTTAATAAGGCTGATATGACGATGTACACCATAGTCTTCCAACATGCCACAAAATGGCTCGCCACCTGTAATATAACTCGCAAAATGTGGGCGTTTAATATGCCTACCCCTTCGGGGAAACAGGTGTGATATTATGTATGTCATCTTTTCATATCCCGTCGCTTATAGGGTACTTAGAAACATTTTTTCTTATGAAGAATAAAACTTTGTAGCATTCTCCAAATTCGAGCGTGGATTGAATTGGAGTATGGAGGGTGGTCGCCAGTCGCGGCTGCTGGCCCGTTTACTCGGCAGGCTGCGCGGTGAACATCGCAGCGCAGCGTTGGACAAAAATTTCTCCTTCACCTCTACGGTGTGAGTTAGCTCAGTTCTGAACGTACACCGTACTCTGAACTCATTCCAGCAACTATAGTCCGGCAATCTCATGCGCGTCCTTCCCGCGGGGTGACAGACGGTGGCGGGAACGAGGTAAACAAGATGTCAGCGGGTGCGGTAGCGGGGAAGGGAGAACTTCTCTTCGTGTGTAACCGTGTGCTAGAATGGCACGCTAGGCGGCACGGTCGTGCACGAGATTGCCGGACTATATAGTCAACCTTGCTAATAGAAAATCAAGCTACTATTATTTCCCGAAAAATCGAGAAACTTTTCAACACGACCCGTTTTTCGCCCTTACATGGGGCATCTTCAGGTAAGATAGGAGCCTCAGAACAACGATGTCTTCACGACCAATGCCAAAAAGAGAGTAAATAGATTTTTCGGGAAATTATAGTACCGCGGGAATTGTAACATAGATTTTTTAAATCCATCAAGTGATGGAGCTTCGTAAGCAAGTGCTTACAATGGATTTCCGCAAAGTAACGCCTGAATTAATAAATTACTTTTAAAGCTTGTATATCACTGTAGCTCTGCGGTATTTGATGATCAAAGTAAAGCATAGTTAACAACGATCAGTCCCTGTATGGGTGATGGATTTATTTATTAAATCTTTATTGGACACTAAAAGTAAAGTATTACAAAATGCGACCTTAATGTCATAAGGCATTCTCTGCCAGTTATACTCAATACTCAATGTCTTTGCACTCCATATGTTACAAAGATGTTATTTTTATAAATATATTATCACAGATACAATATGGACCCTGTAGGGTATGGCAACTTAGAAGAGAGGAGAATGCCAGCTTTTTATATTTAGATTAGTTTAAATTTAGATTATTGTATTCGGTTTATTATACAGTAATAATTACATTGAAAATTTAAGTAATTCTATACCTATTAAATTAAATTTATATTCGTACGTGAACATCCGGAACTTTACAGTAAAAGAGAAGATATCCAAACCAACTTAACACTTCGATACAAAAATAAACTTAATCTACCATCCTCCAGACTTAAAATGCATTCTTCCAGTACCCTAATCATGTCAATAAAAGTATATAACAAATTACCAGAAAGTATTAGAAACGAAAATAAATTTAATGTTTTTATTAACAAACTAAAACACTTACTAATAAGCAAAGCTTATTATAATATAGGCGAATATTTTAATGATAAAATAATAAACAAATAAGAATAATAAATTTAACACAAAAATATTTAATATGTATAATATTACATACAATGACATAATAATTTAAACATTAATATATATTGATTGATCGATAATTAATTAGTAATAATAATATAATACTATTATATTAATAATAATAATATATATGAACAATATTTTAATTAATAATTAAAAATTTTCCCAAACGTGCATTATAGAAAAACAGTATTACTCACATATTGAATCTAATAGTATAAAAATAAAAGAATATTTAACCGAAAAAATAATATGAAATAACAATAAAGTTTAAATAAAAACAAATATAACTAAGTATAGGTACCTAACATTTTATTACTAAGAAATTTAATGAGAATAACAAATAATAACTACTCGTAGTCAAAAATGAGCAAATATCTATGAATTATTAAATAAACAAATAGTTTTAACTAACAGGTAATTAAACAGCGTCCTTCCTCCTCTCTCCTACACTATGCTGTGCCCGACAGGGTCCACAATTGATACTTTTGTACCTAATCTACCATCCTGTAACACATTGTTGGAACGCAATAAAGTATTGAGTATATTGTATTATAAATGGTAAATATGTTATATTATAATGCATATAATGCTATAGCATGCTATTGTATTAACTATGTAATTATTACATAATAATTTGTGTTATGTTTATTTCAATATATATTATTTTTCTTTTTGTTTTAGGTCTTTATCATCTAGGTATTCTTTAATACTATAATAAGTTTTGTTTATTAGTATTTGTTTTAACTTATTTATAAATTTTGTATAACTTGGTTCTTCTATAAGGGCTTCTGGAAGTTTATTATATATTTTTATTGCCATTGCATATGGGCTTCTGGAATGAAGGGTCATATTAGAAGTAGGTAGTATTAGTCGGTCTTTGTGTCTTAGTGATCTGTTTGTATGTCTGTCTCCACGTTTAGTAAATAAGGTAGTATTATTTCTCACAAATTTAGATAATTCTAGAATGTAGATGCATGGTAAGGTGAGTATTTTGTGTTTCTTAAAGTAGGGTTGGCAACTATCTTCTTGATCTATGTTAGTTAAGATACGGATTAGTTTCTTTTGAAGAATAAAGAGGGAAGGTGAGTCAGTACTATTACCCCACATGTCAATTGTGATCCCTAAAAAAATTACGTCAGTTGCATTTACTAGCCTATAGTTATTGTGTTTAATGTCAATGTCTTTAATTGGTTTATTTTGAGTCTTAAAGCGAATATATTTTGATTTTTTTATGTTTATCTGCAAATTATTACTTTTCAATCAATAGATAATTTTATTAAGACTGCTATTTGTGATACTCTCTAACTCATGAATATTTTTTGACTTTATGATAAGAGTTGTATCATCTGCAAACATAACACAATTTTGGTCACAATTTTTACGTGAGTCTTCCAGTTTAAATTGGTATCTATTGTTATTCCTAGCAATGTAAAGTCCTTAGCATTTTCTATTTTTGTACCGTTAGTTGTAAAATCTATTTGTAAAGGGGATTTTTGATATGGGTAGAAGGTCATTAACTTAGTTTTCTCGTAATTGATTTGAATATTATGTATTGTCATCCATTCTGCAATCCTATCAAAAATGTTTCGAGCCGCTCAACTAATCCGTTCACGTTTTTGCACGAGGTAAGCAGTGATATATCATCAGCGAATAAAACACATGGTTCCTTTGTAATCTTCGGGAGATCGTTAATATAAATAAAAAAAGAGTAAACAACCGATCACACTCCCTTGTGGTATTGAAGCATTTATAGTTTTTTGTCGGATCTAATGTTAATTATTTCTTTAAGGTTAAGGTTGTATTTTCTAATTCTACATACTGTTCTCTATTTTTTAAATATGATTCAAACCATTTGTGCGCATTCCCGCGAATCCCTATTTTGTATAGCTTATCTAGTAAGATGTTAAATTGGACTCTGTCATATGATTTAGTCATATCTAAAAGTATTCCGACTGCATATTGTTTCTTATTTATTATATTAATTGTTACCTGTTTATATTTATAGACAGCAAGAGTTGTGAATCGCCGTTTACGGAACCCTTTTTAGCTGTCATCAAAAATTTCATATTTTTCGCAGTAACGGTATACGCGGTCACACGTGGCCTTTTCAAAAAATTTTGAAGCAGTTGGTAGTAGCGCTATGGGACGGTAATTGCTGGGGTCTGTTTTGCAGTTTTTTTATGTATTGGTTTGATTATTGCTTTCTTTAGTAATTCAGGAAATTCACCTTGTTCAAAGGATTGATTTATTAGCGCACAAAAGGGCTATGTGAGTTCGTCTGCACATTGTCTGATAAGGGAAGGTGGAAGTTCGTCTATACCAAAACTCTGTTTGTTTTTTAAGATTTTTTATAATATTTTAGGTTTTGTGGTAGTTTATTGGAGAAAGAAAAAAAGTGTTTACGGTGGATTGTAGAACAGGCAAATCAAGCGCTTTTTCACCTAAAATTTGGTTATTTTTTTCACCGACTGATGCAAAAAATGTGTTAAATTCATTAGCTATTTGATATGGAGCTGAGATTATAGTATTATTTATTTTAAGTTTAATGTTATGGTGCTCTCTGGAGATGTTTTTATTGGTACGTTCTTTTATTATATTCCACATAGTTTTAGTTTTATTTTGTGTAATGTAGTATTTTGGATTTGTTTACTATATATGTTTTAAAATTTTTGTATATTTTTTATAATATTGCTTTATAATAGGATTGTTTGATTTTATAGTTAGGATTTTCAAAAGTCTTTTATTAACTAGTTAACCTTAGGGTTAGCAGAAAACTTTAAAAGTTTTCGTTTGTGTGACATTTATTGTCAATCGCTTCCATGCTCAAACCCCAAAACATTAGCTACCGCCAATGCGCAATGGGTTCGCGTGTTCAGAGTTGATCTGAATCCCTTTCACACTGGGTGACACGTGCTCAATTGTGTGACATAAATAAGAGGATGATAACAAAGAATAGACAGGAACAATACAGTTTCAAGAGTGTATTGATAGGTACCGCGTGGCTTCGAAAGGTTAGCAAACCACCTAGGTCTTTGGGAATGGTCGTCCCCAGGTGATTACTACTCGACGCGCCTGTTTTAATTTCGATACCTTCGGGAATATGTAAACGCTTTAGTGCAGTTCCATTAGCTTTCTTTTTATTACACTTACTAGATATTAATAATCACATCATACTTTTATTCGGAAAGCTTTATGAGCTTCGGAAAGTAAGAAGCCAGTAGGCTATTTAAAAGTTAAACCTCTTAAAAGTTATACTTGCAGCGAAAGCACGGGATGTAGCACCGCCAACGAGGAAGACGAGTTCGACACTCCTACCGTCAACACCAGCACGTCCAATATACGGCTCGACGATGACCAGTTTGCTGCAAACATTGATCTAAGGTAGGTTCTTCAGAGGCTTCGTTATATAGCAACAGAGATGGCTGTGCATTGCTTTGAGAAAAGGTTTATTAAACAAGATCAATCGTTTTAATCCTGGTTAAATGTACCTAGACCATACCCTTCTGCTCCACCAACAACGGTAGACATTCATTTGATAAGAAAAATAGTGGATTTTTTTCCAGTACTGACAAAATACATCCATGTTCCTTTCTAAGCCTGCTATGTCTCGGAGCCTTTTTTTATTGTCGGTAAAAAAATGCTGTTTACGCACTGTCTTCCGGCCAGTGGGGGGACCCGGAGGTGAGTGTGGGGCTCATTGCGGCAGACGCGAATTCACGCGACCGCCGCAGTCCTACCGACTAAAAAACTTCCGACGACGCCCATCGCTGTAGAAAAAGAGGCGGGGGGCCAGTGCCTGGGTTTGTAGTTCTGGCACGCCGCCCATGGCCAACGTCCCCCGGATCAGAACCGGGAATGTCTCAGAGCCGCGGTAACCCTTTCGAACATTCTCGCAACCTCGGCAGGTTCTTCCACAAACCTAGATCACAAATTTGCAGGCTTGGTCCCCATTATTAGTGCGAAATTTATTCACTTACCTGAAAACTGAGTCGGGTTACTATCTTAATGATGTTTCCTTCCTACCGTAAATATTAATTTTCTTCTGAGCCTGAAATTAACAGTCAATATGTAACCTATACAGTCTTGTTTCTTTAGGTATGGTGGGCAATACCTTACCCCCGAGCAGCTCCCAGAATTCTGTGAGCAGCTCCATCACCTGGTGGAAGTCATAAGGAACATACAGTCGTATTCTCAAATTACTGGCGAGTATCCGAGGTCAGTTTTTAGTGCCCAAGCAGATTAGCTACCTATATATTGAAATTATGAATTATGGCGTGTATGAGGAAGTTAATGAGAGTGAATGAAGCTATGCCACGATCGTAGCAAGTGGAAGGATGTGATCTCTGCCTACCCCTACGGGAAAGAGGCGTGACATTATGTATGTATGTATATTGCAATTATAAACGAACAGAAAAAACAGGGAAAATAATGTTTCATTAGGAAATTATCATAAACGGATTAATTTAATATACCTACTTAGAGTAGGTAGGTACTTCCGTGCTTCGTAAGACACGTTCGACCGTTGATCCCGTTTAGCACTGCATGTGTTGCTGGTGGTAGTTTTTAAGCCACAACAGAGGCCATATTTGGCGGTATTGAAAATGTATCTAAAAGCAGGACGCACACGCCAATCTGAACTAGGTCTGCTTGATGTAGTTGGCATCGTCCACATTAAACGTATTGTGCGTTGACTACGCATGCTGATTTTTTTCCTGCCTTTAGCATTCTGCTAGTGTATTGTTGGCTCGATGTGTAGGTACGAAAAGTTAAATATATATGAAAAAGCAATTTATTTTATTTTATTTTCTTTTTCATTTTTACTAACACTAGGCTAAGAACATTGTTACTAACAAAATATGGAATTTCTGAAATAAAAATTTATTATTATTATTATATTATAATATACCTACTGCGTAACGCCCCTCACAGTCAGAGGTTTGAACAATGCCTTAGAAAACCTCTCACTATGGTTCCTGAGTGTTTGGGTTGAGATGCTGATGACGTATAAAGGATCGAATATCTGTGAATCTTAAATTTTTTTACGTAGGGAGTTAGAGCGTCGTTTAGAACAAGAATCAAAGGAGGTGGCGTCATTGGCTGCTGAGGCGAGGAATGCCCGCGACGTGGTGAACACGACGAGGACGCAGCGACGTGCGGTGCGCGCGCTCAAGAAGCACCTCGTCGCGCATCTGGCTAGCATGCGGGAGTCTGGTAAGAGCTAAGGGGTTATCCATAAATTACGTCACATGTTAAGGAGATGGGAGGGGGTCGGCGAAGTGTAACATACAAGGGGGTAGGGGTATTTCAAAATCTAGGTTCTAAACTTATTTTGAAACTGCTGTTTTAATTTAATTATTTCTTGCTGTAGGTACAATTGTAAAATATGTGACCAACTGTGACAAGGATGGGATGCGATCGATTAAAGTATGTCATAACCTGACCTAAAGCATCCCCCAAGAAATTGAAACTTCTAGAAAGATGCATTATCCACAGAGGCCCGTGAACTGGAGAGCACAGTGCGACTATCCGACAGAAAACTCTACAAAAATTGGGAGGCGCTCAAAGAATCCACAGATCCCGCTGTCTTCGAACCTCTACTAGATGAAATAAGGGTAAGTATTTGATACAATCAGGAAAATCGATAGAATACTGGAGTGATCGACATGGCAAAACGTATTTGCATGCATGGGTCGAATATCGACCCATTAATAGATAGGTCAGGTATGAGTTACGTACTTATACAGTCTTTCTATTTCTTACTGAGATCGAATCAATGTTAATCAAACGTTTAAAACACAAGCAGAATTACTAATTAATAAATCAGTATCATTTTAATGCGCTTACAAGTAGGACAAGTCTTCTTTAGAAGATCTTCTTTTGTGATGTACCAAAAATAGTATTTTTTGAGTAATGTCTATATTCCATTGAGCATGCGATATTTCGGAAAATCCACGGACAATAATTGAGTCTCCAGATAGAGCGACGTGGAACATGGAGAGGCCCTCAGTAGTGGGCATCTAATTCAAATTCAAATTCATATTCATTTATTCAAGTTTGGCTCAAAAGAGCTCTTATGAACGTCAAAACTTAAAAACTAGCGCGCCCATTCACTGCGGGCGGGAGCTTGATCGTAAAAGAACGGGCAAGAAAATCGTCAAGGTTAATTTTTTCTCCCGCCAGTTACAAGAATATGTACTTAACTGATACTTAATGATGGAGATGATGACTTATTAAACACGCTGAGTACATAACGAGAAAGTACATAGTAAATATGCTACCGTAGACGGTCTCTGTAGTTATAATTTATATATTCTAATCGTAAAAATAAAAATATTTATTAATTTTTAATGTATAGTTTATAGTAATTGATTCTTCAGTCAAACTGTTTGAACAGCTTTGTTGGACATCTTTTTTAACTTATATGCAATACAATATACTTTGTAAATAAATAAATAATAAAACTGCGCTTGTTACGAGACTTGGTCGTCATGTCCTAGCATTATCCCGGTTGCCCTAGACTTAAGTTTACGGCTCAGGGTCCGCTCACTGATTTAACCAGATATAGCTAAATTTCAGTTATTTCATGGAGCGACTGCCGTCTGACCTCTACAGCCCAGAAGAAAACATCATTCTATGGTTAAACCAGCTGTCAAGATGTTAGAAGGCATTTACTTCCTAATAACGGCTGCCATAGATGTTGAGGCTTTACGTGATTTTTGAGTAACGGAGCAAGCGATAAATATGCACTACGAAAAGTCGTATATATATAGTCGCACCTATGCCTTTTGACCTGAATTTAAAGGCAAGGAGTCTCGTCTCGTTTCTGGGTTATTGCCGCACGCGAGGTCTTAACGAGACTTGGAGGTCGGATACTATCAGACTGGTTATTCCTTAAACGGATGTCTAATGATCCCGGATTTCACTGAATGTGATAGTCGTAGGTATATTTTAGTTAAATTAGCCCCCAAGTTATCTCAAAAAATTGAAACGACACTTAAAACCTAGAAAGCAACCAAACACTGTCAATACAAATATTGACACAGTCATATTCGTCTGATGTACGGTGATGAAATCAAACCCAAGATCTCAGATCGGAATTGATCTCCTGATCAGTATAAGGGTCCAGGTCAAAATACTTACCTGTAGGTTGTCTAAATGGGTGGTTAACGAATTGCTCTCAAAAGTGTAATTGTTCACGCAGAAGAAACAAACAGCATTGGAATGTTTGGTGCGCCTGGTGGAGAACCGCAAGTCCTCGTTATCGCGGGCTTCCAACCTGACCTCCCTGCAGCCGCTCCCGCCGCCTCTGCCCCGAGACCATGATGAAGGTGATTTTAATAATACTGTAGTTACCTACAGGTCAGGTCGCCTGTTGTGCGTCTCTTAAGTTGTCTTGAGGTGAATTTTCAAGAGACATTTGGGTCATTTATTTATTTATTTATAATTAGGACAACTTACAAAACTCCCACAAAGACAAGGATCATACACAAAAGTTAATGGCTCAAACAATAGTGCAACTTCCATTTGAAGTTGCCACGACATTTAAATACTAAAAAATTACAAGGTATAGCAAACTAAATACAAAAAAACACATTTTGTTTATCCTTATGGTGAGACACAAGTTTTAGCTTAACAAGTATAAAAGTAAATAAGGAATTAAAGCGAATTATACTATCTACTACTATGATTATTTATTATGTTTAATCAAGTATGCTGCTTATACTATCATGCATGCTGCTGGTTTTCTGTTTACGATTACGATAATACTGTATCCTATATTACCTAAGTGCACGACAAAATATATAAGAATAAATGTGCGAGTAAAATAGTCGGTCCGTCGAGATCTCCCGAGAAGGCTTTTATGTGTGCTTGTGTTCCTTTTTAGTTGAGACTATATTGCTTGGGCCTAAGGCTCCATTGTATTCACATTGTCGTGAAGTAGAATGAAACGTTAGCTTCAAGTTAGCTATGTGGAGTGGCGAGAGTGGCGAGAGTACTGGAGCTTCCAACCCTATTAAGAATTAATTACCAGTGATAATTTATCACAAATAGTACCTTATTCTTAATGCCAAATAATAGTGATATTAAGTATTAAGACGTGATGCGAGGCAGATTCGACCACGTCCGGTCGGAGGCGAGACCCGCGGCGACCGTCCGGAAAACGCAGACGCAAAGAAAACGCACGAGAACCGCGCTCAATGCCCGTCTCCAATGACTCAAGTCGGCATGGTCCTCCTCCACAGGTAAGATGCATGTTTTTCCCGTCTCTATAGACTTAATCCCAGATCTTTTAACCTGGACGTGTAACGGCATTTACGGATTGGTACTCAGTATAAAGTGCTCTCATTTTTTGAGCTGCTTCTACTGCACCATATAGTTATACCGACGTCCACGCCATATTAGAAGTTTGTTATTGGGTATTACTGCTGGCAGTCCCACACCCCCTTTCGGTCCCCCTTTGGTCGGAAGGCAATTCGTAAATGCATTTTTTTACCAACGTAAAACAAAAAAAAGTGGGGAAACTACCAAGGCTTAGACTAAACTGTAAGAGTCTAACTGCTTTGGTAATAACTATTTTATTACCTTGCAGGTCACTCTCTACATTCAAGGAGCAGATTGTGTTCCTAGATGTCGAATCGGGAGCGCCGCAGCTGTAGCCATTACACCCCTGGATCTGCCTTCAAGAGGCAGTGTCAGAGATATCTTGTTTTTCACCACTCATTGATATGACACAATAGAGAACAATACTTTTTGCTTTCAAAGAATTACTCACTAACTTGTAACTGTTAAACGACTAAAGGCCTATTGAAACCTGAGCACTATTTGCTACGGTCTGCGGCAGAGAACACTGTGTGGGTATTTATATTGCTCCAGCATCATATTTAAACACCATCATCAGCTTAAAGAAGTCCACTGCTGAACATAGGCCTCCCCCGAAGATTCCCAGCGTAATAGTAGGCTGCCTGCATCTATCGTAATACTGCGACCTTTATGAGATCGAAGATGGATGATCTTGCAGATATTAATACTTCTACCTGCAACGACAGCAAATACCACTCAGAATTGAATATGCCTTAAGTCGGTTTCTAACAGTAGGTACACGACGCTGAATTCAATTTGTAAAAATAATGTCATGCTTATCGTAAAAAAAAAATTGTAAAAGAAGAAGACTTGATCTCGAGGTGGGATTGTGAAAATAGAAGAGAGTATTGTTAAAGTAGATTGGTCGGTGAATTTAAATCTTAGCAGTCTTCATAAAACAATGCCTTTGATTATGATATCGTTTATATGACTATTTCCTTTCAATAAACTGTTATCAATATGGTTAATGTTTGTTTTTATCACATTTCCATTTAAGCATTTCTAAATTAGTGATAACCTTTTTTTATGTTCGAGTTTTTATTACATGATGTAGGTTTTTCGTCTGTAAAATATACATTGACTTTTATCCATTTTATTGTATGAATTCGTTAATGGTATGAATTGTTATTGTAATTCTTTGATAATACCTCTTTAGGATGACTTATGATGACTAAAAGTTTATCATATCAGCCTTATAAAGTCCACTGCTGAACATTGGCCTCCCCAATGGGTTACATTATATCCGTGGGTACGTGCCCATAGGTAAAGTATTAATATATTTGAAGCTCGCAAGCCTAATGTTAGAATTATCTTTTAAGGTAAAGTATTTAAAGCCTTCATCTGACTTTGGCACAAAACCCATTCAGGTACTGCCTGCGACCCGAAATATAGTGGCCACTAAGTGTTATTTTGTACATTTCGCTGCCAAAATCCGAGAAAACTAATATTTTATTAGCTAGTTATCAGTTAATCGCTAAAACCATTGATACGAAATATGAGACGAAATACTAGCCGACTAAACTTCGTAACAAAATATTACCAATTGTCGATTAAGAAACAATGATTTGATAAGCTGTAAATGTGTCTTTTAATCGACTTTCTTACAAAAGTAGAATAGTTTATTACTGAATGGTATTGGATTATTGAGACATGCTTAAAATTTGTCACGAGTACTCGCGTTATAATGATTAATGTGAAATTTCAATTACGAAGTTCAATTAAAAGTCAACAGTTTTAATTACTTTTTTACTTCATGGATGTAATCCTTTTGTCTGTGTCATACATAAGCTATAAACAATATACATGTTAAGTAGTACACAATAGATAAATATACTAAAATAGTTCTGAAAATACTATCTGTAGATACTAAACTTTCTTCTCTTCCACTAGGGTGGTTGATACCGCAGGTAGCACTGATGAAGTCTCCACACTTGGTGATGAGGATTTGACCTGAAGGAAGACAAAGTACATGCAACAGTTTTAAATTTTCCTACTTATCCCCACTCGCATGATTAGCTCACGTTATATTACCTTTCTGGATAGGCATCCAGATAACAGGCTACTTGACCACCAAATTATAGTAAAATGTTAGGATAATGACTAGAGTACCTACTTAGTGTTTTTAGTAATTTTTTTTTGAAAAATATTGGCTTCGTGCGTCTAGCACATCTAGCCAGTGTCAAGTAAGTGATATATTAATAATATATAATTCATAGTAAATGAGAATGAGTGATAATAAATGGTAAATGAGATACCCTCCGCTAAGCCCCTCGAGTCCTCAGTAAAGATGTGGGACTATACTGAGATCTCACATGGACTCCTTGAGAGAATATGAAAAGTGATGTTGCACTGCTTTGTTTGATTTACCAACACTTATGTATATTCACAAACAGTTAACGCTGAATAATCCATCGTTATGACACATTAATGTTAGAAATATCACAAATTTTAGAAAATAATACAAAACTGCAGACGTGACGCTTCACTTTCCCGCCAAGAAGTCGTTTTTAGTTTTAGCTTTATCATACAGGCGTGATATGCGTGACAAGACAGGTAGAAGTATAGTTTTTGTTAGTTAGGTCTGGAAAATTATAAAATCCCGGCATTACTGAATTCACAAGCACGTTAAAAATATTTGGGAAATTTTTTACCAACGCATTTGATTACGTTAATCATTATAATTTTTTTTTAAAATTTATGTAACTTTTGTACTTTACACATACTGTTTCTTTACTTCAAGAAATAGTGATAGCGAGATGTTTCAGACGCATCATTTAGCCTGGTACCTTTGACCTATTTGGTCATGAGGTAGTTCCTCAAGGTATATTACTTGACCCTATTTTAGAGAAAAAGCTACATTGCTTCTAGAATCATATCTTTGCCCAAAATCCATCATTCAGCATCATGTATTTATCATCTAAAAGAATCAGAAGTTATTTAGTTTATAGTAAAATGTAATTTTTTACCTCAACATCCAAAGTAGTAGAAACTACCTCTAGAGGCACTGCCGCAGCCACTTCCTCTTTTTTAACTTCATCTGGCATAGGTGCAGCCTGGCAAATCTTTGAATAAGAAAATAAATATTATTTACATTTTGTTATATTCTGAGGTTACTCTATGGTAATTTATTGATTCAGGTGTTACTTTGCGGAAATCCATTGTAAGCGACAAACGCTGAAACGAGAGTTTCAGCGTTGGTCGTGAAGACATCGTTGTTCTGAGGTTCCTATCTTACCTGAAGATGCCCTGTGTAAGGGCGAAACACGTGTCGTGTTGAATAGTTTCTCGATTTTTCGGGAAATTATAGTAGCGCGGGAATTGTTACAAAGATATTTTTAATCCATCACTTGCTTACTCTATGGTGACTAAGCAAAGGCACACTAAAGAATTGTGTTATTAATAATTGATTAATGTTTCTCTTGGTAAGCTCTTTTTAAATCACTGTCTCTACAAGAGCTTTCTCAAAATCGTATAATAAATCCAATAGCACTTGAGTTTTGTTAAATTTAATTCTCCTTGGTCCTTTTCAAAAAAAAAAACAACTATTTAATGGTTTATAACAGCTTTCAATTTATTTAAGAACATGTCAAACCTGATTATTTTAATTAAATCGTTATATTCAGTTATATACATTTTAAATTGTCTAATTATTTTAATCAAATCGTAAATGTACCTACCTGTAAAGCCACGAAGGCGAAAATTGAGACGACGTATAACCACTTCATGTTCTCGAATGACAGACAAGTAAACAATAAAAGGTGCGCGTGCGTCGTTGCCTGTTTTATAACCGTGGTGACTCGACGGGGTACGAAAATACCGATTAAAGTAACTTCAATAAAGAGCTGTGTTTATAAAACAATCATAGTCGGAACAATTAGAATCGTTATCGTTTGTTTCACCAGCAGCTTGAGATGGATTATGCCTTATGGGAAATGACGTCATGGAATCTTGTTAGGTTTTTTACAAAAGGGAAGCAGTTTCCGAAAAAAATGTGGAGGATTTAAGGAATGGTGTAATTGGAAACAGAAGTCTGGAGGAATCGAGGAAAGGTGCAACTAGAAAACCGAGGCGTCAAGCGGACCTATGTTTGCCCAATATCATCAATTCTTTTAGGGAAATCCGAATAGGCGCTACTCTATCCTTTTCACTCCTGCCTATAATCAGTACAGCATAAGGAATCTTAAATCTTAATAGGTCATACGCTACTGCTCTCTACACCCCGTGACATAACTTATTTATATTACATGTATTGTCGTATGACAGCGTTAGATTCAACCAGTGAAACATACTGATGTCCTACCTACCTTCTTCCGTTTAGATTGAGACTTGGGCTGTGTTTCAGTCCCCAAGCATACATTGACAGTCGACATACCGCACTGACCATCGGTATATCAAAGTGACCATCGGTATATCGAAGTGCAATTATATTCAATCAATCAAATGTATTTATTGTGAAACATGGTTACACTGGTGTTATATATAAAAGAGGTAGGTATATGTCTAGCGCCTGGAAACTGAGGTGGCCAAATTAAAACAAATGTCGTAATTTGATTTTGCAACAGCGTAAAAGAGTTTTGGTGCCAACGTGGGAAAAAACGCATTGCGGAAGTTTTTTTAATTTTCAAAACTAGTGCACATTCGAGTTTTATGTGCAAATATAGTGGGTTTTTAGACACATCTTCTTCGGCTATGTATACAAGTGTAGGATAGTGGAATATTATAGTGAATTGTGATTATTCCGTGTTTACTCCGAAACTTCCTAGAAGCCTTTAGTATTGTCTACTATTTTACTGGGGTATGATTTGTATCGACTATAGCTGACTTTACTTGAATTTGACTGTACTGAATGACGAAAATGCTGCATTAATGCTGATAACTTGCTTTATTTTATTACTTTATACTGGCAAACGAGGGTTTCTCGTCACTGAAGCTTTTCGATCTTATCCCGCCATCTCCTTTCCTATCCTGAACAACACGTGCTGGTCTTAGAAACTATCCTCATACTGTGCACACTATCAGCACTCGAACCAAGAAATTTGGGAAGTCGTTTTTGAGCAAGACCACTAAGCTCTGGAATTCGCTACCGGCTCATGTGTTTCCTATTTCCTACAATCCCGGGTCTTTTAAGCGGGGCGTGAAACGGCATTTTAGCAGGCCGTCGTCATGAGTGGGTGCGCTTTGTACCGTGCTTATTTCACGGTATAAAGCGGTTTCAGGCGTGTGCGTGTGGACTGAGTGATCTTTTCAAAAAACTCATTCAACCACAACCAAATTATAAGAGGATTTAGGAAATAATTGTGAAAACTTCATTGTAAGATAAAAAAATTGTGAAACCTAAACAAAGAAAGTTAGAACTAATTAACTGGATCACTCAATCTGGACACCTAAAGAATAAGCCATAACGCATATCCAAGAATATACAATCTATGTGTTTATGATTTGCATTTGAAATAATTGTGAAAAATTTGTGAAAGCTGCTTAACAAATTTTCGATTCGTTTCAATGCCACGTTTTCGATTTAGAACGGATTTAAAGGATCACTCAGAATGCACTATGTTTAGTTGAGTGATCTTTTAAAACACCACCTTATACTGCAAACGTATGAAACAATGTCATGTTTATTATAAATTAAGCTTCTGGGAAAATTTGTGAAACAGAGATCGTGATTGAATTCTTACTGATTTAAGAGAAAATCAAAATCTTATTTTTTTCGATCGTCCGAACTGAGTGATCCTTATCTTGAACTTTATTTAATAAACCGAAACTTATAGGTAGAAAGTAGTGACATCAGAAATTGTGAAAAATGTTGCTCTAAAATCTAACGAACTGATCGTCCCTGTACGTGGTATATTTTAAAAGATATCAAATTTTTTACAATTCTTAAGGAAAATGTTTAGTAGGGTGACCATATCGGTTTATTTGAGTACCGAGAGTTTTCCGAGTTTTGTTTTAAACACGTTTTTAGATTGTATTTACTACATAATTTCGACATATACTTACACTTTTTAAGCGACAAGTTTGAGCAAAGCTAGGTATGAATTGTCACACTGTATTAGGTTTATCATAGGTACTAAAGAATTCTACACACAATAAAAAATCAGAATTTTTTAAGTTATCAAAGAAAGTAACTTTTTATTATGTTAACTTTTTTCTAACAACATTATATTATGTATAACACACAGGATGTAACCTAATCGATAAATCCGTAGGACAAAGTATGTAAAATAACTGATTCTTCTTCTTTGCTGCTATACATTTTTCCTACCAAATCATTAAAACAGACTATTTCGTCGTTCTTATGGGCACCATGTCCTCTGTAGTGGCAAATATTATCGGGACTTAATGAAGGAAGAAATTCCACACCGCCTAATAATTTGTAGCGTCTTTTCTTACATAAATCGTATTTGGTACATCATTCAAATTAATTTTATCAATTCTGTTTAAATCAAAGGATATCAAATTAAAAAAACTAATAAATTTGATGGTCACACAAATCACATGTCTTAGTTTCATTACTAAAAATTACTTAAAAATAACAAACATAGAAAATATATCTATATTGATTGGCAGCAATGCAATCTGCCTTGATTTGGTAGAATAACATGATTCGTTGGAGCACTGTTTCATAGAAACAGCATTTCAAATGTAATTATTTAGCAAATGTTCAAATATATATGTAACATTGCAGGCGCAATCAATATCTTTAATACCATTTTGCTCTTTTCTTTTATTTTATTAGACAAAGGATAATGCTAAAAAAAACTTAAGTAAAAAGGTTTACTGCCTCTTCAGCCTTATTTTACAATTTCTTATGTTCAAAAAACGTAGTCTCGTTCTTATTTAAAACCATATTAAAAAAATAATTTTAATGTGACGACAAAAATGTACTAATGATGGTTTGAATATAGAATAACATACTTATATTGCACAATTATTCGCTATCATTAAAGGGAAACACTGACAATGTTGTTATTATTTATAAATTTTATACCACAGCAATATTTAAAAAAAAACTAGCATTAAATTCACTGCACAACGCCGTCAGCTTCCCAAATTTGAAAAAAATTAATCGATTTCCCATCGAGAAAAATCCGACAACATAAAAAAGTACCAGTACCCTACTCAACGTTTTCCTTCAGAATTGTAAAAAATTTGATATCTTTTAAAATATACCACGTACAGGGACGATCAGTTCGTTAGATTTTAGAGCAACATTTTTCACAATTTCTGATGTCACTACTTTCTACCTATAAGTTTCGGTTTATTAAATAAAGTTCAAGATAAGGATCACTCAGTTCGGACGATCGAGAAAAATAAGATTTTGATTTTCTCTTAAATCAGTAAGAATTCAATCACGATCTCTGTTTCACAAATTTTCCCAGAAGCTTAATTTATAATAAACATGACATTGTTTCATACGTTTGCAGTATAAGGTGGTGTTTTCAAAGATCACTCAACTGAACATAGTGCATTCTGAGTGATCCTTAAAATCCGTTCTAAATCGAAAACGTGGCATTGAAACGAATCGAAAATTTGTTAAGCAGCTTTCACAAATTTTTCACAATTATTTCAAATGCAAATCATAAACACATAGATTGTATATTCTTGGATATGCGTTATGGCTTATTCTTCAGGTGTCCAGATTGAGTGATCCAGTTAATTAGTTCTAACTTTCTTTGTTTAGGTTTCACAATTTTTTTTATCTTACTAAGAAGTTTTCACAATTATTTCCTAAATCCTCTTATAATTTGGTTGTGGTTGGATGACTTTTTTAAAAAGATCACTCAGTCCACACGCACACGTTTCAGGCAACATGTGGTCATTAGGACCTGTCACATTAAAAAAATTAAAACGGAAACAGAGTATAGCTATTTTTTTCTATGTCATTCAAAACGTACATTTATCTGTCACATTTGTTGTTGTTTGTTGCCATGGATACTGGTAAATATCTATATGTCGTAGAGGAACTCCGAACTCCGAAGTATGAATTAAGAAATCATTGTCGAAGTATTGAAAGCTTATACAGAAACGCCACAATCTCCGTATGAGTACCTACTATTTATAATACTATATTATAGATACTACTATATTATAAACCAGCACACGAATCGAATCCACTTACGGAAGGTGTGAGACGGAGATGTCATATCTTCGAAACTGTTCACTGCTGCATTGGACGATGTTTTTAAGTTACTGGACTGGGAAAACTCAGGCATCAACATATTCAGGTGAAACATATACCTTCGATTTGCCCACGTTATAGTAGCCATAGCGGAGTCTCTTGTGGATCTGGGCACAACACTCGAAGACCAAGACAGAGCTTCCCAAAGCGTAGCAAAAATTTGCAAGCAGTGGGCGGGGCCCATAGCACGAAGAACGAATGGCGACCGCGAACCCACGAAATTGGTCAAAAAGGTGGAAAGCCGGTGAATGCAGGCGACTCAGGATAGTTCAATGTGGAAATCTATTAGGTGGGCCTATGTTTAGCAGTGGGCGTTATGGCCGAGATGATGATGATGATAACTGATATCGTGACGCACATATTGTACCTATGCCCAATTATATACATTATTACATAAATAGCTTAAATTTGTCTGGTTGGTATAAACACCATTTGATATTACCACCGAAACATTCAGGATTTCGAGGTAAGTAGATAAAAATAAAAATTATGCAACAGTATGCATACAACGGAGTTAACTATGTACATGCATGTACAACATTATCATTTATGAGTGGAGTGAAAAAAGTTGAAAGAACGATTAAGAATTAGGTGATTTTATAAAACTCAAAAGATTTTAATCATAAAGGTACTTATAGAAATAAGGTTTATGATAAAGATATATCTTGTAAAAAATGGGAGGTATGTCAAAAAAACATTAAAAATATGCTTATTGTTAGTCTTACTAGGAACAGCAATAGCCCATTGACTGAAATTCAGAGGGTCTCTGGTTCAAACCCTGGTCGCGCACCGATGACTTTTCGAAGTTATGTGCGTAGTTAATTGTCGCTTAATTGCTCCGTGCCTCGAAGGATCACTCAGTCCAGATGTACATCCTCGGAAGCACAATAGTCCTGTCCTGTGACAATATCATATGCAAGTATTATTTGTTTAAAATTGAAAAGTCTTGTAATGCACAACACTCGACAACTATTCTACTATAATATTTTTTGCGCGAAAGAACACAATTCGGGTTATATAGCTTTTCATCCTCGTTGCCAGATTTTAGACATTGCAACTCGGAAAGTGAAGAGTCATGTCTGCAGTTTTGTTTTATTTTCTAAAATTTGTGATATTTCTAATATTAATGTGTAATAATGGTGGATTATTAACCGTTAAGTGTTTGTGAACATACATGACAGTTGGTAAATCAAACAAAGCAGTGCAACATCACTATTCAAATTCTCTCAAGAAATCCATGTGAGATCTCAGTATAGTTCCACATCTTTACTGAGAACTCAAGGGGTTTAGGGGAGGGCATCTCATTTACGATTTATCTTTATCACCACTCATTCTCATTAACTATGATTTATATATTATTAATATAGCACTTACTTTACACTGGCTAAATGTGCTAAACACCCGAAGCCATTATTTAATCAAAAAAAATCTTGGCTATAATCTACGGCACGAGTTGTGATAGACCTCAGATAAATGAATATTTTGATATTCATTCATCTGAGTGATAGACGCACGAAGCCATTATGTAAAAGAAAAAAAAAATATAATAATAGTCTACGGCTGCGTTCCAGTCAAGAATTTTAAGTTTTGTACATTCGATGTACTTTAGTAATCCCATTGTGGTAATTCAGTGTGCGGATATTTAATTCATATTTAAAAAAAATATATCTTTGTTCCGATTAGGCTAAATATGTAAATCGGAACGGATCACTTTCCCTTGAAAGCTTGAAACGTCGGCAGATTTGGCAGCTGCCAGCTGGTTCGCTGGCATTTGATTTGACATTTATCTCTTCTCAAAGTTGGCAATTTGGCCACGAAATGAATTGATCAGAAATTTGTAATTTTATCTCGTCTTTTTAATGAATCATGTGTTTTGAGTAAATTTTTGTAGTAAGCAAAGTTTTGTGTCATTAATAATCGAGAATCAATTCAGAAAAATGGCATCCCGAGGTCTTATGGTGACGGGCACGAATGGAGCTGATTTTGAGCATAGGGAAAGAATTGCTGTACAGTATCAACTGAGGTAAGTTTTGTGGATTATTTATATGCAAATTCGGCCCTGAAGGAGGCTACGGCAATTTATGAGGTTGTCCTAACGTGACAGACGACATTTGTTTCATCAAGTTCCGTCAAATTATTTTTAGCCAAAAGCAATCGATAGCAAATTCGGTTTCGCGCCATTTGTTTGAAAAGTAGTGTATTTGTTTAGTGGGATAGAGGGACTATTTTTAAGCATTTTCCTAGACATAATGTCGTTGACACTTTTACATTTTGTTTGTTTGTTTACAGTGCGCTGAACAAATCAAGGTTGAAATACTGTGTATTCTTTCATAATATACTGTTCCTGGGGATGCTAGCAAAATTATCAGCCGATATACTGGATAAACTGGATGTATTCATACTTGAAATTGAAGAGTTGCAGATACCGCAGGTAAGAACTTTATTTTATTTCAAAATTTATAGTTTGTTAAATGTCTCTATTTAGTCAGGATGGCAGTAATTTACTCTTCTCTTTATTAAAAACGAAAGTATAATTTGTATCTAAACATTTTAAATAAACTTCCTTAACTTAAAACTATAAATAAAAGATGTCTTCCAACTGTGGGCCCATGGGTACGGTGCCAAGAACGCTGGCAACATTTCCTCTTTGGATTGCCAGGCTAATACGCTGGCAGATGTAGCTGGCAGCCTTCTTGTCACACTTCTTCTTCTTCTTTATTATTGCATTATGCTCATAACCAACATGTAGGACTAATTTTTTTAATATATGTAAAAGTGCTTAGAACTATCCATATGACTTACACTTATATTATTATTATTAACTACAAAAACTGAGTCAGACTCAAATAAATAGTTTAAAATTACCAAACTAACATATAAATTTTTAGTAAGTGGCAATAGGCTCACAACCAATAATTTGCCTCTGCCTTCCTCTTTGAGGAACAGGTGTATTTATGTATGTAAAATCACCATTTTTACTAAATTTAATAACTAAAGTCAATTTAAATTATTTTTAGCCTCTTTGGTGGGAATATATCTGGTCTTTATCCCTCCTCTTTTCATTCCTGGGTCTTGCGGCTATAAAACGAAACAATATAAAACATTTGAGAAGATATATGTATGGCATATCCATCGTGGGCTTCGGACCATTACTCTACTGCATATTGTACTACTGTGGAGATGTGTGGAGGTATCTCTCTTGGGATGAAGACATGGACGATAGCTCTGAAGTGGAAATCGAGTTATGGCTGGTATGTTTAGTTTAAAATTTATTTATTTCAAATCAGTTTCTTCTTATGTAAAACATTAACGCTAGATGTTCGCTTCCTGTAATTGGTCACTTTTCAAGTTAATGGAAGATGATGATCTTGGGTTGAGGCTGCGGGCTTTTAAGGCATGGTACAGCACTGTCATCAGGGTGTTATTTATATTCTGTGTCTCCATATATTTGTTGAGTACTGTATATAGATTCCAGTTTATGTTGTGGTTTCACTAGCTAGAAAACAAACTTAGTGAGTGTCAAGCCTATTTCCTCTCCATGGAAGCTCCTGCATGTGGTGAATGTGTCTAATTACATTAAAAAGTGCGACATTCAATTTAAAAAACATATATTACAAAACTATAATGTGGTTTGGTAACGGCCTACAATGCTGCCACCCCGATCTCATGGGGAGTTGTAAGAGATGGTGAAGAGAAATTCTACCAGATGCTGGGCAGCAGCGTCATCCTGTGTACTGGATGAATCTGCAATCACAAACACTGCTCAGTGAGCAAATACCCCTAATAGAATGTTATCTATTGGGGAGGCCAATGTTCAGCAGTGGACTTTATAAGGTTGATATGATAATCATAATGACAAAGCTAAAATGAAAAAACCCAAAATTTTTAGTAACTTTTTACTATGACTCTAACTGAGCACATTGGAGTTCAAGTTTTTAATAGTGATGACAAAATCTACCGTGATATGTGGCAGCTAGTCATTTTTATTTGAAACTGTGCCAGTATCAAACTCAGTGTATATTTTTGTAGTAAATCATGTCTATTTTGTTTGGTTTAACATTGCAAAATTAATGTAAAGTTTTCTTTGAAACTGTATTTTTTTAAGGAATATAATAAACTGAACCTCTAAAAAATACTTTTTTGATCATCAAAATTACTGAGTGAGCATCTAATGAGGTGATTAGGTGCTCAATCAGTAATTTTGATGCACAAAAAGGTTAGGTTAGGTTGGCAATTTATTAATTTTGAAGACACGTTAAATAACACCCTTTTTTTAACAGTGATATTACACAGTCTGTGATATTACAGACTATATTTTCAATGGTGTTAGGCAGTGTCCACTCAGTTGTGAGACCAATAGACTACAATTCAAAAACCCTGGTCCTGTGACTCTCCAAGTTACATGCGTAATGACTTTCAAGTCTTTTACTACAATAATTATTTTAATTAAAAAAAGATACTTACTTTAGCAATAACCTACTATGACCTAATAAAAATAACGATTATATATGAGTTTAATTAATTTTTATTTATATATTTTAATAGGTACACCAACAAGTTCACATGCATACTTTAAACATTTAGTAAAGGTATAGGTTCTGGACTCACATGAGAACCGATAACAGGCGTACACAACATTGTCGATACAGATTAATTAGCTTACAAAAAATAACTATAATAATAAATAAAAATAATATGTAATTATTTCCGCCAATATAATTATTGTAATTTATTTTTCCAGGGTTACCCTTATGGCCTACTTTGGTATGCCTTCGTGCTGCTAGCATCTCAAGTGCATTTCTTCCAACTATATTTCTCATACAATCTTTTGAAAGCATGGCGTATGAGAGGGGCACTGAGAAAAGCCGAATAAAGAAGTATATTTAACATTGATGGACATTTTTTATGCACACTGTCAGGTGAATACTACATTTTAATGACATATTAAATTAATTGTCATAGGTGAATTAATATGTGTTTGGACCTGAAGTAATTAAGTCATAATTGTGTGGTTTTATGTTTAAAACTATTTAAGTTTTTTATTTTATCTTAAAAATCTCGGCCCGGCTGGATCACATGTTGATGGTATTCAAATGAAAATAACATAAATTGAATACATAATTACATATTTAGGAGCATTTATGACATTGTTTTAAACAACTTTTAGTTAAAGCGGCCAATCGTAATAATTTTGCTGAAGGAAATTGTCAAATGATACCTATGGGTGGTGCAGAAAGAGTGACAGACTTTTACTGACTAAAAACCTTTCATGTTCCTTCTTGAGCCTTTTATGTTCCGGGGCTGCAGTAAGCCTTTCAAACAATCCTGCAAGAAGCTTACCGCCATACTTCACCAAAATAAAATGTTCTGATATTGTATAACCTGACAGTGTGTCAACTGCCATAGTATGGGTGAATGAAAAGTACCTACTTGTCAGCATCTAAGTACCTTTTAATATTCAAAAGACATCACAGAGCCAATATCTGTAAATACATGACGTTACTCTCATAGTAAGAAAGAATTTCCATTAACCATTTATAAGTGGATGTCTATTTTAGATATTGTAGAGATATACGATGTTGTCTTAAGCCTGTTCCACATTGCCATTTGGGTTGCTTTTAAAACAAATTTTATCCTATTCCGTTTAAGAAAATCTACAATGCCGTTTTTAAAAAAAAATTACATAAATATGTTTTTGCTAATTTTCTCTACCAAAAATTTGTATCTCCAAAAATTTAAGATCCCATAAGATTTAAGTGGGGAGTATCCCGTATTTAATTTTATAAAATATATGTGCAAATTCTTTTTTGATAAACTATTATAAAGTATCAGTAAAATAATGCTTAAAGTATGCGGCCAGATCAAAAGATATGGAAATCTACTATTCTTGTAAGTTCAACCTTAATTGTTAATGCATAAAATACAATCTATATAATATTTATTTATTTATTTATTTATCTGGTGACTACTACTGCTTCCAAAGGTTTGACTAGGCCTACAGTAATCGGCCCGACTTGTGTGGCAACTCGTGTAATAGCCGACCAAATTGCAAAGTATGGAACAGGCGTTAGTTTCGAACTGTCACTGTGTCAATTTATTTTGGTGCACTAATTGTTATCGTTAAAATTGTTTCTAAGCGTTGGTAATATATTTTGTTCAAAAGCAAAATAAAAGGGTTTAAAAAGAAAAACAATATTTCATATTATTGTCAAATTTGTAAATAAAATTTTGTCAGCCCGAAAAATAATATATATTTTTAAATAATCGTATTTTGTAGATTTTACATTAAAATTACTACTGAACGGGTGTGGTTTGACTGAGTAGTTGAATTGTTATCTTTATGTTAATAAATGATATTAATTTATATGGTGGAACTGAAAATGTTAGGCGATATGAATGGTATATACTTTTTTATCAATTATATAGTCATCTGCAACTATAATGAAACAAAACTTTTATCTCAACAGTAGGTCATATATGGCAATAAGTAATAGAAAATTACTTCATATATAAATAAATAGGCCTAAAGATAAATAAGTTGTAAATAAAACTCTTATGTGTTACGTTACGTTCTATCCAGTTTATAATGGCGTTACAAGTTTGTTTTGTTTTCCCTTGAGCAATGTTTTTTTTTTATTTAAATAAAAATAATATTTTTAAATTATGTTTTTTAATCTATATGTAAGTTATAAAGACTGGTGATAGTTTTTAAAACTTAAAGACTTTTAAAAATATTAACGCTATGCACTGGGCTTGACGACCAATATGGCGTGGTGTCGAGTATATCCGCACTCCGCTCCTGAGGTCGTGGGTTGGAATTCCACACAGGACAAATCTTTCTGTGCATAAACATGGATATTTGTTCTGGTCTGGGTGTTTTTCTATATATATTAAGTATGTATTTACAAAATTGTGACAATCCAAGCCCGTAATATTGTCGTAACTAAAGAGGCTATTCTATTATTATTAATAAACAGTCTGGACTTCTTGGCGGGAAAGTGAAGCGTCATGTCTGCAGTTTTGTTTTATTTTCTAAAATTTGTGATATTTCTAACATTAATGTGTAATAACGGTGGATTATTAACCGTTAAGTGTTGGTGAACATACATGAGTGTTGGTAAATCAAACAAAACAGTGCAACATCACTTTTCAAATTTTCTCTCAAGGAGTCCATGTGAGATCTCAGTATAGTCCCACATCTTTACTGAGGACTCAAGGGGCTTAGGGGAGGGTATCTCATTTACCATTTATCATCTTTATCACCACTCATTCTCATTTACTATGAATTATATATTACTAATATATCACTTACTTGACACTGGCTAAATGTGCTAGACGCACGAAGCCATTATTTAAAATAAAGAAAGAAAAGAATAAACAGTCTATCGCTAAATCCCGCCTTTCATTGACGTTTCATTGGCGACGAGGATTTTTTTATTTTGTGATTCTACGCGTGTGAACTTAACAAAAATGCCGATTGGAAAGATAGAAACTTTTAATTTAGCTACGAAACAGTGGCCCGCTTACATACGTCGCGTTAATCAATATATATTGCTGAACGATATCGCCGACAATTTAAAAGTATCTATGTTGATAACGGTTGTGGGCGACGAAACTTACTCGTTGATGTGCGATCTGTGTTCACCAAAGTTTCCCGAAGATAAAAAGTACGACGAATTAGTACAGTTAGTGACTGAACATTTGGAACCGCAACGTTCAGAGATTGCGGAACGCCATATTTTCAGATTACGCCGACAACGCCCAGGCGAACCTCTTACGGAGTACCTACAAGCACTTAAACATCTCGCGGCCACGTGTAACTTTGGCAAATGTAACGCGTGTTCGACATTGGAAGAAAACCTAAGAGATCAGTTCGTGTCCGGTCTAACGAACGACGCAATGAGGTCAAGGATTTTTGCAGAAAAGAAAATAATGTACAGAGAAGCGGTAGAATTGGCATTGGCTCTAGAGGCTGCGGAGAAACACGCAGAGGTGAGCGGCGCGACGGCGGTGGACTCATCAAGGGCGGCGGGCGGCGGCGAGGCAGGCGAAGGTGTGCACTACGCGCGCGGCGGGCGAGGCGGCCCGCGCACCCGGCCAGCACGCGCGTTCGGCGCGGGGACAGGCGGCGGCGATGGCGCGGAGCCCGGGGGCTCGCGCGCGAGATCTTGTTGGCGCTGCGGCAAGGCGCATGCACCAGACAAGTGTCGGTTTAGAAATTATAATTGTGACGAGTGCGGACAAAAAGGGCACCTTCGAGTGATGTGTAAACAAGTGCGCGGTAGTGGCAGCCGACACAATTACGTGTGTGACGAGTTGGATGATGGTATGTTCAATATTGCAGTCGCTTCTCAAGGTAACAAACCATATTTTATTAACTTGTCAATTGACGGCAATATCGTTGAGTGTGAAGTGGACACCGGCAGTAGAATCTCAGCAGTGAGTGAGGAGACTTATCTACGTTTGTTTAAACTTAAAAAAATAGTGTCTGATAACTTAGTATTACGCTGTTATTCCGGTTCACGAATCGAATCATTGGGTTACATCGAGGTGGAGGTGTGTTTAGGTTCTGTTACAATGAAATCATTACGACTTTATGTCATTAAAAATGGGTCACGTCCTTTATTAGGACGAGAATGGATGAAAGCCCTAAAGGTAACACAAATAAACCTTAATGAAATCATTGATGATGAATTCGTGAACCAATTATTTACAGACTTCCCGGAAGTATTTTGTGAAAAACTAGGAACTTGCAAGCAGCCTATTCGTTTGCAGCTCTCAGATAACGAACCGGTTTATGTGCGGGCTAGACCAATGCCGCTGGCGTTGCGAGCGCGCGTCGAGCGCGAGCTAGCGCGGCTCGAGGCAGACGCCTCCATATACAGAGTAGATTATTCAGATTATGGCACCCCTATTGTCCCGGTGGTGAAGGCTAATGGGGACATTCGTATTTGCGGTGATTACAAAATCACGATAAATCCTAAATTAAAAAGAGATTATTACCCATTGCCTCGCATTGAAGAGATGTTTGCAAATTTGAGCGGGGGGGAAAAATACACCAAAATTGATTTAACTCACGCTTACGAACAGTGTCTTTTGACAGAGGATTCGCAACCGTTCACCGCTATAACGACACATATAGGCACATTTGCGTACCGGCGCACCCCGTACGGATTGTCATGTATACCAGAGAAATTTCAAAAACTGATGGAAGAAACGTTACGGGGAGTGCCGGGATGTGTTGTGTTTTTAGATGATATTTGCGTAACGGGAGCTAATAATAGTATTCACACAAAGAACCTGAGGGCTGTACTCGAAAGGTTGCGTAATATGGGTTTAACTGTAAAACTTAATAAATGTAGCTTCCTACAAGATTGTGTAAAATATTTGGGTTTTATAATTAACAAGGACGGTTTAAGACCAGATCCAGAGAAGTTGGAGGCTATTTCCAATGCACCCAAGCCCGAGAACGTGTCACAACTTAAAAGTTTTTTGGGTATGCTAAATTATTATGGGCGATTTATTCCCAATCTGAGCACATTTTTACATCCATTACATAATTTATTAAAAAAAGAGGTGGATTGGAAATGGGACTTCAAATGCGATAAAGTGTTTAGCGAAGCGAAGCGAATACTCCTGAGCGAGCGAGTATTGGCACAGTACGAAGAGGGTCGCGAGGTCGTGCTGTCGGTGGATAGCAGCGCGTACGGGCTCGGCGCCGTGCTGGCGCACCGCTACGCGGACGGGGCCGAGCGCCCGGTCAGCTGCGTTTCGCGCACGCTTAGTGCGCCCGAGCGCAATTACAGCCAACTAGATAAAGAAGCGCTAGCGATTTTGTTTGGCGTAACAAAACATCACCAGTATCTATTTGGAAGGCGATTCGTGTTACGCACAGATCACCAACCGCTTACATATATTTTTGGTAAGAAGGGAGGAATTCCACAGACCGCAGCCAGTCGTTTGCAGAGATGGGCGGCGCGCTTGGCCGCATATGATTTTGTAATAGAATTTGTTCGATCGGTGGACAACGGTCCGGCCGATGCACTATCGCGACTACCGTTAGCCCGGGAGTTTCGTCCCCTAGAGACAGTAGATTATTTAAACTTGGTCGAAGAATCACTGCCGATTAATTTCAAAGATATTGCTAAAGAAACCGAAAGTGATTCTTTGTTGTGTAAAATCAAAGGTTATGTTCTTTTCGGCTGGCCGTCGAACGCGAAGTGCGATGCGGAAAAACCATATTTTATTAGAAAAAACGATCTCATAGTCGATCAAGGATGTATAGTTTTCAAATATAGGATTGTAGTACCTAAATCCCTTCAAAAGAAAACTTTAGATGAAATACACGAAGGCCACTTAGGGGTAAATAAAATGAAAAATTTATCTCGTAGTTACGTATACTGGGAGAGCTTAGATCGAGATATAGAAGAGTTATGTAGGTCGTGCGAAGCGTGCGGCAGCGTGCGCGACGCGCCGCCGCGCGCTCAACTCCATCCGTGGGAGTTCCCGCTGCACCCGTGGCAGCGCGTGCACGCCGACTTTGCGGACTGTGCCGGGGTACGTTATTTAATACTAGTGGACGCACATTCGAAGTGGATCGAGGTTTTTCCGATGCGTAGTACGAACGCGGAACATACGATTAAAATATTAAGAAACATTTTTTCACGTTTCGGCCTGCCATCGCAACTCGTTACCGACAACGGCCCGCCATTTTCGTCGTATGACTTTCAGATATATTGCACAAATAATTGTATTAAACATACGACTTCGGCTCCTTATAGACCCCAGGGCAACGGTGCGGCCGAAAACGCTGTAAAAACTATAAAAAAAGCTATCAAAAGAGCACTTTACGAAGGCAAAGACGTGAGCGCGTCACTGAGTAAATTTCTTTTACAATATCGGAATTGTGAGCACGCCACCACGGGGGTACCCCCGGCGGTGGCGCTGCTGGGCCGGCGGCTGCGCACGCGGCTCGACGTGCTGCGGCCCGACGTGGCGGCCGTGGTGCGGGACCGGCAGCAGCGACAGGTCGCGCGTACCGCCGCTATCACGCAGAGGGAGTTCAACGTAGGGGACCTGGTACTCGCGCGCGATTACACGCAAAGGGGAGACAAGTGGGCTGAAGCAAAAATTGTTAAAAAAACGGGACCGGTATCGTATAGAGTAAACGTAGGTAACGGGTTAGAGTGGCGTAGACACGTGGACCAGATAATACCGAAGAGCAAAAAGGATAGATACTCGCTAGCTCGAATGAACGGAGCGGCCGACTCCGAGCGCAAAGTTTTAGAGCCCGATGATCCTGGGGTCGGTAATGGAGTCGAGGATGACGCTTTTCAGGACGCGTCAAGTGGTGGCGGCGAGGAGACGATGGGTGAGCCGCTGGAGACGGAACAACAGTCCCCACGGCCTGATTCGAAGTCGTCGCCGCCGCCTCTGGGCGCGTCCGCTCGAGCACTGCGTGCTTGGAATAGAGTTAATAAAGCTCATTACTAAATATAAGTTTGTAAATTTAGATTAGTAAGTGATTACTTAAGTTAACAAGTAGGTATACTGTAATATTAAATTTTATATGCTTATTTAAAATTTTGTTAAGTAAAAGTTAAATGTACTGTTGAACTTGGTTGGGAGATGTGTGACAATCCAAGCCCGTAATATTGTCGTAACTAAAGAGGCTATTCTATTATTATTAATAAACAGTCTATCGCTAAATCCCGCCTTTCATTGACGTTTCAAAAATAAAGTATTTATGTATGTTTATCCGTTATTTAGTATCCATAACACAAGTTTTTCATGATACTGATCTTGGAACTAAATGATAGTGTAATTGTTAGAAAATATTATTATTATTAATACTTAAGGCCTTATCTCACAAACCAGGATGAGAAGAATACAGGTCATACCAAGTGTTATTAGCAGAAGCAGGTACTTCGCTTCGCTTTAAGCTGTCTGTCTGGCCTTATATTATGCTTAGATCTTTAAAATTACGCAACACCGCTATGTCGTAGATGTGGAGACGAAGAGGAGTCTATGGAACACCTGCTGTGTACCTGTGACTCGCTGGCTGCTTGCCGAATGGGTCTCCTGGGGGTGGCCTACCCACAGCCAGGAGACTGGACTCCAATCTGCAAAGACTGTCATAAAGATGTTGGCAACAATATTTGGAGATTTGGAGTGAAAGGCAAGGGGATGCACAAAATATCCGACATAAGGGTCAAAGTGCGCCACGAATAGTGTGGCCCCCGCGATATGATAATATAAGAAACAACGCAACAGATATTGATGCGGTTTTGTTTAATAGTTATTCAAGAGAAAGTTTTATCTGTAACTCACGCGAGCGAAGTCACAGGCGGCCCCTATTATCCTTATACAAATACAAATAGTTATATTGTTAAAAAAAAAAAATTATACATCAAGATATAATTAGTTCACTAGCCTTCACACTAGGATACCCTGTGTCGTGAAGTCTAGTCTCTTTCATGTAGGCACAATGGGTAGGTAATTCTTTGAGTGTCGCAATATATTATTTGAGCAATTCAAAAACGTATTTGGAATAGTACATGCTGAGGTTAGTAAATGTATGTGTGTGTATGGTTAAACGTGTGTGTGTAAATATTTATGTGTACGCGTATGTATATTGGTGTGTGTGTGCGTGTTGGTGTGTGTGTGCGTGTTTGTATGTGTGTGTTTATAAAGCGTTCATTGCTTCAAGAAACTGCGGAATTCTTCTGTTAGAATTTTAAAAGCATCAAAAACATCTTGTTTGCTGTACCAATTATCACATATAGTCATAAATAACACAGTCATAGGTATCACAAACAGTCCTTTGCGCAGAGCATGTATGGAGACATGAGTCAGCTACATACGTTCTGCTTTACTGCAGAGTAGTGGCCGAATGCCGGGCAAAATATCTGAAGCCACAAGGCTGCCTTACAAAGGCAACTGACGCTGACGGGATTACTGGAGAAACTGAATTGGCTGAAATAATCCAACTGTCACCCTCCGATGCAAAATGGGCGCAATTTTCGCCTTATTACGAAAAATGCCAGAACTGCGAAGAAGTCGGCGAAGGTGATAACCGTGCTTTCCGAAGTCATCCATCAAAGGACTAGCCTCTTAAACTCAGCTCACTTTCATGATCGTGTCTTGGTGAATTTGTCCTAAGTGGGAATCGAACCTACGACCCCAGCAGCGAAGTTCAGGTATAATTACCTCCACATCATTGCAGTCGTCAAAGGACTACTATCGGGGTAAGCGGGAAGCGGCAATAGGCTCACAACCTATTACGTGGGACAAACAATATAATTAGTGAAATGTGGGTGTATAACATGCCTTTGCCTACCCCTTCAGGCAAACAGCCGCTATGAGCTATTTTTTAATGGCACACAATTGTGCTTTGATAACACGACTTTTATTGAACTCTATCAATTCTATCTTTTATATAGATGGTGAATTATTTTTCTCGTGTGCTCATAAGCTAAGTAAGCACCAAAAAACAATATTTTGAATGCAATCTCGTATTGAAGTAAAATTGCTGGATCGGTTTTCACAGGAGCACAGATTGAGTTGAATTAGTGTCAGATGAGAAAGTTGAATTTTATGAAAAGGTTGTAAAATCAAGTTGCAAACATTACTCCTATTTTGTGCCCTAAATTTTGCTTAATGAGTACCATTTTAGTACTAATGCGCAGCCCATAAGTTTAACAATTACCTTGGATACAGTAATAGATTATCGAGTCTTAATCGAAGTGCGGTATGGGAGGTGGCAAGTAACTATAGAAACGCAGCGACTCATGGCTTCCGGGCATGAGTTTAGTCACTTTCTAGCCTTTTTATACTTTAGTTTGCTATTGCACCAGCGCGGACAACCGCTACTTTGTTTAACTTACGTGTCGCCGACAACACGTCCAAAATAATTTTTGTAATTTTATTTTGACAGGTAATTGAAACATTGTTTACTAAAATTAAATAAAATCTTTACAGCAGTTTAAAAAATATTAGGGAATTTTATTTCTTTTAATCTCTTTAAGTTAATAAAGATTAGTGGAGAATTCAGTTCAGACTACTCGTCGTCTGCTATATGGATTTCTTCGTCGGAGAATTCGTCATCTGCAGTGGGTGGGCTGCCGGCGTCAGCCGAGTCCGGGGTAGTCCTGCGCCACTTGGCACGGCGATTTTGAAACCAAGTTTTCACCTAGAACCAATAGTTTATGAGTTAGGTATGAGCCGCTGTAGTAAAATTGTTGTTGACTTAATCAACACTAAATATCAGTTTTTTTAACGTTTATTTTCTTTAAATAATATAAGTTACATCAAAACATATCCCACAAAACCGTTTGACTGGTTTGTCTGTGGGTCACAGTCTCTTTTATACTAATTACAACTAATTTTATAAATAAATAAATTACAATTTTGCACCTACACAAATATAGTGTTTTTTAAAATTTGCTTTGTACTTATTTTTGTTTTGTTTCCATTCGAATGGCTTTAGGTATACTATTTAAAAGGTTCAATATATTGCCAACATTAAATAAATCTTACGGTTATTGTTTAGTAAACCAGTGAAATTTTAACCTTGCCTGCCTGGTTTTCAAAGAAGCTTACTTCAGCGCATATTACTCACATTCAGTCAATCCTAGTTATCTAAATATTAATGGCGGGATATAGAAACTTGCCGATATTCTTTGCCAATTCTCGTGGCAAGGTTCCGCTCCAGTTGGTGAGGGGAAGAAGACATCCGAAAATGAGATAGATTGACTGTGTAAAGACTTATGTGATCGACAAGATAATCAATGGTGAGCAACCTAGGTGAATAGAAAGAGAATACACGCTGGGTAGACCCTTGATATACTCAGAGCAGGGGCCATACCGCCTAACTTTTTTTTTTCTATCGTACCTTCGAACACATGAAACTCAATACAAGATGGCGTTCTCCATTTAGTTTCAATGACACAAATTTTGAAGGATTGACGGTCTCTATCTGTGTTTTTATTTTTATTATGTGACAATTGATTTATATTTACTTCAAATTGTGTCATCGAAACGCATAAAATAATCATTTATTCAATTTGTCGCTTAACTAGTCTGCCTATTGGTGTGTCACGGATTAAATGTAATTAATCTGTGGCTTTCGGCAGATTCCCCGGTACGGATTGATAAACCTCAGAAAATTTCGATCTAGATGAAGTGACTGAAATTCATCGAACTAGGCGGTAGGGCCCCAGGGCTGAAGAATAATGATTTTGTTACAGGTAACCCAATCCTGTACCTAATATGTGAAAGCAAGAAGCAGGGGAAGGGTAAAGGGTCTTGACTGTCTTATTTACTGATTTCTCAAAAAAACAAAATTCATTTATACAAGTTTGGCTCAATAGAGCTCTTATAAATGTCATACTTATAAACTAACGCGCCTATTCACTGCGGGTGGGAGTTTGATCGTAAAAGAACGGGCAAGAAAAACGTCAAGGTTGGTTTTTTTACCCCGCCAGTTACAATAAAAATGTATAATATTAAAACAATTGTGTTCTGCAGTCACAAGATTTAAAAGAAAAGAAGACAAATTTTTTTTAGCAATATTAACATAATTACGGATAAACATAGTAGACATGAGTAAGAATCCTTACCTGTCTATCACTAAGTCGCAAGGTCGAAGCTAGAGCCCTCCGCTCGTCAGGACTGAGGTACTTGCTCGCGTTGAACCGACGCTCCAGAGCGCCCGTCTGCGTCGCACTGAAGCGGACTTGTCCGCCCTTACGACGGCCCTCTAAACTCCACCAGGTGTTGCAGCAAGATGGCGCCACTGTAGACAGAACTCACTGCTAAAGACACATCATGATATTTCAAATCTTAGCATTATCTTGTTTGGCCTAGATTTAAGCTTAGAGCCCAGAGTCTGCTCACTGGTTCAACCAGGTATGGAGGAATATCAGTTATTACATAAAGCGACTGCCGTCTGACCTCCGCAAACCAGAGGGTAACATCATTATATGGTTAAACCAGCTGTCAGGATACTACAAGGCTCTAATTTCCTAATAACGACTGCTAGGAATTGCTGTTCATGACGGGCGGGACCAACGGCTGAACGAGTTTTCTGAGGCACTGGCAAGCGATAAATACGCCATAAGACCAGGGTTTGAACTCAAGACCCTTCGAATTTCAGTTTATTTGTCTAACCTAGTTAGAAGTCTGGGGCAACCGGGATAATGCTAGGATATAATGACTAAGTTAAACAAATTATTGATAAAAATACCAATGTCTTATCTCATTATCTTTATTCATATTCATCATCAGTAATGTATGACTTGACAATTTGGATAAATGATTATTATTAAAAAGTAATATCGTTGTGCAAGTATTGTTAAACCTTAGTGACAGTAGGTAAGTACATCTCTCTCTCTCTCTTTGATTTAATAGTTTTATTTTATTTGTAATTAAAATGTTAGGGATTGTACAAGATCGTAGGTAGTTGTTTTTAGGTTTCCAAATGATGTATTTCAGTTTCCAATTTTTTAATAGTAAATATTATAGGGAGTCGTAAGAGGCGACGAAGAGAAACTCTACCGGATGATGGGCAGCGGCGTTCTGCGTACCTACTGGCTTGAACTGCCACCATCAACCCGCCTGCCCAGCGTGTTGATTATGGGCAAATAAATAAATATTCACACCAATTATTATTCCACAACTATATATATACACAATTATTCCACGATAAGTGGAAGTAAAAGTGGATAATCATTATGAATTTCTGTTATGGATACTAAAGAACTGATAACCATACAATTTAAATACGATTTTTGTTGTAAATACATATTTAATATACATAGGACAACATGGGTGTTGCCCATTGTATATACCAAAACAAATATTCATGTTCATGCACACAAAGATTTGTCCTGTGTGGGAATCGAACCTCTGGAGTGAAGTGCAAGTATACTGATCTCCACGCCATATCGGTCGTCATACATACATACATAGAATCACGCCTGTTCCCCCGAAGGGGTAGGCAGAGGCATATTATACGCCCACATTTCGCCAATTATATAGTTGGTCCCACGTAATAGGTATTTCCGCTTACCGGGCACTGTTATGTTCGCCAGAGCCTCGTCCGTTGATCGGCTGGTCCACCACTTGCCTGTGAGGTTGGCTTGGGCTCCGTGGGTCTTGGTAGGGTCCCTATAAATGCCCGATATAATAAAGTATTGAGGAGGCCAACGTTCAGCAGTGGACTTTATATGGCTGAAATGTTGATGATGAAGGGGCGGTTATATGCCTTTGTCCTTGCTAGATTAACTTAAATCATGCAACTTTCGCAATCATTTAGGTAACCTTAATTAAATACACTATTGATTGTCATCATATCCTAGCATTATCCCGGTTGCTCTAGAGTTAAGCTTAGGGCCCACGGTCTGCTCACTGGTTCAACCAGATTTGACTGAATTCTAGTTATTACGTGGAGCGACTGCCGTCTGACCTCTGCCACCCAGAGGGAAACATCATTCTATGGTTAAACCAGCTGTCAGTCTGTTAGAAGGCACTGACTTCCTAATAACGACTGCCGTCGATGTTCATGACAGCCGGGACCAACGGCTTAACGTGCTTTCCGAGGCACGGAAAAGTCATAAGTGCGCCACCAGAGTTTGAACCCGAGACCCTCTGAATTTAAAGGCAAGTCTGAAATTAAAGTCTCGCCATTGGGATATCGCCTCTCTCGCAATAAATTGGGTCACCCTAATTAAATACACAATTGATACTTTAATCTATAAAAAAATATTTTCTCTTTGTTATAGTTTGATAACTATTTTGTGTAGGTAAGCCGTATTTTCCTGTAAATCCATATCATTTAGTCATGTTATCTCTGTAATAAAGCTCATTTAATTGCTAATCGATTATGTAGTTGGTAAATCTATTACAATAAAATAAATACATACAGCATATTCGACAATTGATATCAATAGATATCGGTACTGAATAAAATAAGTATTATTTTAAATTAAGGATAAAAACAATAACGAATCTTAGTATATCGATATTTATGCTTATCATAATACGATAAAGGAGGATATACTTATTTTTATATAGAATTGAGGTGCTAGCAGATTAATAATTATAAAGGCATTAACATACAAACTGCGATTTTTCTGTTGGATTTTTTTTCTCAAGCTTATTTTGCATTTTAGCATACGGCCCTGATGGAAAGTGGTAATTGCAGCCCCTTGGATTTTAGGGGCATTTCTAGTTCGTGATCTGACGAGTTTGCGGCCATGACCTTCTTCGATAATAGACGGATTAGTTAATTTTTATAGTCCTATATAACTTAACCCGGTCTCCCGGCCTTTTGCAGATGGAAACGAAAAAAGGGGCATGACCTAACGCTTTGCCACTGTGTGCAGACGACAATAAAGATAAACGAAAACAATATAACAGAATTGAAAATGCATGTTTAAAGAGTCATCAAACATTGAGTCAAGTCATTGAATTTTCTAAATTTTTGAGATATCAATTAGAAAATATTGTTTAAGTATTTTTGATATTGAGTAAATAAATATGATGTCTAAAAATCAACTCGTCACCTCATTTCTTAGTAATAAAAATATTCCATGCGTATAAATATAATGACTTAAATTGAATTCACGAGATAACGATTCACGATATTGAAGCATGTTAAAATAACAACGATTTTTTTCGGTTTAGAGATATACTTATCTGTATCGATTATTAAGTGCCTTCTTATCAGTAATTTTGTTTGTTCTTCATAAAAATCGTATATTTGGTGAACTTTAATCATCACACAATTAGATATACAATATAAGATAAGACGCACCTGTAGAAAAGTATGTCGTTATTGTAACCATATAGTATATATTTATTGCTTTAACATTATTATTAATCAGTATCAATTTTTCAACTGCAGTGTCATAAATATTATTATCTCATTCTACAAGAATAATAAAAATTGTAAGTTTTGAAATCATTCATGTTAAATACGGATATTGCAAAATTTATTATGAGTTTTAGATAAGCTTTTCATAAAGTAGATTATAAACTTTCTCACCTCGATCGTAGCCATATTGTCGTATTGTATACAATCTATTGGCAGCAAGTTGATTTCTCAATATTTGCTCAGAATTAAGCATGGGTTCGCTGTAATAACTGAACGGGGGCCGGCTTTCCACAGGGTATAATGCTGAGTCTTTTCCTCTGTATGTGGGCCAAGGCATATTCATTTTCATCGGGGTTGGATGTAAAGGGTATGTATTCCTCCTTTTTTCCAAATGTATTTTATTTAATTGCATTTCTCTTTGTACTTCGCAAGTTACATCGAATTTGGTTATTTTTTCATTTACTGTATAATTTGATTCTTCTTCTTTCTTGGGTTGGATTTTCGGGGTATCTGCGTACGAATTGCATTTCAAAGGTTGTGTAGGCTCTTGACTCAAGGGTCTGTAGGTTTTCTTTTTAGTGGAATCTTGAAGTATGTCTTCAATTAAGAAGGATTTACGTTGTCGACACGCACACATTATGCCCGCTTGTTTAGTACTGCCGAATTTGTTATCGAGGTGTAAAAATTATCAGTACAAGCACGGTAATTGATAGCTACTTATTTAATGGACACATCCTAATCTATTTTCGATCAAAGTGCTCCAGATACGAATTGGGTCTAATCCAATGGTGTGGAATATTAAGTTGTAATTTCTATGATTTTGTAGTATTTTTTTTATGTATGTTTCTTTTAATTGGTTTTTTTTCTAATGTTGTAAATGCGAAAGTCGTCAGCACTATTAGCCCATGGAGGTCCACTGCTAAACAAGGACCTCTTCTATAAACTTGTGATGTGATCGATTGTAGGTGGTTTGCATTCAACGAAGTAATTGTGTCTGCTTGCTTGTACATTTTTATTAATATGTAAATAAAAATTACGAGGATACGTGGCGCCGTAACGCAACCGAGTTCGTAGTTAAAGGATTATACAGCTGCTGGTTCCATCGCGCTAATGACATTTCAAAACATCTTCACGACCGTTTAACACTTACTCTTATTACAACGTTTAAAAGTACTTATTTAAAAATATATAGATATACACTTGAAAGCTTTAAAACGTGTTTCATGGCGTTTGCAAACAAATCAGATTATTCCCTATATTAAATAAATTATGTCAAAGACAAAAATATTTCAGCTTTGCTACACATAGCGCCATCTAGTGTTATATTTTTGTACTAATTTTCATTCCATATTAATCTCATCTTTATATATTATTAGTGACCTGGATATCTTACCCCTTTGACCTTCCAATGCAGCGCTTTGGCCACTTTTGACAAACCAGGATAAGAGGGATTCAAGTCATACTCCATTCCCAGGACCCAATGCGGGTGAGCGAAGGCAGGAGTGTGACGTCTTGTTGTTAGAAATATTAAAGTCACCCAATAGAGCTTCCTACTTGACTTAAAGACAACCATTTGTAGTTGTAACCGCGATGAACGGTTTCACGTGGCTTCCGAAGTACTAAATGACAAAATTGCGACTGTAGCAATTAACAATGTCGTAAGTGAAAAGCCGATACTTTAAACAATGTCGTAAGTAAACAGTAACGACTTATCACTTATTATATTTTTAAAAGAAACGACTTTGTGCAAAAATAAACATACCAAAATATTTGTTTTTGTTAACATTTAGGTACTTTTAATAGGTACTTACAAAGTTAACACCTTCAACAAGACAAATTTCCATGTTCATGACCCACAGGTATATCTGGGAAACGAACCCACGACTCTTGCAGCAATGAACTAGCCTACCAATCTCCGCTCCATATCGTCCGTCAAATTGGTGTTAATATAGATAAAGCAGGCAATTTATTTCTAAACATTATCCCATCATAACGTGTTCAATGCTAACACGTTAAATAATCCCATTAAATGATAAGATAAAATTGACACTATAAGTGATTCTGGACTAGGTAATGTATTAAATTTAAGTATCCTTTCAATCTCGCTGTTGACATTATCGTGTACCGTATAATCTACTAACTTCCACATGCTGCTTCTCTTGCCTCTCTACAAACTGTACAAGTTAATTAATTGCAGCGAATCATTATTTTTCCAAAAAAAAAAAAATTACTTACACATACATTCACGCCTGTTTCCCCGACGGCCTGCCCCGCGGACCCAAGGGCAGAGGCAAAGTATGACCAAACTTCGCCAATAATATAGATGGTCTCTTATGGTGGTCGCTTATCGGAAACTGTTGTTTGCTAGAGCCTTTCGTTGATCGGCAGGTGCACCACTTGCAGGTGAGGTTGGCTTTCCCCCCCGACTGGTCTCCACCTTGTCGTAGTGGGGGGGCTGAGTACCTCCCGGAGGCCGGGAAAAGGTAACACCCAGAGACCGACGACTCTGGGTGCCCTTAGTACTGACTACCGGGGGGGAACCTAAGAGGGACCTGTGGAGGGCGCAACGGGCGGGCCAGGAGGGCCCGTCAAGCAGCGCCAGGAGGGTCTTAGGCAGTGGAGGCAGGGGGCCCCTGCTGTCTAGCCATAGACCCTCCGAGAAGTCGGCCACACACGCTAAGGTCGCACAAGGAGGTAGGAGGGGCGCGTCCACTGCGCCTCTTTGAAGAGGTCCTCCCAGTTTTGGTCCGGGGGACATTCGCCGCAAGCGGGGTGTCAGACGCTGCAACCCAGGTACTGGCCCCCGCCTTTTTCTCAACAAGCGGCGGGCGTCGCCGGAAGATTTTTAGTGGGTATTACTGCTGGCAGTCGCGTCTGCAGGTGGTGAGTCCCACACCCCCTTTCGGTCCCCCTTTGGTCGGAAGGTAGTAAGTAAACGCATTTTGTTACCGACGTAAAACAAAAAAAAAAGGTGAGGTTGACTTGGGCTCCTTAGTCTGACGCAGAATGTGCACTTTGCAAAATATCCCCTGCTCTTAAAACCTATAAGGAGCCCAGTAGGTTAAGGTTTTTTTTATAACCAAGTGAAAGCAATTCCGCTTTTATAATTTACATTTATTTCTCGTCATCATCATCATCTCAGCCCATTATCGTCCAACTACTGAGCACGAGCCTCCTCTCACATACCAAGGTGCGAGGGTATTGGGTCATACTCCACCACGCGGACCCAGAGCGGATTGGCGAAGGCAGGTGTATGGCGTCCTGCTGTTAGAATTTTTCAAGCCGCCCATTAGGCCTCTAACATAGCTTAACGACTACCACATTTAGAGATAACCGGGACGTGCCTTTCGAAGCACGGAAGCGCTCGATATCAAATGCCACACAAACGGTCACCCATCCAAGGACTGACCTCTGTAAACTCTGCTGTCCTTCGGTGATCGTTTCCAACCACCGAGCACCGCAGAGCTAAGAGTGCTTTATTTCTCGTACAATTTTATAAATAGACGTGTTTTGTTCCAGGGTACATTTTGCAAAGTGCACATTCTGCGTAAGACCCCTTAGATCTTAGTAGGATCACTATATATAATACTTCATCATCATCACCAGACTACACACTCCTGGACATAGGCCACTCCAATGGTACGCCACTGAGCTCGATCTTCAGCTTTTCGTCTCCAACCATTGCCAGGCGTTTTGCGTATGTCACCACTAAATATAATAATAAATAAGTAATAAATGTGCAATGATTTTATGTTGATTTATAAATATTTATGATAAATAGATAATTACGTAGTATGTTGTAATAAACAATTAATTGCTATGTCCTAGCAGGGCGCTACATTGTAATTAACATCTCTGTACACTTACATTACATTATTTAACTACCCAATGTAGCATGCAATAAAGAATTGAATGGAATATATTATTACATTACTTACGTTTTATATCGCTTACAAGAGAAACATTCAATTCTTAACAAAATTATCATTAAAAATGAAATTAAACGAATGGTTAGTGGGGTGGCATTTGACATCAAGGGCTATCGTACTTTTTTTTTATAATCCGCGTAAGGCTTTAATTATATCTTCATCTGGTTTAAAGTATACATATACTAGACCTACTTCCTATGCTAAAGTTCTTATATTAACCACCGCAATATTATTAGTCACAAGGTTAGGGCACGGTACTATGTCCAGACTACTATCAAAGATGGCAATTGTTGCCTAGACCACTCTTGTGTCCCATCTCATCCCAATCGACGGTAGCAATTAACAATGACGTAAGTGAAAAGTCGTTTCTTTTAAAAATATAATAAGTGATAAGTCGTTACTGTTTACTTACGACATTGTTTAAAGTATCGGCTTTTCACTTACGACATTGTTAATTGCTACCGTCGATTGGGATGAGATGGGACACAAGAGTGGTCTAGGCAACAATTGCCATCTTTGATAGTAGTCTGGACATAGTACCGTGCCCTAACCTTGTGACTAATAATATTGCGGTGGTTAATATAAGAACTTTAGCATAGGAAGTAGGTCTAGTATATGTATACTTTAAACCAGATGAAGATATAATTAAAGCCTTACGCGGATTATAAAAAAAAAGTACGATAGCCCTTGATGTCAAATGCCACCCCACTAACCATTCGTTTAATTTCATTTTTAATGATAATTTTGTTAAGAATTGAATGTTTCTCTTGTAAGCGATATAAAACGTAAGTAATGTAATAATATATTCCATTCAATTCTTTATTGCATGCTACATTGGGTAGTTAAATAATGTAATGTAAGTGTACAGAGATGTTAATTACAATGTAGCGCCCTGCTAGGACATAGCAATTAATTGTTTATTACAACATACTACGTAATTATCTATTTATCATAAATATTTATAAATCAACATAAAATCATTGCACATTTATTACTTATTTATTATTATATTTAGTGGTGACATACGCAAAACGCCTGGCAATGGTTGGAGACGAAAAGCTGAAGATCGAGCTCAGTGGCGTACCATTGGAGTGGCCTATGTCCAGGAGTGTGTAGTCTGGTGATGATGATGAAGTATTATATATAGTGATTCTACTAAGATCTAAGGGGTCTTACGCAGAATGTGCACTTTGCAAAATGTACCCAACAAAACAAAAAAAACAAAATGAACAACACACGTCTATTTATAAAATTGTACGAGAAATGAAGCGCTCTTAGCTCTACGGTGCTCGGTGGTCGGAAACGATCACCGAAGTACAGCAGAGTTTACAGAGGTCAGTCCTTGGATGGGTGACCGTTTGTGTGGCATTTGATATCGAGCGCTTCCGTGCTTCGGAAGGCACGTTAAGCCGTTGGTCTCGGTTATCACTAAATGTGGTAGTCGTTAAGCTATGTTAGAGGCGTAATGGGCGGCTTGAAAAATTCTAACAGCTGGACGCCAGACACCTGCCTCCGCCAATCTGCACTGGGTCCGCGTGGTGGAGTATGACCCAATACCCTCGCACCTTGGTATGTGAGAGGAGGCTCGTGCTCAGTAGTTGGACGATAATGGGCTGAGATGATGATGATGACGAGAAATAAATGTAAATTATAAAAGCGGAATTGCTTTCACTTGGTTATAAAAAAAACCTTAACCTACTGGGCTCCTTATAGGTTTTAAGATCAGGGGATATTTTGCAAAGTGCACATTCTGCGTCAGACTAAGGAGCCCAAGCCAACCTCACCTTTTTTTTTTGTTTTACGTCGGTAACAAAATGCGTTTACGCACTACCTTCCGGCCAAAGGGGGACCGAAAGGGGGTGTGGGACTCACCACCGGCAGACGCGACTGCCAGCAGTAATACCCACTAAAAATCTGAAAAAGGCGGGGGCCAGTACCTGGGTTGCAGTGTCTGACACCCCGATTGCGCCCAACGTCCCCCGGACCAAAACCGGGAGGACCTCCTCAGAGTGGCGCAGTGGACGCGCCCCTCCTACCTCCTTGTGCGACCATAGCGTGTGTGGCCGACTTCTCGGAGGGTCTGTGGTTAGACAGCAAGGGCCCCCTGCCCCCACTGCCTAAGACCCTCCTGGCGCTGCTTGACAGGCCCTCCTAGCCCGCCCGCTGCGCCCTCCACAGGTCCCTCTTAGTTTTTCCCCCGGTAGTCAGTACTAAGGGCACCCAGAGTCGTCGGTCTCTGGGTGTTACCTTTTCCCGGCCTCCGGGAAGTACTCAGCCCCCCCACTACGACAAGGTGGAGACCAGTCGGGGGGGAAAGCCAACCTCACCTGCAAGTGGTGCACCTGCCGATCAACGAAAGGCTCTAGCAAACAACAGTTTCCGATAAGCGACCACCATAAGAGACCAACTATATTATTGGCGAAGTTTGGTCATACTTTGCCTCTGCCCTTGGGTCCGCGGGGCAGGCCGTCGGGGAAACAGGCGTGAATGTATGTGTAAGTAATTTTTTTTTTTTGGAAAAATAATGATTCGATGCAATTAATTAACTTGTACAGTTTGTAGAGAGGCAAGAGAAGCAGCATGTGGAAGTTAGTAGATTATACGGTACACGATAATGTCAACAGCGAGATTGAAAGGATACTTAAATTTAATACATTACCTAGTCCAGAATCACTTATAGTGTCAATTTTATCTTATCATTTAATGGGATTATTTAACGTGTTAGCATTGAACACGTTATGATGGGATAATGTTTAGAAATAAATTGCCTGCTTTATCTATATTAACACCAATTTGACGGACGATATGGAGCGGAGATTGGTAGGCTAGTTCATTGCTGCAAGAGTCGTGGGTTCGTTTCCCAGATATACCTGTGGGTCATGAACATGGAAATTTGTCTTGTTGAAGGTGTTAACTTTGTAAGTACCTATTAAAAGTACCTAAATGTTAACGAAAACAAATATTTTGGTATGTTTATTTTTGCACCTTCAAACTTTACTAAGTTTGGGTTAGATGCCGCTGTGTGAAAAGTCTTAAAAATATTATTGTTCATCATCTCGGCGACGGTCTGATCGATTGTCTGTCATAATCTAAAAGTCAAAAGTCAAAGTCAAAATACTTTTTATTTCATAAACTATTACATAGTACTTGAAAACGTCAAAATTATAAAAAAATAACAAAAACAAATAAAATATAATTATACTAAAATCACGAAGCTTAGATTCACTTGCAACCAAACAATTTAAAAAAAACATAAATCTAAATATGTTAATAAATAAAATTGAAGTGTCTAAATATTCGTATAACGTCAAAATAACATTTATTAATCGCATACATAATAAAAAAAGGAATACGATACTAATATAAAACATCAATATAGAAAAAAACATTACGTAAAAAAATGCTCTGTTATGCTGTGGCTAATCTCAGAAACGGTTGGACCGATTTTGACAGGATTTTTACTGGAAAATAGCTGAAGTTGAAAGGAGTAACTTAGGGTACTATTTGATCCAATTAAATAATTAGGTACCTACAGTCACGTAGACAAAAAAATATAAATTTATGCCATACATAAATTGACTATAAAATAAGAAAAAGACATTTATTGACACTAAATAAGAAATACAAAAATTACATTTAGAGATATAGAAAAAAATATTGTTAGGTGTTGGAAATGGGTGTCAGCCTCAGCATATTTCACAGGGAAAACTATATCATCATCATCATCATCATCATTTCAGCCATTTGAACTCCACTGCTGAACATAGGCCTCCCCAATTTCTTTCCACGTAGATCGATCCTTTGCCGCCTGCATCCACCGGCTCTCAATATCTATATACTATATCCTAAATACTAATAAGAAAAGTCAACCAACAAAAAGCTGTCTAAAGCGTCAATACTTTTTTACGAATAATATTAAGTAACTATTTGTAAGTTATATAAATTGCACGCCCTCAACGGGTACACTGTTGTTACTAATGTAATGCATGAACACCAGCAAAATGTACACAGTCTTAGCAATAAAGATCTATTCTATTCTACATTTTGGTAAGTTTCTTATAGGTAACGTCCGCAGGTAAGCGGCCACCGAGGTCAGTAATTCACGAGTGACTTTAAGGTTATTATGATCGTTAACTTGTTAAAATAATAATGGGTTAAAAAAATTGTGATTTTATAAGTAAGACCTTTTACAACGTCACAATTTACACCTGCGAACCACGCTTTGACGAGTTAATGTAATGACTAGATAATGGTTAAATAAATGCTCTGTTTTTTTATAAAATTACTTAGGTACTGGTATCGTAAACAGTCACTAGAAATGAGAAGTGTTTTTTAAAGATTTTCTTTGACTGCGAGATTGATAGTATCAAATCAAATCATTTATTTGCACAAATGTGGGTATCATACAGGTGTTAAAAAGAGTAGAAAGGAGTTCTAAGTTCTACAACCTTTCAAGTACCTACTACTTGTGATATATTGTGATTGTGAATACTTGTAGTGGCTTCCATATATGTCCTTTGGTTTTAAGTGTTGTATGTAAAATATATATGTTTAGCTATAAGTGTTCCTAATAAATAAATAAGTAATGAGTATCCCGACATAATTGATTTTATTGTTTTACGGGGTCTAGCAATCAATCATATCTCACTAAACAGATAAAGTTCGTAGAAAAATTAAAAAAAAATTTAAATGCTTTTCGATTTATACTAAATGTTTATAGTACATTTGATCCCAGGTCTCAGTCATGTAGCGATATCATCATCATCTCAGCCATCTGACGTCCACTGCTGAACATAGGCCTCCCCAAAAGATTTCCACATTGATGTAGCGATATAAATGTGGATTATTTAAGCAAAGTGTAAAGCTGAGAATTTCCTGAAAAGTTCTAACAGTAACCTAGGCTAACAACTTGACTCTACTTAAATTCCTTTCACCTATTTCATCATTATCCCGATTGCCTTTGCCCTTAAATTATTTAAATGCCTATAATTTTTTTCTAAAGACTCAGTTTTTATTAACATTATTAACAATGTTGGAACTAAAAAACAGAAGATTTGGCGCCAAAGACAAAGACACATCGTGTCAGTTATTTATTTTCCAAAATTAGTGTAAAATTGTATTTATATGTGTAACGTATGCAAGTGAATGCATTATTATAAATTGTGACTTTTGCGTGTTGACTTCAGACCGTAGACACCTCTAGTAAATTACTGTGTCCTCTACTACTTTACTGTGCAATGTAATTAAATCACTAAGTCTAGTTAACAACTGATGTATATTTATTAGTCGGTAGTTTCGTACAATGTATTTTAAACATACCCACAACATCTTCCTCTTTTATTTAGTAAAAAAAAATTAGTAAAAGTCCATATCCATATAGATGCGAATGCACACGACACTGTGAAATCGTGTTTATTCGCATCCAGTGTGAGCTTATTTTTAATCTTATTTATTTTCTTTTATTGTATTTTAATTGAATTTTATTGATTGTGTTGTAGATAGATAGATATACTCTTTATTGACCAAGATACTTAAAAACTACAGATTACAATATTAAATAAAATTTAAAGCCAATCTAGGCGGTCTTATCGCTAAAAGCGATCTATTCCAGACAACTCGACGCAATGGAGAGAATAGGAAAGCAGTAGGCAGTTGTAGTGTAATGAGTATGGACTTGGTTTTAGACCAAGTCCATACTCCATACTAAGAAGTTTGACCTTCTACGATTAAACGGAGGCTCTAATCCCAAACCGATAGATACACATACATATGGGCGTATACATAATTACACACATGCTCTTGCAATTTATTCTTGTTTCTTTTAAAAGTTCCATATTTTTTAATATCGAATAGTATTACACATAAGACTCTGTAATCAAAATGAAGTTGGTTTCCCAAGACACAAACAAGCTTTTCTTAGTTTAGGTATCACTGGAAACGATGTAGAATGCGAATATTTGAACGATTTGTAAACTAAGTTTTAATTTAGTGTATAATTGAGTTACATTACATCGACGACCGATATGGCGTGGAGGTCAGTATACCTGCACTTCACTCCAGAGGTCGTGGGTTCGATTCCCACACAGGACAAATCTTTGTGTGCATGAACATGAATATTTTTTCTGGTCTGGGTGTTTTCCTATGTATATTAAGTATGTATTTACAAAAAAGTATCTTTATCCGTTCTTTAGTATCCACAACACAAGTTCTTAGTTAAACTTATCTTGGAACTAAATAATTGGTGTGATTGTAAGAGAATATTTATTTATTTTATTTTTTATTTCATTGTTTTTATTTCCATTTACAACTAAGAAGTTCTTTGACCAAACGCGCATCGACCTTTTTACATTTACAGCCTTTGCCAACTAATAATAGATATAGCATAAGAATAATTCCAACATCATCCCCAGAGCCTCCCCTATCCTCAAATGCTCCAAAACAAAGGCAGAAAACGCGCCCTCTCACCTATAATTAATGAGAATACTTTTTTTACCTTTTGTTGCTAGAAGGGGCTAATTGTCCCTAATTAATTGGGGCTGGACGTACTTATAAACCCCTTTTGTATTCTTTGTCTACTACTTTTTGCGTTCACCCGGTTCGGTTAAACTCTACTTGGAAGTTTGCTTTGATTGTTTTAATTGCCTTAATTGTTTTCACTGTTTTAAAGAACATTAGGGAATACGACCGGGTTCTCATGGAGTATCTTTTAATCTTTAGCGATTATGTTTAAACTTAAGCAACTATTGCTCGGTTTGCTTAAGAGCAGAGAGCTTGCATTCTCAATGACGGTTCAATGGTGGTTGTGCAAATGTCACAGTGATGTCGACAAAGTTACTTAATAGGGGGCTGGTATTAAATTTGCGCTTGTCTTTTATTTAAATAACTAAAGTAAAGAAATAAATCATGGTTTGTCGAACTCTTTTGTTTAAATCTGTGTTTTCTTTGTTTACATAGAAGTAAGCAACCTTAGCTGCGTGATACTAGGTGGTCTCCAACTATCTCTGAAATACAGCAGAGACCGAAAGTTAGACTATCGATTATTAGGCAAAATCTTTTTCGAATTGATTCTGTCGTACCGCCGAACACATGGAATTCGATACAAGATGGCGTTCTCCATTTAAAATGTAGATCTAGATAAAATACCGGTAATTCATCGAATTCGGCGGTAGGGCTCCAGATCTTGGATGTTAGTCGTTTGTGTGGCTTTTAATTTCGAGCGCTTCCGTGCTTCGGAAAACACGTCAAGCAGTTGATATCACATCGTATCATATGGGATCATCCAAAAATTACGTTACACGAATTTCATGAACTTTAGACCCCCCCCTCCGTCCTTGTCACAGCTGGTCATCCTTGTGAGACTCCCTCATCCTTAGTGTGATGTCACATATTTTGCAATTGAACACCAAGGAATGATTACATTCAAATAGCAGTTCCAAAATGTTTATAGGACCTGGATTTTGAAATGTGGTGAAAATTTAGGACACCTCCCATCCCCTTGTCACACCATGTCACACTTTGTCAACCCCCTCCCACCCTCTTAATGTGTGATGTAATTTATGGATAGCCCCTATTAAACCAAAAGATGTGTGATTTCCGAGTGCATATCACTATAACTATGTGGCTACCACACTCAGTTCAGCTCAGTACAAGGCATTATTTTTGTAGAATTAAAACGACACACTAAAGTAAAGCTTTACTTTGGTATATAAAAGTATATATAATTTGTAAATTTTTATCTGATTAATTTAATTATTGTTGCTGAGTTTAGTTTTGTAAGTGTTGAATTGTATTTTTGAAATTGATAGTTATTTTTAATTACTGTAATTGGTTTTGTACACCATTTCAATTAAAGTAAAATAAATAAATACATAATAAATAAATAAACCGATTTCATATTACATTATACTCAGTATTTAATCAGTATTCGATGTTTCATTACACCTTACCAACCCAACCAACCGTCTGCCTTCGTCAATCCGCCTTCGGAAAATGCAATCACAAATTAAATTTATTAAAGATTGCAACTGGATTAAGTAAAAAATCTCTAAGTCGTTTATTTGCTGTACCTACTAAAAGTAATTAATATATCATGTAGGTACTCGTTTAGTGAAATGAAGCACTTAAGAGTAACACGTTAACTGCTCTCATGGTGTGGTTGAAACACAGCTAAGCACCACTTAAGCCGAGATACTGTACATTGAGATCAATAAAAACAATAATGTAAATGATCAGAGCGATTCCGGTGGCGAGGCAGTAGCAATAAAATGCTTTATGCCTCCGTATTATATCGAAATGCAATGGCAGCTTCTAATGTCTTTTTTAATAGACGCGTTGTTTGTATAGTGGTTCCGTACACAGAAATAAAAACATAAGGGATCTAACCATATTAGGGCCTATTACAAAAGAAGATCTAAAGTTAAACAAGGCTTAAAAACGAATACTGTCACTTTTATTTGATGATATAGTGACAGCACTAGTTTTAAACCTTATTTAACCCTAAGTCTTGATTTGTTATAAGCCCCTTTGTAATTCAAATTCATTTATACATTTTTTGGCTTTATTCCGAAAAGCAGACCCTGGGCCCTAAGATTAAGTCTAGTGCAACCGGGATAATGCTAGGATATGTATGTGTGGCATATTACAGTTCATTATGACTTTACCGTGTTGACTTAAAACTCCATAGACGCCTCTACGCCTCCTTTGGCATGACTTTGACTTGTCTGGACTATGTCAGACTTTGACAAAGTTACGAAAATATTGTATAATGCAAATAACTTGATTTATTTGATTTGGCCACTGTTGTTCATCAATTCACCTTAAAAAATTAAAAATTCTTGATTCTTCTTTATGCAAATGTGGTTTAGCTGAAGAAGACTATTTTTCTACAACTGATGCTGGTGCTGCGTTACTACAGCATATTTATGATGTCTAGGAGGGGTCGCAAAACGCCATAGGAGTATTTTGTGACTTATCGAAGGCTTTTGACTGCGTTGACCACAGTACCCTTATTCTTCAGCTTAATTTCTATGGCGTGTGTGATTTGGCTCAGAAGTTGATAGTTTCATATCTTACATCTATATTTAACAAAGTAGATATAAATGGCGCTAAATCTTCTGGTTCGTGTATACAGATGGGAGTTCCTCAAGGCTCAATCTTAGGTCCTTTTTTGTTTCTGGTGTATAGAAATGATCTTCCTTTTTTTATTAGTAGAAAGTGTGAAATGGAGTTATTTGCGGATGACACATCAATAATATTTAAAACCAACAGAAACTAAAATAGTTATGACAATGTAAAAAGCGCACTTTCGGAGTTGCTTCACTGGTTTACTGTTAATAATAATTCCTTGTAAACTGAGTTCTGCCGCATATGCGATTCGAAGAATTCGTGAGATAGAGGATGTCAAAACTGCTAGAATTGTTTATTTTAGCTATTTTCACAGTTTGATGTCCTACGGTATTTTATTGTGGGGATCTGCCGCTGAAATTGAGACTATTTTCATTTTACAGAAACGAGCTATACGTTTTATTTATAAACTAATATATCATCCCTTAGATAAATGTTTCGGGAAATAGGTATTTTAACTACTGCCTCGCAGTTTAGCTTTAACTGTATTTTGTTTGCACGGAAAAATATAATTAATTATTCTAAGCGCTGTGAGCGCCACAGCTTTAACACAAGAAATAAAAATAAACTATTAAATCCATTTCTAAGACTCCAAAAAATGTTGAAGTCTTTTATGGGGCAAGGTATGAAATACTACAACAAAATTCTGCAGGATATATTGGATTTGCCCTTACACAAATTTAAAGTAACTATTAAAGAAAAAAATATTAAGAAAGCAAATTGTACGCAAGATTATATAAATGATAAGGCGGCATGGCTGTAAATTATTATATATCTATCATAGGACAATTTGCAATTTTGTGGTCTGCAGCTATTTAATTTTTATAATATTATTAATATTTCTCATTTGTATAAATCTTTTTATTTTGTGGCTCGAGAATGTCATGCACACTTAAATGTCTCTTTAGTGGCGGCGTTATGCGTCGGGTCGTTACGTTCCCTAAAATATGGTTGAGTGAAACTATGGCTGGTTTATTCGTCATACTCGTGAACGAGTGCTGCTTGTGGGGTCTGGTCTGCTCTTTTTATTTGTAATTAAAAATTCAGCTAACTGAAAAAAGTTATTATTATTTTTAATTTAATAACTGCACACACAACTTTTGTAGTCTTATCAGTCTCCTAAATCAATACTGTGTAATATGAAGTAAATTTTGTACTGATGGGAATTTGTTTTTGATTAGGAACGCATAGTATTATTCGAATGATTATATAGATATTAAGACTGAATTGCTGTAAATGATATCTTTCATAAGACCAAAAATATTGGTGGTTTGCAGCACATTTAATCAATATAATGTTATTTTTGTTAATTCTTTTATCCTGTAGCTTGAGTATGTCATGCTCACTCAAATGTCTTTGCGGTGGTGGCGTTATGCGTCGGGTCGTTACGTTCCCTAAAATATGGTTGAGCGATACGATGATTAGTTCATGCGTCATACTCGTGAACGGGTGCCACCAGTGGGGACTGGTCTGCTCATGTCTACTATGTTTATTCGTAACCATGCTCGTATAACTTAAAAAAGTTATTTTCTTCTTTTATTTTAAATCTTGTGACTGCAGAAAACAGGTTTTTGTAGACTTGTCACATTGTTTTACTACTGAGTAAACTTTCTTGTAACTGGCGGGAGAAAAAACTATCCTTGACGATTTTCTTTCCCGTTCTTTTACAATCAAGCTCCCGCCCGCAGTAAATGGGCGCGCTAGTTTTTAAGTTGTGACGTTCATAAGAGCTATTTTGAGCCAAACTTGAATAAATTATTATGAATATGAATTTGGAGATCTGAATCATATTTTCTTTTCTTGCTCATTGTATGATCATTTTTCTTTTATTATTGCTCTCATCTCTCATGGTTGCCCACTTCCAACTCATATTGATATTTTACTTTCTTCTATAGACTTAGTGTATGTGTGTATGTAGTGAACTTATTGTAAGTAATAAATTAAAACTTTAGGTAGTTGCTTTAAGTTTCTATGTGTATAATTAGATTTTTTGTTGCTGTTGTTGTTTGTAAATAATTAACTGTATTGTAATGTAAAGTCGTGATGTAGAATTTGTTTATTTTGTTGCAGATAGTTAAAGTTCTCCTGAGAAAGTAACGTATGATTTTATATACGTTAATTATCCAAATTATATTTTTGACTTTTGACGTTGACATTTGACGCTGGCAAAGTTTAAATTGTTGATTGGGATGAAAAAAAAATTAGGTTTATTTAACGACTTGACATTGTTTAAAAGAAAGAAGAAAGACTTGACATATTCTATGCGCGTATAATTACTTTGGTTTTGAAATTGTTAGAGTCAACAGACGAGGCTCTGGCGAACATAACAGTGCCCGGTATCACGTCAGACCAATTATATAGTTGGCGAAGTGTGAGCGTATAATATGCCTTTGCCTACAGGCATGATTGTATGTAATTATGTATGTATAGAATATTATATGATTAGATGTTTCTTACTAATAATTTCGTTATCAGTCCTTAATCTATATCAAGACTGACTAACATTACTCAACAAATACACTTATTACAATTTTAGATTAATTATATAGACCATACTAAAAATATATGTAATATTTAACTTGGACACCGTTAGATAATTTATGACTGTCAAGATAATTCAATACTAACCTAACTTGTTATCCAATACCCTCTCACCTTCGTATTGGTCGTATTGATGATTCATTAATGATGATAAAAGCTTGTTAACTATTCGGAGTAGCTTGGTTGGAGAATAATTATGCCCGAATCTAAATGAGTGGGTCGTGGGTTCGATTCCCACACAGGAAAAATCTTTGTGTGCATAAGCATGAATATTTGTTTTGGTCTAGATGTTTTTCTATGTATATTAAGTATGTACTTACAAAAAAGTATTTATATTATATGTTCATCCGTTATGTAGTATCCATAACACATGTTCTTAATAATACTTAACTTGGAACTAAATAATTTGGGTAATTGTAAGAAAATGTCTATTGATATTTATTTATACTAATAGAATAGGTGTATAGGGTCCCTACCAAGATCTAAGGAGCCCAAACCAACCTCACCTGCAAGTGGTGCACCTGCCGAGCAACAGACGAGGCTCTGGCGAACATCAAAGTACCCTTTAAGCGGTAATAGGCTCGTCACCTATTACGTGGGAACAACTATCTAATTGGCGAAGAGTGAGCGCATAATATGCCTCTGCCTACCCCTTCTGGGAAACAGGCGTGACTGTATGTAATAGAATAGAAGTCGACACGAATAAAGCTATTTACGGAACCCTTCTCATGTCAATCTGGGGTCGCACTAATTTTTATGGCCCCGCTACCTGAGTTCTCGTAAACGAACCAACAAACCATTTACCTTCACAAATAAAAATGGAGCCATTAATTAAATTAAGTCAATCGATTCTATGTCGTATTGCTCCTGCAATAAAGCTTACGTCAATCTTGATGTTATAAACGCACAGAGAATAGACCTTGATGACATTACGGTGTTGCCATCATTACGTTAATACCAACATTCTGGGTATACTTTTGGTCTAAGTGTGGTGTATAATCTTACTATTATTTTTTTTATTTTCTGATTTATTTTCAGTTTCAATTTTTATTACCTTTATTATTCTTTAAAATATTTAAGCACTAATTTTCGCACGGGTCTTCTCTTAATTTGTATTTTCTTCGGTCTGCTCGAAGAATTTCCTTTTGTGGAATAAGTTGTACTGTTGTCCATGGATTCTGTTATTTTGAGCCAAAAATGTAAAGTGAATAAATATAATGCAAAGTCTGATTGAGGCGAAGCTATCGATTTCTTAATGTGTTATTAGCACCAGGTTATTAGTAGATTGAATAACAAAAATAAATTAATATTTCTTTTTTTTCAATATCTTTTTATTCTTCTTTTAAATAATGGCTTCGTGCGTTTAGCACATTTAGCCAGTGTCAAGTAAGATATATTAATAATATACAAATTATAGTAAATGAGAATGTGTGGTGATAAAGATGATAGATGAGATGCCCTCCCCTAAACCCCTTGAGTCTTCAGTAAAGTTGTGGGACTAAACTGAGAACTCTAATAGACTTCTTGAGAGAATTTGAAAGCGATGTTGCACTGTTTTGTTTCATTTACCAACACTCATGTACGTTTACAAACACTTAACGGTTAATAATCCACCGTTATTAAAACTAATGTTCGAAATATCACAAATTTTTGAAAATAAAACAAAAGTGCAGACATGACGCTTCACTTAGCCGCCAAGTAGTCCTTTTCAAAAAAAGTATATGAAAAATCATGCATATTTTTATTCACCATTTTTCATATATATTTTTCACGTAAGTGATGAATTAAAGTCATTTGGAATTCCTTCTAAAGCCCTATTCGATAGTAGGCTCCAGGTCCGGAAAGTTACCCACGCCTTAAAATACCACGTGGAACTATTCGAAATCAAACTAATCAATCATTGGAAATTGATCACTTATTAGTTGTTTACTTATAAACTAATTTTAATAAGTCTTGAGGTATTTAATCTCTAAACCTTATTGATTATGCATGTTAATCAACAATATTAATTACTTTGATAACGGCCAGCTGGACATGTATATCTTCTTATGTTAAAACATGAGTTTAATGAATTGATGGACAAACAAATCAACAAATATTTAGATTTATTTATTATTATTTTTTTATTTTATTTATTTATTAAAATGATCACCAACATAATAAACATTAATTATACCAAAAAAGAATTAACTATAGCAGTACTTAGCTCAATGTCATTATAATTATAGGCGAAGACAGCATACAATTAAAACGTTATAAACGAAAATTCCTAGTTAAAGTTATAGTTTAAAAACACAATAACAAAATAAATTAAAATTACAGCCATCCCCTGTTATCTCACGGGGAGTCATAAGAGTCGACGAAGATAAATCCTAACTTGAAATTTATTTTGTAAAAGAACCTTATATAAACTTACTTACTTACCTTAACCTTATAACCTTAAAGCACTCTATAATATAAATGCAATGTTGAAATGAAAACGAACACTTAAGTATATTTATACCGCATTATATAGCTTATGTAAAATTAAATGTGATAGGAGATGAAACCATTTGTGCAGATTTGTGATATAATGTATTAATTTAATAGTCATACAATTTACTTCATAAATAAACAATACACTGGTCTGCAAAATTCAGGATTACATTTAAAGCTGTTATAACTTTTTCAGTACCTGGTGCATGGGTGACTAAGTGTCTAGTGCGTACGTATATGACTGATTATGTCAGTGCCACATAAGCCGCATGCGAGAGTTAACGTTATTATATGTTATATACTTTGATATCGAGCGCTTCCGTGCTTCGGAAGGCACGTTAAGCCGTTGGTCCCGGTTATCACTAAATGTGGTAGTCGCTAAGCCATGTTAGAGGCCTAATGAGCGGCTTGATAAATTCTAACAGCAGGACGCCATACACCTGCCTCCGCCAATCTGCACTGGGTCCGCGTGGTGGAGTATGACCCAATACCTTCGCACCTTGGTATGTGAGAGGAGGCTCGTGCTCAGTAGTGGGACGCTTATGGGCTGAGATGATGATGATGATTGTTGTAAGCTAGCTCCAAAATATATCTTGTGTTTAAAATGTTTACGTATAGTTAATTAGTTTTACAGTAAGATAATAATAAGGGTGTATATGGCTCTAACCAAGAGCTAAGGAGCCCAAGCCAATCTCACTTGCAATTGGTGCACCTGCCGATCAACGGACGAGGGTCTGGCGACCATAGAAGCTCCCGGTAAGCGGCAATAGGCTCGCCACCTATTACGTGGGACTAACAGTATAACTGGCGAAATGTGGGCGTATAATATGCCTCTGCCGATCGTTTCGGGGAAACAGGCGTGATATTATGTATGTAAAGAAAGCTGATAATATTTACTATAAAACTTTTGTGTTTTTTAATCTCCAACTTTTTCAGAAAAAACTAAAATTTTAGAAGTGTATTACTGAATTAGGTAGGACAATGCAATAATAATTATATTTTTTTGTTATGAAAATCTCAGTTGGAGAACAAAACTTTTTTACTAGCAACACTGAGCAGTTTAATTTTTTATCGGCCGCTACTTAAGAGTCAGATGACAAAAAATCATGGATCATCTAAAGTAATACAGACATCGCCGTTTCTCGAGAGACACGACTTTTTATAGCATTTTTTTAGAACGATTAACCCAGAGGACGTTTTTAATTGCTCTTTTATTTGTTTATAAAAAGCGGAATTTGTTTTATAGCATTCTTCGTACGATTACTTCGAGTATATTTATTTTATCTTATTGCTCACTTGAAACTTATACAAAATGTGATTTTATTTATTTAACAATTTATGCACATACGGAACATACACAAAGATAGAAGTTATGAAAGACATGTACAACGGCACTGCTTATCCCTAAAAGGAATTTCTTCCAGCAGACCGAAAAAAGGAAAAAACATATACAAAGTAGACAAAATACGTAACAAAACAAACTAAAATAAAACAACAATAAAAAATTAAAATCAAACAATAACATACTAAAATTAAGCAATTAGACAAAAAGGTACAGCTAGCAGGCAGCAAGGAAGTGTTCCTTTATTGCCTTGCTATAAGACATTCTCTATCAGTTAAATTAGCTAGAAAACTTATATTATTGCAGTTGCCGTTTATTTTTACTACATACACTAACTAACATGCAATAAGTACAGTTTTAAGCAGCACCACTAAACCCTTATAACTTTATATGCTGTCACGGTTTTTTTGGCTTGTGGTAGGAATTCGATCTCCTTCATATTTTGTTCGTAGCTTTAGACATGCATACATTCACGCCTGGTTCCCCGAAGGGGTAGGCAGAAGCATATTATACGGCCACACTTCGCCAATCACATTGTCGGTCCCACGTAATAAGTGGCAAGCCTATTGCCGCTTAACGGGCACTGTTATGTTCGCCAGAGCCTTGTCCATTAATCGGCAGGTGCACCACTTGCAGGTGAGGTTGGCTTGGGTTTCTTAGGTCGTGATAGAATCCCTATACACATATATAGCGAGTACGTTTTTCAATCATTTGGTAGCACTTTTGTTGTACTCCGGACAAAGGACAGCGGGTTTCAGATACTTAAGGCCAAAACTTTAAAGATTCGTTTTAAATAGTTGTAGCGACTTTTAATCTACCCCGAAAAGGGATGTATGGGAGTAAAATTTATAGCAGTGCGTAGCTTCGTTCCAGTCACCACCTTTATAAATGGGGAATACAGGAATCTTCGGCCTGTGATTGTGGAGCGCCAGATCTCTCTTTAGCCCATATTGTCAACGATTGCCAGCTGTACTATTTCCCGATGGGCTTGAAGATCTTCCTCTTCTTACTCCAGCTACTGAGCTACGCCAACTGACACTGGAAATTAAAATTTGGATTCAGGCAGCTAAACGCCATATGAAATAATAATGACTTCGTTTATAAGTACGGGTAGATTGTAATTTACTTTTCTCGTAAGTTACACTTTCAAGTTACTGCAGAGCTTTCTATAAAGGTTTATTGCTTAGTGCAAGTATCAAATAAATCAAAGCAGCTTATATTACTTTTATATACCTGATTTTTAAGATGAAATGAAATACGAAAACCTGTTGCAGAGTATATATTATACAGAGGAAAAATATATTGATTTTGTTATAAAGAAATAAATATTTTTTGACAATCACACCAATAATTTAGTTCCAAGATAAGTATTGTTAAGAACAGGTGTTATGGATACCAAATTACGGATAAACATACATAAATACTGTTTTTTACATATACTTAACATATATAGAAAAACACTCAGACCAGAACAAATTTTCATGTTTATGCACACAAAGATTTGTCCTATGTGGGAATCGAACCCACAACCTCAGAAGCGGAATGCGGGTATACTCGCCACCATGCTATGTCGGTCGTCAAAATTTAAGTCATTAGTTCATGTTATATGTTATATTCATCTAATAAACCTCAAAATGGACCCATTTTTAATATGCCAAAAGCAGGTGTCTGGTGAAGTATTACCTGAGTATTTACGACCTGAACCTCTCACCTTGATTTGGAAGACCCTGAGCCCGGCTCTGTCCGTGATGGTGATGTTTACAACTTTTTATAAACTATAATAACTTTAACTTAATATTAATGTAGTATTAAAACGCAAACCAACACGTGTAGACGGCGTCAGGTTAGTTAATGATCTTTTTTACAGACCTCCATCTATTTCCCGCACTGCTTCTTGACTTATAACCGAGACAGACGTTTCAAAGGTCGTTTAATAATTTTTAAAGTTATTTATGTTTATTTCGTCGTCGTGGCGGTTTTTATTGCTGACTAATCTGCAGTTTAGGGTACCGCATTGAATTGAGATATACTTCTTTTAAACACAACGATTGTTTGTATATATACAAAGTCAAAGTCAAAAAAGTCAAAATACTTTTTATTGCATAAACTATTACATAGTACTTGAAAACGTCAAAATTATAAAAAAATTACAAAAACAAATAAAATATAATTATACTAAAATCACGAAGCTTAGATTCACTTGCAACCAAACAATTTAAAAAAACAAAAAAATATTTTAGTGTAAGTGAATCTAAGTGCCAGTTTCGAGCCACCGCTCTGTAAGAAGAACTGGCAAGAAACTCACAGGCTATGCTCTTTTAAATTATCGATTGGTTAGTTACAATCTTCATTTGTCTGTGACGCTATACAATGCAACATAATATAACAATATTCATGCTTTAAGTCATTCATATTAGAATAGCCTGTATGCAACGGCAGTTTAATCCCAAGCATTTTTATCAGCCATATAGTCTTTAATAGAATAATATCCCTTTGAAGACAGCTTGCGTTTTATTGTTAATTTAAATTTATTTAGGCTTAATTGCTGTATATTGCTTGGGATTTTATTATAGAATCGCACAAACCTTTAAAACCTTTAAAAGATTTGTTAATTTTTGGAGCCTAGTGGCAGGTACAACTAGTTTATGCTTATTCCTTGTGTTTAGGTTATGTATATCGCTTTTCTTACTCAATTTATCAATATTTTTATGTACATATATACTAGGTTTTCATAAACAAACTGATCCGCCACTGTCAAAATACCAATTTCTTTAAATTTTTCCCTTAGTAAATGTCTACATGGTAGATTATAAATTGCTCGTATGGCCCTCTTCTGCAGTACAAAAATATTTTGAATATCTGCGGCACAACCCCACAGAAGAATACCATACGACATAACACTATGAAAATAGCAATGATAAACAGGCCTAGCTGTTTCAACGTCTGTTAATTGGCGAATTATCTTTACCGCATATGCTGCAGAGCTGAGTCTATTCGACAATTCACCAATATGTGGACCCCACTGTAGCTTAGAATCTAATATAACACCCAAAAATTTGGTGGTATCCACAAGGGTCAACTCATCTTCCTTTATTTTAATAGTGGTGTTTACTTGTCTGACGTTAGGCGTCACGAATTTAATGCATTTCGTTTTAGCCCCATTTAATAATAAATTGTTAACGTCAAACCAGTGCACCACCTTTGAGATCGCATTGTTTACATCGTCTGAAATTTCTCTATATTAAATTTATGAAGTTTGTTAGAGAGATTTCATCCCTATAATTAAATAAATAAATATTTTCTGACAGTATACCAATTATTTAGTTCCAAGATAAGTGTCATTAAGAACTTGTGTTATGGGTACTAAACAACGGATAAACATACTTAAATAGGTTTTTTTATGTAAATATATAGGTACTTAATATACATAGGACAACACCCAGACCAGAACAAATATTCATGTTCATGCACACAAAGATTTGTTCTGTGTGGGAATCGCACCCACGACCTCTGGAGTGAAGTGCAGGTATACTGACCTCCACGCCATATCGGTTGTCAAATTGACCCTAACGATCGATGCAATAAAAGTACAGGGTGCAACTTTCACAGATTTTAGTCAGTCCACTAACCGGGTGCGACCAGCTAATTTTTAAAAATCTTTGAATGCAGTTTTCTTTCTTTTCAAATATATAGGAATGTTTTCCTTGAGTATAATTTTCTATCTCCAGTATTAAGAATACTTCCCTTTCAGGTGGCATTACACCAACCTGTATAAGAGTACGGACCAGCTCCAACGTTGTACTTGAGATGATTACTGGAAGGATGGACTGCACTGATTCATAAGTCATTGTTTGAATAAACATGTAGCTTTGCTGAAATAGAAATTAAAAAGTAAAGCAAAGTATTTGTATTAAAATTTCAGTTGTGTCCTTTGCATAATTTTTTTAATTAACTAGCGGTCGCCCGCGGCTTCGCCCGCGTGGATGTCAGTTACCGCTGCAAAATGCCTACCCAGGAAAGACACGGTCAGCAAAATGATTCCCAGGTCAATTCACAGACACCGACACTAACATCGACGACGCGGTCATTATCCGCAGGCTGCATAGATTGTCTTTATGTGGATGTACAAGTTGTTAATGATGCAAATATTTTAATTACTAAGTTTACACTCTTACCGGCAGTCCCGGAGTGCAACCCGTTGTTTTGGGATAGATAACTTAAGCGATTATTGTAGAGCTTTTCTAAAAAAAAATTTGACGTTAAATTATTTTCAGGTAACAAAATAAACTGATTTGTTATCGAGGTCGGGAGCCCCGACCCGTGATAGGGTGAAGTGCAGCAGAATTCGTAATAATTTAATTTCGCCATAACTTCAAAACCAAACGTCCAACTTTGATTATTCCGAGACCAAATATTATCTACATAAACTGCATATAGCGATAAAATAATTTATTTTGATAAGGATTAATAGCATAACTAAAATAAATGCGTTTAACTCATTTATATCGGACTACATCAAAAAAAAATTCAATATTTTTAAATAAAAAAATGGTTGTTGTGCCTCACTCGACATAGATAAGTATAGTGTCGCGGACTTGTTAGTAGATATTTATAAGGTCTACAATTAATTTGCACATTTTGTGGTTCTATCTTTTATAGTTTAGACTGCGTACGCAAAATGAATACTGTTCTTGTTGATTTTTTACACTTTATGTCCGAAAAACCAAAATATCTTACGGAACCCTATTTTTTTCCAAATTAAAATTTAGCCTATGTTACTCAGTGATAATGTAGCTTTCTAATGAAAAAATAATTATTAAAATCGGTCCAGTACTTTTTGAGTTTATTCGTTCCATACAAAAATATAAAAATACAAATCTTTCCTCTTTATAATAGTGCAGATTAAGATTTTAATAATTTTAAATATTTTTTGAAGTTAAACAATTTATTATTTTATTTATAATATTTATATATTTGTTGTTTTCTTTTTTGTGCATGTTAATAATTTACCTGAGTAAAGAACTTACTATTATTATTTTTATTTACTTTACGTTTATCTCTTTTTCACAGGGAAATTACGATAATATATTTGCGGGCTTTTCGCCAAACAAAAGTTAAGGAAGCAGTGTTAATGATGTATGCATGTTGGTATGTGTGTTTGCGCTTGCGCATGTTTGCGTGTTGTATTTGTGCTTGTGCATGTTTGCGTTATTATATTATAAATATCAAATGTAATACTAACGTTTCTTAGAAAGAAAGTACTAAAATAGTTTTAGGTAGATAATATTGTCACTAAAATGCTACCTAATCCTGTTTGTATAAGGAAATGTGGTATCATCATCTCAGCCCATTAACGTCCCACTACTGAGCACGAGCCTCCTCCCACATATCAAGGTGCGAGGGTATTGGGTCATACTCCACCACGCGGACCCAGTGCGGATTGGCGGAGGCAGGTGTATGGCGTCCTGCTGTTAGAATTTTTCAAGCCACCCATTAGGCCTCTAACATGGCTTAACGACTACCACATTTTGTGATAACCGGGACCAACGGCTTAACGTGCCTTCCGAAGCACGGAAATTTGGTATTATACTATTTTAATAATTTCGATATCTTGATTTTATTTTTATTTTAAGTAATGGCTTTGTGCAGTTTGCACGTTTAGCCAGTTTCAAGTAAGATATAACTTGCAGTAAATGAGAATAGGTGGTGATAAAGATGATAAATGGTAAATGAGATGCCCTTCCCTAAACCCATTGAGTCCTCCAATGTTTTAAGTTGATAGTGTAGTGTTTTGACGACCGATGGCGTAAAAAAATGGGAATCGAACTCACAGATGACGACTTTTATGTGCATGAATATCAATATTTGTTCTGGTCTATGTGTGTTTTTCTATGTTTATTAAGTATGCATTTACAAATAAAAAGTATGTATATATGTTTATCCGTTATTTGTATCCATAACACAGGTTCTTAATGATACTTGTCTTGGAACTAAATAATTGGAGGAAATTTATTTGTTTATTTAGTTTTTTTTGTTTATTTAGTTTATTTAATATTTTTTTGTTTATTTAGTTTCATCTCACACAAGCAAATAAATAAAAAGTGATATAATAATATTACAATTAGGAAATATATCCAGTCTCTCCTCCAGCTTTCATACATTTCACTATAAAACAAGCTGTGCCCTGTACGCGATTTTATTTTATTTGTCGTGTTTTTTATTTATTCTTCTGAGTGTTCTAAATTAGTAAATTAATATTAAAACGTATTTAAACCAAGAAAATCCCCAATTAAAATCATAAATCTGCCGAGAGAAAAAAAAACCGTTACACTTTTACTTTTGTTGTCAGGAAACCTTAATTTGTAAGTACATACTTAATTCAATGAAAATATTCAAAGCAGTAACAAAGTAAGATGTTTCCAATTATATTTGATGAAGTCCGTAGCGGCTCGTAGCGTCCGTAGACGCTTTTGCTACGTCGTAGACGGTTAATTGTTCAATTCAGAAGTTTACTGCTGGGGTTATTTTAACCAAATTATTGACCTGTTGAATGAAGTGGGGAGGGGGAATGGGGGACTTTGTGAATGTTTTAGTTGGGCGCAGTAATTCATTTCTTTAAATGTTTTGTGGAATATATATTAATTTACAATACTGCATTTATAATACTGCAAAAATATGATGATTTTTTGTCGATACACATAAAAAAAATCAGAAAAGTTTTTTCATAATAATATAATGATCCTATATTCCGAATGTGCAGGATCTAAAATGTCACCGCTATGGAGTTGCATACAGTTTTAATGCCGCAAAATTTTCAAAAAAATAAAGACGAAAAATGATATTTTGTGTTTGTGCATGTTTTTAATAGTAATTGATTGCGTTTGTGTATTTTTTATATTTTATAGCTAATTAAATATTTATCTAGCGTGTACTTCGGATAAGTGAATGTCGTGTTCGGCTGTAATCGGAGTTCAGGTTTAGTTACATAGTATTTAGTTTATATAATTATTTTGATCCTTAAATTTGAACTAATTGTACTTAATAGTAAAACAATTTGACAAGTCTGCAAACACCTGTGTTCTGCAGTCACAAGATTTAAAATAAAGGGAGATTTTTTTTTATATTATAGTGTAGGCAAAATTTATTTCTTCTTCATTTATTTTTCACTACTATTCGTTCTTCTTCTTTCTCATTATATTCTTATATTAACTCAATACTTTTATTTAGAATTTTTATTATAGTATTCAATTATTCACACAAACTACTTTAAATATGTACTTATTTATAATTTATTTTTATTTATTTAAATAGATGCATTATACAAATACTGCGCGTATTAACACTTCATGCCTAGGTGTCCACGGAAGATCAGCGTCGTGACATCCTGTGGCGTCCGACAGTGTGCTGAGTGGACACCGTTTCAGTACATGTTTTAATGTTGTACTTTGCTTTTATAATTTAAATCATTTCTTTTCCTGTGTACTTACTATGTTTATGTGTACTGAATAAATTTATTTTCTTTCTTTCTATGCGTTATCCCGGTGGCTGCCTTACGGATCCGGTGTCCGCTTTCTTATATCTTCTCTTCACACGTACGGTCTTCGGCATCCTTGTTTGATGTATAATTGTTTCTCAGGTGCTACTTTCATGTCATCATCATAAACATCTTGCGTTATCCTGGTTGCGACCTTACTAAATAATTTTTAACATTATTAAATAAAAAGCCGAGATGAGTTTAAGATGCCTCATTGTTCTCAATCTCGTTGCCTTTTGGAAGCTTCGTTAGAGTCACCGGCTGACTGACTGACGGATAATCCTCTCCCCCCTTTAGAATTACGACAGGTTGACTGACAAATCCCACCGATAAGAGTCAAATCTTGAGAAAAAACCGCAACAGACATAAACTGACAAACCTTGACAAATTCTGACAACAAATCCATTTTATTTCTTGATTATGGTACCGCTCATATCTTTTTCATTGTTGTTAAAAAAATATTGAATTTCCTTTTATTTGTAAAAAATTAACGAATCTAATGATCCTGTTGATCTTTAAGACAAAAAGTGTTTTTTTTTACTGACTGGTCCGCTAAATATCCACTGCGGAACATAGGCTTTCCAAACTGCTTTTCACGTCGATAGGTCATGCGCCGACTGCATTCAGGCTCCACGCTGCTTTGAACAGGTTTTCGGTCCATCGGATGGGTGGCCGTCCTTACCTACATTATTGCAGCTAGGCAACTGATTAATTAAACAGCGGCCGCCTGTATGTTTGACCTACAGTTTCTCTTTGTAACAATTATGTTATATTGTATTTTAAGGTATTTAGGTTGTATGTTGTATGACATTTTTGTTTTTTAATGCCGCGTGGTACCGGCCTTATAGTGCCGCCCTTTCTCATTTCATGGGGAGTCATAAGAGTCTACAATTAGATCTTTCTCTTTGTAACATTTATTTCAGTTTAGAATATGACATTTTTGTTTTTTAAGTGTCGTGTGATACCGGCCTAATAGTGCGGCCTCATCTCATCTCATGGGGAGTCGTAAGAGTCGACGAAGAGAAATCCTACCGGATTATGGGCAGCAGCGTCACCAACACACCTACCCAGCGTGGTGATTAAAGGCAAATGCCCCCAATAGAATATAATCATACCAATCCCAATACCCAATAGGGTAGGCTAATGTTCTGTAGTGGACTTTATAACGCTGATATGATGATGATGATTGAAAAGGTAGGATAAGTAGTTCTTTGTGGAGTATTCAGCAGTTGACTCTTCGATTTTTCGAAATTATGTGCGTAATTATCGCTTGCTCCGTGCCTCGGAAAGCACGTTAAGCCGTTGGTCCCGGCTGTCATGAACATCTATGGCAGTCGTTATTAGGAAGTACGTGCCTTCTAATAGACTGACAACTGGTTTAACCATAGAATGATGTTGTCTGGGTTGCGGAGGTCAGACGGCAGTCGCTCCACGTAATTGAAAATCAGTCAAATCTGATTGAACTAGTGAGCAGACCCTGGGCCCTAAGCTTAAGTCTAAGGCAACCGGGACAATGCTAGAATACGACTCTTATGGCTTATATGGTGGTGGTGGATGACATTTTAAGCTATTGGCACCGCCTATCTATATATTTTGGTATTTGTTAAGCACAAACCTGCATCCTCCAATCAGCACTGGGTCTGCGTGGTGGGATGACCTAACTCCCTCTAACCTTGGTTCGTAAGAGAAGGCTTAATTAGCATAAATAATAAATTATTTTATAAACATTTATTTGTTGAATTAATAAAAAAATACTTATAATGTATCATGATAATGTTGATTCTTTCTTGCTGCACAGTACAGAGTTCAATCCTTATTAGTCAGTCAGTCAGTCTAAGTCAGTTTATTCAGTACTAATATTTTTATTGTTTTTTATTTTTCGCTTTATCATTCATTGTTATATTTGTTTTATCATTTAATTTACCATTTATTTTAACTTTCATGTTATCATTCCATTAACAAATAAATACTTAACACAATGGCAGCACAAACTAATTAAATCCAGCTTGACGAAACAATACGCGACTCATGTCACGCGTCCAACGCTGCGGCTTAATTACAAACGTATCGTATCGCTATAGCTTAATTACAGCTGTGTCTATAGCTTAATATAACGTATAACGTTAATATTTCAAATGGATACATTGTAATAACAATGCGATGTGATGGTGTCGCACACATACATGCGTATTGATTGTACGCTAAATTGTTGTACGACTTTTAACATTGCACAAAATTTATTCATTTGCTGATTTATGAAAATATAAGATTTATAATTATGTGAACATAAATACATATGTTAATACTTGTGTTTACTTTAGTTTGAAAAAATGGATGTCTACTATTCTTATCGCTGTATTTTTAAGCCGTCACATTGACAATGTACGATCTTTATAGGTATAAGTAAAACAATCTCGTATAAAACATAGTATAATATTTATTTATATGAATTTAGTTTAACAATAGTAAATTAGTAAGAATCAAGAAATATGGAAAAAATATATACTTTGTGAAATATTGAAGAATAAAAACGTCATGCCGTCAAATTGACGGCCTTGGTCTTTCTAGAGTTATAAGAAGTATAATGACTAATATCTCTACAGTTGTATTGGTACTGTCCTTAGCGTAATCACGATTCTCTGTAATAAATTGACAACGTGATTGAGCGCAATAATCTGTCTTAAAGGAAATTTGTCATAAAAATAATTTACTATATCTTCAGTAATTATTGCAAGATAATTTTTCGAACTGATAATAAAAAAATATATCTTTGAAAAACATCAATAATCATATATTTCTACCATTTATTAGCATGATATGATTCTTTTTAGCTAAGCGGTGCATTTGGGCAACGTCACTAATACTACAAAGCTTAAAAACAAAAGTAACTTGTGAATGCGTCCTATTGTAAGAGTGAATTTTATTCTAGGAATGACCAATTCGCGAAATCCCAGTAGGTGAAGGTTTTTCATAACTAAGAGAAAAAAATGCAGTTGATAGTTGTGTTCTTTTTTTTTCTCGTATGAGTCATTCCTAGATTATGATTACTTATTGTAATTTGAATTTATTTAGGTATTTGCTAAAAATGTGATGTGTGATATTTGGGATGGTTACGCAATAACAAACATCAATATTTTTAAACGTGAAATAACGTACATGTAACAGCTTAGGTTAATGTTTTCAAACTATTTTTAGTTACGTAGCAAATTAAGAGTATATATGTATTTACAAAAAAACAATAAACAGCGAAGAAAACGGTAAACCTTCTTCTTTAAAGTCGGTTTAAAAGTATGTGAGTAATAATGTGTAAAAACTGAGAGAATATAAATGATCGCACATGTTGAAGTCGTGCGCTGATTCCGCAAATGGTACACAGTTGCATTGGTGTGCGTGATCGCCCTGCGTCGCTCTGTAATAGAGCGATGACGTGATTTCCTGCGCTGAGTTATTGCTACTGTACCGGCGCTAAATGGTTTGTGCGGACTGACTTTGTCACGGCGTCAAATTCTTTAACTATGGGCCTGACAAAATAATTTATTTTTCAGAAATACAAGGTATTACGTAAATATATGAGCATCATGTATTCAAAAATTACTGGGGTACAAACAATAGTATATAAACTAGCAAAATATAATAAAATGAATAAGAATATGATAATAATGATTATAAATTAATTTATATAATTTAAATAATCATTAATTGTACAAAACGACCGAAAATGTGATATGACATTATTACGATAAACGATTATTATTATAATGCATCATCATCATATCCCTGTTGCCCTAGACTTAAACTTAGGGCCCAGGGTCTGCTCACTGGTTTAACTAGATATCGGTGAATTTCAGTTATTACATGGAGCGACTGCCGTCTGACCTCCGCAACACAGAGGTAAGCATCATTCTATGGTTAAGCCAGCAAATGTTAAAAGGCACATCATAGGTGCGTCACCAGAATTTGAAGGCTATGGGTCTCGCCGCTCTTATTATAATTATGCATACATATAATTATGTATTATAAAATAGATTCGGACGTAAAAATAGTAAAGAGAAAGACAACTCCAAAACTTACATTTAGTCAACAAATTTAGCGGCAAAAATTTACCTAAATCTCTTTTATCATAAAAAAAGGCCTAGAGAAGGCCTGGGCTGAGTAGTAGTGAGTCTTTAATGGGCTGAGATAATATTTATTTTAATTACAACCACGACTGAAGATGCTAAGTGATAGCCTAGTAGCGAGACCAATAGAATTTTAATTTAGAGGGTCTTAGGTTCAAACTTTCGTCGCACCTAGAAATTTCGAAGTTATGTGCGTAATTATCGCGTGAATGCTTGACAGACAGTTGAAAGCGAAAAAGTTTCATACTATGTAGTGACTTTAAATATTTATTTTATGAAATATTATGTTTATGATGATTATTTTTACGTTTTTTATGGTATGGACCATATGGCATAATATGGTAAAAAAACGCATAAAATATTATATATTATGCGTAATTTTTATGCTTCATTATATCAAATACACTTGTATTTGATATAATAAAGACAGTGGCAGCACTATTGACTTAATGTTACTTTACTTTGTATGACAAACATAATTATAAAGATAACAGTCAATAAGGCATACAATTAATTTCGTTCTATAATTTTATCAGCAAGTATACTTAAATAGATAAGTAAGATAACAACAATATTAGTCCTTTTGGACCGCTTACACACATTATTACCAAACACTAACGATATCTTATATTTTAATTGATTGTTAGTTCTTAATAATACTGATTAAATGTTATTATATCTGATATGAGGCCGATTAAGTTTTATAATCGCCGATATCAATTTAATTTAGTGTAAAAAAATAATTTTCCTATCATAATGACTAATCGACGAAGAAAATCGATTTATAAGAGTTTAATTTTGGTATTTGTGATAATTAGAGATAATAATTAAAATATTTTTTAATCAGTACAAGAAATTATGACAATCACTGCACTGCGTTCATAAGCCTGAAACTGTTCTAGAATCTGAGATAGTACTAGAGCGCTAGTAAAATTTACGTCATTTAACATTTACTGTGGCTATCCGGCTACACAGGGATAAGAGTGTAAGTAAATTGATCCTTATCGCTTACGTAATAAAACTCACAGCAGATGGATACACTTTTTTTTCGACAATCTTTAAATTTATAATTACAAATATTGTTACATAACAATTTCCAATTTAGGCAGACTTATTGATTTATCTTCCAGACAAACGGCATCAAAGGAGAGAACAGGAAACAGTAGAAACAAGATATTCGAAATACAAACAGTGAGACTGAGTCTTCTCTTTAAAATAATGCAACTTCTTGTCTTGCCTGTCTGATGGAGATGCGTAAAGAATTCCAGAGAAGGATTGCTTGAAAGGTAATTACGGATGAATAATAAGGGTTACGTAATCTTTTCGTAATTTCATATCCTCTGATGGTTGCGGAAAAATCAGCATCAGAAACAAATAATATACATAAATCTCTGAGGTGGCGAAAAGTGGCTCAAAAGACATCAAATCATAATATTTCTATTGGGTCTGGATGGCATGTCAAGACATTGTCAAGCGTCATCTAGACATATTTCACTATAATATTATGTGACAGAGAAAGAAACACATTTCCCCATAGTCTCGGATATATTCTCGGATATATTATTAAAAAAGAAAACTTATGTGTGTAACTGCATAAAAAAATACGAACAGTATTTATGGGTACGAAATAAAAAAAATCTGTAAAAGGGTTTTTAAAGGTAACACACAGAAAATATAAAACCACGTTAGTTGAATATTACTTTAGTTTTTAGTTGAATGTTACTTTACTAAAAAATACATAGAAAGTCTTGTGAAATTAACAGCAAATATTTTCGCTTTATATCAATCATTAAAGTAAGGCTCCTAGTAATTAGAATTAAGAACAGTTTTCTTTTAATAAGAAACGATAAAACTTAACTAACTAATTCAATAATATATTAAAATTCGCTAGAAGCACTTCATATAAAACAATTAAGCGACCCCGTGACGACAGTTCAAAGTCACACCGTGCATCAGTCGGCGGGGGTGGAGAAGGCAACAACTCATAAAATTAAGCGATTTGGATATGAGTTAGTCTAACTGTGAGGATCGTCGCGTTAACAGCTCGCTTGTTGTCTCGCTCGCACACTGATTCCACCGCGCCGTACAGTACACCCACACATCGAGTTAGGCTCACCGCCGAGTCAACGTCACTTCTCGCACGTTCCGTTCCTCGTAACGATTCGCTCTTTCCCGCCACTCGCTATGTGTTGACATTCGCGTAATTGACACAATTGTTCTATATTCAAATCGTCGTTTGATAAAAGACAGTTTGAGAATTGGTTAAAAACTTATTGTGTTTTTTTGGTGACAGGATTATTGTTCTTAAACATTTTATATATAGCTTTTTGACAAAAGACAATTTTGGAATTGATTGAAAACTTTTTAGTGAATTCTTTTTGACATAATAATTGTTTCTTAGTTAAATTGCTGTTTGGTATAGGCCAGTTTGATATTTTATTGAAACTTTTTTTGTGGATTTTTGGACAAGTGGTTTAGTGATGTTTGTAGTTTTAACACCGGATACCGTTATACTAAATTAGTTAAGGTGAGTTTCATATTTTTAATATAATGGGTAATTATATAGGTCATTAATTATTAGATAATTTAATGGCTATATACAATTCTTAACCAATGTGAATTGTTTTTGTACATTAGAGCCAATTGTATGACTTAGTTATCTATATAAACTAATTTATCTAATTTTGTATAGGTAATACACGTCATTGATTTTAAGATTATCGGCTTTAACTAAAATTTCGTTTTTTTTTAAATAAAAGCCATTGAAAAAATAAAATAAGCCTGTATATGGTTTTCTTAAAAAAATGTATGATATAAGATGTTTCAAATTCGAATTAACTTTGTCGGTTTATCTGTCAAGGAAATGATAGACTGAAGAAAAGATTATGGCAAATTTGTTCTGTTCTGTCCTGCTATTGTTATTAGGCCTATTAGACATCCCATCTTTTGTCTTTCAAATTAAAAATATAGAGTTAATGCAGTTATAGAGTTGCCGCTGCAGAGAGTTAAATGATTTGTCTATATGATCTGTCCAATATGGTTTTAAGTTCAATTATGTACTAGATAAAACATAGACGATAGGAATTAGAGATACGGCAATTATGATATAAGTTATCAATATACATAAGCTGAGGGATAATTAGACATATTTACAAGGAAAAACAAAAAGAAAATTATGCACAACATATACGAGTTATCACAATTGACATACTTATTTTAGTGTGTTTGGCTGTATTCATTTTCGTATGCGCGTGGTATCGGACTAGAATAGTGCCGCCCTCTCATGTCACGGGGAGTCATAAGAGTCGGCGAAGAGAAATCTTACCGTATGATGGGCAGCAGCGTCATCCTGCGTACTGCCTTGAACTGCGATCACCAACCCGCCTGCCCAGTGTGCTGGTTATGGGCAAATAAACGGTATCTACGGAAAACCAGCGTCGAGGTGTTTTCGTGACACCTCGGCTTTATGCTGAGTGGATACCATTTCTGTGACACTCTTCAAATAGTTAGTTAAATATAATGTATCTGTTTTCTTTTGATGTTGTCACAGAATAAATTCTTTTTCTTTCTTTCTTTCTTTCAAATATCCCCAATAGAATGAAACCTCTCGAGGAGTCCGATGTTCTGCAGTGGGTGCATAGGGATCCTAACAAGACGTAAGGAACCCAAGCAAGTGGTGCACCTGCCGATCAACGAACGAGGCTCTGGCGAACAAAACAGTGCCCGATAAGCGGCAATAGGCTCGCCACCTATTACGTGGGACTAATTATATAATTGGCGAAGTGTGGGCGTATTAATATGCCTCTGCCTACCCCTTCGGGGAAACCAGCGTGAATGTATGTATGTAAATATATTTAGGGCCTCTCCAAGACAAAATATACGGGCGAAAGTTTTACGTGACAACGACTTTGAGTGGTAAAATAATTTTAATGTGAATATTCATTGGTATAGTAGAAGAAGGATGAAATAATAGTAACAATTTAAAACATTTATTTATACAAAGAATTATATTTATGTCTGTCTCTCTCGCTCTTAGGCGGGCTAACCATGCCCGAGTGGAAGGGACGCGTGCCTCTCACTCGCTCTCATTGTGAGCGCATAACGTGAGCGGAGCGTAACGCAGTTTCTTGAAGTGTCACCCGGCAAACCAATTTATAAGACGTTGTCACGTCAAAAATTATAAGGGCTGCTTAGTAAGTTGTTCACATAAAATGTCTGATTTCATCAAAAGATATGAGTTGAGATGTAGAGACATCTACATATCGGATAAATATATGTACAAGACATAAATAAAGAATGGAAAGGGCTAAAAGGCTCCTTGTTTGTATGAAATATCTCATTACATTAAAAGGGATATATAGAGCAACTAGCTGTTACCCGCGACTTCGTCCGCGTGGAATAGTATCTTTGGGTAGCATTTACAACGACCTTTTCGCAATAAACAGTAGCCTATATCCTTTCTCAGGGTCTAGACTATCTGTATACCAAATTTCATTTAAATTCGTTCAGTAGTTTTGGCGTGAAAGAGTAACAGACAGACAGACAGACAGAGTTACTTTCGCATTTATAATATAATAATAATAAAAATAATAATAATAAAATAATATAATATAAATAGTAAGGATATTATATATTATATAGTAAGGATTAACAAACCAAACAGACCTTGACAAACTTCTTGCCTGTTCTTTTACGATTAAGCTCCCGCTTGCAGTGACTGGGCGCGCTAGTTTTTAAGTTGACTTTCATGAGCCAAATTTGAACAAAAGATTTTGACTTTGAAGAGACATGTAAATAACTATAGTGCCTATATAATATCTGTACGGAACACAAATTGAAAGTGGAAAGAAAAATAGTTGATGGGTTATATAATAGGTATAATATTTATGAAATATTAATAATGTGTATGAAAAGGAATATATAGGAGAGAAGTCAATATTTACAGTGCCTAAACTATATCTCTAGGAGACACAAATAAAAAAGGGAAGGACTCATTCATTAGGTGTTTATACAAAATAAAAGTAGGTATTAAATCAACGTTTTCATATTTATTTTTTGTTTGTAGTAATTTCTTAAAATTGAAGGCTGAAAGTTTTACTCGACTTTTTTATCTGATTTCAAAAAAGCTTGACAAATCCGCCATTTATTAATCAATCTTTTGTGAAAAACGCAAATTTTTGAAACAACATCCTTCAAGATAAGTTTTGTAACATAAGAATACATTTAGTATTTTTATAAATAGAAGCAAACCTAGTTTCAGCGACTTTAGTGTTCGTATTTGTTGAAATACCATTTACTACCTATCTGTGAACTCATGAATAACGTCTAGAACTCAAGCAAGTCGAACTCCTAAAGACTATATGGCTGATAAAAATGCTTGGGATTAAACTGCCGTTTCATACAGGCTATTCTAATATGAATGACTTAAAGCATGAATATTGTTATATTATGTTGCATTGTATAGCGTCACAGACAAATGAAGATTGTAACTAACCAATCGATAATTTAAAAGAGCATAGCCTGTGAGTTTCTTGCCAGTTCTTCTTACAGAGTGGTGGCTCGGAACTGGCACTTAGATTCACTTGCACTTAAATATTTTTTGTTTTTTTAAATTGTTTGGTTGCAAGTGATCTAAGCTTCGTGATTTTAGTAATTGTTTGGTTGCAAGTGATCTAAACTTCGTTTTTTTATAATTTTGACGTTTTCAAGTACTATGTAATAGTTTATGAAATAAAAAGTATTTTGACTTTTTGACTTGACTTTGTATTGTATTTGTATGTCATTTTGAACTCGGGTGTCATGGCAACCGTTTTATACTGGTGTGCCAAAACATTTGCGTGATATTTTTTTAGCGAAATTGTCTCCATTTCACATGATTAACTTTCTTTTTTTTTTCAATATTTCATTACAAAATAAAAAACCAAAGAGCAACTTAACAATATTACAATTATTATTTTGAAAGATTAACAATAAAGATAAAAGAAATGAAAACCATTTTTAAAGAAAGAAAAATAAGATATTTCTGTTGTGATAGAAAGGCAACAGTTGCAAAGCACTTATAAATAAATAATTCTGATGAAAAAATTATACCAGCAAAAAAGTAACCACGAATTGTAATCTACGCTATAACGTTTTTATTGAGAGACTAGAGGCTATTCAGCGTAAGTATTTGCAATACAAGTGCAATACAAGTGTAATAGCTTTGATTCAGATTACGCCGCAAGATGTCGTAGATTTAACATTCTACCTTTGCAGGAAAGAAGAAGGATTGCCGATATCATTTTATTAATTAAGATATCACAATAATTTATAGATTCCCCTAATGTACTTTCTTACGTTTATTTAAATATACCAAACAGGACTGCAATAAGGCGGCCTGTGTACTTAAGTATACCTCGGTGCACTACTAACTATAGACGGAACTCATTTTTTATAAGAGCTGCTAAGGAAATAAACAAACTGGTTGTCTACTCTGAACTTGACTTGTTTAATTCAAAATATCACTTATTCATTATATATTGGCTAAATCCTGGTTTAATGGTTCTCATACTGTTTAGTTAATCTATTCTTTACATATATTTTTATATTATCATTTTTTTCTCTGTATTTGTATGAATTATTGTATATGTTAATACATGCGTAATATGAGTTATTCATATGCGAAAACATGTTACTAGTGCATAGTATTTATTTATAAATTATTGTTAAGTTAAATTGCCGCTGTATGTTTTTCTAATAACAAAAAATTAAAAATAATAAAAATAATGCTATAATATTATGATGATCCACTGATTATCTTTTCTATCGCTGCTTTACATTGGTTATCGGTTAGAAACATATAAGTCATCTTGCGAGCGCTTCATCCGACCTGTAATTATCATCATATCAGCCTTATAAATTCTACTGCTAAACATTAGCCTTCCCAATAGATTATATTGTATGAGGGGTATCTTCCGATGTTAGGTTCCGAAGGTTAGGATTTCTCTTCATCGGCTCTTACGTCTCCCCGTGAGATAAGACGGAGTGGAACTATTCTAGGCCTGAATCACACGGCACGGCAGCCTGTAACTATATAGAAGGTTATATAAAATCATGCACAAAGAACTTGCCAAGCTGGCTTATTGCAAATAAATATAAGCGTTATTAGCATTAATTATTGGTACCTTATTATTAATAATAACACAAGTATTTAGTTACCGTGGGAAAACTTTCTTGACGTGACCAGTGCACACGATTGTTTTTGTAACACAATACTATCTGTAAGGACCCATGTGATTCATACAAGGTATAAACCTTTTAAGCCACGGATATAATATATTTGGAGTACGTATGTTTAATGGCGCTGTGTGATGTGTCTAAGGATCACGTAGGTAAGTCCTTGGCTGGGTGACTGTTTATTTTTATTTATTACGTAAATGCATTGCAATTAATTAAAATGTTCTCGCCAAACATGTTAAATGGTTTGACTGCGAGCACAATATCACACTAAACATACACATTATACTATATTACTTATCATCAACAATAGCAGTACAACTTTTTAGACATTTTAAAATGAGATACTTAAATAAATATTATGTGACAATTTTACCAATTATTTAGTTCCAAGATAAGTATCATTAAGAACTTGTGTTATAGATACTAAATAACGGATAAACTTACATAAGTACTTTTTATATTATAACATACTTATTTACATAATATCACGCCTCTTTCCCCGAAGGGGTAGGCAGAGGCATACTATACGCCTGCATTTCGCCAGTTCTATTGTTAGTCCAACGTAATAGGTGGCGAGCCTACTGTCGCTTTTCGGGAACTTTTATGTTTGCCAGAGCCTCGTCCGTTGATCGGCAGGTGCACTTATATTATAAATACATACTTAATATGAATAAACCCAGGCCAGACCAAACATTCATGTTTATACACAAAGATTTGCGACCTCAATTTTGCGAGTATACTTGCCACCACGCCATTTAAGTAAACACCACACCACCACATAAATAAAATTAAGATTAAAAACTAATTAAAATACATAAATTATAGTTACTTAAGTTGTTATAAAGTTACTTAAGGTTTTACTCAAGTTGAAGCTTAAAAAAATTTACAATAATTGTAGTATTTTTTGGCTTACGTGCTTAGGATAGCACGTTAAGATGTTATTATCGGTTATCACTAATTGTGGTGGTCGTAAGCTATAATAGAAGCCTTACTGACTCCGCTAATCCGCACTTAGTCCGTTTACTCCACAGTATGACCCAATACCCTCTCCCGTGCACAGTAATGTAACAGTAATGGGCTACAACTATGATTTTGCAGTTCAAAATACTAAAGAATTGGTTTTAAATCACGATATTTTTTAAAGCAAAACAACTAATTTAAAATAAATTATACACTTAACATAAATTATACCCTTAACATAAATTATACCCTTGACATAAGTTGTTTAAATATTTCCTATAGACAATACGTAAGCAATTTAAATATACTCTATATAACTGCGATCAGTGCCTATTATGTTTTCGCTTTAAATTGGTGTGAATTTTTGTTACTTAAACTAATTGATAGCCGTCACTCAGATCAGAACAGTAAAAGAGTTTACGCCGTCACAGTGGCAGACGCCGAAATTTTCTGTCATAAAATAGAATATAAATTATTTATTTGCTTAATATGTAGCTCCTTCTTACCTTAAAGTTCAAAATCGAGTTAGAGTTAAATATAGATAATGAAAACAAATAAATCGTTATTCTCGCTAATTATTTCTAATTTATTCAGTATAATTAAATGATAATATGATTGAATAGGAAATTTAATTATAACATATTGCTATGCCACTTTTACCGATTAATTGGTAGATTATTGTGTTGTGACGTCAATCGTTAAAGATAGGTACGTGATTATTGTACTGGTTAATCTTATTCGTGTCTTTTTCATCAAGTTACATTGTAACTTTAAAAAATTAATAGAACAGCTGATAAAAATGTGATGAAACTGGACATCTTATGTTAAAGCCTCTCTTTGTGTTTTATCAGAATTTATACTAAGGCAGGTAGACCTTGAGTCCAGGGTTACTGCTTCAACGTGGGTGTGATGTTCCTCGCGGCCGTATGACTGGTATTTCGAGGGGGTATTAAGCTGGTGGTTTACACTCCCTCCCCCCTAGGTAGTTATCTGAAATGCTAAATTTCTAGGCTTAACGAGTAAGCCAATTCAGCATTTCAGACAGGATACAAAGCACTGCGTTAAGTAATACTGGTGTTCTTCTTCCACCTCTTATTAATTTCATTAGTCTTCAAAGCAATCTTTACAACGGCTATAGGTTCAACACCTATTACGTGGGACCAACCATATAATTTGCCTACCCCTTCGGGGAAACAGGCGTGAATGTATGTTTATTATGTTATCATATGCTAAGATATAGAAATTATAAACAATATCATCTAAAAGGTTGTGTATGTTGTCATAGTGAAAAGGCAAAAGTTCAATTCGCCGCAATTCTTTTTTCCTCAATGGCTTCTTTCTATACATACATACATTCACGCCTGTTTCCCCAAAGGGGTAGGCAGCGGCATATTATATACCCACACTACGGCAATTATATAGTTGGTCCCACGTAATAGGTGGCGAGCCTATTGCCGCTTACCCGCAACTTTCACGTATTTCAGAGCCTCGTCTGTTGATCAGCAGGTGCACCACTTGCAGGTGAGGTTGGCTTGGGCTCCTCAGATCTTGATAGGATCCCCAGACAACCCGATACAAAGAGAAATATAATTAATATTAAGTACAGATGTTGCCACAGTGCCATCGTAACTCTTTTAATCGATGTTAACTTGTGAAAGTGTACCGGTTATATAAAGGTACGGACAGTGTTAAGTGCCTCCTGTCATTCATCGCGTGATATTCCTTTACACTTGGTTAATATCTTTGTTCGATTTTACTATTACACTAATAATTTCTTGATTTGATTTGAGCCCATCATACTTTGTCTAAAAGTAAATGCCCCTATCTCTAAACCTAAAAGGCGTTTAATATATATCATCATTAATTCGAATACCTATATAAATAAATAAAAAATTACACCAATTATTTATTTTCATAATAAGTATCATTAAGAATTTGTGTTATGTATACTAAATACCGGATAAACATTATAAATACTTTTTATTTGTAAAAATATATATGCACACAAAGGTGTATCCTGTGTGGGAATCGAACCCACGACCTTAGGAGCGGAGTGCAGGTAGACTGACCTCCACGCCATATTGTTCTTCAAAATATGGCACTGACTTCGATGATTCCTACTTAGGAAAAAAATATTTAGGCCTAGGGTCTGCAGACTGAATTGGCTGAATTTCAGTTCTTATAATACATACATGCATACAATCACGCCTGTTTCCCCGAAACAGTAGGCAGTGATATATTATACGCCCACATTTCGCCAATTATATTGTTAGTCCCACGTAATAGACCTATTGCCGCTTACCGGGATCTGTTGCGTTAGCCAAAGCAGGTGCAACACTTGCAGGTCAACTTAAAAGCCTAATTAAGTTTTGTCGGATCATAGGGATCCTAAACACATATTACAAATACCATTGTACATAATAGACAAATAAATAAATGCTGTTGTTCCTCTGGCGACACACACTTGGCCAGGTTTCAAATACGGCCCGTAAATAAGGAGTTGGTCATAATTTTGTATGAGTTTATTATTAACAGTGTATGTGGATCGCATTCGATTTCCGCTTATCATTAATTTCTGTGAGAACTTTGTTGCGCAAATATTTTTTTGTTTCGCTCATATTTAATTGCGTCAAAGTTATAACAGTTTATTTAAGCTTGACTCAATTAAAGTCTTATAATAGTCCACTTAAAAAGAAATGCATTGTAATTTATTTATCAATTACTTCATTAAATTGTGGAATATCTGTTATTATAGTTGTTGTTTCATCTCAATTTTAGGGTGACTTCTCCAATCACCCAGTACATGAGCGATATAAAAAAAATGTTTTTTTTATTTATATAAAAGGCACCCTTTACTTTTTTCAATAAAGCTCTTTTAAACGTCAATAACAAAACTAACGCGTCCTCAAAGGCAGAAAAAAATTAAGCAAGTACGTGTTTCTTTTCTTTTTTCTCCTGCTTTTTAAAACACAGCATATGTACAACTGAAAAATATATCACTCAACCCCTTTTAATCAAACCAAAACAGCCAACTCATTAACACAATCAAAAAGATCTGAACATTATAATTAAGGAAATGTAATCGTCAACGCCATCTTGAAAAATAAAAGAATTGAACATCGAAACGAGGCGTCCGCGTCTCTTTGATATTATTTATTTAAAAACCTATATCTGCTGTCTTTATACTTTAGCAAGAGGACTTTAAGGTACTGAATCGATTGAAAGGGTAATGTAATCGATAAATCGTTCGTTGATATCAAAGGGCCCACACGCGTCGACTTCCGTGCCTTTGTAAGGTTCCGTTGAAGATCGTATTCGATTAGTATCATAATCTAGACCTCGGCCGTTCAGTAATTCGCTTAATTTCGAACATCCAGGATGTAGTGGTCGTATTTGATTTCCTACGAATGACGTTCGGACGGAATCTCGTAGGAAACAGTTGCATCTTGAAGGAAATGTTGCCCTAAATATTAGTCGGTTCCGATGACTGTGTCTTTCCATTTGATAATAATATTAAGTAATATTTAAAATGTTAAAATTTGTCTGTGTGTTGCCTTTTTATGTTTAATTAGATGACATTTCGACGTGGAGATCGTTTAAATTCAAATTCAAATTTCTTTATTTGCTTTATTAATAATTTAGGATCATATAATAGTTTTTAATAATGTATATCCAGACACTATTAAAAATCTATTGGTTCCTGGTTTCTGGAAATAGTCCGCACAATTATCCACTTATATGTTGATTGTTAAGTGATTAAATTTTAAGATAAGAAAATAATCCGCCAAACAAAACGAGAAACAAAGTGTGTAAGTAAATTTAATGAATAGGTAATTAATTGCTATATTTAAAACAGATGATAAAATATAAAGATTCAATGAAATAAAAATATATTCAAACGTTTCATTAGCGATGTAGGCCAGCATTGACGTCAATGTTATGGCCATTGTAAGCAAATTGACATACAATTATCGGTAAGTACATTATCGAACGTTAAATTATTGCTGATCGGCCGTTATCGTATTGATTTTCTATCGTAAATCGATTTGGGTATTGTACTCAATAACAATAAAACAGTTTTCACAATAATTACATCATATAATAATGTGACTGCTCTGTTCAAACTTCGTACCTATTGATATCAAATTTAGTTTGGACATATCCTATAAAGTCACTTCTTCTTCTTTATATCTTAGGAAGCTCTATATTTAAAGAAGGCACGTTAAATCGTAAGTTATCACTAAATGTGATATTCGTTAAGCTATGTGAAAGGCGTAATTGGGTGGTTTGAATTGTTCAGGGCCCACGCGCGAAGTCTGGGTCGATCTCCATTGCCGCGGTTTCGATCTGCTGTTGAGCCATTTTCTATAATCCGGATTTTCAGTCCGATAGGGTGCTGCGATCAAGCCCAGCGATCAGCGGCGCGAGGTGTCAGTCCTGTAGGCTTCAGGCTAAAACTAGGACAGCTTGAAAAAAATCTAACAGCAGGACGCCACACATCTGCCTTCTCCAATCAGCTCTGGGTCCGCATGGTGAAGTATTCCCCAATACCCTCTCACCTTGTTTCATGAGAGGAGGTACGTGCTCGTGTGTATTGGCACACTAATGAGCTGTGATGATGATAATATCTTAATTTTTATGGGATGATCTAGTAAAAATAGTTGTCGACAACTTTTGAGAGTCAGCTTAACCGATTACTGTTCCACTACTGAGCACGGCCCTTTAAGAATCATGCTGAGAGATATTCTAGTTATACTTCACTACTCGGAACCAGTAAGAATTTGCGAATCCAGAATATTGTCTGGATGGGAAACAAAATTCGAAATTTTACTCCTTTTATGCTTTAAGTAACAATCTATATAAGTCTTCTATATAAGTAGTAAGTACAATCTATATAAGTCTATATAAGAAGCTCTATTTAGTCAGATAAATTCATTCAAATTCAAATTCATATTCATTTATTCAAGTTTGGCTCAAAAGAGCTCTTATGAACGTCAAAACTTAAAAACTAGCGCGCCCATTCACTGCGGGCGGGAGCTTGATCGTAAAAGAACGGGCAAGAAAATCGTCAAGGTTAGTTTTTTCTCCCGCCAGTTACAAGAATATGTACTTAGTAGTAAAACAATTTGACAAATCTACAAAAACATGTGTTCTGCAGACTAGTATCTAATATATTAAATATAATATTTCAGTTTTATGTAATATAAGTACAAATCTATTAAAAGCACTTTTGGGATAGTCAAATAAAGTGCTCAGATCTACAGGGTCTTAAACTACGAATAAAGGGCTTATTATAAAACGGAATATAATAAACTGAACCTCTAAAAAATACTTTTTTGATCATCAAAAATACTGATCTAGCATCTAATAGGGGATTAGGTGCTCCATCAGAATTTTTTGATGTACAAAAAGGTTAGGTTAGGTTGGTAATTTATTTATTTTGATGACACATTAAATATGAGCCTTATAAAACGAGATCTAAAGTTAGATCAGGTTTGAAACTAGTGTTGTCACTTTCTTTCAAAAAGTTGAAGACATTAACAGCACTAGTTTCAAACCTGGTCTAACTTTAAACTTCGTTTTGTTATGAGCCCCTAACCGTTCAGGTAATTGTTTATTTAAAACTACATCAAGTCTGTGCGTGTACAGTTTAAATCTTTAATTGCCAGTATGAGTGTGTGGACTATCCTTACTTAATCTGCGTAATTATATTAATTATAAATGCGAAAGTAACTCTGTCTGTCTGTCTGTCTGTCTGTCTGTCTGTCTGTCTGTTACTCTTTCACGCCAAAACTACTCAACGGATTTAAATGAAATTTGGTATACAGATAGTCTAGACCCTGAGAAAGGATATAGGCTACTTTTTATTGCAAAAAGGGGGTTGTAAATGCTACCCAAAGATACTATTCCACGCGGACGAAGTCGCGGGTAACAGCTAGTAGATTATAAAACATTAAAGTCTTACCCAAATCGTCAATCTTATCGCATTAAAAAACATAAAGGTGCACAACTTGCAGGTGAGGTTGGCTTGGGCTCCTTAGATGATGGTAGGATCAACGTCACAACCCAAGCCGACCTCACCTGCAAATGGTGCACCTGCTGATCAACAGACGAGGCTTTGGTAAACGTAACAGATCCCGGTAAGCAGCAATAGGCTCGCCACCTATTACGTGGAACCAACAACAAAATTACGTGGGCGTATAATATGCCTCTGCCTACCCCTTCGGGGAAACAGGCGTAAATGTGTAAGAAACATAAACGTTTTGTTGAAGCAAATGTTAATGACAAAAGAACTGGAGTATGTCAAATACTGCGGACTCAGAATATTATTAATAATCTCCAAGCTAACAATTAATTAAATGAAAAATAAAGATAGCGATTAGCGATAGATTAAATAAGTAATTACGTTGTTGGTTGCTTATTTATTGTATTGCTGTTTGTTATCCTCAGTAAATTAAAGAATAATAATAGCGGCCGCCCCCGACTGCGTCCGCGTGCCTTAAGATAAGTTATTTTTACGTTTGCAAGTATCCTTAGATCCTTAGTTATTCAGATAGTTAGTCAGTTATATCAGATATCTGGTAGTAAGAATCCCGTTCATACCAGTCGAGTTGTTTCAGAGATTAGGAATAAATAACGTTTTTTAAATTTCCTTCCGCGGGGCTTCTGGAAGAAGTTTCTTCTGAAATAAGTGGGTACTACTATTTTTTTATGTTATTTTCTTGATTTTAATTATGTAAATTACATGAAAAAATGAAATTAATAAACAGATCGACAGAGATATATTTTTGTTTTAAGTATCGTATTACAGTCAAATGCGCGCTAGTTTTTAAGTTTTGACCTTCATAAGAGTTCCATCGAGCCAAAATTGGATAAATTATTTTGACTTTAACTTTAATGCTATTCATATTAAGCTCTTATTTTGATATTACTAAGATACACTTATATTTTATTTACCTACACAATTAATAAATATATATATATACTCACAGGGTACTTTTTGTGTTGTCTATTCCTCATGTTGGTGAGTGACAGTGACGTTTGATGAATTAGGATATATTGAAAGCAACCTGAGCACACGATTGTTTTTGAGCGAAGATAATAAATCTAAACCGAAATAAAGGCTTTAAATGTTGTTTCTTTTGTCTACAGAGAAACGATAGAGAAAAAAGTAAAAAGTTCTTTATTTCATAAACTATTACATAGCACTTGAAAACGTCAAAACAAAATATATATGAAAAAAAAAATTTATATCAACCCTGAAATCACGAAGCTTAGATTCACTTACATGCAAATAAATAAAAATTAGGTATAAGTGAATCTAAGTGCCAGTTCCGAGCCCCCGCTCTGTAAGAACTGACAAGAAACTCACAAGGCAGTATACTATTATATATATGTGTGATATTTGACCAATATTAGTACTGTATTGTTATTTATATTAAAGAGGACAGTAAGCGACCTGATCGCTACAGATCAAACGAGTATCATGAATTATAGACATAGGTCTATTTAAAGCAAACAAAAATATGAAAAGCCATTGAGTGTATATTTTGGTAATATTTCACGATGTAGCGCGTTCGTCCGAGTACGGGCAATGCGTTGTTTCAATTTGTAAAAGTTAGGGTTGTTGATGCCGTATAGATTAAAAATGCAAGATATACAAACTCCGCGTTCGAGCTCTATGTTTATTGGGAATTTGAATTTGATTGTGTTCCAGAGAAATTAAATTTTGGAACGCATGAATTGTCACTACACTTTATATGGAGATTAGCAGGCAGCATTACAGACAGGACGTTACTCGAATATCGAAATTTATTCCCAGTATTATTTTATACCTCTGACTAAATAACAGAAGTTACAACACCAGATCACGTCACAGTACCGTCCTAGAATAGTGCCCCCCTTCCCCCTCCCTTCACGGGGAGTCATAAGAGTCGATGAACAGAATTCCTAATGGATGATAAGCAGCAGCGTCATTCTGCGAACTAGCTTGAACTGCGATCACCAACCCGCCTGCCTAGCGTGGTGATTTTATATACCTTCAATATAAAATAATCTATTGGGGAGGCTAATGTTCAGCAGTGGACTTTATAAGGCTTATATGAATTACCCCGGCCTAGGTCTATCGCAAGAAATATAGTAACATTTCTACAAGTTCTCTATAAAACCATTTTTTTAAAAAACAAACAGTCACTGAACGAAAAGAAATACGAATCGTCGAAAACCAAAGGCAGCAGCGTCACTCTGCGCACTAGCTTGGACTGCGATCACCAACCCGCCTGCCTGGTGATGATTATTGACAAATACCTACGATAAAGTAAAGTAAAAAGTTTTTTATTTCATAAACTATTACATAGCACTTGAAAACGTCAAAACAAAATATAAATAAAAATAAATATTACTACACTGAAATCACGAAGCTCAGATTCACTTACATTCAAATAAATAAAAAATTGGTGTAAGTGAATCTAAGTGCCAGTTCCGAGCGTCCGCTCCGTGAGAAGAACTGACAAGAAACTCATAGACTCTTTTAAATTATCAATCAAATACAACAATACATACATAGACCATTACATATTATAGACCAAATTTAATTTATGGATTATTAGATATAAGCACCATTGTAATATTTTAAGTCTGTCATTGTAAGGAGAAAATAAACATTATTATTATTATTAAATACAACAATACGGAACACACACATCGAATATTTGAAGATATTGAAAGGGGGAGATGCAATAAAGTGGCACTAAGGGAACCCTTCATCACATCATAGAATGTGATCTATTGGGGAGGGAGGCTAATATTTAGCAGTGGACTTTATAAGGCTAACATGATGACGAAGATAAGGATTATCAGTTAAAAAATGATGTTAAGTGTTAATATTACCAGGCTGCAAAAACCACAACTTAAAAAATTTGTAGTTTTACATCTCCATAAAGTTCATAGTATTACAACAAACTTATCAATTAGCATTCAGTTATTAGAAAATTGTATATTGCAATTAAAAGAGATAAGGAAAGCATTTCTCACTAATCACTGTGTACTTAGATATTAATTGTTCCATTTAAAAACACTTTGAAAATTGTTATTGTCAACTTAGGCAAGTATGAATGTCTATTTTACTAACTAAACTAAAATGAAACTAAAAGTAGCAGTATTTTTAACTTGTTATTAGAAAATGGTATGATTACCAATGTAAATTATTTACCGCCAGGTACGCCTGTACGTTCGTAAAACGCTCGTAGGGGCGTTAGTTCAGTTAGTAAAATGGACATTCATATGAGCCTAAATTGACAATAACATTTGTAATATTTAAAGTGTTTTTGGATGAAATAATCAGTAAGTACAGAGTGATTAGTGAGAAATGCTTTTCTTATCTCTTTTAATTGCAATCTACAATTATGTGTCAATTTTTTATCATGGCAATACATATAATTGTTGAAGATATCGGAAAAAAATTAGGAAAGTGGATTATATTTCCTGATCCATTATTTTTATTATTGGATACATTATAAAGCGTTTGTTCCCGCTAAGAGAGTAAATAATAAAGTCAAAATTGTTAATTCAGAAATTATCAACGTCAACTCAAGACTTGCGCTACTAAATATATATAAAAAACAATATTAAATATAAACAATAAACATACATTACGATAACATTATTTCTCTTTAATCTTATGCTACGAATACCTTATAAAGAAAGTTATAAAGAAATAAATAAATAATGTTAATTTGGTACACAAAAAATTTACAATTAACAAATAAACATATGAACTAATTGGTCTGTACCAAAAACTTAATTCTTTATAACGTGATCAGTCTGGTCTGGTCTGGATTGGTAATATTATTGTACTCGCATTGTAAGATTTTACTAAATTACTGTTATATCAACGTTTATATTCGTCATAATTGACCAAGTTCTCATTGTAAGTGAATTTATGAGTATATGACCGATATGGCGTGGTGGCGAATATACCCGCATTCCACTCCTGAGGTCGTGGGTTCGATTCCCACGCAGGACAAATATTTGTGTGTATAAATATGAATATTTGTTCTGGTCTGGTTGTTTTTCTATGTATATTAAGTTGGTATTTACAAAAAAAAAAAAGTATTTATGTATGTTTATCCGTTATTTAGTATCCATAACACTTAATGATACTTATCTTGGAACTAAATAATTGGTGTAAGTGTCAGAAATATTTATTTATTTATTTATTCTCATGAGAATAAACAAGACATTCATACGCTGTTGTTTTCAAAAGTATTTAGTATATTTTCTAAAGTACTCTATTAAATTTATTTAGGTAACACGTAAAATCATTAAAACCATTGTCTACAAAAGTGCATAACTGAGAGTAGGCAACCCTGAGCGGCTCCAATAAAAATCAATCAGCGTACGTACGCGGTATGATGGTTGATTTGGGTGCGGGGTCGGAGGGGAGCACCTACTGCAACCAAATATACATGTGAAGGAACCCGGCTTTACTCGAAAAGCTACGGAATATAATAAACTAAATTGTGCATCAAAAACACTGACTGAGCATCTAATGTGGAATTTGAGAGCTGAGTTATATATATATTCTTTATTGCACAAAAAAAAACAAAAAAAGCCTTACATGAAAAGGACGAAGTACAAAGGTGGACTTATTTTTAAAAGAAATCTCTTCCAGTCAACCTTAACTGAAGTGGGAGAGATAGTTAGCGGGCATTAATATCACACTACAATATGATCACAATACACATATACAAACACACATATGATATAGGATACATATCACATATATAAACCTACTTATATACATAAATAAACAGAAGGGAAAAAAAAATCATAAGGACTAGCTCGATAGCAAGTGCTTCTTTAAACTAGTATTTAATGTGCAATATGGTTAAGTTAGGCTGGTAGTTTCATAATTTTGATTACTCCTTACATACAGGGCTATTCATATCTGTTCTATGCGCCAAATTTGTAATTCGCTCTTATAAAATGAAAACATTAAGGGTCGGTACATATCTGACGGCAAATGCGTCGAGCGCACCGTAGCTTTTCGATTATAGTGCGATTACCGGTTTTAATGTGAAAAAATGAATGTTTTTTGTACATTTTATACAGCCTGATATTTTTATGAAGCCTGATGTTATGTATTTAAATAACTTTTCTATGAATAAGTTCTTGACTAGTTTTCAAGTGTAGGTAATTAAAAAAAGTCATTTGTAGCAGACTTTCTGCGTCATTTATACTTGGGGTCCCTCAGTAGATACGGCACGCTCGACAAGAGATTTTGAGCACGACTGTACTTGTATAGGGTGCGTTATGATATGATAGAAATGATCACACGTACTAACGACGGCTTACGAGGGGACGGGACTGTATCGACTCGCTTTGTTCGTTCAGCTCTGGTTTTTGACGATTCGTAATTGTTTTCGTTCAGTGACTGTTTGTTCTTGGAAAAAATGGTATTACAGAGAACTTGTAGAATTTATATAAGCCTTAAAAAGACTCCTGCTAAACATTAGCCTCCCCAATAGATTACATTATATTGAGGATATTTGCCCATAATCACCACCCTGGGCAGGCGGGTTGGTGATCGCAGTTCAAGCCAGTACGCAGAATCTGCCTATCATCCGGTAGTAGTTTTCTTCGTCGACTCATACGACTCCCCGTGAGATGAGACGAGGTGGCCCTATTCTATGCCGGTATAACGCAACTAGGCTGGTTAAAGAAGGGTTCTGAAACCGTATGTTTAGTAGGATAACATGATGATTTCTTTCAATAACTAACTATTATTTACATTTAAAACTTAGTAGGTTTTACTTACAGCCCACATAATATCAATTGTGTGGGCTGAACACTAGTGTTAAATTTACTAGTGAGTACCTTAAAGGTATTAGTACCTTTAGTAAACAAAACAATTTTAGTATACCACTTAAATCTAGAACAATTCTTACAAATTTGTAGAAAATATGAAGATAATGAAGTTTCTTAATGACTAGTAGCGGTTTAAAGTATTCTTTGTCCTTAAGAAAGGTCCTACGTACATATATTGAAATTCATTCAATTTAATTACGCAATTTAACCAAAGAAATGTAATTTACTTTTCCAAAGAAATGTAACTTTCTTTTCCAAGCAATAGCTTCTTTGAACCCCGCAAATTATAATCAAATAAGCGTAAATAACATTTGTAACATTTGGCGCCACACTAACTGGAAGTTATTAGCCCGTGTTCATTTCCAACTGCTGTTGACGTATAAAGACATACTCAATTAACTTTGTTGCTCGAACACAGAATAATTTCCAGTCCACTAGTCGGCACTCAGTCACTCAATAAGCCTCAAATCGTCCGTCTGTTTGTTGCAGGAAACGACTAGGAACGAGTCACTTCAAAGGCAAAGTTCGACATCAAACGACCCTAATCCCCAGTGGCTATTAAACGCTAATTCAATCATAAAAACAAACATGCCATACTATTTCCGTAATCTATGAACACACACATGAACTCAGCACAAGAACGCAAGGATATTGAAAACGGTGAAGAAATGCAAACAGTTGTATCTAGCTATGTTGCATCTAACTTGATAGAACAGGCTGATAGTAGATTGATAGACGTCCACAATGGTTTTCAGAACGATCACTATAATATAGACTTCCACTATAATGATAATAGCAAACCTTCTAGTCCAGATGAGAAAATCAATGTAGATGAAGATAAAGAGGAGGAACTAGTAATTACAGATGATGTTATTGAAGAAGAAAAAAAAGAATCTCAAGAACCAAACGTAGAAGGCAATGAAGAAGATAGAAGGCATAATGATAATAGAGTTAGCACTTATAGAAGAGGAGAAGTCTATGAGCTATCTTGGCATCCTCACGTCTATGGAAAACCACCAAAAAAACCAACGCCACACACTATAGAATACATTTTAGGTTTAAATGGAAGAAAGAATGATGAACAAAGAAGAAATACAAGTCAGTTAATCAATATTAAGAGAAATTTAGATGTTAAAAAAGTTTCGTACGAAAAAAGTATACAAGTGCAGACTGATATAATAGAGAAAAAGTTTAGTATAAGTGTACATAAAAACAAACTGCAGGAACAGTTGTTGCAGAGGGGTGTGAGAACTAGTGAAAGTGAGTTGGATAAAGTGCAATACGGGTTTAAGGGTGATGATCAGCCTTTGAACCTTTCAGTGCCGAAGTCGAAAGACTCGGGATGGAGTTCTACGGACGAAGACAAGATGGGTCACAGTAAAGGTGAGTTTCAAAAGATTTAGTCATATTGATTAATGGACGCGTAGGCGTACTGAAAACCTACTTCTACGCGTTCTCTGTCATTATTTGATTTTAATGTTTGTATATTGTTTTCTTTTCTAACATAGTTTAAGCTATATGATCTACGAACGATGAGTACGAACCTTGGTCCGAGAAAAAAGAGACAGTAGTGTGGCGTCTTATTTGCGGGACTGTTCGCAAGGGTTACCGCGGCCTCGGTACGTAGCAGGCTCAAAAGAAGGAACATGGATGGTTTTTAGTCAGTAGAAGTCTGACACACCCTCCCGCTCCACCCACAGCGGGAGAAGGTCATTTAATGATTTTCCATCCCATAAAAAAGAAAAAAAAGTGTGGCGTCTTATAAATTCTAATGACATTGAATTTTTCATGTTGCTTATTAGGATCTCTGACATGGCTTAAATACCTTCTATAGTGATAACCGGGACCAAAGGCTTAACGTGTCTTTTGAAGCACGGAAGCGCTGCCCTTAAAAAACTGTCTTCTGTGAACTTAACTTTACTGCGGTGATGATCTCCAATAAATAAGTAGCGAGCTACGATCGCTTCAAATAATACAAAAGACCTATTTCTAATACAAAATAATACGCGAATATAGATTACTACGACCCTTTTTCATCCTGTCGTGTTTCTTTTTCATTATAATTGTTAATGACTTCCGAAATTCTTTCATGTCTTAAAATAGATCATTAACTTTGGATCCAAATTAAACACTTTAGTGCTATTCAGCTATTAAATAATATTATATATAATATTAAATTAATTTTGAGGGTAAATTAAATACCCTTGGACATATTACAAAGCGTCGTCTAAGTATGGCTAGAACTAGGGATACTAAAGACTGGATATACATATTTAAGGATCCTTTTTATATTTTTAATACATAGCAAGCCCCATACAAAAAATGGTTTTCCATAAAGGCGCAATAATTACGAACTTGGCTCATCAGCTGACTACAACGTGTCGAGAAAAAGTACATTCGAAAAAAACCTTTGCGATTTGATAGAATTTTCTGACTTTGCACATTTACTGGCGACCAATATGGCGTGGAGGTCAGTATACCTGCACTCCACTCCAGAGGTCGTGGGTTCGATTCCCACACAGGACAAATCTTTGTGTGCATGAACATGAATATTTGTTCGTCTGAGTGTTTTCCTATGTATATTAAGTATGTATTTACAAAAAAAAGTATTTAAGTATATTTATCCGTTTTTTAGTATTCAAAACACAAGTTCTTATTGATACTTATCTTGGAACTATATAATTGGTGGTGATTGTAAGAGAATATTTATTTATTTACTGGCAAAATATGGCAAGTACCATTACAAAGGTTCACCTATCATAATTAACTATTTAAAAAGAAAGACATAATTGAATTTGACCCCGTGTATCTTCTTATGAAATTAAAACGTTTAAACTTTTAATAGAGGGCTTATCAGGTGCGATTTAAGGTGCGGTGTCCAGCTTGTGACTCGATCTATGATTTATGATATGGTTCATATCGTAGGGTCTGAACTTCCCCTTACGAACTTTGACCTCTATGTGGGGTCATTTGTGAGCTCCTTTGCGGCCTTTTGTATTCACTATAGTTTAAATGTTCCTGTTATTACTTTAAAGATGTTCTATAACATAAGTACTATACCCAGCGGTAATTATTCCACATCGACCTTTGAAAGAATAAAATAAGTAAGACAGTAGTTTTACAGCTTAATATAACTTGCTTTGGCCCGCGACTTCGTTCGTGTGGAATATTGACTTCCGGCAGATTGTTGGTTTTACCCACATAGTTCCTGATCTCGCGGGATTTTTAAGAAAAAAATTTCACACAAATCGGTTCAGTAGTTTAGGCTTGAAGTAAAGACAGACAGACAGACAGCGTACGCGTTTATGATATTAGTTTGGATTCAGGCGGAAGCCAGAACAAAACAGCACTGCATTTAATTTTGAATTCAAGTGTTGATAAACAATAAACCGAATAATAGATGGACTTGAATATTGTCATGCCTTTATTCGGAAATGCGATGATGGTGAAAAATTTACGGTACTGTATATTGTTACTTGGAAAATCAATGTTTATGAGAACCATTCTTCAAGCAGTCAAAAAGCTCAGGTACACATTATTTATAATATTTTATAATACCAGCAGCTTTAGTAAAATATAGAGCCACCTAAATTAAAATTAAAATTAAAAATTCATTTATTCAAGTTTGGCTCAATAGAGCTCTTATGAATGTCATACTTATAAACTAACGCGCCCATTCACTGCGGGCGGGAGCTTGATCGTAAAAGAACGGGCAAGAAAATCGTCAAGGTTGGTTTTTTCTCCCGCCAGTCACAATTAAAATACATAATATTAAAACAATTGTGTTCTGCAGTCACAAGATTTGAAAAAAAAAGGGAGACAGAACTAATAAAATTATAAAATTAATTAAATGAGTCTGAAATGTTGTTGATGAGGTTTCTAGCTTTGTACTAGTAAAACCCCTAGTATAAACCAACAACAATACAGAGATGATCGACCCTTTACTTTAATTATTTCAATATGTACTACTGTTGTCGGTTTACTGTGCAATTGTTCCGCGAATTGTGTGTGCTAGGTATCGGGCTATTAAACGGATGAGTCGTGAATCAGAATCAATTAGTACAGAAGTTTAAATAAATGGAGCGGCTATAAATAGCGATGTTAAATAACCGATTGTCTAGGAACAATTACTTGAATAAACATTTGTCTATTTGTAGAGATTATAAATTTGGTGTGTTTAATGAATGACTGATTAACGAAAATATAATTATTCACCTATTGCTTTTCAGTTTGTATAGAAATAAGAAATATAACAAATCCTTAAAATATTAGAAGCATTTTGAAAAAACCTATATGCTCTATGCGTTCACTAGCAGTCTAACGTCTACTAGCAGTACACAGTATTCATTAATGGATTTCATCATGTCATCAAGTCAGCTAGATTTCATCATGTAAGGAAGCTCAGAGTCGCTAAGCGTGCAATGGAGAGAGCTATGCTTGGAGTGTCCCTACGTGATCGAATCAGAAATGATGAAATCCGTAGGAGAACTAGAGTGACCGACACAGCAAAGCGCGTTTGCAAGCTGAAGTGGCAGTGGGCGGGGCACATAGCTCGAAGAACCGACGACCGCGGCGTTAAGGTTCTAGAATGGCGACCACGAATCAGCAAGCGTAGTAGAGGGCGGCCCCCCACGCGATTGACCGATGATCTGGTCAGGGCGGCGGGGAGCCGGTGGGTGCAGGCGACAAAGAGTCGATCAACGTGGAAAGCAATTGGGGAGGCCTATGTTCAGCAGTGGACTTCAAATGGCTGATATGATGATGATGATGATGATCATGTCAGCATAACTAGTATTTATAATGTCAGCTTATAGATTGGGATTCGGCCGCCTCTTTTCTAAGCAGTCCAGGAAAAAGAAAACGCTACATATCGTGGGATAAACACGGTAACAAGCGCACGTACTCATGACTGCCAGCTTAATTTAACTTCAGTGACTGCTTACCCTATCCGGTATCTGTGTGCGTGCACGCTCTTGAAAGTGATACTATTTTTGCAAATATCTGGTACCAAGTCATCCTCTAACACCTAGTAATCGATTCCAAATTAATTCAACGCTTTCTCAACACTCCCTCCACACCTAATCCTAAAAGTGATCAATTAATCGTCACACCATTTCTAACTAACAGGTTTATTATAGACAATTTCATTGCCCTCAAATTAACCTATCACCGTACACTTCAACCGAGCGATATGTCAATCGGCAAAGATACTCCGAGCATTCTCAAAACTGCCAATAAAACAGGCTGCGGTGCTATTCTAATCCGCCATTGCTCTTGTATCTATATAGTTGCGTTTTAATCGAGCGAGGAAAATACAATATCTTCCTAACTAAAGGACAATTTGTCTACAATTCGGTTCTCAGTCTTATTCCACAAGTAACAAAGTCTATAGACAGTTTTTCTAAACGTACAAGTTGCTTTTGCAAGATGTAATTTGAACGGAACGTCCAAGCAATATGCTATTGGCCGATGCAGCTGTGGCGTCCATATCGCGCTCAGGGTTGCCAAATTATTTTTAGAATTAAATTTATATGGATTAACTGTTCGGCTGTGTCGGTTCATTGCGTCAATCGAAAATGGAACTCGTATATTAAAGGTTGATGAACGATCTACATTGATTTAGGGGTGCTAGACTCACTGGAACTTAAAGTACTGATCTGTCAGTGTATAGTGGTGTAATTAATTGATAGGAAGCTATTAAAATGGTCAACAGCATTTAATTTAAGTCCCGCAACTAATACGCTGCATTAAATGCCACTTAATTGTTATTTATGAACGTCTATTTGCAAGCGCTTTGGTTATTAATTATGCGTTATGTTGATTGGGTTGTCACCAATATTGTTTGCTCTGCTATGTAAATGTATAAATATAGGGTTTATTTTAACGTAACTAATTCACCGTATTTATATCTCGTTTTATTAGTCTCTTCATAACTACAGATTACCCGAATTGTAGGGATAAATTGACAAGCTATATAAACAGCAATAAATAGAAACTATTAATATTAAAACTGCATAATCATATAATACTGAGTATAAAAAGAAAATAATGGTCACTTTTGGAGTTTTGGCACCGACGCAGTAAAAGACGCATAAAGGCTATGTTTAATTTTCTAACACTAGTGTAAGTTTGAGATTTTTGTGAAGTAGATTTTTGGACATAATTTCTTTGAATACATTAAGAAGTGTTGGAATGAGAGATATTACTGTGAATATACATTATTCTTGTTGATCCCATTAAAGGCCACTAGTAAAGTCCCCACTACTTCAATCCCCAGTTAACAGTTTAATAATACTAATATTTCATGACCAAAAAACATTATTCAAACATAAATTTAACCTAGCCCCCACACTCGGCAAAGGCTGTCCTGTGGAGGGCCAAATAAATAATGGGCTGTCACTGTAGCTAAATGACGAAGACGCTGTATAATGTTGAATGGTGCAAATAACTTGAATCTGGACCTAATCGAGTGATAGATATAGTCACGACGTATTCTTATGGAGAATAGTAAATCATCATCAAAAGCCAAGGTGTATAGAGATCCTACCAAGACCTAAGGAGCCCAAGCCAACCTCACCTGCAAGTGGTACACCTGCCGATTACCGGACGAGGCTCTGGCATAGAAGTTCCCGATAAGCAGCAATAGGCTCGCCACCAATTAAGTGGGACCAATAACACAATTGGCGAAGTGTGGGCGTAAAATATGCCTCTGCCTACCCCTTTGGGGTAACAGGCGTGATTGTATATATGTATGTATGTATGTATCCTATAAACTTCCAATGTGGCCGATGTCAGGCTGTCTGCATCATTATGATCCTGCGAACATCAGTTCGACTGTCCATCTTATAATAAATATTTGTCCATCATATAATGAATGAATATTTTTCTTTCTTTCTTTCTTCAATATACTATTGAATAGAATATGACAAAGTCCCAGGGACAGCCCTAACTCCAGCATTTGCGTCGCATCATCGGCCAACGATTCACAAAGTCAGGCCGACTGGTGTATTTCCTAGGCTTTATGGTCCACATTAAAATCGACGATTAATGGCCGCTTATGATAAGCTATTAGAAAATTAGAACCATATTTCCACTGCTTAGTTGATAAATTTCATTTTGTATGTGGTTAATGGTTATTTTGCTGTAAAGTTAAATTGTGGGATTTATTGTATTCCATTTTTCCCATTTTGAGTCGCTTTCTTTTCTAAAACTATTTACCTACATGGAATCTATGTTGTTGTAGCAACAGTTCACTTTAGCAAATATATATAAAGGTGAAAGAAACGAGTCAAATGCTGTAAGGCTTACCTTTCGCCCTCATTCCCTTAGGCATCTTCGGGTTAGACATGATGCAACAGCATCATGTAGCGTTAACTTGCATTACATTGATTCGAAGAACTGAGGGCCGTTGTGATAGAATAGTTCTGAAATGGAGACCATTTGACAACAAACGTAGCGTAGGATGTCCACCTGCAAGATGGACGGACGATATGGTGCAAAGGTAAAGGATACTTTCGCTCCGCTCCTGAGGTCATGGGTTCGATTCCCTCACAGAAGAAATGTTTGTGTGGATGAACATAAACGTTTGTTCTGGTATGTGTATTTAAAAAAAAGTATGGATATTCATTATTTAGTATCCATAACACAAGTATTTAGTGAGATCTAACTTGAACTAAAATAATTGGTGTGATTGTGTGAGAATTATTTAATTATTATTTGCATTGAAAACTTACGAAGGAGGCCTTTGTTCAGCAGTGAACGGCTTTGGGCTGATGGTGAAGGTGAAGTGTAAGTGTATCAGAAGGGTAATTATGCTGTTGCGGGACTGTTCGTAAGGGCTATCACGGCCCCCGGACATAGCAGGCTCTAGACGGAACATGGCTGTATGTTAGACAGTAAAAGTCTGTCACACTTTCCTTATTAACTTATAGCAGGAGACGGTTATTGAATGATTTTCCAACCAAAGTATAATGATGCTGATGAAATAGATTATGGTGATATTATCTTGAAGCTATTTTTGGACAACCCTGTCTTAACGTCTGCATTACAAGCGAGCAGCTAATCTCTCGCACCTTGTTTAGACTCTCTGCGAGTAATTGTTATGGCCTTATCTTCTTGTATTTCGTATTTTGTCTGTGATTTTAATTATGTTCCAATATTGCTTTAGACTAATTGCGTAGTTGAGAAAGCTTAGGATTTGTTTATTGAATAAGCCAACAGCGTTTTAATTACTCATATTTCTTATTGTATTAGAGTTGTCGCGTGGTACCGGCCTAGAATAGTTCCAAACCCTCCCATCTCACGGGGAGTCGTAAGAGTCGACGAACAGAAATCTTACCGGATGATGGAGAGCAGCGTCATCCTGCGTACTGGCCTAAATTCAAATACCCGCAATAGAATGTAATCTATTGGAAGGCTAATGTTCAGCAAAGGACTTTATAAGGCTGTTAAAGATGATAAGAGTTGAATGGTTGTATATATTAAGTGATTTTTCCTGGAGATCTCACAGCGCTTCTATCTCCAAACCAAGCAGAGTTTGTTGGTACTACACTAGTAGAGAGGTAACTAGTCAACGCATAAATATACATAATCACTTCATAGACAGAAAAACACCAATTTCGTAAAATTTGGTAAGTTTTTCTTGTGTGGGTGTATAAATATAAATAAATAAATATTAATATTTCTGACACTTACACCAATTATTTAGTTCTAAGATAAGTATCATTAAGAACTTGTGTTATGGATACTAAATAACGGATAAACATATATAAATACTTTTTTTTTTTTTGTAAATACATACTTAATATACATAGGAAAACACCCAGACCAGAACAAATATTTATATTTATACACACAAATTTTTGTCCTGTGTGGGAATCGAACCCACGACCTCAGGAGTGGAGTGCGGCTATAACGCCACCACGCCATGTCGGTCGTCAAAGTATATGGATCCTAACAACATCTAAGGAGCCCTAGCCAACCTCACCTGCTAGTGGTGCACCTGCTGATCAACAGACGAGGCTCTGGCGGCAATGGGCTCGCCACCTATTACGTGGGACCATAAATATAATGGGCGAAGTGTGTACGTATAATATGCCTCTGTCTAGTCCTTCGGGGAAACAGGCGTTAATATATGTTTGTATGTTCTTGCGTAAAATTCTCTACCGTCGCTTGTTTCCAAGCTGCTATAGCACGCGGGTCTTCTAAGCGGGGCGTGAAACGTAATTTTGCAGGCCTTCGTGTGTGGGTGCGCTTGTTATCGTGCATTTTCCACGAAATGGAGCGCTGCTACATTTCTGGACTGCATCGACTGCTCAGTATCAGTAAGGTCATTGTGACGTATCACATTCAGTATGATGTGTCACATGAACTTAAGTGCAGATATAGTGTATGTGGTACGGTGGTCGCGATATGATTTTATGTCACATTTATAACCTCTTTTACATAAAAACATAAAAAAATATATATTGGATAAATAAATAAATAAATAATAAATATTCTCTTACAATCACACCAATTATTTAGTTCCAACATAAGTATCATTAAGAACTTGTGTTATGGATACTAAACAACGGATAAACATACTTAAATACTTTTTTTTTTTGTATATACATACTTAATATACATAGGAAAACACCCAGACCAGAACAAATATTCATGTTCATGCACACAAAGATTTGTCCTGTGTGGGAATCGAACCCACGACCTCTGGAGTGAAGTGCAGGTATACTGACCTCAACGCCATATCGGTCGTCAAATCGCCATAGCGCCGTTTGATGAATCCATTTGAGTTTAAACTCTCGCTCCTAACCCTATACCTCATTAACCCGTTCAAAGATTAACCCGCGCAGTGCCGATGTAATTTTTGGTCTTATTGGTGATGAGAATGAAGTGAAGCATGCGTTTATAGTTAGGGAGTTGCCGCACTTGAAGCGCGTGGTTTTAAAAACATTAAAATTATATATTGGATTGGCTATATCATTAAATTTTCCAAAGTTCTAAGCCGTAATTTGTTTAAAAATATCGAATGACGAATGAACGTGTATAGACAAACTAACCACAACATACAATTTATAAATCCAATACTAATATGGATTAAAGACTAAAACAAAGAGTTTAGTCTCAAGATAATCAATTCTTAAAATGCCCAGTGTAAGAAGAATTAAAGAATTCCAATAGGTTAAGGTTTTTCTTTATAATCAAGAAAAAACAATTCAGTAGATAGGTATAATGTGCTATCTTTTTTCCAAGAAAGTTTTGAAAATAGAAATTTTTCTAACTTTCAACATTTTGAGAATTAGACATTCTGAGACTAAATCACACAAAGTTTCAAGGCATTTTATATCAATTAACTTTTGAGTTAACAAGTAATCAATTTGTTGATTTTTTCTATGTAAATAGTCATAGTCAAAACATACATACATACAAACAAACATACACGAAACGCGACAATGTGCACTAAGATCGAGACTAGAGGGATCAAAAATGTAAAAGCAAACAAAATCATGTATTATATAGCTTTGTAAAAGATGTTTAAGAGATTCTTTGGGCGAAAGCTTGTCTTGCCTGTTTTACAATTTTAAAAGACTTATTAAAAAGGAAAAAAAGAAAATCCTCGTAATATTAAGAGTGTTTTAGTTTGGACAGCTCTCGGCTTATGAACAATAAAACCAAAGCATTAAGAATGTCAGACCCAATCGGCTTACTGCAGCTAAATTCAGATCTTTGCTCCTTGGGATACTGTCTCATTGGATTTCTCACAATACAAAGAGCAGATTGTCGTTTAGTTAGTGTATTGAATGATAAATTTTCTATACTTTTTTTGTTTTGAAAATAATTTTGCACCAATTTGTCAACGTGAAGTCTATACTCATTTTAAGTAACCTCTTCCTTAAACTGACTACCATAAAGTCTTTTTGAAAACTGATTTAGGTTATTTTCCGTGTACACAAAGAAAAGATCTTTTGTAAAAAATTTTTACGTCGAAAGGTTAAAAGCAATTTTATTACACCAATTATTACCAATTAAATTCTGAAGTGCGGCTGTGAACTAAATTTAATGTGTACCACGCTCCGCTTAGCCAAATCCTTTGGGGATAGTCCTTTCTTTAATCTCTCCTCGTAATCACTATAGCTATAGTAAATAAATCTTTGGGTTGAAAGAAGTAAAAGAAATGTTATTACTTTTGGGTAAATTTGTCGTTCTATTTCTTGTTTATGGTCTATACTAGCTTCCTCCAGCGGTTTTCCTCGTGTGATTTATAGGTATATTGATTCCAGGGACGGATTGGAATGTCTTTCTCTAGGGATTCAACTTTCTTCATATTTAGATTGGTTTAGCGCTTTAAGTTTGAAAGCGTATGCAACAAACATATTTTTTGACGACTGATTGTATCTTAACAGATCCCGGCAAGCGGAAATAGGCTTACCACCTATTACGTGGGACCAACAAAGAAATTGGCGAAGTGTGGGCGTATATTATGATTCTGTCTACTCCTTTGGGGAAACAGGCGTGAATGTATGTATGATTGAATCTTGGTCGGTGGTACGTAAGTAAGTGCTCGTAACTCCGCGGTGTTGAAGCGTTCGTAAATCTGTGGCACTAGGTGGTCTGAAGCGATCACTTATATAACTTGTGTGTAGTATATATAACTAAATATATACTAAAACGGACATAACTATATAATTTTTTTTTTGCAAATACATACTTAATATTCCCAGAGCAGAACAAATATTCATGTTTATGCACACAACGATTTCTCCTGTGTAGGAATCGAACCCACTACCTCAAGTGCGGACTGCGAGTATACTCGCCTTCACGCCATATAGCGCGATGATCGCTGGTTCGATTCTCACACCACACAAATAATTAAGTGCATAATCATTTCATGTGAAGATATCTCCAATTAAGTAGACCACCACTGTTTCCTCTAATTACGATTACAAAAACAATTAAAACACAAAACAACTGAACAACTTAGATTACCAAAAGATTAATTACAATTGACAGCTTTAAAAGCGCAAATGGTCAATCAAATCAATTCTAGACACCCATTAAAGTACATAATAAAACTACCGCGAAAAACCGATAAACACAGTGAAAACCGCCAAACAGAACAACAGCAACAAAAGTCGGTTAAACAAACAGACTAAACGTATAAATCTCTATATAAACATGGGCGACGGTTTGGTTTTAAGGGTTTTTTCGAAGCGAGACACCTGGTTTGCTGTCTATTGGCGATTTTGGAACGGAAACGCCCGGGTTTCAGTGTTGGGTGGTGAGATTTTTATTGCCTGTATAAACAGGAATAGGGCTTTACTAGGGAGTCAATAGTTTTTAGAGCATGTATTTATGGCTCTACTACGAGTATTAACAATAAAGACATTAAAAGAACAACAGATTTGCAAACAGCTTTAACTATGCGTATGCATTTGCATGGTTTAGTTACGGGATTATTTTGTGGGGGAGTAGTACTGACACACCTTCTCCTTTCATTCTCCAAAGAAATTACTCCGAACTTTGGCAAACATTGAACAGACTGTCAGTTGCAAGCCCTACTTTATAAACCTTGACATACTAACTCTACCAGGCATTTATATTTTAGAAATGTGTGAATTTTTAATAAATAACAGCACCTCCTTTACAAATGTGGAGAAAAACCCATAAATAAACTACTAAGACACAAAAACAGATTACTACTACCTTCTTCTAACATGACTCTACACTCCAATAGTCCAACACTTCAATAGGTCGGTCAATAAAAAATTATAATAAACTCCCTGATCTAATAAAAACAGAAACTTGCAACGCTACATTTGTAAAGAAAATCAAAGAAATGTTAGTAAATAAGGCCTACTACGACATCAATGATAAGGACATAAAAAAATATGAATAAGTTAAAGTTATAATAAATTTATATATGATATGACAATTTTTTTTAAATAACGTAATGAATAAAATGATATATGTAGGTGCATTAAAAATATATGCACAATAAATTAATAAAATAATAAATAAACCATACAATTCTGATAGTAGTACAACAATTCCTAAAAATTACCTAATTTAAAATAAAAAGCATACTTACTCATAAAATTAAGTTACCAATTATGGTTATATTTTGTTTTAGGATATAGTTGCTGTGAACTATTTAAAGGAAACTTTATGTAAAATTGTAAAGGACCTAGTATGCTTCCTTATTCCTAAGTTGGCCGTGCCCAACAGGGTCCATAATTGTAACTTGTGTAGATAAGTGAACTCTCTCCACGAGTCAACTCTCGTTTCAGCGTTGGTCGCGAAGACATCGTTGTTCTGAAGCTCCTATCTTACCTGAAGATGCCCTGTGTAAGGGCGAAACACGTGTCGTGTTGAATAGTTTCTCGATTTTTCGGGAAATTATAGTAGCGCGGGAATTGTTACAAAGATATTTTTAATCCGTCACTTGCTTACAATGGATTTCCGCAAAGTAACGCCTGAATCAATAAATTACTTGTGTAGATGTAAAACATTATGGAGTGCAATAAACATTAAATTGAATTGAATAACTATTTTTTTGACTAATAGAATGTAATCCTATGTGGAGGCTAATGTTCATGATTACTATCACTATTTGCTTTAAACCATCACACACAATCGATTGTTAGAATCTTGCATCAATAACAAAGTACATTGCATTACATTACCATTGCAAAACACATTTGTTCAATTCACCAGCATCTAGACAGGCGGCGCCGATCGCCAACCAACATCAAACGTTGCACTCCACAATAAATTACATGCTTTTCAGCCTATTACTACTTATTTCTACCTAATTTTACCCTCACTCTGTGAGCCAACATATTGCAAGATAAACTCTAGCTTTGTAAACATACAGTATATCAGTCAGTGTATATAATTACGGGCGATCGTAATTAATTTGCCCCTTTAGTCGTAGGCAATTAAAATAGCTTGGCCTCATCTCTTGGCTTCGTTTATAGAATGAAATAAGATTGAGTGTTCTCAGCCGTACGGTTCATTCATATGCAAATTATTGATAGGATTATAGAACTGTTTTTAGATGTGAAATTGAAAGATCACTTCTTAATTATAGACTATAGGTTGTCTGCGACTTGGTTTGCTTGGCCTACAAGTATATATAACAAGGATAAGAAGCAGAGCAGGCTAATACTGTGCGGCGCCCTTACAGAGTAATGGTTCCAACCATTTGATATGCAAATAAATAAATATGAAGAAGGTACAATCATATATATTAGAATATTAATAAAGCAATAGAAAGTGGCTAAACGCATGAGTGCGAGCGATGCGTCGCCGCGTTGCTATAGAAACGCACCACCCCCCACGCCGCACCTCGATTGAGACCCGATAACGTGTTAGTGCATATACAAGGTTCTTGATCAACTTATTCATACATACAATCGCGCCTGTTTTCCCGAAGGGGCAGGCAGAGGCATATTATACGCCCACGCTTCGGCAATTTTATAGTTGGTCCCACATAATAGGTGGCGAGCCTATTGCCGCTAACCGGGATCTGTTGATTCAGAGCTAGAAAACACATGCGAACAAAGTATTTCAAAGGCGAACGGTGTTGCACAGAAACAACTTACCAAAATTCTTAGTTTGTGCGCTGATAGTCCTCACAGTATATACGGAATATCTCAGAAAACAAATGGAAAAATAAATTAAACAAAAACCTTTTTGGGAAAGCTTTTATTTAAATGCCCTAAAAAGAAGGAATTAAATTTTTACTTACAAATTTTAACTGTCTACTTATATATAGCCTATATACACAATTCATAAAAGCTTATTGCGACGTTTGCGCAAGTAGGTACTAGATAGGTATCTGTAAGCTTTTGAAAAGCTTTGAGTATGTACATAAGGAGCTATCCATGAATTACGTCACACGTTGACTCCCACCCTGGGTTGACAAAGTGTGACATGGTTGTGACAAGGGGGATGGAAGTGATTCTAAATTACGGAACGTAACATTTAAAAATCCAGGTTCTATTAAAAAATTTAGTTTTAATGTAATTATATGTTGCTGTATAATTGCAAAATATGTGACATCACACTAAGGAGGAGGGAGTCTCACTAGTGTGACCAGCTGTGACAAGGACGGAGGGGGGGGGGGGGGGTCAAAACTTCACGAAAATCGTGTGACGTAATTTTGGATGACCCCTAATTAGTACAAGTCCTGTATAGTTTGCAACTACAAGTGCTGTATAAATAAATAAATAATATTCTCTTACAATCACACCAATTCTTCAGTTCCAAGATAAGTATCACTAAGAACTTGTGTTATGGATACTAAAGAACGGATAAACATACTTAAATACTTTTTTTTTTGTAAATACATACTTAATATACATAGGAAAACACCCAGACCAGAACAAATATTCATGTTCATGCACACAAAGATTTGTCCTGTGTGGGAATCGAACCCACGACCTCTGGAGTGAAGTGCAGGTATACTGACCTCTACGCCATATCGGTCGTCATAAGATGTTCATGAATTTATATCTGTTTAATTTATAGTTTCTCAAAGAATTTACCAGGTCGTAAACTGTAAAAGCAACCACTAATAAGTTTTCTCAATAAAATTAATACAGTCGTGTTATTACTTATAGTTCAGTGGAGACTTTAACTAACAACTGTACAGATTCTTAGGTAAGTACCAATTAAAACGACTTGTTATTTGTACTAAAGCACTGAAGCGCTATTCGATAGAAACCATAATCATTATAAAACAAACGTTACTGACTTCATATAACATATATATTAATTAAGTACATTCGTTGATGAGATTTTGCCCTATTATTCTTAAGGAGTATAGGGATCCGACCAAAATCTGGGGACCTCAAGTCAAACTCCCATACAAGTGGTGCACCTGCCGATCAACGGATGAGGCTCTGGCGGACATAACAGTGCCCGGTAAGCAGCTAAAGGCTTGCCACCTATTAAGTGGGCGAAATGTGGGCGTATAATATGCCTCTGCCTACCCCTTCAAAGAAACAGGCATGATATTATGTATGTATGTATTCTTCTTAAGTTCATGCGTTGTAAGTTGACGTTCATAAGAGCTTTACTAAGCCAAATTTGAAAAAAACATACAATTATTCTTATTACCGTTTCATGCGGTAAATATTGCACATCGATCATAGCGTTCAAAAAAATCGATTTCTATGCCGATCTATTATTAAATTTCTCGTAATTTATTTTTGTTTGTTGCATTGTCTTGATTTCCGTGTGAACTCTAAAGAGCTGCAATACTTTTCAAAATATCGATAGGCACTTTTTACAGTCCTATATCTTCAGCACACTTTAAACTGCACCACAGTTTTGGTGAAAGAGACACAATTAAGCGTTAGAATATGACAAAATATATGAATACTGTTAATTCATATGAAGTTGACGCATATCGTTTTAACCGTAATGTTCGCAAGGCAATTAGGTTTGACAGATTTACTGTCCATCTACCGATCTCTGGTTTGATTTAATGGGCTTCCTAATAATTAATGTCAATCTTACTATTTTATATCTTAACTTGAGTTGGGATTTGTTTAATGAGGAATGAAGCTATTCTTGGGTTGTTCAGTGCTCATTTTATCTAATAGATGGCGTTGTTCTGAATGGCGCTGATTTTTTAGGCGTTGTTAGATTTTGCTTAGATAATGTAAATAGTCAGTATAATATTAAAAAAAATTAACTCCAAAAAATATGACTTTTCTAGTGTAAAATTTCGAGATCTGTCGTTTGGAATATCTCTTAGGTAAAATAAAAAATAAATAAAAAATCATTTATTGCTTCCCTTTACATAACGCGGTTAAAAAAAGTTTTTACATATTAAAATTGCAATTGCATAATTTAATTTAATTATAATTAAAAAGGTCCAGAGAGCAAAAGGTGATGGCTCAGCTTGTGCTGTCCAGCGTATACACACTAGACGGCGCTGGTTTTCAGCCACCCCTGTTCCCTGAGATGTATTTATGGGAAATATGTGCTAGGGAGCCACGCTTAGTTTACAATTCTACTTATCAAATACATTATTTTAAAAAGGACCAGTATAAAACATGTTAATATATTAATATGTAATTAATTTAAGTCTCATATATTAATATGTAATTAGTTATGTTAGCCCAAGCCAACCTCACCTGCAAGTGTTGCACCTGTAGACCTGTAGATCGAGTGCATGTACAAGAATAAAAGCACTTTTTAAATCATATAATTTGATAAATGTGTTTCTAGAGCCAACAAGAATTACAGCCACTACTGCCACTTGCTTGGATAACATATTTACAGATATTATACTGAGTGATGACAGTAAAAAAATTATTAATCAATTAGATTCAGATCATTGTGGTCAACAAATATCTTTGCTTTGTAGAAATAAAACTGGCTAAAAGAACAATAACATTTATACCAAAAACCAATAATCGTTTTGAGAGGTTTAACAATAAATTATTATCATTTAGTTTACCCATGGTAGATAAAAGCAATGACCCTAATATTTTATATAATATGTTTTTTAGCGACTTTTGTAGTAGTTTTCAATCAACATTTACTCCCAAAACGATTAAGGTAAATGATAATGCTGCCTTTAGTGAATGGGCTACTCCTGGGCTACATAAAAGTAGAAAGAGACTGTATGAACTGTATGACGAAAGAAATGTTAACAATAGTGAACAATTTCATAATTATGTAAGGAAATATTCTAAAATATTTAGAAAAGCATGTCATACGGCAAAGTCTTGTTATTTGAGCTATAAAATTAAAAATAGTGATGATAAGATTAAAATGACATGGAATATTATTAATAGTGAAACGGGAAGAAATAAGAATTATAATAATAAGTTTAAACTCAACATTGATAGCAAGACGCTTACATCTGACTTAGATATTGCCAATGCTTTTGAAGACTTCTTTACTAATATTCCAGTGTCTACTACAAAAACTTTAAATTCCTCGCCTACTTTAGCGGAGGCTATTTTAAGAGATAATGTAAACATTTGTACAGAAGAGTTTATGTTTAATCATGTAACACCCATAGATATAATTAAGACATTTAATACTCTTAATGTTAAAAAGACTGCAGACCTCTGGGGCAATTCCATCGTAGTTACCAAGCCTATCATTGTTTCGGTGGCGCACAGTTTAGCTATAATATTTAATAAATGTATAGATTGCGGCACGTTTCCAGATTTAATGAAAAATAGTAAAATCATTCCACTATTTAAATCGGGCAGTACAGCAGACCCAACTAATTTTAGACCTATTTCAGTGCTGCCTACTTTTAGTAAAATTTTTGAAAAACTTATTTACAGCCAAATGTTAAGATTTTTTAATAAAAATGGCTTAATGCATTCAAAACAATTTGGATTCACTAAGGGTCGCTCCACAACCGATGCAGGTGTTGAGCTTTTGAAACATATTTTTGATGCTTGGGAAGATTCTTTGGACGCTTTAGGTATTTTTTGCGATCTGTCCAAAGCTTTTGATTGTGTTCCTCATGAAACATTGATAAAAAAATTAGATTATTATGGAATAAGAGGCTCCGCATTGGATCTTCTTACTTCTTACTTAAGTAATAGGATTCAAAGGGTTGAAGTTAATGGAAAGCGATCTCAGGGTTCTGTAGTAAAAATGGGGGTACCGCAGGGCTCGATTCTCGGCCCGTTTTTGTTTTTAATTTATATTAATGATTTGCCACATTTGGTAAAGGAAAATCACGAGATAGTATTGTTTGCTGATGATACATCATTATTATTTAAAATAAAGCGATATCAGAACCCAGACGATGTAAACAATGCGATCTCAAAGGTGGTGCACTGGTTTGACGTTAACAATTTATTATTAAATGGGGCTAAAACGAAATGCATTAAATTCGTGACGCCTAACGTCAGACAAGTAAACACCACTATTAAAATAAAGGAAGATGAGTTGACCCTTGTGGATACCACCAAATTTTTGGGTGTTATATTAGATTCTAAGTTACAGTGGGGCCCACATATTGGTGAATTGTCGAATAGACTCAGCTCTGCTGCATACGCGGTAAAGAAAATTCGCCAATTAACAGACGTTGAAACAGCTAGGCTTGTTTATCATTGCTATTTTCATAGTGTTATGTCGTATGGTATTCTTCTGTGGGGTTGTGCCGCAGATATTCAAAATATTTTTGTACTGCAGAAGAGGGCCATACGAGCAATTTATAATCTACCATGTAGACATTCACTAAGGGATAAATTTAAAGAAATTGGTATTTTGACAGTGGCGGGTCAGTTTGTTTATGAAAACCTAGTATATGTACACAAAAATTTTGATAAATTGAGTAAGAAAAGTGATATACATAACCTAAACACAAGAAATAAGCATAAACTAGTTGTACCTGCCACTAGGCTCCAAAAAATTAACAAATCTTTTAAAGGTCAATGTGTGCGATTCTATAATAAAATCCCAAGCAATATACAGCAATTAAGCCTAAATAAATTTAAATTAACAATAAAACGCAAGCTGTCTTCAAAGGGATATTATTCTATTAAAGACTATATGGCTGATAAAAATGCTTGGGATTAAACCGCCGTTTCATACAGGTTATTCTAATATGAATGACTTAAAGCATGAATATTGTTATATTATGTTGCATTGTATAGCGTCACAGACAAATGAAGATTGTTACTAACCAATCGATAATTTAAAAGAGCATAGCCTGTGAGTTTCTTGCCAGTTCTTCTTACAGAGCGGTGGCTCGGAACTGGCACTTAGATTCGCTTGCACTTAAATGTTTTTTGTTTTTTTAAATTATTTGGTTGCAAGTGAATCTAAGCTTCGTGATTTTAGTATAGTTATATTTTATTTGTTTTTGTTATTTTTTTATAATTTTGACGTTTTCAAGTACTATGTAATAGTTTATGAAATAAAGTATTTTTTTTTTTTGACTTTGACTTTGATCAAAGGACAAAGCTGTGGCGAACATAACAGTGCCCGGCAAGCGGCAATAGGCCATCTATTACGTGGTACCAACTATATAATTGGCGAAGTGTGAGCGTGTAATATGCCTCTGCTTAACCCTTCGGGAAAACAGGCGTGAATGTATGTACTCGTATGTACTGCTCAAAAATTCTAACACCAGAATGGCATAGTGTTGCTTCAGTCAATTCTCATAGGGTCTCCGTGCTAAAATATATAACCTAAATCTCTACTTACTTTTTAAAAATTGAAAAGGCTTGAAAAATTCTAACAGCAGGACGCCATACACCTTCCTCCGCCAATCCGCTCTGGGTCAGCGTGGTGGAGTCTGACCCAATACCCTCGCACCTTGGTATGTGAGAGGAGGCTCTTGCTCAGTAGTGGGACGTTAATGGGCTGAGATGATGATGATGAAATAAGAATTCAGTTATCCAAGCTTAAACTTTTATATAGTTAAACTTTTATAAACTTAGATAAATATGACGTTAATAACATAATATGTATGTGAAGTAATTATTCACTAACTCAAAACCACATTTTTTCCACAGACCCCTCAAAGCTGATCAAACGCAAGAAGTCGACTGACGATGTACGTTCCCCCCTCGGGGGTGAAGGATCCCTCACCAGCGAGGAGGGCGAAGACCATGGCGTCGGCAGGCGGAAGAAAGCCAGGACCACCTTCACCGGCCGCCAAATCTTCGAGCTGGAGAAACTGTTCGAGGTTAAGAAGTATCTGTCTTCGGGGGAGCGAGCAGATATGGCCAAGCTTTTAAACGTTACTGAAACCCAGGTACGTAAATGCTTTTATATGTTTTTTACATTCCGAAGAATAACTTGGACCACCTCACGATGAGTGAAAGATGCCCGCGCATCTTACGTGACAAGACGATGCACAAAAGTGGACTTATTTCTAAGAGAAAACTCTTCTAGTCAACCTTAACTGAAGTGGGAGAGATAGTTAGCGGGCATTAATATCACACTACAATACGATAACATTACACATGTACATACACAAAAATATGATATAAGATAACATACCACACATCCAATGTGTGTTTCGCCGCGAATCTATCCATGTGGCCACATTTATTTATGTGTGTGTTTGTGGTAGGTACGACATGCGGACTATGCTTTATAAACTATTCTAAGAACTTATTCGAAAAAATCTTGACAAAATTTTCTTTCCTATATTGAAAACTGGCCACCATTTATGATTTCACGAAAAGAAGAAAAGATTTTATTTTGTGTAAGACAGTAGAGTAAGACATATGTTTAAAAGTGACAATTTGCCCAGTCAGTTCATAAAATGGCACATGCTACAATTTTCATGAGAGGTATACAACGAATTCGATAACTATGCCTGTTGCAAATATGTGACTAAGGTTGCGGCATGTGACCGATTTGTCACATACATAAAAATATTTTTGGACTATCTTAAATGACGGATTATTTTTATTAGTCGAAATATAATTAAATTTAATTGCTATAATTAATTAGTTTTACTTTAAGTATCGAGTAAAAGTAAGTACATAATCTAATTGGCCAGTGCGTCATTTAAGTAATAGCATGTGTAAAAAGTAATACATCCGATAATATTCCCAAACATCTCTCAATTCATTATTTATAATTGCATAAAGATACTGTTGTGCAATAGGGATTTAAAAGATAATAACATATTTAAATAAGATTAAAAGAGTGTACCATATCAAATTATATAGCTGTGCAGGGCTTCTAAGTCTTAGGAGCCTAACCTTACGACCAAGTAGTGCACCTGCCGATTAACGGACGAGGCTCTGACGAACATTAATTTATTCATAATTCATTCATTCATTTATTCATTAATATCCGCGGTAAGCGGCTCTAAGCTCGCCATCTATGACGTCATACCAACAACAACAAAATAGGTAATACATGCAATAATATTCCCAAACATCCCTCAATCAATTACTTATAATTGCATAAAGATAATGTTTTGCAATAGCGATTTCAAAGATAATAACGTATTTAAATAAGATTAAAATAGTGTACCATATCAAATCATACAGCTGTATATGGATTCTAAGTCTGAGGAGACAAGCCAACATTACGTGCAAGTGGTGCACCTGCCGATTTACGGACGAGGCTCTGGCAAACATAAAAGTTCCCGGTAAGCGGTACTAGGCTCGCCACCTATGACGTGATACCAACAACACGACTGGCGAAGTGTGGGCGTGTAATATGCCTTTGCCAAGGGTTAGCTCTACGGGGAAACAGGTATGCTATTATGTATGTATGTATGAACCCTGAAAATGTTGCTATAAGTGTTTTTTAAATTGATATACATATTATAATTTTAGTATAATCAAATTAAGTATTATCTGTATATTATAATACATTTATCTATTACTATCAATATAATTAAATATATCAGGTAATTAAATTAAAACATCCGTACCTACATACAAACGGAAAGTTTTAAAATGTAATACATTAGATTAATTTTATCTTAATCGAACGAATTGCTAAATATGAGTAGAAGATCTAGAAATATACTGAGTGTAAGTATTATTAATGATTTAATGCGAGTTAAATGTTACTAAAACTATTCCTAAATGTCGTATATTTAGTTAATATCACGAGGTGCAATTTAAGCCCGCAGCCTCTAAGATGAAAAGTGGTTATTGCGAACTATGACATATAAAGCTTGCAAATCGTTGCCAAGCGTTGAAAACCGTTTCAAGGCCTTTTAGATATATTTTTCTTTTTGTTTTCTGTTGGCATTATTATGCCTTTACAACTACATGAATAAATGTAAGGTGAAGTAAAAAAATATTTTTTTTCTTTATTATAGTTCTTTATTTGCGTCATGTTGTACATAAAGATCTTAATGTTAAATATAATAGTTCTAAAAAATACCCCTGCAAGAGTATTGCAAAAAACATTGTAAAATAGTTACAAATATTTTCATGAAATCCTACATTACAAATTAACATTACACACAATCTTATAGAAAAGACCTCGCAAGGGAGGCCCATATATCTTTCATTGTTGTTTAAAAAAATATTAAATTTCCATTATGTTTGTAAATATTTGACGAATCTTACATACATACATACATACATACATATTGTCACGCCTCTTTCCCGTAAGGGTAGGCACAGATCACATCTTTCCACTTGCACACACTTTTGGCTTCATTTACACACATTAACCTAACCTACACACACGTGGTTTAGGGTACTTTCGACCTGCCCTTTCTCCAAACCTTTCTGGATTTGGTCATGTAAGGTTCAACGAGGACTTCACCTCCCAACACTTCCATTCACTTGTCCATCATAAATCACTTTCGTTAGTCTACTTTCAATTATCCTCTCAACATGACCAAACCAAGTTATTTTCCTTAACACCAGCTACGGCCCTTATAACTTCATTTTTGTTTCTAAATGATCTTAAAGACAATAAAGTATATTTATTTTGTTTTTCATTTAACAACCCAAGGACACCACATAAAGAATATAGTAAAATACATTTTCGAAAGTCTTTAAACGAGGTACTGTTTTATTATTTCATTAGGTACCTATAGCTGATTGATCTTGCAGTTCTTCAATGGCGATCACGTGTGATAGAGGACGGCCTCACACCCGTTTTGATGGATAGTAGGGGCACTAGGCGATAGAGAAACACACATACTAAAAACATCCAAGGCTTACACAGCGCTATCTGGACTCAAACTAAGCAAATAGTAACACATATTTAAGTACTATCCTTTTCATAAATGTTAATTCTAAGGCTCGAAGTTGGCCCTTATCTATCTAGCCCTGTTTAAAAATGTAAACTTTATATTTATATTTGTACATCCACATTACAATATCGCATGCTTAAAGGAACATCGACCCATTAATAGATAGGTCAGGTTTGAGTTACGTACTTATACAGTCTTTCTATTTCTTACTGAGATCGAATCAATGTTAATTAAACGTTTAAAACACAAGCAGAATTACTAATTAATAAATCAGTATCAATTTAATGCGCTTACAAGTAGGACAAGTATTCTTTAGAAGATCTTCTTTTGTGATGTACCAAAAATCGTCTTTTTTGAGTTAAGTCACTATTCCATTAAGCATGCGATATGGCGCTGTCACTTTAAAAATCGCGCTATCGTTTATTGTTTTTAATAGACCATAAGTACTCAAGAGGTTATGTATAAATTATTTTGTGCCACATTAGTTAAGTGTTTTATTACGTCCCACCTTATCTTACTTATTCCATAACTATATGGTAAAATTTCAATATCCAAGCAACTTGTATGCCGCAGTAGACGTCCTTATATTATATCTTAGCGGCTATGCGGCATAGTTTTAATTAGAGGCACCATATGTCATGGATCACCCGGGAGCCCTCCCCACACCGTTCGGCGTCAGTATAATTATATCGCCATACGATATCACGTCCAAAGAGTAAGATCAAAGCGGGTTGAGATCGACATGTAACTCGAACTAGTATTCTCTTGAACTTGTTGCTTTTGTGTATATTTATTTATATAATATACAGAAGCCGTGGTGTGATATAGGCCTAGAATATTGCCATCGTCTCTCATCTCATGAGAAGTCGTAAGAGTCGATAAAGAGAAATCCACTCGGATGTGGGCAGCAGCGTCATCCTGCGTACTAACTGAATCTAAGATCACCAAATCGCCTGCCTAGCGTAGTGATTATAGGCAAATACCGTCAATTTAATAAACTATTAGGGAGGCCCACGTTTAGAGGTGGACCTTACATATATTCACGCCTGTTTCCCCGAAAGGGTAGGCAGAGGCATATAAAAAAAATCTTACTTCATAGAACAAATCTTTTGTCACTTCGCTATTGCTCGTAACTTGGACCAAACACATTAAAAAAAGTCTTGCTTTAAAAATCGTTTAATTTTGTCGCTTGTTTCTCAGAACATTCGACCAACAATCCGTCGCTAATGATAGAAAGGTCATTAGTTAATTTGTTATCTTTGTCGCGGCACACGATCGTTTTAGTTTAGAGAACTTCTTGTGTCTCAATTGAGTTTTATTTAGAGTAAGTTTTAGGATAAAAACAGATGTTATCTTACACGAAAGTTTCTTACAGTTCTATCTAGTTGTTAACAAGACAGAACTTGTAATAAACAACGGATAAACAACGGATAAACATACTTGTACATGTTTGTTCGTTGTTTATTACCTATAGCATGATGGGCTATAGTCAGGCGCGGTTTGAAGAGGGTGTGTCACATAGGACATGACCATCCCCAAATATATACACGTCAATTGAAAAAAATACAATATAAAATTAGAAAATTACATATCATTATTATTGACCCGCTCCAACATTTCGGGCTGCGACCGCGCCTGGCAGCAGTGGAAGTATATAGAAAACACAAAGACCAAAGAAAGATATTAATGCCTGCGTAACCTCGGTTATCACTAAAATGTGATAGTCGTTAAGCCATGTTAGAGGCCTAATGGGTGGCTTGAAATATTCTAACAGCAGGACTCCATACACCTGCCTCCGCCAATCCGCACTGGGTCAGCGTGGTGGAGTATGGCCCAATATCCTTGCACTTTGGTATGTGAGAGGAGGCTCGTGCTTAGTAGTGGGACGTTAATGGGATGACATGATAATGAACCTCAGTCGTTAAGAAGTGGAGGCCTTATTTAGAGGCTTCCATAAAGTTTAGGAATCAACACAGAAAATCACAGTAAAGTGCCACTTTTCTAAACTTCTGTACGGTATTGAAGATGTTATGTTTTAAAATCCACATAACATTCGAAATCACACCGCTTTTGTTTTATCCACAAAGCGCTATAAACTCTCCTACAATTATACTAAATACTCCTACTTATTATTTAAAAAATAATTATGGGCGTCTTACCACAAATACCATTTTGATATTTCAATATGGCGAACCATTTTCAATTAAAATCTCTAGTATATTAATAAAAGTAGAAGAAGTGGTAAACCATTTAAATTAATCCCACTAACATTTAATAGTATCTATTTAAGAAAGCAGAGGAGGTGGCAAACCTTTTTTTGTGACAAACTTTTTGCGGCCATGTTTTTTGTGTAGGGATCGTTAACAACATTTTTGGGGATAATTGACTTCCTATTTGGGACTATTTGGGACACGTGGTTCACTACAAGTCGTTAGAGTGAAGCGGGACATTTGGCGACAAATTAATTATTTTTCAGCTACTGGTTATTAATTAACGGTGTTTGAAAGTGTCATAGTATGTTTTTTTTATTTTTAAAGACTGTCAGTGTTATTACAAAATATTTAAACAGATGTTGAACACGCGTTAAAAAAACGCAATTACAAAGCCTTGTCTATTGATTGCCTAAAGCTAAATACTTCTTACACATAGTTTAAATTTAAACACGGGCTGGCGCTTGTTTAGGACGCGTTTAACCTTAAACCATTGACATTTTTGTGAATCGCTGCTGCTTTTAAATCAAAATAAACATCCTTAACCAAGGATTTTAGCCTTATCGATATGGAAGATTGAGATTATATGCATACCTGTCGTGACACGCAAACAAAATGCACACAAATAATTGCGAGTGACTCTCGAGGTTAGGACTAAGTATTTATTAGGACTAACAATTAATTTATAACCTTTATTATCCTCCATATTCCAGATAATACACATACAAACTGTCCCATTGTTTTTGAATATATTCAATCAATTAACAGATTTTTATTTATCTATATTTTAAAGGATGGCAGCTGACAACTGTAACGTTCCGTTTCACGCTCCATTATACGCTTATTGTTTGGAAGTAGGTATTTTATTTTCCTAACATGACCGTTTGCAGACTTAAAAGTTGGTTTAATACATAAAAAGATTATTTCCCTAAAACACACATTATTTGGCATCCTCTTAAATTAACTCAGAATCATACTCAGGCTCTTCAGCTCTTCGCCTTCAACAACTGCTGCCAGTCGCTGTGCAGCTAAAGAACCACTTATCACTGAGATTTTTTTTTTATAAGTGTCTGCTTATTTACTATGTACCTAAGTATCTTTAGGAATCACAAAAAATACAGTTCAAATATATGTCTGAAAATACTCTATGCATAATTGATGTGTCTGAGTATGTCAGTCAACGGCAAACATGACTCACACACAGTTTAAATAACCGATCAATTGTACGCATCTCTATGGCGCACCAGATTGCTTCACCCATCTTATGTTATTTTATGTCACGAAATTCACGGTCTTCACTCCTCTAAACCAATTGATGAACAAGTTCCCATCTCTTACTCAGAAACCGAATCCGATATCAGACCTCTTTATCCAACCGGCGCATCTCTATGGCGACCCAGTACGCTTCACCCAAAGGTTATTTTATTTCACGATCTCCATTCCTCTAAACGAGACACTAATTGACGAACCACTTCTCATCTCTAACTCAGAAACCGCATCCGATATCCGACTTTATTGTCCAACCAATAAAATTCATTGTCCCATTAAACGTGTCGGAACGACTGTTGTTCTATTGAGCTATGCAGTCTGTTGGGATTCGGTTATACAGGATGATTTAAATGGAGGGGCTTCGTTTAATAATTGCTTCGATTTTAAGCTGATTTCAAAGGGGTTGAACATAAGCCCTTCACAGTTTACTAAATTGGGTACGTGTCCATCGTTTTCATTTAATGATTGGGGAATTTTTAATTGGGCGTGAAAATTTTTCAATATTAGAGCATTTTTTATAGCACTGTCTGAACCAAAAAGTAAGCTTATGATTATTTTTATACTAGTGTGGAGTAGTAGTAGTAAAACGGAAATTCGATATTTTGTTTCACAACAACGAAAGGTATACCTTCATATAAGCGGTACCATTATCAAGAAATAAAAGCAAATGGATTCTTTGTCAGAATTCGTCAGTTTATCTGTCTGTTGTGGTTATTTCTAAAGATTTGTCAGTCTGTCGGTGACTTTTATCGGGGGGATCTGTCAGCCAACCTGTCGTGATTCTAAAGGGGGAGGGACGGACAATAGTCCGTCAGTCAGTCAGTCTGTAGGTGGCTCTAACGAGGCTTCCAAAAGGCAACGAGATTGAGAAGAAAGCCTCAAGAAACTCATCTCGGCTTTTTTCAAATTATGTCTTAAAATCTGAAAATCTAATAGAGACATTCGCTACGGAAATACGTTCTTCTGAAGCTAACAACTAAATCAATAGTAATTTTAAGTCAACTTCGAAAAACCTTTTCAAATCCTTTAAACCCTAGTTTATTTTTTTCTAACAACATGAGAGGTATTAAACTTTCTCCTTAACAAATAATCCGGTTTTTAGTATAAAAACATCCTGTACGAAGTCATTCTCACCATATGTCATCCGTTAAGTGCGGCGTGAGCTTTTTTGTAGTCCCCCGCGGCCGTACTCAACTCCTGCGCAAGGTCACAGACTAAAACACACAGAGGAGCTGCAGAACCAATTTTATACCTATTTAAAATATCTCTTTAACCTTTTCACTTAGTTTAAGTCACAACTAAACTTAATTTTTAAACTGAAAAACTAAACTTGAATTCAGCAAAAGCTGGCTAAACCAGCGTTGGTCAAGAGAGCAGAGTCCCGATAAATGCAAGGATGATGATGGCTTAGTTTATGTCTTAGAGATCCAGGTCCAATCCATGGTTGAGAAAGGGCAGGACAAAAGTATACTAAGCATGCGGCAATATACCCATGAAAAAATGCCAGGATTGTAGCAACTAAATATTAATTAAGTCACGCCTTGTGATGAAACATCAGAAATCAATATTGCTTCATAACTTTTTATTAAAATATTGTATAAATAATGTTATTTGTATATTAGTGTATTAGTTTATAGAATAATTAAGTACGTAGTTTTGTAATATGTTCAAGTTCCTTACAGTGCCCCTACGGGGTATCAGTATTCATTGTATTACTTAGGTACCTACTTGTTTACTTGATGCAATAAAGATTGATGAATTATGAAAACCATATTTTTAGTAAGCTCAAAAAAGTTTTTAGCGAAAAATAGGATTACGTGGTATTAAGTAAAAAACATAATGTGACTCGAAATCAATCAATTTAAATAAACATTTAGTATAGTTCATCACACAAATTATAATATAATATAGTTCACGTCCAAACAAGTTATTATTAATAAATAATAATATGCTAATGAGTATCGTATCTATGGCTTGGCTTTTTGATAACAGTAATATAATATAATGTTAGGTTAATTATTCAACTCTCTTATTTGTTATGAAAAAAGCTTAGTCAGAAAATGGAATCGAAGAAAATTTATACTAATATTTAGTAGTAAAGATAAACGATATTTAAAATGCAATGCTAATAGTCCCGTCACCGCTGTAGTACGCTAAAAGCGTTAATATCGGTTAAGTTTGAACTCGGTGCTATTATTATATAATGTTAATAAAGTGCTCGGTATAATTACCACCTTAAATATATTTTATGGGACTGGTGGGAGAAAAACCAACTTTGAGGAGTTTCTTCCCTGATCATTCTACTATCAAGCTCCCGCCCGCAGTAAATAGGCGCGTTAGTTTTTAAGTTGACGGTTATCAGAGCTTTATTAAGCAAAACTTGAATAAAAGAGTTCGTCTTTAAATTTGACATCTTTGATTTTGTCTTTAATTATAAAAATCTATTAGTTAACCCTCTGCAACCTAATTACGCTATGACAGCGCCAGTGAAAACTAAGATCGCTTTTACGCAGAATAATCTATGTTTAGCGCGTATGTTAGAAAGCGTGCGGTCCCGTCTGTTGACGATGCATTCTGATCATGACACCCTTCGCATGTGGGGAACTATGGATTGTTTAATAGAGCAGTCGGCGCACTCACTAATTGGGCTGTAGAATAATAATAACGGGTGTATAGGGATCCTACCAACTTAGGACCCCATACCAACTTCACCTGCAAGCGGTACAACTGTCGATATACAGACGATGCTCTGGCAGATAAGCGGCATGGGCTCGCTACTTATTTATTACGTGAGACCATTAACTAAATTGGCAAAATGTCGGCTTAAAATATACTTGTGTCTAACTCTTCGTGTATATACTTGTGTCTAACTCTTCGGGAAACAGGTGCGATTGTAAATAATTCGATTCAGGCGTTACTTTGCAAAGTCCATTGTAAGCAAGGAAGACATCGTTGTTCTGAGGCTCCTATCTTACCTAAAGATGCCCAGTGTAAGGGCGAAACACGTATCGTGTTGAATTGATTCCAGAATCGGGAAATTATGGTTGCGCGGAATTGTTACAAAGATATTTAAAATCCCACTATCACTTGCTTACGTGTGATGATGTTTGTGTAATAATAATTATTATTATTACTGCGTTATTTCGGGGAATCTTAACAAGTAATTTTTTTAAATAAATATATGTATATACCTATGTACTTAAGTATATATATATTTATAAAAATGAAGAAGAATAAAGGTCCCTTGTCTGTCTATCTGTTGACGACGTATTATGAAAATGACACCCCTTTGCATGTGGGGATCTACAGATTGTTTAATAGAGCAATCGGCATACTCACTAATTAAGCTGTGGAATTATAATTACTGAGTTATTTCGGGAAAACCCTACAAGAGTTATCGGGAAATTGATGGAGAATTGAACTAATTGAATTACCCAATAATCAGCTTACAAAATATATATTTATAGAACGTTAAATTTACTTAAACCTTCAACCAGTCTCGATAAGAAAATAATTAATTATTTTAATACCAGTTTAGTATAGAAGGATTTAGTTAGTTCACTTCACCCACTTTTTGTTTATGAAAAGACTCTTCAGTGTGTGTTCTCAAGAGTCTAGTAGTGCGACGTTATTAGGCTAAGATAATTATGAAGATGCCTTTGACTCTTCTTTTCATGTTTCTCAAGTAAGCAAGCAGATAAAGCACTACTGAACACAGGTTGGTAACAGGTCGTTATTTGATAGAACATGACATACATATATACATTTCTCCCTATCGCTTTCAACTTAAATGGTTATCTATTCCTCAGCGTCGTCAAGTAAGGCTCCTTACTACCCTTTTTCCATCTTACGTAATCCTGGCAGCTTCGATCGTGTGACAACTTTCTCCTTGCCACTCCACAACACAGTTCAGGTTTTATGATGCACTCTTTCTGCATAAAAGCTATTCAACTTTGGAACTCCCTCCTTATTAATATTAGGTTTGCAGAAAGCAAACATACTTTTATAGGGTTGCTTAAAAAATACTTTTTTGAGGAGTTAGTATCTGATTGAGTCTACATATCATAATTACTATTCATTTTGTATATATGTAGTTTATTAATAACACATAATTAATTCTATGTAAGTTTATATGTTTTCTTATTCGTGCTGCCTCATACTTTTCTGCTAACCCAAAGGTTAATTGGTAGAGAATGCCTTGCAGCATTAAGTTCGCCTTTTGTACATTTTAATTTTAATTTGTGCGATAAAGTTTACGTAAATAAATTCACGCTTGTTTCATCGAAGGGGAAGGCAGAGGCATATTAAACACCCACACTTCGCCAATTATATAGTTGGTCCTACGTTATAGGTGGCGAGCCTATTGCCGCTTACCGGGCACTGTTATGTTATTGATATGACATACTCGAGAAAAAAAACTAACCTTGACGATTATCTTGCCCGTTCTTTTACGATCAAGCTCCCGCAGTGAGTGGGCGCGTTAGTGTTTATTTTGACGTTCACAAGAGCTTTATTGAGCCAAACTTGAAAAAAATATTTTGACTTTGACATAGTGTAGATCTTCAAAACTACTCAACGTATAGACTGATTCAAGAGGAAGGTTTATATCGCAGCTTTTTTACTCTAAGGATATAGCTCAAAAAAATAAAATATATTAGTTAGTTTTATAGTTATGATCCCTTTGTGAAAATATAGGAGCTCAAGAATCTTAAAACGCGTTTTTCCAAAAATCCAAAAAAATTTCGAATTGGTCCTCTATAATATGAAAGGTGCGATATGTAGGTCACGCGGACGAAGTCACGGGAAGCGGCTAGTATGATAATAAACTGCAAATCGTCCCCCGGTCGAAACCATAGGCAGAAGCAATTTTTTAGGGATGCGTAGGGGTTAAAACTCTAAGCAGGTCGGTAGTATTAGAAGTAGTTTCTTAATAACTCACGACATAACTGACATCAAGAAAATTGCCAATTATTTTAACTATCGATAAAATAAAGTCTGTAAGTGGTTTACGAGATTCTGTGCAGACTATTTATTAGGTAACTTATTAAGCCTTCAGATACTAATAATCATATACTTTGATTAGCTTTTGTACACGATTTTGCTTACGTTAATTAAATGTAACTTAACTTTTAGGATTTTTATTTAATTCTAAAACAGTTGTTGCTTTTTTCTTTTAAAAATAATCTAATTCTTGACTTGTATGTACTACCGATGTACCAGATATTCTGCCTGCAAATATCAACCTGCTATATACCTAAAGTTATGCAAAAGCTGGATATAATTTCTATATTAAATCTTCAATGAATATTTGTTCTGGTCTGGGCGTTTTCTATGTACATTAAGTATGTATTTACAAAAAAAGAGTGTTTAAGTATGTTTATCCGTTATTTAATATTCATAACACAAATTTTTATGTTCTCATGGGAGTAAATAATGAGTGTAATTGTTAGAAATTATTAATGAATTTATAATTATAGCAATATATTCAGGTTTGTGAGGAAGTGCACATCAAAATTACCCTAAACCGACGAGTGTGTATGAGAAAGTTAATGAGCGTGAATGTAGCTAAAAGTATGTGCCAGGATCGTAGCAAGTGAATAGTTGTGACATCTGCCTACCACCACGGAGACAAAGCATAGCAAGTGTCATAGACTGTGACACTAGACACACACTTTTTAATCTGTGGTTTGTTTAGAGGTTACAATTAAGTGGAAAATAAACTTTAATGTCGTTTCTTTGTTTACAGGTGAGGTTTTGTTACAATAGGTTTAGTTTTATTTACAAATTAACAATATAAATCTTGATTTTCAGTAGCAACACATTGGTTTATTTCTATTCTAAACAATAAGATTTAATCTTTTTAAGATATGATGTTAAGAAATTTAGGTGTTTCTGATTTGTACTTTCTACCCTGAATTTCTTATTCTTCTTTAGCCTTAGTCAGGGACAGACAGACACTATAACATTTTCATAATATGGGTAAAAGATTATATAATCGATTCTGTCTTAAGAAGTTCTAGTTCAGTTCTAAAATAAGATCGCAATATCTATATTGAAACTAATAAGCACTTCAGACAGTACTCAAGTTCGATTAACCCTACCATACAACATTACATCAAACACAACAATAATAGCAGTTCATAATCTCACAAACACAAATAGACACACTCTCCTTTGAGATCCACTTTACAAAACATAATAGACACAGTTTGCTATTTTAACCTGTATTTCTTACACGGTAAGGGTGAGATTAGAATCCCATTTTGCGGAATATTGAATTGAAATTGTAATATGAGCGAGTGGGCACAACCCCGCGCAGGGTTGCCAAGTAACGAAAATTGGTTTCTCCGCTAGGGATGTGCTTCGGTTAGATAAAAGTACCGGAAACGGATAATGGGTTTTTATTTGTCTTACAGAAGTTTTACGTTTGTATGTCATGTCTAGTGTAAATGGAATTTTAAAATGCTTGAGTGATTTTAGTTATTTTCATGAGAATGATGAACTTATAACTTTGGCATCTTTTGCGATATGGCAAGTGTCGCTTAACAATATTGGAACTATAATTCAATAAACATATATGTATAATATAAATATGATAATAGTTCAGTTTAAAATGGAGGGTCCATTCTAAGCGGACTTCTGACAACAAATAAATACCTAGTAATTTATACCTACAACACAAGTAATTAGTTTAGGTAGCTAACACTTAAATGACTGCATTCCTAACCCAGTATCTGTATTGAGGCTATAATTATACAGAAATAACTAATAATAATAATTAGTATGTTGTCTAAAGTCTCTATGAAACTGTGCAAAGGCTCTATGAAATCTCGTCTTTTCCTTGTGCCTTGTTCACATATTTTTCGTCTTATTTTGTTATTTTAATTAGGTGGTAGAATTTTTTAAAATCTTTTAAAAAGTTATACTCATAATGAGGTTTGTCAAGACCAGTCTGTTCCTTTATTAAATTTTTTATTAAAATAATATTTGTAAAGTAACATTAAAAAGGTATATAATTTTCAATCCAATTTCGAAAGACGATAATTGTGAAGTAACATTTTGTCAAAAGTATATTTGGAAATCTGAATCTGATGCCAGTTTTTTTATTAAATATATATACCGGATAAATAAACAATCGCAAATGCAGATCAACACATCCCTACTTGTCGAGTATGTGACAAACTTCCGTATACACACCGCAAACTCCAAACAAGCAATTTCCGATCTTATTCCTCAACCAATATAGTGAAATATCGAGAATGTTTGGAGAATTAAATTAACTCATAAATAGGGAAGTCTGATAAACGGAATGTGATACGTACAGATATTTTATTAACTAACCATGAAGATTGTGATGTTATTTCGTGAATTTCCTTTCATAAGGTAACATTAGTTGCTTTAAAATGTCAAAATATGTTTTATATTTGTAATTTATATAATGCCTTCGGATAGCTTGCAGCTTTTATAGTCTAGCTCCTATAGTCTTGGGTCTTGTATGGAGCGCTCTCATTTTTGGACAGTATCGACTTATCATCAGGCTGGATGTGGTAATATTGACGTTTGAATTATAGATGTATAGTTTTATGTCATATCCAGGTGTAACTTTAAACAAAATGGGGTCTAATTGAAAACCAGCATCTGCTGAAAACACTGATACATGCTGAACTAGACCTCTTTTGATGCAGCTGGTAGACCTTAGTTTTTTATATGTATCGTGTGACGGTTCTTTTGTTTTATGTGTCTCAATTTGACCAAATAAATATTTTTTTGTTTGTACTAGCTTAATTATTTTTTTATAAATTTATTTAATTTTTATTGCACACATAAATGTGAGACAAAGACGAGCATAATGCTAAAGCAATTCTCTACCAGTTAACTTTAGGGTAAGCAGAGAAAAAACAAACTAGAAAAAATAAATATGACAATTGCATGGCCTTTACATAATGTGACGTGTAGTAAGATATCCAAGTAGTATTCTCTGCATTTCAAATGAAAAAATGGCGCACTTCATTAAACATCACTAATTTGATACCGATACCAACAGAAAAAAATAACAATCTTCAATGTAGGTTGATACAATAAGAGAAAACCAATTTGATTGATGGTGCGTTAATTGGAAGGTGACAGCCCTGGTGGAATCAAAGCTCGCCGCTCATTAGACCGGCGAAAAGTAAGAGTGGCACACATTCGATACCATTAGTCGGGTATCGATATTGATTCGAATATCCTTTAATCGATAGTGGGCGCTTCACTGTTCATATACTAATTATTTTTCTGGCGATATTATCTTTTAGTTCATAGTTCATAGTTCTTTATTTGCGTCATGTAGTACATAAAGATCTTAATGTTACATATAAATAGTGGTTCTAAAACATGAACCCTGCAAGGGTATTGCAAAAAACATTATAAAATAGTTGAAATTATTATCCTTAAATTCTACATTACAATACATAATACTAACAATACTAATAATACATTACATAATAATGTGCGTAAAAGTGTGTAAGTACGGGTGGATGAATTTATGTTTGTGACAATTTCATGTAAAAAGAGCATATTATAATAAAAATTTGCGGGCGGATAGATTATGATTAATACAACATAAGCTTTTTCTGTTATATACAAACACTTTTAAAGTTCCCACCTGATCATTCCCACCTCTTGGCAATGAAATAAAACCTTACTATTAGTGTATAGGTATTCATTATGTAATATAATTATTTAAGTGACTTACACACTTAGACAAAATCCAAAAGGTTTCCATGTGCGGAGGAAATAAAACAATACATTTAATTCGTATACTTTGAGCAATAACTACAACAATGTAATACAAAAACCTTTTTCAATGCCATAAATGGTGAAAACAATAATTTAATACACCAAATTAATATATTATGGACCTAGTAAAAGTAAAACTACGAGGGGAACAAATGTCTGATCAAGGTACCTCCTCCCGGCCGAGGGAGATAGAGCTGACCCAAGAAGAGCGGGCTTGACGTTATTGAAGGTGACAGGCGTGCGAATGGGTTGTTCAGAAAGGATGCAGAAGACCGTGTAAAGTGGAGGCAGTAAGGATGGAAAGCAGACCCCGTGCCCGCAAGGCCGAAACCGGGATAACGCTTGTATGATGACGAGGGAACTAGAAAAACTAATGCTTAGCGTAAATATTTATTTTTGCATCTTTTGTCAACCCTGTCTTTCCTTTTCATTCATCGATCGGCACCTAATTAGTTGCTGAGAACCGATCATCGATTTAGTTTTATCGATTCCGGGGAATTAAATTAATACGTTATGTCGTCATAGGTTCCTGTTACATTCAAATGGTGGGTAGGATTTGGGGGACTGCTATATAGACCAATTTTTTTGCATTTTTCTTTAAAGCTAAAATGCAGTAGCTTGGTAGTGAGACGTTATTGAGCAGAGATTATAATTTCATTTTACTATTATTACTGTAGTAATATAGAAATGTGTAAATAATAAGTATTATTTTTACTGAAGACATTTTGTTGCTGTCTTGAGTTTATGTTAAAAAGATGTCTATTAAACTTAATTCCTTTCCACCCTAAAAATTTGAATTTATTAATGTAAGCGCAATCAGTATAGTAAGCGCTTTTTATGGGTCATGTCATCATCAGTCGGTGAGGTCAGTCATGACTGGTATTACAACGTTTAGATGACCCTTATTTTTAACGTCATAAAAATGCATTTACGCATACCCAGCGGGGAAATGATATGTAGGGCTGACGTCGCTCGTCACTTGTTAACAAAAGACGACACTATGTTCTCTCATCAGCCCATGGCACAGATTGCATCACCCTGAGATATTTAGGTTCCTAATCACTCCCATATTATGGTCCGAATTTTCGCTAACCACAGCGCCCTGTAAACCGAACACAGATGCGCTTATATGGTGGTAAAATATAATATGACTGCACCATACCTAGAATACCAGCCTAAAATAGTGCTACCCCCTCTCATCTCATGGAATTCGTAAGATTTGACGAAAGAAATGTTACTGAATAATGGGCAGCAGCGTCGTCCTGCGTACTGGCTTTCACCGCGATCACCAACCCGCCCAGTGTGGTGATTATTTGACAATACCCCCGATAGAATATAATCAATTAGGAAGACTTATATTAAGCAGTAGACTATATAAAGCTAATAGGATGATACCTAGGCGTCCTCCATCAACGCCACATTACACATCCAATTTAAATCCAATTCGTAATAACAGCACATTTTAGGGTTCACCACAGAAAATGTAATAATTACAGGGACACAATGGCGTCCAACATAAATCCATTTTGATTAAGCGCCGTTGGGAGGCATTCCCGAAATGGTAGCGAGTCACCGCCCGGCCGCGGCCGGCTATTAACCAAACATAATTAATTTAAATTATCATCTCTCGTGGTCTTAAAGAGATGCCGAGGCAAAAAATAAGGTAGCGTCATAGTGTAAGAAAGAACCGGTAGCAATCATATTTATTGGTAGGTGATATTATGTAAGGAGAATTTAATTCAATTCAATTCCTTTCTTTTCAAGAATATGGTGTTATAAATAATTACAATGATCGGCATATTCTGCCACCGTTGGCATGGAAATGTTTGGTGTACATTCCGGTTTACAATACAGTTAATTAATTAATTAATAAATCAAATGTTACATAAGTCCTCATAACAACTAATACTAAAGAAATTACATCTTTTATTCTAAAAAATATTTTCTCGTATAAAAACATTTCTAAATTAATAATTTACACACAATATATTTAAATTTATTTACAAGCATATCTTTTAATTCAGTAGGCAATATGTTATACACCTTAATCGCCATCAGTCACCTTAATAGCCACTAATAGAGAGTCAGATGCGTGTAGGTTAAAAATATTAATTAACATATTACTTTACATTCATTCGTGGTCACGAGAAGACTGAGATACAAGGCATAGGCAAAGTTACAAATTTAAAACTACCGTCACAAAAACACCAATTTAATTTTTTTATTTAAAATGTCATTGCACTTCACTCAGTTGTATGAAGTTGAAAGGGACAGAATGATGTTTTAAATAATTTTGGCACTAAACAGGATTAGTGACCGTTTTGCAAGATACCCCGTAATATCACTATTTAGTGTATTGCTAGTGATAGTTTTTTTTTAATTTGGATTTAATTGTGTTATTTAATTTAATTGTTTGGTGTGATTTTCATAATTTCAACTCAACTTACTAATTTATTGTAAAATAATTGACTTTAAGATTTTTTTATAATATTTTTGTTTTATGTCACTATATTTGAATTGTAAATTTAGGTTTTAGTAAAAGGAAAATGTAAAATTAATATTAATAATGCATGATGTGATTTCCTGTACCTGAGAAAACACGGGGCCAGTTAACATTTTGATTGATTTTATGTGTTAGAAATGTGTATTATTTGTTGTAAATCCAAAAATAAATAAATCACAGTAAGATTACTGAGTATAGAATACGCTGTGCCACGTAAATATAAAAACTGGGCAATGTTTTAATTTGGTCGAGGCACCCTGTTTTCGTTGCTTCCATTCGTCGTGCCGGTCGCCCCGAGCCGTGATTTAGTTCATTATTTCAGTGGTCTGTATTAACATCCTTTTATTGTTTTAAATCGTTTTATGTTCATGATTTGTTGTTCTCGAGATTAAAGAGATGTTTGAGGACGCCACATTTATGGACCATTCGTTTCTAAAAGAAATATAGATATTTTAATAGAGCTCGCGGTCGGATGTGAAGATTATAAAGTTTGTTTTATAGTTGGGTGGGTGATTATACATTAATTTATTGCTTTTAATTTCGGGACTAAAGGTGGTATAGTATATTTTGTGTCAGAAGCGACAGTGAGTGACTTATATATTAAAATAATAGTAGAATTCATCGTCTTACGATCTTTTATTTATTTCTTATTTAATTATGCATACACTTTTATAAAAAATTTTTGAAATGCTTAAATAAAAAGTTCACATAAAGCCTTATATAAAATGCAAGCCTTTTAACGTTCTACCACATTAAATACAAATATTCTATTAAAATCTCCTCAATCAAGGTTTCAGGTGATATCCCACCACGCGGACCCAGTGGGGATTGGATGAGGCAAAGTGTATGATGTCTGGCATATAGACATCTTTTAAGCCGTTATAATTTGAATTAGAAAGAATGATTACGCCCTAACTTAGTCTAACTCTATCATGTAGAAATAATCGGGATCGCCTTAACGCACCGAAGCGCTCGATACGGTATGCCAAACATATGGTCACCCATTCTAGAACTGATCTCTGCGAACTATGCTAATAATGTTGCTCATGACCTGTACCTATTATACAATTCAGTTCAGTTCATACAGGTCAATCTCTCAACAATTGTACATACATACATTCACGCCTGTTTTCCTGAAAGGGTAGGCAGAGGCATATTATACGCCCACTTTTCGCCAATTACATTGTCGGTCCCACGTAATAGGTGGCGAGTCTATTGCCGCTTGTCGGGATCTGTTAAGTTCGCCAGAGCCTCGTCCGTTAATCGGCAGGTGATCCACTTGCAGGTGAGGTTGGTTTGGGCTCCTTAGATGTTAGTAAGATACACAAGTGTAACAGGTAACAATTTTTTTAATTTTATGAATAGAATTAAAGTATCTACTGTTAAAGTTTAACGCAAAATATGTAGAAGACTGTACTTCTCAGTCGTAACAATCTGTACGGTCCACCGACCGTGACTTATCACCTGGCAGCCGAAGCATTGACATTTAAAGTGCTATTAAGCCCCCCCAGTATCGTTTGTGCCCCTTCGGAGTCGGAGCACCGAGCGACAAATTTTGAGAGCCGAATCGACCAAATTAATAGGGTAGGCTCTGTATGACAAGTTAGAGTATTGCTATACCATGGTATATATATGTCTTTACAGGTATTTATAGCATTTTAGATTGCATGTATATTGACTGTAACACCACTTAATTATTTAAAAAAGCTATATAAAAGTTTCGAGTAGGGCCCGAGCGACAAATTTGGAGAGCCTGATCGACTTAATTAATAGGGTAGGCTCTGTACGACAAGTAAGAGAATTGTTATACCATGGTATGTCTTCACAGGTATTTAGAGCATTTTAAATTGCATGTTTATCGACTGTAACACCCACTTAATTATTTATACAAGTTTTGACTAGGGCCTACTTAGATGTTGCGTAATTAATAGGTATAATAAAAATATATGTGAGATATATTTTTTTTAAATATGAATAATTGCCATGACTTTATTAATGCATTCTTCTCAATCTCGTTGCCATTTAGAAGCCTTGTTAGCGTCACCGACAGACTGACTAACTGACAGACAATCCCCATCCCCCTTTAGAATCACGACAGGCTGACTTACAAATCCCCCCGATAAGAGTCACCGACAGACTGACAAATCTTGAAGAAAGATCCACAACAGACGGAATAACTGACAAACCTTGACAAATTCAGACAAAGAATCCACTTTGCTTTTATTTATTGTTTATGGTACCGCGCATTTCTATTTTTATTAAATTTGACGAATCTAAGTGATCCTGTTGATCTTAAAGACAATAAAGTAAATTCTATTTTTGATTTTATTTCGTGAAAATATATCATAAAATTTTATTTTCATTCTGAAATAGACATATAATTAAAGATATATAGGTTACAATAACATACGTACCTAGTAATAAATGTTTATTATTGTATGGAAATTAATAATATTTAAAAAATACTTTCAAGCAAGCCTCAAGAATCATCTCTTCTGCCACAGGCTCTGAATTATTTATAAAAACAACAAATATTTTGCCATACTTCTGTTCCATTAAATTTAATACTTTTATTTAATTTAATACTTCCATGTTAAGATATAATTTTGTCAAAATAATAATTTTAAGAGCAGTGCTGTAATATTTTTATAGACTTATCAACTTTTATCGATAATTTTATTGAACTGCTAATTGAACTCCCAATGAGTTCAATAACAAATATTTCTTATAGATATTTTAGCCCATTAGCGTCCGACTATTGAGCACAAGCCTCCTCTCATGAAACAAGGTTTGAAACAACAAGAAATTCATGTCAAACTTCACCAGCGGGTCCAGTGCGTATTGGAGGAGTGTGTCGCAAAAAAATGGACAGCAATGAAAAACGTTAACAGCATGAGGCATCCTGCTCTTTTGGGCCTAAAAGCTTAAAGAATCGCGCAAAGTGATAACCGGGATCAACCTTTTAATATGCCTTCACTTATATTCCTTGTTGACCATACCAAGTAAACCATATAACGTAGCCCATTCGTTAAGCATTTAAATGCTACATGAATGGCCTTACCTTTGTGATCTCTGTTTTACTTCAGCGATCTCTTTCAACCACCTTGTAGGTTGGGACGGTAGGCTTTGCTAGATTCCTTCCTTTTTTTTCAAATGTAAGATCATCAAATGGTCGTCCCCGCTTTGGGTGAAGCGGAAAGACTTTTACTGACTAAAACCATTTATTTTCCTTTTTGAACCTGCTATGCCCCGGGGCCGCGGTAAGCCTTTCGAAACAGTCATGCAATAATCCAATGTACCTTATGTAAATAAATAGTAAAAGTTTCGCAGAGTTACCAGCGCTTTAACAATATTTTATATTACAGTAAACAATATCTAGCGTAAGTGGTAGTCAAATAAAGTAAGCAATTAAGATGATCGCTCACTTATTTTATCGACGTTTTCAATGGAGCCGTATAAGCCTTAATTTCCTACACTCGAACGAGAGGGGAATACAAATCACACAAATAAACAGTCAAATAAAATCACGTGGACTACTCATCGAGCACTTACTAGCTGCCATTTTATTATTTACACCCAAACAAATATATTTTGGTTCTTATACAGTGGAGAATAAGATAACAAGCTTATTTGGAAAGTGCAAAAGTTAAGTTTGTGCGTTGTCGCTTAATACCGGCCGGCTAGGGATGAGCTAAATGCGTGCATGTCGATATTTTTGCTTTATTTTGTGTCGGTGCTAATTTGATATCGTTTACAATCTTTTCATAGCGTGCGTGGTGAATATGGATTGAATGAATAAGTACCGATGCTTATAATAGTTTCTAAGTTTACGTTGCTAGTTCGATCATTGCCTTTTAAAGAATAAAGCCTATTGGCGTAGCATTTTTTAGAAAATACAAGTACTATGTTTAAAAAGATTAATCTTATAGGGTAAAATAAAGGCAAAAAATTTACAGTCAACATATTTTCATATATGAATTATAGCCTTCGCAAATTCTTAACCTACAAGTATTTGTCGGTTCTTATTTTATAATTCAGAAAATTTGAATTGTTGGTAGAAACTAGCGATCGAACATAATAATTCGTTGGTAGGTTTATAAAAAACTAGCCAAGATAGACCTTAGGCTACAATACATTATCTTATGTTATAAGAATATAATTATGATATGTTATATTGTTACTTATAAATAAATTTCAGAAATGACCATTGAACTTGGTACCCATTTAGATCTCACTTCTTTTTTCGTTGAAGTCAACAACCAAGGCATTTATCATAATATTGAACTTGGCTCCCATTTCACATTTATGTTTTTAAATTGGATTATTCTTTCGTCTTAGACATAGAAAGTGACATTCCCAACTCCATTTCGGGCTTCAGAACTGTATTTAGTTCAGAAAAATCACGGGAATACATATTATTATGTATATCATATGTATTCCCGTGATTACTCTAAAGGAAAATATACTAATAGTGTTATACAAATATAGACTTTAGATTATTCCTTAATTTGATTCCTTATTCCTTGACTTAATATTAGCCTTTTCTCTCACATAATTATAGAAATCGAGTGGACTTAAACTGATTCATTTGCTATTGTTTTATTTTGCATGGAATTTCGTTCTTCATTCAGTAGATTCTTGAACCTCTGTGAACATATATACATACAATCACGCCTGTTTCTCCGAAGGGGTAGGCAGAGGCATATTTCGCCCACACTTCGCCAATTATATTTTGGTTCTGCGTAATAGATGGCGAGTCTATTGCCGCTTACCGGGAACATTCGTGTTTGCCAGAGCCTCGTCCGTTAATCGGCAGGTGCACCATTTGCAAGTCAGGTTGGCTTAGAATCTCAAGATCTTGGTAGGACCCCTCAGCACCCGGTTTCGTAATTCGGTTATCGTTTTCAAGTAATAATCTAAAGAGCGCGTTCACCTTGGTTTGTAAGGGTAAATATTTAATAACAATAAAATAGTATAGAATTAATCGATATAATCGATTGACAAACAACAATCTCTAGTCACTTCAAAAATACACCTCCCCTTCACATTGGAATCTCGTAAACCATATTCAGCGACTCTTCGCTAAAAAGAGACAGTAAATACGCCATAACGCATGTCTGAGCGAGACATAAACAAAACAGGATGATGTACGCTTTTATGAACACTATAATGGGTTAAATTGGTCCTTTAATAAGCATCGGGCAATGTCATAAAGTGTCTCAAATAAAACTGTCGGCTTTCAAACGCAATTGTTTACTGCGGTGTTACTCTGAATGCTAAAGCGACTAATATAATCTGACCTCTCGAGTTCCTTACTTTCGGCAATTGCTTTAAGAAAATTTAGTACTAAAATACAGTACAAGGATCAAGATTATTTTGTCCTTTCGGTGTAATAAAATAATGATGTACCAAAGTTGATTCTGAATTCTATGCAACAATAAGTTTAGTATATTCGTAAAGGAGAAACGTCGTTATATTTAATGCTGTATTATAACCGTTTTATTGACTAAGAGGTCAAAACGGGCTAGTCATATCATAAAATACAATTTAAGTATTTTAAGTATGAAATATTTCTGACAAACACTACTTGTGTTATTCATCCCTAATATTATTTTATGCGAAAGTAAATCTGTAAGTTTATTTAATTCTTACTTCTTTTTTTAAACAGAACTCAGAAAATATTTACGAATTTGGTATGGAGATTAATTAAATATTTAAAAAAATCTTTTTAAATACAGTATGGTAGTTTTGCATATTGATTTCGCAGACGTAGCCGAGGATTGTCCATATCTTTGACATAGAAAAAAAATGCCATCTCTATACGACAATAAACAATTGGTATGTACCAAAAACAGTAATGTGTACAATAACCTACTCTAAAAATAAAACGATGCAAATTGGATACTTATCCATTGACGCTTTTCTAAAGAACAATCATTCAATATTTTAACTAAAACAAGCGTTGTATTACACCCAAAACTGAAACATTCATCCGGGGACAGTAACCCTAATAAACACGTACTACACAATCGATATACGTAAGCGAAAACTGTTTCCGATGTCTGGCTGTGCGATAGAACGTCAAATAACGATAGGGCATAGTGAGGGATCGCTCCATTTCGCGCCAATTATACCTTGTGTCAAATGCACCCGGTCCTAACGCGACAGACAAACAAAACAAAACCCTAAAGCAACAATTTAGAACCCAAAATAACTCTCCACTCTCTCAGGCAAAATGGAAATGATATAGTCTCGACTATAAATGTCTTGTCGATACAATGTGAACCGTATTTCTTGAGTATTGAGACGGGTTTGCTTTAGATTGGAGATCAAAGCACTGTGTTCATGTTGTATGATGAACGCCACAATAATACGGCGATGCTTGAAAATGGCCGTTAAGAGGAAGTTCTTTGGAAAACAATCAGTTTTATTTGGGAGTACTATAGAAAGCTATGGACGATTGAAGGCTTGATTCTACTGCTTTTAACTTATGGTTATATACTTTATAAGTTGCTACTTATAATAAGCAGTATTTAATTTTACTTATATACCATTAGTATATAAAAAGGCTCATCCATAAATTACGTCACACGAGTTCCGTAATTTTTCCGTTCGTTTCCTCCGTTCTTTTCACAGCTGTTCACACTTGTGGGACTCTCTCCTCCTTAGTGTGATGTCATGTCACATAATTATTTTGAAGTTGTTTAGCAAGAAATTATTATATCAATACAGCAGTTTCAACATGTTCATAGAACCTGGATATTGAAGTGTGACACCACGAAATAATCCCTCCCATCCCCTTGTCACACCATGTCACACTTCGTCGACCCCCTCCCACCCCCTTAATGTGTGACGTTCTGCGGTGCTCGGTGGTCCGAAACGATCACCTGCCCCTGGATGTTTGTAAGCTGAATCGACGCTATTGAATGAAAAGATACTCTCTATGCAATAAAACTGAGCTTCCGCTTTTTATAACAATAAGAAAATACCTAAAGACAAAGAGCGTCAAAATAACAATAACAATTATCTATTTATAGATCCTATCTAATAGAGATCTTATCCAGCCAGCTTGTGTAGAAGTTGCTTCTTTGGTTTTAAATTTTCTTTCATAAGCTTTCTATGCAATAACCTAATAAGTACACTAAGTTTGTAAAAAGGAAATTAGATTAAGGTCCATTTTCAGGAAAAACTGTTTTAAAAATGGCATTCGTATACGTTCTTTTTCTTTATTTTAAATAATGGCTTCGTGCGTCTAGCACATTTAGCCAGTGTCAAGTAAGTGATATATTAATAATATATAATTCATAGTAAATGAGAATGAGTGGTGATAAAAATGATAAATGGTAAATGAGATACCCTCCCCTAAGCCCCTTGAGTCCTCAGTAAAGATGTGGGACTATACTGAGATCTCACATGGACTTCTTGAGAGAAAATTTGAAAAGTGATGTTGCACTGTTTTGTTTGATTTACCAACACTCATGTATGTTCACAAACACTTAACGGTTAATAATCCACCGTTATTACACATTAAAGTAAGAAATATCACAAATTTTAGAAAATTAAACAAAACTGCAGACATGACGCTTCACTTTCCCGCCAAGAAGTCCAATATACGTTTGTATTACGAAAAGTTGATGTACGAAGGATATTGTTGACAATTAAGATTGAACTGTCAAACGTTTCACATTGTCGTATTATGAGATTCTCGGCAGTAAAATAACAGATTTGTATGCTGTATTTATCAAGTAAACGCTGATGGGATAGTTGCTGGAACATTGTGATACAGGCCCTAAATTAAATTACCATGTCAAACAAATAAAACAGTAATAGCATGCAGATATTTTTGGTACAAGCTCCGTACTCTTTGTTAATAAAAATACTTTTTTAGCTGTGGCCTACAGTAAACTACTATATTACCTAAACCAAAGCCGCTACAAACGCTCAGATTATTAAGAAGAGTATAATCCGCTGAACAACTCGATGACGAACCTTGGATGGGCTGTAACACATTGTCAGATCTCAATCGAAGTGCGGCATAGGGGGGGGGGGGGGTAACTGTAGTAACGCGGCGACAGACGTCGCTACTGTCGCTTTGCACTAGCAGTCCATCACGAAGGAGGTTAGCAAGGCGTAATATTGTAGTTTTTTGTTTTACTTATTGTAATGAGTGACTCTCTACATCTCTTTCTCTCGCGATCATACTCTTAGACACTTTCTTTTGTCAACGATTATAAAAACCGACATTGTTGTTCAACTAACGTGCCGCAGTCTAGAGAGCTAGGCCTTAAGTAATGCATGGCAAAAGCCACAACTAACAATCACACAAATATAACGTCGCATTAAGGAGCGAACTATTTGGCTGCCAACTAGGGAAGGACTGCTAGAGCAAGAGTTCTTGCTTCAATGTAGGACTATACTGGTCTAGTTATAGTGCCTGGAAGGATTTTTGTCCCTATTTACTTTTACCATTAAATATTCTTGAGAAAAAAAAATTGGTTGCCGGTAAAGTCGGTATACGGGCGAAAGATTTACGTGACAACGACTTTGAGTGGTAAAATAATTTTAATGTGAATATTCATTCGTATAGTAGGAAGAAGGATGAAATAATAGTAACAATTTAAAACATTTATTTATATAAAGAATTATATTTATGTCTGTCTCTCTCGCTCTTAGGCGGGCTAACCATGCCCGAGTGGAAGGGACGCGTGCCTCTCACTCGCTCTCATTGTGACCGCATAACGTGAGCGGAGCGTAACGCAGTTTCTTGAAGTGTCACCCGGCAAACCAATTTATAAGACGTTGTCACGTCAAAATCAATTGAAATGGTAGACTTTTGGCGCCAACTGTTACATCCGCTTTGTAAATACAAGTTTTTATTGGTATATCTCGTCGATTTATAGACATAACATCTTTGACAACGTAGGACAGTATTGTCTAAACTTTTTGCCACACAAATTGTCACCTGTCAAAGCGCCTTCTACGTTATATCAGCCATAACAAAACCTCATTTTAATATTTTCTTTTGTTTTTCATAACATTCTTTTCTTCATGGTCGTGTGCGTTTGTAAAATATATTTAAATTGAGAATTAGAGCTCCGCCATTTATATTCTAATCTCCTTTAAATATTTATATTTTGACACTTAACACTGTTAAATTTTAATATTGCCAGTTGGAGAGAAATAAAAATCTTTATATTTCCATTGATACACCATGACTTGTGAATGTGAATTAGACGATAGGACTCTGGATCACATATTTTTTGAAAGTCCTAGATTTTTAAATTACAACTTTAATAAGTCTTTATTATACTTCAAAGTGTCTTTGCCTATAAACATTTCATATTTAGTTCCAATTTCTTCTCGTAAAGTTTTAATACTTTACTTAGCTTAACTTTTATTCACATGTGAAGTCATCATACGAGTTTGGCTGAATTGTCGTCACTACCCTTGATGACATAGTGCCATTAATTCAAAAAAAGAAGAAGATCCCTTATGACAGCTGTAAACGCGACTTCTTGGCGGGAAAGTGGAGCGTCATGTCTGCAGTTTTGTTTTATTTCCTAAATTTTGTGATATTTCTAACATTAATGTGTAATAACTAACGGTGGATTATTAACCGTTAAGTGTTTGTGAACATACATGAGTGTTGGTAAATCAAACAAAGCAGTGCAACATCACTTTTCAAATTCTCTCAAGAAGTCCATGTGAGATCTCAGTATAGTCCCACATCTTTACTGAGGACGCAAGGGGTTTAGGGGGAGGGGATCTCATTTACCATTTATCATCTTTATCACCACTCATTCTCATTTACTATAATTTATATGATATTATTAATATATCTCTAACTTGACACTGGCTAAATGTGCAAATCGCACGAAACCATTATTTAAAAGAAGAAGACAGCTGTAAACGCTGCATAACTTAGTGATCGTGTCTATCCGGCCACCTTGTCTTGCGAAACTAGGGTAAAGGTGGTATCATATACATTTTTTTAATTATAAATTATTGCATTTTTTCTCCGCAGAAGCCACATTAATTGGTTCGTGTGTATAGAGATATCAGTAAAGGCAAACAAAGGGTAAACTTAACCTTATATTTGATTTAAAAGCTAAACAAACAAAAGGGTTCAACAAAATTCGAGTGGGTAGATACTTCCTCGGGGAAGAATTAAAAGAGAAATAAGTGCCTACGGGGTGACAACTGCCTTTGTCCAAAGAGTTTATTACAGAGAGGAATAAAAAATACTTCGGGCGGGGGTCACCATATTGTTCATAAACGATGTAGAAAAATGAAATTCGACAAAACGGATTTACAAAGCAGTTTGGCGCAGCATCCCCTCAGCTACAACACGGTCGACAAAGGTTAATTAGGCCGACCCGACCTCTTCTCTTCTACCTATATCTCCCCTTTTATAGTGAAATTAATGGCAGTATGAATGTATATTTTAAATAATTGTATATTAGTAATTATTATGTTATAAAAATAAATACATTTATAAGGGTACATAAGGATTCTACCCACATCATAGGAGTCTACGCCAACCTCATCTGCAAGTGGTGCACCTGTCGATCAACGAACAAGGCTCTGGCAAACATAAAAATACCCGGTAAGCGGCAATAGGTTCCCCACCTATTACGTGGGACCAACAATAAAATTGGCGAAATGTGGTTTTATAATATGCCTCTGCCTGCTTTTTCGGGGAAACAGGCGTTATGTATGTATGTAATAAATAATAATAAACAAATAAATATTCTCTAACAATCACACCACAAAACAAGTTACCAGTAAGCATACGTCGTACAAAAAATATTATTGGCGAAATGTAAACGTATAATATGCCTCTGCCTACACCTTTTCAAAAAAATGTATCTATGTATGTATGCTTAATAAGTATCAAAAAACATTAAGCAGCGGCGGCCTTAGGGGGTGGCAAACGGGGCAATCGCCCGGGGCCTCGCTTTTGCAGGGGCCTCGCGTCAAGCAAATAAAAATAATTCAACTATATTATTTTATTTAAAACTTTCCATTTTGACCCCTACTTATTTATTAAGGTTATAACATAACGATAAATTAAAGATAACCATATTTAATTTACCTAAATCATTTATTCAAAACATAATTTAAAAAATAACTACGTAGTGATTTGAACATCGCGCCTCGAAACACTTGAAGATCGGTTCGATTGGCGCTCGGTCAACTCGGGAGTATTCTGCACCTCTATCGCTCGGGGAATCCGTTTGAGTTACAAAATCGTTACTGCGCGGTACATATCTTTAAATTTTATTACGTTTTTATAGTATTTAAAGTATCGAGTGACCTGGAAAAGTGTCAAGTAGGTACATATTTTTAAAGTATTGGGTTAGCTGAAAAAGTGTAAAAATCTGTTTGATACTTAAAATTATTTTTGACTGTTTGTGCGAAACAAAACAAGATATGAGTTCGCGTGATCGTGACGCCAGCTGAAAATTTGAGTCGGGTAGTTCAAAAAGGAAACGAGCTATCAAAAGAAAGCAGGTAAATGAAAGTCGACGTGGCTCTTTATATAAATATACTAGCAGTCGCCCGCGGCTCCGCCCGCATGGATGTCGGCTACCGCTGTAAAATACCTACCCAGAAAAGACACGGTCAGAAAAATTATTTCCAGATCAATTCACAGACACGGACACTAACATCGACAACGGAGTCATTATCCGCAGGCTGCATAGATTGTCTTTATGTGGATGTTAAAGTTGTTAATGATGAAAATATTTAAATCTAATTAATACTTAGTTTTTACTCTTACCGGCAGTCCCGGAGAGCAACCTGTTGTTTTGAGATAGATAACTAAAGCAATTATTGTAAATCTTCCCCATAAACAACATTTGACATTAAATTATTTTTAGGTGACAAAATAAACTGATGGTCGGGAGCCCCGACCCGTGATAGGGCGCTGTGCAGCAGAAATCGTAATAATTTAAGTTCGCCATAACTTCAAAAACAAACGACCAATTTTGATCATTCCAAGACCAAATATTATCTACATAAACTGCACTTACTGATGAAATTTTGATAGGGATTAATAGCATAAGTAAAATAAATGCGTATAAATATAGAACAAAAAAATATCAAGATTTTTAAATAAAAAAAAAGGGTTGTTGTGCCTCACTCGCCATATATAGGTATAGTGTGTCGCGGGCTTTTTAGTAGGTGGTATAAGATCTTTAATTCATTCATACATTTTGTGGTTCTATCTTTTATAGTTTAGGCAGCGTACGCAACTGTTCTGACTCCTCCCCCCCCCCGCACCACCCCAGTGACGCTTACATGGAGCCTACATCGCATGCTGGCTAGCTGAGCGCGGTGAGCGGCACCACGCGACTTTTTTCTAATACTTGCATTTTTAAACTCGTGATATCTTCCTAATGAAATGTCCGAATTGAATAATTCAAAAAGGTATAAAAAGGTATTTAAGCCGTCTTGAATACAAAGTAATTTTTTTTGATAAGGATTAATACCAAGGTACAAATATAGAGCCTTTTCAAGCGGCGGCATATAAATTAAATTTTTAGAATAAAAAACCGCTTACTGTGACGTAACTATAATATTTAGACATATGCTGTCGCGACACTTTTTGTAGATAATGATGAGTACTGCAAAGTCGTAGTACATAATTTTGTTCTATCATCAATAGTTTTCGCTGCGCACGCTATGTAAGGAATTTTTCAGGTCATTTTTTTACACCTTGGGTTACATTATTGGATTTTTAGTAAGGATCCCTAATTTTTAAAAAATATAACATAACCTATGTTACTCGGGGATAATGTAGCTTTCCAAAGGTGAAAGAATTTTTGAAATCGGTCCAGTAGTTTCGGAGCCTATTCATTACAAACAAACAAACAAACAAACAAACAAACAAACAAATCTTTCCTCTTTATAATATTAGTATAGATAAAAAATTAGGATCAAGAAACTTCTATAAAACATTTATTGACTGAAAATGACTATAATCCCGATCCAGCTGAAAACATTCCTTCCACATCATCATGGGTGCCGCCGTCGTCATTAAGTAAACACAGAGAGGATGATGATGAATTAACTACATCACCGGTGCCATCGTCAAAGCTGTACACAGTCGAGAACACAAATCTGAGCGGTTTGTGGCCCCTAACAATTACTGATGTAGACCGAACTGAGATTGTATTAAAAGGTCCGATCCGGGTTAAAGTTAATATATTTCCCGTCATTGACAATGGACGGCGATTCAGTGAATATCATTATAATAAAATATTAGTTAACGGTGAAAAGCTTTACAGGCGATGGATGATTTATCCACAATCAAAGTATGTCATTTACTGCTTCCCGTGTCGAATATTCGGGCTAGAAAATACAAAAATTGAATTACGTGAAGGAGTGTGTAATTGGAAACACTTGGGTGATTACCGAAGTCTCACGAATGGATTTATTTAGAGAATGGTTTAAAAAGCTGTTCCACTATTGACTCCTTGGCCCAGTCACAAATTGAACAAGAAAGGCAACGTTGGAGAGATATTTTAGAACGATTGCTCGCAATTGTAAATTTTTTAGCATCTCACAATTTGGCCTTTAGGGGTCATAGAGGGAAATTAACATCTGACTCAGATTCGAGTGAGACAAGCGGCAACTTTATAGATTTATTAAAGTTAATAGCCCGATTTGATCCCGTGCTGAGACTTCACCTAAAACAAGTAAAGGATAAGACTATTAATGACCACTATATCGGAAAAAATATTCAAAATTAGCTCATACAATTAATGGCAAGTCACGTGAAAACTCATATTGTTGAAAAAATAATAAAAAATAAATATTACTCGATTTTTCTTGATTGTACTCGCGACGTTTCTCGTGTTGAGCAACTTTCAATTATTATAAGATTTTTTAATACAAATACAACTGAAATTGAAGAACATTTTATTGGTTTCTTAGCCGTCGAAAAAACCACAGCTGAGAGTTTGACTAATTATGCGTTTGCGTGGTGAAAAAAGTGGTGTCCAAAAACGTATTCTTGAAATTAATCCACTTGTTTATTTTTTACCTTGTCGGTGTAATAGCTGGAATCTCATCCTAGGAGATGCAGCATCGTCTTGTGTCCAAGCAAAACCATTTTTTGGTTTGCTACAAAGATTGTACACTCTGTTTGCCGGCTCAAGTCAAAGGTGGGCTATTTTAAATGCTCATTTAAAATCATTATCGCTAAAACGAGTGCAGGGTTGCATCGGTGAAGGCCGTTAAATACCAATTTAGCGATATATGTGATGCTTTAAGGGATTTAGCAGAAAATACGACAAATCATGACTTGCAAATATCTATGACAGTAGGAGAATCATAAATATTAATAAATAAATAAATAAATAAATTATCTCGGTGCTAAAATACATAATAGAAAAAAAAATTACTGAAGTTCGATCCCCCCACTATCGAAATAGTTCTGAGAATTATTGCCACCACACCTGTTACAGTTGCGTCTGCTGAAAGGAGTTTTTCGAGGCTTAAAATCATTAAAACATATTTGAGGAATTCGATGACACAAGATCGGCTTTCAGCCGTTGCTATTCTTTCAATCGAAAATGACGTAGCGTATTCGTTAGACTATTGTGCTTTAATTAAAGATTTTAGTCTTTTAAAAAGCCGAAAACATCAATTTTAAAATGTCAGCTCTGTACTTGTTAATTTTGTAAATCTTTTTATGTAAAATAATTAAAAGCTCATTTTTTTTATTTGTCTCACTTTATCATTTCTCGTCAAACATGTCAAACTTCTAAGCCAAACAACCAGACCTACTTTCGTATTACATACTTTTCACAAAGTACAAAAGCCCTCGCAAAAACCTGCCGCCCGGGGCCTCGCAATGCGTAAGGCCGCCGCTGACATTAAGTGTACGTGAAACAATACTTTTCCTTACTACTAAGTTATGCACTGTGTCAAATTTCCCCACCCATAGTCCCACGTGTAGACAATTATAATAACCACAGAGAACAATTGGATTATAGGCCGTAATGAGAATCTTACATCTGCTGATGAAATATTATCTTAAACTGAGTAAAAGCTACTCGAAAAATGTATAAATATATTAAAATGTTTCCAAAGAGTTTATAGCCTACTTATAAATAAATATAAATATTCTTGGTCATCTTATAGAGCTCCGTAATCATCATCATCATCATATCAGCTCTAAAAAGTGTACTGCTGAAGATTAGTTTCCGCAATATATTACATTCTTTTGGGGGTATTTGCTCATAATCAACGCTCTAGGCATGCGGGTTGGTGATCGCAGAATCAAGCCAGTATACAGGATGACACTTCTGCCTATTATCCGGTAGGATTTCTCTTCGCCGACTCCCCGTGAGATGAGATTGGGTGGCACTATTCTTGGCCGGTACCACACTGTATACAGCTCCACTTAGCCAAAAACTATGTAAAGATTATACTATGGGTACTAGACGACTAATAATCAGTCACGCTTGAGTCTCTTAGGAGTAGGCAACAATCACGTTCTTACACATTTTATGACCCTTTTTTTTCAAGGATGGAAAAATATCAAATGATCGCTGTAATTTTTTTTTAATGTGACACGTCATATTTTTTCTTCCTGCCTGATGGTAAGCAGACGATGCAGGCCAAAAAATATGATGAAATAGAAGGAAGAGAAATGGTGGAGAAATGCCGACACCAGTTCAGCTGGGAGCAGAGCAGAAGAATGATGATAAGTAGTCTATGAAATATGAGAAAATATTGAATCATACATACAAATATCACGCCTGTTTCACCGAAGGGTTAGGCAGAGGCATAACAAACGCCCACATTTCGCCAATTACAATGTTGGTCCCACAATTTACGTGGCAAGTCTATTGCCGCTTACCGAGAACTTTTCTGTTTTTCAGAGCTATGTCTGTTGATAGGTATGTGCACCACTTGCAGGTGAGGTTGGCTTATTTATGTAAAAAGGTTTTACTAACAATATTTATACTACTCATCATTACCTTCATCTTGGACTGCTCCCAGTTTATCTGGAGTAGTTTCCTTATATTTACCTCGGTTATTTGTCATCGACTCACTTACCCTATATACCCTATACTTATCTTAATCAAAGTTCAAATGCAGGTAAATGAAAAGTATTGGTTACGTCATATTATATATACATACATACATTAATTCACGTCTGTTTCCCCGAAGGGGTAGGCAGAGGCATATCATACGCCCACACTTCGCCAATTATAATGTTAGTCCCACGTTATACGTGGCGAGCCTATTGCCGCTTACCGGGCACTGTTATGTTCGCCTGAGCCTCGTCCGTTGATCGGCAGGTGCACCACTTTCAGGTGAGGTTGGCTTAAGCTCCTTAGATGTTAGTAAGATCCACACGTGTATACACAAGTTTAACAAATCACAATTTTTTTGAAGTTTTGCAAAGAATTAAAGTGTCTACTGATAAAGTTTAACGCCAAACATGTAGAAGGCTGTACTTCTCAGTCGTAACAATATGTGGTGTTGGTCTTGGTAGGAACCCTATACACCTTGTTGGTTACGTCATTAATCATAATAATAATTATTTATTTATTTCTCCCCAACAGTTAGCATATTTCTTAATATCTAATAAGTAATTTATCAAATAGGGCGAAAAATATTGAATATAATACTAACAGTGGAGACAGGAGAGCCTCTGGGTTTTGTACTATTTTTAATTTGATAATCAAATAAAAACAGTAATTATGTAAATAACACAACAAAAACGAAAAAACTTGATAATAAGTTTTTGGTGTATGTGTGTTTACATTACAGGTTAAAAAATGTTAGCTAAAGTGTAGCACGATAAGTAAGACAGACGTCATCGACAATTAAACGTTTATAAAAAGTGTGATCCAGACAACAAGCCCCGCCATTTCTAAAGCGCTATTCCAGTAGCGAATGCTATTTTGAGATGGAGACATCAATATCGTTTGCGAAATGCATCGACGCGATCTGTATCCGGAGCGGTGGGGTGACCACACCCGATTCAAAACTTTTTATTTCTTATTTGGATAAGGATCGTACATCTTAGGAGTCCAAGCCAACCTCACTTGCAGGTGAGAATGGCTGGTGCACTACCTATTAATCGACGAGGCTCTGGCAAAAAAGTTCCTGGTAAGCGGCAACAGGCTCGCCATCTATTACGTGAGAACATAATTAAAATTGGAAAAATGTTCGCCTGTAATATGCTTTTGCCACTTCTTCGGGATTATGAAATCCTAACTGTGTTTAATATGCAGTACTTTTTGTACCGACTTGAGAGCGCCGGCAACCTAGTGACGAGACCCACAGACTTTAAATTCAGAGGGTGCACTTATAGCTTTTCGTAGTTATGTGCGTAATTATAGCTTGCTTCGTGCCTCGGAATGCCGTTGGTCCTGGTTGTCATGAGCATCTATGACAGTCGTCCCTGAGTTTCTAGTATTTTTCTTTGCTTAAGTTAAGTTCCTGCCCGAAAAAAAAATTGACTAGCGCATATGTTAAGTTAAAAAAATCGAAATATTATAACATTTTAAAATTTGAATATCTACAATTTTTTTTTATAGCTCCTATAGGTACTTGCTTTTTGGGTAGAAAATATCAATCTTATTATTATTTATTTAATCTTTATTGCACACACATAAAAATTTAATGTACAAAAGGCGAACTTAATGCCATTAGGCATTCTCTACCAGTCAACCTTCGGGTTAGCAGAAACGTTAAGGCGTTGCGAGTAAGAGATAATTTATATAGTTATGATATACTTACATAAAATAGTACGCTGATCTACATAAAAATACACACACATCATCATCATCATCATAACAGCCCATTAACGTCCCACTACTGAGCACGAGCCTCCTCTCACATATCAAGGTGTGAGGGTATTGGGTCATACTCCACCACGCTGACCCAGAGCGGATTGGCGGAGGCAGGTGTGTGGCGTCCTGCTGTTAGAATTTTTCAAGCCGCCCATTAGGCCTCTAACATGGCTTAACGACTACCACATTTAGTGATAACCGGGACCAACGGCTTAACGTGCCTTCCGAAGCACGGAAGCGCTCGATATCAAATGCCACACAAACGGTCACCCATCCAAGGATTGACCTCTGTAAACTCTGCTGTACTTCGGCGATCGTTTCCGACCACCGAGCACCGCAGAGCTACGAGCGCTTATTTTTTTGTGTGTCAAAAGTCAAATACATACATATTTAAAAATAAATAAATGGAAGACATTGGGGGAAGTTTCATCGATGATCATTCTTTCAAGAAGTAATTGAAAGTCAAAATTTAAGTTACTCTTCACACCACTTATAACATTACCAAAATGTAGTAACGTATGGTGAGAGTAGTCTCCGCGCAAATCCTGCGCAAGCGGATTGTTTGATCGGCGTCGTGTGTGTAACGCGATCGCAGGAAGCACGCAATTAAACAGCTTGCCGGTATTGCGACGCGTGGCGTGCGACTGACGGTCGCGGGTCGGGCGAATTATTACTCTAAATTATTTCAAACTGACAAAGATTGTTAAATTATCTTTTTGATCGTAATAACCACCATCATCGCAATGTATTACAGCTTCTGGGCCCACTCTGACATATCAAGGTGTGAAGGGTTATACTCTAGAGCAGTGGTTCCTAATCTTTTCAGTTCCGTTAACCTTATGACCTATGTCACTGGTTTATACTGTGTTTTCTGAAATGATCGATTGGCTTATTCGTTAAGCATTCAATGTTGCTGTCATGGCATGTCGTGCGAGTGACGGTCGTGAGTTGGACGGTGCAACTTGATTATGAAATGACAGACAAATTTTGCTTGCTGTAAACATTTTTGAACGTAATACCCACTATGTGCCGTGTAGTACCGGCCTAGTATAGTGCCACCCCCTCTCACCTCACGGGGAGTCGTAAGAGTCGACGGAGAGAAATGTTACCAGAAGACGGGCAACAGCATCATTCTGGAACTGCGATTACCTACCCGCCTGCTCAGCGCGGTAATGATAGGTAAATGTCCCCAATAGAATATAATTGATTGGGGAGGCTAATACAAGCGCTAAATATGGCGCGAGCTCCTACAAGCCAGGGTAAAAGGTTGGCCAATATATCGTTGATCCCTGGTCTAGTAGAAGTCGTTAAGTTGAAAGCTCTATTGGCTTACATCCATACTTGTATCTAGATACACGGATCTAGTGTGAATTGGTGGAGGCGTCATGCTGTTAGAATTGTTCTATCCGACCAATATTTGCCGTTAACTTCACAACAACAAGCAATATATCTGATGTACATGAACAGAGGTCAATCTAAGAACTAACCATTTTTAGCTTCGGTGATCGTATCCGACCGTCTAGTCTGGCAACGTCTAAAGTATTTATTTATTTATCCTTATTGTCTTTGCTTGATGTTAGGCAGACGATATTGAAACTTACAACATAATAATTTAACTTCGGTGCTCGCTTACAACCGACTGGTCTTGAAACCTCAAGAGCGCCGCTATTTCTTTAATATGACCTGTCAAAATGACTCATTATCTCAAGCTATTTACGTCCCACTACTGGTACGCCTCCTTTCACATACATAGGTGTGAGGGTATTGGGTCATACTCCACCACGCTGACCCAGTGCGCATGCAGGTGTATGGCGACCTGCTGTTTTAGTTCAAGTTTAGTGATAATCGGGAACAACGGCTTAACGTGCCTTCCGAAGCACGAAAGCGTTCGATATCAAATGCTACACAAACGGTCACCCATCCAAAGACTGACCTCTGTAAACGCTGCTGTACTTCGGTGATCATTTCCGACCACCGGGCACCGCAGAGCTACGAGCGCTTCAAAATGACTACTCCTTGCTTAATGTTAGGTAGACAATGATTTCAAAGTATGAAAGAACAACAAAAACCATGTGAAGTTCTAGTCTCATCTCCAATTCTTCAAAACTCATCTTTCACTAATCCTCCCTAATTCCAAAATGCGTAAAAGCACACATTTCACAATCAAAACACGCCACGCGTCGTTTCACCGAACTCGTCGGTAGTTAATTGGCATTACCGATGACACGCCGTCGCTGCCGCCGAAATTTGGCTCTCACCACCGAAAAATGACTTTACAGGAATTTAAAGAGAGTTCGTGAAAGTTTATTTGACACGGTTCGTTGTGGTGTAAGTTAGTGGTTTTAGCGTTTTTATTTTTGTCTATTTTTTATAAAATTACAAACGTTTTTTTTCGTGTAGGCCTCTATATCTTTGATGGCCGATATGGCGTGTCGGTACTTGCACTACGCTCCTAAGGTTTTTTGTTCACAGGACAATATTCATTGAGTGTCCGACTTTTTGCTGAGTGGGTACCATTTCAGCACTTATATTTTATAAAATTATTTTATTTATATTTGCGTGCATTAATTTAAAATAATATTTTTCTCGGACTGAATGTTTTTAAACAGTTTTTTATCCGTTATCTATTTCTAAGTTATATAATCATAATCTGTAAAATGGCGAAGGACTGGGAATCAATTTTTAATACCTGTAGCTTCGAAGATAAAACATTAATTAAATTGCACTATTGTATTTATTTTATTGGGTATTCTGTACGATCGAATTAACATAACATACATTCAAGCCTGTTTCTCCGAAAGGGTAGGCAGAGACATAATATACGCCCACACTTCGCCAATTATATAGTATATGATTGAATTGGTTTTATATAATATAATGTGTATGTAAAAGGTATATGACATTTATTGAGCTTTTTATTCGATCGATAGGATATATTAATAGAATAAGAATATATTTTATTGACAAAATAACATTACACAACAATTTGATTAAACAGTTACAAAAAAAACGTACACAAAAACAAAACAAAAATATTTATAAAAAATATATCAATAATAATAACAACAACTTATGGTAATGTTACCTGTCAAAAGTAACAGCTGGACATGAGTGAAAGAGATATATTTCTTACTTTACTAACACGCTCATCGCTTCTAAATTGAGCCCAAGTCTGATCCATGAAGATATTCTATCGGCGCGTTTATTTGACATGTCGCTGTTCCCTCTCGCTTTCCGCGTAATATCCTAAATGTTTTTCTAATGAAATCCCCGACATGCTTGTACAGAATTTGTTAAGTTTTCATCGTGTGTGACACTTTTATTTGGGCAGAACGAGTTCATTCTGTCATTGAAATAGTATTTCTCCGTATGCGATTAGCGGGCTTAATTAATGGATGTTTTAAAATACTTGTAGATATGATACATTTTGATGAAGCCTATGAAGACTTTTAACATGAAAGATTAGTTTAATTTTGGTTCTTTGTGTGTTATGCAAGTGCTAGTGACCACCCGCGACTTTGTTTGCTTGACCTACAGGAATAAATAATAGCCCATACTTCTCCAAAGTCCTTTTTTGTTTTATATCAACAATAAAATTGTTTAGTGGAATTAATCCATGTTAATATTTAGAAATTCAATCAGCTGTGTAGATCTGAATGGTTCTGTGTTTATAATAATACCGTTATAATTAAAAGTACGATCAATATATTGCGAGAAAAAAGCCAATATCCAAGCAGACGGAGCAGCAAACGGAAGCAAGCGTACAAATATTTTATGATTAATTCAGAATTTCTCCGAAAAGCTCTAAGAACAATTTGATAGCAGGATTTCTCTGAAAATCTCCGTAAGCACTGTGTTGTTTTTCTCTAAAATATACTTTATACATTTAAGTATTTTATTATAGTATATTTGTCAAGTTTCTTGCCTGATTCTTCTCAAATAAATCCCCTCCTTAGATTTTTATAAGAGCTTTATAGCGTCAAACTTCAATTAAAACACTTGAATTCATAAAAAAGGCAGCTCAAATAAGTACAACGAAGCTAAAAACATCGCAAATCGAAGGGCAGACTACAGAGGCAGGCTACAGGGGCCATTAACGGTCCCCAAATCGTAATGATCCCCGCGATGGGCCGATGATAACACACGTCCGAATCGGGGGATATTCGGGACACCCTTTGTATTGAGACGTGTTATTTTAATGGCAGCGATAATGGAGTGACTGACTGTACTTATGACTGAGCGGATCGTGAGGTTTTGGTGATTTGCCATGTTGAGATATACTGTATACGTATTTATGGACTATATTAATGGACATAATTCGCACCCCCAGGGAAACAAAGGCGTAAGACGAAAACACAAACTTTACAGGAGAGCAAAAAAACTGTTAAACCAGATATACCTACTATAGTTTTCATGCTATGTTCTTTTGTTATATACCAAAAAATAGGAAAAAAATCAAGCTTTCTTTTTGTTTATATATAAAATATCTCAATGATCTAGTTAATAAATTAATTAATATTTAAAGTTTTACGGACTTTTTTCTTATTTATTTACGAGTAATCCACAAACGTAAAGATTCTTACTCCACTCATCGTTTTCTAAATAATTATTAAACTGTAAGTATTCATGGTTACATCTTTTACGAAGTTTCATACCATGATGAAATACATCGGGTAAGTACTACTTACGGCCTTTTTTGCTTAATTCCGGCTTCAATTATCAAAGTGTAAGACGTATTTACAGCTTTGTTTGTTAGAAAATAAAAATAAAATATAATGTTAAGTCCGAATATAGACTTTTTTAATATTTTTTTTCTGTTAATCCATAACTGTAAGCAATGTTAAACCTCTTCATAAAATACATTTCAGTGATGTAATAAAACAAGTGTTTAGAAAATTGCACTTTACTTATAATATTAGACAGATAGAAGCCTGTTATAATAGAAAACTAACAACATTGAATTATAATCATTCTGATAAATGCAACTTAAAAAAATAACATCTTAAATTTCTCGAAAAAACCTCACAAATCCAAGCAATAACAAAACTAACATTATTTATTATCTCAATTAAAAATCATACAAAAAATACAAAATTTTATGTTTTAATACAAATTAATAATTTGTTTTGAAACATAAATTAGGATTCTCACTTATATAAATCATAATTAAATGTATATAGGTACCTACATAAGGTGCTAAAGTTATTAAAATGACTATTTTAATTTTTGAATTTCAAATTCAGTTCCAAAATAAAAGATTCATGACTATGAACATTATACAAAGTCAAAAAAGCATCAGCAGTTTATTTCTTATGGGCCAGTGTAACAAGGGTGAGCCTCAAGAAGATTTGCAAGAAATACAGGCCTCTCTTATCAATTGAAACACAAAATCGAAAAAATAGAACCAAAACACAATACTCGGCTAAACTAAGTAAAAAAAATTAAATAATAAAGAGGTAAGTGTTTCATTATATAAAACAATAATTTGTTATTGTCGACAAGACACAGAATCATCAACATTACAAAATGAAGACTAAAACATGTATTTGTGTGAAGATTAAAACATGTTTAGTCTTCATCTGAATTATCACTTGGAAATAGATTACGGGTATCGTTTTCAGACGTCAGACTTCTATAAAATTCTTGATAATATACCGGAATAGCATTTGAGTCACACAGACTTTTTAAATCATTGTACAATGCAGTTGACACAGGTAATAATTCATTGAAAGCAGTTTTGAGCTAAGGATTCAATTGAGTTGCTTGGTTTTTACGTGTTCTAGACGAACAATATTTTTTTGTATCTAACTCAAAATAATCACTTTGCTCGAAATCATATTTATAAAATAATCTACCAGGAGAGTCAGGAGTAACTTTAACCTCTTTTAACTTCGAAAAATAAACTTTCTCACCTCTAGTATCTTTTAACCAATTTTTATTCGAAGATACTAGTGATTTAAAATCATAAAATAAATTCTGGGACATTTCAGTCACAACAAATCTCTTATTGACCTTAGCGTTAATGATAATTTCGTATAATTGGTCAGGTGTATAAACGACTTTATTTTTTAAATTCTTTTCTACGCAAGCATGCATACAGTCCCCTTCGTTTTTGGTATGACCTGTTTGTAAAAATCTATGTACTATATCCAAATTTAGTGTACAAGAAGCGTGCATGTACATCGCAAATATAAAGCGATTTCTATTCTGACCCGAACAATTATCAGAATATAATGACACTGATTTGATACCATTTTCAGCTTCTTTTTTGAAAAAGTCATAGAGACAGCTTGAGATTTCATTAGCACCTCTTTTGGCTATCTGTGCATGCCATAAAAAACAGTAACCTTGTAAAGATAGTAAATTATATACTGTAAAGTTATATACTGGATATTTCCTTTTATAATGAAAAATACCCACGTTAGATTGTGGCAAATTTAGCACCTTTTCCAATTCAAATAGTACACCTATCCCTGTCGTACACTAATTTATTATCTACCATTTGATAAAGATGATAATTTTACAAGAGTTAGAGTATGTAAAGTAATGTTTTTAAATACTTACATACAAAATCCAGAATCTTCCTTGCTCGACTATTTTTTTGTCGCTTAAACATCGTCGAAGCTGGTATAATTAATACTTTGACTTCGTAATACTTTCTAGAAATTACACTCTCACTTAATTTTTAGTAATCAGGGCTTTTTTATTTGTATACATTTAGTTTATAATGCGGAAATACAAACAATTACGTGCTATTATCACTGAGCGGCGCGTGAGTTATGAAAGGTAAATAAACAAACCGCACGCGCGCATGCGCTGTAAGGATGAGCACCTGCACGTTATGACTTGTTTGTGTGACGTGTTCGTGATTACGCCCGCGAAATAAACAATTTTATGAACGGAAAAAAGGCGTAAGCATGATTATTTAAAAAATATATGTTACAGGTGTACACGTAAACAAGGAATACGGCATTTTATGTTTGATTATTTTTAAATATGATGAGATGTAATCAGTATTATTTTAGGAAATTTGTTTTTTTTTTAAGCAAGAAATAGCATATTAGGCAATACATCTATTAAATGTTTAAATTATTAAATGAAACAAAAGTTTAAGTACGATTAAGTATATTTTGATACAATTTTACGTGCGTATGCTGGTTTAATGACTTCTTTAATTGAAAAAATATAACAAATTTAGAACGTCAAAAATTGTTTTTTTGGTATAAAATTCTAATTAACGTCAAAATTGAACGGAAAAAAATTAGCATATATGTATTTTGACCTGTACTATTCAAAACTGCAATAAAAAAAAATTAACGTATCTAGACTTACGCCTTTGTTGAACTGGGTGTGCGATATTTAAAAAAGCATAGCCTGTGAGTTTCTTGCCAGTTCTTCTTACAGAGCGGTGGCTCAGAACTGGCACTTAGATTCACTTACACTTAATTATTTTTTGTTTTTAAATTGTTTTGTTGCATGTAAGTGAATCTAAGCTTCGTAATTTAGTGTAATATTATTTCCATTGTTTTTTTTTCCATTTGTAATCATGACGTTTTCAAGTACTATGTATAATAGTTTATGAAATAAATAATTTTTTACTTTTTTTACTTTTATGTTTACACTTATATTGTATTGTACGTATATATTCTTGTAAACGTATGTTTGCGTACGTTCTAGCGGCTACCCGCGATTTAGATCGCGTTACTTTCAATCGGCTTCCCGCGGTAAAGCATTACTATTTGCAACAAATATTAACGATATTTGCTAATAAATAAAAGCTAGGTAGCTGGGTTAAGGGTCAGATACAAAAGGCAATGCTTCTCGATACGGCGCGCATTGTCAGGAGGTTTCTGTCTCTGCAGCCCTAGCCGCCAGTCGTTTGGGTTTTACCTCGCGGCCGGCGGCGGCGGTCTCCGTTTTTTTATATTTTTACAGTATTGTATTTTTTTTGTTATGTAATAAATGCGAAAAATATAAATTATGTGTAAATGAAATAAATATAAGTGAATAATAAATATTTCTGACACTTACACCAATTATTTAGATCCAAGATTAGTATCATTAAAAACTTGTGTTATGGATACTAAATAACGGATAAACATACATAAACACATACATTTTTTTTTTATAAATACACACGTAATATTCATAGGAAAACACCCAGACCAGAACACCATATTCATGTTTATGCACACAAAGTTTTGTCCTGTGTGGGAATCGAACCCACGACCACAGGAGTGGAGTGCGGGTTTACTCGCCACCACGCCATATCGGTCGTCATACTTTTGAGTTATGAGTATGCTCTAGTAATTTGAAAACCTGCACTTGTAGTTTTTAAGATGTCGTAATGAGTGAGTGAGTCACCTATCGCTTTGATATATGTAGAACAATTTGCATTGCTGTTTATTTAGATATATAGAACATAGCTAGATTATACGGGTTGTTCCAAAGACTTCTTCCGTTTGACGTTAAAAAGAAATACTGGATACAAATCGACTTGGATCGATTGACGACCAATATGGTGTGGTGGCGAGTATACCCGCACTCCGCTCTTGAGGACGTGGGTTCGATTCCTACACGGGACAAATCTTTATGTGCATTAAAATGAATATTTCTCTTGGGCTGGGTGTTTTTCTATGTAGTTTTTGGGTTTACTTTAAAAATATATAGTCGCGTTAAGTTTTTTATTTAAAGTTCAAAACTTTAGTAATAAAGTAATTTTTTCAACAGATACCAACATTTTCATAAGTTCCATCAAAGTTACGAAGCTAAAAATTTTTGTTGTAATAGCAATATAAATTAAACTGATATGTCTACAACTTAAAAAAAAAACTAACACAAGCAGTTCAGGAAAAGAAATCTCAAATATTCAAATAACGTATAACATAAATGGGGGTGATCCGGGTGGGTACCCGGACAAAGTTGCTCTATCTCTGTACTTTCGCTTGACGCTCGTTTCTGTGACAACCTGTATATATATGTATAATATACCTAGTGTATGTAGAACTACCTATCTATCTGATAGCGAATTAAACTATTCGACGTAGCGAGTAGGTATTTAGACACTGGCCTGATGTCGCCACCAACTGACCGCATGTGAATGGCGTGCGGTCTCATCTGAATGCTATCACTATTTGGGCATAGCTTTGTTACCCATTATAATAAACAATTAATCAATAATTGTCTCATAGTAGATTTGATATGAAATTCATCATATCAGCCTTCTAAAGTCTACTGCTGAACATTGGCCTCCCCATTATATTAATGTTAAAAAAAAAACTCGTTAGTACATAAACAACCTGACTATAAAATTTTACAAACAAGCTCTTTAGTAGTTTCTTATTTGTAATTTTTTAATTGTACCTACATTAACAACTGTATATTCTAAATGCTTACAGAATGTCACGCCTCTTTCCCGTAGGGGTAGGCAGAGATCACTACCTTCCACTTGCTACGATCTTGGCACACACTCTTAGCTGCATACGCACTCATTAACCTTCTCATACGGTTAAGGGTACTTTTGACCTGCCCTTTCTCCAAAATTTTCTGGATTTGGTCATAGAAGGTCTTACGTGGTATTCCCCTCCCAATATTTTCATTCACTTGTCCATCATAAATCACTTTAGTTTATCTACTTTCATTCAACGTCACAAAAAGGTCTGTCTGTATCCCTAAAAGCTTTCGCACAGTCTTTCCCAAGAAATTTATTTGCTATCGAGGCTCTAGACTTTATAATTATGCTTACAAACTTTAAAATATATACCCAAATACTAAAATCCAATGCAAACAAAAATTACTAGGGTGGCTTCAAAGTCTCAGTTATGAACAAACCGAGAATATTTTGGTATAAGAATATACTTATATTTCAATGACACCACACGCCTACGCCCATATACACACACACGCACACGCACACACAACACATACAGACACACACATACGCACTCACCTTTTATGTTATAATTAATATTTTTGTATAAATGTTCGTACTTCACTGACAATTGATAATGTATTGATATTTAAATCCGCAAGAGGCCTGGTGATATAAGACACAGGCAGATTTTTGCCTCATTTTAAACTCCAGCCTCCCGCATTTCAATAAATATTGTTTGTATCTAAATTGTGTCCATTCTATATTATTTAACGTGGAGGAAATTAAATGATGTATTATTATTATTTATTATTCATCCTCTCAACATGACCAAACCATTTAAGCATACTTCATTTCCAATCCTATCACTTAATTTTACTCAATTATTTAAAATAAACAAAGTAAACGTAACTTTTTGTCCATTTCCAAAGAATATCTACAACAAAAATCTTATTAGAATATACATTAACTTGTAGAAAGCGATCATCTTATGTATAAACTGTATAAATGATTTTCTTACGTTTAAAATTTAATTGTTAAATTATATCTCCTGTTATCAACTTATCACGTATACAATATGAGCTATTAATAAAATAATACTGCACGAAATATCTTGAGAAATACTTGGGATTAGCTGAAAACCAGCGTTGTACTCGTACATAATTCACACTGAACAATCTAGCCAGTACAAGCTTAGTCACTAGCGCTGTAGCGCTGAACAAAACAGAACTTGCCAGCGCAAGCTCAACCATTTCCAATTACTTATGAATCGCTTTACCTGAACTGTAATATTTCTTACTCTATGAAAGATATAACAAACATGTTAATAATTTATGACATAGATTATATACCTCAGATCAGTCGTAAATAAAAAGCTTATTCACATGAAGCCATTTATTGAGATGTGAGAAGCAATGGTTACTAGTACTTGTAGTACTTGTTACAACCGCTATTCACAAAGTATATATGCAAATATTAACTCTAATTAATTGCGCAACTTAAAAACGTACAGCGACATCTATACTATGGAAGCTTCATATGAAATGTCACTTACCTACCGAATTACATCTATGGTTTGATGTGTGGTGATAATTGTATCAAAATACTTTTTGTTAGGGCTAATCTCTGATACGGTTGGACTGATATTAACGGGACTTGCACTAGCAGATAGCTCATGTAATAACGAGTAACTAAGACAATTTATAACTATCCCGCGCAGTAAGATTTTCAAAAAGTACGAAGGTTTGTAAGTTTGATTTGAACTTACGAAGAGTGTGATTTGAATGTACGGAAAGTGTGATTTGAATGTACGAAAAGTGTGATTTGAATGTACGAAAAGTGTGATTTGAATGTACGAAAAGTGTGATTTGAATGGTAAGTAAGTGCGAACGAAGTCGCGGGCGGCTGCTAATTATACCTATAATTATGTACTATTACTATGAAGTGAAATGCTTTGGTTGTTATTCTTGCATTAAATAATTGATCTGGACCCGAATAAACTGGAAATAAGGCAGGAGGATTATGATAATAAACAGACCCTCAAAAAATACTTGAATGTTCATCAAAAATACCGATTTAGCATCTCATAGGAAAACTGGAAGCTAAGGGGCTTATTAAAAAAAAAGATCTAAATTTAAACCAAGCTTGAAACTAGTGCTGTTACTTTTCTTTGATAAAATGAAGACAGTGACAGCACTAGTTTCTTTTAACTTTAGACCTTTCTTGTAATAAGCTCCTAAGTTTGTATTTTTAGTATGTAATATAATGTAGTATTATAGGTTATGTTACATTACCTTTGATGACACCGTTTATTATATGAAAAGGGTTGTTTTCAAATAATAAATTTTCATAATATTATTGTTCAACCCACAGAACAGACGCGGGGTCGTATTAGCCCCTTCACAAACAAATTCTACCCTTTGAATGCGTCCAGGCTAATTAGGAATTCTTTGAGCTGCATTCATAGCTTGTTGGGTTGAAGTGACATTAATTTCCGTTCTTAATAAACAATACTTTGAGAGAGCGAGTTTACATTTTAGTACGAATGGAGAAGGTATTTAATTATGAATACTTAATATTAATAAACGGTTCAGGCATTTAATTAAGTTTGGAGTTATGATAAAGCGGTTATAGCCTATGTTTACCTAATTCTTACGAAAAACAAGGTTAAATTTAGATTTTGTCGTCTTATGTACGTCTTTAGATCACAACGGGGTCATATTTTGACTAATGGTAATAATAATTAACTATGAAAAGTACACTTTTGCGCCTAAAATTATTTTGATGATGTGGTTTTCATAATTTGCACATAATAATATATTCTTTTTTTTTTATTTATATGAAATTTTAAATGCATACTTATTAGTAATGGGATAATCATTTACGAGACTTTCTTTGAAGTGCTATGGTGTTGTAATATGAGAATTCTTTACTAATAAAATGCGCACTTTCTTGAATAATCGAATGAGCTATTTCGAGAGAACTTCATCAACTTAACCATATTAATTATATCTTAACACATATTAATTTATTATACCATAATTATCCTCTCAGCCAAGTAATACCCCACTACTGAACACGAACCTTCTCGCAAAAGCCAAAATGAGTGGAGTCAAGCTAAACTCCGAGTGCGAATTGGTAAATGTAGGAATGTGGCTTTTTGCTGTTAAAATTTGTTGTCCAAATAGGCCTGCAGCATGACACATAAATGGTCACCCAACCAAGGACTGACACCTATGAACCCTGCTTTGCTTCGATGATGTTTCCATTTTAATACCCTGGAGCTACGACTTTATTATTGATAATTTAATTACAATATAAACATACAAATCGACATAAGAACTCAAAACAACATGCCTAATAAGAGTTCACGCTTAACAATCATTACAGATTTAGTGGTCCTTACTCATTGCTTGTTTAATAGTCTAACAGCGTTGCACAATAAGAATAAACCTCATTGCCACTATATTTGCGCAATAAAAAGAGAATAACTCAGTTTTAATTACAGTGGCTCTGACTGAGTACGCCACAAATATTGTAATAAAAATAAGTGCGTTTCTGCCCTCCGGCCGGGCGGCGTAGGTGGGGACAATTAAGACCCATTGCAGAGTGCACGGGTCTAATTGTGCCCGTTTTAAATACAACCGCCAGTGAAAGTGTTAAGTGAAAATTATACTTCTAAAAGAAGTCCCTTTTTATGTTTTTTTATAAATATTTTTTTATTGAATAAGTTGAAATATAAGTAATTGTTGTGTCGTTATGTTGTTTTGTATTTCATACAGATTTTGATTAATACGTCAAGCCAACAAACAAAAAATAGTAAATTATTTCAATTTAAAGTTTTATCAAGGTTTATTAAGGTATCCAAAAAATATTTTAAAATAAAAAAATATTGTGTAGATGCAATTGCCAAATAGAACATTAGTGAACATTTACTTAATTTTTAATTACCTAACTACTTAAAATACAATATATAATTGCTATGTACTGCTTAACATAAACTTGTTTAGTTTAGTTGTAATTGAAATAGAAAAATTAAGCACCACTAATTTAAGTTACCTATAGCAATTCAACGATCAGTATTTTGTTACTGTGACAAAGGTAAAATAAATATAAAAAGCTATATGTCAAACTCGACTTCGCAATACTTACTTTTATTTGTTTGCGTTCCAATTGAAACCGATGTACTTAAATGGCTTCAAAGTTGTCGGTTTACGATTTAGGAAAGTTGGATTTTAATTAACGTTAACAGCACTTGCGGGCTCGACTGTACTCGGTGCTACAATCAATTAAGGTGCGTGTCGGCGCATTTTTATGTTAATGCCTACGTAGGTGGTCCCGGACGGGTTCCGTAGGAAATCACGAGGTTTAAGCCTATCGTTGGATCGCTTATCTATCGATTCGTGCAGTTCTTTAGTCAATAAGTACGAACGTATTGAAGTCTTTGTTTACTTTTAGTGTTGCAATGATTTTAAGTGCAGTTAAATTCATTAATAATTATAGTTTAATAACTGATGATTATTTTATCAATCATATTATTATCAGCCTATAGAAGTTAACTTTTTTTTAATGTGACATGTCATAATGACTTCATCCTGCCTAATGATGAGCAGTCAATGCAGTCCAAAAAAATTAAGGCGCTTCATACCGTGGAGAAAGTGCCCTTTGTACTATAAGCGCCTACAGTCATGACGGCCTACTAAAATTTCGTTTCACGCCCCGCATTAAAGACAAGCATAGTTCAAAGCGCACACAGTCATGACGGCCTGCTAAAATGCCATTTTACGCCCCCCTTCAAAGACCCGGGATAACATACCTATAATTTACTACGATTAACTGAATATAGGCCTCCACAATTTGTTAAACACGTAGTTCGACCTTAAGCCGCCTGCATCTATATCAGTGCCCTCTCTTCATATTGTAATATTTTTGTTTAGTTTACTATATGTTATTTTAGTTCAGGTATCTACAGAAGACCAGCGTCGAGGCACCACTTAGATGCTACGGCACATGCTGAGTAGATACCTTTTCATGATCGCGAATAGATAAAAGTATCTTCAGTTTCATATTATTTTTTCTATTAATTTTGTACATGGATACGAATAAACGTTTTTTTTTCTTTCTTTCATCTAACAGCTTCCCATCCCATCTAACAGCATCGCTATGCCCAGTTCTTCGGTTCATGGGGTGAGAGGCCGTTCTCCATTACGTTTGCCGGTTCGTGATGGTCATTCTCGATAAATAATAAACAATCCTGAACATATCACTGTTATTCTGAGTCGAGACTAAGCTTAGCTTGTAATTTGAGTACTATAGACGACAGATAAACATGCATATATACTTTTTATAACTACTCTAATGTTATTCAAATATTATATTTTAATCTACTATTGTTTTTATTGTGCTTGTGTAATTATTTTTATTGGGTTTCATGTTTAAAATCTTTGTTATTTGTGATGTCCCCTCGATGTGACAGGGGGCGTCCAAAGTGACTCTCCATCACGATCGGTCTTAAGCCTCGTGCTTGATTTCGTTTCAAGTCAAACTTAAATCAATTTTATAATATGGTCTTGGGGGTTATTAGTCCTATAGCGTTTATTTTTTAATTTAAGTGATATTATTTTATCTTTTTCAACCCAAGCAAGTCCACTGCTGAACATAGACCTCCCTACAAACTTTCAATGTGACCTATTGCAGACGATCGGCACCCAGCGTGATCATGCGAATTATAAAATCCTTCATCATCTTTAGTGAAACGTCTTTTCATAATCAGTTCAGTCCTGTCATATCTTTCTATTGTATTCAGTGCTTTGTGAAAAAAAGTGTCACTGCCCTCATAACCATGTTATTTAGTTATTATTTTATAAATAATATATTTTGTTATTCGGTAAAATATCTGCCGAAGCGAAACTTGTCATCCTCTGTCAGAAAGAACACAAGTACTTGGCACTTCTCTTGCACCTCTAAATCTATAAAAAAATGCAAACTTATACTTAAATACTAAACTAAAGATAATTAATGTTCATTAATTCGTCATCCTATTCGTATTATCCCGCTGTTCCCTAGACTTACGCTTAGGGCTTTAATTATTTAATGAATTTAAGTTATTAAGATCATTAACATATAAAGTTTAATATAAAAACGAGTTAGAAATTATACTTAGATAACAAAAGACCAATGAAATTTCTAATAGATTGCTAAGCAAAAACAAGAAATTACTCGCATTAACGTTCACATCGCATTAATTAATACAGTCTAATACAGAAAAACGCTACATGCGCACAGGCTACCAGAAACAGGCGAAGTCGCGTCTTTTAAGGCAACGAACATACGTGCCACTTAAAATCTCCTGATTAGGCCTAATTAGCGCTTCCCCGATTGCCAATTCTATTTTAAGCGGCGATTAATGCAGTTCTCTGGTCGCTCCGAGCGCTTATCTTTTTATTAGCACTTTCGTACTTGATTGTACTTATTAAGAAATAAAGTGGGCAATGCGGGAGTTCGCTGTGTTTATTTGTTTGAAAGTTACTTATTATTTTGTGTTTTTCTTTTCTATAAACCTATAGAAATAAAGTTTATATTGTTTTAACTTTGAGGGTTTTAATGTGGAACTGACTAAGCCCTAAGGGCTTTTACGCAGGTTAGTTATAAATTACCTTACAACAGGTAGTAACTGAATTAAGGTTTTCTACACTTACTGCGATACGTTACCAGCATTTTAGTTGAAATATGAAAGCTAAAAGATATTTTAATTATCTCTTTTAATGTACCTAGGTATACCTATTTAACTATTTACATGCAATGGCTAAGAACGTGTTTCAAAAGCACCGTGTTTTCAACACATTTGAATAAGAATATATACAGAATTTGACGGTGTGTTATATGACATTTAAACATAGTCATAACACTTAATTAACATTTCCATTAAAAGATTCTGTGCAGCCCTGTTTAATTAACCGATCCACCATAAAAATAAACAAATAAAATATATCCAGCATAGCAAAATATCCATACAAAAACGATAATTACATTTAACGATTATAACGTAATAATATCCTTCTCTATTAACACTCAACACTCGACGCCAAACAAAACACTAATTAGTGGTTCATTGAAATGCAAAACGAAAATATGCGCGTGCGCACCTCTCGCTGCGCTGTGATTGGTCGTCCGATCTAGGCCGCCGTATTGCCGCGTGCTGATTGGTCCGCGGGCACTTCATAGCAATTTGGCAGTGTCTCAAGCAGGCGTGGTTTGGAACAAGAAAATCTAGTGTTGTAAGAATTAACAATTTTTAACAGATGACACATTGAAGGCACCGGTGTATCTGTCATCTTAATTATGTGTGAAGTAGTTATGAAGAGCGAAGACTATGACAAACCTTTTTTAATACTGGCGTTGTCCAGTGCACGGTTAAATGAGTTTTACTTTTTTTGTTTTAAATAATGGCTTCGTCGTTTTGCACATTTAGCCATTGTCAAGTAAGAGATATATTAATAATGTATCAATCATAGTAAATGAGAATAAGTTGTGATGAAAATGATAAATGGTAAATGAGATGCCCTCCCCCTAAGCCCCTTGAATCCTCAGTAAAGATGTGGGACTATACTGCCATCTCACATGGACTTTTTGAGATAATTTGAAAAGTGATGTTGCACTGTTTTGTTTTAATCACCAACACTCATGTACGTTCAGAAACACTTAACAGTTAATAATCCACCGTTATTACATATTAATGTTTGAATAATCACAAATTTTAGAAAAAAAATCAAAACTTTACTTTCCCGCCAAGAAGTCTTAAATGAGTATAAACAATATTTTTTTTAAATGAATATTGTCCTGAGTTTTGGCGCTAACGCGGGAACGCACGAATCGCGGCAATATATTATATTTCCCAAAACTAGTGTAAATTTGAGTTATATCTACTTTGGGAATGTGTACAAATGTAGGAAAGTAACAAACTGGAGTGAATTGTGATTTTACGTGTTGATTCCAAAACTCCCTAGAAGCTCTAGTAAATTCTCCACCATTTTACTGAAGTATGACTTGACTCTGACTTACATAGCTCGTACATAACAGACTTTACTTGTTTTCGACTGTACTGAATAAAGAAAATGCTGCATTAATGCAAATAACTTTATTAATTACATCACTTGACTCTGGCAAATACTCTCAACGAATAAACCCATATCTAAGGAATTTAAAAGAGGCTTTGAAGGTTCAGACTTATTTTTTACTTTTATTTTTTACAAATAGAAGTGTTTCAACAGTCTCGGACATCTTGAAAACTTCTATTATATCTTTAATGTCTCTGCTAACCCCAAGGTTGACTGGTAAAGAATGCCTTATGGTATTAAGTTCGCCTGTTGTACATTGTATTTTTATGTGTGTGCAATAAAATAAATAAAATTTCACGTTTGTTCTTTACCATCCTCCTGTCCTGCTCTCAGTTTATCTGGTGTCGGCACAGCAGGTTCACCTCGGGTATTTTTTATAGATCCCACACACTCAATCCATTCTTTTTTAATCGTCTCTACCTCTACACAAAATCCTTCATTTTTTTATAAAGTGAAAGATCAGTTGTTTCTTTAAGCACTGGTGACTAAAAATAAGGGGTTGAAAGCTTTTTCTGACTACCTATGTAAAATTATATGAACACTTTTCTCTAAGAGCAATTCGAATGCTAGCGCCAAATGTCACTCGTACAAATACTTTTCTTTGCGTATAGTAGACTTATAAGTGTGTGGCGTTCTGCTGTTATAATTCTCAAGCCACCATTTGAGGTCTCTAACTTGGCTTCAAGACTACATATTGACTGATAAACGGGACTAACATCTGAATGTGCCTTCCAAAGCACCCATTTGATGTTAAAGGCTACATAAACGGTCACTAATCCAAGTGAAGTTTCTTAGTATCTTTGGGTAGGGCTCGTTTTTACTTCTTAGATCGTTTCTGGTTAGCAAGTGATGGATTAAAAATATCATTGTAACAATTCCCGCGTTACTATAATTTTTACTATAATTTTAAAGGTTGTTCCGGGCCTGGATGGCAGATTCGGGTCGCCCAGTGAAAGATGAAGGTGGCACTGGCACAGATTTTGTCAAACACAAGAATGGCTCATTGCCCAAAACGAGCAGATCGCCATGTTTCGATTAAAACACAAGAAAAAAAAAACTATAATTTCCCGAAAAATCGAGAAACTATTCAACGCTATTTAGTTTTCCTATTAATGATTATCTACTAAGAGTCGATTTTATGGCCTAAGTAATAAATATTCTTGAGCGCTCCCGTGCTCAGTACAACTAGTGAAACGCTAATGGCTATGTCCATTCTCGACTCGGCTGAGATGAGAGAGAATATTTTATAGTGAAGGTAGACATTTCTGAATAATATTTCAAAATAGTTTTGAATGTGTAAATAACAGTTACAGAAATAACGATTGGCGCTGACACAGAACCGCTCTTAGTTTCTATGTAGGCAGCATCCGTAACAGTTTTATCGAAGTAACAAAGTGGCATTTTATTGAATAGTTCGCAGAGATTTGGTAAGGTGCCAAGACGGGCCACTCGACCAGACTGGCTGTGCCAAAATGCACCTGCATGCTTGCAGATATTTCGATAGACCGACCTAAGGATTGTTGTGTAAGATTTGCTGAATATGACACGATGTTCATGTGATCAGCGTTGTTATAAAATGAGATAGGCGCCTACTGTTATCTTTTAAGTAAATTTAGGAAGTCGTTTCTGAGCAAGACCACTAATCTCTGGAATTCGCTTCCGTCTCATGTGTTTCCTATTTCCAATGATCCCGGGTCTTATAAGCGGGGCGTGAAAGGGCATTTTAGCAGGCCGCCTTGATTGGATGCGCTTTTTTTTGGACTGCATCGACTGCTTACCATCAGGCAGGATGTAGTCATTATGACGTGTCACATAAAAAAAAGATCTTTGTGAGGTGAACTAAGCTGCACCTATTTTTTATAAGGTGCACTTACTAGCTTACAGTTAACACCGAAACGTCATCAACCTCATCAGCTCAAAGACGTCCACTGCTAAATAGAGGCCTTCCTTGTTATCTCCCAATCTGTTCAGCCTGCATGCAACGGCTCCCGGCAACCTTAATCAGCAGCATTAAAATACCAGCAGGTTACAAGAACAGTTAACGTAAGCAAATTATAACGCGAAGGAACATTTTAACATAAATTATAGGCAAACCAATATTCAAAACTGAAAATTAAATATAATACAGTTATAATATAATACTTCTAAATTATATTATGTTCAAGTTTCGACATATACAGAGAATTGTTTTTAATCTGGTGACTTCAGAGCATTATTTATCGTGGTTGTATTTTTGGACTTGATGAGTTTTTATGTCTTTCTCTACATAAGTTTGAATCGTGCTTGTTTTAAGCAGATATTTATCATTGTTCTAATGAGCCATATAAGTTTAAAGCTTTTGGCTTTGTGTATGAGGGTGTAATGGGATCCTACCAAGACCTAAGGAGCCCAAGCCAGCCTCACCTGCAAGTGGTGCACCTGCCGATCAACGTACGAGGCTCTGGCGAACATAACAGTGCCCGGTAAGCGCAATAGGCAGATTGTGGGCGTATAATATGCCTCTGCCTACTCCGTTTGGGAGACAGCGTGAATGTATGTTTTGTCTTTGACTAACGACGGAAAATAAAATAGATAAAACCAGCGACTTATTGATCTATAACAACGTGGTGACTCTGGTCACCTATGAAGATCCTAACGTCATTCAAAATTTCTGTACCTTAATGATCGCTTCTGAGTATTCTGACCGTTTGTGTGCTATTTTGCAATAATATCCTAAGCAATTTACAGCAATTAAGCTATATTAAAATTAAATTTATGATAAAACGAAAGCTGTCTTCTAAGGGTCTTATAACAAAGTTAGACTGTATGGCAGATAAAAATGCTTGGGATTAAACTGCCGTTTCACACAAGCTATGCTAATATGAATGACTTAGAACATAAATATTGATAATGTTATATTAAATTGCTTTGTATAGCTTCGCAGACAAATGAAGAGTGTAATTATAGAACTTAACCAATTGATAATTTGAAAGAACATATTCTGTGAGTTTCTTGCCAGTTCTTCTCACCAGAGCGGTCGTTCGGAACTGGCACTTAGGTTCACTTACACTTAATTTTTTTTTGATTTTTAATTGTTTTGTTGCATGTAAGTGTATGTAAGCTTCGTGATTTTTGTGTAGTCACATTTCGATTTATATGTAAATTTGACGTTTTCATGTAGGTACTATGTAATTAAAATACATGCTTATGATTTTTTTTAAAGTTAAGCTGAACAGTGATAGCTTGGTGTAAAGCAAATAAAGCAAAGAAATTACTATTGAATGGTCCTGTGTTTAATAATAGCAATCAAAATTATTATCTTTGCACACATATTATATATCCTCTTTTCTAGCTGGCTATTATTTTCAGCAATTAAATGTGATGAGTATAATAAACTGTTAGAATCATTTTCATTTAAATGCTGATTTTGTATCAGAACAGTCTGTTTGTTTTTGTGAAAATCCACTTATTTATAAATATGTATAAAACTCCGACAATCCGACAATTTTTATTTAAGTTTATAAATTGTAGATACATACATACATTCACCTCTATTTCCCCGAAGGCACGTACATCTTTATCATCAGCTCAAAGACGTCCTGCAACTATTATCAGGTTGTCCATCTTGCAGGTGGACGGCCGACGCTTCGTTTTCTATCAAAGGGCCTCCATTTCAAAGCTTTTCTGCCCCATGACCGTCAGTTGCCTTGCCCACTGCCACTTCAGCTTGCTGACTAATGTTTAAGTGATACTTAATATTGATATTATTCAGCAAACAATAAATAATTTCTAACAATTGCACGAATTATTTAGTTCCAACATAAGTTTCTTTAAGAACTTGAGTTATTGATACTAAATAACGGATTAATATACCTACTTTATATTGTAAATATATATTCTATATGAGATCTAAGTAAAACTATCAACTTTAAAAAGTGTAGTTTGAACACGTATCTAAGAGAACCGAATCCACCGAAAGTGTATCTGCTAATATTTAGCTGCATAACGGCTAATATTAGACGTTTAAATACTAGCTTGAAATTATTAGAAAATACTCTAAATAAAATAACGTATTATGAAAAAGCGGTTAAGACTAGAATTAGTTTCCATACTAACTCTTTGCGGATAAAGCACAATCAATTAGTGCTCCTTGGCCAAGGCTCTCCCAAGTGCCAGCCGCATCCGGGGCCATTTGCATCGTGCTAGTGTTGTTCACTTTGATGTCGTCTATTTGCGCGCTGCTTCCGTGCCTCCCAGTAATGCTAGCTAAATTGAATTCTGATCTAGTTCCTATCACAACTTGTTTAGATAAAACTGGCAGAACTTTCCACAAATGTAAGCTTCTTGATATTTAGTCAAGATTCCTTTTTTAATTTCTAATGAATTTTATAAAGTGGTTGGAGTCAAGAGGTTAGTTATTGTCTCTAAACACATCTATGTCTGTGGTAACAGCGCTAGCTCTGTGGTGATCCCAATGGATTGCAATTCAGAGGGTCCTGTATTCAGGGTTTGCTTTACTAAGTTATGTGCGTAAAAACATCTATAACAGTCGCCGGCAGGAAGCCAGTGCCTTCCAATACCCTGACAGCTGGTACAAATAAAGAATAATATTTCTCTTAGGGTTGCAAAGGTCAAACTGCAGTCGCTCTGTGTAATACGTGAAATTGAGCCAATTCTGATTACACCAGTAGCCAGGCACTGGACCTTTTTTTGTAAAATATATTAAATAAACATTTTTCATTTTAGAAGTGTATGCCCATCGCCAATGGGAAAAGTACATATATACATACATTCACGCCTGTTTACCCAAAGGAGGAAGAGGCATATTATACGCCCTCATTTCGCCGGTTATATTGTTGGTCCTACGTTATAGGTGGCGAGCCTATTGCCTCTTACCGGGAACATTTATGCTTCCCAGAGCCTCGTCCGTTGATCGGCAGAAGCAACACCTGCAGGTTGGCTTGGGATCCTCAGATCTTGGTAGAATGCCTATACACCACTGTTTACAATACGATACAATAATGGAAATGTGGCCGAAGTAGCAAGCATTAGCTAGTTTATGATAATTTCGATTGCTGCTCACGTGCCACAGACGATCCTGTGCGTAATGAGCCGAAATAATACGAGAGAAATGAAATAATGTTGCGCCCTCCGATTACCTGGAACACAGACCTAAAACTGTTGCTGCCACGAAATGGCACGAACTTATTATATTGAGCACAAAATTAGTGTCAATTTGGGCAGGAAGTAATTTTTTTATTATTAGATCAGTTTTGACTTCTAAATTAATACTCTTCTGCTCTGTTCTCAATTTACCTGAGGTTGGCGAAGCATGTGTATTCCTTCCATCCTAACACGGTTATTCGAAATTGACTTACAATTATTCACAAATTAAATCCTCTTCGGTCTTTTTTTTGGACGTACGCCCTCCCTCCACCCGGTAACGTTCAAATACGTTACTCTTTTCGTCACTATCATTAAAAGTAGTAACGTACAGGGGGTGGATAGAGCCTATCATTATCTTTGGAGCCCAAGCCAACCTCACCTGCAAGTAGGTCACCTGCCAAATAACGGATGAGGCTCTGGCTAACTGGGAGCTTATATGATGCCTCTGCCTACCCCTTTGGAGAAACAGGCGTGATTGTCTATACCTATGTATGTGTAGAAGTAGATCTACACAGTAATCTATTATTATAAATTTAAAATAAAAAATTTTATAAGAGCTTTCTGTAATCAAGTAGTATCACGGAGCTGCAAGCACTAAAAATTATAAAATATAAGTACAGATATACATGATTAAAAGTAGTAATTAATATCTACTAATCACAATTTTATAGTTAACTATTGTTTCAGAAGAGCTTTCTGTAATCAAGAAAACGGTTTTTATGTATGTGCTAAAATTATAGACAAACGTAACTAGTATTGAACATACATATTATTTCGATATAATAATGAATTTAATAATCATTATATGAAGCCGTTATAGAGAATGGAAACTCTATGAAAAACTGTATGAATGCTTTGTGAAATGAAAGTTTATAAAACATGAGTATAAAACATACATTATAAAAAAACTTTATGTCAAAATCATTTATTCAAGTTTGGCTCAATAGAGCTCAAAACTTAAAAACTAGCTTATTTTTGTGACCTCTATATATGAGTGTAAGTTTTAAATTAAATTCTAGTACCAAACTAATGGACATATTTAAAAGAGCAAAGCCTGTGAGTTTCTTGCCAGTTCTTCTTACAGAGCGGTGGCTCGGAACTGGCACTTAGATTCACTTACACTTAATTATTTTTTGTTTTTAAATTGTTTTTGTATATTTTCATTAAGGTCGGTATTCACAAATCACATATACTGATACTTTTGCTTCACTTTATTTATTATTAACACACACTTTGAAGGAACATACCAGTAAACAAATAAGTCACTGTCTTATAGTAAAATAAAATGGAAACGATTGCGCGATTCAAAGTACAAGTAGCGACTTCTCTTGGTGGTTTTGAAGAAACAACTATTAACATGACATTATTTTTGTTGACAATAAAATTAAAAAATTGTTTATTATTTAAACACCTTAGTAAATTAGACATACCGCCCACCAAGGACGAGTCCTTTAAAATAAAAACTTAAACATTGAAAGCACCAACATAACAAGAATTCTTATCATAATAAAATCATAACAGAAAACTAATGCTAAAATCTAAAAAAATAAACAATAATATAATTAAAACCTACCATAAACCGCCCACTGTGAATAATCAATTTACTTTGGCAATATACATATTTTACTGAGAGGACGTTTCATAAAACCGTTTTTACATTTGATAGTAACTACGCGAGTAACATTGTCATATCCAACGTGTTTATTTACAATAATACCCATGATCCATTTACACGGTGGAATATTTTCGTCTCTTATAAGTACAACATCATTAACATTCGGCTCAGTTTGCTTAGAATTCCACTTGTATCTCTGACTTAACGTAACTAAATATTCTTTTGACCATTTTTTCCAAAAAGTATTAACCATTTTTTGTACTAACCTCCATCTATCTAATGCAGTAATATTACATTCTGAGTAATTCTCATTATTAATGTTAAGTATTGGTTCTCCAACCAAAAAATGACCTGGCGTCAATGGGAGTGGATCGTTTGCGTTTTCACTAAGTACCGACAAAGGACGCGAATTTAAACAAGCTTCCACTTGTGACAATACTGTTGCTAGCTCCTCATATGTAAGCGTACAGTCGCCTATAACTTTTCTTAAGTGACCCTTTACACTACGCACACCTGCTTCCCATAAACCTCCGAAGTTAGGTGATTGAGGTGGGATAAAATGCCACGTCGTTGATTCTAATGTAAGCATTTCCGCAATTTCATTTGGCAAACTAGATTTGGCTTTATTGAACATCTCTCGCAACTGTTTATCAGCCCCAACGAAGTTTGTGCCATTGTCACTAAAAATATCCTTACAATGGCCACGTCTTGATGTGAACCTTCTAAAAGCAGCTATAAATGCTTTCGCTGTCAAATCAGTAACGGCTTCTAAATGTATTGCGCGTGTGGACATACAGACAAAAAGACAAATATATCCCTTATAAGATTTCGCACCGCGACCTGGAGAAAACTTAATGTTGATTGGTCCTGCGTAATCAACACCACTAGATGTGAAAGGCTTAGCTGGCGTAAGTCTGGCTTGTGGCAGTTGCCCCATTAATTGAGTTCTCGCAGTTTTGGCATGCCTAGTACACATGGTACAGTCCCTGTAATATTTTTTAACCTGTTCGCGAGCCCGAACAATCCAATATTTAGACCTCAGATAATTAAGCATAATTTGTGGTCCACCATGTAGAGTTTTTATATGAGAATCCGCTATTACGAGCCGTGTAAGATGATTTTTAGCAGGCAAAATAATCGGGTGTCTTATGTCATAACTCACATTGGCCTTATCAATGCGTCCACCGACTCTTAAAATTCCTGCTTTATCTAAAATAGGACAAAGGGTATGAAGAAGACTCTTCTTAGGCAAATCTCTTTCTTTCATAATTATTTTGATCTCTTCTTTAAATTCAAAATTTTGCACTTGTCTGATACATACTTCTAATGTCTTGTTTATTTCTACCACTGTAATAAATTTTGGATATTCCTTAAGTTCGGTCTTTGTCAATAACACTCTTCTACAATAAGATAATACCTTAAGCATTCTTCTGAGATTCGAAAATCTTTCCCACTCCAAATGTTCTTCTTTATTCTGTGTTACTTTTAATGATGTTACTCTTTCTTCTTCATGTGTTTCTATACCTTCTTGTTCTGTTATCTCTATTTTAAATTTTCGTAACCAATCAGGTCCGTTCCACCATAATGCGTGATTATCTATTGCAAAGGGTTGCAAACCTCTTGATGCACAATCGGCGGGGTTGGTATCAGTAGAAACATGTCGCCATTGATTGTGATTCATTATAGATAGTATACCTGATACTCTATTACTCACAAAGGTTGTCCATTTGCTTGATCCGCCTTTAAGCCACGCCAATACTATTGTGGAATCAGTCCACCCATATAAATTTTCTTTTTGTATATTCATGACTTGCGATATTTCGGACAGCAATTTCGCTGCAAGATGAGCGCCACACAATTCTAAACGAGGAATAGACATTTCTTTTTCTAATGGAGCTACTTTTGTCTTAGCTGACAACAACGTGACTTGAATCTGTTGATCTTCATTAACGACACGAACGTACACTACTGCGGCGTAGGCTACTCTAGACGCGTCTGAAAACGCATGTAATTCTAATCTGCTTGAATTTGTCGACTTAATCCATCTAGGTATTCCTATTCCCTTGATTTCTTTCAATTTGTCGCGAAAGTTCAGCCATTCTTTTCTCAATTCTTCTGTCAAATCATCGTCCCAATCTAACTGTGCTTTCCAGATTTTTTTGTATTATAAGCTTTGCACATACAACAACTGGTGCAATCCAGCCCATCGGATCGTAGAGTCGAGCGATGTCGGAGAGAACTTGCCTTTTAGTTATTGGATACTTTGGTTCTGGTAAATTAACTGTATATTCAAAATTATCGGTATGTTTATTCCATTGTATCCCGAGTACTTTTAGAGTGTCATCAATCTTTATTGGAACTTCATTGTAACGCTGTCTACTTTTATCAATATATTGAAGTACTTCTTTGCTATTACTACTCCACTTTTGCACTTGAAACCCTCCGGAATTCATTAATTTATTCATTTCTTCGTAGATTCTTTTAGCTTCTTCTTCTGTGTTACAGCCTGTCATCATATCGTCAACGTAAAAATCTCTTCTTGCTATTTCTGCTGCTACTGGAAACTTAGCTTCTTCTTCTTCCGCTAGCCTCTGTAGGGTTTTGATTGCAAGGTAGGGTGCACACGCAGTACCAAAAGTTAAAGTTAGTAACTTATAATGTTGAATGGGCATGTCTGGACGAGTTCTCCAAAGAATTCTCTGGAAATTAGTATCATCGTCATGCACACGTACCTGTCTGTACATTTTAACCAGATCTGCAATTAAACATATGCGATGAACTCGCCATCTCATTATTATATGGCGTAAGTCCTGCTGCAGTTTAGGACCTACCAATAGGTTATCATTTAGAGAAACACCATTACTACCCTTACTTGATGCGTTGAAAACAACGCGAACCTTTGTTGTTTCCCTATCCTCACGAACAACTGCATGGTGAGGGAGATATACGGCCTTTTCATTGTTCAAATTATTTGACATGACAAGATTCATGTGGTCTAAGCTCACGTACTCAGCCAAAACCTTTTTGTATTCCTCATAGAGATTAGGATTTCTTCCCAGTCTTTTCTCCAAAAACACTAAGTTTTTTCGTGCTCTTTCCACCGATTGACCATATTGAACTTCAGGATCTTCGTCTCTGAAAGGCAATCTTACTACAAATCTCCCATCTTTATTTCTTGTAGTTGTGGCTTCATAGAAATTTTCACATTTTTCCTCTTCCTTCGATAGCTTTTTCTGAATACTGTCTGGTTCAGCCTCTAATTCCCAAAACTTTTTGAGCCAATTTTGTTCTTCTATGACTTTTAAATGCATGCTTGTAACTTTATCTTTCCCTGCAGTATCACTTAATATTTTTCCTGATAAAACCCATCCAAAGACCGTATTTTGTGCTATGAGATTTCCTTTGGGGTGTTTAATCAAGCCGTTCAATAAAACTTCGCCATGTACTTCTGCGCCTAATAAAACATCTATCTTTCCTGGTAACTTAAAATTTGGATCAGCTAGCTCCAATCCTTTTAATTCAAGCCATTCAGGGTCTTCGAGTTTGTCACAAGGAAGCAACGAAGTAAGTGAACCTAACACATATGCAATTACTTGAATACTAATTTCTGGATTATGACGCGATTCTAAACAAAATTTAACAAAATGTTTTATACGCATTTGTCCTTCTCCCAGACCTGACACCACACCATTTACTGGAGTGCGTTTAAGACCAAGTAATTGAACAGTAGCTTCGGTCACAAACGAAGCTTGTGATCCCTGATCTAACAATGCACGAATTAAACATTTATTCCCATTACTAGAACGAGCCTTTAAAACTGCTGTTGCAAGTAAAACATTGTAACTGTGATGCTCCTTCTTTGAAAAATTTACAACTATTTTTGGTTCTGCTGTTGATGTACTAGGTTGATTTGTGTGTTCCTGTTTCAGTTTTATGTTCTCTGTGAATCCTTCTCTTTCATAATGTAACATCGTATGATGTCTTCGGCTGCATATTTTACAGCATATCGGTTGACGACATTTTCCAACCACATGACTCGATTTGAGGCAGTTAAAGCATAATCCTTTTGTTTGAACAAAGTTCCGTCTATCTTGAACTGACATTTGGCTAAATTGGTTGCATAAGTTGAGATAATGATTTCCACTACACTTAACGCATGTTAATTCGCTCTTCTGGTTATCATCATGAATAGCTGCGTGGAATGTCTTTGGTTTTCCTATAGATTTCTTTGGCTGCAATAATGGTTTATATAAGTTCTTGCCAGAATCAACCATTTCTAAACTTCTAAATCTTGCCTCTAAGAAATCGACCAATTGAATCCATGCAGGCGTCTCATCGATCATCACACTCATTTGATTTTCCCATTGTCTATGGGACTCCACATCCAGTCTTGAAATCACCATATAAATGATAATAGGATCCCATGATTCCGTACTAAATCCCATATTTGTTAAAGCCTTCAAGCATGACGTCGTAGTATCAAGTAACTGCTTTATAGCCAGTGCATTCTCCCCAATAACTTGTTTTTGAGAAAATAAAATTTTAAATACTGCATTCGAGTTATATCGTTTGTTGGCATACCGTCTTGTTAGTTGTTTCCAAGCCTCATCATAGTTTTGTTCAGTTGTCGAGAAATTCCGTAAAAGTTGTTCCGGTTCCCCAGAAACGCTACTTTTCAAATAGTGTAATTTTTGCACCTTTGATAATTTTACGTTATTGTGTATTAGTGAAACAAACATATCGTAGTACGTTTGCCACTCCTCATATTTCCCGTTAAAACTAGGCAATTGTATTCTTGGAAGTTGAATTTCAGCACATGTAGACATATTTGCTGCCTCATTTCTATGCACGTTCTCCTTTAACTTGTCTAGTGCATCTTTGAGATCTGCCATGTATGACGTATATAATTCTTCAAACCAATCATATTTATCTTCTGTAAAATAGGGTAAAATCTTTATTTGTTCTTGGGGTAAGTCTTCAATAAGCTTGACATGATTAGTTTGGAAAGCCTCACATAAGCTTTGCAACGTTTGTATTCTTGTCTCTATATATGATTTAGTTATTCTCACTCTTGGACTCTTTTTAAAGTTTTTCTCTGCTTTTTCTAATCTCGAGCAAAATTCTAATTGCGTCTTTATTCCTTTATCTGTCATAATGAATTATATTGACCAACAACTGCTCTTAAGTAATTTTAATTCTTAAGTAATTAGTTTAATGTATCACTGTTTGCTAAGTGTTTTTCCAATGAAATTTTTCTAAGTCCATAGAATGAGATCATAAGAATTTTATAAGTCCTTTTTCGATGTAAATTCTTTTAAGTCTATAGAATAAATCGAAAAATTTTACAAGTCTTTTATGATGCAAATTTTTCTAAGTCTATAGAATATATCGCAAAATTTTACAAGTCTTTTTGAATGCAATTTCTTTTCCAAATATTGAATATATCGAATTTTTTATAAGTCTTTTTTAATACACTTCATATCTAAGTTCTAATATCACTCACGATTACAAGTCCATCTTCATTCCATTCCCGGTTTCGGCACCATGTATATTTTCATTAAGTTCAGGATTCACAAATCACATATATCAATGACCTTTCAATACACATGGACTAATCACGTCATACAATGACAAAGCAATAATAAGGCACAGGTCTCTAATTTCACCATATTGTGCTTCGACTGATCTTTCATACATTGCGCTAAATGAGCAGCAATAAGCTGCATAAGGTGAATTTAGAAGCGGATTCGAACAAAACAAGCAGTGGAGTGGCGTTGGCTGTTATTTTTTGTTTTTTATTTACGAGAGATAGATTTTTATAGTTTTCGAATATCGTAATTGCAGCCCGTAATAGTCCACAGGAATACTAGGAGTAGCCATACTGTGTTTCGGTACCACACGGTTTCCGAATGTGCCTTTTATTATTTTAAACTACCGAATTTTAGAATTATATTTTTTTTTATACAACAAGGAAGGCAAACGAGCGAGTGGGTCACCTGATGGCAAGTGATCACTATTGCCCATAGACACCTGCAATACCAACGGATGCGTTACCAACCTAGAGGGTTAATATAGAATGCCTCTTATGCCAGTTTTTTCCCAGTAATAAATATTATGAAGATAGCTAATGATCACTTGTATAATTAGTAAACAATATTTTAGGGGGATATTTTAAGGGGTATTGGCATCACCCATAAATATGAACAATATTTTATTACTAGAAATTCGCAAAAATATCAGCTATTAACGTTTTTATCTATAACTCCAAAAACTACCGTTCGCTGAATACATATAAGCTTTGTGTATATAAGAAAAAACCACTACTTTAAAAAAAATATGGACTTTAAAGTAGTAATAAGTAGTAATCGGTACAACTGGTATCAAATATCGAAAATAATCAAACACGTTTTGGAGCTTTAAACATCGATTTGTATAGCTAAAAATGGTTTATATTGCAGTAGCTCTGCCAAGGTACTAATTGCCCTGGAATAAATTTAATTTGATAAATAAATAAATTTAATATATTAAAATTTTCGGAGTGCTAGCGGATAAGTAGAAAATGGTTTTCGCACATTAGCCGATAGTATTTTCATAATGCATTAATTATTGTTCTTAGCCACTCTATCTATCTCGTTACCAAGAGAATCATCAATTAATCGTTTCTTTGTTAAGTCCTGTACGATTTCTTTCAAGGTTGAATTTGCTTTAAGAAGTCTCTTGTTTTGATTTTTCAAATCCCTAACTTGTCTGTCTTTAAAACGCAACTTTTGTGGCATTTTGTAAGCTCTTTCTTGAAATGTGATGTTTTTAGCGTGTTCAAGACAGAATCTATATCTGATGGTGATGTTAATGTAGATTAAGGAACTGGATTATTAATTGGTGTTTGTGATTAAACAGGTTGTTCTTTTGCGCCTCAGTCAATTGCTAAAAAAAAATTGTAAACTTAGCTAAAAAGTAAAAAAAAACTGTTATCTTGAGAAGCAGGCGGCAAACTTGAATTGGATGGGTTGTATAGTATTACTCACTACTAAACTCTATGTGCGGAACAGCCGTCCTTTTTATACGCGTAAATCGTTTAGGGGTGTCATATAAATCAGATTCAAGGAAACATATATATAGATTTGACCAAATGACGCTTGATTTATTTAGTTTGTATAATTATTCGGACCTTTCTCTTGCTACTATCTTGAACCATTTCTCCCTCAAAATCTCGTGTACAGGAAAGCTACAAAAAAGCATCAGCAAGCAACAGGAAGTATGTTGGTATGTATTAACAGATAAATACAGGATTTAAATGTATAAACAGATGAGGGCAATGTGGCAAAAAATAAATGTCTTAAGCGATTCTATTTTTTTCTTTTCTGACTCTGTTCTTGTGACGTCTTTACACCTATCTCTTTCTGACGCGCGAGAGTGAAAAGAATGGAAATACCTGTCAATCATTTATTATAATTATTGAAAATTAAATGGTTTTACAACATTATTTACACATTTTTGTGTGATATCTTTCAGAAATAAAATTAATTTACCGGTGGTAGGTCACACAATCTTTTTTTTGAATCGTTAACGTATTATTTGGGCACTTTTAAAAGACACACTTCGGCATCCTTCTGACTTAGCTGTCAAAACACACAATGGCAACACTGGTTATAAGCACACAGGCTTTCGTCACATATATCTTTTGAGTTGTATAAATACTGTATATATTGTAGTGAGGAGAATTCAGTAGTGTAGTGCTTCTTTGGAAAACCTTGAACAACTGTTATCCATAAATATTACCGGCCAGAGGCAGCGAAAAATCATTAAAACAAGTGAGAATTTTTTACCCACCTTTTTACATTCGAACAGAACTGTCATAACGAATGTTCAAGTACCCGCAAACATCTCACTAGGTACTTGTCAAACTCATCTGACAAGCTGTATTTTGATAGTGACATTTCCTCAGTGTTACCAGAAGCGAAATCTTATCTACTGTTTTTGGGAAGATTAATGAGAATCCGTATATCGGCTATAGTACCGCTTTGTTGCTGTAATAATGAATTGTTTAGGATGTAAAAAACAAATCAAGCGGGTCGATCTGCTTAAATGTGTTGCTTGCAAAGGTGCGTACCACTACCTTTGCCTAAATATCACTGCGTCATATTATAAAACCAATTGTAATGTGTTACACAGCACGTGGCGTTGCGACTTATGCACAAACATATCTCGTCGTACAAGAAATGACGATACTCCGGTTGGGTCTCCTTACAGGCAACCTAATGAGAATCTTCCGATCCGTTCACCCAACGAGATAAATATGTCATGTGACGAGTCCGCTATTAACAACTCTTCTGCATCGATTAATTGCACTAGCGACCGAGAACCTCAAGCTAACGATGCCACTATAACTATGCAGCAGTTTAGTCAACTGATAGACCTGAAATTGGCTAGTATCAGATCAACGCTGTCATTAGAAATTCAGCAAACAATCAAATCTGAACTAAAAACTGTGGCGGAATCCCTTAAACAAGACTTTACGGAAACCACGGATTTTTTAAGCGTTGAGCAGTCCGACATAAAAAATGAACTTGTACTAGCTGGAGGGAGGATTTTCAAGCTTGAAGCAGAAAACGCCAAGCTTAAGTCTGACTTAGTAAAAATCGAGCAGCGCCTGCAACAGACAGAAAAAACTTCACGAAGCTGTAATCTGGAAATACAATGCGTGCCGGAACGCCGCAGCGAGAATCTAGCAAGCCTGTTTAAAAAACTGTGCGGCATTATTAAGTTATCTATTACCGATAGCGAGATACGTTCTTGTCGTCGTGTCGCAAAGTTGAATCAATCCTCTGATAGACCCCGCGCTATACTAATTACTCTGCCCTCTGAACGGTGCCGTGATGAAGTTATATCTGGTGTCAGAAGATATAATAAAAACAACCCAAGAGATGTTCTTAGTTCGACACACATCGGCATCGATGGCGAGAGAAGGTTCATTTTTGTGGGTGAGCATCTTTCAAGGGAGTGCAAAGAGTTACATGCAGCCACTCGAAAGCTTGCTAAGGAGAAGCAATATAAATTTGTGTGGGTGAAGTACGGCAGGGTATACGTTAGAAATGATGACACCGCACCCGCCATGTACATAAAGGACACGGCTTGTCTAAAGAAATTAGTTTAGTAGATAACTGCGTTTATGTTTAAGTTAATCATTAGTTTTGCGCTAAATAAGATATTTATATTAACTCAATTGTTTTTTAATGTTAATATTTTATCAAAATGTAAATCGAATTAAGAGTAAACTGAAGGAACTGTACATCAATATTTTGAATGAGAATTACGATGTTATTTGTTTGTGTGAGACCAACTTAGATAGTTCCTACTCCGATGGTGAATTCGTGGATGACAGGTACGTTGTCTTTCGTAGAGATCGTGAAACAACTATGTCCTCCAAGAGAACAGGTGGCGGCGTTTTGATGGCGCTTAAGAGAGACCTCATTATGACTAGGCACATGGAACTGGAAAGCCATCTTGAGGATTTGTACGTAACGGTGGAAGGCGGTGATGGGTCACGTGACGGTTCTTTAAACATATATCTTATCTACTTACCTCCGGACCTAAGTGTTGCCGCATATCAATATTTTTATGACCATTGCCAAAATATTTTATTAAACCACACCCCGAACGCTAAAACCATTATAATTGGTGACTTCAATATACCAGGCTTATCATGGACTCCTGATAGTAAAAGCGGTTCCTCTCATATGATTCCTAGCGGAGGCTATGATAGTAAATCCATTTCATTATTGGATTTGCTTGAGATTGGAAGCCTTTCTCAATACAACCATGTGCGCAATGCAAATGACCGAATACTAGACCTCGTTTTGACTGATTGCTCTCTTGTAAGGGTTTCTGAATGTTCTCCGCTGAGTACACCTGACCGCCATCATCCATCTATTACAATCGTTGTTGAAATTGTACTGCATCATGAAACCATCACGACAAAAAGGGAAAGGATATTGAACTACCGTAAGTGTGATATATCAAAATGCATTGAACAGCTTAACAATGTAAGCTGGATGGAAATTCTTAACAATACTGACGTAAACTTAGACGTCGAGTGTTTTTATCAAGTCTTGAACAGCATCATAAAGAACAACACACCTTTTAAACGTATTGGTCAGTCAAACTACCCGGTATGGTTTTCTGAACCACTAAAGGAGTGTCTTAGAGAGAAACTTAACGTACATAGAAGATTCAAAAGGTTTGGTAATCCAAGGGATTATGACGAGTTTCAATTACTACGCGCCAGGTCTAAAAAACTTATGAAGGCATGTCTCGATTCATATGTGGCTAATGTTGAGGACTCTCTAGCTGAATCCACAAGGTTATTCTTTTCTTATCTTAAGAATAAAAAAGTTGGTCCTTCAATACCTCATACCGTTAAGTTCGGCGCCAAAACTGCAACTGGTGGTCAAGCGGCTGCAGAGCTTTTTTCTGATTATTTCTCCTCAGTTTTCGTTCCGGACGTCGGTGGTGGCATGCAGGTGTTGATGGACTTGCACCCTGGCTTAAGTCTGTCGGTAGTACGTATTTCAGAAGACGAGACAAAAAAAAGACTTTCGTCACTATCCCCTAACAAGGGCGCCGGACCAGACGGCATTCCTCCTGGATTTGCCAAACACTGTGCATCAGCATTATTTGTGCCGCTCAGCATCATTTACAATAAATCTATACAGAGCGGCTCTTTTCCCAATGTGTGGAAGGAGGCTCATATTGTGCCAATATTTAAGTCAGGCAACTCCAATGACTGTGCCAATTATAGGCCTATCAGTATATTGTCATGCTTCCCTAAAGTTCTGGAATCTTTGGTCTACGAGCATCTTTTTCACCATGTCAAACCATATCTCCATCATCAGCAGCATGGGTTTGTCGAGGGTAAGTCAACCATCAGCAATTTGTTGGAATATACAAATTATATATGTAGGGTTTTTAACGACCACGGCCAGGTAGACTCTATATATACTGACTTTCAGAAGGCATTTGACAGAGTCAATCACAGAATACTGCTTGGCAAGCTGGAATCTATGGGAGTGCATGGTTGTCTTCTGCGCTGGCTAAAGTCATACATATCGAATCGGAGTCAATTGGTCGCTCTTAAAGGATATAGATCACAGAAAGTTTCAATTGTGTCAGGCGTGCCGCAGGGATCACATCTGGGGCCTTTGCTGTTCGTTTTATACATAAATGACTTGATCCCCAAACTTGGGAGCGATTCATTGTTATACGCTGATGATCTCAAGATATTTCGTCGTATCGATTCAGTTAGGGACTGCATCAAGTTGCAAATGGACATTATGGTCCTGTCTGACTGGTGTAGGGACAATAGTATGTGTCTTAGTATCGATAAATGTTCGGTGATATCATTCACGCGTAGACGGAGCCCTATCGTTTTTGACTATAGCGTTGATAACTATAAACTTAAAAGAAACTCGGTCACACGTGACTTAGGAGTATTATTTGATGAGAAAATGAGCTTTAGTCTTCATTATGATATGCTTTCTAGGAGGTGTAATGGGCTGATAGGATTCATCTGCCGTGTTTCAAAAGACTTCAAGTCCCCTAACAGCTTGTTGTTGCTGTATAAGTCACTGGTTATGAGCCATCTCGAGTATGCCTCTGTGGTCTGGTCACCGCAATATATCACCCACGTTGATAGGCTCGAATCTGTTCAAAGGCGACTTGTACGAATTTTAACATTCAGGTTTGGCCTTAAAAGAGAACTTACGACGTACGAAGAGCGTATACGCCACTTCAAATTAAAAACTCTGGAATGGCGACGTAAAGTACAGGACTTGACTTGCCTGTATAAAGTAATTTCCGGCTCAATATCAACTACCCTTTTGTCGGAGATCTACCTCAGGGTACCTAACAGGTCTTGTAGACGCGAGTGCTCTTTCTCAATCCCGTATTGCAACAACAATGTCTCTTTTCACAACCCCATAGTAAGAATGTGTCGTGAATGCAACTGTTTAATGAGACGATTGACGGACGGGCTTGACGTTTACGGTTCATCACTCGGAAAGTGGAGGCATACGTTATCAGGTCTCACATAGATATATAAATTTATAATTTTACTTTAGACTACGTGCATTTGTTTGGGAATAGTATGTGTTTTTTTTTTTAATTTGTAATTTATTAATTTTGTATTTGTTGTACTTATTTTTAGTTTTTTTTAAATTGTTTATTTTACTTCTCGTGATTTGTGACGTTCGACATAGACCAGTCATGCTGTTCACACATGTTAGTGGAGATACAGCCTACTTCTAGAATTTAGCATGTATCATAATTGTGTCCTTACTGTATCTCTGTTTTGTGTGACTAATAAATAAATAAATAAAATAAATAAATAAACAAGTAGCGACTTCTCTTGGTGGTTTTGAAGAAACAACTATTAACATGACATTATTTTTGTTGACAATAAAATTAAAAAATTGTTTATTATTTAAACACCTTAGTAAATTAGACAGTTTTGTTGCATGTAAGTGAATCTAAGCTTCGTGATTTAGTGTAATATTATTTCGATTGTTTTTTTTTCATTTGTAATCATGACGTTTTCAAGTACTATGTATAATAGTTTATGAAATAAATAATTTTTTACTTTACTTTTTTTTACTTTAAACTTATTACTCTAAGGGTCCTACTTAAATAAAGTTTGGTTATAACTTTTGACTTGTAAGAATAATGCTAGATGTTTTGCTACTATATCCTCTTGGTGGTGTGTCCTGGAATGCTCTAACCATGGATTGTGAGAGAAGCCTTGTTCTCAGTATGGGAATGTAATGGACTGAGGTTATTATTTATTTATTTATTACAGTAATTCTAACAAAAAATACAATAACACGTGTATTTAGTGCAAATTTCTAACGATACCTATTGTTGTTGTAAGTTTGTTGTAATTTTGTTATAAGTTGTTGTATTGATTGCGTTGTGTAGGAATTTATATAGGAGGTGATGTAATAAGTTTGCTCTTTCTAATATTATAAATTTAGAACAAAAAAATGGTTGCCTGTAAAGTCGTTTTTACGGGCGAAGATTTTACGTGACAACGTCTTTTTCTCGGTAGAATATTTATTGATATGAATATAATTAAATTGCACAATAGGAACAAGGAATTCTAGTGCTGCGCGCGCGGCAGACCGATCATAGTTGAGTGGGAGAGAGACGCAAGGCATTCGCCGGGCCTCTCTCTCGTTCGGTGACTCATCGTAACGTTACCGAGCGTTACACTTTTTCATAAGTGACTCCCAGCCGCAACCTAATTTAAGACGTTGTCACGTCAAAAGTGGTGCACCTGCCAATCAACGGACGAGGCTCTGGCGAACATAACAGTTTCCTTAAGCGGCAATAGGCTCGCCACATATATGCCTCTGCCTACCCCTTTGGGCAAACAGACTGTATGTATATAAATAAAATTTAATAAAAACTCATAACTATAACTAGTTAACATGCCACTTCTAGCAAACGCATATTCAATGGATTTTTGACCCTTTTGATCACTCATACAGTAACAGCAGTGCATATCGGTTAAACATACAGATTATTGCGATCGGCCGGCTTCATACATGGCGACGAAGCACACATTAATTAATTAATTAAATCAATACGTTGACTGAGAAAGGGCGATGATTACAATATTAATTACTTTATTTCCAAGAGTATGATTTTTCATTGTTCTTTTTAAAAAATACATTCGTTCTATTCAATCTATTGGTAGATTCGATGTGCAAAAATATATTTTGTTAAACTTACGAGTATAAGAAGTATTCAGAAAAAATAATTAATCATTATTATGCTAGGACTAAGTAGTCGAAAGCTATAATAAAAGTTAAGCAGCGTTCACGATGTCAGTTTTTGGATGGGTGACCGGTTGTGAAGTATCATTTGATCAAGGGTTATCGTTTTTTCTTTTAGTCTATGCACCACATACTTGGTTTTCGTCTATTTGTGCGAAAATCGTCGTGTCAAAGTAAAAAAAAATTTAAAAATATAATTATAAAAATTATATTAGCAATCTGTAACTAATCATGAATCTGATAATCTACACAATATATAAAGTTTCCATTTATATTACTAGAACTCCATAATAATAGACATTTGCAATATTCTAGTAAATTTAAACAAATATTTTAAACCCCGCCAACGCAATCCTGAGCTTAGCATTAAGTGCATCCCACTTCTTAACAATTCTCGTACAATAACAAAGTTAACATTATGTAAACGTGACAGGTATTATGTGCTAAATAACAATCTTACTCGTGTAGGTATATGTTCTAAATTTCTGATTGTAGCTTTGATCTTACATATTCAAAACATTTATATATTCTAAGATAACATTCTAATAGGGTGTATAGGGCTCCTACCAAGATCTGAGGAGTCCAAGCCAACCTCACCTGCAAGTGGTGCACCTGCCGATCAACGGACGAGGCTCTGGCGAACATAAAAGTGCTCGGAAAGTAGCAACAGGCACGCTACCTATACGTGGGACCAACCATAAAATTGGCGAAGTGTGGGCGTATAATATGCCTCTGCCTACCCCTTTGCGGAAACAGGCGTGAATGTATGTATATAGAAATATATATTATAAATACATCACGAAAACATTGACGGGATTGTGTGGATGTTCAAGCATCCCAAAAATTTTTAACATATTCTAAATTACTAACTTATTTACATAAAATAAACACATAAACTAACATAAACATTCCATTTTCAATATTTAGCATACAAACTATAACCATATACCAGCCATAGCTCGATTGTAGCACGACCTATTCCAACTAAATATATTGTCTAACAAACGGGGGAAAAAGCTAACTCCTTTAACACAGGTTTTATCTAGCTCTGGTGTCAGGACTTCAAATAATCCCCCCGACTGGTCTCCACCTTGTCGTGGTGCGGGGACTGAGTACCTCCCGGTAGGGCGCAGGATTGTAGCACGACCTATTCCAACTAGGGCCGGGCGTAGTACGGCCACTGTTTTGTTAGATGTAGTTGATGACCTCCTGACTGGACAGGATACTGGTAAAGGTTCAATTTTAGCCCTTCTTGATTTTTCCCGCGCATTTGACTCCATTAATCATGATCTTCTTTTGTCTAAATTGGCATTTTATGGGTTTGACAAAATTGCATTGAAGTGGTTTTCCAGCTATCTCAATGGCAGGTCTCAACGGGTAGAAATTTATAATGAAACAGGAGTGAAATCATCCTCTAATGATGTCCTATTAACTCGTGGCGTCCCACAGGGCTCTATTTTGGGACCAGTTCTTTTTATACTATATAGTGCTGACTTAACGAAATGTATTAAAAACTGTAATTTTCACGTTTATGCAGACGATCTACAGGTTTATTTATCTTTTAAACCAAATGAAACACCGGAGTCTGTTAGTCTTATCAATAAAGATTTAGAGCAAATTAGCGAGTGGTCCGTTAAAAACTGTTTAGTTTTAAATCCCACCAAGTCAAAGTTTCTCGTACTGGGATCTGACGGTCAGATTAATAATATTAATAGTTTTAATCCTGAGGTTAGAATTGGAGATGTAGCTATTGTACAAGTTACCGAAGCCCGAAATCTTGGAGTTCTAATGGATAACAGATTAAAATTTCACAATCACGTTTTGGAGACTGTTAAAAATTGCTATTATCGGTTAAAAGTGTTATATAGGGTACGCAATTATATAAATGTAGATGTAAGAGTTAAGCTTTGTGAAACGTTAATATTGTCGAAACTGAGTTACGCAGACACGGTCGTAGGCGCATGTTTGTTTGGTTACACAAAAAAGATCATACAACGAGTACAGAATTCTTGTGCGCGATTCTGTTTTCACGTCCCTCGTAGAGCTCATATAACACCATTCCTTAACCGGAGAAATCTATTAAATATGGGGTCTGGACGCTCACTTCACTTTGCCTGTCTACTGTTTGGCATTGTGCAAACTGGGTCTCCCTCCTACCTGTACTCCAAGTTAATGTTCTCTCATCGCACGATTCGGATGGCATCTAGACTTATTTGTCCAAGACACGGCTCAGCAGCATTTCGTGGAAGCTTCCGTTATTCAGCCACGAAATGCTGGAATAATATCCCCCCACCTATTAGAAATTGTAAGACTTTGAGATCGTTCCGTTTGCTTTATAGAAATCATTTATTATGTTCCCAGAAGGGTATTTAGTTAAGTTTATTCAGCTGTCTCGTTAGCTCTAATGTTTTCTCGTTTATTAGATTTTTTGTTATAGCCGTATTATTATATATTTTTAACAAATTGTACGTTTAAGTGGTGTTTTGTTGTTTTATGTATGCAATTTTTTTATGTTGAAATGTTTAACTTTGTTGCGCATAGTTTTAAGTTTGTCCTACTTACGTAATATTTATAGGCTTGTACGGAAGACCAGCGCCGCGGGGCCATAGTGACCCCTCGGCATATGCTGAGTATAAGCCTTTTCGGTGCCACATGTGTTTATTAATTTTTATTTTTGTATTTTTGTAAACCAATGTATCATGTGTCACAGAATAAATTATTTTCTTTCTTTCTTTCTTTCTTTCTAGGGTTTCCAATCGCGCAGTCTATATTCAATCTCGGTATTCGCAGCACTATAAATTTTCAATCCCGTGGGATCTTGGTATTTGCGGGATCCCGCATATTAAACATATTCACTTATATGAGGCAAATACAACAATAAATTAATCAACTTACTCCACATTTATTTACATATTGGCTATTTGAACGAGATCAATCGAATTACATCGCTTTTTTCCTCACATAAAACAGTACACTACAAGTGAATAATTAAACAAAATCGTACACTTGAATAAACTCGAACAACAGTAACTAATTAAAAACACTTCCAAATTGAAAAACGTGTGTATTACGATATTCATAGCAATTTCGGGGTAAATGAATGGCAATAGAATCATTAACTACGGACCAGTAGACCGTTTCATCGGTCAAATTAATCACTTTGACGTACTAAATGGGTCAGGTTTGTTTTTAATCTATTTAGGACCTTCTGCGGTGGTGCGATTAAGGAGTTTTCAAAGGCTCGCGCTGTAGATAAAGACAGAAAAAGACACATCAAGGGTATTGTGTCATTTTCTGGAACTAGTGTACATTCGAAGTATTCTAACTACAAATATAATAAATAAATATTTTCTGACAATTACACCAATTATTTAGTTCCAAGATAAGTATCATTAAGAACTTGTGTTATGAATACTAAACAACGGATAAACATACTTGAATACTTTTTTTTTTGTAAATATATACTTAATATACATAGGAAAACACCCAGACCAGAACAAATAGTCAAGTTCATGCACACAAAGATTTGTCCTGTGTGGGAATCGAACCCACGACCTCTGGAGTGAAGTGTGGGTATACTGACCTAATGAAGAGAGTTTTGACGCCATCGCGAAAATAAACATAACTGTTATGCCATCTAGTGTACAATTTCGAGATTTATCGATTGTAATATCTCTCGTGTCCCATAAATTAATATTGAATAAGTAATTAACGTAAGTAAGCGTAGTAGAGGGCGGCCCCCCACGCGATGTACCGATAACCTGGTCAGGGCGGCGGGGAGCCGGTGGATGCAGGCGGCAAAGGATCGATCTACGTGGAAAGCAATTGGGGAGGCCTATGTTCAGCAGTGGACTTCAAATGGCTGACATGAAGATGATGATGAGTTAATTAACGAATCGTAATAACACCTGTATTCAATTGGTGCCTTACCTATAAAAAATAAACAGTTATTACTTCGTCCTATAAAGTTTGCTCAAAAGGACATAAGCAGTTTGAAAACAAGACTGACGATATAGTGGTAGAAATCTTTTCGATGCTTCTACAGACACACGGCATTGTGTGAAGGCATTGAAATAAATTGACTTAATAGGTAGGGTCAGTTTAAAAAAAACTAACTTAAGAACAATTCATTAAGTTCGTCCGATCCCCAAAATCGATCAACAATCCATCAATGTTCATTCTAAATTACTGAATCACGATTTATCGTTTTATTGTCGATTATGTAACATCGATGTTTTTATTGGTAAAAGGAAGTCATTAGTAATATTGATGTTTATTGAGGTCGGGCTTCGAAATGTTAAAATAGAGAAAATTTATGATACTAAATTTAGGTGTATTGAGTTCTTACCAACATCTTTGGAGCCCAAGCCAGCCTCACCTGCAAGTGGTGCACCTGCCGATCAACGGACTAGGCTCTGGCAAACATTACAGTTCCCGGTAAGCGGCAATAAGCTCGCCACCGAGGCGATTACGCGGGACCTATTATACAGTTGGCGAAAAGTGGGCGGATTACACGCCTTGGCCTATCCCTTCTTGGAAACTGGCATAATTGTCTATGCATAATACTAATTATGATTACTATCAACTAAGTGGGCGTATTACACACGCCTATCCCTTCATGGAAACAGGCGTAATTGTAGGCATGCATAATACTAATTATGATTACTATCAACTTATATATCATCATCATCATAATGTGAGCCTTATAAAGTCCACTGCTGAACATTGGCCTCCCCAGTAGATTACATTATATTGGCAGTATTTGCCCATTATCACCACGCTGGGCAGGCGTTTTGAGGATCGCAGTTCAAACCAGTACGCAGGATGCCCATCGTCCGTCAGGATTTCTCTTCGTCGACTCTTACGACTCCCCTTGTGATAAGAGAGGATGCCCCACACGGTACTTATTATTTGAAGCCCTGACACCAGGGCTAGATAAAACCTGTGTTAAAGGAGTTAGCTTTTTCCCCCGTTTGTTAGACAATAAATTTTTAATATCACAGATCTGAATAAATATTTACATACGAGGTTAACTCTTGCTCGTATATCTTTTGTTTTGTACCCAAAAGACGGCACAATGTGCGATTTTGCTTGCCCAATACATTTATTATGTGCCGGAGCGTAAAGTGGATTTTCCGGGTTCGCGGGATATCAAAACCCGTTGCGTATTAGGTGAGAATTCTTGAAATTTTGTAAAACACTATTTTTTTATAGGCTATATTTTTAGTTAAGAACATTTGTAACTGGCGGGAGAAAAAACCAAACTTGACGATTTTCTTGCCCGTTCTTTTACGATCAAGCTCCTGCCAGCAGTGAATGGGCGCGGTAAATTTTAAGTTTGACCTTCATAACAGCTTGATTGAGCTAGACTTTGACTTTGGGACATATTTATAACGGTTTCGGAAATGTGTGCGTAGAAAATTCAACGCATAATAAGAAGGGTTTTTTTTGGGGTCATAAATAAGTTAGTATACATGTACTATTGTAGTACCTACCTATATCAATAATGATACCATTTTGTTCACTAAATGTTTATTTTATGCCGGTCCGCTAAATAATATCTATATTAACTCAAAGAAGCGATTACTCTTTTATAAAAGTTACACGTTTCATTCTCTACAATTTTTTGATAGCATGACAAATCACTAAGGTACCCTCGTTCACCTCATCTTTCGTCTCGCTTTTACAACACCGATTAGCCTTACAAACAAAAGAGACAGACTTATCATTGATTGCAGCGGCTTTTCATAGGGCGAGTCGGTATCTTCAATGAATAATTGTTAGATTAACGAGACTTAGTCATCGGCCCTGATCGCCGCCAACTTAGATAAGCGTAGGGAGGTGTAGCAGGATTTATTGGATCGAATTATATCGATAGATTTCGAGATAGACCTTAAAGAATAACTTTGTTACTGAAGCAAACTTAAATAATATAAAAACTAGCTGATTTTTGAAAGATGTCAGAGTGCGATATCCCTCAACATTTTTATTTAGAGACGTAATTGTTGTTTCAAAGAGAATTACACTCAGACCTCGGTTCCCCAACGATTTGTTTACCTAATTTTTGCGATGCGATGAGCACAGAGTTACCGACATTCAGATATTTATTTTTGTATGAAAGTAAAATGCCACAAATTATCAAGAGTCGTAGAACTAACATTGTTGATTATAATGTTTGCTATACGCTAAATGCATCTGCGAGGTTGTTGATGTTTAAAAAAATAACCATAATATATGCCGCGTTGGGTGCTCTCAACTATTTTAAATAGTAAGATACTTTTGAAATTGTCAAATAGACAATTCAAAAGTCGACATTTAAAATTCAGCTTAGCGAATGTTAAACGTTTTATTGAGAGCAATAGTACATTTGATACCAACACTGGCTAAATGCCTATACAGTGATCTCGTGAACAAAGCGACACACAGCTAATATTGATTCCTTCAGTCAATGGCCGGCTGTTTAGTAGCTTTAATTTTTGGCCAATCGTACATTGTGTCCGGGTTAATTACATATGGACTAACACCAAGACCAAAACAAATCATATCCATAGACACAAATTTTGTCCTATGTGAGTTTCGAACCCGCGACCCTAGAAGCAATGAACGGATATGTCAGCTATTTTATATTAGTAAATAATCTTATAATCTTCTTTGACGACCGATATGGCGTGGAGGTCAGTATACCTTTTTTTTTTGTTTTACGTCGGTAACAAAATGCATTTACGCACTGCCTTCCGGCCAAAGGGGGACCGAAAGGGGGTGTGGGACTCACCACCGGCAGACACGACCGCCGGCAGCAATACCCACAAAAAATCTTCCGACGACGCCCGCCGCTTGTTGAGAAAGAGGCGGGGGTCAGTACCTGGGTTGCAGCTTCTGACACCCCGCCTGCGGCCAACGTCCCCCGGACCAAAACCGGGAGGACCTCCTCAGAGAGGCGCAGTGGACGCGCCCCTCCTACCTCCCCCTGCGACCATAGCGTGTGTGGCCGACTTCCCGGAGGGTCCATGGTTAGACAGCAGGGGCCCCCTGCCCCCGCTGCCCAGACCCTCCTGGCGCTGCTGAGCGGGCCCTCCTGGCCTACCCGCAGCGCCCTCCATAGGTCCCTCTTAGTTTCCCCCCCGGTAGTCAGTACTAAGGGCACCCAGAGTCGTCGGTCTCTGGGTGTTACCTTTTCCCTAGCGCCTCCTGCGCCCTACCGGGAGGTACTCAGCCCCCCCGCCACGACCAGGTGGAGAGCAGTCGGGGGGGAGGTCAGTATACCTACACTTTACTCCAGAGGTCGTAGGTTCGATTCCCACATAGGACAAATCTTTGTGTGCATGAACATGAATATTTGTTCTGGTCTGGGTGTTTTCCTATGTATATTAAGTAAGCATTTACAAAAAAAAAGTATGTAAGTATGTTTATCGGTTGTTTAGTATCCATAACGCAAGTTCTTAATGATACTTATCTCGGAACTAAATAATTGGTGTAGTTGTCAGAAAATATTTATTTATTATTTTTATTTATAAGACTGAATTCTAGACACTAATTGCAAATCTGCGTACAATCCCCAACGACTGTTAAACGTAATATCGATAACAATAGTATATTTGACCCAAACACTAGCTAAAAGCCGGCACTAATAGGGTCGTGTACAGTGATCTCGTGAACAAAGCGACGCACAGCTAATATTGATTGCTTCAGTCTATGGCCGGCTGTTCGGTAGCTTTCATTTGTGGCCAATCGTACATTGTGTCTGGGTTAATTAAATCTGGACTATAAATTATGCACAGCGGCAGCTAACGGGCCCAAATATTGGATTTTGCACTAAATAATAACTTAGTTATGCTTTATTGGACTTGAGCGTTTGTAAGTTTATGTAAGAGCTGCTAAGATAGTCTGTACTTGCATAATAAAACAACGACAATAGCGCAGCGGACTGTTTCATTTTTTTGCATGTTATCAGAGTAATACAATCGTCTCGCTGTCGGCTTATGTGTTCCCTAGTTTCTATAATACCTACCCTAATTCAACGAAAAAAGAAACTTCGCTACACCCATACCTTTCACTCGATAATGATATATCTAGAGAGTAAAAGAGATGGGTATAACGAAGTTTCGTTTTTCACTGAAGAATTAGAGTAAGTCTTCAGGTCTTTTAAACGGCATTTCAGCAGGCCGTCATAAGCGCTTTGGGCCGTGCTTGTTCAATGGTGTGAAGCGAATTAATTTTTTCGAAATGCATCGACTGCTTACCATTAGGCAGGATGTAGTCATTATAGCATGTCACAATTAAAAAAAAGAACATCATAAAGAAGAATAAAACTATAATGTACAATTTGATTTACTTTTTCCCCAATAAAAAATAAATATTTGTTGCTTAATCGATCGACTAAGGAACAAACAAATATTTTAAACAAATATAAAAATAGAAGATCGACTACCTGGAGACAGGATGCAATAGAATGTCAAAATTCAAAATCATTTATTCAAGTTTGGCTTAATAGAGCTCTTATGAAGGTCAGACTTAAAATTTTAACGCGCCCATTTACTGCGAGCGGGAGCTTGATCGTAAAAGAACGGGCAAGAATATTCAAGAAGAATCGTCAAGTTTAGTTTTTTCTCCCGCCTGTTACAAATGCACGTAAACTTATAACATTGTTTGCAAAATAAAAAAAACTTGTGTTTTGCAGGTACAAAATTTTAATAAAAAAAAATAATAATAATATCTCAATCCTTAGCTTACCGAAAAGTAGTCTTTTCTATAGGAAACGTCTACCATAGCGGGTATAGGTCCTACGGCAGATATGACCGGCTCACTGCCACTTCATTTTGCTAATCCTTTGTCAATTTCCGTTCTTTATTGGGTCACCTCATAAAGACCAATTAATAGAAATATCATACATACATACATTCATGCCTGTTTCCCCGAAGGGGTAGGGAGAGGCATATTATACGCCCACACTTCGCCAATTATATAGTTGGTCCCACGTAATAGCGAGCCTATTGCCCCTTACCGGACACTGTTATGTTCGCCAGAGCCTCGTCCGTTGATCGGCAGATGCACCACTTGCAGGTGACGTGGCTTGGGCTCCTTAGGTCTTGGTAGGATCCCTATACACCAAGTATCATACATGCAATAATTATGCTTGTTTCCCGTAGTTTTTGTTGTAGGGTGAAACATTATTATTTTTACTTAATTTCATCAATTATACCTTTATATTTGCCAGAGCCTTGTCCGTTGTTCGGTAGGTGCAAAGTAAGTTCCCAGTGGGATCCCTATACAAGTATACACAGTCGAAATATTATAAACTGTCTATCATGGTAATTAGAATAGAATAACCTATTAAGCCGCTTGAATGCTTTGTTTGAACAGCGGCGTTCGGTCGTATAAATGTAGCCATCCTATACTACTGTTGTTATATCGACATTGTGTCTATACATCACTCGACATCAGACTGTAGCGCAATTAGCGTCGCTTTGACATGTAACACATAACCCTGCATTGTATCAATCCCAAAACGAAAGCCGTCTCTCTCTAACGCTGTGACAATAGATGTTGGCGTCCCGTTTACGCTTGGGACTAATGCGCAATCAATAATAATTATCCTTATGTTTGCAAGCAAGTGGATTGCATTGTGGGATGATATTGCGTGTATAGGGTTGGCACTAATTGATAATTTGAATTATTGTGTTTACTTACTTACTAAATTGCAGTAGAACCCCATATAATGGATTTGTTCGGAAGGCTTAGCTCAGCATGCTATGCCATCAAAAAGATAAGACTCTTAACAGACGAAGAAACAGCTAGATTAATTTTATTTTAGCTATTTTCATAGCATTATGTCTGTATGGTATGTTATTGTGGGGATCTGCTCCGGACATATATAATATATTCATACTGCCAAAAGCGCGCCATAAAAGCTATCTCTAATCTTAAGTCCAGAGATTCTCTCACAGATAGGTTTAAGGAAATTAACATATTAACGGTGGCATCACAGTATATATTTGATAATATAATGTAATGTGCGCAAAATCATTGATAAAAATTCAAAGGAACAGAATTTTAATACTAGGAATGGAAATAAGCTCTCTCTGCCAAATGGTCGACTTCACAAAACAAAACATTAATTTTTTGGGTAATGGTATCAGGTTTTATAATAAAAATCCGCAGGAAATAATTGATCTGCCTTTGCTAACTTTTAAAACTGTAGATAAAAAGCAGTTTCTTCAAAAGGGGTGTTAGGTATGCTGCTAATGATTACTTATCAGATAAACAACATTTTCAACTTATATTAGGTCGGGGAAAAAGTCTTTTCGCATAACGTAGGTATAAACTTATTATAAAATTTTTTTGACTGTACTATTTGTGTCTGGCTGGTTTTGGTAACATTAAAAAGGTTCCATTATAAAGAAAAGAAAAAAAAAAAATGTGGTTTCCCGCTATTTTTCATTTGTTTTTCTCTCCGTGAAAATGAGTGAATCTAATGAAGAAATTCGATACATTTTAAAATTTTGTTATAAAAAAGGCAAAAATGCAACTCAAGCAGTGAAAAAAATTTGTGATGTTTATGGACCTGATGCAGTGTCAGTAAGAGTAGCACAAATTTGGTTCAAACGTTTTCAGTCCGGAAATATTGATGTTAAAGATGCACCTCGCTCTGGTCGCCCTGTTACGAATAAAATGGACGCCATTTTTTAAAGGGTGGAGAGAGTGGCAAGATCGGCATATTAGTAGTTACGATGCAGCTGAAGAACTGGGAATTGACCACAAAACAGTTTTGACCCATTTGAAGAAAGCTGGTTATACAAAAAAGCTCGATATTTGGGTGCCACACGAGCTCACTCAAAGAAACTTAATGAACCGTGTACTCATTTGCGATTCATTATTGAGACGTACTGAAACCGAGCCGTTTTTGAAGAGATTGATAACTGGCGATGAAAAGTGGATCACGTACGACAAGAACGTGCGAAAAAGGTCGTGGTCGAAAGTTGGCCAGGCTTCACAGACTGTGGCCAAACCTGGCCTAACACGAAATAAGGTGATGCTGTGTGTATGGTGGGATTGGAAGGGCATTGTTTATTATGAGCTTTTACCGCCCGGCAAAACCATCGATTCTGATCTTTACTGCCAGCAACTGATGAGATTAAAGGAAGCAGTCGAGAGAAAACGGCCGGAATTGATCAACAGGAAGGGTGTGGTCTTTCATCACGATAACGCTAGACCACACACATCTTTAGCCACTCAGCAAAAATTAAGAGAGTTCGACTGGGAGGTCCTAGTGCATCCACCATATAGCCCTGACCTTGCGCCTTCATTATTTCACCTGTTTCGGTCTCTGCAGAATTCTTTAGGTTCTGTAAGGTTGACCTCAAGAGAGGACTGCCAAAACTATTTGTCCCGTTTTTTTGATCAGAAGTCCCAAAGTTTCTACAGTAACGGGATAATGTCTCTGCCCACAAAATGGCAGAAAGTTATTCAACAAAACGGTACATATATATTGTAAATAAATGTAAATAAACTTTGAAAAAAATGTCTTGACTTTTCATACAAAAATACGAAAAGACTTTTTCCCCAACCTATTATTTGTGTAAATTAAAATAAAAAGTCAACCAGATCATTGTCGCCACCATCCCCTATTGTACGAATTTAGCTAAGGCTCACATTACTTGACTGTGATGAAGGGTTCCCTTAGAGCTACTTTATTGGTTACAGCATCTGGGGACCCTTTCAATATCTTTAAATATTCACTGTGTGTGTTCCGTATTGTTGTATTTGATTGATAATTTAAAAGAGCATAGTCTGTGAGTTTCTTGTCAGTTTTTCTCGCAGAGCTCACTCTCACTCTCGCTCACTTTCACCTAATTTTTATTTATTTGCATGTAAATGTATGTAAGTTTCGTGATTTCAGTGTAATCACAAGCAGTTTTTTAACGTTTTCAAGTGTTATGTAATAGTTAAATAAATTACTTTTACTTTTCTTTCCTTACTGAAGTACTTAAGAAGACCGATATGGCACGGTAATTGGTAGAAGTCATAGTCAAAACCATGTTTGTTTCTTTTAATTAGTCTAAGTGTTATATACAGGGTGTTAAAAGAGCTTGATCAAAGCCAAAGGTTACGCATTCTACACGTATATAACATATAACAGGAGATAGGTATTACCAAAAAATATTGTTGGGAAACGATTTTAGTTCTTTGTTGTTAAGGAAAACTGCTACAACAAATCGCATTGTGTGTGTGTGTGGTCCAAGCGTGCTAATGCTATTACAATTTTAATTGTATATTAGTAGTATTCTGCACAACAGTAGGATTATTTTTATAGGCTTTTATTAGGGTATTTTTGCAATCTGAACCTGGATATAGACTAGGTCGTAAATGCACTCGGTCAATTTATATTAACGCAGACAAAGCCGTGGAAACAAATATCTTTGACCTAAGCATAAGAACAAGATTTACTTAAAGTGTTGTAGTCATTCAAGAAAAACATTTTGAACAGAGCTCAAACTTATTTGCGAGATATAATTACAGCGAAGAATAGCTTCATACATCATCTGTTTAATTAAACTAGATACAGCGCAGAGAAATGAAATACGAAGTAAACGATTTTACGTACTCAAGCTCGAGAATATACCTTAATAATATGTTTTAGGAGAATAAGTTGCGAGTACTGAATTTGGGAGCATTATAACTAATGTTAATATTACAAAAAGAAATTGTTACAGAACAGCAATTTCAAAAAGATGTCCTTGGCGCTGAATGATAATGTGTGAAATTTCATAACTTTTACCTTTATTTATTCAAGTCTAAAGTTGAAAATAGTATTTTCAATCAATACTATATTTGAGTAACTAAAAATTATACAAAAGACAAACTTCACTCTCAATAATTATGCATTATTTTTATATTTAACCTCGTTGGAATTAAGTGAAAGATCATAATAGCTGTATTGAGCTAAGCTTAATTTTATGTACCATTTTATTTTAACATTAATAGAAAATTAATTTTCTTTTTTTAAAAGAAAGAAGTAATACAATTAAAAAAGTAAAACAACTTTGATTTTTGCACGAAATTATTTCAATAGAATTACTATCACAAAAGTTAGCAAACACAAATTCATTGTTTTACGATTATGTTCTTATATCAAAATTAATAGATATAATAAATTATATAATTACTATCACCCAACAGCAGTGACAACCCTAGCTGAAGGTTCGGTTTGTGGAGTCAAATGTCACATGTTGCTCGGATTAATTTGCAAGGCAATTACACGGAAGCGCGCCAACGTGTATTGTGATGTGATGTATGGCGGCGGTTAATGAGGCCAGCTCTGTTTGACTGCCACCATCACACCACTTGGTAACCTTCAGAAGTATACCTATATATCCCCTCAAACAATCACGTAATCAAAGGTCATTCATTACATCTTCCACTTTGGATCTGTGCATCACTAACCAACTATTTACTGTGGATACTACTGATATACGATTATCGAGGTTAAGCAGCGTCAAAATCGGATGGGTACGAACTATATGATCCTCAAAAAAAAACCTCATTGGATATCCAAAATACTGATTGTGCAACAAATACAGTTTTACAAAGCTTTATTGCTATCTTTGATTTGCAAAGAGCTAGGTTAGGTTGTCAGTTAATTTATTTTAATGTGTCATACTCATGACATACAACCCTATTTAAATTGATCTGTAGATAAGTACTTCATCATCTCAAGGGTATTATTCAGCGTAACGTGTACTTTGTGAACAGAGCACATGTACATTAGTATCCAAGGCATTGCTAAAGGCTATTTGTCGATATAATCCTGGACTGGGATTAGCTTAGCACATCCCTAGGGTCAACTAAAACTGATTTGGCTGCCGTAAACCATTTGCATGTACAATGTAATTGAACGGAAAATGTATACGAGTTTATATAGTAGCGCCATCTATATTGAGCAGCGATAGCCCAGTGGGAGACCTAGCCTTCAAATTCTTTATAAAAGCTCTTTTGAGCCAAACTTGAATAAATAATTTTGTTTTTTGACAGCATAATATTTGTATGTAAGTTTATCCATTATACTTATCTTGGAATAAAACCTCCTCCTCCTTGCGTCGTATTCCTCAATGCTGAGGGTCGTGACCACCCTTTTGAAACACCCTTTCTCTCTAACGATGTTCTTCCATCTATTTCTGTCATCGGCGGTGTGGAGGGCATAGTGGTCTGTCTGTAGAACCGAGAATGGTGCGGATCTGTTTGGACCAACGTAATGGGCTGCGCCCACGAGGCTTTTTTCCTTCTACTTTTCCGAACTAAATAACTTTTATTTGGAACTAAATAATTAGAGTAATTGTTCGAAATTATTTATTTAATACTTTGAAGCGCACGTAGCTCCACGCTTGGTAGACAAAATCAAAACTCATTCATTTAAGTTGGTTCGATAGAGCTCTTTTATAAAAGTCATAATTATAAACTAAGAACGGGAAGAAAATCGTCAAGGTGGATTTTTCTCCCGCCAATTACAATAAAAATACAACAAGTCGTAAAACGAACACCGAGTAAAACAGAGTTCACAGAGTTTTGGGTTGCAAGCCACTTGAAGCCACTTTGAGCTATTGGTCGGTTATCACAATATTATGTAGTAATCGTTTAGCCATGTCAGAGGCCTAATAAAAATCTAACAGTTAGGAGGCCACTTTCTTATCTCTGCCCATCCGCACCGCACACTTCACAAATTGAAACAACAGAGTTAAGACTACTAAAATGTTTTTTACACTAAGGAACTATTGCGCTTATCATATCAGCGTTATAAAGTCCACTGCTGAACATTAGCCTTCATATTATATTAAGGGTATTTGCCTTGCCCATAATAACCACGCTGGACACGCGGCTTGGTGATCGACCTTTGGTAACCTATTACCAATTAAAAAATATAGTAATCTAATGTACTTTAAACCACTTATTGGTGCGTCTGAATGAACTCTGGTAGTAAATTAAATTTTAGGGCTAAAGTTAAACCAGGTTTAAAAGTAGTGCTGTCACTTTTATTTGATAAGATGAAGACAGTGACAGCATTAGTTTAAGCCTGGCTTAACTTTAGCTCTTGTTTTGTAATAAGCTTCTGGAAGTTTTGACATTTCTGTCTCTATATACTAGAAGTGTGACATAGTTCTCTTTATACGGAATTTATAGATAGCAAAGGAGATAAAGCTGTAAACACTAAGACAGCGGATATTAGTAATGCCTTAAAGCGCTTAATTTTTGATGATCAGCTTTACTGCTGCAATTACGAAAATTCCAACTTAACACATAAGATAGTTATATTACTGAAGCAATAATAAAATTGTAACTTAATAAAAATCAAACTCATACGAACCTTTTAGGGCAGTAAAACTAGTAGTGTAGGTTGTGATTAGTTGTATTGTTCACACATATAAAAGTAAACATGAAAGGTAACGTTTTTTTAGCAGGGCTGCGCAAAATGTAATAAAATATTTATTATGTATAAATTTTATGGTGTACAATACATACATGCATATTGCGTCTGTTTCCTCGAAGGGATAGGCTAATATGCATAATTATTAATAATATTCATAATAAACAATGAAGCGCTCGTAGCTCCGCGGTGCTCGGTGGTCGGAAACAATCACCAAAGTTAAGCAGAGTTTACAGAGGTCAGTCCTTGGATGGCATTTGATATCGAGCGCTTCCGTGCTTCGGATGGCACGTTAAGCCGTTGGTCCCGGTTATCACTAAAAGTGGTAGTCGTTAAGCCATGTTAGAGGCCTAAATAGGCGGCTTGACAAATTCTAACAGCAGGACGCCATACACCTGTCTCCGCCAATCCGCACCGGGTCAGCGTGGTGGAGTATGACCCAATACCCTCGCACCTTGGTATGTGAGAGGAGGCTCGTGCTCAGTAGTGGGGCGTTAATGGGCTGAAATGATAATAAACAAAATCAAACAATTACAAATTAATAATTAAAGTCTAAGTCAAAATCATTTATTCAAGTTTGCCTTAATAGAGCTCTTATGAAAGTTAAAACTGAAAATAAAGCGCGCTTGTTAAGACAACAAAGAGTAAATAAAGTTAATAAAAATATTTCTTGCTGAAATCTCATACAGCGCCATCTAGTGAGTTAATATGAGATAACTTCCATCTTATCATACTACATACTAAGAAAATTTATGGATGTTTGTTGGTTTGTCGTAAAAGCTCCGAAACAACTCAACCTATTTAAAATGATATTTCTCTAATAGAAAGCTACATTATTTTTGACTAGCATTAGGGATCCCTTCGCAAACTTCAATAGTGTAACCAAGTGTGTTAAATATTTAATAAATAGCAACAGTAGCCAAGGGCGCGCCACTATTACTAATAATAATAGGTTGGGGAAAAAGTCTTTTCGTATTTTTGTATGAAAAGTCAAGACATTTTTTTCAAAGTTTATTTACATTTATTTACAATATATATGTACCGTTTTGTTGAATAACTTTCTGCCATTTTGTGGGCAGAGACATTATCCCGTTACTGTAGAAACTTTGGGACTTCTGATCAAAAAAACGGGACAAATAGTTTTGGCAGTCTTCTCTTGAGGTCAACCTTACAGAACCTAAAGAATTCTGCAGAGACCGAAACAGGTGAAAATCTGAAGGCGCAAGGTCAGGGCTATATGGTGGATGCACTAGGACCTCCCAGTCGAACTCTCTTAATTTTTGCTGAGTGGCTAAAGATGTGTGTGGTCTAGCGTTATCGTGATGAAAGACCACACCCTTCCTGTTGATCAATTCCGGCCGTTTTCTCTCGACTGCTTCCTTTAATCTCATCAGTTGCTGGCAGTAAAGATCAGAATCGATGGTTTTGCCGGGCGGTAAAAGCTCATAATAAACAATGCCCTTCCAATCCCACCATACACACAGCATCACCTTATTTCGTGTTAGGCCAGGTTTGGCCACAGTCTGTGAAGCCTGGCCAACTTTCGACCACGACCTTTTTCGCACGTTCTTGTCGTACGTGATCCACTTTTCAACGCCAGTTATCAATCTCTTCAAAAACGGCTCGGTTTCATTACGTCTCAATAATGAATCGCAAATGAGTACACGGTTCATTAAGTTTCTTTGAGTGAGCTCGTGTGGCACCCAAATATCGAGCTTTTTTGTATAACCAGCTTTCTTCAAATGGGTCAAAACTGTTTTGTGGTCAATTCCCAGTTCTTCAGCTACATCGTAACTACTAATATGCCGATCTTGCTCCACTCTTTCAAAAATGGCGTCCATTTTATTCGTAACAGGGCGACCAGAGCGAGGTGCATCTTTAACATCAAAATTTCCGGACTGAAAACGTTTGAACCAAATTTGTGCTACTCTTACTGACACTGCATCAGGTCCATAAACATCACAAATTTTTTTAACTGCTTGAGTTGCATTTTTGCCTTTTTTATAATAAAATTTTAAAATGTATCGAATTTCTTCATTAGATTCACTCATTTTTACGGAGAAAAAACAAATGAAAAATAGCGGGAAACAACTTTTTTTTATTTTTTTCTTTTCTTTATAATGGAACCTTTTTAATGTTACCAAAACCAGCCAGACACAAATAGTACAGTCAAAAAAATTTTATAATAAGTTTATACCTACGTTATGCGAAAAGACTTTTTCCCCGACCTAATAATATGAAAGCGATGTAATCATATTATTTTAGACTGAGTATTGCCAGCCCTAGCGTTTAATGCGCAGGAAACTATCGCTTGATGGTGCTTATTTTATGACGTCTTCATTAAAACCTTTTCATTTAAGTTCTGCTACTTTTACTGATTTTATCACGTCCCGGTATTTGTTCTTTTATGCTATGAACTTTAAAATTTTACGTCAATAAAGTATATTATAATTACCGCTAGCAAAATTATAAAATTAATTGAGTTTTTCCTGTTTGGAAAGTATGAATAATTGTTAAGATATCTACGAGAGCTCTGCCGACAAACTGTATCATTGTGGTTGACAGGCGTATCACTTATCAGATAAGCGAGTGACCAGATGGATAATGCATTTTTGTTATAAACAATGGCTTCGTGCTTTTAGCACATTTAGCCAGTGTCAAGTAAAAGCTATATTAGTTTATTTAATTCATGGTAAATGAAAATAAGTGGTGACAAAGATGATAAATGGTAAATGAGATGCCCACCCCCTAAATCCCTTGAGTCCTCAGTAAAGATGTAAGACTATACTGAAATATCACAAGGACTTCTTTAGATATAAACCAAAAAAAATACTCGTATTAATTTGGCCCAAATACTCCAATAGATGCTCAATCAGTATATTTATATCAAATATTTTTAAAAGTTGTTTAACGTGCATAATCACAAATCATTTTATATGATGACATCAAAAAAATCAGACGAGTATATCAATAACTACAAATACTATCGATAACTATCAGAAAGTCGCATCACTAGTCCTCTCCTGGGGGCTGGAATCGATCAGAGAGTAATTAACTGTTTGTAAGCTGATATTGTATAGCGCGCGTACGATAGCATTTCATGTAACGCAAATGTATGTGGCAGGAATGGCAGGCCACATATAACATACTATGTTTACGTGTTAGTACTGAATTTGTCGTGAAGACTGATCAAAAGAATTAACTGACATACGCTGAATCAAGGTATTTGCCATGTTAATTTGAGATATATAATTATGTTACAGACAGATTGAAATAATACAGCATTTTACAAAATGAATGATAAATGTTTTTGTTTATTGCATACAATTTAACTTGTTAGGACACCTTTTTTTTTTTGAGTGGTAATGCATTACGCCTACTTTGCACTGCGGGGACAGCACAAAGTTATGTCGGGTTCCCTGGCCGAGATGGTGGTGGCCAGGACTACCGACTAAACCCCACTATTTCCTGCTCAACGTAAGGTGCCAAGGAGGTAACAGAGTAACCTTATCCTCCGTTGGCACTGCACGCCTGCCTGTGTAACAGACCCTTCGTCATATTTTTTCTTTCTTCTTTTCCTGCCCTTGATTCGGTTAACATTTGTGCCGCTTTCTATATCTTCGGGCTGCAAAAAAGCGCGAGTAGGATGTTCCCCGAACCTTTACCCGCATGCCCGGCTATGTGGTTAGCGCACCAGCGTACGCACGCCGGCGCTGCCCTCTCCTTTGTTGTTAGGACACCTAGTCTAACTTTCAGTGAACTTATAATAATAATTTTAATAATAATAATTTGGTCTGTTCTAGTCACACATTTACATCATCATCATATTTAATTTATTTTTTATTTATTTATTTATTTATAGAAAAAAATGGTTCTATTAAAATCAAGTTAGACTCCTTTGTCTAGTATTTTATGTTCATTAAATATCTTACAATGTCCAATATAAAAAATATCTTCATGACTATAATAATATAAACAATACACAACAGTCATAAAAAAATATTTTGAGGCTTCAGATTTTTGACACATTTTCTTTCTTTAATTTCAGGTGAAAATTTGGTTCCAAAACAGAAGAACAAAATGGAAGAAAAAAGACAACATCACCAACGCAGAAGTAGCAGAGTTGAAGCAACAGAACAAACCAGCGATAGAAGAAAAGAAAGAAGATTCGATAAAAGAAGATCCTTTAGCTATAGATATGTCCAAGAAAGAATGCAATAAAATTCTTAGCGAAAAGTTACGAGCGTCCAAAGCAGTTATTGCGAACCTTTCACCAAAATTTAAGAGGGTAGAGAAAGGAGTGTTACTTGATAGCATTTGCGATTCGAATGATGTTGAAAGCAAAATATCTATCAACAAAATTACTAATAAATTATCCAGTACTGATTTATCGAGTGATTCGGGAAAAATATCAGTTAAAAGTTTTAGTCCAGAAGAAGTTAATGATATGAAGTTTGATGCTCTCAATCAAGATGTTGAAATGTAAATATGACAAAATATTGTAAGATGAGCCATTTTGTGATCTCTAGCATCTATGATTATTGTTCAAGTCAATTTGTATTTTAAATTATTTTGCATTAGTTACGTACTTTTTATTATCAACAGATGTTTGTTTGTTAATAATATTTTATAAGGTCAATACATCTTACATATCAGTTTAGTTTCCTAAATTATAAATGTTATACATACTTTTTGACGTTCAATGCCATTAGACTTCGACACAATAGAAAATATATTATTCAATGGTTCAGTGACGTCTGAAATGCTTAAAAAAATCAGACTTCATCACCGGAAATTCTTAGTTGGCTATAAGATGTAAATAGTAGCATTTAGATTGTTTTTGTTTGTGTGTTTATTAAGAGGTACCGTAATATGTATCAAATTATTATTCTGCTTGTGTAGATTTTTGTATGGCATTTTATTAATGGGATAGTTTAAAAAAGTTTGTTTAGTTTTAACATTTACTTTGATTACATTCAGATATTTTCGATCCATACTAAAGACTTAGAAACAAATTTTATGTATCATTATGAAATGTAAAGCTATTAATTATACCGTTATCTATGGTGTTTATAATTATGATTAGTTTTATATCCTTTCCTTGAGAAATTATTGATTTTCCACTTCCACTTGATTTTGACTGAAGTCTTCCGCCCTTTTTTCACTCCCTCAAGGCAGTATATTCGGGGATAAAAACTTTTCCCTCTTAAGTTTAAGATTTTATCTATACCTAATAATCAGTTCTCCTTATCTCCACACCTCATTTAGTTCAGCGGTGTAAGCTTAAAAAGGACATACAGACAGACAGACATAGTTACTTTCGCATTTATAATATTAGTATTGCCTTTTCTAGCGAGACGTGTGCCAATCTTCAAATATCCATAGAACATACTTATAACTGCCTGTACACGGTCAATATAAAAATATGAATTATTTTTTTTCAAATCTACCCTACTTATTTATTCTACTATATACAGTGATATGTTAAGTATGATATATATTCATATTGTTATTTGCAATATAATAGAATGCAAAGTTCCCTATATATATATATTTTTAAGTTAATTTATATGAGTGATACCATCAGAAGATCTTACATGTCAGTCTTTTATTAACAGAAAAAGTAAACATTATCTTAACTTATCAGGATTAAACATACTTGTTTATTGATATAACTTTTTACCCGTCATGTGCAATATTTCTTTCTTTCTTTCTTTTAAATAATGGCTTCGTGCGTCTAGCACATTTAGCCAGTGTCAAGTAAGTGATATATTAATTATATATAATTTATAGTAAATGAGAATGAGGGGTAAAGATGATAAATCGAAGATGAAATACCCTCCCCTAAACCCCTTGAGTCCTCAGTAAAGATGTGGGACTATACTGAAATCTCACATGGACTCCTTGAGAGCCTTACCATTAATTACTGAGGCTAACTTAATTGCCATCAAAACTACAAATTGAGCATCAAATTCGTAACTTAAAGGTGTATCAATAAATATCAATATATCGATGTCCATAAATTCACTCTCTATAGTGAACCAGTTTTTTATCAATTAAAATGAATATGAAACTTTACAATTTAGCCTGAATTGCTTTCAATATAGTCTCAATATTAAAAAATAGTAAAACGTATAATTTTACCCTAAGTCTTCATACAAACTTTCATAAAGTTATATTAAAAAGATCTTTATTTAGATGTGTGTAAATTTACCGGAATACCTTAAGAAGCATTCAAAAACAGACGTTAGGAGCCCTGTAACACATTTCGATCAAAAAATACGACCACTTGTTATAATTAAATTTTTTTTTTAACTAAACTTGTTTTGTACAAAAATTGCCATGTTCCATTTAATTAATTTTATCTTTGAACCAACAATTAAACAGAAAATAATCTCTAAACCTGGATTTATGAAGTATAAGACACATATTTGTAATCAATCTTAGAGCTTCAGTTAATCTAAGTACAGAAGTTATTATAAGTTGCCAAACTACTAATCAAGTTACTTTTGTAATACTCAGGTAATTTTTTCTAGGCGTTAATCTCCGTATAGTGAATATTTAACATACATATGTCATTATCATGTTTACTTGAAAAAAATATGCATTTAAATATCCTGGATAATAATGTAATTTTTTATTAATTGAAGATACCAAAATGAAAACTTTGTGTTTACATAGTCTGATATAACATTAACTCCTTAAAACAAGCTCGAATCTTACAATTATTCTCCAGCAAATTGAGATATCATTTGTATAAATTACTATTAATATAATATACACATGTAATTATTTAAAATTTATATAAATGTCTGCCATGCTTAACTAAAACGTTCTTCCGTAATTTTCCAACACAAGTATCTAATTTAAATTAACAATTTACCAAATAATTTTTGATATGTTTTTTGAAGTTGGCTTCCTTTAAGAATTAAATTAAATTATGTAAATTGTAATTATAGTGTAATAGTTAAAACTTAACAAATTAATATTTAGATGAAGTTTGACGCGAGTGCTGATGCATCATTATTTATGTAGTCCACTGAATATTCAGTGAATAGTGAGTTCGAAGTGAAAATAAAATAGTTTTCCATTAACTTGTGTTTTTGATTTTGTCACCACAAAAATAATTTATTGGAACAAAGCCATTATTTTAAAGTACCGTGTGGTAGCCGCAACCTTAACCCTTTAACAGGCAGAGCACGTTGAAAATATTCATTGGTTTTCCACCTTTAGTTAACCGCATAAGGTTCAATTTATGGTGGTCATATATTGACCACTGCCTGGTAAAGGGTTCAATACAATTATACGACTCTATAGAATAGTGTAATCGCCTCTCATCTCACGAAGAGACGAAGAGAAATTCTACCACACTTCACTACTACACTTCACTCCAGAGGTCGTGGGTTCGATTCCCACACAGGACAAATCTTTGTGTGCATGAACATGAATATTTTTTCTGGTCCGGGTGTTTTCTTATGTATATTAAATATATATTTACAAAAAACAAAATTTAAGTATGTTTATACGTTGTTTAGTATCCATAACACAAGTTCTTAATTATACTTACCTTGGAACTAAATAAATGGTGTATCAGAAAATGTTTATTTATTTACCGGATGATTGGCAGCAGCGTCATCTTGCGTACTGGCTTGAACTGCGATCACCAACCCGCCTGCCCAGCGTGGTGATTATAGGCAAATACTCCCAATATTATGTAATCTGTTGGTGAGCCCAATGTTCAGCAGAGACTATATAAGACTGCTTTGATGATACCTCCTAATATCTCGGCTTGAGGTTTCGTAGAAGGCGATAAAGGAATTGAGAGAGATCTCAATCTGAAGAGTCTGTCAATGTGGGTAAAGGTTTAGCTACCTTTCACAATTTGTCAATTTGGATCTGGGGATAGTAAAGTAAAGTTAAGTAAAGTAAAAAAAAAATTTTTGTTTCATAAACTATTATACATAGTACTTGAAAACGTCATGATTAAAATATAAAAAAAACAATTGAAATATTATTACACTAAATCACGAAGCTTAGATTCACTTGCATGCAACAAAACAATTTAAAATCAAAAAATAGTTAAGTGTAAGTGAATCTAAGTGCCAATTCCGAGCCACCGCTCTGTAAGAAGAACTGGCAAGAAACTCACAGGCTATGCTCTTTTAAATATATCCATTGGTTTGGTACTAGAATTAAACTATCATGATGCTATATGGATTATGTGAAGTTTGTTATAGCTATATAAGTAAGAAGATCCCTTTAAGATAGTGATAGCGAGGTGTCGCCGCACTGAAAATGTTTTTTTAAAATTTTATTATGACACGTTATAATGACTACATCCTGCCTGATATGTAAGCTGTCGATGCAGTCTAAAAAAAAAATTAAAGCGCTTCATACCGTGAAAAAAGGACGGTACAAAGCGCATCCACTCATGACGGCTTGCTAAAATGCCGTTTCACGCCCCGCTTAAAAGACCCGGGATCATAAGAAATAGGAAACACATGAGCCGGCAGCGAATTCCAGAGGTTAGTTGTCTTGCTCAGAAACGACTTTCCAAATTTCTTGGTTCGAGTGCTGATAGTCAACATGTATATACCTATGGTTTTGAGAGGTACGTATAATCAATATAACATACATACATATTGTCACGCCTGTTTATCCGAAGAGGTAGGCAAAGGCATATTATACGCTCACACTTCGCCACAATTTTGTAGAACCCACGGTGGCGAGCTTATTGCCGCTTACCGGGAACTTTTATGTTCGCCAGAGCATCGTCCCTTCATCGGCAGGTGCACCATTTGCAGGTGAGTGGGCTTGGGCTTCTTAGATGGAAGGCAGAATCCCGATCCCGAAAAATAATAGTTATCGCCTCAACCACAAAACGTCCACTCCTGAAAATAGCCCCCCCACTTGCTTCATTATCATCATCTCTTTCACAAACCAAGGTTCAAGCCGCCAATTAGGCTTCTTATATGGCATAATGACTAGCACAATGAAAAGCATTGTTTCTTATTTAAATGTCCTCTTTAAACTATGATTACTTTGGTTATCGTTTCCCACCAAGTAATAAATAGGACCTGCGAGCGCTTCAAAAAAAAAGTATCAAAGCATATTTCAGTAATATTTATATACAACTTAATTGTAAAATACCTGAAACTGTTCTTTATCAGAATAAAGAAATTTATTTTAAAGTTATGACACAAAGCGCTTTCTATTATCTTACGACAGCAACAAAAAGCACAGCGCCATCTGTGTTTTGAGCAAGAAACGTCTGAGCTTTTAACTCGAGCTTTCGACAAGTAACAAGTTCCTGAGCTTTCCGTTGGGGCTTTTTGAAGTTACTTTTGTAGTCGAAGTATAGATGTCACTAGTCATCTTAACTTGTTGCTTTCATTTTAAACTTTGATTTTCAGTTCAACATAAATACTTTTTTTCAATTAAACACTTTTTTGCATAATTATGTGTGAGATGTTATTAATTAATACTGATTTGTATCGAATATAAGTTTGATGTATGGGAGTGCACAACACATTATTATTATGGCTTTCTTTGTTTATAGTTATGTAAGATAAATTTATAATGGAAATAAGTATAATGTATTTGGAAGCCTCGTTAGTGTCTCCGACAGACTAACTGACTGCCGGACAATCACCTCCCCCCTTTAGAATCACGACATGATGACATATTCCCCCAATAAGAGTCACTGACAGACTGGCAAATCTTGAGAAAAAAACACAACAGACAGATTATCTGACAAACCTTGACAAATTCTGACAAACCTTGACCAATTCCGACAAAGATGTTGCTTTTTGCTTTTATTTCTTGATTATGGATCAGCTCATACCACTTTCATTGTTGTTGAAAAACAAACCATTTTATTTGTGAAAATTTGACGAATCTAAATGATTCTGTTGATATTATAGACAATAAAGTATTTTTTTTACTGAAATTTACTAATTTGTACTAAAATTTAGCAATATATTCGAAAGAAAGCCCCATCTTTTTACACAATGCCTTGATAGATTCTCCCAGGAAGCTTAGTCATAATTAGTACAATTCTCCAAATGTTCGCGATACAAGGATCGGCATCAAGCGCGGATTACCTTTGTTATTTAGTAGGAAAGAGACAGAATATTTCAATGGGGAATAATGTATTGGTGCGACTGAGACAGCTGCCAAGTGACGCGTCAATTTGTCCTGTACAGTTTTCAGGAAAAACAAACATCTCTTCGAGTGTGAATTTACAAGGGGTGGTTTTTTTAAAACTTATTATTTATTTTGCCTTAGCTATTATTAATTTATACTTTTTTCTTTATATTTTTTAGTAAGGAAAATTAGTTAAAATTTATTTACACTTGTATTATGTTAAATATTTTTTAACTATCTATTTTGTCTGAAGTATGTGCAGAAAATAAGAAAAAAAATATAATCTTGTAATGGCTTGCATTATGATGTCCTTTTCTGTTAAGTGTTGTTTGTATGGAACAATAGTTAATTAGCTAAAAGTACCTATTTGAAATAATTAAATTTTTATAGAGTTAATTTTTTATATTGTGCTGACTCAGATTGCCAAGTTGCAGAACACTTAAAAAAAACAATGTTCTATGTCAGTGGTGATGGTTTTCTACACATAGCTCGTTCTGTAGACCATTGTGAAGCCATTGTGGCCAGCTTGCTTACTCCAGTCAGCCCAACTCTTTCCAGAATCAGGTCCTTTAATTAATGTGTCTTGTCCGGTGATGGTCCACTTCACCAGGCGTATGCCGCATATGCAGCAAGAAGTATTTTTATGAGAATTAATCTTTAGAGAGTGGAGGTTTGCTTATTAACAAAAGGAAACATCTTCTTCGGGGCTGATAATTGCGTCTCGCCTAGTCAAAGATGGGTAGGGTATGGTATTTATAGCGCCGTTCTTTAATATTTTATTCGCTTGATTCATAATTGATCTGTAAGGCATCGCTTGTACGGTAGCGCAACATCTAACCCGCCCTCTTCCCCAAGACCGGAGGTCAGAAATTAGTCAATATGTACATAAAGTGCAAGTAATTAGTCATGTACAGTGAGTCGAGACGTTTAGATTGAGTGAATTGTTGAAAGCTATAAATAGACTTATTAGATATCACTTAACTAAGATTACTTTTCTACATCTATGTCTAGATATAATTATAGGTGTAGAAAAGTAAATTTTATCAACCCGTGTGAACTGACAGCAATACGAATGAGCGACTTGAAGAGTGATCGCCCGCGATTACGGGCCGGCGCGAGATTAGCCCCAATTTTAAATTGTTGATTACTTTCACAGGCCCCCCCCCCTACCTTCCCTCCTCTCAACTAAGCCCTCCTACATTGCTGACAAGTTGGAAGTTTGCAGACTTGGGCTCTTCGGAATGACAGGCGGTATTGAAGTTTTTTAAGGAATGGTGATGTATATGTGGAACTGTTTGCTATTTTATTTACATCGATGGCAAAACCTACTTTTAAAACACAAGAAAGTGATCAACGAAGCTCTTGCAATATCACTGTCATTACTAGGGCGTAGCCAATCCGTCAAAAATCGTGTATATTTTTTAATAGTTACGTACTGTAGGTTATTCCCTGGCGAGGTAACCAGGGAGCTAATTTCACTATTACAGGCTCCGCTTTTAACATTGTAATAAAATTAATCCTTTTGTGTTAAGGCTTCTTAATATCAACTGATACACAAAATATTTAATTTTCATAAACTGTGCATTTAAGTAATTGTCTATAGTTTATGGTTCTTTTACTACTAAGTCGCTATATGAATATATATATTAAAGTAAAAATTTCTTCCAAAAAAAATTATAAATGTGTTGTAAATTTTATAAAGGGCTCATACCAAGATCTGAGGAGCCCAAACCAACCTCATCTGCAAGTGATGCACCTGCCTATCAACGGTCGAGGCTCTGGCGATCATAAAAGTTCCCGGTAAACGGCAATACCACCGTTTATTACGTGGGACCAACAATACAACTCTTCACCTTTCGGGAAGACATGCGTGACATTATGTACATACAACTTAATAAGTACGTTCATGATCATCAATTCATCAACATCATATACGTAAATACGCAAAAGGAATAATGCTGGATATTAGTAAGGCTTACGACAGGGTTTCACACCAGATACTTCTTTCGAAACTAAATGGAATAGTGGTAAGAGGTATTTCGTATCAATGGTTCGAGTCAAACTTGAAAAATAAAGAGCAGTTTGTACATTTGAATTATTATGATAAACGAAGTAATAAAATTACAAAGATAAAACCAGAAAAAGGAAAGGTAGAGCGTTCTATTCCCCAAGGTAGTATATTGGGAAGTATATTATTTATTATAGATATAAATGGACTATCAAGTGCTTAAAAGAAAAATGTATAAATTGTGCTGATGATATATCTATTATATATCCGTGTCAAAATAGCGCTGAATTACAAGAAAAACGGAATTCTAGTCTCAGTGAAATATTAAGTTAGTTAGGCGACCATAATTTGGAGATAAATATTAACAAAACAAAGGTAATGCAATTTAAGCCTAAACAATAAATAGCAATTAAGGAAACTTCATGTGCACTATTGGAAGAAGAAATTGACTCTAACATAAATTGGAAACCTCATGTTAAAAAAATATCATACAAACTTTCTAAATTTACCTTTGCCCTCTATGAGTTAAAAAAATGCACAGATCTGGAGACAGCTAAGAGCGCAAATTACGCATACGCGTAACCTGCCTGGCTTACCTACGTCATTATCTTATGAGGAAACAGTACTAATGTAAATAACTTATTTGCTCTCCAAAAGAGATGTATTAGAATATTGGTGAATATAACAAACATGGAGAGTTGTAGACAACTCTACCCTATTTTGTTAACTCAAAATACTTACTCTTGCTTCTATGTATATCTTTGAAATTTGTAAGTTGGTTCGTGGGACGTACATTTATATCAGCAATCCCAGAAATACCATTCCCATGCTCGCAGTGTCAAAAATAGAAAAGAACTAACTTTACCATTTACAAATTTGAATATTTTTAGATCGGGAACATTTCATATGTCAATAAGAATATATAACAAGTTGCCACATGATATCAGAAACGTAGAGGAAGGCTATTTATTTTATAAAGGCTCAAAGACTTCCTAGTAGAAAAACTTTTTGAGACTTATGTGAATATTTACCTAATTGGCATAGTAACTTTTCATTAGTATAATTATTGTATTTGATGTGATTTGATTTTAATTGTAACTATATTTTGATTGTAATTTTTGTTTTTCAGATTGTGTGTAATGTTAATTTGTGATGTAGGATTTATTAAAAATATTTGTAACTAATTTATAATGTTTTTTGCAATACCCTTGCAGGGCACATGTTAGAACCATTATACCTATGTAACATTAAGATCTTGAGGAATTGAAAATGATATAAGAAGATATACTGTAAAAACATATGGAAGATAAAACTAAAAGATGAGGTAACCGACAAACTGCCATAACAGTGTGAAAAAAAAGGTTCCGGATGAAGCCTCCAGAGGGCGTTAATTATTAGTATCATCGGTATTTATTCAGGGCCTTATCCAAAAATAAAACAGTTATAAAATAATTTCAGTATTTACTACCCCTACATGAAATGTTACCATCTTTAGTATAAATAACAATAATATACTACGTATTTCAGTCAGTCACACAGACATTTCGTGTTCGGACGTGGACATCTTTTTTATTATTTATTGGTTCTTCTTCAAAGTAATTGGCACCTTCACTCATTGCCTTAGTGCCTTAATTGGAATTACAGTGTTTAAGTTTAAAATTTGCGTGACTGGGACAAATTGTAGTGTTGTGCTCCTCTAATACTGTGTCGTAAATTACTCGGGTGTATTCGCAAAACAACTAAGCGCGAAAGCTACTACGCGAGTGAGCAGGATAACGCATTCCGCACACCAGCAGCCCCACCCGACGTTACTCACGTCAGCTGTGCGTGATTGTCTTCGTACCTGAATAAAAATTCTTAAGAAATAAGATCATGAGCGTACGCAGGAGCCCTCCCCACTTTAACTCTGGATCGCAGCCGGATTTGTCAAAACTACGCGATGATAACACACTTTGTATTAACCGGAAACGAAAAACACCGGAATGCGCTTGTGATTTTGAAGATAAGTTATTAGAATTACAAAGAAACCTATTGGCATCGATAAATTCCACTATAGCAGCTCAAAATGAAAATATAAAGGGACTATTGGATGTATTACGGGATGATCTCGGCAGCTTTAGGCAGGAAATGCGTGACGTCAATGACAAAATTCAGGTTTTGACGAGGGAACAGACAGCGATAAAAAGCGATATTAACAATTTAAAGTCATCCTGCTTGTTGAATGACTCCAAAGTCGACTCAATCGCCAAGGAAACTTCAAATATGGAGTCAACAATAAATCAGTTGACAGAACAGCTTCATATCAGGGAGCAGCAAGGGAGGCTTAACAATCTTGAAATTACCGGAATTCCTGCCTTAAAGAGTGAGAATCTATGTAACATTATCACTAACATTGCCAAAAAAATTGGATTTCCTCTGTCACTGTCCGATATAGACTACGTTCACCGTGTCCGGCGCTTCACCTCTGCCTCGAATCAGTCGCAAATAAATACCCAGACGACCCGAGATCGCTCTTTGATTCCTAATATAATAGTTCGATTTACACAAAGGAAATGTAAAAATGAAATGTTAGCCGCAGTACGCGCGCGTCGTGATTTAACTACAGCTGACGCGGGCTTGAATGGCCCCTCTTTGCCTATTTATATTAACGACCATCTCACACCGCAGAACAAAATAATATATAAACAGGTCCGTCGTGTCGCCAAGGAAAAAGACTATAAGTACGTCTGGCTCTCAGACTGTAAAATTTTGTTGCGTAAGAGTGATACCTCCAAAGTTATATACATATCTAGTGAGAACGACGTTAAGAAGATCCAATGACTATTTTATTATACCCACTTCACATATATTTATTTAATCATAATGGAACTAAATTACATACAAAATTGCTTGTTTTTTAAGTTGTTGATAGCCTATTTAATTTTAAAATCTTTTTTTTTTTTTTTTTTTTTTTTATTTATTTATTAAACATAATAAGATTTTTACAAGGTTTTTAAACACACAATAAATCACGAAGATTTGTCTGGTGTGTTCGATATGAGGTTCATTGATATTTAAATTAAGTATACATACTTATAAACTAGTGACAAAAAAAAAAAATATACCTAAATTCTACATTATATAAATCAACGAAATCACATTCGGAGCAATCACCCAGGCAGTCGCATATCGCAAATCAGCTAACTTCACTATAATAACTATTATAAGATGGCATATAATTGCAATAGCACAGTTGAGCAAATACAACCGGCCGCTCATTTCGCGGTAAGCACCGCGGGTGTGAGGGAGACAGTTACTTAGGCATTGCAACTTATTAAAAAAGGTCACTACCAATGCTTGCGAATGAGTGATAACGGACCAGTGACGACACAAACTCCAACGTCACACCTAAGTGCTTTGGCCTTCATGCATTCTACAGAGTGTTTAGAAAGTACATTTTAAGTTTTGTTTGTATGTTTTCCGGTGTAATTTTTTTTCGAGTTGTGAGATCCAATTCATTTAGTAAACGTGGTATCATGTACTGCGTGGTTCTTGTGCCAAAAGTATTGTTTTTCGCTGCTATTGTTATGAATTTTTGTTGAGTTATATGACGGGTATTAATTTCATGATCAAGTTTTTTTATAATATCTGTGTTGAAGAATTGTTCTTTTAACAGATTGTATTTAAATTTATAATTAATTGGTAACGTATTGCAATGCCGGAAAAGTTGTTGATCATCATTTCTATACTGTTGCTTAATTTTAGGAGATACAATTACTTTTAAAATTCTAATCTGCAAATTTTGTACTTTCTCTAGACTGGTTCTAAAAGTTCTACCGTAGCTAGTTAGGCCGTAGTTAATAATTGATTCAGCTAGTGCATTGTATAGCATTAGCAATATTTTATGAGGAATTCTTTTTTTAATAATTATTATGTTGGCCAGAAATGCTCTGAGCTTATCACAAACAGCACTAATATGGGGTTGCCAGTTAAAATGGCAGTCAACCAACAATCCTAGGTACATATGTGTATCTACTGTTTCTATGCCAGGGCATTCACATAAGTGTAAATTAAGATGTAAACAATTGTGCCTGTGCGCTTTTAGTTTGTTAGTTGTTTCCAAAAATGACTTTGTAAAAGGGGATCTAATATGCACTAATTTTGTTTTGGAAGCGTTGAGAACGAGACCGTTGTCATGGCATGGTTGTCATGGCTGTCGAAATCATGCTGGAGTTTTTCTAGTGCCTTTAACACATCTTTGTGTGCTACTAAGAGGCATGTGTCATCGGCGTACTGATACGACGAGCTATATGTAAAAACATTATTCATATCATTCACATATGCTAAAAAGTGAATCGGCCCAAGCACAGAACCCTGAGCCGTACCCTCAGTAACAGGTCTTACGTGGCTCTTTGTTTCACCTACTTTGATATTTGGCTTAATCTAAATCTTTTGTCAGTTGGTGGAACAACTACTAAAAAACTCACGATCAAATATAAACTACAAATTCGATAACACTTGTCTATCGGTTTACTACCAAAACGTGAGGGGTTTACGCACTAAATCACACGATTTTCTTAAGGCTGTCCTTTATAATAATTACGACATAATATGTGTCACTGAGTCCTGGCTCAACGATAATTTTTATAATTCGGAATACTTTGACGACCGTTACGAGGTATTTAGATGCGACCGTAATGCATTGGCTAGTGACTGCGAGAGGGGCGGCGGCGTTGTGGTGGCGGTGCGCCGGGAGCTACGGCCGTGGCACCGCGCCGACATGCGTGCGGCGCCGCCGGCCGATGAGGTATGGGTCTCGCTACCGCTGCGCGTGAGCGCCCCACCCGTCGCCGCCGCCGCTTGTAATCTACATATTATTTGTACGTATATGGCACACGGGAGCACTCATAGCTCATTATTAAGCAGTTTTTATGACAGAGTTAGTGAGTTTGTTGTTTCATATCCCGATGACATTTTCTTGGTTCTTGGAGACTTCAACATTTCTTATGCCCATTGGTTTTACAGAAATAATTCAATGGAATTAGAAACTAGTAATAATAACCTGGTTTGCCTCACAGCAGATTTTATGTGCATTACATCTTTGTTGCAACATAACACATTATTCAACCAAAACGGTAGACTACTTGATTTAGTATTTAGTAACGGTCAGTGCGTTGTTTCACCGTGTCATCATCCATTAGTACCGGAGGATTCTCACCATAAGTCCTTGAATCTAAGGTTTTCTTTGAGTATTAATATTTTTGAACCACTTTGTCCATTAAATCACATTAAATTACGATTTCATAAAGCTGACTATAAAAGTATTAAAGGGGCGTTACAATCAATTGACTGGGAAACAAAGTTTTCTACTAATGAGGAAGTGGAGAGTATGGTGGGGTATTTTTATGAATCTATTAATGAAATAATAAATAAACATGTGCCAAAAATTAATTCAAACTTAAAATCTAGGTATCCACCTTGGTACACCTTACCTTTGATTAAATTAAATAAAGAAAAAGAAAAAAAACATAAAAAATGGAAACAGTATGGGAATCCTTGTGATTATCAAACCTTTTCAAAATTAAGATTTCGTTTTAAGAAGATGTCCGAACTTTGTTATAAACAATTTATAAAGTTTTCAGAGGAAGGTATCCACACCCATCCAAAGCTGTTTTGGTCTTTTGTAAAATCAAAAAAGGCCACAGGTGACATGCCTTCGAAAATGTACTTTAATAATGAAACTCTCACCACAGGTAGCTCGATTTGTAACGCTTTTAATCAATATTTCAATTCTGTATTTGTTCCCTCTAATGGATCCTCATTATCCTGCTCGGATGTTTATAATAAAAGTTATCTTGATATTAACATAATTAATCTTGATAAATCTCGCATTCTAAAAGAATTAAAACATGTAAATACTTTTAAAGGAGCAGGCTCAGATGATATTCATCCTCTCTTTATTCGCAACTGTGCCGAAGAACTTGCCATACCTCTTACACTCTTGTTTCGTAAGTCTCTCGACAGTGGAATTTTTCCCACGAAATGGAAATCTGCGTTGATTACTCCAATTCCCAAGAATACTCAAAAACACCTTATCACTGAATATCGGCCCATTTCTAAGCTTAGCGTAATAGGCAAAATTCTGGAGAAAATAGTTACCGCTGATATTGCAATTGCTGCACGTAATTTTATTTCTCCTCAACAACATGGGTTTTTTAAAAATAGAAGCGTAGATAGCAACATGGTAGTTTTCACTGAGTTTGTTGCAGAATCGTTAGAGAAGAACTCACAGGTAGACGTCATTTATACTGATTTTTCTCGAGCTTTTGACAAAATTAATCACAGCATGCTCATTAATAAGCTAGCAGCAGCCGGTGTACATGGAAGTCTTCTGAGATGGATCCAATCATACATTAAAAATAGAAGCCAGGCGGTTTGCGTTAAAGGATATACCTCACAGTTTCTTCCTGTGCCATCCGGAGTTCCACAGGGATCACATTTGGGCCCTCTTTTGTTTTCCCTATATATTAACGATATCTCTAGTGTCTTTAAACACAGTCATCATCTACATTATGCAGATGATACTAAGTTTTATATTGTAGTTAAATCTATTGAAGACTGCAATAAACTACAATCTGACTTGAACGATCTTTATAACTATTGCAGTGGAAACCAATTGTTCCTTAATATCAAAAAGTGTCATGCTATAACTTATACTCGCAAGAAAAACAAAATTAACTTCGACTATTGTATTAGTGGCACCTCTCTCAACAGAGTAACTCAAATAAGAGATTTAGGAATTATTATGGATTCAGAGCTTTCTTATATACATCACATAGATCATATAGTAAAGACCGCATTTCGTCAACTAGGATTCATTCTCAGAATTAGTAAACCTTTTAGAAATATAAACACACTTAAGACCTTATACTTCTCATTTGTTCGCTCCATCCTCGAATTTGGAAGTCCTGTTTGGAATCCCTGTTACAATATACATATCGGTAGACTCGAGAGAATTCAAAAAAAGTTTGTTAAGTCGCTTAACTTCCGTAGTCACTCAGCCAATGACACATATAGTGAATCACTAAAAAATTACAATTTTCATACCTTACACAATCGTCGCAAAATTACCGATATAATTTTTCTTTATAAAATTCTTAACTCCTTTATTGACTCATCTGAACTTCTAGAATATGTTCAACTATCATGCCGAGCTCGTCTTCCAGTTCGCTCCTCACGTACATTACCTATTTTTGTACCCCCACTTCGTTTGAAAAAGTACACTCGAAACTCATTCTTTTTTCGTTCCACCAACATGTATAACAAAGAACTTCACAACATAGATTTATTTAGCTTATCTCTTGATTCTCTTAAGAAAAGTCTCAAAGCAAATTATGTTTAAATTTTTATTTATTCGTATCTCAAACAGTTATTCATTGTCATTTTCATTTTTTTTTTTTTTTTACGATAAGATTGCCATGTTACTGTTAAATTCTCTTAATTAAGCATTGTCCACATTTGAATACGACTTTGTTAATAATAAGTATGATTGGGCACTTTAGGTCTATTACTTAAGTTAAAATTGTTATAAATTAATGTTCTGTTTATATGACTGTTTGTTGCCAAAATAAATGAAAAAAAAAAAAAAAAAAAAGTATGTTTAACTGAAAGATGAGATGACCGACTAACAGGCCAAACAGTGTAATTATTAAGGAAAACAAGGGTTCGTAAGCGGTCACCAGAGGGCGTTAATTAGGAGTAGCGGTAAATCTTCAGCGGCCGGAACGGGGCCGATTCTAAATACTCAAAGTCAAAGTCATTTGTTCAATCGACGTTGCAGGATATAGCTTAAGTAGAGATTCTTCTTTAAATAATTTTGTCAAAGTTCTTTGAGAAAAAAGTTTGTCAAAGTTTGTCTCCTTATTGTCTCCAAATTTATTGTATTTACATGTTTGTAAAAAAATAACGAATCTAAATGATCTTAAAGACAATAAAGTATTTAAAAAAAAATGAAACCATTTTATCAGAAATTATATGACATAAAATTTTCATCATCATCAATATTATCATCTCAGTCATAAGAATTCCACTGCTTAACACAGGCTTCCCCAGTTATTATTAAAAATATTAAAAATATCTTTTCTTATTCATTTCCAAAAATAAAACACCAATCCAAATTATTAGAAAAAAATATGTTTTATTATTTATGTATTTGTTGTATTGTACAAAAAATGCAACATATAAAACGTACATTTAACTAAAAGATGAGATAACCGACAAACTGCCCTAACAGTGTGATTATCAAGGAAAACAAGGGTCCGGAAGCTGCCAACAGAGGGCGTTAATTAGTAGCAGCGGTAAATCTTCAGAGGCCGGACCGGGGCCCGTTCTGAATACACTTTCATGGCTCATTGACCGTTGGTTTAATAAACAACTTGTCCTTTTCGTGTTGGTTTCACAGTCTTTTTTAGCACTTACTATAATAAAATTTTACATCCTAGCATTACCTATGCTACCACAGGAAATAATTGATCTACCAATGCCAATTTTCAAAATTGTTGTAAATTTTTCAAAAAATATTATGATATAAATTATTACTTGTCAGATGTCTTGTGTTTAACATTTTCAACATATATTTGTGTAAATTTTAATAAAAATTACCCAGACAATTGATTGATTATTTAACGGCATATCCTGTAGATAAGTTTCTTGACAGTTATTCTCACAGAGCGATGGCTCGGAACTGGCACTTATATTCTTATATTATTTTTTGCATGTAAGTGAATCTAGGCTTCGTGATTTCAGTGTAGTTTAAATTTGGTAATGTAATAAAAAAAAATTGGCGTTTTAGGAAAAAAGATAGAAGTTCCTTATGAAATGAAAAACTTTTAACTTTTTTTTAAACTTTCATCTTAGCTTTAAACTAAGACTAGCAATGCTAGAGCTAGCTTAAGGATAGACTTTCGATTAGGCCCCAGGGTCTGCTTACTGATCAAATTAAACTGATTTTCAGTTATTACGAGGAGCGACTGTTATATGACATCCGCAGCCCAGAGGGTGACATTATTCTATCATAAATCCAGCAGGCATTGACTTCCTAATAACGACTGCCATATAATAGGTTGGGGAAAAAGTCTTTTCGTATTTTTGTATGAAAAGTCAAGACATTTTTTTCAAAGTTTATTTACATTTATTTACAACATATATGTACCGTTTTGTTGAATAACTTTCTGCCATTTTGTGGGCAGAGACATTATCCCGTTACTGTAGAAACTTTGGGACTTCTGATCAAAAAAACGGGACAAATAGTTTTGGCAGTCCTCTCTTGAGGTCAACCTCACAGAACCTAAAGAATTCTGCAGAGACCGAAACAGGTGAAAATCTGAAGGCGCAAGGTCAGGGCTATATGGTGGATGCACTAGGACCTCCCAGTCGAACTCTCTTAATTTTTGCTGAGTGGCTAAAGATGTGTGTGGTCTAGCGTTATCGTGATGAAAGACCTCACCCTTCCTGTTGATCAATTCCGGCCGTTTTCTCTCGACTGCTTCCTTTAATCTCATCAGTTGCTGGCAGTAAAGATCAGAATCGATGGTTTTGCCGGGCGGTAAAAGCTCATAATAAACAATGCCCTTCCAATCCCACCATACACACAGCATCACCTTATTTCGTGTTAGGCCAGGTTTGGCCACAGTCTGTGAAGCCTGGCCAACTTTCGACCACGACCTTTTTCGCACGTTCTTGTCGTACGTGATCCACTTTTCATCGCCAGTTATCAATCTCTTCAAAAACGGCTCGGTTTCATTACGTCTCAATAATGAATCGCCAATGAGTACACGGTTCATTAAGTTTCTTTGAGTGAGCTCGTGTGGCACCCAAATATCGAGCTTTTTTGTATAACCAGCTTTCTTCAAATGGGTCAAAACTGTTTTGTGGTCAATTCCCAGTTCTTCAGCTACATCGTAACTACTAATATGCCGATCTTGCTCCACTCTTTCAAAAATGGCGTCCATTTTATTCGTAACAGGGCGACCAGAGCGAGGTGCATCTTTAACATCAAAATTTCCGGACTGAAAACGTTTGAACCAAATTTGTGCTACTCTTACTGACACTGCATCAGGTCCATAAACGTCACAAATTTTTTTCACTGCTTGAGTTGCATTTTTGCCTTTTTTATAATAAAATTTTAAAATGTATCGAATTTCTTCATTAGATTCACTCATTTTTACGGAGAGAAAAACAAATGAAAAATAGCGGGAAACAACTTTTTTTTATTTTTTTCTTTTCTTTATAATGGAACCTTTTTAATGTTACCAAAACCAGCCAGACACAAATAGTACAGTCAAAAAAATTTTATAATAAGTTTATACCTACGTTATGCGAAAAGACTTTTTCCCCGACCTAATATGTTTATAACAGCCGGGCCCAACGGCTCAACTTTCTCTTCAGAGGCTGAAATTAAAATAATATAATTAAAAGACATAGCTCTTCTCAACCTTTTCTATGATGTGCGCAGATAATTCACATATTATTTATAACCAAATAGTTAATGTTAAAAGTATCCTAAACTAAAAAGAGTTTTAGAAGTCTCACTTAGAGCGTCAGATAATTAGGCCCATTTTTTTTTAAGTCATGTTACTAGTTAGGCATTTTCCTTTTAAGCCATTTTCCTATTAGCGTTTTATACGTTTTGGGTTCAACATGGCCATAATCTGAAGCATGTGAACTTGACTTTTAAAATTCGAAGCGACACAACGCATAAAAAACAAATGAATAAAAAAGAAATCAAAAAAGGTGCTATTTGTCACCAAAGATATTAATTAAAATAAAAAAACAAAAAGCATCGAAATTTAATAGCGTTTTTTATACTGTTCTTTATAAGGCTCTCCAATAAAACGCAAATAGTAGAAATATAAGTATACCCATAGCACAATAATAAGTTAAATCATCCAGTTTCATACACCATTAAGCACGATTAACACCAATTATTGCCAAATGGTCGAAAAGGTCACACAAACCCAAGCGTTTAGAATCATGCACCGCGGCAGATGTGTACACAGCTGATAAAAATATGCATTGGATGTATACGAAGTTTCATTGTTACGTAGTGTGATATAATTTTTGCAACATTATATAAATTATTTCTTAAAGTAACAACAAAATTAAGATAAGTATAATAATTTTTATAACCCCCTCTCATCACACGGGAAGTAGTAAGAGCCGACTAAAAGAAATCCTTCCGATGATAGGCAGCAGTGTCATCCTGCGTACTGGTTGGAATTGCTATTACCAACTCGCCTGCCCAGCGTGATGATTATGGGCAAAAACCCCTAATAGAATGTAATCTATTGAAAAGGCCAATGTTCTCAGTGGACTTTATAAGGCTGATAATAATATGATGATAGGGCGACTGAGGAGATAATAGGCCTATGATTAATAGTTCACTTACACTCAAATATATATTTTTTTAATTGTTTTGTTGCATGTAAGTGAATCTAAGCTTCATGATTTCAGTGTAATAATATACCGATTGTTTTTATATTTATATTTAATTTTGACGTTTTCAAGTGCTATGTGACACTTTTTTTTCTTTTAAATAATGGCTTTGTGCGTTAAGCACATTAAACCAGTGTCAAATAAGAGATGTATTAATGATATAATAATAACAATCAAAGTAAATGAGAATGACTGGTAATAAAGATGATAAATGGTAAATGAGATGCCCTCCCCTTTTTTTTTTTTTTTTATTTTTTTTTTATTATCGTCTGTAAAAAAATGCTCCTTACGCACTGTCTCCCGGCCAAAAGGGGGAGACCGGAAGGGGGTGTGGGGCTCACTGCGGCAGACGCGACCACCGCAGTCCTACCCACTAAAAAACTTCAGACGACGCCCACCGCTGTTGAAAAGGGGCGAGGTACCAGTGCCTGGATTTGTAGCTTCTGGTACCCCGCCCGCGGCCAATGTCCCCCGGATCAGAACCGGGGAGACCTCCTCAGGGAGGCGCAATGTGCAGCGCCCCCCCTACCTCTATGTGCGGCCATAAATGAGATGCCCTCCCCTAAACCCTTGAGTCCTCAGTAAAGATATTGGGACTATACTGAGATCTCACATGGACTTCTTGAGAGAATATGAAAAGTGATGTTGCACTGTTTTGTTTTATTTATCAACACTCGTGTACGTTCACAAACACTTAACGGTTAATAATCCACCGTTATTACACATTAGTGTTAGAAATATCACAAAGTTTAGAAAATAAAACAAAACTGCAGGCATGACGCTTTACTTTCCTAGTTGTTGTAATTTTTTTTTTAAACCACAACTGACGAACCTTGACAAAGAATCCATTTGCTTTTATTTCTTGGTTATGGTACCGCTCAAATCTGTTTTAAAAATTTGACGAATCTAAATGAGTATGTTGATCTAAAAGACAATAAAGTATATTTTATTTATTTTAATTTTATTTGATTTGGCTTAAATGATAATGTCACAATATTAACAATCATATATTTTTCTTTTAATGTGACTCGTCATAGAATCCTGCCTGATGGAAAGCAATCGATGCAGTCTAGAAAAGTTAATTGGAGCGCTCCGTACTGTGTAACAAGCACGGCAACAAGCGCATCCACGCAGAACGTCTTGCACAAATGCCGTTTCACGCCCCGCTTGAAAGATCCTGAACTATAGGACTTAGCAAGTCTTTTACACCAAGACTCGAATCTTTTAAACCGACGAGATACAGCGCTATCGGCACACAAACACAGATAATAAAAAACAAAACACAAGTTTACCAAAAAACCTTTTGAACGCACAATCTCGAATCTACAAGACTTAGGTGCGTATAACCAATTTCACTAAACGCACGTTAACAATATGGGCACGTTAACAATATGACAGAGCGCAGGTTTAACTACTCTGGTCGTATTAATCCCATCCAAATGGCACGTCCAAATAAGCCGATTACATGTAATAGATCGGCAACACTTTTCACGCTGTTTGGACCCAAAATGTTCAATATAAATCGTGACACCATTATATTTTGCACCCAACACACCCTTATTACCGTAAGCATAAATTAAATTTTCTATTAAGCTGAATGTATTTGTAATTTTGTCGATATTAATGTAAAATATCCACTTCGATATTGATGCAAAGCTAACAGATTTCCGAAATTCCATAGAATGACAAATTTTGACGTTTGAATGACGTTTCGTCGATGCGAATATGTCGGATTTGGTATAATTTCTACACAGATGGTTCGATTTGGTTATATTGTCAATAGTATTACTTATAACTAAATTCTGACAGCATTGACTTTAGATAAAAGTGAATTAATGAAAAATTCTCTTATGCATAACGAATAACACATAAAAATCATACTGAATGCTGAATTTATTCATAATAAGCTTCTCAAAATATTAAAAAAAAATTATAAGTTCATTTATTTAAAAAAATATATCAAAAATACTGTTAGACAAATGTTACTATCACATAAGCGATTTTGGGACAGATACACTTTAACATATTAATGTTACTCATTCTCATTTACTATTGAAACACTTTAATAGTAAATGAGAATGAGTGGTGATAAAGATGATAAATGGTAAATGAGATGCTCTCCCCCTAAGCCCCTTGAGTTCTCAGCAAAGATGTGGAACTATACTGAGATCTCACATGGACTTCTTGAGATATTTAAAAAGTGATGTTGCACTGTTTCGTTATTATTACCAACACTCAAGTACGTTCACAAAAAATTAACGGTTAATAATCTACCGTTATTACACATTACTGTTATAAAAATTATAAATTTTAGAAATAAAACAAAACTACAGACATGACCCTTTACTTTCCCGCCAAGAAGTCATAAGAATAGGTTTTTTTTCAACATTCCCGCCAAGATGTTTTTTTTTCTTTTCTTTTAAATAATGACTTCGGGCGTCTAACACATCTAGCCAGTGTCAAGTAAGTGATATATTAATAGTATATAATTCATAGTAAATGAGAATGAGTGATGATAAAGATGATAAAGATGATAAATGGTAAATGAGATTCCCTCTCCTAAGCCTCTTGAGTCCTCAGTAAAGGTATGGGACTATACTAAGATCTCACATGGACTTCTTGAGAGAATTTGAAATGTGATGTTGCACTGACTCATGTATATTCACAAAAACTTAAAGGTTAATAATCCACCGTTATTACACATTGATGTTAGAAATATCACAAGTTCCCGCCTAGAAATCATAAGAATAGGTTTAATTGTATTTTTTTTTGTAATTTAAAGTTTGATTTAAATTTTATTGTACTGTGTAATTTAAGATGTTTCTCAATAATTAAACACTTTTTTGACTTTTGATTTTAAATAATTAAACAGACAGTTAATGGGGAATCATAAAACTGTCATTTGCATACCACAAAATGATAAATGTGTTGAGACTTGGTCTAAACTCTAAAGTCTTTAATGTAATACCATATTTTGTTTTACATGTTTGGGCAAATAAATTATTTCGTATTTTCGAACATTTGGGAGCCACGATTATGTGAAGAAGACAAACTAAACTTCAAAGGAAAACTAGTTTATCGTATCACTACCAAAATGATAAGATAGAGAGCACAAAATTAAAAAAAAATAACATCGAACCACTCTCAATCGGTTTAGGGTACTTATGTGACCGGCCTTTTCTCCAAAAAATGACCAGAACCTTAAGGTGTGGGAATAAGTTAATAATTGAAAATAAATAGAGGAATAAGGTGGGCCAAATGTATAAATAAACGTCAAAGCTCACTTAATATAACCAGCCTGAATAACTCTAACCCTATTTCTAAATACTTTTTAATTACTCTTTATGTACAAACAATGCATTAAGTCGCAATAATCCAATGAAATATAATAAAATTGACATTACAACGACCTCAAAACCTTAAACATGGCGAAAAAATTGCTTATAATAAAACTTTTATTATATTAGCTGTCAAAGTCAGTAAGGAGCCATTTTGAGCGCATGCGCATCGGATTATAAAGGTAGCCTGAACAACAAGACAAAACCTTAGCCACAGAATATTAAATGGTAATAATATAATATATTAGTGCTCAGTGATCTGCTTATCAACGTAAATTATGTCCAGATTATGGCAATAAAAAGTTATTAAATAAATATATTTGTTTACGTGTCGCGACTTGGAGTATATGCAAGCTCTTTATCGTTGGCTTACATGAAGCCAGCTTGCTATGATAACTTAATACAATGCATGCCAAATTATATAGTATGTGAGTTTGTGTAAAAATAGTATATTGTTCCTCTTACAGAGCGGTGGCTCGGAACTGGCACTTAGTTTCACTTACACTTAACTATTTTTAATTGTTTCGTTGCATGTAAGTGAATCTGAGCGTCATGATTTTAGTGTAATCATATTTAGATTGTTTTTTATATTGAATTTTCACTTTTTTAAGGGCTACGTAATAGTTTATGAAATAAATATATTTGAATTTGGAATATTATATTACATCGTTATTGTTTTAGCAAAGCCGACTTCCACTAATGGGAACGGGTTTCCTACCAGAGTCCAAGATGTAAGGGTTTCAAGACACTTCATTACGCGCATCCAGTAAATCGCACTGGCACTCTAACGCACTGAAAATAAATCAATTAAAATGAACAATCACATATAAATCTAGACATCTACTCATAGGCAGATTGAATTAATGCAGCATTTTACAAAACGACAAGGTAAAATGTGAATGTATAGGAAACGTTTTTGTTTATATAGCATACAATGCAATATATTATGACACCTAATTTTGCGAATAATGTTCACCATACTTTACACTTTGCCTTGTCGTTTTGTGAAACGACTTATTCTATAATTTGCCGGCGACATTTTGGGGGGAATGGTTAATAGTTTTATGCAGCAAAAATAAAATATAACATAGTTTTGATATGAGACAATTTTTTTTAAAGTGTAATATCATAAATAATACAAATTTCAACAAGAAATTGAACAGAAAAATTTGGAGATTGGATTATAAATTTAAAGTACAAATTTTTTCCCAAATGTCGACTTATTGACCTTTCATCCACGGCGTCGATATTTATTTTATCGTGATAAAGGTAGTAAAAGCAATACAACCACCTCTTTAAAAAAAAATTCGCCACGTAGATAATATCTTTTAATTAAAAACGTAGATAGCGCCATGTAAGCCAACCATAGAGATTAAAAAGTGGAAAAATATACTCCGCTGCAGTCCGCACTCGGCTCAGCCATACAAACTGCTTATTATCACAATAGCCTTATTTATTATTGCCACACTAACTCGATCTCATTGTCGGGACGTTTCTTACAAAACAATGACTGTTGGTAGTTTCTATTAATAGCTACGATTAAAACAATTTTTATATGTGTTTTTACAATTATATTGACAATTTAAAAAAAACACGGGGTTTATTTTTAACGCATTATTTCATGTGCGAAAGAAAATAGGGAATTCAAAATATATTTACCAATACATAAATCTAAAAAGATATATCTGGCATCTAATTAGTGCCTCGGCTCCGGTAATGCGTCGATATCACTTGTGTACGTTTTGTAAAAAAATGTAAAAAAATCACTAATTTAAAAATAAAACACTGCCTGCATGTGTCTATGACGAGGTATTTTCGATTACTAGTCTATTTTGTTAGAAGAAAAGTACTGCATAAGTATTTTTTTAAATTTTAAATCACCATGCATTTAATTTCCAGAAACTTAAACAAAAATGTACCTACAAAATTTTGGAATCTATAGATCTCTCTAATAGTCTCAAAACACTACAATTTGATAAGTGTCAATTTGTTAGGTGGGTTCCCTCAGTTAATCGGTGGGAGGAGATATGGTAGCCAGTTCGAGTCCGGAGCGAGCCATAAGCCCGTGATAAATGAGCGGCCATTGTCGGCTACCGGTCTTTAGTGTGCCTGCGCTGGAGCTCATTAACACCAATGGGTTCCGTAGATTATTAACTCACACTTTTAACTTCAATAGCTCAGCATTCGATTTAGAACTTTTTTAGGTAATAAATTTTAACTTATTACAAAATTCCGAATCAGTTTGATAATTAAAAGGCTAATTAAGCAATTTTTTTGCGTTTAGGCGCACATAGTCAAAAGCGCAAAATGTCAAATGCGCATAAGTAACGATATTTAAATAGATGTCTCTAAATGGGAAGAAAAAAAACCCCAAAGTAAAATAGTTAGTATAAAGTAATATAGTCTATTTTTTGCAATGCATTTCAAAATAACTTATTTCACACGCAATATTTCGTAACTGAAAAAGAAATAGAGAAAATAATCTAAAATAATTATACTTATGCTTTTGTTATTCAAAAGTATAATTTTAATTTTCAAATATTGACATACATGCATATATCATATCCCGCCTGTTTCCCCGAAGGGGTGGGCTGAGCCATATTATACGCCCACATTTCGCCAGTTATATTTTTGGTCCTAAGTAATAGGTGGTGAGCCTATTTGCCGCCTACCAGGAACTCATATGTTCGCGAGAGCCTCGTCCGTTGATCAGCAGGTGCCCCACTTGCAGGTGAGGTTGGCTTGGGCTCCTCATATCTTCGTAGGATCCCTATACACATGTATTCAATAAAGTAATATAAGTTAAAATACACTTTAAATTTATTTATTTAGTACACACACAGAAATATTCAAACAGAAAAACTAGGAAACATTGAGTACAGGGCACAGCTTATTCCAAAATAAAATATCTTCCAGCTGGCCCGCGAAAGGAAAAAAAAACAACTTAAGATTAATCTGGCTGCATTGTAATACAACAAATATAAGGAAAAAAAAACAATTATGCATTAGAAAAGAAAAAAAAACAATTTTACAAAATATATATACTAACGAAGAAAACAGATACAATCAACATATAAACAACTATAGCAACATGAAACTTTTTATTGAATACAACATTCCTGAATATTACATCTGTCTTAAACAATATTAAAAGACGTTTACCCACATTCCGACTGAACCCTGAACATATGAAAAATAAAAGAGTGCCCGTCCTTTTGTCTGGCGGTGTATTAAATGTTGGAACTTTCCTTGGGGAATATTGACACTACCAAAGATGGCTTTTTTAAAAACTTTTTACAATTTTATCGGTTAAAGCTTCGGAGTAGGAAATAAAATTTAAAAGAGTTTCAAATTATGACGGTAAATCATGGGAATATAGTTTCATTTTAATTAAACGTAAAGGATTTTTGAAGTTGATAAAAGTTAAGTTTTTACAAAACTATAATGATTATATTAAATAAATATTTAAAGCCTTACTAATAAAAAATGCTTAAACCGCTACTTAACGATTGAAAAGTTACCCAGTGAATAAACTTTGAGAAAAGTTATACACGAATTACACAAAGACCCTACCAATACACATGCTTTGAATACCATAGAATCTGAATAGTTAAACGTCTGCTTTACATGGCTTAAACATAGCATTGGCAATATTTTTGCGTTAGGTTTAGAAACCATATTGTTTGATGTGTTCATGGAACTGCAAATAATGCTATTTAAATAATAAAACAACATCAAAAACGCAAATAATTCGTTATATTATTATTTATTATTGCTTTGGATAATTACATAGTAATTTATAAAATTATTGTTGAACGTTCAACTGAACCTAGTATTGGAGACTTCAAAACGAACGTCGGGGACTTCTTGGCGGAAAAGTGAAGCGTCATGTCTGCAGTGTTGTTTTATTTTCTAAAATTTGTGATATTTCTAATATTAATGTGTAATAACGGTGGATTATTAACCGTTAAGTGTTTGTGAATATACATGAGTGTTGGTAAATCAAACAAAGCAGTGCAACATCACTTTTTACTACATTTTATATGATATTAATATATCTTTAACTTGACACTGGCTAAATGTGTAAACCGCACGAAGCCATCATTTAAAAGAAGAAGTAGAACAATTAATTTAGACGCAGTAACTTTTTAAACTTTTCTTTTTTTCAATATCTCATTCCAATTCATTATTTGTACGAGAGAAGTAATATTAGTTCTGCACTACACATCTGTCATTGTTTCCGTGTTGTGATAGGATGGTGTCAATTTAACCGTCATCCTGATGTCAACGCAGAATGATGTTTGTGTAAACTTCCCCAAATGTTCCCAAAATTCCATTAATTACCTTCTCGTTTTGTTTTGTGTGAATATCTTACTGTTAATTTTATTTTGTTATTTTTTGTTACAGACTAAAAGTGGCTTTCGCATCGGGAACCTGGAATATTTATTACACAACTATGTCGATTAAAAAGGAAAAAATTAAGTAGCGTTGTTGCTGGAAAAATTCGAACTTTCGTTTCAAATTTTAGTTGCTGTTTCACCGTCTAGTTAAGGCTAACCTGAAGAGAAAGAGGTCTGCTGCTTTACAAATGTAACACACGAGAAAACTAAATGTACTTGACAAACCGGTTGTAGTTAGGTAAGTTGACAAAGAAGACCACGCAGTTTATTTTCCAGCCGTATTTGATAAAATCTTACTAGGTACTTTTCGGCTTCAGAAGCGTGAATTATGTCTTTTGAACTCAGACAGACTGTAGTACGGACACGTAAGTACGCGCTTCAGTAATTAAGAAGGTATAAAACCAAGTAGTGGAAATTGATTTAATGGAAATCCTTTCGTTATACAAACGTAATATCACGCCTGTTTCCCCGAAGGGGGTAACTCCATCCGTCAACATTCGTGTTTATTACTCTTCTCGTCTCATGTTCTTTATCTCTTTTCTTTTCCCTCTCACCTCGAATGCTCTTCATTGACCCTCTTCTAAATTCAAAATTATTTATTCAATTTTGGCTCAATATAAGTGAAATGAAGGTATATGAAGGTTAAACTTAAAATGTAACGCACCCATTTACTGTGGGAGGAAGCTTGATCGTTAAAGAACGGACAAGAGAACAGTCATGGTGGGTGTTTTCTCCGCCTTTTTTCTAGATCATATACATACACACATAATATCACGCCTGTTTCCCCGAAGGGGTAGGCAGAGGCATACTATACGCCCATACTTCGACAGTTATATTGTTGGTCTCACGTAATGGTGGCGAGCCTATAACCGCTTTTCGGGCACTTTTATGTTCGCCAGAGCCTCGTCCGTTGATCACCAGAGGTGCACCACTTGCAGGTGAGGTTGGCTTGGGCTCCTCATCCCTTGGTAGGATCCCTATACACCTATGTCTAGATCATATAATTACTCAGAAACACAATCCATCTCTTTTTGGGTTGTTTTCTTATCCTCCCTCTAACTTACTCTTCTTGTCACATTCTCTTCTCATCTACAAACGGTTAGAAGCTCAAAATAATTTAATACTATTACCCAACTTTTAGTGTTACTTTTAATACCGAGTACGATAAATATCAATAAAACCCGAGAACGGACATTAACGGGCAGCTGCGATCTATTGGAGTACGAAATCAAATTAACTGAGAAATTAATCCTCATATCCGATAACTATGAATGTGCAAAGACATGCCATCAATACTTTTGACAAAAGCGTCACTTAGACTCCGGTAAAGAGAGAAAAAAACTGGATAAGTACTGTGGGTTCCGTATTCAATTTGACATATGCAGATTGTTATAGCATGATTAGAAAAAGGAATCTATAAACTTATATTCTTTAGCAAGAACGGCTACGCCTTCTGCTGGTAACCAATTATTTAATTCGTAGGTAAAGGCTGTCTCAGAAAGAGTGCTCTTTTTCATTTCAAAATTAAGACAAGTATTTTATGACAGAGTTGTGATATTTTAATTGTATTATAAAGAAAAGATGTTACGATTAATTATGGAATTACATATCCGTCAAATGACCCCCACGGCCACGATGCCAGACCATTACTCTTTTCATGAAATTTTCCATGACTTTTGCATAGGCTGTATCTCGCCGATGACGCGTTGGATTTCCGATTTGAGCTCTGGAATTGTTTCGGGTTTATTCGCATAAATACGTGGTTTCACAAAACCTCAAAGAAAAAAATTCGCTCGGCGTCAAATCTTGGTGGCCAGTTGACATCTGAATTTCGTGAGATAATGTGTTCTGGAAATCGTTGCTGCAATAAGGCGATAGTTTCATGCGAGGTGTGGCAGGTTGCATGTTGTCCAGATTCATGCCGTCCAGTTGAGGCCTCAAGAAGTCCGTTATCATATTCCTGTAACGAATGCCGTTCAGTCACTGCAATTTCGTCCTCATTTTCAGAAAAGTAAGATCCAATCACGCCGAATGACCAAAATCCGCACCAGACAGTTACTCGTTGTGGGTGCATCTTTTCAGGATTATATTCTAAACAGCAGCAACACCGCGAGCAACCAGCACTGGGGTTCAATTTGAACCAATTCGCAATTTTACTACAGGACCCTAAAAAGCCTATTTCCTTAAATCGGGCAAACGTGACAATACAACAATTCCACAAAGCATCGAGCCGGAAATATGCCATACAATAAACTTGAATGGGCTGGCAGGATCAAAAAGTCAGCGTAGTGTATTTTTTTGCTTCTAACGACGATAAATAGGCTGAGAGTCCATTCATACACTTTACTACTTCAAATGTCGCGTAAAATTATTGTGCCGATATTGTTTTGTCAAGATCTTTTTTTTCATAAGGAGTTTGGACATAGTTGATTTGGTTATTGGTATATTTTTGGCAAGAATACCTAGTTATTATAAACACATGTGGTATTAAACCGTAATTGACTTCTTTAATAATAAGATATGTGGTCAATCAGTCATGTCATACGAGTTGTTGTTTTTTTGTTTTTCTTTGTGTTTTTATAATTAAAATTGTTTGTATTATCTTCTTGTTCTTGTGTCAATGCATGCCGTGGTGACTTGTTAGTAAAACAACACTTAGTTTTTAAGTATTAACTGTATGTGTCATGTAATTTTTGGTGTATGTTTTGTTAGTCGCCCTAAATGTAATAAATAAATAAAATAAATAAACTATCTAAATTGTTTAGTTTTGGAATTGAATAAAAATGTAATCATATCAGTCTTAAAAACATCACTGCTGAACTTTAGCCTTCCCAATAGATTATATTCTATTGAAAGTATTTTTCCATAATCACCACGCTGGGTTGGGTTCGTGATCGAAGTTCAAGCCAGTACGCAGGATGACGCTGCTGCCCATCAGTAGCTAGGATCTCACTTTGTCGACTCTTACGACTCCCCGTAAGATGAGAGGAGGTGGCACAAATCTAGGCGGTACCACACGGCATAAACGATTAAAATTATAATCATATATCTTTAGATCGCGTTATTCGTTTCTTAGAAAAGATCATATTTGCGTGGTGGTCGGAAATACACACCAAAGTAAAGCAGAGTACACAGAAGTCCTTCCTTGGTTTGATTTTCTCTCTCAAACCAGCCTCTTGACCATAGAAATCTTAATAATCAAAGCGCTGTGCGCGCATAATGTACTCGTGTATCATATGGCACCAGTGCACCAGAACTATTGAATGCATTGTCAATAGCGTTCGTTATATCTGAATCGTACCTCGCTACAAACAATCAATGAGGTATGTTCAATGAGAATGACAGAAACGTCAATCTCAAAATTAAATTTAAAATTAGCGACATGCGTTCCTTTTCAAAATGGCGCCACGTGTTCCGATAGTTTTATGCGGCACATACTATTTCTAGTGTAGGTATAAGACACTAGAAATAGTATGTGCCGATTAATATTTAGATTTCTGTGCTGATCTTATGTTATTTTATTGAAACGCCCCAATTTGTGCCCTGCAACGTAATAAGATTTTATTTAACTATTTTACAAGAGTATGTACTTTCATAAGCATTATGCTTAATTCTAATACAAATATATATGGGGTATTATTAATTTGGTATGATTAATAGATATAATAACAATATATCTCCTAGTTGTTTATGGTTTTTATCTGTGTTCTAAATATTGTATGCACTATATTTTATTGCACCTATCTCTGTAACTATATAATACCTGTGACTATGAGTACATGACAAAATTGTAAAAATATGAAGTCTGCAAATGATGTACTGTTTTTCAGTCATCATTTCGTGTCTAAGTGTTAGTAAATGGGTGTATAGGGAGCCTATTAAGATCTGAGGAGCCTTTTTTATAGTGATAATGCGTTTATGCATACTTTGCACCGCGGGGACAGCACAAAATTGTGTCGGGCTCCCTGGCCGAGATGGTGGTGGCCAAGACAACCGACTAAGCCCCACTATTTACTGCTCCACGTAAGGTGCCAAGGAGGTAACAGAGTATCCGAGTATCGAGTGACGAGGCTCTGGCGAATCTGAAAGTTCCTGGTAAGCGGCAATAGGCTCGCCACCTATTACGTGGGACCAAAAATAAAATTCGAGAAATTTGGGCATATATTATGCCTCTGTCTATCCCTTTGGGGAAACAGGCGTGATTGTATTTATGTTTAATTTCAGATGTAAAATAAAAGTAAGTTACAATTTTTTTAAATGCAGTTATTAAAATACAATATTTCCCATTGAACGTTACTATAAAAACAGAAGCTTCGATAAGTTTTAAAAATGATGGCACATTAGCTAAAGCTCAGCAGTCATCAACATCATTTGTAACGAAATCTTCGCCACCATTAGGAGAAAATATCCATTTCAACATGACACAATATAAAAAAACAACCCGACTCCCAGACAGCGTGGCACCGCTCACAACGCGTGCGACGTCACTCAGCCCAACATTTACTCGATCTGTAAGAAAAATAATGTCATTATTTTGCTTTCCACTCACATTAATTTACTCAAAACTCAACTTTATTTCCTTCCCATAAAGCAGCAGTAAGAAATCTGTAGTGTAAAATTTAACATTGTCAAAATTTTCCCTTGGAAAAGATAATTTTGATTCTTGAGTTAAATGACTTAAAGTCGGATTTCAGTGACAAGTAAAGGTGTGATGGTATCCATTTAGCTGTCAAAAGCTAAGGAATGTCATTCATGTAATGGATCTCTTTAGGAAGGAAGTTGCAGGTAAACTCGCAGAAAAAACAAATTGTACGGTGCGCGCGCGCATATTGGGGGAGGGTTTGTGGCTTATAGACTTTTATTGGGTACAATTATCGTAAACGTTGAGATTTTTGGAAACGGTTTGCTATAATATGTTGAAAAAAAAGAACAATTATCTTTTTTTAATTGATTTATATTTAGAATTGTAACCAAGAACACATTTGGGGATATGGTCAGTAATTATTCAGACGAACAATACAGTCACCTGGTTGTAAGTGATATACGTGCCTATACTCATAGATGAAGCCATATTTAATTGAAAAAAGGTAATTTGCAATGCACTACATGAAAATGCATGCATCAGCTTGACCAAAAAATAACATATCAATAAAAATAATTCAGGTTTTGTTTGTTGTACATCTTTATCGGTATTTAATACCATCTTGGCTAAGATATAACCGGTTTAAAGTTCTGTTACTAAGCATCACTCTTATAATAACATGCCAAGTATCAGTATGTCACATTTTTCGAAATTGCATTCTTTCATGACACCGTTTTAGCAATAAATATTTTTGTCTCTTTCAGAGTTTTATTATCAGAAATCTTTGTACAATATTATTTATAATTGGCTTTGGCACACATTTATAAGGAATGTCATATAGTTTATTATATAAAGACCTATTTCTTATAGCTATACAGTTTGGGCAAATAACAGAAGCAATTCTATGGCTTGGTGAGAATAACGTGTATGATAAACAATGAAAAAACAGATATTCAACGAATATTCTTTAGTTCGAAGATAAGTATCATTTTTGTACATACATACTTAATATACATAAGGAAAACACTCTCCACCATCAAAATTATATCAAAATGCAACGAATAAAAACATACTGTATGTTCCAGGTCGAAATTTCCAAGACTCTCACATCTAAAATGCCATCATTCTCATATTACAAAAACATTCTCAAATATCCATGACTTACTGCAAGTGTGAAAGGGACGAGAGAGGGCGTGTGAACAGGACGGCTAATCTAGCGGTCATTCAGGTCCTCTAATGATGCTGAAGTCATTAATAGTTATTACGGCGATCGAAGGGATGGGGCTATAGTACCAATCAATATAAATATCGATAGTTTCGTATTAAATTTTTAATCGTCTTTTAGTCAAACTAAATTCGAGCAACTGTAGTACTGTACACCCCATGCCTTATAAAAAAGCTCAGCCGCACAGCGTGCAATTGTGAGAGCTTTGCTCGAAGTATGATAGACCCAGGAATGAGGAAATCAATAGGAGAACTACATAGCAAAACAGAGTTGCAAGCGTATGGCAGTAGACGGGGGAAATAGCGAAAGAACCGAAGACCGATAGAAAGATGGCGTTCAGGTTCTTCACGGCTTAGATCAGAAAAACTAGAAGTAGACTTCCTCTTGACCCATGGGCCGACTTACAAGGCAGCAGGAATGCAGGCGGCATATAACCGATCTATGTGAACAACAATTTGGGAAGCCTATGTTCAGCATTGGAATTCTAATGACTGAGAACAGTTGAAAATTAAATGTCTAATTAGCAAGTATAAAGCGAAGCCAGGCTTACAATTAACATTCTAAAGTTTGTTATTGTAGGGTAGTTAGTCCTAGATTATATGTAAGTGGTTCGTTTGTAGGTAGTTGTGATTAATAATGTTAGGTGGTTTTGTAGAACCATTAAATAGTCTGTTGCTAACTTTCCGACAGAATCCATACTAGATCTAAGACTGGATCCCAAGTGAGACGAAAATGTCGATATTCTTTTACCTCTCCCTAATTCAACCCGTCCGCACAACATTGATACAAAGCCTAAGTTAATCCTTTTCGGCTACCGGTCATATGGACCGAGGTTTTATAATACACCTGCTTTACAAAACATATGTACCTCAGTATTCTCAAATGTCATCCTTATCGTTTCAAAAATAAGGTCTAACGCAACTGCAGTTAAAGCTAATGATAAAATATCAATGGAGTTATTAATTTAAGATTTATTGGTGTTTTTAGTCAGTTATATTATTGTTATTACGGTCTTGAGGGATCTTTTGTTATTTTAACCGGACGTGGCTAGATGCCGGGCGGTTGAAGGGTTTTTAAACTTTATTGCATTGATCTATATTAGGTTGTATATCAACGGAAATATTTACCTATTAGATTTACCATTTCAAGTAGAACCCGATTTACAATCTAGCTTTTACAATTATTTGGTAAAGTACTGATCTTAAATTATTTAATGGCTTCTGTAGTGAAGATATTGCTTGAAGAACCGACGAATGATGATTCCTCAACAGCGATTGCGAACCAAAAAACGTCGTATAAGAAATAATAAAGGTAATGAAGATTGACCGAGGTCAAAAAAAGGAAAAGACATGTTGCCCTGACATCAGATAATCTGAGACCAAGGCAAGAGGATGATGATAATGTTTATATCACAATTGGAAACAGCACCATGCTCTCATCATCTCTTTGAAAATGTTAGCCAAGCAATTAAGGCAATATAAAAAAGTAATCAAATCACATAAACAAATATATGGTACAATGGGCGGCCTTATTGCTAACAGCAATTTCTTCCAGGCAACCGTAGGATGGACAGGAAATAATGAATAAAAAATAATGATATAGAGTAGGCACAACAGAGTGCTCTTGTTAATGCAATTTACACATACATATTATTACATGAAATATATAATTTAAAGTTACATACATAATATAACATATTTAAAATTACAAAGACAAATAAGGCTCCTAGACTGATTTCTTGAATAAATCTAATTTTCGTATACCGACGGGCAGCTCATTCCAAAGACGAACTGCCCGCACAGTAAACTAAAATGTATCTATCATTATCTTTCAAATTTACAATTATCTTTCAATTATCTTACTAAAAATAAGTACTAAAATGTGAGAACAGAATTTTATAAAGGCCTTAGATCAAATCTCTAATCAATTTCAAATCTGATCTTTTCTATTTCCAACCAAGCATCAGTCTATCTAAATAATTAAGTACGAAAAATACGTAACTAGTATCTAAAATACATTATTGATTTTTCAAAGATAATCTTTGTCAAGTTCCTGTTAAAAATTAGTGTTTTTTAAAGCAGGGGTTCAAGTAAACATGCCGCGTCGACAGTCCACAGCGTTTTTGACTTTGACAGGAAAAAACATTCGATTCAAGAAATCAATGTTTGCTGACAGCTTTATTGAAACGTTTCCTGCACTCCGATGTTTTTAAAGGATTTTTAATTGTTTGCCTTTAGGTTTGTAGGTAAAAAGAAGTTCCTTGACGGTTTTTCTGGATCACGGCATTTTATGTCACTCAGTTATTCATTCACATATTTATTGCAACTCTGTCCTATTAAAATGGCCTATAAATTAGTTTTCTTAGATACATTATAAAAAATCAATTAATTTTTTTTTATCTTTAATCTACCCCGTAAGTCGTCTACGGCGGCTTAGAGTTTTATTTATAAAGGTGCAGTAATTTAATAAATTATAAATACTCAATTAGTATAAATGGTGAGGTAGATTTCATCCAAAGAATTCGACCCCTCTTGTCTCGCCAAAACGATCGTCGAATAAGGCGTTTATTAGTATAAATAAATAATTTCTAACATCAGTTATTTAGTTCCAAGATAAGTGTCATTAAGAACTTGTGTTATGGATACTAAATAACGGATAAACATACGTAAATACTTATTTTTAATATATATAGGAAAACACCCAGACCAGAACAAATGCTCATGTTTATGCACACAAAGATTTGTCCTGTGTGGGAATTGAACCTACGACCTCAGGAGCGAAGTGTGGGTATACTCGCCACCACGCCATTTCGGTCGTCAAATAGAATGGAATCTTGTCTAGTGTAAATGATGACGAAGGGCTAGCTACTAGCTGAAAGTGTACCTACTTTGCTTTAACTCAATCAATTCCTCTCATAAAATTGTATGAAGGTTTCGGTCCGTGACCACTACAAAAGGTTTGAGACGTGGGAGAGAGATTAAGTATGAATGTGTTTTTAGATTTTCATAAAATCGAAGTAGGTAGGTACCTCATAAATCCTATATTTAACCCTGGTATAAGAACTTTTTACTTTATCGCTTGCTCTGTGCGTCGGAAAGCACATGGAACCGTTGGTCCCGGCTGTCATAAACATCTATAGCAGTTGCTATTAGGAAGTCAGTCATATATAGTGCCTTCTAATATTCTGAGGTTTAGCCATAGAATTATAATGTCAAGGTCAGATGGCAGTCGCTCCATGTATTAACTGAAGTTCAATCAAATCTGGTTAGACCGGTGAGCAGACCCTGGGTTTAAGTTTGGGCAACCGGGATAATGCTAGGATATGATGATAAGATTTTTTTGATCGTTAGTTTTATTTATACAGTCTTCAATATTACAAAATATTGCATATAACATACAATCGTGTCATTGTTTTTATTTTCTTTTAAATAATGGCTTCGCACGTTTAGCACATTTAGCCAGTGTCAGATATATTAGTAATAATATATAAATCATAATAAATGAGAATGAGTGGTGATGAAGATGATAAATGGTAAATGAGATACCCTCCCCTAAGCACCTTGAGTCTTCAGTAAAGATGTGGGACTATACTGAGATCTCACATGGACTCCTTGAGAGAATTTGAAAAGCGATGTTGCACTGCTTTGTTTCATTTACCAATTCTCATGTAGGTTCACAAACACTTAATGGTTAACAATCCACCGTTAATACACATTAATGTTAGAAATATAACAAATTTTAGAAAATTGTACAAAACTACAGACATGACGCTTCACTTTCCCGCCAAGAAGTCCGTGTCATTGTTCTTTCTTTCTTTCTTTTAAATAATGGCTTCGTGCGTCTAGCACATTTAGCCAGTGTCAAGTAAATGATATATTAATAATATATAATTCATAGTAAATGAGAATGAGTGATAAAGATGATAAATGGTAAATGAGATACCCTCCCCTATGCTCCTAGAGTCCTCAGTAAAGATGTGGGACTATACTGAAATCTCACATGGACTCCTCGAGAGAATTTGAAAAGCGATGTTGCACTGCTTTGTTTCATTTACCAACACTCATGTAGGTTCACAAACACTTAATGGTTAACAATCCACAGTTATTACACATTAATGTTAGAAATATAACAAATTTTAGAAAATTTTACAAAACTACAGACATGACGCTTCACTTTCCCGCCAAGAAGTCCGTGTCATTTTTCTTTCTTTCTTTCTTTTAAATAATGGCTTCGTGCGTGTAGCACATTTAGCCAGTGTCAAGTAAATGATATATTAATAATATATAATTCATAGTAAATGAGAATGAGTGATAAAGATGATAAATGGTAAATGAGATACCCTCCCCTAAGCCCTTTGAGTCCTCAGTAAAGATGTGGGACTATACTGAGATCTCACATGGACTCCCTTGAGAGAAAATTTGAAAAGTGATGTTGCACTGTTTTGTTTGATTTACCAACACTCATGTATTTTCACAAACACTTAATGGTTAATAATCCACCGTTATTACACATTAATGTTAGAAATATCACAAATTTTAGAAAATAAAACAAAACTGCAGACATGACGCTTCACTTTCCCGCCAAGAAGTCCGTGTCATTGTTTCGTCAACAAATTTAAGAAAAACTTTTTTATTCTGACCGTAGAACAATAAAGGAGGATTATACCTACTTAATTTTAATTCCCAAAGAAGTATCTAAATGTCAGTTGCTTGCAGTTAAATAAATAAATGGGAACATAAATATAAATACTCAAATAAATCCCTCATTATTTATGTCATTTTGGTGTTCGATGTAGATTTAATGACTGTACGGACGGACAGACGGATTGATTGTCAGTGATATTAGTAATAAAGTTGAGATTCAGGCTGACTTTAAAGGTTATTGTAGGAGCGAAACAAGAATTTATTTTATGATATTTTTCATAAAGAATTGTGATTTGAAAATTAATTTATAAAGCCTCAACTGATCTTGTCCAGAAGAAATCTTTATGTATTGTTCTAGACATCTGCTTCTATAGTAGGTATCAATTATTGAAATGGCTGTATTCATATTGGAATAAATTGACAATACCTACATATTTTTAAATATTTTTCAAACGAATATTTATTTACGTGAATACAAAGTTGAAATATAACATAAAGAACACCAAAAAGATATAGTACCTAAACAACTTAAATAAACTAACTTAACTTAAAACTATAAATAAAACTATACAAAACTATATTAACATTCGCCCGTTATCCTGGCCAAATATGAGACACTAGCCACGCTATCTATATAAATGTGACAAAAACTACTTACTATGTTTAGTGTACATAAATAACTTAATCAGATTTCAGTATAAAGTTTTGTTTAGTTTTCATATCCTTGCATTATCCTGGTTGCCCCAAACTTGGGCCCAAGGTTTGCTGACTGTTCTAACTAGATTAGGCTGAACTTCAGTTATCACATGGAGCGACTGCCAACTGACCTCTAGAACCCAAAGAAAGGGAAATATAATATGTGATAGCAATCAATATGTGAATGAATAATTAAGGGACATAAAATGCCGTGATCCAGAAAAACATTATTTTTACCAAAGAAACTAAAGGCAAACAAATTAAATGATATAACATCATCTATTGCTATAACCAAAAAATACTACACTCAGAATATATGAAAAACAACCGTGGCACACATAAACCACGGGACTGAAGCGTATTAAAAAGTTTTTAATGTTTCCTTTTTATAATTGTAGGAATAGCATCTCTTTTGTTTTGACAATAGCGGGAAATTCCCTTTATCTATGATAGCTCATCGGCTTTGTGACCTCTTTTACATGTTGCGACTTATTTAAAATAATAATAAATAATGTTGGATTTTAATTTAATCAAAATTTTACATTCACAAGATACACATTTTTTATCACAAGATGACACTAACTATTATACCATGTCAAAATTTTAAGTAGTTCTAGATCTAGTTGTTTAATAGTGGATATAATTACAAGCTCATTGGCAATGAGCAAGCAGTTCTAATTGGCAAATGGCTTTATTTATTTTTACTTAGAGGGACTTATTTGTGTAGAGATTATATAAACTATCAATCCACTAGTTTCTAGATTTTATAATCATTCGGATTTTATGAAATACAGGAATAATAATCCACTATGGTATTATAGTTGCGAACGACCAGAATATTAAGTTTCTAATGTCGTGACGTCGTATCGTTTGTTGTAAAACCACATAGAACAATCATACCCTAAACATTCGCATAAACATAATTTTAACAAATCTTGTCACTAAGCAATAAGAGTCATTTTAACTTGACCAATGTAATTAAAAGTCGTGTGATGCTAGTACCAGTCATTTACATGTAATAAAAAGTAGCACTAAAGTGAGCCAATGATTAATGTGGACTCATGTAGTGTCGTTAAGGCGCGTTATTTATTGCATTTTAAAATGTTTTAATGCGACTCCATTGCTTTATTGTCCTCGTGTTGTGGTTTACTTCATCTGGCATATTTTTATTGCCTATGCCCGATGGTGTGGAGACGTTAAGGTGCAGAGTTAGTCGGCCTATCGTAAGGGTTTGGGTTGGAAAGATTTGGATCGGATCTTCCCGGGTTGAATGGATCCTATTAAAGTTTTTTTTTAACATAACTGATTAAACAATATATGTTACGTATATAATGTCAGATGTCTTGTGACGCTGCTGCATCATTGCCATCATTCGGGATAATCATCATCATTTGGGAAGCATTCAGACCGGATCGGATTGCAAGGGTTGTTTGAGCGGATCTATATTAAAAAATGATACTAATCAAAACTAAAAGTGTGTAAGGCCAACCATTATTACAGGTATCCTGTTACAGCGGTGAAGACATCGTGACCCCCGGCGCGCGATTAGGTGAACGGGTTCAAGGTCCTACTTGATAGAACTTTTGTGCTTTAGAAAACACGTGAAGTAAAGAAGAAGTCGTTAAACCAAAAGGTGCTATTTGGTGCTTTGAACATTCTAGCAATGGTCTTAACTCAAGTAAATTGTAGTTATTTATTGTCTAGCGAAGCGGCGAGAGCCCAGTGGCTGTCTCGGGTTCAAACCCTGGTACCGCACCTAAGACTTTTCGAAGTTATGTGCGTAATTATCGCTTGCTCCGTAACTCGGAAAGCATGACAGCCGTTGGTCTCGGCTGTCAGGAACATCTATGGCAGTCGTTATTAGGAAGTCAGTGCCTTTTAACAGACTGACAGCTGGTTTAACCATAGAATGATGTTTCCTTCTGGGTTGCGGAGGTCAGGCAGTCGCTCCACGTAATAAGTGAACCTAAGCTTCGTAGTTTTAGTGTAATCATATTTCGATTGTTTTTATCGTCCGTATCGTTTCGATATTTAATATTTACGTTTTCAAGTACTATGTAATAGTTTATGAAATAAAAAAAAACATTGAACGTTAAACACGTAAACGAAGTGCCAAAGACCTCTATCTAATAAATGCCTCGACAATATAAAATAAACAACTACCATCACTTGGTAGACTACTTCGCATGCAGTTGCTAATTGAAGTTATTGCTCCCAATAAACTATAATGAAGTATAACTAATATTATTATTTTATTGAGAAAACATACGTTATGGAAGAGCAGTCCTTCTGACACAGGTATATTGTTTACATAAAAAGGTATGTTCGAAATTGTTATAATAAATTGTCAATTGATATCTACCGCATAAGACAATTTTGATTTTATCACGCCGAAATGGTATGCAGAGGCACACTATACGCGCACACTTAGCCAATAATATTTTTGATCCCACGTAATAGGTGGCGAGCCTATTGCCGCATACCGGGAACTTTTATGGTCGCCGGTGCCTCATACTCATTCATTTGTGGACTAATGTCTGCATATATTTATTTAACAATTTATGCATTTTGAGTACCTCCTAGAGGGCGCTACGGAAAAGGTAACCTCAGTACTAAGGGCACCCAGAGATTGGCGACTCTGGGTGCCCTTAGTACTGACTACCGGGGGGGAGCTAAGAGGGACCTATGGAGGGCGCAGCGGGCGTGCCAGGAGGGCCCGTCAAGCAGCGCCAGGAGGGTCTTAGGCAGCGGGGGCAGGGGGAACCTAAAAAAAAGGCGGGTTGGTGATCATAGTTCAAGCCAGTACGCAGGATGATGCTGCTGCCCATCATTCGGTAGGTTTTCTCTACTTCGACTCTTACGACTCCCCATGAGATGAGAAGGGGTGTCACTATTCTAGGCCAATACCACACGGCACATAGTATCAGTACCTATTTAATACAATTGCTAAATCAAATTTTGCATTTTGAAATACCGATAATTATTTCTCAAAAGGCCCCTAAAATTAAGGATAAAATAAGAATACTGGCAAGTTATCCATCATTGCTTCCAGGCAGACGTTTACACCTTTATTATGGCAATAAATGGCAATGCCATATAATGCATCTTACAGCTCGCATTATTAATTTTAATAAATATGGCTATAACGTGTTTTACTGCTGGGAGGGCGAGATTGCTGATTAATGATTAGGTTGATGATCCCAGAGTATTACAATACAGTGAGAGTGAAGCCTCGTTTAAAAGCTAGCTGGAAAAGATAGTGTAACAGTTTTTTTCAAATAGATGCGTAAGATATAAGTAAATGTATGTACTTAGTTCATATATCACCTAGATTATTTCCTCTTCCCCCCGGACCTCTGAGGTGTTCAGACGTATCTTAAACTAAAAGTTACAAAAAGTTTTTCAAAAATAAATTAAAATTTTGCGTATTTTATTCGAACGGTTAAATAGGAGTGCATAAACGCGAGGAGGTGATACCGACGACTGCTCCCTGGTACGCGTCCGAGTGAACCGGCTACGCTGACTCATCGCTGCGTCCCGCCGCGCTGTCGACGCCCACCACAGCTTGCTGCCCGCCTCGGTAGGCGTAACACCGCTCGACCAATGCGTTCTGCGCGCCACATCAACCTGCTGCGCTGACGCTGCTATTGGACGCCGCACTGGGAAGGCACGCAACAACTCCTGCGCTGGTATGAGATCCTAGTACTTCGCTACGACTACGCTTCTATCCGATCACGATTCGACTTATAATCTCGCTTAACGATTTTATTGAAACACGTTCCAAAAGTCATAATAAGATGGATAAGACTTGCCCCGAGTCAAATGTAATGGAACAAATAGGTCACTCATCGGACTCATCAACTAGCAACATAAGCAGGCGGCAAAAGAGAGGAAGAGAACAACATGATTTCGAGGAGGATTTTAAGACTTTTAAAGAAGATATGAAAAGCATGATTACATCATTATTATCGGCACAGCAAAGTGAACTTAAAAAGATATGTTGCACACAAGTAGAAATCAAAGAAACAAATACTAACATTGAGAGTTCTCTTAGTTTTGTGACAGAACAAAATGAAGAATTAAAGAAACAAATTGAAAAATTAGAATTGCGGGCAACAAAAGATAGAGAATATATTGGTATGTTAGAGGAAAAAATCGAAGACTTACAACGAGCAAATCGTAAAACGAATTTAGAAATAAAAAATATGCCAAAAATACCCAAAGAGACAAAAGAAAACTTAATAGGTATAGTGGAGAAATTAGGAAAGTCCATAAACTGTGACGTACGAAAAGGAAACATACGAGATATCTATAGAGTGCCTGGCAAGAAAACTGATAAGAATGAGAACACCCCAATCATAGTAGAACTATCATCTACAATGTTAAAAACAGATATCTTGACTATGACCAAGGTTTTTAATAATAAGCACAAGGAGAAACTCCGGGCTAAACACTTGGGGGCAACTAAAAATGAAGAAACTGCTGTTTTCGTTTCCGAACAGCTTACTGCAAAGGGGGCTCGACTGTTCTTCCTAGCTCGTGACGTCGCCAAGTCAAGAAATTTCAAATTTTGTTGGACCTCCTACGGGCGAGTATATCTACGTAAAGAAGAAAATGCACCAGTAATTCTTGTTAAGAATGAAACACAGGTACAATCTTTAATGTTGTCTAGCTGACTAGATAAATTTGAAAGTCTTTTATATAATGTTTTTATAATGTGTAATTTTTCTCGGGACGTATTATTTAATAATTGTAAACAAATAATTATTTTAGGACTTACACACATACAAATACACTACTTACTTACTCTATTGATTATAGTATATTACGTTTCATACCATTACAGTCGTTTCGTCAGTCATAACAACTTTACACACTCAAAGTCAAACACCTACATATACTTTGATATTTATTCACATGCTTCCTTTGTTTCTGTAGCTTTTACAATTTTAAATTATTTAAAGATGACTATACTTGCCAATGCTTTGATCCTGACAACTCCATATGGATAACTCCTTATCAAACATAAATGAAATAGACCGCACAGATGTAGCAGTATCATTTAAATGCCAGAGTAATAAACTCTCGTCTGTAATTACACTACAAGTACCTGATCTTACAGTGATATCCCAAAATATACGCAGTATTTATGCTAATTTTGATGACTTGCGTTTAAACTTATGTGTCTTTAATTTTGAAACTGATGCTATTATTTTGACAGAATGCCAATTAGACTCGAATAAAAATATACCTCAAATAGAAAACTACACATCTTTTCATACAACTAAACATGTCAACAAGGCTGACGGTGTAGTGGCTTTCATAAAGAACACACATAAAGTTTCTGTGAAAGAAATTAACTTAAACCATGCATCCGGCCTCCAAGTTATAATCGAAAATATTATTATTATTGGCATATATCGCTCCCCGTCTATAGGTAATGCGGATGAATTTATAAATTCTCTAAATTTATACTTAAACACTATTAAACGATATAAAAACGTCATTCTCACAGGAGATATTAATATAAATTTAATATATTATCCTGATGAAACATGTCAAACACGCTTAAATAGATTTAATTATTTGAATATGCTTGCAACCCATGGCATGCTTTCAGGACATGTCTTACCTACAAGGGGTCGTAATTGCCTTGACCATTTTATAATTAGGTTAAATGGTAGAAATAAAAGTGCAACCATAGCTGTACTAGAATCAAGTATAACTGACCACTCTATGATATTCCTAAAAATGTCCTCTGTTAGGAATGCACACTTGAATATGAATAAAAAAGTTAAAAAAGTATTAAACTATGACAAAGCGATAGAGTATCTTAGAAGCGAAAACCTAAATGACTTGTTAACTCTTGCTGACCCTAATCTCATAACACAAGGTTTGATAACAATATTACAAAAATGCCTTGCATTAAATACCCAAATAATAACTGTTCCTGGAACTAAGCGGATTATTAAGCCTTGGATGACTGCGGGTGTACTGCGTTGTATTCGAAACAGGAATAACATGCAGAGTAAATTAAGATTAGATAAAGAAAATAAAACTCTTAAAGTAACATACAAGCGATATCGCAATTTTTGTACAAAAATTATAAAAAAATTAAAACGCGATTATGACAGGACGCGGTTAGAAAATGCTATGAAAAACCCAAAAAAGTTATGGAGCACTATAAATAACATAACTCAACGTAAACCACCAAAATCACAGAACCTAGAGCTTCTCCATATTGCATCAACGCCACAAGAGTCTCTAGATAAAGTCAACACATATTTTGCTACTGTTGGAAAACAATTAGCTGAAAGTATTCCTGCTCCCAACAATGTGGATGGCGATGTATCTATGTCGCCGGTAACATCATTTGCACTTATGAACACCGATTCTGTAGAGGTTTACTCCGTGCTTATGTCAATGAAATCTGACAGTGCTCCTGGGTGGGACAAAATACCGACACGCTTTTTAAAGATGGCATACAATGAGATAACAACGATTATAGTTCATCTCACTAATAGATGTTTTGAGAGCGGAGTTTTCCCAATAGCACTTAAGCAAACAATTATAACACCTGTGCACAAAAGTGGAGACAAAACAGATCCGTCGAACTTTAGACCGATCTCTGTTATATCTGTTATAGCGAAGATTTTAGAAAAGCTGATAAACATCCGGTTGCTAAGTTTTTTCTCTAAGTATGATACCTTTTCTAAATCGCAATATGGATTTCGTAAGAACTTGTCAACTGAAGATGCTGTCTTGGGTCTGACCTCTGCTATAGTTGAAAATGTTGATGCTGGCAAAAAGTGTTTGACAGTTTTCCTTGACTTAAAGAAAGCCTTCGATACGGTGTCCATACCAATTCTTCTGCGCAATCTTCATGACGTAGGCATTAGAGGAGGTCCGCTAAAGCTTCTGGAAAGCTACCTAACTGATCGTAATTCACGTGTAGGGGTGGAGTCTACACTGAGTTCTGAGTGCACCGTCAATTACGGAGTACCTCAGGGCAGTGTTTTGGGCCCTACCCTGTTTCTTGTGTATATAAATAAACTGTGTAATATGCAGATGGATGGCGGTCGTATATTTTCGTATGCGGACGATACAGCTATTGTTTTTACAGCAGGGAACTGGGAACATTTAAAATCACGAGCTGAAGCGGGATTGGCTCGCGTTGCTAATTGGCTAAATACACACCTTTTGTCACTAAATCTTCAAAAAACTAACTACATCTGTTTTACCAAATACAATAACAGCCAACCCCCGCATGGTTTTAAAATAGTCGTCCACCGCTGCGACAAGTATGCTACCGTGGCTTGTTCCTGTACTGAACTTGAAAAAATAACCAGTACAAAATATCTGGGTGTTATGCTTGATCAGCGATTGTCATGGCATTGTCACATTGAACTACTCATAAATAGAACAAGGAAACTTATATGGACCTTTAAAACTTTACGGCATGTGGCCTCTGAGCATCTTTTGCGCCTCACATATATATCACTAGCGCAATCAGTTTTGTCGTATTGCCTAACCGTGTGGGGCGGTGCAAACAAAACTAGATTTCTAGACTTGGAAAGAGCTCAGAGATCATTATTAAAAGTTATGTATTTTAAACCACGCGACTTCTCTACAGACCTACTCTACTCCTCTAGTGATTTGTTATCTGTTAGAAAATTATACGTTTTAAATACTGTGATGAGTAAACACAAATCGCTCCCTTACCAACAGATCGAGACTCACTCTAGAAGGAAACGTAACGTTGTGCAACAAACGCGAGTAAAGTCAGTATTTGCGAAGAGGCAATATGACACGAGAGCTACTGCTCTATATAACAGAATAAATAAAGAATTAGATATTTATAATATGACTAATACAAAATGCAAAATAACGATTACTAAATGGTTGAAAACTAAAAGCTATGCTGAAATGGAATTAATTATAAGTTAAAACACACTCACCACACACACACTCACCACACACACACACACACACACACACACACACACACACACACACACACACACACACACACACACACACACACACACACACACAAATAATTAGGATAGATTTTTTGTATAAATTGTTTAATTGTAATATTTAAGATAGGATTGATTAATTATATTATTTATTTAATGTCAAAAAATATTTGGGGTAAGACAAATTTCATAATTACTTAATATTAATAAAATAATAAATAACAATAGTAAATTCATATAATTTCAGATTTTGTCAATATTAAAATAATCATTTATATTATAATGACATTTAGCAAATTGTAATTTAATTTTATTAGCACAAATGTTTGCATCAAAAACTATTTAATGTTTATGTTATGGTGGACGCTGTCCAATTTGCTTAAACTAGTCTATTGTAACCATGCTACGGAAGAGCGGTGTTACCTAACACAAGCATAATTTGCTTAAAAGGTAGCTCCATTCACTCAATTTGTATTAGACACTAAGTTAATGAAATAAACATTTTGTATTTTGTATTTGTATTTGATTATATTGCACTTTAAAACTTGTTAGTATAAATAATTGGTCATAACGCACATCCTTAAAAACTGGCGTACAGGAACATCTGGTGTACGGTACAAAATGTACTGTTTATATTTTTGAATCATATTTATTGTATTTGAGTAATGTATGTGTGTATCGTGTACAAATCGAGTATGTTATCATGAGTAGTTAAATTATTAAAAGAAATTAAACGTTCTTCTATAAAATTGCGATGGACCGATGATCTGAAAAAAGGCGGCGGGAAGCCGATGGATGCAGGCGACTTAGGATCGCTCAATGCGGAAATCGATTTGGAAGGCCTATGTTCAGCAGTGGATGTCCTATGGCTGAGATAATGATGATGACTGTAAAATTTATGAAATGACAATCATCTACATCTACTTCCTATATAGATGTGAGATGCGAATTAAAATCTTATTAAATAAGTTTTATGTATGGAGACTATGATATTATTCAGAATTAAGTATGTTCATATTAAATTTTTTTCAAACAATATAAGATTTTTGTTAATTTCATCATAAGCCTCCTTTCCTCTCCCGAACAACACGTGCTGGTCTTAGAAACCATCCGCAAACTGTGCAGACTATCAGCACTCGAACCAAGAAATTTGGAAAGTCGTTTCTGAGCAAGACCACTAAGCTCTGGAATTCGCTGCCGGCTCATGTGTTTCCTATATTCTATGATCCCGGGTCCTTTAAGCGGGGCGTAAAACGGCATTTTAGCAGGCCGTCATGAGTGGATGCGCTTTGTACCGTGCTTATTTCACGTGCGTTTTCATTATTTTATTTTGGACTGCATCGACTGCTTACCATCAGGCAGGATGAAGTCATTAAGACGTGTCACATTAATAAAAATAAATTGGTACTCGGCCACCTGTTGGTAAGTGGTCCAAGCAGACCGAAGTTAAAGTATCACAATATCATCATCACCAGCCCAAGGACGTCTACTGCTGATGACTTTTTAACTCCTTATGTGACCAAATGCAGGCTATCTCCATACAGGATGATCCTGCGACACGTTACCGTCACCTTTCACGTTGACGTCACGAACTAAGGTAAGAGAGATCCATGTCACACCACGACGCGGACCCTATACGGATTGGAAGACAGGTTAGACTTTTCAAGCCGCCCTATGAATAAATAAATAAATATAAATATTTCTGACACTTACACCAATTATTTAGTTCCAAGATAAGTATCATTAAGAACTTGTGTTATGGATACTATACAACGGATGAACATACATAAATACTTATTTTTGTAAATACATAGTTACTTAATATACATAGGAAAACACCCAGACCAGCAAAAATATTCATATTTATACACACAAATATTTGTGCTGTGTGGGAATCGAACCCATGACCTCAGGAGTGGAGAGCGGGTATACTCGCCACCACGCCATATCGGTCCTATAAGGTTGCTAATATGCCTTAACGTTACGAAAAGTTAATTTAGACATAGTCCGTTAGCAACACAAAAATAAACCGTCTTGAAACCCAATGTACACTAACAGTAACATCTCTTACTAATTGTAAAACATTAATCATACATCAATCATTACAAAACATTACTATGATGACTCACAGGTGGGAAAATTTTAAGGTCCATTTAAATGGGAGTTCAACTAATTAATACGAATTCTTCAAGTCAATAGAGAGAGTGAATCGACTCACAGACGGACATGTTTCGTTTTTATTGAGCAATAAACTGTTTAGTGTCATACACTTTATACCCTCTAGTTTGTCGATGTCGGTTCGGGGAGCCTTAGTTCATAAGTTTGTCATAAGAGCTCTATTAAGCCAAACTTGACTAAATGATTTTGACTTTTAATTTGACTATGCCGTACTGATTTTCTTATCTTATCTTATCGCGGGGGCCACAGACTAACCGTGGCGCACCTTGACCCTTATATTGGATCTTTTGTGCATCCCATTGCCTTTCACTCCAAATCTCCAAATTTTGTTACCATCATCTTTATGACAGTTTTTGCAGATTGGAGCCCATAGTCTCTTGGTTGTGGGTAGGCAACCCCTAGGAGACTCATTCGGCAAACAGCCAGCGAGTCACAGGTACACAGCAGGTGTTCCATATAGAGGTATCAAAGTAACGATTAAAAGCATACCCGCATGTATTCGTTACTTTAATAATTAGTATTCGTTACTATCGTATCGTTACGTTACTCGTTACTTCTGACACCTTATAATATGGTATGTTAGAGTAACGAATTGAGTCGTATTGCATACGCGTACAGTATGACATTGTTTATAATGAAAAAGCAATAAGGTGTATAAAATTATCTTATCAATAAAATTTAAGCAAAATTCTAACGATAAATCAATATAAAAGTAGTATTGTAAAGAATGAAATTAAACTTTAAAAATTAAATAAAACATGTTTTAACCTCGTGAGGCCTAGTGGCGTAGTTAACCGAATTGAAACAATAACAAAAAAAATTGTTGGTTAGAATAGACGATTTTGAAAACTAATTCCAATTTTAAACTTTGTCTACACACACAATACCTGCAGTAAGTAGTAAATAACTTGCCGAGTTTCTCAATTACGTACGAACATCGATATTAGTTACGCATGTTTTTCAATTCACCGAATAATGCGCGCATGCGTTTAAACGTTTTAATACACGCATCAACGGTACCTGCGTGAACTTAAACAGTGTAGGCACTCATACGAAAAGTGCGAGTAACGAAATGCATTCGTGAGTAACGTTACTTCGTACTAGACGAATACCGTCTAGTACAGTACCGAATACATACGGTTTGTTACAGCTCTAATTCCATAGACTCCTAATCGTCACCACATCTACGACATAGCGGTGATTGCACTAGTCGCATCCTGTAGAGAATTTAGTTTTTGGCATAATGCCCTATTAGAGCCCTAATTATCAGAAGATAATTGGGGCCAATTATTAGAACAATGTATGCACGTAAGGATACACAAAGACAGAAGTTATGAAAGACATATACCACGGCATTGCTTATCCCTAAAAGGAATTTCTTCCAGCAGACCGAGGAAGGAAAAAAAACGTGATGCAGTTTGTTCTTGGAGGCGGAGGTCAGAGGAGGTACCACAAGGCACAGTTGAATGAAGAATCGAAAAATATTTAAAAGCATAAATTTAACAAACTAATACATTAAATTTACGTCATAGAAATTCTCCATTAGATCCTCAATCAGTATTTTAGATTGAAAAGTCTTTTAAGAGGACTCATCCTCAATTTATTATATTCCATGTGTAACTATTGCGCAACCATGAAAATATAACTAGTTTCAATTTCCTCAATTTTATACGTAGATCGATAAACATCAATATCTCGATCGCTCGTCTCCGCTTGATTTGTGTTTACGTTCCTTTGTTTCAATCATTCGTCTTTTATTGGATGACTTTATTTATCGCTTATCCAAATCTAACGTTACTACTATTTTAATATACAGCTTTGTTTTTGAGTACCTATCTGCTTCTTTTATAGTTGTGTGGGTCAATAATCTGTCTGGAATCCTTAGCTTTTAAGTAAATCTTTTGATGTTTATTATTTTGTTTTATTTAATATGCATACATACATTCACGCCTGTATTCCCGAAGGGGTAGACAGAGACATATTTTATGCCCACACTTCGCCAATTATATAGTTGGTCCCACGTAATAGATGGCGAGCCTCATGCCGCTTACCGGGCACTGTTATGGTCGCCAGAGCCTCTTTCGTTGATCGGCAGGTGTACCACTTGCAGGTGAGGTTAGCTTGGGCTCCTTAGGTCTTGGTAGGATCCCTATACACCTCTATATATTTATTTGATATCTAAGTACTTAAGTAATAAATGTATTTTTAAATATACCGCTTAAAACTGTATAGATTTTTTCGTTATTTAGATATAAGATTACTTTGTGTTGTGCATCGCCTATTTAACATAAAGCAGCCTAAAGGCATATTGACATTGAATAAAATACATTGTGTCATGAGTTTAAGACTTACAAGAAACAAATAAATTACACCAGGACAAATTAACCGCGTAATATGCAAGCATTGAACCATAATCTTAATCAACCTTGTTTATCGACTGGCGAAACATTACGAAAGGGCCCCCTAATTGGTGCGTCCACTACCCAATAAATAAAGAAGTAAAAACACAATAAAATCGAGCCTACGCGGCATTAGTCGCGATATAAAAATAAGAGTAATGTCCGTTTGTATTTATACCACGCGGCCACACACTGCGTCTGCGGGTGTATTCTGGATTTTTACTAGTCTAAGAAATAATTGTTTTTCATTTTCACGAGGCAGAGACAGAATAATAATAATATTGTTAATATAAATGATATGTAAGTTAAATTAACTACTGACTTAAGATACTGAGGTTGTGTTTCTACGCAACGAAGGCTTTTATGATTTCGGCCTTTCCACTGACTGCTCACCTTTACAAACATTCTAGAGCTTCATGTGAACTAAGTCACCAGTGAACAAAGTCATATTCAGAACAAAGTCACCTAACGTGACGCAGAAAGAGCTAAGATGCACTATAATTTCCATCAATTCCCATAATTAATTTCCATCAAGTGGATCGTTACATGCAATGGTTGGTGGATCTGAAAGCAGCTGTAATGACAGGAGTATGGTCACCATGGCAGCTGATGATGATGAATTACATACTCCGTCTAAATTCTAAGCCATATATTTACTGAACTATACTGGGGTGACCGACATAGTGATGCAAGCTGAAGTGTCTGTGGGCGGGGCAATTTGCTCGAAGAACCGATGACTGACGAGGCGTTAAGGTTCTTCAATGGCTACCACGAACCATCAAGCGTAGTAGAGGCCGTCGTTCCCCCGATGGATCTGGTGAGGGCGGCGAGAAGCCGGTGGATACAGGTGGCACAAGATCGATCAACGCGGAAAACAATCGCTGAAGCCCATATGTTCCATATAGAAATGTTCCTAATTACTGTTATTTTATTATAAATTTTAAACATTATATACCTTTTTAATAAAGAGTGCTAATCCCGCCGACAAACTGAAAAGCAGTTTGATGGGTTTAAAATGTATGTATAAGGTTTTAAGTCTCAATAAAGCATATTATTATTATATTCAGCAGTAGACTTCAGAGCTGAAATGATGATATATTTACACGCCTGTATTATAGAATAGGTATGTCGAATTGTGAAACACGTCACAAGTGATTCACGTGTAGTCAGATTTATAGCTCGGCCGTCGGGTGATTTACTCATGGCCTCGTCAATAACTAATTAATATCTGCCTCTTCACTCACCGGATCCCGGGACACAGATACACTCACGGCGAATATTTCACTCTGTTAGGCATGTGTCAAAATATTGACAGATTTTAACTGTGTCAAAGAGTTAGCGATGAGTTATTAGGTTCTAGTGAAGTCGTATTTGTTCTAAACGGCTTTTTAAATGAAAATATTGTGACGATTTATTTGGTTATCGGATCAGATGTGCATGTAATTTACATCATCATACATACATTCACGCCTATGTTCCCCGGAGGGGTAGGCAGAGGCATGTCATATGCCCACACAAATGAAGTGTGGCTTCGCCAATTGCATAGTTGGTCCCACGTAATAGGTGGCGAGCCTATTGCCGTTTACCGGACACTGTTATGTTCACCAGAAACTCGTCCGTTGATCGGCAGGTGAACCACTTGCAGGTAAGGTTAGCTGTTGCTCCTTAGGTTTTGGTAGGATCCTTATACACTTTTGAATTGATGTCTATTAATATGGATATTAGCGTCTTCGTCTAAGTGTTTTAATCCATCATGAGCCTGAGGTGAGGTTACCTGCACCTGCCGATCAGCGGACGAGGGTTTGACGAACGTAACAGTCCAACCGGTAAGCGGCAATAGGCTCGCAAAAGAAAGCAGGCGTGCATGTATGTATGCATGTAATTGAAAATATAACCCACGTTATCGGAAGGAAACTGCAAATATATGCGTCTACCTTATTCCGATTGCTTGTAACAATAAAAGCGTGAACAAAATAATACCAAATCCTAACCAGCCAATATAAATCTCCAAATACATAGATATCCTTATTTTCCTCAGAAAATCCGCGTCTGCTGATATCACACTCGACCAAATTGCGTAACACACTCGGCCAGCTTTAAAATGGAGTCATAAATAAAAGGTGTAGGTGCTCGCCTTATCGCGCCCTCCTCGGAGGCTGTCTGTGGCCACGAGTTGGCAAGTTCCGAGACTGTGGAATTTCAGGCTTATTTTATGGATTTTATTAGAGACTGTATAATTTTGGATTTTTTATTTTACATTCATGACTTATGTTATATTAGAAATAGAGTTAATGATAATACATACAATTATGTGGACTAGCCACCTCAACTTTTCCTCAAACAATCTGTGTGGTAAAAATATACTCTTCACAAATCGGCTGTTAGTAACCGCAAGTTGACACGATCCGAGACTATGAAATACTAACATTTATACTTATGTTATGGAAACCTGTGGTGGAATCAATTTCAGACATATGTATGTGAAATAAGAATATATTTTGCAAATATAGATAGAATGTTTTAAAATATTAGATACAAAAAATCATAATGTCTTATTTAGAAATAAAGGAGGCATTTCTACAGGTTTAGAGACGGTGAAGTGACTTACGAACTGGAATAAGTATAAAAATAATACCAGCATTTATTTTAAGCCATTGCCAAATCCCAATAGAATTCCCAAAGTGTTCGCAAAAAGGTTTTGAGACTTACGATGTGGATAAAACTTATTCCGCTAACTTTATAACATTTAAATTCAGAGTAAAGTATCAACTCACTTAGATCCCACTACTAGGTACGGGCTCTTGTCTTACCAACCTAAGTGAGAAGGATTTAACTCATTTTCCACTAAGTCATGGATAAGTGGTTGGTATTCTGCTGTTACAATAAGCATTATATACTGAGTGTCTGATGGTAAAGAACTTTTTGGTCTTAAAGATATGTGTAGATTTAGTAGTAAAACATACAAACATGCATTCATATAATTATATGCATTTTATATGCCAATTTTCTGGTTGGTTGATAATAGGTGGCGTCTATATTGCCGTTTACCGTTTTATGTTTGCCAGAGCCTCGTCTGTTGATTGGCAGGTGTACCACTTCCAGGTGAGGTTTGGCTACTAAATTCTTGGTTGGCTTCCTACGCAAAGCAAATATATTCTAAGTAGTAAAATTTTATGAAAAATCCAAATTCGACATTGCAACAAGACCTGGCTAGTCTGTGATAGTCTAGTTGTTAGTCAGGTAAAAAATAAGTTGATCGGCTTAATAACTTGCAATTATCAATGCATTTCTAAAATTGTTATATAAATTATAATAACCTAATATAAACTGTGATTTTTTAAAGTATTCTTTATATTATGTGGAGTACTCTTGGATTTTTCGATAGATAAATTAACACCACGTTTCACGTTTCCATTAAACCACTTGTGTTCTTTAAACATTGTTAACGAGCTTTTTTATAAAGAAATACTGGTGTGAACTGACAGCTGTTCTTCCAAATGATTACCACAGGTTAATGCGATTAAATAACACAAAAATCTCTTTAATATTCAAATTATATAGATAAAACAAATTTCACGTTTCAAAACACAGCTTTACAGCGACTTGATTTTCCGTAAACGAATCCAGTCTTGAATTACAAAATTTGGTAACCCCGACCGCAACAAATGAAAGAATGCCTCCCTCCTCCACCCCATATCCACTCCCACACTCTCCATCTCCCTCTAACCTCGTACAACGATGTTTTACATTCATAAGGCGGCCACGTTACAAGCATTTCTTTCAAGGAAAACTCAACCATATCAGAGAAATGTTAAGCTATTTTCTAGCTTTCCTCGAGGGTTGGTTAGGGGAAAAGCGCGATTTTTGCGTTCACAATTGCCTTCAAAAGGTTTCTGATCAATGCTTGGGCTCCGTACCTACCTCTATAAATATTGGTTTGAACGAATTGTTCGCTTTGCCTTCTTGACAGTTTTGAAAAGATAGCAGGGAAATATTGGGTCCACCCACCCGCATTTGGGCGTCTTTTATCTTTTATTATTTTCGTTACAGCTTGTTACGTTTTCAATTGGTTGTTGATGTTACATATACGCTATCAGGAAAGTATTGAGGCTTCATGTTTCTTTTTAGGAATACGTAGAAAGCACGGAACGCCTTCAGTTTCGCCCTGTCCGTCTCTTCGCAGTATATAAACTTTTAGTGTAAAGCTATAAATATTAATCACATCGAAAGATTCATAAATTGTACGTAGAGATAAATCATTTTTCCTCGTGTATCCTATACCAGTCTATCGTTAAATATGTAATTTTTGACACTAATTATAAAATTAAAAAATATATTACAAAGGCGATCTACAATCTCTTTATATGTTCTCTTCCAGCCAACCAAGGCTTTCGTAGTTATTAAAGATAATAAACGAAAGAATAAATAACAAATACGAGTAATACAAGTATTTGTTAAAATCAGAAAAGAGGTTTGCAATATTTTTGTAAACATCTGTTTACACCCTAAAATTGTAGAATCATTTTGTAAGTTTATAGACGTATAAATAAAAAACGATTGAAATTTAAATGAGTTTCTGTATGTATAAATTAACAAGGATTAAAAATAAAATAAAAAAATCATATAATTTTTTACTAACCATTTATTCCAACCACATTTTGTAGATTTCCACGCAGAATGTAGGTACAGCTATAGTTATCAGAATGCGACTTTTGATAGGAGCAGACCAGTATGCTGTAGGTATAGATGAAGTATACAGTATATATACTTGCACAAAGCATTCTATTACACAATAGCTTTTTCACAATATTTTAAGCATGGGTTTCAATATTTTAGAAGCTCTTTTAATGTTTTTAAATTAAAATATTGTCTCGAATGTCTTCACACTATCCATTTGACTTAATTAAACTAACTATCACGAATGGAATTGAGTATGGCACGTTTATTTTTGTAAAGATGTATTGACAAGATTTTGTAATTACTTAATAAAATAAAATTAAAAAGGTGCTTACAAACATATTTCAAATAACTCAAAAATGTTGTACAGAATCATGTGAAAAAATTCATTAACTCTTTGAATTAAAAGCCAGATACTTAGTATTTTCTCTGACAGCTATGACTCTTGATTACACATTACATTCAGAATGAAGCAGGAAAAAATGAAACCTATTTTTAATGAGTCTCGAAATACTCATTTTGAAATATTTTTTTATCATCGGTGAATTTGATATCAATTGATCATTTTAATAACTCAGACAAAATTCGCATGCTCAATCCATTGCATTCCAATATAGACATATCTCAAAAAATACTATTTTTGGGAAATCGAAAAAGAAGATCTTCTAAAGATACTTGTCCTACTTTTAAGCGAATTAAATTGATACTCATTTATTAATTAGTAATTCTGCTTGTGTTCTGAACGATTGATTAACATTGATTCAATCTCAGTAACAAATAGAAATATAACTCAAAACTGACCTATCTATTAATGGGTCCATGTTTCTTTAAGCATGCAAAAATTTTGATTCACATTTCAGCCCTACGACGCATACCTACTGCTGCGAATAGCCCTGCCCTAGTATTAAGTAATCCAACCAATCAAAGCAATGATTGCTTTTAAATTTTCTACTATGATAGATCCTGCACAGCTCATATATATTAATAGCTTCCATGAACTTCTATCAGATCATCAACCGACACCTGTTCTTGTTTTGTTTTGATCACGCAGTATAAACTCATGGACCATACTTTTTTTTAAATTTTAACGCACAAATTGCACAAATTGTTCAAAAGGCAGTACTTCCGTCGTGGCGTTATATCCGTGTGCTCCGACCGGATGCACAAATTGTTTTCATTTATTTTTACTTTATTTTACCGGGCGATGGAAAGCCAGTGGTCGGAAGCGTGTCAAGATCAATCAGAGTGGAAACCAGTAGGGGAGGCCTATATTCAGCAATAGATTTCTTGTGGCTGTGATGATGATGATGATATTGTAATGTATTTTATAGATAAAGAGACATATCATGATTTACAATTTATCAGCCTAGTATACTATGTTATTAAGTATTTACAAAAAATAAAAAGATATTTAGGTAAGTTTATCCGTTATCTAGCTAGTATCCATAACACAAGTTCTTAATGATACTTCTCTTGAAACGTAACGATTAGTTAATATTCAGTCAAAAAAAAAAAAAAAATCTTACTGACACTGTACTGTGCTGTATGTGTTATTTATTATAAAGATTTTTGGGCCATCAACCAAAAAATATTTAAAAGTATTAAATTAAAAACTACATATTAAGTAGTTTAAATCCAAAATCTAAAGCACTTTCGACAGTTGTAATTTTAATGTTGCGTGGTCTACACTACTCATATTTTTAATAATACATAGTTAAATTCGTTTAAATATTTATTTACAATTTATCTCGTACTTATTATACAATACAATATACATATTGCAAAGGTTTGCCGATGGCAATGTTAAAATACAATTAGAATTTCCTTAGGTTATAAAGTGCTTTTTTATATATTTACAAAATTATATGGAAAACATTACTACTTAGTATTCTTCATTACCATTTAATTACACGCTGCATATAATAGGATTGTATTATTTCTTTTCATGTATAAAACTTATGAATTTTTTTGGATTGACAAAAAATATTTCTAGTAAACAATATTTCTCCAATTTGAAACGTTTGAAAATGTCTGACAAATATACATAGTTTTTTTTATTAAATGGAGGCGTATTTTTTCTAGATCAAGACAGGAGTTAAATTCCTCATAAGCCTCAGTGAATAAAACTGCAGAAAATACAATCATGTTTAAGCTAAATACTACATTTCACAAAATGAATAAAATATTATAGTGCAGCAGTGTTTAAAGTTGTCGTCTTTATACAGTTATTGTGTGTAATTCAAAAATATTTACTAAAAGTGTATTGGCACCTGGAGAGATTGTTCAAAATGTACAACACTAAAATTAGAGCCACTTACAATTACATTAAGATAGTACCATGTAAAATCTAAATTACAATAAATTACTTAAGTATCACATGACTACACCCTAGCTAAATATTTACAATTTCACATAAGCTATTCAGCTTACAAGTGCACATTTAGAAGTGATAGTAGGCGAAGTTAATGGGCAGTCCGTTGTCTACGTCACTATTGTTCACAACATTCTCATGTTCACTTTCTACTTCACTAGCATCTAATTCTCGTTCATTATCAACTCCGTCAAACTTGTTCATCCTTTGCCAATTTGAGAGGTCACAAGGCGCTTCGTCATTCACAGTTTCTTTGCAAAATGTTCTTGGTACTACATATTCTGGGTAAGCATTGAAATTCGCATAGTTCTCAGTGCGATCTGCTCCTGAATACTTAGCGTCATTGTAACCTCTCGCGTAATTGTATTGGTATTTATCAATTTGTTTATATTCGTTGTCATAAACAGCACTGTTGTCTTTAGTGTCTTTATTATCACTATCACTGGGTCCGTAAACTTCGGAGTCGGCACGGGAAATGGATTCGCGTTTGGGTCCATTGCTCGCGCCGGTTGCGAGGGATCACTGGCGATGCGTCGGCAGCTGGTGATGGTTCATGTGTTGGTGGTGAATGTCAAGTCTCGGTCGCTTAGCGTCGTCGTCGTCGCTGCAAGGGTCGTTGTCGAGCTGCTCCTGGTCGTCGCATTCGTCGCCAAGCTCCTCTTGCTTGCGTTTCGCCGTCGCCATTTCTGCTGCATGCTTTTTCCGCCATTTTGTTCTTCTGTTTTGGAACCATACCTGTAAAAAGGAGAAGCTTATATCAACAAAATGAAACAAACAACATTTTATGGGGCTGAATCCTGTAAAGTGAGTATAATTAAAGAAACTATAGCGAATGGAGTAGGTATATCAGATAAACCTTTAAGAAAACAAAGGTTTCCAACAAAATGTTATTACACTGAAAATGCGCCACTGAATTCACAACCATTATTTGCTATACTGAAAGCCAAATATAAAGAGAACAGCAAACAAATTTCAGCGGCATGTGAACCTAATCTGTTCAGGCGACATCATAGTGCCTCATTAAATACCGCCTTTTAAGTCGCAGCACAAACTTCGTGCTGTCTCACTCTGTCGGTAGCCGTCTTAAAAAGGAAGATAAGGACAGCGATAGTAGTCATGTTCTACGGTAATTAAGGGTCGTTTTGCAAATTACATGGTACTTAACCAGCCATATAACGCTCATTAATCACGGGCTGTTTGTGTCTCTCTCGCTCGCTCCTTTTTAGCTACCGTGCTCTATGTCTCGCTCTCCCGGGCCAGCGGGGCATAGACAAGAGTTTAATTAGGTCATAAATACATTTTCATGATTAGTCCGGGCTCGAGTTGGTCGATGCTGAATATTTGGGCGATTACTTTGGGAGCAGATGTCGGTGTTATTACGAAGGTGTTCGGAGGTTAAAATAGGTCTTCTCTTTTATATTAATGGCGTCAAACCCTAATTTAAGGGTTTTGATTAGGAATGGTCAGTTGTTAAATTGTTATTAATTAACATTGGTCAGAAAAAGCAAGTGATAAAAGCTTTTTAGATTATTATTTTTTCTTGTAGGTCTTAAGGTTTCTGGTTTCTTTTTGGGTAGAAAATGATACAAAATGTGTGCAAATCAATCAATCAAATTTAATGATTTTATTTTTCATACACTTCATATACAAGTCTGAACTAACTTACTAAGTATAGTGTGACGTATTTTACTACAAAAATATCTAAGTGATGGATTAAAAATATCTTTGTAACAATTACCGCGCTACTATAATTTTCTAAAAAATCGAGATACTATTCAATAATATGTTGAATAGTTACTCGAGTTTTCGGGACATTTATAGTAGCGCGGGAATTGTTACAAAGATATTTTCAATCCATCACTTGCTTACAATGGTTTTCCGAAAAGTAACGCCTGAATCGATAAATTACAAAATACCTTTTAAAATTAAGCATCTCTGTAAAACTAATGCCTTCTGTCAAATATCCATTATGACGTAATTTGTATTTGTTATTATACTAAATTAAGTTCATTATTATTATTTATAGGTGTATAGGGCTCCTATCAAGATCTGAGTTGGCCCAAATCAACCTCACCTGCAAGTAGTGCACCTCCGATCAACGGACGAGGCTCTGGGAACATAAAAGTGCCTGGAAAGCGGCAATAGGCTCGCCACCTATTACGTGGGACCAACAATATAAATCGCAAAGTGTGTGCGTTTAGTATGCCTTTGTCCTACCCCTTCGGAGAAACAGGCGTGATATTATGTATGTATGTAATTTATATTTCAACGGTGAAGTCAGTCCAACACCAAAGTGGCGTAATCTTGTAATTTTTTATTTTATTTATATCTAATAGTGCTTAAATTTCAGTCTAATACCCATAGTATAAAATTAAATAGAAGATAGCAAACATTAAATGTAATAATAATCAATTTAATTTTCCATAATAAAAGTATAATGGAGACCTAACCAAAGAAATGAGAATTCTTCTTAATTCTGCCACTACTCATACTATATTAGAATGCCAATCCACCGAGTATAGGTTGCCTTAGGACCCAATAAACAGCACCACTAATTGCTACTACGACTAAGTCGTAACAGTAACCGAAACTTGTAATCCAATCGTCCCAAACTCAACCTTACTACATTGTTAATACAGCTTCAATAATAATGAACAGAGTATTCTCGTGTTGATTGTACCAGTTGTTCACAAGGAGCAATTTCATGTTGCGGAGACGAAGGACCGTCTAGGGATAACGAGCTGTAGTAAATACGGCTTTATTAATGTGGTTGTAAGGTATAAGGTTGAGAGACTGCGATTCATAGGTCCAAGTTATAAGCCCTTAGAATGGTTTGGTAAATAACATTCGAACTTATGAAAACACATTAAAGTGAAAATTTTATGAGGCTTAAAGATGTATTATGTAAAGAGGTTATGGTACCGGTAACCAATTGTTTAACGTGTCTACCGAAACACGTAAGCGTTCGATGTCAAATGTCAAAAAAATTCACTTATCTTAGAGACTGATCTCTATAAGCACCTCTTGACTTCTAGTCAAAAGTGATTCATCAAACACAGACCTATTGTCGCTAGTCAACTTTGAGGTGATTCAGATCTTACTCCACTAAATAAACACATTGCGGATTGGCGGAGGCATAGTGTGTGCTCCCCCGACTAGTCTCCACCTTGTCGTGGTGGGGGTGCTGAGTACCTCCCGTTAGAGCGCAGAGGGCGCTAGGGAAAAGGTAACACCCAGAGATTGGCGACTCTAGGTGCCCTTATTACTGACTACCGGGGGGGAAACTAAGAGGGACCTGTGGAGGGCGCAGCAGGCGGGCCAGGAGGGCCAGTCAAGCAGCGCCAGGAGGGTCTTCCTGATAAAATATTTCATGCCGTGTAATAGTGCGGGCGTCTAACTTAGCTCAACAACGTTGACATGTAGTAATTAACGGGACCAAAGGGTCGACGGGTTGGCTTTTAGTGCCTTCGAAGCACAGAAGAAACGATGGTCAAGGCCACACAAACAGTTCAGGGTAAAGTGGTTGGCTGCCCATCCATCTTCTTTTACTTTCACTGGTTGCTTAAGCCGCAGCGTACTTAGTTAAAAAAATAAACTAAAGTTATTTTTATTTACTCAATTTTGGCTTAATAAATTTCTTCTGAATGTCAACTTGAAACTACCGCGCCCTTTTGCAGACAAGAGATTGAATTCAAAAAATATAGTATCTACCATTTTACCGCTAAACTCTTGTACCAAAACCACACCACCTCCTTTAACTAAGGGATTAGTGTTGTAACAGCGGCCGTAACGATATTTTGATGGGAGGCAACACAGCGCTCTTATTAATTAGGACCTTATGAGAAACAGGAGCGAACAATGTCATAAATACATCGGAAGCTAAATTCAAGACTCGTTTTATAGTCCTTTATAGTCCCACTCAACGGTTATTAATGCTTGTTCGCAAATTATTTTACTTTGTTAAAATTTGTGATAATGCCTTAGATACCTACTTTGAAATAATTGCTTCAGCTGTGTATTATAATTAATTAGGTTATATTATTTCAATTCAAATCATCACCTTTCATATTTTTTAACAACCTTAGAGATAATGGCAAGATATTATCACAAAATAGTATATAAAACATTTCTTATTACTTAGACAACAGTATATTTCTTGGTGCTGTTTGATTACATAACTGTTTGTTTATTAAACCAAATAGCACCAAACATACTATTATACCAAATAAACGAGGTAAAGAAACGTATGGGGTAAATCGTTAATTAACTATTTCATTTGAATTTTTATTTATTTATAGGAACAAAATTATTTTTTCTATTCCATTCAATCGTATTATAACAACAACAAAAACTAACTTCCCAATCATTCAAATTAATCCAGTAGAACTCCAGCATAATCGTAATAATTGGATTTCAAAAAGAGCCGTAAACAGTAAACTGACATATATCCGAATATCTTTACAGCGATATAAAAAAGAGAAACTGTAGCAAAACAAGACATCATGGGATGTTCGCGTTATTGTTGGGCCGTTTGTTTTTATAGCCCGAGACTTGACGCGGCAGCGGGTATGTGATGCTTTAGGGCAATTTTAGATTTACTACATACTTTGCCTTTTACATGTATTGAAAAGTTAATATGAGCACAGAATACACGTTATCATAGTTATAGAGCTGATAGTTTTAATAATTTACGAACAACTTATGAAGATTCATTTGTAACACAAATAATGTTTAATGTCTTTTTCTTTTTTAAAAGATTAGATGGAGATCAGAAAAAAATACTTAAAAATTATAAAAAATTGAATGAGGTCCTCTATCTCTCTAGTTCCACTTGACACACGTTTTTAGATCACCCTTTCATCCCATGTCACTGTAAAATTATAATGAGAAGTAACGAAGAGCAATTGACGAGAAACGTTTATATGAATTTCCCCTGGTGAAGAGGAAGAGGCAGAAAGAAAGGTATGAATTGAGATCGTGGAGAATGATTTATCATCAAGAAAGGTGTACGGAGGGTAAAGGAATGAGATGAATTGGAAACACGAAGGTAACGCAACGTTGTAATCTGTTTCGCGGTAAATATTGTAAACAGCCGAATTTTTTTTATTTATAACATATTTCTTAGAATTTAACGCTTATTAAATTTCTCGATATATTGTAAAGATAATCCCATTACAAAATACAAGAATAAGATTAGAAAGAAAAAATATATATTATTGGGTAACGGTTATGAAAACAAATACAACGGTACAGCTAAAATGTTCATAATGTTCTTCTAACCATATTTTCAATAGGGTTTTATCATGTCAATCGCATTGGAATTAATTACAATGTTTAATCTTATCATATCTACCTACTAATTAATTACGCATAGTTTCTTTGTTTACTATAAAGTTTTATCTTAAAGCTCAAACTAATATTAGCTTAAAACCCAACTATCATCGCAAAAGTTAGTAGATAAAATTAAATAAAATCTAATATTTCCTGTACGACTAAACCACAGAAGTTTGTAGGGTCATCGAGGAGTTTATTGTATAAGATCAACAAACAAACAGACGTATGTTTATTATTATATTTACGAGCCAACTGAACAAGTTGCGACCCTTTCACGCGACGCCAGAAATATTATGACTAGTATTATTATTTTCCAGTCTTCCTTTATGCTCCGACTTGCCTCATTCCCCTCAATTCAATTACTTAAGTGCTTGAAGCGCAACCACGATAACTATATCTATCTCCCTCTGACATATGGCTACCGTGTGCGTTTCGCGAGAGGAGGGTGGGGTAATTATGTGTATATCTATTATTTTTCACAAGAAATGTCTGTAATGGCCCGATGGGGATAATACGCTTTCAGTAGCAGCGAATAAAAGAGTCTTAGCTGTCCCGCCATCTTGTTATTCTAATAATTAATTTGAATGAGTTGAATGTGAGGTTTTCAACTTCTCTATTGGGTTATTATTCTTTTGTTGATGCAGTCAGTCATGTTTGTTCATATAAAATTTAACTCGATTTTATGTTTGACTTAGTGTTGTACTTCTGCAAAAGAAATATAAATATTTGATGACTTATGAAAGTTAACAAAGATTTTGAGAGTCAATACATAATCTATAAGAAGAATTTCACATCAATTTTTTTTTTATTCACAATATGTGGATGATAGTGATGTATCAGTGTATCAGTGTGTGTATCAGTGGGAAAGTTGTGGGCTTAGTAAAACATTTATGTGGATATTGTTTTCAATACGAGATATTCTTATTCATACTACTATTCTTTATTAGTTAATTAAGGGTTACAAACCTTACTAAAATTAATGTCAACGCTTAATTGGTTTTTCAATCACACGAGTACGATTTTAACGAAATTTAACATATGAATCGCTTATTTATAAGCGTCATAACACATAGTATTAACACATTTAATTTTAAACCTTTACTGTTTACCACGGGAAAACCTAATTAACTATGAGCAAACATTAAAAACACAAAACTAAATTTCAAGCTCCCTGAAACTCGTACTAAATATTACAAAGAAATAAAAGTAGTTTGAATAGAACCAATTCATCTGTTATCCTCAGCCGTCAATAATAAAACGTAATAAATCAGAAGCATTTCATCTTGTTCCAGAAAGTTCGACCCAAACAAACGTGCCTCGGCTGCGCAATTTAATAGAAGTTGAGGTGTCAAAACAAGACTTCAGGTTACTTTGCAACTTGCACAATTTTCAGAAATAACCTCATCATATCCTAGCGTTATGCCGGTTGCTCTAGACTTAAGCTTAGGGCCCAGGGTCTGTTTACTGGTTTAACCAGATTTGGCGAAATTTCAGTTATTATATAGAGCTGGTTATACCAGCGGTCAGGATGTTAGAAGGCACTGACTTCCTAATAACGACAGCAATAGATGTTCATGACAGCCGGGACCAACGGCTTAACGTGCTTTTCGAGGCACGGAGCAAGCGACAATTAGGCACATAACCTCGAGAAGTCATAGGTCACCATGGTTTGAACCCGAGGCCCTCAGAATTTGAAAACTATGGGTTTCGCCACTGTGATAACCTAATATGGACTATCTTACTTTTTCTTAGCTTACTTTGTACCTATCTTATACTAGAACTTGATCGTAGAAAATTCGGACAAGAAATTGTTCAAGATTAAATTATTTCTTGCGCCAGTTACATAGCAAACCATTGTCAGAAAATCCACCATCAAATGTGACACCAGATAACCGCAAAAGTTGAATTGTGGAAGTTCCTGTCGAGATTTTCCCCAAAGAAAATCAGCATGGGGCTCTTTATAAAGGGTGTGGACAGGTTTAAAAAGGGTCGTCGACCAACGTGAACTCCTTGGTGCTCCATACGTTTATAGGCTGCGTCAAACAATCCAATCGTTGGGTCTTAAACTTTTTTAGGTAGATACTTATTGATATTTGAAAAGATAAAAATCTTGGTGGGTAATATATATTTTTAGCCGAGTTAAATTTAATTTAATTGATAAGATGAACATGCGGTTAGTATACTCAACCATTCGGTGAAATTAAATAGCAGGATTTTTTTTCTTTCTTTATTTTTATTTAAAAAGCCCAGGGAATACTGCTGGTAAGCTATTAGAACTTAAGAAGTTAATCTAAGTCAGTTTCATTATAATTGGGTTTAATATAATTCTTAAATTATTATTTCATTACGAGAATCACAACATCATATGTGTTATTTTTACAATACCCACTACCAAGCATATCTGGAAAAAATTGCAAATACTTAGAGCCAAATTAAAGAGAACAAAGATCATTTAAGATATGCTTTCAAGACCAGAGCTAAAATAAGTACAATCTAAGATACAGGCTAAAGATAAAAAGAATAAAGTCACTCTCAAACCATTACTTGAAAGCCCCGTAAATTATGATCTGTGGAAGCGACACTGTCGTTAGGCCGGGCGCACACTATCCGACAAATTGCCCGCACATTAACCGGGGCAAGGGTGCGATAAGTCGCGAGTGAAAAACGAGCTGCGCTAATGATGCCCGGATTTGGAACGCACCTCGTGTTTGTTTGCATTACTTTACGCGTTATTTTAAAAGGGCTTTTATTTATATTACAAATTTTACTTCTTCCTTTGTTGGTCTTTCTAAAATTTCCTATTGCGAACTGCTGTTGTCAATTTCAGGCCCTTGCACTAGTATAACTTATGTTTGCATTAATTTTAGCGTTTATTCTGGTCAAGGCGGCGAAAAGCCGATGGATGCAGGCGACTTAGGATCGCTCAATGTAGAAATCTATTGGGCAGGCTTATGTTAGGCAGTAAACGTCAGAAGGCTGAGATGATGATGACGAAGCGTTTCTTTCCAAAGGCTATTGGTTTTTTCTTCTTGTTGTAATAGTATTGATGGTAAATTGAGGACAAACAAATTTTATATAAACTAGACTTTCTATATTTTAGAAAGTATACCAACTTACAAACATTTTTTCTTCTAATTAATTAATTAATTTAATAAATTAATTAACAATAATATTTTTATACATGTTGACGTATATCGAGTATAGGTTTTACTTTTCGCGCACATTTTCAGTGCACAAACTAAAATACATAGATAATTTACTAAAATAAAAAAAATACTTCAATAGTACGTAATTGCGTTCACGATTGACATTTTTAATTGGGTCGTTTTAACTTCATGTAACTGTAAAATTGTTATCATCATCAATGTCACCTTTGCCCATCAAAAACCCAGAACGAGCATGTGCCTTCTCTTACGACCCAAGGTAAGAGGAATACAGTGTGAAATGCCAATAATGTGGTACCTGGCTTGGAATAGTGACACCCCCTCTCATCTCACGAGGAGTCGTAAGAGTCGACGCAGAAAAATCCTACTGCATGATGGGCAGTAGAGTCATCCTGCGTAACGGCTTGAAATGCAATCACCAACCCACCTGCCCAGCCTGGTGATTATGGGAAAATATCCCCAATAGAATGTAATCTATTGTGGAGACTATTGTTCAGCAGTCGACTTAATAAGACTGATATAATTATTAAAATAATGAAGTTGTGACAAATGTCTATTTTACAGTCTTTGTGATAATTTTACCTGTACAATATCTGTCTTTATTGTTAATTGTACAACACTATTAAATTATAAGCCACCAAGCACGAATGGAAAATAACGATCTCTCTCATCAAACACCTTACACAGCATTGTATCCTATTCATTGAAACCATACACCATGTACAAAGCAAAAGGATTTTAAAGAAACCTGATTAACAGAGTTTTTGAATTGTACAACAAACATCGAACACAACTATGCACTGCAGACAGTTGTCGAATCTTGCTCAAAAGCAATACGGTCTTTTGGTTTGTCAAAGTTGTGTGGGTATTTCGACGCTCTGTGTACTTTGAATAGCATCGATTGTCCGTCGGTCAGATTAGCTTGTGTTAAGCCCAGACGTTGCCCAATCAAATAGTTATTAAGGTTTCGGCATTTCGTAATAATTAATATAATAACAGAATAAGAGTTATTAATAAAATTCACGCTTCAGTTGGGTAGCGCCGCTGGGATTATTGCTTTGGACATTACGATGTGATCGGTGCAATACATGAGCGGAAGCAGTTTTGAAAAAATATATAATTTATTTACATTTTAAAAAGACATCTTTCCAAAAATGCAACGCCTGTCTTTGTGTTTGTCTAGTGTGGGAAATGTATTAAAAAGTATTATTTGCCTAACAATTAATGTAAATAAAAATAAGTATGTACTTAGTATGATATCCATTGTCGAGCTCGCAATACCACCTCTTTTTAATTTGAGTCTAAAAGCGTTGTGAGAGATGTCAAAGAATATTTATATATTCGTTAGGATAGAGCATTTATTATTTTCTGGACATTAAGAAAATCCTAATTAAAGGGTATTTTTTTAATACCACAGAATAAAAAAATCATTTCGTTGGATGACGTCTGCAGCATGTCGGGGAGAATATGTCGAGCATTACATAATTATTATCCTACCTTTAAAGTATAAATAAGGAGAGGCATAGTGCATATTGGCAGAGGAAGGTATCTGCCACTTCTTTTTTTATCGTCGGTAAAAAAATGCTGTTTACGCACTGTCTCCCGGCCAAAGGGGGAGACCGGGAGGGGGTGGGGGGCTCACTGCGGCAGACGCGACCACCGCAGTCCTACCCACTAAAAAACTTCCGACGTCCCCCACCGCTGTTGAAAAGGGGCGAGGCACCAGTGCCTGGGTCTGCCAATATGCACTAGGTCAGCGTGATGGAGTATGACCTAAGTCCACCTGCTGAGTAATAAGAGGCGGCCCGTGCTCCTTAGTGAGACGTTATTGAGCTGAGACGATTTTATAGGATACAATGCCATTCATTCATGACTTGTACGATACACCTAATAATTGATAGTACCTATTGATCATGTTCAATATGATCAATATGTTTATTTACGCAATTCATTAATCGCATCACTAATTACTGTTACGATTAACCAAATCTTTTGGACAAATTAAAGAGCGTGGGAATCAGTCATAATATCAAGCCATAAACGTCCCACTACTGAGCACGAGCCTCTTCTCACATACCAAGGGTACTGGGTCATACTCAACCACGCTGACCCAGTGCGGATTCGCGGAGGCAGGTGTATGGCGTCCTGCTGTTAGAATTCATGAAGCCGCCCATTAGGCCTCTAACATGGCTTAACGACTACCACATTTAGTGATAACCGGGACCAACGGCTTAACGTGCCTTTCGAAGCACGGAAGCATATCAAATTTGTGGGAGTCAGTATACAAAGATAAATATGTGGTTTCATTTTTGGAAAAAACCTACAATATTTATTATTAAACTTTTAAGGTTCTTTCATTAATTTAATTTTATTAGGACAGATTGTACTTCGATTAATAGTAGATTGGCTTCGGGTGTATGGGGATCCTACCAAGGTCTTAGGATCCCAAGCCAACCTCACCTGCAAGTGGTGCATCTGCTGAACAGCGAACGAGGCAACATAAAAGTTCGCGGAAAACGGCATTAGGCTCGCCACTCATAACGTGGGACCAACAATATAATTAGCGAAATGTGGGCGTTTAATTTGGCCTACCCCTTTGAAGAAACAGGCGTGTATATATGTATGTTCTGTCTTTCAACAATAGTCTGCTACCATCATATCAAACTAAAAAGCAATAAAGAAATATGAAGCGCAAAAGTTTTACTAGTTGTATTTGCCGTCTAACTGCCATCAATCAATATTGGCACAGGTTCCAGTTTCCCATACATACATACACAATACAGTACCAAAATATAAATCGCTCCACAGTTTTTTACCGGCTCCCATTAGTCGATAGCTATCGATCACACAACACAATTCCAATTTACCTATCGCCCACAAATTCTTCAAAACGACTGTCCAACGAGCAAAGATAAAAATATAAATTGCCCGACTGGTTGCCATGTTTGTTTTGTAACTTTTGTAGTATGTCACAGAGAGGAATGCTATCTATTTGGATTGATGAATTTTCGTATCTTCTGCTAGAAATTTCCGACCACGATTTAAGCTGTTGAAAGTATATTTTAAATTGTTTATACGCAAATTTTAATCATGTTTTTTGGAAAACCGATTACAAATTGAGAGATTGTTATTACCGTAAAACACATGCGCTGTAAGAAAATTCCTAACCATGAGGTTATAGAAAGTTAACTTTATTAAATGTAATGATACTGATCTAAAACAACACAAACCATTCCCTCAAACATTTCATTAAAATTTAATTATAAGCACAACAAAGGGTTGAATCAATAAAGCGAACGAGTTAGAACAAAAAAAGTTCATTAACCAAAAATCTCCGGCGGAGGATAAATCATGGAGGGCTTAAGGAGCGCTGTAAAAATTTGGCGTTATTAAAAAAAGTCATTTGCAAATTTTAGAAGACAAAGGAGATGGTACTGCGATAAAGTAAATTATCTAGAGACGGGACAACCCTTTTTTATTTAGGAATGTTTAACATTTTGTTGTTTAATTAAATATTATAAAGTAAGTATAATTATATATCGCTTTTTTTTAGTTACATAAATAAAAACACTAAGCTTATACAGTGCTATAATATTTCTCTTCGCCACGTTTTTGCTACAGCAGTCGTTGTTTTTTAAAAAAAATTAATAACGAATTTTAAGATGCTATAGGAACTTATTTTTTTTTAACACCTGGGTAATAATGTATTCCATCTATTTATTTGCTATATATTCATATTGGGTTACAAAAGATCACAATTATATTTTATTACAAATATCTTATCTTATCTTATAGCGGAGGCCACAGACTAACCGTGGCGCACTTTGACCCTTATGTCGAATCTTTTGTGCATCCAAAACAAATTTATAACAAATATACATGGAGAGCAATTTTCAAGTTGTTTTGTAAATATTATAAAGTTATATTTAAAAAAAGTATATATATTATCTAGTGTAACTATTCACACTAATAGCTTTGCTTCTAATGCTATCGAACTCGTAATCAATATTCTGGACATAATATTTATTGACACGAATAAAATTCAAAAAATATTTTGTCTTATTAATATTTTATTTACACGACGTGCAACTTACGCTTGACGTTTTTTTTACTAGAATATAATAAAAATGGTAATGCTTCGCTATTAGCATCCACCGAAACGATTAAGTCCGGGGGTGGTCTGTCCTCCTCGCGTTTACTTTTATAGCGGACATTTAAAAAATACATTTTAGCGAGATTACTTTTGATGAAAATTTTACTAGATAACTATAAAGATGATCCATTTGTTATGGTACTTCTTGTATTTCTTTTATACTTTTTATTCAATTACAGGTGAGAAAATGTAATATCTTCCCAAAAAAGGTCTTTATTATTTTTATATGCATAAATTTAAAAAATATATAATCTTGACTTGTTGTACATAAAAATACTGCTAAAGCATTAGTTTATGTAGGGAATGTATTGATTGTGATAAATTGTTGAATATATAGTGTGTATGTATGTATGTATGTTGTTGAATACAGGTTGTCCCAAAAAATAGTGTCAAGCGAAAGTCCAGAGCTAAAGCACCTATTGGAGTATCCGAATCACCCCCATGTATGTTCTGCGATTATGCGTAGTTTTAGAGTTATAATTTTTTTTGATTTTTTTAAAGATATCGGTCTAAATATCACAATATAAAAAGCAAAACACATTTTAGTGTTTTTCTTTTTGCTACTGAATCATAGTAAAAGGTACTTTATTGTCCATAATAATCAGTTAAGAAAATATTAGTGTAAAGTCAAAATTTTACTGTTAGTGAATAATTTGTTAAAAATTGATTAATTAATAAGCGATTCCCATTATCAACTTAAAAAAAAAAATATTATTTAGATGTCGAATTTATTGAAATTATCACCTCTCTGTCTTTCATGGCCGATTTATGCCAAAGTAGTCCCATTAAGTACGTCTTGTTTTAAATTATTATGAAAGCAGATAGTCTAGAAAAGTTTAAAGACATACTTAGACACTATAAATTCGCCTGTTTAGATTTTTTATTTTAAGTTGAATTTTTAACAAATTATTTACTAACGGTAAAATTTTGACTTTACACTAATATTTTCTTAACTACCACTAAAGTTTCGAAGCTGATTATTATGGATATCAAAGTACCTTTTACGATGATTCAGTAGCAAAAAGAAAAACACTAAAAAGTGTTCTACTTTTTTTAATTTGAATTTTTGAGATATTTAGACTGATATCTTTAAAAAAATCAGAAAAAAATTATAACTCGAAAACTACGCATAATCGCAGAACATACATGGGGGTGATTCGGATACTCCAATAGGTGTTCTAGCTCTGGACTTTCGCTTGACACTATTTTTTGGGACACCCTGTATATATCTTATTTCAAATAATGTTAGCAACACACTTAATAAGCCCGTTAGCATAAGTTGCTATGTTATAGATCAACAGAAATTCTAATCGATTTGCCCTGATTATATTAATGATATCATATCAGATGATCCATAATCAACTGTTACTATATCTTTAAAATCTCTTCTTGCACTAAGAAATGAAATAAAATGATTGAATTGAAAATATCTTCACAACAGCAATGCATTACATATTGCATTTGACGATAGATATGGCGTGGTGGTGAGTATACCCGCAATCCGCTTCTGAGGCCGTGGGTTCGATTTCCACACAGAAAAAATCTTTGTGTGTTTATAAAAAAAGTATTTGTGTATTTTTTCCGTTATTTAGTATCCATAACACAAGTTCTTAATGTTGTTAATCTTGGAAATTTAATAAAGAATTGGTGTTATTGTTAGAAAATATTTATTTATATTCCCAAAAGATCTAATTCAAGCCAATTTTTGAATCAAAAGTAAATTAGGCACCTATGCCACACAAAAGAGCGAAGCGAAAACTTTGCGAATTACAAAAATCGCTTGGAGGCCTTCTCCCGCGCGACGTAATTAAGCGGGATCCCGTTGTTGTAATTCTGACATTTAATTTTTTTTGCAACAACAAGACACCACACCGGTCGCATTTATTAATTAATTTTGCGAGAACGCCTTGAGATTTTAATTTTTCTTTCGGGGACATTTAATTTGGGCGGAGTTAATGGAACTGCCGAGATTTTTGATAACGCGTCTTTTTTACGTTTGTCTCCTCTAATTTCGGGTGCGTGGGTGACAAATGGGTTCTGAGCACCTTGACTTATTAATTTAGGAAGTTGCCAAATTACTTTTCTGCTATCAAAGTTGTTTTTCGTGTAACTGATTCAATTAAGATGAGGTATGGTGGCGTCTCGTGACTTTTTCCTCTTAAGATTTGCGGTGTTAGCAGTTTTTCCGACTTACCTTGATATACTTTTACATAAAAGGATGCCTAAGAGTTATTTCTTCTCAGAGAATTTTCAAAACTAGATGTATAACTTAATAAAACTTAGACAAAAAATTAAACATCAGATGAGTCACCAATATTATATGGAAAGTTATAATTTTTCTAAATTGACCCCCAATGCAGTCATATAACGTGTTAAATATATTTTCTTCTTCTAGGCTGTGGAGGTCAGACGGCAGTAGCTCCATGTAATAACTGAATTTCAGTCAAATCTGGTTATACCAGTGAGCAGACCCTGGACCCTAAGCTTAAGTCTAGGGCAACCGGGATAATGCTAGGATATGTTGATGATGTATTTTTTTAGACATCTTACTTTATCACTACATTGGTTGTCAAGACTATTTTGTATATATTTTAACTGTTACTATGTAAAATTATGTATGGACTGAAGATTTGATAAAAGTCGCGAGATTACTCTAGATGCAGGCCACAGCCAACCTATGTTTGGACTTACTTGGGGTAATGCTATAATTATTTACATTTCGTTCCATTAGAACACATATTCAAATGCACAAAGTATTGCTGTTGTAAATAAAATTAACATAGTAAACGATTCGCAGCCACAATGTTTACAAAACAAATCACATTTTACATGATACCTCATTCGAAAGCCACGTGCACCCTGAAGCATGTAAGTCTGAACTAACACCCAGCTTACACCCCGTTATCATTAAACAAATCTAAATTTTAAAGTCGGGGTGAAATCGTGTCGCTCCTCCCTTAACGAGTGAGCTTCTCATCAAGTAGGTATTAGCTTTTAGTGTGCCCGGTCTTTAGTGATGAGTCATCATGCGGGTTTAGGTGAAAAATTACTTATACGCAAAACGTCATCAGCCGAAAAACTGTCTAATTGTTGAAATGTTCTATATCCTGTTCGCAAAAGCTCATATAAAGTCCTATTTTCTATCTTCTGGTATGAACAAAGAAACAACCATTCTCATATCATTCATTTATAAAAAACCTGAACTAATATGTACTTTGCCATTACAGATTACCTATTTTCAATGAGCATTTATTTTTAAATGATATACGGATTAATTTAGATGCGCATTCTGATTATTTTTTAATTTTAATCCAGATGATGTACGCGATAACTTTTGATGTCAAATAAGAAAATTAAAAAAAATATATTTACTTTTTTCTAATTTGTCTACATTTTTTTCAACAAATCGTGCATTTACAGTCAACAATAGGGAGTTAACGTCACCCCATGCATTGAGTTGAGACACGTAATGACGCGCTAGATTTTATCAAAACCGAGCTTAGATGTCATTTAAATTTAAATTAAGGTATTACAACGTGGCTCTTACAAATCCGTGGGTCTGCCTTATCGGCGGCGTGGGGTGCATTTTATAAATGCTCTCAATGTACATGGTGTTATATCAGTATTTCATCCTTAGTTACTACTATTAAATTGTCATAAGATTCGTCATTGTCAATTTTAGCATATTAACTATAACCAAACAATTGGCTTTTTGGTTTTCTACTATAAGTCAGTTTGATAAATTTTGAATACTTAGTAGTTTTTGGGTGAGGTGCCAAGTTGTCCTAAATCTAACTATTTCCTACTTTTTAATTTCTTTTTGTTGGTCACAGTTTCAACTAAACCCAAAAATATTTAATGTAGTTTTTAGTTAGTTTTATCATGAATTATTTAAACTCTAGCCGTTCTATAATATTGACAGATTTAAAATCTATCAATATAAATAAAGTCTTACTATTCAGGCGAGTTTAATTTTGAACGAATGGCTCTTTGTAAATACTACCCCCAGGTTTGCCTAGCTAGCCTACTCTAGCCGTTCTATAAAAAAAACTTTAGTGTAACAGCAAATTATCTAAAACTAAACCTTCTTTAATTTTGAATACAAAAAATATTATGTATGATAGAATTCTATTTCCAAAATGATAATAATTAACCGTTACCTCTGCTCTCACATCTCTCATAAACCAAAATTATATTTATATCAGCAGATTACTCCAAACGGCAGGAAAATCTATCCCCTCGCGATATCTAACCATGGAACAAATACCAATTACAGTTGGAACTATCAATAGCCCCAAAAACATCCCAGCGGAGTCCACAGATCCTGATAAAACCGCGGCGTTCGGGACAAATTAAAAAATCCCCATAAAAACCACCCATCTCACGCCATTTTGTTATTTATCAACCATGTCCGATAGGAGGCGATTTAGGTGCGACGTACAGTGGCTGATTTAAGTTATAACAGACACGCTTTTTGTGTATCAAGATGAAAATGAATGGTCTTACTTAGGGAAAGCAGTTTTTATATGTTTAAGTTGATAACTTCAAGAGTTTTATTTTAAGGTGTAGAATATAATAATTATATCCAGTATTGTTTTCTAAGCAAATTATAATATAACTAATAATTATACATTATATCAGCATATAACTTAAATTTTCAACATCGGAGTAAATGGAATTACTATTAACCAGACGCCGGCGTCAAATCAGTCGATAATTTTAAAGTATTCTCATATAATACGGAGATATTTTATTTAAATTTTATTTTTTATACTATGCTCCGTCCCAATTCAAGAAGACTGCCTATTGTTGGCTCCCCTCATCTTCGTAAGGTGCCTCACAGAAAGGAAAACTATTCTTAAACCTGACGTGTCCAACATAACTTTTAAATTTTATTTTCATCACAGCAATAATAAGTCACGTCATAATAAGATCGATATTATCGCTCTTAAAGGAGCGCAGACCTTATTTATCGCGACCCGCGATCGGATACCGGCAGAGTGTTTTATTTTTAATCCTGTAACGCAATAAATCTGCGCGGACAGGAGCCAACATGGCGGCTGGGTTTTTGGCGCGAAAAAGAATCGGCCGCGGAAAGCGGGAATGAGCGCCAGATTAGGACGGGATAAGTCCCAGTTATTAATGGACCCGAGATACACACGACAAAATGGATAACAAATGGATAGACGACTTTTTTTAATGCGAATTTGTTTATGGTTGACGCTTTTGGCGGGCTTGTGGTCGTGAAAGAAGGCTGAGGTTGGATTTATGGATTGACATATTTATTTTTATCCCTCTGCCACTCCGCACTGGGTCTAGAACTAACCAGGACAACCTGAATTGCTTTGTTTTTGACTGTTTGTAAATGAGAATAATTTTATAATCGAAAAATAAAGTATCATCATTTTCCACCTCATTCAAGGCCCACTACTGAGGACGAACCTCCTTTCACAAACCATGGTAAGAGGGTTTTATGTCATACTTCTGCCACGCGTATACAATGCGTATTGGCAATGATAAGGCAATAAAAACTAAGCGTTGGTCCCAATAACCGCAAAAACTGGGACCATCGGTCCATCACCAACCGGTGCCATCCACGAAAGCTCAACACAGCGTCCCACATCCAAGGAATGATTTCCATATATGTGTTTAACGTCGATAAACTTTCATGACCACTTAATCAATCGCCACGAGCCCTACATAAATACTAAAACAAGCTATTGTTATTCATCGATAAATATTAGTTTATTAACAGTTTTTAAATTGATTAAAAAAGTCATAGGATTTCAGTCATTTGTTTGAGCACTAAACAGGATAAGTCCTGTTCTTTCTGCAAGACACCCTAGGACTAAAAGATCATCAAATACCAAAGTTAATTGCAAATAGTAATTTATCAAGACTTCTGTAACCGAAAGCTAAGTAAAAAGTAACTTTACGAATAACTTAGGATAAAACTAAGTCAATAATATATGTAATAATAACAAAATATATCCCATAACGGAGCTTGTCCGGTACGAGGGCGCAAAGTGTGTAATAAAAGGAAAATAGCTGACTCACTCTTCACTATTTCTACAGACAATGTACAGGATATAAAAGAGGACAGGCTGAGTGATAAATTGAACTCTAGCGAGTAAGCTGTAAGGGTCTTTTTACGTGGCTTTGTCGTTGATGATGTAGCTTCAGCTGTATTAAACGTGTTACTGTGTTGTTGATATCTTGTATGAGAATGTGTTCTTTTATGTTTGCTACTGAACGAGAGTTTTTAGGGCTCATGCTGTCTTGTTGGATATGATTTTTGATATCAAGGTATTTTATTTGATGACCAATATATTCACTTCAGTCGTTGATTACGTACTCCCTGATGTTACAGTCAGTAGTATATATTTCAATATTATTAGTAACTGTTGGGGTAGATTTTCTTAAATTTTCTTTGCTAATTACTAACATGCCCTCTTTTTGCTTTGAAAGCTAATTTGAAATTTACATTACTGGAGTTTTCGTAGGGATCCCAAAGATCTTATAACAAATATAGACAATGTTACTCGGAGATAACGTAGAATTCTAATATTGAAAGTTTTTTTTTAAGTCCAGTTGGTAGTTTTGGAGTTTATTTTTTAAAAAATATTTTTTTTAACTTTAACAATTTCTTTCTATTTATAATGTACTCGTAAGTATGCTGATTTACATTGTACATAAAATAAATAAGATGTGCAGGGTAAATACTTTATGTTTGCCAAAGCCTCATACGTTTATTGGCAAGTATACATTTTAAGGGACGCTGTGGTTACAGCCTCCCAAAAGGATCTACAGCTACATAGGGACGTTGCCTCTCTCAGTGTCTTCTACCGGAACTACTATGGTGAGTGTTCTAAGGAAATATTCGATCTTATCCCGCCCTCTTCTTTCCTATCTATTTTTCTCCCCAAACTACACGTGCTGGCATAAGGAACCTGTGCAGACCATCAGCACTCGAACTAAGAAGTTTGATAAGTCGTCGGTGTAAGAGCATTAAGCAATGAAATTCACTGCCGTCTCATGTATTTCCTAGTTTCTATAATCCCGTGTATTTTAAGCGGGGCGAAACGGCATTTTATCAGGCATTGAGGCAGACATGAGTGGGTGCACTTTTTACTGTGCTTATTTCACAGCCTTATTGCTTTTGGAATGCATGGACTGATTGCTATCAGGCATTTTGACGTGTCACATTAAAAAAAAACACTCGCAGGTGAGGTTGGTTTGGGTTCCCAAGATTTTAGTAGGATATACCCTATACTATATTGGTGTGTGCTATGTTTAATTCTCAGTGAGACGACATAGATATTTAATACTAGGTATTATTAAATCATTAATCAAAACCTAATGAAACAATACATACGGTACTCTATCACATGAATCGGGAAAATATAATCACGATAAACATATTCATTATACGAGTGAAGGACCAATATATATTCATGAATCGATTCGGCTCGCAATCGAATAGATCGAGACGGACTCGTCGTAATATCGTTATGATGGCGAATGAAATTTCATGTGCCCGATATCTGCTCGCACAGAGATTTTTTCTTATAACATTTAGATTATTGTGTTTGAGCGTTTATTGAATATGAAAGTATTAGAATAGTATGGTTTCTTCTATGTTTCATTATGTGATTCGATTTATAGATTTATATGATTAAAGATTTAATCTTGAAAGCCATCAAACTTATTACTCAAGGTGATGAATTAAAAATATCTTTATAACAATTCCCGCGCAACTAAAATCGAGAAACAATTTAACACAAAAGGTGTTTCGCCCTTACACAGGACATCTTCAGGTAAGATAAGCCTCAGAACAACGATTTCTTCACGATCAATGCTGAAACGAAAGTGTTACTCTGTTGAAATTATAGTTGCGCGGGAATTGTCACAAAGATATTATTAATCCATTACTTGCTTACCATGGATTTCCGCAAAGTAACGCCTGAATCAATAAATTATATAAAACTCATAAATAAATTAATAAATATTTTCTGAAAATCACACCAATTCTTTCAAGAATCTCCAAGATCAGTATCATTAAGAACTTGTGTTATGGATACTAAACAACGGATCAACATACTTAAACACTTTTTTTTTGTATATACATAGGAAAATACCCAGACCAGAACAAATATTCATGTTCATGCACACAAAGATTTGTCCTGTGTGGGAATCGAACCCACGACCTCTGGAGTGAAGTGTAGGTATACTGACGTCCACGCCATATCGGTCGTCATATAATGCTAATAAGACGTGAATTGTTAATATCTCAATAGGTAAAGTTTTCTAATCAAAAGCAATTCAGGAGCGCTCATAGCAGCTCATAGCATAACAATCGGAAACAGTGACTGGAGTAAAGCTGAGTTTACTGAGATCAGTTTTAAGATGGGTGGAAGCTATTAGGCTTAGCGAAGAAAGCTTTGTAAAACGAACTGCTAGAGAAAATCAGGCTGATGTTAATGTACGGATGCGAGGCTAGGATACTGACACAAAATTAGCCAAAACTGTCTATATCTGGCGTAAGGTAAAACTCTCAGAAACATATCCCAACGAACCAAACCAACCCAAAGTAAAGAAATTTGAAAATAAGGTTTAAGAAATAAATCTAAAAGCTTGTATTTTAATCCAACATTCCGTGCATGTCCATGGTTTTGACATTTTCAATCTCTTAGAGAACTCCTTTCTAAAAGAAAGGCCAAAATCCATCTCTGCATAGTTTTGGACAAGCTATCGCTTTGTGCAAAAGTTATTTTATTATTATTCTATAAAAAAAATCTTCCCGGTAAGTGGCATTGGGCTCGCCATCTATTATGTGGAACCAACTATATAATTGTCAAAGTGTAGGCGTATATTATCCCTTTTGGGGAAACAGGCGTAAATGTATGTATGTATGTATCGCTATGTTCAAAAACATTTATATATACCTCATTAAATAATAAATAAAAACAAAATCCTAAAAAGTAATACAAAAACTTCATAAATCCCAACAAATCGCACTATAGCGTCAGAACGTAGCATCAGTAACTTAAACTATCACAAATATCGACTTGTTACCATTGTTCCGACGATAATACAACGATAATACAGCGATACGTATGCGGCGTGCGCGATCCTTTATTATTATTTCCACATATTGACTTTGCGTTGTCTATCTTGGCCCACTCTCCCCCTACTACAGGGTGGGGTGTAAGGCTGAAGCCTCACTGGGTGGTGAACTAACAAGCGAGTCGAAAGCTATTACAAAGCGTCTGATTGCAAAGCGTGGTGATTAGTTTAAATGCAGGATTTCTTAATTTCTAGGTGGTTAATTCAATGGAAAATATCAAATGACTAACGTTTACACCTTTTGTAACCACCTTGTGTTTTTAATTTTGTAAAACAGAGAGACCTCGCTGGTATTCCGTGTTAAAAAGCTAGTTCTCTAATCAGTATATTGAAAGTAGTTAAGTCATGCTCTAATATTTAACTTAAATTAGCTTTGCACCTTTATCTAATGTCTTAAGTAAGGCAATGGAGTTTTTAATTTCAATATAAAATAACCTGTTTTCTTTAATAAATTTTTCATTGTCTTAAATGTTCTTGTATTCATTTCCGTCTGTTCTAATTGAATAAATTTCTTGAAATAAATCTCTTGTATATCATCCAGTGGCATCGCAGTCGCTTAGTTACTGTAGTGTAACCCTAAGGGGTTAGATGTACTCGAGAAAGACACATGTAGAAGCGGAATCGATCGCCTAATGCGTTTAGGATTGGCCAGTCGTTTGCAGTCTGCGGCCGTGGAGTAGGTATATACTTTTTTTTCTCAAACTGCTGCGGCGAAGGCGAAATAATTCTGCGCTTAATGCCTCTTTATGTTCGGTTCGACGTCTAGTTGTCGTTTAAAGTAACTAAGCTCTAGCGCTTTTTAACTTCTCTTACTGATGTTAAGGAATTTAACTGAAGATAGAGTTAATGCCATTTCATAATGGGGCCGCGTTGTGTATGATAATGATTATGATCTGAATCATTCTCGTGTTGGCTTAAGAAAGGAAACTAGGGCCTAGGAATGACGATATCTATATTAGCTTGCTCTGAGTCTCGAAAAGCACGTTAAGCCGTTGGTCCCGGCTGTGATAAACATCTATGGCAGTCGTTATTAGATAGTCAGTGCCTTCTAACATCCTTTTGCCACCTTCCATAGTTTAGATAGAATGATATTTCCGTCATTGTTTCTGTCAGAGACGGCAGTCGCTCCATGTAATAACTGAGCTAAATCTGGTAAAACCAGTGAGCAGATCTTTGGTCCTAATCTTAAGTCTGTGGCAACCGGGTTAATGCTAAGATATGTTTAATTATGATTATGAATGTGTTACAGAAATGTACCATGTTCTAGATTTTAAGGTATATTGACAATGATGAAGTTTTTGCAGAACAGAACTTTTTACCGATTTATCTAATCCTAAAGGATAAAGTTGCAAGTTGACGATTAACTAAAATACTTAAGTTAAGTTAAACTTCTTTATCACCCTGTAAAATCCTCCACCATAATTAATAACAACGAATCGTTATTCACCTTATCTGCGTAACAGTTTGTCATCTGTCCGCTAACTCCGAAATCAATTAGTCCCATGTCTCAATAAGCCTGAGCGGCGCGTCAAAACGGCCAAATTAACCGTGCTCGATTAATGGTACCGTTTTTATCTTAATACCATCTTTCTGTACATCACTCCGAGCCGGGAGCACGCCCAATCTGTCCGGCGAACGGCTGACAAATGAAAGTCTGCCTTCTCGCTTGCCGCTCGACAAATTAAGTACATACTCAATTCATAGAAAGGTAAGTGATGGATTAAAAATATCATTGTAACATATCATAATTTCCCGAAAAACTATTCAACACGAATGTGTCGTGTTCAGCTAAGATAGGAGCCTCAGTACACCCATGTCTTCACGACCAATGCTGAAACGAGAGTCAATCATCACTTGCTTACTATGGTTTTCCGCAAAGTAACGCCTGAATCAATAAATTATTATAGAAAGGTATAATTATATCAAAATCAAAAATCTTTTATTCATGTTTGGCTTAATAGAGCTCTTATGGATGTCATACTTACAAAATAACGCGCCCATTCACTGCAAGCCCATTCTCTCTCTTCACTGTCTTCTATTACATTTTCTATCACTATTATGCTATTTTTCAAGTTATAGTACGTACCTAATGAGTAATGATAGTATTAGTAATAGTAAATTAATATTTCTGGTATTTTTTATTAACCAATTTAGGCCATATAGCCTGAAATCAATGATTATTATTGTCTAAGTTGTGAACGTTTGTTTTAGCCAGAAAGATTATTTATTCCAAATACTGTCAATAGATGTCACTATCTTCAGTTGAATCGCGCTAGTGTTTTCAGATACGGATTACATAAATATGATTTTAGAAGGTGTTAATAATAAGCTTGTTCCAGTATCGAACAGGAGGTTAAACAATTATTACTAAGTTCGGAGAATGGGCACAATGTATATCTTCGTATACCTCTCACTCGTGAGAAAAAGTAATTGGGGACAGACATTAAAGGATCATCCACGACATATATGGTCAGTCCTCTTTTTGAATGAAAGTGAATCTAAGCTTTGTGATTTCAGTGTAGTTTGATTTCGTTTTTCAAATTAAATATTCTAAATAGTGAAATAAAGTTTAACATTAGTATTTTTTTATTTATATCACTTTAGATTCCAGTCATAAATAAAATTTTCAAGTATGCTTACGATATAAATACATAATTTCCATACATGTCTTTGATCTAGTCTCAACCTGAAGAACGCATATTAAAAGTACAAATAACAATTGTGCAGAGAAATTAATTTAATATTTTAAGCACCAATAATTTAATTGTATATTTTTTTCAAAAATCAAAAAAATCTTCTTTAAAATAAAAACATAACTTCCTCTCTTAAACAAAGACTTTTTCAACTTAAATCTCTAACAACTAAAGTCCACATCACCTTGTAGCAATGTTCTAGCTTGCGTCATTATAGTGTGGTGAAATGGGTAGTCGATATCATGTCAAAATGGTAATTACAGCGCGCGACAGGGCGGAATGCCGCGTTCGGTAGCAGCCGACGATTACATTAATGTCATTAGCTACACTAATGACTTTTTGAAGCGACTGCAGCGCTCGCCGGCCCGCGCTCACACGACGAGGTGAAAATTAGTTTTGTTTCTAGTAATTACTACTGTCGTTTTTGACTGTGCTTTTGTTTTTTGTGCAACTTTTGTTTTTAACAGTTGAGTTTTTATATTAAATACCTTTTGTGTCATGGTATTTTTGGAATCTTGGCAATATTATTTTGATTGTTAGTATAATAACGAGACTTCTTGGCGGGAAAGTGAAGCGTCATGTCTGCATTTTTGTTTATTTTCTAAAATGTGTGATATTTTGAACATTAATGTGTAATAACGGTGGATTGTAAATGACACAAAACAGTGCAACATCACTTTTCAAATTCTCTCAAGAAGTCCATGTGAGTTCTCAGTATAGTCCCACATCTTTACTGAGGACTTAAGGGGCTTAGGGGTGGGCATCTCATTTACCATTTATCATCTTTATCACCACTCATTCTCATTTACTATGATTTATGTATATCTTACTTGACACTGGCTAAAAGTGCTAAACGCATGAAGCCATTATTTTTATAAAAAAAAGGATCATAACAATATGATGACAGATGGGGCGTTAAGGTTCTTCAATGGCACAAAACGTAGTAGAGGACGGCCTCCCATGTGATGGACCTATGATCTGGTCAAGGCGGCATGGATGCAGGCGACTCTGTGGATCGCTCAATGTGCAAATGTATTAGATGTTCAGCAATGAACGTCATATGGCTGGGATGATGAAGTGTAATATAATATGTACCATATAAATATTAAATTAACAAACTATAATTATGTATTTCATTTTTTTTTGCTTTATTTTTATTTGGAATATTGAAATATTTTTATTTGATGTATTTTACTTTTGTTATGTCGTTAGGTCGATAGTTATCTTTCATAATGGAATACTATTTTATTTATTACAATACAACAATATAATGTACTAGATTATACTATTTCCTAATTTTTGTTAAATCAGATTTGTCATTAAGTTTGTGAAGTACTTCTTTTTGGCATTGTGCGTAAAATGAGAAGAACAAAATAAAAATATAAAGTCAAAGGGACCTTTAAATTAAATTTCAAAAAAGATCAATATGGACGCGCCTTAACAATTTAACGCGGAGCTTACGTTTTTTTTTTAAATCAATGTCGTATTCATAGTTCGTGTGAAGGCATTAGGTAGATGTGATCCGAGCGACATTGCGTGAGCGGTCGGCCGAATGATTATTGTAGATCAATCGATTGATATTAACGGTTGCGGTGTGACTCTCACACGAGAAACAATGTTTGATGCTTACTGAGCTTTCATAGATAAAACGGTAATGGAGTCGATTCATTATTATATCAGACTTATAAAATTCACTGCTGAACATTGGCTTCCCCAATAGATTATTTTATATTACTTTTGACGACCGATATGGCGTAGTGGCGAGTATACCCGCATTCCACTCCTGAGGTCGTGGGTTCGATTCCCACACAGGACAAATATTTGTGTGTATAAATATGAATATTTGTTCTGGTCTGGGTCTTTTTCTATGTATATTAAGTATATTTAAAAAAAAGTATTTATGTGTTTGTTTGTTATTTAGTATCCATAACACAAGTTCTTAACGATACTTATCTTGGAACTAAATAGTTGGTGTGGGTGTCAGAAATATTTATTATTTATATTTATATTAGGGGTATTTGCCAATAATTACCACGCTGGGCAGGTGGGTTGGTGATTGCCGTTTACGACATTAGGCAGGATGTCGCTGCTGCCCATCATCCAGTAGGATTTCTCTTCGTCGACCCTTTATGACTCGGCATGGAGCGGCGATAGCCCAGTTGCGAGCCCCTTGCCTTTAATTCAGAGGGTTTCGGGTTCAAACCCTGGTGGCGCACCTGTGACTTTTCAAAGTTATGTGCGTAATTATCGCTTGCTCCGTGCCTCGGAAATCACGTTAAGCCGTTGGTCCTGGCTGTCATAAGCATCTATTAGTCGTTATCAGGAAGTCAGTGCCTTCTAATAGACTGACAGCTGGCTTAACCATAGAATGATGTTTCCCTCTGTGTTGAAGATGTCAGACGGCAGTCGCTCCACGTAATAACTGAAATTTAGTCTAATCTGGTTGAACCAGTGAGCAGACCCTGGGCCCTAAGCTTAAGTCTAGGGCAATTGGGATAATGCTATGATATGATGATGACCCTTGATGACTCGCCGTGAAATGAAGACGTAGAAGTGGCCAGTACCACACGTCACAACCATTTCACCAGAATCTATAATATTCTTAGGCTTAAAGATAAAATGAAGACAGTGACGGCACTAGTTTTAAACCTGGTTTAACTGTAGATCTTGTTTTATAATGACCCCCGAATGTTTTAGTACAAATATTTTCGCTACGCATTATCCATCAGATATGTTCCGACCTTAAGTACAAAATCTAATCCGAACAACACTATTATCTGTTAGAATTTTGAAAGCCGCCAAATTATGACTAAATAGGCGAAATCCAGATTAGAATATTCGGATATAATATTACTAGTATAATATTATTATAACTACTCGGTTTGGCTGTAAGCTTGTCTGATTTGGGGATTCGCCAAATTCTGCCATTTTATACTGTCTAAACGTTTATTCTGTCATATCCGCTTATGAAACATTTCTGCCTTATATTTTTCCGTTTATATAATATTGTTAGCCCTATATCTGTTTATATCGGGGTTAAGAATTCTTATTCCAAAGAGTACATGATACAGTAGTCAAACAAATTTGGTACTCTGACTGGAAGGCTAGTTTAGTAAGTTCCAACCTTAATATTCGAATACAATTATTATTGCTATATGTATAGTCTAATTCTCATTTAATTTTAGTGGAAATTCATAAAAAATAAGCTCAGGAATAGTACCTATAATTACTCATAGAATAATTTTAAGGCAGCCAACTAATACACAGAAGGTTAGGTTCCATGTAAAATTTATACCTATTTATTTTATTTTGTACATTACGAAGTATCGTGAAATAAAAAAAAACACACAGCATAATTTTGAGACTTATTTCTTGTCACTACATAAAATACACAAAGAAGAAGACCACCAGAAACATGATAATGTAAAAGACCTTAAAATCATATTTAAAAATATACTAACAACCGAATTTAATTAACTTTTGTGGTTTAATATTGGCTATGTTGTAACTTTAACTTATAGAAGTTCCTACTAATAACTTAAAAACTATTGAAACAGAAAAGAGGCGTCTATCTAAGCTTAGTGTCGATCTCGAATTGCGAATAAGTTAAATATTTTAGGCAACTTAAAAACCTTTAAAAAAAAATTTAATTAACTTTTGTGGTTTAATATTGGCTATGTTGTAACTTTAACTTATAGAAGTTCCTACTAATAACTTAAGAACTATTGAAACAGAAAAGAGGCGTCTATCTAAGCTTAGTGTCGATCTCGAATTGCGAATCCTTACTAATCCTTACTAATATTATAAATGCGAAAGTAACTCTGTCTGTCTGTCTGTCTGTCTGTCTGTCTGTCTGTCTGTCTGTCTGTTACTCTTTCACGCCAAAACTACTGAACGGATTTGAATGAAATTTGGCATACAGATGGTCTAGACCCTGAGAAAGAACATAGGCTACTTTTTATTTCGAAAAGGGGGTTGTAAAGGGTTAAAAAGGGGAGGGGGTGAAAAGTTTTATGGGATTTCTTAATTTTAAAAGATAAAACCATGAAACTTAATATTTAAGCACTTGATAGGAAATAAATAAACATTTGTTCTAGCGTTTTTGAAATTTCGTCCTGTGAGAGATGAAATAGGGGTTGCAAGTTTGTATGAAGTTCGGAATTTTTGAAAATAAAAATATAACATTTTGTATTTAGGCACTAAATAATAAACAAAAAATCGTTTGTTCTATCATTTTGAAATTTTTACCAATATGGGGGTGAAATAGGGGTTGAATGTTTTTATGGGTGTTCTTCATTTTTGAAGATAAAACCATGAAACTTGGTACGTAGGTCTCTTAGGATGTGCAGAGATTTTCTACAAACGGAATTCTCGAAATTCGTTAGGAACTGAACGGATTCGGCACGGGAACTACGACGCCAAACTATTCTAGGAACATGATATTTAAAAATTTTGGGTGTATCAAGTTTAAAAAATATTTTGGCTTTTGAAGTTAAAGTTCCTTTTAACGATTTCTCTGCATCGACGCCGCTGATATCTACTATACCTACTAATGATTCTTATTAAATAATAAAAATGCTACCCAAAGATACTATTCCACGCGGACGAAGTCGCGGGTAACAGCTAGTAAGTTAAATATTTTAGGCAACTTAAAAACCTTTAAAAAAAATATTTTAATACATTTCTATAAAAACACAACAACATCGTTTACAGCAATCAAACAAGACAAACAGTACAGACTAATAAAACAAACTTGAACGATATTAATTAAGTTAATTAATCGGCGAAACTCGGGGGTCTTGTAAAAGAGCTGCGATTACGGGAAACAAGCAGACGGCTATACCGAGGTTAGCGTTATTACAACATTAATTTTAATATTAATTATTAGTTAACTCATGTACCCGGCCCTATGAGGACGTGACTTGGGTACTGATTGCAAAATTTTGACCTAATTTTATGAAATTGTGACGAAGATCAAGAATTTATATTTTACTTAAAAAATGGTACGTGATTGGTCTTAAAAAAGGCCGCATATTTCACCAGTAACTGGTACGCAAAAAATTTAATGTGAAATAACAAATTTTACAATTTGAAATATTTACTTAGGTAGTTTTAAAACACTAAATTTAAGACCATTTCTTTAAATGTACTGAAATGAATCAATTTAGATGATTTAATTATATTTTGCAGATTTAAATACTTATTGTTTTATAAGGAGTTTCAAGGGCGGTCATTAGGTTTTACCAAATAAGTTTTTAAATGGTTAATGTGCTTCATAGAAGTACGGGTTGTAACTCATTTTTTGACTGCCTCCTGATAAATATTGCAACCTTGAAATCAAACCTGAAGCTCAATTTTGTTTTAGACCACAAGGTGGCTTTAAGCGGAGAGTGATCCCAGCAACTTATGGACACTTGCAATAAACAGTTTTAATATCGCAACCATAAAAATCTTAACATTTTTAAGGTTTCTATGATCGCTTTGAGATATTTCAAACTCAGTTTGTTTGACAGTTAACCTAACAACATCTTAGGATCTCAAGTCAACCACGCCTGCAAGTGGTGCACCTGCCGATTAACGGGCGAGACTCTGGCGAACATAAAAGTTTCCAGTAAGCGGCAATAGGCTCGCCGCCTATTACGTGGAACCAACTTTTTATTGGCGAAATGTGGGCGTTAAATATGCCTCTGCCTACCCCTACGGGGAAATATACGTGATTTTATGTGTGTATGTTGAATAAATGATTTTGACTTTGACTTATTGTCAGTGCTACTGTCATTTAGCAGAGCTGAAACATCATTGTTGTTCGTCATAAAACTAATTTCTATGTCCTGTAAGTTTTTAAGATAAGTTAACTAATAATTATACCATAAGTAGTTTATTCAGTTAAAAAATGTATAAAGTATAAGTATAAATGTATAAAAGTAATATTAGGTGCGGTACAAAACAGAAAGCTGAATAAACCTTCAAATCTCAACGTTCAACAGTAATTGCTTTTGCGGACGGTACTTTAAACTGGCACATAAGCTCGAAGACGCGAGCGACATCTGTCGCCGTAATTGAGGGATTAAGCAGATAATTGAAACTGAGCGAAAGAGACGCCGCTACATAAATACTAACAGCTAGAGTGAGATAGAAAGCATTCACTCAACGCCGCCGCTCAGCGGAACGGTTAACAACGTATCTTCTTGTATATTGTATTATCTTACGTTTTATGCCCTATTAATCTTGCTCGACTGTGTACTAACCTCGCCAAAGGAATTTCAACCTTTTGCAGTAGAGAATAGATGCAAAATAAGATCGATTTCGCTTGGATTATATAGGGTGTTTGGTTGTTTTCGGTGCAATAAATAATTGTTTGCGCGCGTAAAACTGGAGTGTTGTCGTTTAGTCGGCTGTCAAGTCGCGTCTTGTATTGTTTTATTTGAGACGTTAAAGGTAATCTGGGATAACGAGACGAAACTTTGGGAGTTTCGCTCATAAACGCGTTGTCAGAATTGATGAATCCGAGCTCTAGGTGTTAGCATGAGAGTTTAAGGAGATTCGTAGATGTTACTGAGGAGATTTGGCTTTAAATTTTGCATCATTTGGATTATAGTTAAAGAGCATTTTTGCATTTCAGGTTAGTAGAGTATCTTTCATTACGATAATATCATGGGGAAAGAGATATCCAAAAAAAAACAATCTATCGAACAAAATGATATTTTTGATGTGGGAATTGACCACACGATTTTAGGAGCTGGAGACCTGAGAACCAGAACATGTCAGACGTGAAACGAGCCCAACTCGACCCAATGACAACCCAGGATATCTATCCTGGCATCTGATACTAGGAGAGCCGACCCCAAATGATGGAATAAACAAAAAAAGAGGCGTATATGAGATGGTAATGAGTGTGAATGAAGCTAAGTGTGTGTGCCTAGATCGTAGCAAGGGGATAGATGTGATCTCTGCCTACCCCTATGGGAAAAAGGCGTGATTTTACGCATGTAAGTACAAAAAGAAGTCCTGAGAACTAGAAAACCTTAGGACTTAAAAACTTGGGTATACAGACATTCACGCTACATCGGTTTTCAACATTGCACATGAATTCTGTAGGATTCCATAGTTCTTTTTAAACTGATTGATAAAATTATAAATCAAACTCTCTCTCACTCTCTTTAAAAAAATCTTTAAAGAACAAATTGTCACTATTAAGCTTGTGACCCAAATCGCCTTGACAACATATCGGTTTAAGAACAGTCGATTAAGCATAATCAACTCGCGGCTCGAAGACGGAAATGTCACTCGGTGACTGACAATAGTTAATTAAAATTTTAATATGATTACTCAGTTAAGTATCAACTTAATTGGTACAACTGTTGATCAAGGAGCTAGATGAGATATGTATCTTTTAAGTATAATTATTGCTGATTATGGTTATGTTTTAATTGATAAATATGCAGGTATTTATAATCATTATTTATTTATATGTACATAGTATTATAGTTTATTTGTGTTTGAATTTATCTATTTTATTTGTTTATATTTAGTTTTATTGTCATTTTTGTCCTATTGTAATAATGATTATACCACAATACAAATTTTGCACTCCGGGTAGGGTTGGCTGGAAAAGATCTCTCTAAGAGATAATCCCACCTTTATACTTGTTTGACTTGTATACGATGTTTTTCTTTGTTTAGTTAAATACTGATAACTGAGTCCGCGTGGTGGTATATATATACATACATACATTAATTTCATCATTCATGCCTGTTTCCCCGAAAGGGGTAGGCAGGGCATATTATACGCCCATACTTCGTCAATTATATAGTTGGTCCCACGTAATAGGTGGCGAGCCTATTTCCGGGCACTGATATGCTCGCCAAAGTCTCGCCCGTTGATCAGCAGGTGCACTTGCAGGTGAGGTTGGCTTGGGCTCCCTAGGACTTGGTAAGTTCCCCATCTACCCGCGTGGTGGTGGATGACCTTAATCCCTTTTGACTTGGTTCGTGAAAAGGGACCCGGGACCAGTAGTGGGAAGTTAATGGGTTGAAATCACAGAACATAGATAAGTCAATAGAAGTAGCATGTTCAGAATTAAAATCTAGAACGAGTGTTACCACTCTAACACAGATAAATATTTGCTCATAAAGGTACGAAGTGACAAATACATATCTAATCAAATACAGACTGTATTATGATAAGTCAAGGATTACTTTACATGGCAATTTAACGTCAAGCTGTGACGTTTTATCACTGAGAAGTGACCAATCGCCTCAAGTCAACTGTTATTATACGAGTGTTTTAACTGTTTTTTCTCCTATATTTAATGCGCGGGTCCGCCCACTTGCAACTTCTAATGACTTATCTCTCTTCTGTGGTTTCTGTGGTCTGTGGTACATATTCCACCACTTAGATTGATTGCAGATTCCCGGAGACAGTTCTGTGGCATTCTACTATTAGAATTTCCTCAAGCCGCCCAATAAGGCTTTACTTGGCTTCTAACTTGCACTGAAGCCGACACGCATATGCCAAACAAACGGCCACCTCTTCAAAGACACTCGATTATAGTTTTTGACCACCATGCAAGTGCATAATAATGGTCTTATTGTTAATACTACATTAATCTGCATTATTATTTTGCACTGAAAAATTATATAGGATAACTGAACGTTTTATCAAGAAGTATATATATATGTATAAATATATTGAATTACTCCGGTGATAGATTGTTGAAGATCCCAAAGCGCCTGTTTCAAGAGCCACAAGCCACACCTATTCAATCAATAGCCTAAACAAGATTACAAATCCCCACTCTGTCGGATTCCTTCAGAATACAATAAACGGACGGATCCCGGGGAAATCCCGCAATAATAAGACGCCGTGTGATTGATACAACAATGAAATCCCTCGTCGACACGAACATTTGCATTTTTATGGGCGCCGCTCAACCTACCCCGCGCCCTACTCTGCCACAGACTATGTGTTTTGTATTCAGTATATTAGACTTGTTTTTTTATTCAATTTAATTTTTCACCTATTTATTTTAATGAAATTTCATTACTATTCTTCCTGTGTCTCCTCGTGTTCCTTTGTTTTCAAGAAATAAAATCAGCCTTTAATATTTTTCAGATATTTCGCTTACGACATTACAACGGATTATATATGCTATGTTACCTTTGACATATTTATTCCCATGTCTGTTGTTTACCTATTAGTTTCTTTTTAAATTCGGATAAAATAACCAGGATCAGCTTTACCTAACATTTTTCAATCATTTCATAGAAGAAGACATAGAATAACGACCACGAAGAAGTCAAATAGCCGAGGAAAATTGGGAGAAAATCAGAAAGATTAATCATTATAAAAACTGTCCTATGTGGAAGTGGAGGCTGAGGATTATACCTAACTCTGCCTACACTATATTACTATTAATTACTCTGCTTATTAGCGATGGAATAGATCCCTTAACCTTTCAAGCAACGGGTGTTCGAAAACCAAATGTGATTCATTCGTCTTCTATCTCAACCAGTCGTCTGCAATCACACAGATAAAACAACTGCAACAGGCACAGGCTGTGGCGCCAGTCAATAATATGCTGACGGCTACATAGCAGAATATAACCTTCTTTTGTTGTGGAGTGTCGTAACACGGATACATGGCGGGGTGTTGTTTAACATAGCGTCTATTTATGTACACGATACGAATAAACTTCTAAGTCCCATTTCGTCGATATAATAATGATATTAGATATCATTTTGATTTTAGATGACAATCACATGATACGAAAAGATCGAAATAATAATACAATGAAGAGAATACTCAATAATACATAGAAATGAAGACAAAATGATGTAGATTTAAAGGAAAACTTTAATTCAGTGGAAGGATTGTAATATAATGAAAATTATAATTCTATAATTTAACAGGAGACCAAAACTGTACTAATTTTGACGACTGATATGGCGTGGAGGTCAGTATACCTACACTTCACTTTAGAGATCGTGGGTTCGATTCCACACATGACAAATCTTTGTGTGCATGAACATGAATATTTGTTCTGGTCTGGGTGTTTTCCTATGTAGGTATATTAAGTATGTATTTACAAAAAAAAAAGTATTTAAGTATGTTTATCCGTTGTTTAGTATCCATAACACAAGTTCTTAATGATACTTATCTTGGAACTAAATAATTGTCAGAAAATATTTATATATTTATTTAATGAGGACAGAACTTCATACTAGCGTACGTTGCACTGTACTTTCTCACCAACCTATGAAAAACAACAATAGGAACATACATATACATAAAATCAAGCCTGTTACCCCGAAGGGGAAGACAGAGGCAAATTATACGCCCACACTTCGCCAGTTGTTTTGCTGGTCCTACGTAATAGGTGGCTAGCCTATTGCCGCTAACCGAAGGAACCTCAACATAATGTCTGACACCAAATGAACGTAATTAAGTTACATTATAGTGATTGAATTTGAAGCAAAATCAACAAAATATGACAAGGGACAAAAGCAAACAGTTTAGCCAACAAAATATTGTTACTATTTTTATCACGGGCCATTGTTAAGGAATAAAAACACAATTAAACGTTATCCGCATAACAGTGGGTCTCAAAACCATCTGTCATATAATAACGTATATAATTCGCATTAGTTCTATCTGGGGTGCATTGTGATGATAATGTGGCGGAGACAGCAGTTGTGAAGCCGCGGCCTAATGCACGAATAATGGTAAAAGGATCATTGGCAACGCCTGTGCCGCTTGCGGTCGGCCGCGAATCTACTCGACTGGATATATTGATTTCGATTATCGACTTTGACTGCGCCAAATTTGTTTCATGTATATAGTTGATTGCGATGGACTGTCAGATATTCGGTTGTGTCTAGATACCCTATGGCATAAAGCAATTGTTGCTACTCACGACTAGAAGTCTGGAAACGATCTTCGAAGGAAAGAAGAATTGATTGAGTATCAAAAGTTTTCGTGCTACAGAAGAAACCTTAAGACGTGGGTTTAAATATATCTGATAGTCATCAAGACAAGGCTTTATTTCGATTATCGACTGCGTTAAAAAAGTTTCTTTGAATCTTGAAGAACGCTTGTAGGAAGACAACAAAAAAATTAATATCTATTGCATCTGGATCTTATTTTTCCTCATGACAATGCGATTGTGGTCGCTTTGGTTCTCAGACACAGACTCCTACGTTTAACCAGCCACGGGTCAACCGTAACATATTATGGGATGACAATTTGAATTGTTGTGAAAACGGACAGGGGAAAGATTAGGCGAAAATCAATTTTACCTTCTTCGAAAGAAACCACTCATTTAAAAAACTTACTCGCTGTGTGCAAGGCAATGAAATCGATTGTTTGTTAGCGGAAGACAGACAATCTATAAAAATCACTTCAAAGTCAACTATCTGAAACCGCATGCTGGGCGAGGGTAAAGTTTTAAATTGATCTTGATTATCAAACCTATCACTTTACTTGGTAAAACTACTAAAAAATCAATTAAACAGCACAAGTACACCTTGGGGAAAATGAAGCGTTATGTCTGCAGTTTGTTTCCCAATATTTGTGATATTTCGAACATAAATGTGTAATAGCGGTGGATTGTTAACCGTTAAGTGTTTGTGAACGTACAAAAGTGTTGGTAAATGAAACAAAACAGTGCAACATCACTTTTCAAATTCTCTCATGAAGTCCATGAAAAATCTCAGTATAGTCCCACAACTTTACTGATGGCTTTAGGGGAGGGCATCTTATATACCATATATTATCTATATCACCACTCATTCTCATTTACTATAATTTATATATGATTAATATATCTTTTACCTGATAATGGCCAAATGTGCTAAACGCACGAAGCCATTCCTTCAACAAAAAAACTACACCTTTGTATCACTAACAGCACTTATCAATAGATAAGCACCAACTCTGAAAACGGGCGCAAATCGCCCACCTAATTTATTGGCTATAAATAAGACGATTGTAAACGCTTGTGCCTACCGACCCCTAAAAATGCTGCTAACGCTCGCCAATCAATTAGGGTTCCGTGGTACGCCCACGCAGGGGGCCGAACTGCCTCATTGACAGAAGGGTCTTTAGTTCACCTACACAGGTTAAAATATATAGAGGGAGTAGAGTATGTAATGGGGTAGGTTTATGTGTGAATTAACGTTTCGAGCCATGGGGCAATTGAAACTCTATTGTATCCTGTTGCTTTGCATTATAAATGAAAAAAATATGAAATCTACAAACAGCTGAAAAGATTTTATATAATTATGGCTAACGTCACAAAACGATAAGTGAATAATTGCTCATGAATGCCTTTAATCAGCGAATGTCAGGTCATTATTTGGTTATTATTGACGGCAGATGTGACGGTTCTTGCACTTGTTTTATTACTATTCCCACACAATGTTCAAATATTAATTTTGAGTTTCTAAATTAACTATTCATTCTGATACTCATAATTGTTCATATTCTCAAAAAGTATCCAAAAAAATTCAGTAGTTTTCAATTTAAATAACATAATGATATTTATAATGTAAATCATTACAATAAGAACACGCAAAACGATCTGCATAGGAACCGTTTCACTCCTGTTTAAAAGACCGGGGACTATAATTCAGAATCAACTTTTTGTTTATTTTGGCAAGCTGCTAATGACGATTTAATCATAAATGCCTTCATAACATCCGACTTCTTGTCTTAATCATTTGGATCACGTAATGACTACTACAGCATAAAATCTCCATCACTGCCAAATATGTAATCGTCTAATTAATCAAACAGAAAAATGTAGTTAACGCAAAAAATAATCCAATTAAAACTCAAACGCTAATTAACCCATCCGAATGGCGACTAACAAAACATCGGAATCGAGTAAGAGCTCACGTATTCGACTAATGATCATCGATTAACGATCGCTCGCCACTGTCATCGGAACAATCGATTGATTGCTCTCCAACTCGAAACGAAACTGGCCTCTAAAGCTCTGGAAATTGAGTTGAAATTTTATGTTTGAGGTATTCGTTTGCCGTTTGCGGTATATGGAAATGCCATTGATGTCTGGCGGATAGATTTAGCCTGGAATTTAGGCGGATATATGTCGTCAGTCGCCACGTGTCAATAGATAAATAAACATATCGGCTACAGCGATTACGAGCGGGTACCTTGACAAATCGCTGCAGTGAGCCGTTTTAGAGTTTTACGCCATTAATTGAGGGCAATAGTTTTAACGATGAAGCTTACATAAAGTAAAGTAAAAGTAAAGTAAAAAATTATTTATTTCATAAACTATTATACATAGTACTTGAAAACGTCATAATTAAAAATGAAAAAAAAACAATCGCAATATTATTACACTAAATCACGAAGCTTAGATTCACTTACATGCAACAAAACAATTTATAAACAAAAAATAATTAGGTGTAAGTGAATCTAAGTGCCAGTTCCGAGCCACCGCTCTGTAAGAAGAACTGGCAAGAAACTCACAGGCTATGCTCTTTTAAATATGTCCATTGGTTTGGTACTAGAATTACAATCTTCATTTGTCTGGGAAGCTATAGGTACATGCACAGCCAGAAATTGGCTTTCAATTTAAATTTAAACTGTAGAGAACTCAGATAGTTTCACAATCTCCAAACACGTTTTTACATAATAGGCTATGAATTTGCCCGTAATACTTAAGAATATTATAAGTGTATAGGCATCCTACTAAGGCTTAAAGAGCTTTAAGACCTTCACAACCTCACCTGCAAGTGGTTCACCTGCCGATCAACGGACGAGGCTCTGGCGAAAACATAACAGTGCCCGGTAAGCGGCAATAGGCTCGCCACCTATTACGTGGGCCCAACTATATAATTGGCGAAGTGTGGACGTATAATATGCCTCAGCCTACCGCTTCGGGGAAACAGGCGTGAATGTATTATTATTCTTCAAAAATGTATTAATCCTCTTTCTAAGTCGAAAAGTATTTGATAGTAACAATAATATTTCTAATGTCCTCCACATACAATTGACATAATTTAGGTAATAATAATATTTAGTGAGGGGCTGGAGTCTAAATTAAGAAAGAAGGAAAAAAAATATTAGGCTAAAGTCTGCCTGTGTCTTAGATCACCAGGTCTCTCACCCGCGGACTTGAATAACAATCCATTACCAATTGTCGGTGAAGTATGAACATTTATTTGAAACAAGCCAAACATATTGATTATATATGATTATATATATGTATGTGTGTTTGTGCGTGTGTGTGTAGGTGTATGCGCGTGGGTGTGTGGTGTCATTGAAATATAAGTATATTCTTATGCCAAAATACCGTAATACTTTTGTAATAATACTGTGATGCATGTATACAATTATAGAACCTTATGCAGCTGTTGGAGTAATATTTATTGATCTTCCTTCTAATTTTGAAACTACTTGAAACAATGATAAAGAATTTGCAACTAATGTTGACACCAAACTTTATTGATATATTTTTTAAACATCAGCTGATACTAAAGTAATACTGAGTGTTCTAAATAGCG